>CM035146.1:5200000-6510000 GCA_020205605.1 Panax ginseng
TGGCACGTTACATCTTTGCCATTATGGACTTGTGTGATTGTGTGTAAGGAGTTTGCTGGTTTGCATTTTTGTTTTTATTTACTACAACTCATCTTGTTTTTGAGAGTTGGTGTGAATTCTTGGATGAGAAAATGGAGGACTTTTATCATGACGTGATCAAGCCTTATGACGCAGTGGAAAAACCATATTCGAGATGAAGGTATCTGAATACGAGTCATAATACTAAATATGAATCATAATACTTGTTATGACAAATTATGTCAAATACAATAAATCAACACAAAAAAATAAAGACAATAACATAAGGTTTTACGTAGAAATTCAAATCGAAAAAAATCATGGAAAAGACAAAAAAAGTCCACTAAATAAATATTAGAAGAATCAATTCTTATATATAAAAGCACGACGTCACTATTTTCAATTAATTGTAAAACTCGTTGAGTCAATTAATTAAAAGTTAACTCGATCAATTGAAAAAATCACGCAAGTTTAAAATCGAGTTCATCCTTCAATCGACAAAATCATCGTATTTTCAGATGTGCCAAATTCTTCCTCTTCCTCTTCCTCTTCCTCTTCCTCTTCCTCTTCCTCGAGTCACTGTGTTTCTTCACACAAAATTCAATCGCATTTTCCTATTCATCTTCCATGTTCCATTTTGAGAAAATCTAAAGTGAAGAAGCAAAGGTACTTACACATTAAATCAGATTCTTAGAGACTTCTCCCTCTCAACTGTTTTCGATTTCTCTGTCTTTTTCGGCATCTGACCACGGTAGTGGCAGCGTCGGGTGCCCCAGTACCGGATTTCACTACTTCTAGAGGGAAGTTGATAATGGCTTTGCTTCCACGCAACTTGAAGGCGGCTTTGTCATAAGCCTTAGCAGCTTCGATTGAAGTGTCAAAAATTTCCAATCAAATGATTTTTAGCGACTACATATGCCTCGAGGGTATTAGCGACTGACGCGGTTGCTATTGGTGGTTGCTGACATGTGGGCCATATCACCTCTGACACTTGATTTACAGTGACTCAACTCAACGACGAAATCGGTCGCTATTTGACGGTCGTTGATACTGCAATTGCTAATTAATGATGGTCGTTAATGTCCACACAACACCAGATTATATGCGACCTATATTAGCGACCGCGTGTGGTCGTTGATGTCCATTGGCGACCGAAGGCGGTCGCTGATATTAGCGACCGCGTGTATTTTTCTGACAGAAATCACAACGTTTTTTACGTGTTATCTATTTACTGTTTTGTAGTAGTGATCAAAGCTCAGCTTGAGAAAGAATTGGAGCTTGGGGGCAGTGGTGGTGGTAGTAATAATTATGGTGGAGTCGGTGGTAAAGACAGTGTCGGTGGATGAAAGCAGCCATAGAGATGTTGGTGGTGTTTTCAGTAGTGGTGATTGGGACATTAAAACTTGGAATGTTTAGGGCAGCTATGAGAGAATCAGTGGTAATTTTACCGGATGTAAGGATTTGCAGAGAGACGAAAAAGATTGCAGAGGGTTCTTAGTTACTTTTTAAAAATAAGATCTGAAAAGTGGCTGTTGTTTTAGGGCAGAAGGTTTTTGAAATAGCTGACTTTTCAACTTCTCTCGGTTACATAAATACGGGGCATTAATTTGGTTGAAATATTGATGGTAAACGTGAGGGTAATGTGAGGGCCAGCAATGAGCGATGCAGATGTTACCGAGACATTTGATTTTAGGTTTGTTGCATTTCTATTAATTTATTATGTAATTATTGGGCTTTAAGGAATTCTTTCATTAATATCCCATTATATGAGGCAATGTTGGGTCATGATCCACGTGGAGGAAGTTTCCATACGTAGAAACCTGTTTTGGTAGTTAGAGAACTTTAAGGAATATAATTCAAGATTTCTATCTATATTTGATTTCTGACTCCTAAGAAAAGTGTTATGATAGAATTTGACTTTTTTTAAAGAGATTCAGTTTGATCACATTAAGGAATCTGACCTAATGAGGAACAAGATTATATTTTGGTTTTCAGATACACAATTTATTATTACTTTCCAGCACTAAATACCTTAATTGTTAAAATTTGTTTAGCCTATACTTATTTTCACACCGTTTCTGTGCAGAATTAGACGCGCTTTTTATGATTGAGGCACATGAAAGAATGTTAAAATTAACACCAAGAAAATCCTTCTTTTTTTTCAAATTCGTATAAGAAGTTAATAATAATACAATTAAAAAGATTAATTATCTTCTCTACTTCAGTTCAGAAAACGAGGGTCAAAATTAACAAAACAAAAGGAAAACAAAGTAAATGTATAAAAATAATAAATATATCTCAATGAACATAAATCTAACCAGTATCTAGTAAAATCTTATATAGAGAATGATGCGATAATCTAGTCTAGTATAAAAATGCTCCATCAAACAGAGCCTATAAAAAAATAATATTTTCTCAAATAGAAATGATGTTTAATTGCAGCAGGTCCTCTCTAAAATAAGTTTAGGAATCTCTTATTATTAATCATGTGAGGTGCACCTTTCTTTGTTAATATCGTTTGTAACTTTTACGTTAGAGATACGCTTAGACATGACCAACGATTACTCAAAGAAGATGAGTTTATTAATATTATTTGAAGTAGAACTCCTTTGATTAAATTAAGCATGTCTTAAGCAAAATTTATATTCAAATAGAAAGTAAACCCACAAATATTAGGTGTCTCTTTTTGAGACAATATAAATTATTATTTCATTTTATTTTTGTTACAAAGAAAGGGATTATTATGTGCTTTTTTAATTATGACCAAATCAACTAAGCGTTTTAGTCAAATCCCCTTTTATTATATGTAGTATCGGGAAAAAAAGAAAGGAAACAAGAAGCAACCAACCTATGGGATTGTAAGGAAGAATAATCTCAATTTTTGTCTTCATAATCTCGCAAACACATACACACACGTATAAACAGATGAACTGTACTACACATATCTGATTTGGAGAGAAGCAACAAGAGAAAAGCTAAGGATTAAAATTTGCGATTCAAATTTGGGGAGAAGAGTTCGACTAGGGCTTATTATTTGGAGAGAGAAGAAAAGCGTGATTCAAATTTGTGTTTTTAAAAAAAGTCATGGAAGGAAGGCTGAGTTTTGGCTTTTAAATAATTATGTTACTTAAGAAATTATACTATTTAAAACATATGCTTTTGAATTTCCCTGATATATATATATATATATATATATATATATATATATATATATATATATATATATATATATATATATATATATATATATCTGGGGAGGATCTAAAAAGCGGGCGAGAAGCGGACTAAGAGCAAAAAACACGATGTTTTGAAGTGCAGATCGGAAAAAAAACACGGATTGACCCTCAAACCCGCGTGTTTTTGCTTTCCCAATCCGCCTCCTCATTCCGCTTTTAGATCCTCCCCTATATATATATATATATATATATATATATATATATATTAAATTAAGTATTATGACTACTACATTTTTAGCCTATATTAAAAAATAACTTGAAAAGTTATAAATTTCTCTCATTTTACTGAAATATCTGTAATAAAATTTACTCATATATGGTTCATTTAAAATTTACTCATTTATAGTTCATCTAAAATTATTTATTAGTGACCCAAACCATTAATAATCTATTATTCATTACCCATATAATTAACCCATTAATTTGTCACTTCTATGTTACACTTTACTTAATAACACATCTACACTCTTAAATTTTTTCCGAGGTGTTCTTTAAAGATGGAGGGAGTATTTATTTAATTAGCTTGAATGGATGATCTTAGATGTAGAAGAAGAACTTAGCAGATATATCAGATCAACCGCATAGCAAAAATTAAAAGCCAAGCCTTTTTACATGACAAATAAAATTTAAACCAAACAATGAATTATACATGAGCTCTCAAATTATACGTATTCCCCAACAACTGAGTATACTAAGAACAAAAAAAATAATTCAGTTCTATGTACCCTAGCCTATAACAATGATACCAAAACTTATTAAGAAATGAAAAAAAATAACGAATTTCGAATTGGACGACATTTGCCAGTGGACAATCCAAATAATTCTAGTGCCCTTTTCCTCCAGGAGCCGGTCCAGATCAGTTTTTGATTTCGCCTAATATATCAGCATTTTTGAACCCATGTCCTTTTCCTCCAGCAGCTGGTCCAGAGTTCTTTATATCCCCAAGAGTTTCAGAATTCTCCAACCCATGTCCTTTTCCCCCTGGAGCTGGCCCAGAATTCTTTATATCCCCAAGAGTTTCAGAATTCTTGAACCCATGTCCTTTTCCCCCGGGAGCTGGTCCAGAATTCTTTCTATCCCCAAGATTTTCAGCATTGGTATAGTCATGTCCAGAATTCAGCATTGAAAAATACAGAATTCTTTCTCTTGGAGATGGACCAGAGTTCTTGATCTCCCCTAAAGTTTTAGAACTCGGAAAATCATGTCCCTTTCCTCCGGGGCTTGGACCTCCAGTACTTTTAATCGCGCCTATATAAATATCATCAATTATATTCTCAAGTACTTGTCCCATATAACTCTTAGACTTGGCATCATTGAGAGGACGAGCTTCAGCATTGAAAAATACAGAGGAAAAAAGAATAAGAACAACGTAAAGAGTAAATCTATTAAGATTTTGGGCCATTGGTTATATATATATATATAATAACCAAGTATATAATGCAGCAAGGGCTTTAAGTTGGTGATGATGAAGTTATTAGGTTGAGATAAGATTTTGTGTGTGCAATATTGAGATGATACAAGGGAACTACATATTTATAGTTGTAATGCATGCATGCAATAAGGCGTAAGGGAGGGTTGATAGGTAAGAGACGACGTAAGGCTTATTTGACCAAGAAAGGTGGCAAGTCCCCTATTCAAACACGGGGTCAAATAGCTTTTCTGGCGTTCTAATTTTTTTTCATATCCTTTCTTTTTTCTTTTCAGTCTGCCACGTTTAATAATTAATACTACTATATACTAGATACAGAAGTAGACATACTATGGATTTTCGCCTCCTTTTAATTTGTCTTTACACTTTATTGCTTGTAACTACCATCTTTGTCGCGCCTGCATATATTTCTCAATTACTATGAAGGTGCACTAAAATTATGGATTCTTATTGTTATATATAGAGAGAGGTTTGAATCGGCTATAACGACGATTATGAATTATGACGATGGTTCAAACTCTATCACGACGAGTTTAGCGACGGGTTTATTCGTCGCTGCAAGCGGACCATCTGCATAGGAAACTCTTTGTATATATATATAGAAAAAAATGTATATCTACACAATACAGAAGATATAATCGCTTTTATAGCGAATATTTTTAAGCTATAACCGTCCGCCATAACTTAAAAAAAATAAATTATAAAGACGAAGCAGATACTATCTTCTGTAGATATATATATATCTATCTATATATTAAGAGTGGAATTAGGAGCAAAGAAAATTTTATATTGCTATGAAGCATTTATGTTAATTTGTTGGAGGTATGCTCAAATTTATGATTTTTTGCAGTAAAATAAAAAATCGTATCACTAAATTATCACCTTTGATCTGTTATTCATATTGCTAAAATTATTTTAAAGTTAAAATTTTATTATTTGTTAAAATATTAGTATGTTATGGTGGGTAGACAATAGACGCGCTTTAGATTTTATTTCCTTTAAGTTTTGACTATAAATAAATAATGAAAGTATACATACCAATAATACAAATATATATTTACGATTTACAACCATTTGATTTTGACAAGTAGATCGAATCATAGGTCAAGCCGTCCGGATAAAAATTAAAAGTTGAGCAATGGCTGATTTCATGACGGTCAAATATATATCTAAATATTTCAATGGTTTTGAGGTGGTGGAAAAGTGCTTGCAACCCACTGAGCAGCGTCCATGGATAAAACAAGCTGCGAGATAAAATATTTAGTCTATTTCTATTTCATGCTTTATTGACGAAGAAAAAACTTTCGTTCTCTTTTATTCTTATTCATTAGAATTCTGTCTTTGTAAATTTTTAGAATATTAAAATTTGCACAGAATATATTTACTCATATATACTTGTGTAAAAATAATGATAAATTTTAGTCTTTAAAATTTAAATCGCAGGATAATCTTTTGATTATTTTATTTTTTTTGTTTAATTATGCCCATCTTATACAATTCTTCATATATATTTTTCAAAGAATGAACAAAAATTGTTAGCATGATATACATTGTTGGGCCCTCCATCTAACAGCTTAAGCTTTTAGATGAGTTGGTCACTTAACATGGTATCAGAGCTCTAGGTGTGCAGATGCACTTTAATTTCTCCCTTCTATATAAAAAAAGTTGCATTTGAGGGGGAGTGTTAGCACAATATACATTGTTGGGGCCTCCAAAAGTTGCATTTGAGGGAAAGTGTTAGCACAATATACATTGTTGGACCCTTCATCTAACAGCTTAAGCTTTTAGATGAGTTGGTTACTTAACATAAGGAATTTGGACCATTTAATGATTTATGTTTTTGTTGCTACTATATCTCATTCGAACATATGCAAATCAGAGTCCTATGACATTGATACATTGTGTGGATTAAACACACACACATATATATATATATATATATATACGGTCCGTCTCTAAAGCGAACCTTAAAGAGCGAAGAATGAGCGTGGCCATGACGATCAGCCGAATCGTCACATGTATACCAAAGGCGATAGTTTGTCTTTGGTTCGCTTTTTAAAGGTTCATTTAGAAATTCTATATATATATATATATATATATATATATATATATATATATATATATATATATTGACAGTATAGTTCTTCAGTGATAATGACCAATAAGAGATGTGTAAACTCATCTCTATATCAGTTGGATCTCAATTCTTATTTTCCAATCACGTTTAACATGAGTTGGATTCCGATCCCAATCCTTTCTACCCTTTATCACTCGTGTCACGTCTTTTACAATAATTTTAACTTTACGAAGCTACGATTTTAACAGAAGATATTGCAGAGGTAATAAGAAAAGTGGTGGTGGAGAAAAATGGGGAGGTTATCAGGAGGAAAGCAAGGGAATTGAGTGAGAAAATGAAAGAGATAGGAGAGCAAGAGATTGATAGGGCTGTGGAGGAGCTAGTACAAATTTGTAAGAAGGAGAAAGATGCACAATAGTAGTAGTACTTTTCTTCCTCAGAATCATTTTGAATGAGCCAATATAATAATAATAATGTATTGTATTATAGAGTTATTATACAACCAAACACTACCTTACAATTCTCTTGAGCATATGTAAATACTTGTAGGGCGGAGTCAGAAACGAAATTTTAGCAACTTTATTTTTCTGAGCCGATATTTCTATGGCTAGAATTTTCATTCTAACACTACTGATGCACTACATAGTTTTATTATTATTATTATTATTATTATTATTATTATTATTATTATTATTATTATTATTATAATATATTATTTTTTTTTACGTGTGTACACTGAAATGAGGTATAGTTCCCCTTTTAAATATTTTAAGGTTTAAATAATAAATTATTACTCTTTTCGTTCTACAAATGATTTAAAATATATTTTGCATATAAATTAGGAAAGGTAAGGCAGACGGAAAAGAGGGTAGAATAAGTTTTAAGTTTATTTTTAGTGGCCTTATAAAATTATATAAAATGCTGAGTTTGAGTTTTTTTTTATATTTTTTAAAATATATATTAGTGTAATCCCATTAAATTAAATGATATATTTTCCTTTTACTTCACGTACTTATTACTACATTTTAAGGACAAAAATGATTGTAGCTTAGACCATCTTTTGAGAACGGAGGGAGAGATTGTTTATCTGAAATATTTATAGTTCATTGTTTAGATATAACAACATTTAATATAGTACAAGTTTATTACTATTTTTTATTTTAAAATTAGAGATATAATTTGATTTTTAAAGTCTACGATGACATACTAAATTTTAAATTGATGTGAATTTATTTAATTTTAGTCGATATGAGTTATTATAATTATATAGTATGTAATAAAAGCTATTAATATTTGATTTTAAAATTTTATAAATCATACCAATTTTAAAATTTAATATGTTGTCATTTGACATCAAAAATTTAATTGTATCTTTAATTTTGAAACATAAAAATATAAATTGTTGATTTTTATATTTTATAATTTTAATGATGACAATTCTTCAAACTCAAATATTGAATACAAATACTGTGAGTTTTAATATAAATATTGTCTTATAGACAATATCCAAACTCAAATAAAGTATTCATTACAATTATTGATACATTATTTTATAAAATAATGAGGACTGCTATAATAACCGTCTTGAACAATCACTTCACACCCCGACTAGTCTCAGCTATATTCTCTCCTCCTGAGAAGAACAATGGAACAAAAAGGAAAATGGTGAACTCAACTAGCCCAGTAAAGAATATTATGACTAAGATAATGTAGAACAAATTATCTTTAGTCCTCAACAGGAAAAAATCTGATAGAATACAATAGACAACCAGTTTTAGATGAACAACTGCAGTGGAAACAACAATCTATTAGAAGAGTCAAGTAGAGCATGATGTCTACTATCTTTCATAATTTAAAAGTTTATCATCAATATTTTATCTCTGTAACATCAATCAATAATTATTTTCAATCAACGAATTATCTATGCACTACGGGCCAAAGATAATCGTTTGTATCACCAGTGGTCATGATTATGCCAAACACATGTCCATCTTTGCACTACGGGTCAAAGATATCAATCAACGGTTTATCTTTGCACTACGGGCCAAATATATTCATCAATCAACAGTTCATCTTTGCACTACGGGCCAAAGATAACTTTCAACATAATTTAAGTCTGAGAATTATGATAATGACAATAAGAATAAATCAACTGAGATCATAAAATAGATTCAATTTCAAGAATAAGATTCACAAAAGATAACATGGACAAAGAAAAGAAATTAAATTCTCACAGAGCAATGCAGAAGTGAATAATGCATTTAATGAATGAGTGCTTACTGAATAGTACCCAGATATGAAAAGTTTAAAATTTAATAAGAAAGTTCAGACCAATATTCCAGTGAAATGATATTAGATGAAGCGCAATCCTTAAGAAAAATTTAATCATTTCAAGAATTATAGAAGTAATACTTACCATAGTAAGTTTAAATTTAGGAATACGAGATGAAATAATATCACTTACGTAATATGGAGTATGAAAGAAAATGATATCCCTTATGAGTATGGAATGAAATAATATCATTTACGAGTATTGAAAGAAAATAACATCCTTTACAAAAAAAAAATCCTTTACCTTAGTAGGAAAACAGTTCTAACTGGAATAACGGAGATTGTGTTGAGGAAATCTTGCACTGCTATCAACACTCAAAATAATCTTATACTCACAAGAAATGTGCTCAATATTATAGAGAGAGAATTTTCTGATTCTGGTGTGAGTTTCATTGTTTAACTAAGCAGCCTATTTATAAAAAAGTGGTAGCTCACCGGGTTTGACCAAATTACACCCACACACACTAATTTGGAAAAAGATGTAGCACACCTCTTTGAAAAAAAGAGTTTAAAATGGAAACTTCCTCTTTTAATCACATTTTTAAAAATAAAAAAATTAAAATCAAATTTGAAAACTAATTCAAATTCAATTTGATCATCTTCACTCCATTTAATTCACATGCCAAAAATATAATAATATTACCATTTAAATTACTATTATATTATCACATTATACTATGATAATGTAATATTATAATAATATATAAATATATTATCGGAGAAGATAATTATGGTTTAAAAAAATAACAACTTTCGACAAATGTCTCATTCTAAAATTTCTCCATTTATATCAAAATTTAAAGAAATAATTACTTACCAAATTCATCATTTATTTACAATTCTTCAATAATTATGTCCAATTAATATTATATATATTCACATTACTGATAACTAGATCATTCCCAGGAAAGAGGGGGCTTTCCTATAAGAATTTCTTCTTATTGGCGCGCAATTAAATAACATAACCCCTTTCATCGACAGAACTTTCTAGATATTATCAATAATGCTATCTAATAATATCATTTCAATAATATGAGTTACTGTGTCCTGACAATTATTGAATCAATAATATAAAATACTATTCAATTATCACTATAGCAATTATTGCACCAATAATATGAAAGACTGTGCAATTTTTACTGTATCAATTATTGAGTAACTTCTTATGTGACGTCCCCAAAATAGATATACATCACCCATTTTGGGTCGCTAAATACATGGTACTGAATACAAATACAAACCTAATTATACAACATGAGCTGAGAGTTTTTTTACACGAATTGTCTCATAGACAATATTCAAACTCAAATTCAATCCTCATTATATTTATTATCACAATAAATAGTGGGGACTACGTTCTCATAATTTCCTAAAGAGAACAATGAAAGCAAAAGGGTGAGCTCAACTAGCCCAATAAGAAATATTATGACTAAGATAATGCAGAATAAATTATCGTTAGCCTTTCAACGGTGTTAAACTGATAAAATACAATAAACATTAAGTTTAACTACAGCGGAACAAACAATCCATTAGAAGAGTCAAGTAGAGCATGATATCTACTATCTTCTATGATTTAAAAAGGTTATCACAATTTTATCGCTGAGACTCAGCTTAATAAATAATTCACATCATCGAATCATCATTGCATTACGGCTAAGGATATTCATTAGTATCACGTCCACGAATTATCCATGCACTACGGGTCAAGGATATTCGTGTAATCATCAATGGCCATCATCATGCCGACAACTATCCATCAATGCACTACGGGCCAATGAGGACTTTTACCACATCATTTGTAACATTACGGGTCATGATTATACCGAATAATTTCTGGTCATAATCATACCAATCAACAGTTCATCTATGCACGTAAGCCAAAGATGACTTTCATCACAATATAAGCATGAGGATGATGACAATGATATAAGAATTCAATTAAAAGAAAATAGAGGATAAATTTTTAAAGATTTATAATTTAATTTATCCAGAATTCAATAATGTCCAAATTGTCAACATGATACTACTTTGTGGAGTAAAATTCAAAAATAATTTGGACAACAAATAAATCAATTTTTTTCATGAATAGTTCCCCGGGTGAATACTACCTGAGTAAATAGTATCCCGTGAATAGTACCCATAAATAGTACTTTGTGAATAGTACCCGGAAATAGTACTTTGTGAATAGTACCTGTGACGCCCCCAAAATAGGTATACATCACCTATTCTGAGTCGCCAAATACATGGAACAGAATACAAATACAATCTTAAATATACAACATAAGCTGTGAGTTTTAATACAAATATTGTCTTCTAGACAGTATTCAAACTCAAAATAAGTCCTCAATACATGTATTATCACAATATTTCATAGAATAGTGTGGACTATTAATGCTATCATCCGACCGGTAATCACTGCAGACTCGACTAGTTCCTGCTACGTTCTCATTTTCTGAAGAGAACAATGAAAGCAAAAGGGTGAGCTCAACTAGCCCAGTAAGAAATATTATGACTAAGATAATGCAGAATAAATTATCGTTAGCCTTCAATGTTGTTAAACCGATACAATATAACAAACATCAAGTTTAACTTCAGCGGAACAAGCAATCCATTAGAAGAGTCAAGTAGAGAATAAAATCTACTATCTTCTATGATTTAAAAGCTTTTTCAATACTTTTATCACTGAGACTTAACTTAATAAATAATCCACATCATCCCTGCACTATGGCCAAGGATATTCATTAGTATCACAACCACAAATTATCCATGCACTACGGGCCAAGGATATTCGTGTTTTCATCAATGGTCACGATCATGCCAATAACTGTCCATCAATGCTATACGAGCCAATGAGGACTTTTACCACATCATTTGTAACATTACGGTCATGATTATACCGAATGATTCCTGGTCATAATCATACCAAGTCCATTTATACATTCTGAGGCCATGAGATGACTTTCAACAGAATATAAACATGAGGATGATGACAATGATATAGGAATTCAATAAAACAAGTTCAAGAATTAATTTATCCAGGAACCAATAACGTCCAAATTGTCAACATGATACTGCTTTGTAGAGTAAAATTCAAGAATGCTCAGAAGAATATTTCCATGAAAAGATATTGGATGAAGCGCAAATATCAATGATATTCCACTAATTTCATGGAGTATAAAAGCCAAAACTTTAACCAACTGAGTAATAAAGAATGGAATAATAAAAGAATTCACCAAGCATACGATAGACCGCACAGACAGGTTATTCCAATAGAATAATAAATAATGGAATCAGGTCATACGTAAACGCACAGACAAGATATTCCAACAGAATAATAAATAATGGAACTGTGGTCATGCGTAAAGCCACATGTATACGATGTTCCAAATGAATGATAAATAATGGAACCGGTCATGCATGCTGATACGAGATGGGAGAATGATAAAGAATGGAATAACAGAAGTTCTCTTCATGAATACAAAAGAAATAATACCCCTTACTTTAGTAGGAGATTGAATACTGCAGAGTGGAGTAAACGGAATACTCTTCTTCTTTCTCTCTTATTCTCTCTATACTTTCTCTCTCTATAGCTTGAATGAATTCGTGAAAAATAATGAAGAACTAGGCCTCTATTTATAGAAGATTTCAAGCTTAGCCCTTTGTGAAAAGGAAAGGCAATGACTTGCGACGATTGGTGATGTGAAAAGAAAAGTGGTTTGACGATTGTAATGTGAAACACCAAGTGGGTTGAAGCCTGTAATGTGAAACAACAAGTGGTTTGACGCCTATAATGTGAAACAATAAGTGGTTTAACACCTATAATGTGAAATGACAATTGGTTCGACGCCTGTAATGTGAAATGACAATTGGTTCGATGCTTGTAATATGAAACGACAAGTGGTTTGACGTCTGGTAAAGGTAATTACTATTGGTGAAAGAGACTCTTAGATGATGACAAATGGGCCCCCATTGAATAACCAAACTTACCATAAATGTCTCACAATAGACTTCTTATATACATCAAGGATTGAATAAATATTACCACAAATCATTTTATTTTTAATCAACACATATTTAATCTTTCAATAATTATTCATCATTAATATTATAACTTGTCGTCTCAATTATTGATTTAATAATATAACATATTATATAGATGATACTGTGACAATAATTGAATCAATAATATAAGAGATATGATGCAGCAATTACTGTAGCAATAATTGAGTATAACTGAGTGACTTCTCACGTAAGCATCAATAATCAATACCGTGTGCTACTATGCAACCACACGTAATACTGTACCTTTATTACCGGGTATTTCAATAGTTAACGATAAAACTTCCGCCGTTATTTTTATAAAAAGATAATTTTGTCGTTTTTTAACTCTGACAATAATTCTGTTATAGGGTCCACCAATGATTATGTCATCGTACGAATATTCTCCGACAAAAAGAATATTCCTCGACCAAACGAATATTTTATAACAACTTCCTTACTTTGCAAAATTTATAAATATTACCCACAACTATAACATTATATCAAATCCACACCATAATATTAAAAAATATATTTCGAGAAAATTAAATCTTTATTCATAAAATCTGGGGTCTCACAATCTCCCCTCCTTATAAAATTTCGCCCTCGAAATTTACGTATGTACCTGGTATGACGAAGAGGTGAGGATACCTTGATTTCATTTCAGATTCTAACTCCCAAGTCATTTCCTCAACATCGTGGTTTCTCCACAAAACTTTGACTTGAGGTATAACCTTGGAAGCGTAGAATATGTTCCTTCTTATCAAGATTTGAACAGAACCTCTTCATACGTTAAATCTTCCGCTATTTAAATCCAGGTTCTAACTCAATAATGTGGTTCGGGTCCTCCACATATTTACGTAACATGGATATGTGAAAAACGTTATGAACACGAGACATACTTTGGTAAAAGCGAGTCTATAGGCTACAGTTCCTACTCGGTCAAGGATTTCAAATGGGCCAATGAATCGAGGATTAAGATTTCCTCTCTTCGTCGATTCTTGCTTCTAGAATAACGCCTCTTAAACCTTCTTCTTCACATTCATCACCTCAAGATATGTATGAAATGGCTTTTAACTTTATCGAGTAAATTCGATTCTACTCAGATATTCGTTATCTTCACGTGGGTTCAGTATATTTCAAGACTTGTAACCGCATATGATCTTCTACTCAATGCATTAGCTACCATGTTCGCTTTTCCTACGATGGTATTGAATGGTACGATCGTAATCTTCAACAGCTCGAGTCAACGTCTTTGGCGCATATTATGTTCATTTTAGTTGAAGAAATATTTGGGGCTTTAAGAAATGGGTTTTGAACTGGGGTCAATACAAAATTTAATTTCACGCTCTAGGGGTAGGCTAAGAAGTCTTCAAGAATATGTCTGGAAATTTATTAACAATAGAAATATCATTCAAAACTGTGACCCTCATCCAAGACTTGGATAGTACATCACATTGATACTATCAACTTGCCATCGTCATTCACGATGTCGCTTCTGTGAAAGTCCGGCCGGTGCATTCCACACAAGAAAGTCAACAACGAAAGGACCGGGGCTCTTTACTTATGGCTTAAATATGACAATGATTGACTTTAGTGGTTTGGTTGCTTGAATTCGCATAACACGTTGGTTAGGAATATGAAAGCTAACAACCTTACGAAAAGCATGATGAGTAGTTAACCAATCGATTCCTAAAATCGCATCAAAGACAAGTATTTTCAAAGAGATAAGATTGACGTGTACGCGGAAAGTGTCAATTTGAATTAAACAAGATTTATAAATAGTGGATGTAACGAAGGTTTCTCCCAAGTGAGTTTCAACAGATAAATCAAAATCTAACTTCTTCTGAGTTAAATTCAAACATTGAACACAACTAGGTGAAATAAAAGAGTGAGTAGAACCGGTATCTAACACGGTATAGACTTCGCAAGAGTTTATGATTAACTTACCCGTGATAATTTTATTCAGGTTCCTCGTAAAAAAAAATGCTCTCTTAAACTACCGGCTTTGGCTTGTCTGGGACATCCTTTGGCATCACTATCCCAGCTGGACTTGACTTCACCATACGACAAAATTGAGCTAGGTGACCTTCTCTTCCGCAATTAAAACACGCTTTGGATTGCTGCGTACAGTTTGGATGGATGTGTCCCTCCTGTCAGCATTTGAAACATACGACCGGTGGTCGTTCTTCTTCCTTTGAAACGGGTGCTGGTGTTGCTGTCTTTCCATCATTATTGAACCTTCACTTGAAATTTCCACTTATTATCTTGGCCATGATTACCATAGAAATGGTTACCATTCATGGCATGATAATTTCCCCACGATGGTTATCATTGTTAGATGATTGAATTTGCCACCCGATACGATTATTATCGTGTTGTTGGCGTTGCCTTTCGGTTGTGCTGATTCATTATCGCGCTCCAATAACTGAGCCATATTCACAACATCTGAATATAAACAAAGTTTGTGAGAAATGAGGTATTAGCGTATTTTGGGTTTCAAACCTCTTAGAAACATTCGCGTCATTCGCCTCATTTATCGACCAAATGGGATGCAAACCGAGACAACTCGGCAAACTTAGCCTCGTCTTCCGCGCGATACGGTCATATTGTTTTGCTCTAGCTTGATGAACTCCACCTCCTTCATGTGACGAATACTTTCGGGAAAGTACTTGTCGTTGAACAATTCTTGGAACTTCTCCCAAGACATCTTGAGTACGTCAGGCTGGGTACATTTTACAGATTTCCACCAAGGTGATCCGCTCTTCACGCAACATAAAGGTGGAAAAGGGAACCTTTTGCTCCTCGGAGTATCCCAAGACATCAAATATCTTGGTGATCTGCTTTAACCACGTCTCTGCCTTAAGTGGTTCTGTCTTTCCCAAAAACTCCAGTGGTCCCAGCTCCTTGAACTGCTTAGCGGTGACCGACCGTGGGTCGCCATTATTTCCACCTATATTTTGAATATGAGTCTCTCTTACCTTATGTTGCATGAATTTCATAAAGCTTCTGAACATCCCATCGTTCGTCATTTGATCGATATTGTTGTTTATCTGAGGATTATGGTCTTCTTGATGCACATTATCCTGGGTATTGATCGTTAGAGACTCAACGGTCTCATGTGCTCCATTGTTTATCTTTACATTCTCGGATGTCATTTTCAAATACTGCCACAAAACAAGGGTTAATTGACATGCCACATATTATCCCTATACTCTGATCGACCAATTAAATAACAAATAAGCTTAGGTAGGTCATACTAGCGAAGGAATTACCCGTCTCTCCCCTCCTAGTTCTAGTCTCACATCTTAGACAGTGATCATATCCCTAAGCTTTGACACCAACTGTAACGCCCCCAAAATAGGTATACATCACCTATTCTGAGTCGCCAAATACATGGAACAGAATACAAATACAATCTTAAATATACAACATAAGCTGTGAGTTTTAATACAAATATTGTCTTCTAGACAGTATCAAACTCAAAATAAGTCCTCAATACATTTATTATCACAATATTTCATAGAATAGTGAGGACTACTAATGCTATCATCTGGACCGTCACTCTGTACCCCGACTAGTTCCTGCTATGTTCTCATTTCCTGAAGAGAACAATGAAAGCAAAAGGGTGAGCTCAACTAGCCCAGTAAAAAATATTATGGCTAAGATAATGTAGAATAAATTATCGTTAGCCTTCAACAAAGTTGTTAAAACTGATATAATATAACAAACATCAAGTTTAATCATAATTGAACAAGCAATCCATTAGAAGAGTCAAGTAGAGAATAAAATCTACTATCTTCTATGATTTAAAAGGTTTTTCAATACTTTTATCGCTGAAACTCAACTTAATAAATAGTCCACATCATCCATGCACTACGGCCAAGGATATTCATTAGTATCACAACCACAAATTATCCATGCACTACGGGCCAAGGATATTCGTGTTTTCATCAATGGTCATGATCATGCCAACAATTGTCCATCAACGCTCTACGAGCCAATGAGGACTTTTACCACATCATTTGTAATATTATGGTCATGATTATACCAAATGATCCCTGGTCATAATCATACCAAGTCCACCTATGCACTACAGGCCACAGATGACTTTCAACAAAATATAAACATGAGGATGATGACAATGATATAGGAATTCAATAAAACAAGTTCAAGAATTAATTTATCCAGGAACCAATAACGTCCAAATTGTCAACATGATACTTCTTTGTAGAGTAAAATTCAAGAATGCTCAGAAGAATATTTCCATGAAAAGATACTGGATGAAGTGCAAATATCAAGGATATTCCACTTATTTCATGGAGTATAAAAGCCAAAACGTTAACCAACTGAGTATAATAAAGAATGGAATAACAAAATAATTCACCAAGCATGCGATAGACCGCACAGATAGGTTATTCCAACAGAATAATAAATAATGGAACCAGGTCATGCGTAAACGCACAGACAAGATATTTCAACTGAATAATAAATAATGGAACCAGGTCATGCGTGCGTAAGCATGCATGTAATGTTCAAAAAAATGATAAATAATGGAACCAATTCAAATGACAAAGACCCATAAATAGTACTTTGTGAATAGTATTTTGACATGAAAAGATTAATAATTATCAAAAATGCTCAGAATAATATCTTCATGAAAAGATACAGGATGAAACACAAATATCAAGGATATTCTACTAATTTCACGGAGTATAGAAGCAATACTTTAACAGAATGAGTGTAGAATTAGGAATACGAAATGAAATAATATTACTCACATACTACAGAGTATGGAAGAAAATATTATTTCTTACGAATATTGAACAAAAATAATATCCCTTATTGTGACGCCCCCAAAACAGGTATACATCACCCATCTTGGGTCGCCAGATACAAGGTACTGAATACAAATACAATTTAATTATACAACAGTCGTGTAAAATACGACAAAACATAGTCATGAGTTTTAATACAAATATTGTCATCTAGACAATATCCACACTCAATGGAGTCCTCATTACATTTATTATCACACTATTTCGCGAATAGTGAGGACTACTAATGCACCATCTAGGACCATCACTCGTTGTTCGACTAGTCCCAACTACGTTCTCATTTTTCGAAGAGAACGGTGAAAGAAAGGGTGAGCTCAACTAGCCTAAAGAAGAAATATTATGATTAAGATAATGCGAATAAATTATCCTTAGCCTTCAACAGTATAACAACTGATAGAATATAATAGATAACAAGTTTTAGATCAAAAACTGTAGCGGAATAAACAATCCATTAGAAGAGTCAAGTAAAGTATAAAATCTATTATCTTCTATGATTTAAAAAGTTTTTCATCAACTTTATCGCTGAGACTCAGCTTAATAAATAAAATCGAATCAACCCTGCACTATGGCCAAGGATATTCATGTAATCATCAATGGTCATGACTATATCGAATAATCCCTGGTCATAATCATACCAACAACTGTCTACCACTGAACTACAGGCCAATGAGGACTTTTACCACATCATTTGTCACATTACGGTCATGATTATACCGAATAATCCCTGGTCATAATCATACCAAGTCCATCAATGCACGTAAGCCAAAGATGACTTTCATCACAATATAAGCATGAGGATAATGACAATGACATAATAATTCAATAAAACAAGTTCAAGAATAAATTTTAAAGATTTATAAATTAATTTATCCAGGAACCAATAACGTCCAAATTATCAACATGATTCTGCTTTGTAGAGTAAAATTCAAGAATGCTCGGAAGAATATTTCCATGAAAAGATCTTTGGATGAAGCGCAAATATCAAGGATATTCCACTAATTTCATGGAGTATAGAAGCCAAAGCTTTAACCAGTTGAGTATAATAGAATATATAAAACTACAAATGGATTTTCGCATTATCACGGTAATCCACGTAGATGAGATCATTTCCACAATTTAATAAGGAATGAATACGAAGGATCATTCACCATACATGTGGTAATCCACATGAGACAAGTTATTTCAATATAATAATAAAGAATGGAATAATGTAAGGATTCACCATCGCGTATGCGATAGATTGCATGAACGAGGTTATTTCAATGTAATAATGAATAATGGAACCGGTCGGCGAAGCGCACGCACGTGATATTCGACATAATAATAAATAATGGAACCGGTCCGCGTAACGCATGCGACGCGTGATATTACGACGTAATAATAAATAATGGAACAAGGTCCGGCAGAAACGCACGCATGTGATATTTTTACGAGAATAATAAAGAAGCGGAATATTAGAAGAATTTCACCATGTATGCGATGCTTGCATAAAAGTTATTCAACAAAATAATAAGAATGGAATAATGAGAAGAATTTCACCATGTATGTAGTACTTTGCGTAGACAAAGTTATTCCAACATAATAATAAAGAATGGAATAACAGAAGAATTTTACCAAGTATAGGGTATCCCATGTATACAAAAGTTATTCCAATGAATAATAAAGAATGGAATAATAGAAGTTCTCTTCATAAATAAGAAAGAAAGAATACCCCTTACGAGTACAACAAATAATATCCCCTACCTTAGAAAAACTGAATACTAGAGTAGTGAAGTAGCGAGAATACTTTTCTTTCTTTCTCTATAGTTTTCTCTCTAGAGTTTCAAAGTGAATTCGTAAGAAATAATGAAGGAATGAGCTTTATTTATAGGAGAATGGATGGAATAATAACTAATTCATAAATGGTCCAGATTAATTTACTTTTAAACGGATGATTCTATATTGGTTTACTATTAAAACTTAAAGCAACGGTCCATAATACCGATTTCTTATTAAAACTTTAAATCAACGATCCATATTGATTCACTATTATAACTTCAACCAAAACTGATTCGAAAAATTTGCACATCTCCTCATGGAATAATATTGTACCCAAAAATGACTTGCACCGAAAAGAAATATATCTTACGGGTGAATAGTACCCCGTGAATAGTAACTCATGAATAGTAACTCGTGAATAGTAATTCATGAATAGTAACTCGTGCATAGTAACTCGTGAATAGTACTCGTGAATAGTAAGTTGTGAATAGTAACTCATGAATAGTACTGTAAGACCCCAACTTATTATAAATAAAATTTAATTTCCTCTATTTATTATTTTAAATAGTAAGGGTTGAATTGATTAATGTGGTTAGTTATGGGTAAAATGCGAAATATTTAAAAATAAGAAAGTGGTTATAAAATATTCATTATTATTTTGGGAATATTCGTTTGGTCGTGGAATATTTCATTGCTTGGGAATATTCGTATTTGGTATGTGATTATTTATGGGCCCCATAATGTGAAAGCGATTGGATGAAGAAAACGATAAATATAAGTTGTTTATAAAAAAACTTGTAGTTGTTATTCAAGTAATACTTTGTTGGAATACTAAATTGGTTAAAACACGATGTCTGGCGTTGTTACACAAGAAGATACTCAGATTGTACCAATTATTGATTCTTACGTGAAGGCACTACTCAATAATTATTACAGTAGTTACCGCTCAAAGTATTTTATTTTATTGATTCAATAATTTTGCGTTGATATTTTTATATATTTGTTGTTTCAATAATTGTCACTACACAAGATTTTCCATTATCGAAGCAATAATTCATATTATCTGAATAATATTATTAGAAAACACTATTGAAAATGTCTAGAAAGTTCTGTCTGAGGAGAGGTTTGGTCACCTAATTGCGCGCCAGTAAGGAGAAATTCTTATTGGAAAGCCCCCTCTTTCTTGGGAACTACCGGTCACAAAGATCGTGTGATTCGTAATATTATTTGTGAATAATTAATTATTAATTTATATGATGAGGAAAATATTGATTTTATGTGGATATAGATGGAGAAAATTTTAAAGTGACAATTGTTGAAAAATGATATTTTATCTTTTCTCGATAAATAATTTATTATTATATTTTAATAATATAATAATGGTGATAGTTTTACAATGAATGTGAGATATATGAGTATATGAGGAGGAAGAGTATTTTTGTTGCATTAAATGACTAACACATGTTTTGTGTGTCGATGGACCCTATTTTTGACCGAAATTTGATTATAGCTTGTAAAATCGTCGCTTATAGATTTTGGTCCATTTTCTCGCTTGGAATTTGGAAAAACTTTCTTCTGCAAAGTTGTGGAGAATTGAATTTCCTATAAAAAATTGCGAGATTCGAATTTTCGGATAAAAGAACTATTTATTATGAATTATTGAAGTTTCGAAGTTCCGAAATAATTGATTTTTGGAAGTTTTAATTATTTTTATTAAGAAAAGCTTTTTTATTTTGGTTGGCCCCCCATGTGTTGTAAACATGCTGAATTCAGGAGTCTTAGTGGGCATAGGAAAAGTTTTATAATATATTAATATTATATTAAATTTTCTGCTTTGGTGTTCTAAGTATTTTCCCATAAATAGGGTGCTTATGTTAGAATTGAAAATCACACCGTAAATGAAATCTTTCTCTCTTTTCTCTCGATATATTGAGCGTATTCTTGTGAGTATTTTGATACTTTGAGTGTTGTTATACTGGTGCAAGTTCCCTTCACCACTATATTCAAAAGATTCCAATGTAAGAACTATTCTTTCTAAGGTAAGGGATGTTATTTTATTCGAAAATGATATTATTTCTTCAATATCATTATGCCGAAATATTGGTTAGAAATTTTTATCAAATTTGGAACTTTTTTCATGTCGGGGTTACTATTCATGAGTTACTATTCATGAGTTACTATTCACGAGTTACTATTCACAAAGTACTATTCACGAAGCATGATGATCTTTTTGTGAAATTTCTATCTTTTAATTAATGTCGAGTTACTATTCACGATACTTGGCTATTTATTCACGTACATTATTAATGTAAAAATGAAATTTTCTTCTTTTTATCCAAAATATCTATTACGGATACCTACTTTGATTGTATCCATGTTTTGATCATTCTTGAATTTTACTCCATTATGATTGTTTATGAGGTATTTTTGGACATAGAATAATTAAATACTTAATCCTTAATATTTATTCTTTTGTTTCACCGGATTCATTTTATTTAAAATATTTTTCATCATCCCTTACCCTAAATGATAATATAATGAGAATATCTTTGGCCCGTAGTGCAAAGATGAATGATTTTATGATGAATATCTTTGGCTCTGTAGTGCAAAGATGAGCAGTGTTTAGATGAACATGACTAATCGATGAATATCTTTGGCCTATAGTGCAAAAAAGATGAATATTTGATTCCAGATATATATTGATTGATGTTACGAGGGTAAAAGATAGACGATGAACTTTTAAATTCATATATAGTAAGATAGTAGTTTGCATTCTCTACTTAACTCTTCTAATGAATTATTATTTCATTGCATGAAGATTGATTTAAAACTTATTGTCTATTGTATTCTATTAGATTTTTCCCTATTGAAGACTAACGATAATTTGTTTTATATTATCTTAGTCATAATATTCTTTACTAGGCTAGTTGAGCTCACCCTTTTCCCTTGTTGTTCCATTTTTCTTCTCGGAGGCGAGAATGTAATGCAGTACTAGTCGGGGTGTGGAATGATGGTTCTAGAAGTCTTTTTTAGTAGTCCTCACCATTTTTATAAAATAATGTATCAATAATTGTAATGAGGACTTATTTGAGTGTGGATATTGTCTAGATGACAATATTTGTATTTAAACTCACATTTTTATGTTGTATTAATAAAGTTATAGTTGTTTCTGCATACCATGTATTTTGACGACTTCGAGAATGGGTGTTGTATACCTATTTTGGGGGCGCTTGTTGGTATCGTAGCTTAGGGATATGGTCTCTGGCGGAGATCGGGAATAGTCTTAGGAGGAGAGACGAGTAATCCTTCGCTAGTGTGTCATACCTAAGCTTAATTATTGGTCGGTTGAAGCATATAGTTAATATGTGATGTGATATGTTAAATTGTTTAATTAACCCTTGTTTTATGGCAATATTTAAGAATGGCAGCTGAGAATATTAACGGTGGAGTTAATGAGACCGTGGAAACATTCTTTAATCACCACTGTGGGAACGTATAACAGAAGGCAATATTCCTCCGTAAACAACACCACCGGAAGCGGCCGATGAAGGACGGATGTTTAGAATCTTTTTGCAGTTCATGTAAAACCAGACGAAGGAGACTCGTGTACAGAATACGGGTGGAAATGATAGCAACGCGCGGCTTGTCACGGCCAAGTAGTTCAAAGAGTTGGGACCACCAGAATTTAAGGGAAAGCCGGATCCGATCATGGCGGAAACATGGGTCAAGCAAATTATCAAGATATTCGATGTCTTGGGATGCACGGAGGAACATAAGGTTCCATTCACCACCTTTATGTTAAAAGTGGCGAAGGCAGACATCGGTGGGAGTCGTGAAGCGTACAAATACCGCCACACTCGCGATGTCTTGGGAAACGTTTGAAACTTTTTCAACAAAAAAATACTTTCCCGAAAGTATTCGCCATATGAAGGAGGTAGAGTTTATTAGACTAGAACAAAATAACATGGCGGTGTCCCAACACGAGGCGTAAGTTCGCAGAGGTATCGTGTTTGCACCTCATTTGGTAGAGAATGAGGAACGAATGACGAGGATGTTTCTGAGAGGTTTAAAACCCGAGATTCGGCAATATCTTATCTCTCATAAATTTGTTTTATATTCAGATGTTGTCAATAAGGCTCAATTATTAGAGTGAGATAAGCGAGACGTTTCAACCAAAGGACCGCAACCAGGGTCATATCGGTGTGGCAGAAATCATCTGGAGCAAAGAAAACCAATGGGGAGGAAAACATTCAGACAAAAGCTAAGAACCACTCTGGTGGTACTCGTGGCCATGAAAATAGAAGAAGCGAGTCTGGGGAGATTTTAAAAGAGGAGATTCAACAATGACCTCTGTGAAGACGCCAAGGACCAAAGAAGAATCGGTTTTAAGGGAGGAGAACGACCACCGGTCGTATGCTATAAATATGGAAAAGAGGGACATATCAGCCCAAACTGTCCACAAAAGTTCAAGGTATGCTATAATTGTGGAAAGGAAAGACATATCGCTTCGAGATTCAGATCAGAAGCGAAACCAAGTCCAATGGGATGGTGACTCAAAAGGTCGTCCTCTAAAAGTCAAAGTCAACGGTGACTAGAAGAGCGTTTGTTGTGACTGGTCAACATGCGAGGAACCCAACGAGGTGATCACAGGTAAGCTAATCATAAATTCATGCGAAGTTTATACATTACTTGATACCGGTGTTACCCATTCATTTATCTCTCCGGCTTGTGCTCAACGTTTAAACTTGACTCCGGAGAAATTAGACTTTGACCTATCTGTGGAAACTCCGTTAGAGAAACTTTCATCACATCCACTGCTTATAAATCTTGTTTGATCCAAGTTGGCACCATCACATTACCCCGTGACCTTTATCTCTTTAAAGATACTTGCTTTTGATGTGATTTTAGGGATTGATTGGTTAACTACTCATCATGCCAAAATTGATTGTTTTCGTAAGGTTGTTAGTTTTCATATTCCTAATCAACTCACAGCGTAATTCAAGAAACTAAACCATTAAAATCAATCACCGTCATATCAAGTCATAAAGCTATTCGCTTATTGAAAAATGGATGTCAAGCTTTCTTAGCCCATGTTATGGATTTGAATAAAGACACGTCGATTTGAATAATATTCCCTGTTGTTATCGACTTTCCCGACGATTTTCTAAAGAACTTCCGGCCTATCCCGTAACGTGAAGTTGAATTCTATCGACCTTGAACCGGTACAAAGCCCATTTTAAAACCCCATATCGAATGGCTCCTATTGAACTTCGGGAGTTAAAGGTCCAACTACGTGGTGAGTTGTTGGACATCGATTTCATTCGCCCCTAGACATCTCCTTGGGGTGCTCCTGCTTTATTTGTAAAGAAGAAAGACGGAGTATGCGATTTTGTATTGACTATCGGGAATTGAACCATGTCACTATCAAGAATAGGTATCCGCTACCTCGTATTGATGACCTGTTTGACCAGTTGCAAGGAGCACAATTCTTTTCAAAGATCGATCTTCGCTCGGATATCATCATCAAGGTTAGAATCGAGGATATTCCAAAGACCGCTTTTCGTAACTCTAAGACGGGTATTATAAATTCCTAGTCATGTCTTTTGGATTGACTAATGCTCCTGCTGCTTTCATGGATATGATGAACCGAGTATTCAAGGAATATTTGGATCAATTCGTTGTTGTCTTTATTGATGACATCCTCATCTATTCCAAAAGCCGTGAAGATCATGAGCGCCATTTGAAGCTGGTACTGCAAAGGCTTCGTGATAACAAGCTATATGCCAAGCTGAAGAAATATGAGTTCTGGCTTGAGGAAGTAGCATTCCTTGGGCATATGGTATCAAAACATGGAGTGTCTATTGAACCTTGAAGATTCAAGCAATACAAAGTTGGGAGCAACCAAAGACGGTGGACCAAGCGTAGCTTTTTGGGCTTAATGGTTATTATCGGAGATTTGTGGAAGGATTTTCTAGAATCGCTATCTGTTAACTCACCGACTCGTAAAGATACAAAATTCAGAGTGGAGCGAGGAATGCGAGAAGAGTTTCCAAGATCTCAAGAGGAGACTCATTTTCGCACTGCTTTAGACAATACCATCTGGTTCGGATGGATTTGTTATCTACAGTGATGCCTCAGGCAAAGGGTTAGGATGTGTTCTCATGCAACTTGGGAAAGTCATAGCCTATGCCTCGCGACAACTTAAAGAATATGAGAGGAATTATCCTACTCATGAT
Organism: Panax ginseng; assembly: GCA_020205605.1. Lineage (NCBI taxonomy): Eukaryota > Viridiplantae > Streptophyta > Magnoliopsida > Apiales > Araliaceae > Panax > Panax ginseng. Next base: position 5,225,962 of record CM035146.1, read on the forward strand.
CTAGAGTTAGCGCCCGATAAGCTACGCTTAAAGATCTCAAGGCACTATCTATATGGGGAGAAAGTAGAGATATATTCGGACCATAAAAGCCTCAAATATTTCTTCACTCAAAAAGAACTCAATATGCGGCAATGACGTTGGCTCGAGTTGTTGAAAGACTACGACCATACTATTCAATACCATCCTGGAAAAGCAAACGTAGTAGCTGACGCGTTGAGAAGAAGATCATATGCAGGAACGAAGTGCGATGATGTCAAGTATACGATAGAACCAACTTTAATAGATAAAGTTAAAGTTGCTCAAGCCACGTAATCCGAGTCGATGCGTATGAAGAAGAAAGTACAAGAAGGTGCTATTCCAGAAGCAAGAATCGATGAAGAAGGAATACTTCGAGTCCACTCCAGACTTTGTGTTCCTAACGATTCTAATTTGAAGTACAAGATCATAATGGAGGCACACAATACACCATTTGCTATCCATCCTGGAAGTACCAAAATGTATCGTGATCTTTGACATACATTTTGGTGGAACAATATGAAGAGAGAGATTGCAAAGTTTATCTCTATGTGTTTAACTTGTCAACGTGTAAAGGTGGAGCATCAAGTGCCAAAAGGTCCATTGCAACCACTTGAGATTCTGAAATGGAAGTGGGAACACATTACCATGGATTTCGTTATGGGTCTTCCCACGGTTTCTCAAGGCATAAATGTTATTTGGGTTATTGTTGATAGATTAACCAAGTCTCCGCTTCATTTCTTGCCGATACGGAGACTTATTCCCTTAAACGCCTTGCTCAGATGACGTAGATGAGATTGTGAGATTGCATGGCATGCCAAAGATCCATAGTTTTGGATCGTGACCCAAGATTCACTTCAAGATTTTGGGTTAGCTTGCAAAAAGCTATGGGCACGGATTTACTGGTCGCTTCGCATACTATCCTCAAAGCGGACGGCAATCGAGAGGACTATTCAAACTCTTGAAGATCTATTAAGACTTTGTGTCCTAGATTTCAAAGGAAGTTGGGATAAGTACCTATCATCGTGGAATTCTCCCACAACAACAATTATCGTGCAAGTATAGTGTGGCTCCATTTGAAGCATTGTATGGACGAAAGTGTCGCTCTCCAATATGTTGGGATGAGGTGGGTGAAGCAACATTGTTGGGACCCGAGTTGGTACGTATGACTACGGAAAAGATCCAAATGATTCGACAACATATACAAACGGCACATGATCGACAAAAGAGTTATACGGATCTTCATCGAAAGGACGTGGAATTTAGTATTGGGGATCATGTATTATTGTGTGGCTCCATGGAAGGAGTTACAAGATTCGTAAAGAGAGGAAAGCTCAATCCACGCATTTATTGGTCCATTTCTGATTCTTAAACGAGTTGGAAATGTGGCCTATAGACTCGCGTTACCTCCAAGTATGTCTCGTGTTCATAATGTTTTTCACGTATCCGTGCTTCGTAAATATGTGAAAGACCCGAACCACGTTATTGAGTTAGAACCATAGCCGAAGATTTAGCGTACGAGGAGGTACCTATCAAGATCTTGGATAGGAAAGAGCATGTCCCACGACTCAAGGTTATACCACAAGTTAAGGTTTTGTGGAGGAACCATGCTATCGAGGAAATGACCTGGAGTTGGAAGCGGAAATGAAAGTGAGGTATCCTCATCTTTTCAAACACCGAGTACGTGACGTCAATTTCGAGGACTTAAATTTCATAAGGAGGGAGGTTGTAAGACCCCAACTTATTATAAATGAAATTTAATTTTCTATTTATTATTTTGAAATAGTAAGGATTGAATTCATTAATGTGGTTAGTTATGGGTAAAATGCTAAATATTTTAAAAATAAGCGGTGGTTATAAAATATTCATTATTGTCTGGGAATATTCGTTTGGTCGTGGAATATTCTTGTCATTTGTCGAGGAATATTCGCGATTAGTGCTAGCCTTTTGTGGGCCCCATAAACTAAAAGCGATTGGATGAAGAAAACGACAAGTATAAGTTGTTTATAAATAACGGTAGCTTGTTATTCACAATTATATCGTTGGAATACCCAATGGTTAAAACACAAGAATACGCGTTGTCAGACAAGAAGACACACGGTATTGCACCAATTATTGATTCTTACGTAAGAAGGCACTACTCAATAATTGTTACAAAGTTATTCGCTCAAAGATTTTATTTTATTGATTCAATAATCATGCGTTGATATTTTATATTATTCGTTGTTTCAATAATTGTCACTACACAAAGATTTTCATTATCGAAGCAATAATTCATATTATCTGAATAATATTATTAGAAAACATTATTGGTAATGTCTAGAAAGTTATGTCTAAGGAGAGGTTTGGTCACCTAATTGCGGCCAAGAAGGAGAAATTCTTATTGAAAGCCCTCTTCCTCGAACTACTTAGTGGCCAAAGATCTTTGTGATTCTCTGTAATATTATTTGTGAATAATTAATTATTAATTTATATGATGGGGAAAATATTGATTTTATGTGGATATAGATGGAGAAAATTTTTAAAGTGACAATTGTTGAAAAATGATATTTTATCTTTTCTGATAAAATAATTTATTATTATATTTTAATAATATAATAATGGTGATAGTTTTACAATGAATGTGGGATATATGAGGAGGAAGAGTATTTTTGTTGTATTAAATGATTAACACATATTTTGTGTGTCGGTGGACCCTATTTTTTGACTGAAATTTGATTATAGCTTGTAAAATCGCCCGTTTATGGATTTCGGTCAATTTCTGTTTGAAATTTGGAAAAACTTTCTTCTGTAAAGTTGTAGAGAATTGAATTTCCTATAAGAAATTGCTAGATTCAAATTTTTTGATAAAAGGGCTATTTATAATGAAGTATTGAAGTTCTGAAGTTCCGAAATAATTGATTTTTGGAAGTTTTAATTATTTTTATTAAGAAAAACGTTTTTATTTTGGTTGGCCCCCCATGTGTTGTAAACATGCTGAATTTAGGAGTCTTAGTGGGCATAGGAAAATTTTTATAATATATTAATATTATATTAAATTTTCTGCTTTGGTGTTCTAAGCATTTTCCTATAAATAGGGTGCTTAGGTTAGAATTGAAAATCACACAAGAAATCAAATCTCTCTTTCTCTCGATATATTGAGCGTATTCTTGTGAGTATTTTTATACTTTGAGTGTTGTTATACTATCTAAAGTTCCTTCACCACTATATTCAAAAGATTCCAAATGTAAGTACTATTCTTTCTCGAGGTAAGGATGTTATTTTATTAAAAAATGATATTATTTCTTCAATATCATTATGCCGAAATATTGGTTGAAAATTTTATTAAATTTGAAACTTTTTCATGTCGGGGTTACTTATTCATGAGTTACTATTCACGAGTTACTATTCACGAAAGTACTATTCACGATTAATTCACGTGATGATCTTTTTTGTGAAATTTCTATCTTTTTAGTGTAATGGAGTTACTATTCACGATATCGACTAATTATTCAACCTAAAAATGAAATTTTTTTTCTTTTTGTCTAAAATATCTATTCTGGATATTAGCTTTGATTGTATCCATGTTTTGATCACTACTAGAAATTTAACTTATAGCGACGAGCTATAGCGTGATCGGGAGACGGGCTCGTGGGTATAGGTGTTTATAGAAAGCTGGCCAATGAATTGATCAAATCAGATAGAGAGAAAACAGCAGTCGCCGCCGACCAACGCCATAGACATAAAAAGATATCAAGAACGAAATCTCAATCCCTCTCAAGTCTCTAAATCTCACCCATCCCTAAATCTCTCATACCAATAGTAAATGTCATAAGACAAAAATCATTTTACCCAACCCCTAAAATGGCCAAAGAACGATTCAAGAGCAAAAAGAAGAGGAAGAAATTGTTGCCGACAAAGATGAAGATTCTGGAGCACAAGTCGCTCTGATAGTAAGGCCAGAAGCACAAGTCGATCTAATCGATCTGTTAGAGCAAAATTTAGGGTTTGTTTTTTTTGTTTAATTATTTCAATTTTTTGTGCAGTAAATCAAACCATTTGCAGAATAGATTTGTTAAAGATAGAAATCGATTGGAAAGGAGAGGTCGGCATCTTGTGAAGAAGTGCTCTTTCGGAGAATAGAGGCCGACCATTTGCGAGTAATCCTTTACCTCTTTCCTCCTCTCAACGATATCACTTGCATCATCAAGAATCCAAAGAAGTTGGTATCGATCGCGAAATCGCTGAGTTTTCAATTTATTTCCGTTGAAAATTTCACTATCGTAATTGATTTGAATAAACGAGTAATAATTTCGTATTATTGATCGTAATATCTTTGTTTGTGTTTTAATTTTTATTATACAACCGAAAACAAGAACCCCAATTTCTCTCTTGGTTATGATAAAAGGAAAACCCCAATTTGGTGATGGTGAGGTTCGTACATGGTTCTAGGAGTATTAATTGTTTTGAGTTGAAGAAAATTTGTGAACAAGTTGGTTGTATGGAAGGATCACTTGTCTATGTTGCAATTTTTGGGTTAGATTGGAATTGAACGTTTAGTTGTACTTTAATTTTTATTCTTCTTTATGATTGTCTTGATTTTGAACACCCCAAAGAGTTGTTCCAAATTCTTCTCTACTTTTGCCTAGATTCTAGATGCTCATTATGTTGGTGGGCCAATTTTATCTCCTTTGGGTATCTGTTTAGATTTTATGGCTTGAGCATCTTTTCATTTTAGCCATCATATTAGAGAATTCTTTCGTTAAGATCTGCTTTTTTCTTGACATTTAAAGCAAAGAAGACCTTATAAGACCACGTGTATAAAGTACACGAGTCTCTAATGTGCTTCCTTTGGCATTTTCATGCTTCATTCAATCCTCAAGGAGTTTTATCCATGCTACCTATCTAATAAAGACACACGATAGCAACATTCCCGCCAAAAATGTTGAGGTAGGTATTATAAGGCGGGTGATTTTTTGGTCATTTGGGCTTAAAGCACTTTATTTTGCACTTAGTTTGTTGTTATGGTTTTTGGTCCAATTCCTATGTTTGCTACCCGGTGGCTATGGTTTTGCTCTTACATTACCTCGACACCAATACCACTCCGTTGCATCGCCATGATCGCCCGAGAGGCAACCTGTCAAAAGGGTTGATCGGCGAATGACCGGAGGAGCTGCTGCTGGTGTTGGGTACCTGTTTTAGAATTGGTTGTATGTATATTATGTGTTCAAACTTTTCTCTTCTTTTAATTTTAATTTTTGGAAACACAACATATATGGGTTTTCAGAAATTTAATAGAGTTGGCCATGCAAAAAATATTAGAAAGGACTATGTTGAGTGAGACAAAATCATGTCAGCAAAATTAAAATAAATACAAAAGTTATCCTAACAAAAACAACTCGTATTGTACATTGAGATGCAAATTGGGCCAAGGGATACTTTTTGCCATTCCTTGTAATGTTGGTTGGGTGGCCTAAATTGATATTAAAATCATGTCACCCTTTTTTCTTGATTCTTGGTGTTGAGCATATTCTTATTCAGTAAAAGTTATCTAGTAGGCCAATGATGTAAATCTTGAATCTTATTAATTTCCATTGTTTCTCGTGGATTTATGTACTTTTTTTGAAAAAATCTGTGTGGCTTATTCATTACTATGTTTCCTTATCAAATCTGTTTGTTGATATTCTTTCCTTCAATTAAGCTTTTTCAAATTGATTTATAAATATTCAATTGGAAAACAATACTGTCATATCCGTTGGATAATATTTAACTGCTAAAAATATATATTCTATTCCAACCGTGATCTGAGCATTCTGAAAAACAGCTTTTCTATATAGTTGTTGGTTCAAATATTATAAATATATTATTCCTTCTCGGCAATAAAAGATACAGCAATACATCTATCGATATAAAAGAGCTTTCAAACAAAAATTTTATCTACTATTTGAGTCTTGTTCTTAATCTCCTTTAGTTTGAAAATCATACTATATTGTAATTATATTTTTTTCGTATTAAAATCTGTTTTCAAGTCTTGTTTGACTTGATCGTCCATACATCACATTTACAAGTGAGAGCTCAGAGCTTTAGAGATGAAGGTAAACACTCTCATTTGCTATATATATTTTACATACAAGTCCTTTTTTTTTTTTACTTTGACTACTAACTAACAACTTATATTATACCTGACTACTAACTAACAACTTATATTATTTTAGAGGTATATACATTCAACACTGCCAAGATATATTCATAGAGCAAAAATAATAGTTTGCAGGCTTAAGGTTTAAGTTTTAAATTGAAGTTAATGGGTTTATTTTGTTTTAATTTGGGACAGGGAGATCAAGTAATATGGTAGATGCAAGTTTGAGAATTCTGAGGCAAAGAATGGAACAAGTGAGAAATAAGGAGAGACTGGAAAGGTGTTGCAGCAGAAGTGAACAAGGGAGGAATTATGCATCTGGGTATCATAATTATGAATACAAAAGGGAAACAATGTTATCTCAGTGCTTTGACCTTATGGGTTTGATTGCTGGAACTGTTGGCCTTACCATTCTTCACATACACATTAAATTTACACCACAATATAGTGGGATTAATTAATCACTATCTGATTGCCATTGGAGTAGATTGATATTCATTATACACCCACGATATATTAATTTAGACAAAACATTAATTAATTGATTGTACTGACGTAAATAATAGTACAATATAATTAACCAATGTTTTTTTACTTTGTAATTGAAACTTTTAGGTCATGTTTGTTTATAAAAAATATACTGGAATTAAATTACGTTGTTTTAATTTAACGTTATTTCTAATTATTTAATCTTTTGATGAGATACTATTAGTCATTTAATAATTTAAAACAGGAATCTTGAATCTTATTAATTACCATTGTCACTCCTACTTTTTTACTTTGCCTAAATTGTTAGGATGTAGGAGACAGTTCAGTTTCTAATAGTGATTAAATTCTGCTGTTGTCTTTATTTTTACAGCTGGCCTATATGTGATTGCTTGATTGCCTTTTATTCCTCTAGGTACCCCCTTGAAAAGGCTGAAGCATATGCTGCATTAAGAAAGTAAGCCTTTCATTCTGCTTTATTTATGCTGTTCTCAAAACTTTATTAACTCTATTATTTTCTGATTGAATGAATCTTAATGAAATACTTAGTCCTCGTGATTGTAGTGAGACTAGAGATTGCCATGCAATAAAAGATTTTATTTATCTTCAGGGGTACAACTCGGATAAATATGATTCATACTACAAATCAGGCATTGATCAATGGTTTTGCCTGGCTGTGAATATTGAAATTCTAATATTTGATTTACCTGTTGAAAAATTATTGAATGAATGCTTTCTTGCATGATGGTATAGTTGGGGAGTATTGGAACAGGGAGGAAAAGGACTAGGAAGAATAAGATCATCCTTCCCATTGCCATAACAGTTCAATTGTTAACAATGTCGAATCGTCAGGCCACTAGTACTAATACTTAATGATTTTCATATTTTCTCGTATCGCATTTTATACTTAATGATTTGAATCATGATACTAAACAAAATTCCTTGTTGCGAGATAAGAGAAAAGGAGAAGAAGGCGTTGGAGGATCGAGGATCCAAAGAATCTCACAAGCAAGCGTCGTCAATGAGATATATGTAGTAATATGATCTCATGAGTCCGCTCTGTGCATAATAGAATCTTGGTCATTCTCATTGTTATTTTAACTTAATGTTTGATACTGGTGAGTTAGCCTTTTCTGAAGAAGATTGTAATTATTGTAATTGTAATGCGAATGATTTTAAATCATGAATACAATAATTTTTTATGTTTTATTTTATATTGTATTTGTATTTGTTGGATAAATGTACACAATTATTTTTTTTTAAAATATTAAAAGGCTATAGTGACGGTCATCGACCGTGCTTATAGTGTTCTATAAAACACATCCCTATAGCGACGGTCACCGAGCGTTGCTATAGCTCTCAGCGATCGTTAGTAAAGAGCAAATACACGATTTTGCCATGACCTATAGCTAAGGTCGGCGACCGTCGCTATAGGCCAAAAGACCGTCGCTATAGATTTTACCGAAAGGTTCTATGGCGATGATCGAAATAAATCGTCGCTAAAATCTATAATGACGGTTTTATTTTTTGGCTATAACGACGATCGAATGGCAAATCATTATAGGTCGATTTTCTAATAGTGGATCATTCTTGAATTTTACTCCACTATGATTGTTTATGAGGTATTTTTGGACATGGAACAGCTGAAATACGAATTCTTAATATTTATTCTTTTGTTTTACTAGATTCGTTTTATTTAAAATATTTTTCATCATCCTCAGTCTTAAATGATGATATAACTGAATATCTTTGGCCCGTAGTGCAAAGATGAATGATTTTATGATGAATATCTTTGGTCTGTAGTGCAAAGATGAACATGTGTTTAGATGAACATGACCAACCGATGAATATCTTTGGCACTGTAGTGCAAAGATGAATATTTGATTTTGATATATATTGATTGATGTTCTGAGGATAAAAGATAGAGCGATGAACTTTTAAATTCATATATAGAAGATAGTAGTTTGCATTCTCTACTTAACTCTTCTAATGAATACTAACGATAATTTGTTTTATATTATCTTAGTCATAATATTCTTCTTTGGGCTAGTTGAGCTCACCCTTTTCCTTGTTGTTCTATTTTTCTTCTCGGGAGAAATGAGAATGTAGCGAGTACTTAGTCGGGGGTGTGGAATGATGGTTCTAGAAGTCGCTTTTAGTAGTCCTCACCATTTTTATAAAATAATGTATCAATAATTATAATGAGGACTTATTTGAGTGTGAATATTGTCTAGATGACAATATTTGTATTTAAACTCACAGATTTTTATGTTGTATTAATAAAGTTGTAGTTGTTTCAAAGTACCATGTATTTTGTATCGAGAATGAGTGTTGTATACCTAGACCCCAACTTTTATAAATAACCTGATGAATTTTCTATAAATATCATTTTTTTGACTATAAAATATTATGGAGTAAATTTGATATAATGTTATAGTTGTGGGTAATATTTATAATTATTTTATTTATAAATTTTGAAATGCAAGTTGTTATATAATATTCGATTGGTGGAGAATATTCGTTTTAACGAGGAATATTTAAATGCAATGGCACAATCATTGGTGGATCCCCTTTTGAATTATTGTCGGATTGAGAAAACAACAAAAATACTTTTTAAAAATAACGGCGGAAGTTTTTACAGTTAAGCTGTTGAAACACGGTGTTAAAAAAATCTGATGTCTGGCGTGGTTGCGTAGTGTAAGCGGTATTGATTATTGATGCTTACGTGAGAAGTCACTCAATTTTGTTCAATTATTGCTTTCGATAATTCTTTGCATAGTATCTCACGTTATTTGATTCAATTATTGTCAATATTTTATATATTATTAAATCAATAATTGAGATGACAAAGTTATTAATATTATTATTTGCAATATTAACGATGTCAGAAGTTACATCGAGGAGAGGTTTGGTCACCTAATTCTGGCGTCGATAGGGAGAAATCCTTATTGGAAAGCCCCTCTTTCACAGGAGCGACACAGTCGATTAATAATGTGAATAATAATAATGATGATGAGTTTTGTTTTATTAGTATTATTAATGTAATAAAGCGAAAATTTTTTTATATAAAGCAGAATACTTTTATAAAGTTATTGGTTTTTATTAGACTATAAATAGAATATATGATATTCTATTATGCATAGTATTTTGCATAGTGTCTGCATAGTATTTGCATAGTAAAATCTTTTTTATATAAAGCAGAATAATTTTTTATAAAGTTATTTGTTTTATTAGAAAATAATTAGAATATATTATATTTTATATGCGCATAGTGTTGCGTAGTGCTGCATAGTGTTTTGCATAGTAAAATCTTTTTTATATAAAGCAGAATACTTTTATAAAGTTATTAGTTTTATTAGATTATAAATAGAATATATTATATTTTATTTAAAAGATTTTGTTTTAAATCTGGACCGTCGTTTAAAGTAAATTAATGCGGATAGTTCATGAATTAATTCTTATGCGATCCATTCTTTATAAATAGAAGCTCATTCTTTCATTATTTCTTACGAATTCTTTGAAACTCTAGAGAGAGAAACTATAGAGAGAAAGAAGAAAAGTGTTACCTTTACTTCACTACTTCTATATCGATTACTCTTTTTTCTAAGGTAGGGATATTATTTGTTGTACTCGTAAAGGGTATTATTTCTTCAGTATTCATGAAGAGAAAGTACATTATTCCATTCTTTATTATTACATTGGAATAACTTTTGTATCTGTGGCCACTACCTATACTTGGTGAAATTTGATTATTATTATTATTTCGTTTCTTTATCATTGGAACATCACATTGGAACATCACACATTCTTTATTATTTTACATTGGAACATCACATGCATGCTTTCGGCATGACTGGTTCCATTATTTATTGATACTGTTGGACATCATCATGCATGCTTTACGCATGACTGGTTCCATTATTTATCATTTTGTTGGAACATCACATGCATGTGTTTACGCATGACTTTGGTTCCGTTATTCATTATTCATTGGAATAACACATGCTATCTTGATCTATCGCATGCACTGGTGATTTCTTTTGTTATTCCATTCTTTATTATACTCGGTTGGTTAAAGTTTTGACTTCTATACTCCATGAAATTAGTGGAATATCCTTGATATTTGCGCTTCATCGATATCTTTTCATGGAAATATTCTTACGAGCATTCTTGAATTTTACTCCACAAAGAAGTATCATGTTGACAATTTGGGCGTTATTGGTTCTGGATAAATTAATTCTTGAACTTGTTTTATTGAATTCTTATATCATTGTCATCATCCTCATGTTTATATTATGTTGAAAGTCATACATGGCTGTAGTGCATAGATGGACTTGGTATGATTATGACCGAGGATTATTCGATTGTAATCATGACCGTAATATTACAAATGATGTGGAAAAAGTCCTCATTGGGCGTAGTGCATTGATGGAACCGGTTGTTGGCATGATCATGACCATTAGTGAATACGAATATCCTTGGGCGTAGTGCATGGATAATTTGTGGTCGTGATACTAAAGAATATCCTTGGCCGTAGTGTGGGGTGATTGATGATGTGGATTATTTATTAAAATTTGAGAGTCGTGATAAAAGTGATGAAAAACCTTTTAAATCATAAAAGATAGTAGATTTTATTTTCTACTTGACTCTTTTAATGGATTGCTTGTTCGGCTTATGATTAAACTTGATGTTTGTTATATTATATCGGTTTAACACTATTGAAGACTAAGGATAATTTATTACGCTTTTATCTTAGTCATAATATTTCTTCTTGGGCTAGTTGAGCTCACCCTTTTCTTTCTTTGTTCTCTTGAGGAAATGAGAGCGTAGCGAGGGGACTAGTCGGGGAGCGGGTGATGGTCCGAAGGATAGCATTAGTAGTCCTCACTATTACGTGAAATAGTGTGTTAATAAATGTATTGAGGACTTATTTTGAGTTTTAATGTTGTACAGAAGACAATGTTTGTATTAAAACTCACGACTCATATTATATATATTTAAGATTGTATTTGAATTTTGTACCATGTATTTGGTGACTCAAGATGGGTGATGTATACCTATTTTGGGGGCGTCACGGTTAGTATCAAAGCTTAGGGATATGATCCTGGCTAAGATGTGAGACTAGAACTAGGAGGGAGAGGCAGAATTCCTTTGCTAGTATGACCTACCTAAGTTTATTTGGTATTTAATTGGTCGATTCGAGTATAGGGATAATATGTGATATGATAACTAATCCTTGTTTTGTGGCGATGTCTGAAAATGACATCGAGAATGTTGAGAATAGCAATGGAGCACAGAGAGACCGTTGAGTCTCCACATATCAATAATCGGGATAATGTGCATCGAGGGAAGGCGACAATCCTCATGCAAACAACAACACTTGACAAATGATGAATGATGGAATGTTTAGAGGCTTTATGCAATTCATGCAACATCGGCGAGGCGGCTCATCCAAAATATAGGTGGAAACACTTGGAAACTCTCGGGACGGTCACCGCTAAAAAGATTCGAGGGCTGGGACCACCGGAGTTTATTGGAAGCCAAAACCACTTAAAAGCGGAAGCATGGATAAAGCAGATCACCAAGATATTTGATGTCTTGGGATGCTCAGAGCAAAAGGTTCCCTTTGCCGCCTTTATGTTGCGAGGAGGCGGATCTTTGGTGGGAATCGGTAAAGCGTACTCAACTGCCTTGAAGATGTCTTGGGAGAAGTTCAAGAACTATTCAACGACAAGTACTTTCCGAAAGTATTCGTCACATAAAAAGAGGTAGAGTTCATCAAGTTGGAGCGAGAACAATATGACCGTGTGTCGCGATCTGAAGCTAAGTTCTTTGAGTTGTCTCGGTTTCGTCTCACTTGGTTGATAATGAGGAGAGAATGCGCGAATGTTTTTAAGAGGTTTGAAGCAGGAGATCGTCGATATCTTATTTCTCATAAATTGTGTTTGTATTTAGATGTTGTAAATAGGGCTTAGATTATTGGAGCGCGATAATGAGTCAATATGCAACCAAGAGAAAGCGGTAACGCAGAATGAAAATACTGGTAGTAATGGTCATCGAAGCGGTGACAACAAGCGTGGAGGAATCAACATGTTAGAAATGGTAACCACTTGGTGGTAATCATAGCGAACAATAAGAATGGACATTTCAAGAAGAGGAGATTCAACAATGATGGAAAGGCGTCGACATCGGCACCGTGTGGTTAAGGAAGGAGAGCGACCACCTATCGTATATGCTTCAAATGCGGAGGGAGGGACATATCGGTCCAAAATGCGATGCCATCCAAAGCGTGTTATAATTGTGGAAGAAAAGGTCACCTAGCCCGATTTTGTCGTTGCATCGAAGACAAGTCCGGTTGGAGCGGTGACACAAAATACCATCGAGACAAGTCAAAACCGATGTAGTTCAAGGAGGCGTTTGTTGTGACCTCCCGAAGAAAGCGAGGAACCCGAACGAGGTCATCACGGGTAAGCTTATCATAAACTCTAGCGAAGTCTATACCTTATTTGATCAGGTTCTACCCATTCTTTTATTTCTCCTAATTGCGCTCGGCGATTAAATTTGACTCAGGAGAAATTAGACTTTGACTTATCTGTGGAAACTTCGTTGGGAGAAACCTTCATTACATCCTTTGTTTATAAGTCTTGTTTAGTTCAAATCGGTGACCCACGTTACTGTTGATCTTATTTCTTTGAAAATACTTGCATTTGATGTGATCTAAAGGATTGATTGGTTAACTACTCATCATGAAAAAATTGATTATTTTCGTAAGGTTGTTAGCTTTCATATTCTAACCAACCTATTATGAGAATTCAAACAACCAAACCATTAAAATCAATCTTTGTCATCTCAAGCCATAAAGCTATTCGTTTATTAAAAAGCGGATGTCAAGCTTTCTTAGCTCATATCGCGGATCTAAACAAAAATAAATCGGTTTTGAATGATATTTCTATTGTTAATAAATTTCTGGCGTATTCACTGAAGAACTTCTGGCCTACCCCAAGCGTGAAATTGAATTTTGTATCGACCTTGAACCCGGTACAAAACCCATTTCCAAAGCCCATATCGAATGGCTCTATTGAACTTGAGGAGTTAAAGACCCAACTCTGAGGAATTGTTAGACATTGGCTTTATTAAGTCTAGTACTTCTCCTTGGGGTGCTCTATTCTATTAAGTGAAGAAGAAAGATGGGAGTATGCGACTTTGTATTGATTATCGGGAGTTGAATCATGTCACCATCAAAAATAGGTACCCATTGCCGCGTATTGATGACTGTTTGACCCGATTGCAAGGAGCCAAATTCTTTTCAAAGATCGATCTTCATTACGGATATCATCGATTGAAGGTTAAAGCGAGGACATTCAAAGGCGGCTTTCGAACTCGATGCGGGCATTATGAATTCCTAGTCATGTCCTTTGGATTGACTAATGCTCCTCTTTGCCTTCATGGATATGATGAGCCGAGTATTCAAGGAATATTTGGATCACTTTGTGGTCGTCTTTATTGATGACATCCTTATTTATTTCAAAAAGCCGTGAAGATCATGAGCAACACTTGAGGTGATGATACTTTAAAAGCCGTGAATACAAGCTTTATGCCAAGTTGAAGAAATCGAGTTACGGCTTGAGGAAGTAGCATTCCTTGGGCGCGTAGTATCAAGTCATGGAATATCTCATTGACGGCAAAAATTGAAGCAATTCAAAGTGGGAGCAACCTAAATCGATGTTAAAATGCGTAGCTTTCTCGGTTTATTTGGTTATTATCGGAGATTTCGTGGAAGGATTTTCTCGAATCGCTACTCCATTAACTTCGGTTGACTCGGAAAGATACAAAGTTGGTTGGAAGCGAAGAATGTGAGAAGAGTTTTCAAGAACTCAAGAGGAGACTCATTTATTTTGTTACGACAATACCATCGGCTCGGAGGATTTGTCATCTCTGATGATGCTTTGGGCAAAGGGTTGGGATGTGTTCTCATGCAACACAACATGGAAAGTCATAGCTTATGCCTCAAGACAACTCAAAGAATATGAGAGGAATTATCCTACTCATGATCTAGAGTTAGCATTTGTTATCTTCGCACTTAAAATTTGGAGGCATTACTTGTATGGGGAGAAAGTGGATATCTTCTACGGATCATAAAAGCCTCAAATATTTCTTCACTCAAAAGGAACTCAACATGCGACAACGGCGTTGGCTTGAACTGTTGAAGATTATGATCATACCATCCAATACCATCACGGAAAAGCGAGCGTGGTAGTCGACGCATTGAGTAGAAGATCATATATGCAGTATGAGTGCGATATTGTCAATGTAAAGGCCCATTTTGTGTGACTTGCAAAGGATGGAGATAGAGTTAAAGACTCGGGGACCCATGTGATGATGGCGAATATCTGAGTAGAGGCAGAGCTTTAATCGATAAAGTTAAAGTTGCTCAAGCTATAGACACTGGAGCCGATGCGTATGAGGAAGAAAGTGTAAGAAGGTCTTTATCTTGGAAGCAAGAATTGATGAAGAAGGAATACTTGAGTCAACTCTAGACTTTGTGTTCTAACGACCACGATTTAAAGTATAAAATCATGATGGAAGCGCACAATACAACCGTTTGCAATCCATCTTGGGAGTATCAAAATGTATCGTGATCTTCGTCATACATTTTGGTGGAGCAAATATGAAGAGAGATAGTATTTGTTTATCTCAAGGTGTCTAACTTGTCAGCGAGTTAAAAGTGAGCATCAAGTACCAAAAGGTCCATTACAACCACTTGAAATTCTAGAATGGAAGTGGGAGCACATTACCATGGATTTTATTCTTTGGTCTTCCCAAGGTTTCTCAAGGCATAGATGCGATTTGGGTCATTGTTGATAGATTGACCAAATGCGCTCATTTCTTTACCGTCTGAGAAACTTATACACTTGAGCGTCTTGCTCGTATGTACATAAGCGAGATTATAAGATTGCATGGTATGCCGGTATCCATAGTTTTGATCGAGACCCAAGATTCACTTCAAGATTTTGGGTTAGTTTGCAAAAAGCTATGGGCGCGAATTTATTGATTTAGCTCGGCATATCATCCTCAGACGGATGAGGCAATCGGAGAGACGATTCAAACTCTTGAAGATCTATTAAGACTTTGTGTCCTTGACTTCAAGGGAAGTTGGGACAAGTTCTTACCATTGGTGGAGTTTTCTACAACAAACGGTTATCAAGCAAGTATTGGCATGGCTCCATTTGAAGCGTTGTATGAAGAAGAAAGTGTCGTTCTCGGTATCTTTGGGATGAGGTGGGTGAAAAGCGTTGTTGAGACCGAAGTTGAGTGATACGTATGACTACTGGAAAAGATTCAAACGATCCGACAACGTATAAAAACCTCACAAGATCGACAAAAGAGTTATGTTGATCTTCATCGAAAGGACGTGGAATTTGATATAGGAGATCATGTGTATTTTACGTGTTGCTCCATGGAAAGGAGTTACGTGATTTGGAAAAGGAAAGCTCAATCCTCGATTCATCGGCCCATTTTAATCCTCGATCGAGTAGGAACGTGGCCTATAGACTCAAACTTTACCACCAAGTATGTCTCGTGTTCATAACGTTTTTCACATATTCATATTACGTAAATATGTGGAAGACCGAACCACATTATTGAGTTAGAAGCCCGGATGAAATAGCGGAAGATTTGATGTATAAAGAGGTTCTGTTCAAATCTTGGATAAGAAGGAACATATTCTACGCTCCAAGGTTATACCTCAAGTTAAAGTTTTGTGGAGAAACCACGATGTTGAGAAATGACACGGGAGTTAGAATCTAAAATGAAATCAAGGTATCCTTACCTCTTGACATACCAGTATGTACCCTAATTTTGAGGCGAAATTTCATAAGAAGGGGAGGTTGTAAGACCCCAACTTTTATAAATAAAGATGAATTTTCTATAAATATCATTTTGAATATTATGGAGTAAATTTGATATAATGTTATAGTTGTGGGTAATATTTATAAATTTTGCAAAAATACAGTGAAGTTGTTATATAATATTCGATTGGTGGGGAATATTCGTTTTAATAGGGAATATTAATATATGGCACAATCATTGGTGGACCCCACAACGGAATTATTGTCGGATTGAGAAAATGACAAAAATACTTTATGAAAATAACGGCGGAAGTTTTCACTGAATTAACTATTGAAACACACGGTGTTAAAAGTACGATAATATGGCGTGGTTGCATAGTAGCAGCACGATATTGATTATTGATGCTTACGTGAGAAGTCACTCGGTTTTGTTCAATTATTGTTACGATAGAATTGCATAGTATCTCACGTTATTTGATTCAATTATTGTCAATATTTTATATATTATAATCAATAATTGAGATGACAAAGTTATTAATATTATTATTTGCAATATTAACGATGTCTAGAAGTTACATCGAGGAGAGGTTTGGTCACCTAATTGCGGCATGATGGGGAGAAATCCTTATTGGAAAGCCCTCTTTCTTAGGAGCGACACAGTCGATTAATAATGTGAATAATAATAATGATGATGAGTTTTGTTTTATTAGTATTATTAATGTAATAAAAGCAGAAAAGCTTTTTTATATAAAATATAATACTTTTATAAAGTTATTCGTTTTATTAGACTATAAATAGAATATATGATATTCTATTATGCATAGTATTTGCATAGTGTCTGCATAGTATTTGCATAGTAAAATCTTTTTTATATAAAATAGAATACTTTTATAAAGTTATTTGTTTTATTAGACAATAATTAGAATATATTATATTTTATTATGCATAGTGTTGCATATAGTGCGTGATAGTGTTTTGCATAGTAAAATCTTTTATATAAAAGCAGAATACTTTTATAAAGTTATTCGTTTTATTAGATTATAAATAGAATATATTATATTTTATTTAAAAGATTTTGTTTTAAATCTGGACCATTCGTTTAAAGTAAATCAATACGGACCGTTCATGAATTAGTTATTATGCGGTCCATTCTTACATAAATAGAAGCTCATTCCTTCATTATTTCTTACGAATTCACTTCAGAGAGAGAAACTATAGAGAGAAAGAAGAAAAGTGTTCTGCTACTTCACTACTTCTATATCCAGTACTCTTCTTTCTAAGGTAGGGGATATTATTTGTTGTACTCGTAAGGGGTATTATTTCTTTCGTATTCATGAAGAGAAAGTCTGTTATTCCATTCTTTATTATTCTGTTGGAATAACCTGTATACGCGGGCTACCCTATACTTGGTGAAATTCTTTTGTTATTATTCCGTTCTTTATTATTCTGTTGGAACATCCTATCTGTGCTTTACGCATTACCTGGTTTCGTTCTTTATTATTCTGTTGGAACATCTTGTATGTGCTTTACGCATGACCTGTATACGCGGGCTACCCTATACTTGGTGAAATTCTTTTGTTATTATTCCGTTCTTTATTATTACATTGGAACATCCACATATGCTTTTACGTATGACTGGTTCCATTCTTTATTATTACATTGGAACATCTTTATGCGTGATTTATGCATGACTTTGGTTCCATTATTTATCATTACATTGGAACATCACATGCATGCGTTTACGCATGACTTTGAAGTTCCATTATTCATTATTACTGTTAGAATAACTTTTTATGCATGCGCTGTCTATCGCATTCTGGTGATTTCTTTTGTTATTCCATTCTTTATTATACTATGTTGGTTAAAGTTTTGACTTTTATACTCCATGAAATTAGTGGAATATCCTTGATATTTGTGCTTAATCCGATATCTTTTCATGAAAATATTCTTCGAGCATTCTTGAATTTTACTCCACAAAAGAAGTATCATGTTGACAATTTGGGCGTTATTAGTTCTGGATAAATTAATTCTTGAACTTGTTTTATTGAATTCTTATATCATTGTCATCATCCTCATGTTTATATTATGTTGAAAGTCATACGTGGCTGTAGTGCATAGATGGACTTGGTATGATTATGACCGGGAATTATTTGGTGTAATCATGGTAGTAATATTACAAATGATGTGGAAAAAGTCCTCATTATTTTGTAGTGCATTGATGAGACGGTTGTTGGCATGATCATGACCATTAGTGAATACACGAATATCCTTGGCCCGTAGTGCATGGATAATTTGTGGTCGTGATACTAAATAATATCCTTGGCCGTAGTGCAAGGGTGATTCAATGATGTGGATTATTTATTAAGCTGAGTCTCAGCGATAAAAGTGATAAAAAAACCTTTTAAATCATAAAAGATAGTAGATTTTATTTTCTACATGACTCTTTAATGGATTGCTTGTTCTGCTACAGTTAAACTTGATGTTTGTTATATTGTATCAGTTTAACACTATTGAAGACGTAGTGCATGGATAATTTGTGGTCGTGATACTAAATAATATCCTTGGCCGTAGTGCAAGGGTGATTCAATGATGTGGATTATTTATTAAGCTGAGTCTCAGCGATAAAAGTGATGAAAAACCTTTTAAATCATAAAAGATAGTAGATTTTATTTTCTACATGACTCTTTTAATGGATTTCTTGTTCTGCTACAGTTAAACTTGATGTTTGTTATATTGTATCAGTTTAACACTATTGAAGACTAAGGATAATTTATTCTGCTTTATCTTAGTCATAATATTTCTTACTGGGCTAGTTGAGCTCACCCTTTTCTTTTCTTTTCTCTCTTGAGAAATGAGAACGTAGCGAGGGACTAGTCGAGAACGGAGTGACGGTCCGAAGGATAGCATTAGTAGTCCTCACTATTACGTAAAATAATAGTGTGTTAATAAATGTATTGAGGACTTATTTTGAGTTTTAATGCTGTCTAGAAGACAATGTTTGTATTAAAACTCACAGCTCATGTTATATATTTAAGATTATATTTGAATTTTGTACCATGTATTTGGCGACTCAAGATGGGTGATGTATACCTATTTTGGGGGCTTCACAATATTTAACAACCAGGTCATTCCCAGGAAAGAGGGGGCTTTCCGATAAGAATTTCTCCTTATTGGCGCGCAATTAGGTGACCAAACCTCTCCTTGACAGAACTTCTAGACATTGTCAATATTGAAAATAATAATATGAATAACTTTGCCGTCTCAATTATTGATTTAATAATATAACATATTATGCAGATGATAGTGTAACAATAATTGAATCAATAATATGAGAGATATGATGCAATAATTAATGCAGTAATAATTGAGTATAACTGAGTGACTTCTCACGTAAGCATCAATAATCAATACCGTGTGCTACTATGCAACCACGCGTAGACATCGTACTTTTACTACCGAAAGTAGTTCAGCAAGTTTTAACGATAACACTTTCGTGAGTTAATTTTATAAAATATTTTTGTCGTTTTTTGATCCATGACAATACTTTCGTTAATAGGGTCCACCAATGATTGTCGTCAGTCACGAATATTAGTTAATATTCCCTGTTAAAAGCGAATATTCCCGACCAATCGAATATTATATAACCACTTGCTTACTTTGCAAAATTTGTAAATATTACCCACAACTATAATATTATATCATATCCACACCATAATATTCAAAAATATATTTCGAGAAAATTATTTTTTATTCATAAAAGTTGGGGTCTTACAACCTCCCATTCTTATGAAATTTCATCCTCGAAATTAGGGTACATACCTGGTATGTCGAAGAGATGAGGATACCTTGACTTCATCTTAGATTCTAACTCCCAAGTCATTTCCTCCACATCGTGGTTTCTCCATAAAACTTTGACTTGAGGTATAATCTTGGAGCGTAGAACATGATCCTTCTTATCCAAGATTTTAACAGGCAACTCTTTATACGTTAAATCTTCCTCTATCTCGTTTGGTTCTAACTCAATAATGTGATTCGGGTCTTTCACATATTTACGTAACATAGATATGTGAAAAAGCGTTATGAACACGAAGACATATGCGGTAGTGCTTAGTCTATAAGCCACAGTTCCTACTACCGCCGAGAATTAAAATGGGTCAATGAATCGAGGATTGAGCTTTCTCTCTTTCCAAATCTCGTAACTCCTTTCCATGGAGCAACACGTAACAACACATAATCTCAATATCGAATTCTCACGTCCTTTCGATGAAGATCAAGATAACTCTTTTGTCGATCTTGTGAAGTTTTTATACGTTTATCGGATCGTTTGAATCTTTTACGTAGTCATACGTATTCAACTCTGGTCCCAACAACGTTGCTTCACCCACCTCATCCCAGCATACTGGAGAACCACACTTTCTCCCATATAACGCTTCAAATGGAGCCATGCCAATACTTGCTTGATAACTGTTGTTGTAGGAAAACTCCACCAACGGTAAGAACTTGTCCCAAATTCCTTTGAAGTCAAGGACACGAGTCTTAATAGATCTTCAAGAGTTTGAATAGTCCTCTCCACCGCCCGTCAAATTCGAGGATGATATGCCGAGCTAAATCAGTAAATCCATGCCCATAGCTTCGTAAACTAAACCAAAATCGTGAAGTGAATCTTTGGTCCCGATCGAAACTATGGATCTTGGCATACCATGCGAGATTACAATCTCATTTATGTACATACGAGCAAGACGTTCAAGTGTATAAGTTTTCAGATATAGGTAAGAAGTGAAAGCAGACTTGGTCAATCTATCAACAATGACCCAAATTGCATCTATGCCTTGAGAAACCTTGGGAAGACCAGTAACGAAATCCATGGTAATGTGCTCCCACTTCCATTCTGGAATTTTAAGTGGTTGCAATGGACCTTTTGGTACTTGATGCTTCGCCTTGACTCGTTGACAAGTTAAACACCTTGAGATAAACTCCACTATCTCTCTCTTCATATTGCTCCACCAAAATGTATGTCAAAGATCATGATATATTTTGGTACTCCCAGGATGGATTGCAAACGGTGTGTTGTGCGCCTCCATCATGATTTTATACTTTAAATCAGGGTCGTTAGGAACACAAAGTCTGGATTTGGCTCGAAGTATTCCTTCTTCATCGATTCTTGCTTCCGGAATAGCACCTTCTTGCACTTTCTTCCTCATACGTATCAGCTCCAGGTCTGTAGCTTGAGCAGCTTTAACTTTATTGATTAAAGTCGGTTCTACTCGTATATTCGCCATCATCACATGGGTCCCTGGAGTATTTAACTCTATCTCCATCCTTTGTAAGTCATACAAACTGGGCCTTTGTGTTGACAATATTACACTCGTACCTGCATATGATCTTCTACTCAATGCGTCAGCTACTACGTTTGCTTTACCAGGATGGTATTAAATGGTATGATCATAATCTTTCAACAGTTCAAGCCAACGTCATTGCCGCATGTTGAGTTACTTTTGGGTGAAGAAATATTTGAGGCTTTTATGATCCGTATAGATCTCCAGCATCTCTCCATATAGGTAATGCCTCCAAATCTTGAGTGCGAAGACAACAGCTGCCAACTCTAAATCATGAGTAGGATAATTTCTCTCATATTCTTTGAGTTTCCGAGAGGCATATGCTATGACTTTCCCATGTTGCATGAGAACACATCCTAACCCTTTGCCCGAAGCATCACTGTAGATGACAAATCCCTCTGAGCCAGATGGTATTGTCAGAACAGGTGCTGAAATGAGTCTTCCCTTGAGTTCTTGAAAACTCTTCTCACATTCCTCGCTCCAATCGAACTTTATATCTTTTCAAGTCAGCTGAGTTAATGGAGTAGCGATTCGAGAAAATCCTTCCACGAATCTCCGATAATAACCAGCTAAGTCGAGAAAGCTACGTACTTCGGTCACTGACTTTGGTTGCTCCCAGCTTTGAATTGCTTCAATTTTCGCTGGGTCAACAGATATTCCATGATTTGATATCACATGGCCAAGGAATGCAACATCCTCAAGCCAGAACTCACATTTCTTCAACTTGGCATAAAGCTTGTTTTCACAAAGCTTTTGGAGTATCAGCCTCTAGTGTTGCTCATGATCTTCACGGCTTTTGGAATATATGAGAATGTCATCAATAAAGACAACCACAAAGTGATCCAAATATTCCTTGAATACTCGGTTCATCATATCCATGATGGCAGCAGGAGCATTAGTCAATCCAAAAGACATGACCAAGAATTCATAATGCTCGTCATCAGAGTTTTGAAAGGCGATTTTGGAATATCCTCGCTTTTAACCTTCATTTGATGATATCCGTAAGCGAAGATCGATCTTTGAAAAGAATTGTGCTCCTTGCAATTTGGTCAAACAGTCATCAATGTGAGGTAATCGGATACTGTTTCTTGATGGTGACATGGTTCAATTTCGTAGTCAATACAAAGTTGCATACTCCCATCTTTCTTCTTCATGAATAAAGCAGAGAGCAGGTTTCAAGGAGACGACCAGGACGAATGAAACCAATGTCTAACAATTAATGTAATTGGGTCTTTAACTCTGAAGTTCAATAGAGCCATTCGACATGGGGCTTTAGAAATGGGTTTTGTATACCGTGTTCAAGGTCGATACAAAATTCAATTTCACGCCCGGGGTAGGCTGGGAAGTTCTTGAGGAATACGTCAGAAATTTATTAACAATAGAAATATCATTCAAAACTGACGTATTTTTGTTTAAATTTGTGACATGAGCTAAGAAAGCTTGACATCTATTTTTTAATAAACGAATAGCTTTATGGCTTGAAATGACCGTGATTGATTTTAATGGTTTGGTCGCTTGAATTCGCATAATAGGTTGATTAGGAATATGAAAACTAACAACCTTACGAAAATAATCAATTTTTGCATGATGAGTAGTTAACCAATCAATCCCTAGAATTACGTCAAACGCAAGTATTTTTAAAGAAATAAGATCGACAGGTAATGTTGGATTCCGATTTGAATCAAACAAGACTTATAAACCATGGATGTAATGAAGGTTTCTCCCAACGGAGTTTCAACCGATAAGTCAAAGTCCAATTTCTCCTGAGTCAAATTTAAGCGTTGAGCGTAAGTAGGAGAAATAAAAGAATGGGTAGAGCCCGGTATCAAATAAGGTATATACTTCACTAGAGTTTATGATAAGCTTACGTTGATGACCACGTTCGGGTTCCTTGTTTTACGGGAGGTTACAACAAACGCCTCCCTTGAACTACTGGGTTTTGTCTTATGCAGGACTCGGACTTTGATGCCTCCATCCCAATTTGGACTTGACTTCTAGACACGACAAAATCGGGCTAGGTGACCTCTCTTCCATAATTATAACATGCTTTGAATCACGTATGCAGTTTGGATTGATGTGTCCTCCTCCGCGATTTGTAACATACGACCGACAGTCGTTCTCCTTCCTTAACAACAGGTGCTGGTACTGACGTCCTTCCATCATTATTAAATCTCCTCTTCTTGAAACTTCCACTTTTATTGTCATGGCCATGATTACCAACGAAGTGGTTACCATTTCTGGCATGTTGATTCCCTCCACGTTTGTTGTCACCTCTTCGATGAGTGTTACCACTAGTATTTTCATTCTGCCGACTGCTTTCTCTTGGTTGCGTTGACCCGTTATCGCGCTCCAATAACTGAGCCCTATTTACAACATCTGAATACAAACACAATTTATGAGAAATAAGATATTGACGTATCTCTGGTTTCAAACCTCTTAAAAACATCCGCGTCATTCTCTCCTCATTATCAACCAAGTGGGACGCAAACCGGGACAACTCGGCAAACTTAACTTCATACTGCGCCACGGTCATATTGTTCTGCTCCAACTTGATGAACTCTACCTCTTTAATGTGACGAATACTTTCGAGAAAGTACTTGTCGTTGAATAGTTCTTGGAACTTCTCCCAAGACATCTTCAGTGCGCCAGGTTGAGTACGCTTTACTGATTCTCACCAGTAATCTGCCTCTCCTCGCAACATAAAGGTTACAAAAGGAACCTTTTGCTCCTCGGAGCATCCCAAGACATCAAATATCTTGGTGATCTGCTTTATCCATGCATCCACCTTAAGTGGTTTTGACTCTCCAATAAACTCCGGTGGTCCCAGCTCCTTGAATTGTTTAGCGATGATCGTCCGAGAGTTTCCAGTGTTTTCACCTATATTTTGGACAAGAGTTTCTCTTACCTGATGTTGTACGAATTGCAGAAAGCTCCTAAACATTTCGTCGTTCGCTATTTGGTCGGTGTTGTTATTCACCTGAGGATTATTGTCTTCCCGTTGCACATTATCCTGGGTATTAATCTGTGGTAACTCCACGATCTCATGTCCTTCATTGCTTATCTCAACATTTTCGGATGCCATTTTCCTAAACTACCACAAAATAAGGGTTAATTAATATATCACATATTATCCCTATACTCTGACCGACCAGTTAAATACCAAATAAACTTAGGTAGGTCACACTAGCGAAGGAATTCCCCGTCTCTCCCCTCCTAGTTCTTGTCTCACATCTCAGCCAAGGATCATATCCCTAAGCTTTGATACCAACTGTGACACCCCCAAAATAGGTATACATCACCCATCTTGGGTCGCCAGATACAAGGTATTGAATACAATTACAACTTAATTATACAACAGTCGTGTAAAATACGACAAAACATAGGTTGTGAGTTTTAATACAAATATTGTCATCTAGACAATATCTACACTCAATGGAGTCCTCATTACATTTATTATCACACTATTTCACAGAATAGTGAGGACTACTAATGCACCATCTAGGACCATCACTGTTCCCCAACTAGTCCCGTAAACGTTCTCATTTCAAGAGAAAAAAGGTGAAAAAAGGTGAGCTCAACTAGCCCAAAGTAAGAAATATTATGACTAAGATAATGTAGAATAAATTATCTTTAGCCTTCAACAGTATAACAACTGATAGAATATAATAGACAACAAGTTTTAGATCAAAAATTGTAGTGGAATAAGCAATCCATTAGAAGAGTCAAGTAAAGTATAAAATCTACTATCTTCTATGATTTAAAAAGTTTTTCATCAACTTTATCGCTGAGACTCAGCTTAATAAATAAAATCGAATCATCCCTGCACTATGGCCAAGGATATTCATGTAATCATCAATGGTCATGACTATACCGAATAATCCCTGGTCATAATCATACCAACAACCGCCCACCACCCAAACTACGTGTCAATGAGGACTTTTACAACATCATTCGTCACATTACGGTCATGATTATACCGAATAATCCCTGGTCATAATCATACCAAGTCCATCTATGCACGTAAGCCAAAGATGACTTTTATCACAATATAAGCATGAGGATGATGACAATGACATAATAATTCAATAAAACAAGTTCAAGAATAAATTTTAAAGATTTATAAATTAATTTATCCAGAAACCAATAACGCCCAAATTGTCAACATGATAACGCTTTGTAGAATAAAATTCAAGAATGCTCGGAAGAATATTTTCATGAAAAGATCTTTGGATGAAGCGCAAATATCAAGGATATTCCACTAATTTCATGGAGTATAGAAGCCAAAGCTTTAACCAACCGAGTATAATAGAATATATGAAACCTTGAATGGATTTTTTCGCCGCCATGCGGTAATCCACGTAGATGATCATTTCCACAATTTAATAAGAAATGAATACGAAGGATCATTCACCATGCATGTGGTAATCCACATATGACAAAGTTATTCCAAAGAGAATAATAAAGAATGGAATAATGGAAGGATTCACCATGCGATGCGATAGATTTATGCATAAAGTTATTCCCAACAAAATAATAAATAATGGAACCAGTCCCACATAAACGCACGTATGGGATATTTCGATAGAATAATAAATAATGGAACCGGTCGGCGAACAGAACACGATGCATGTGATATTCGGCGAGAATAATACGAGCGGAATATTAGAAGAATTTCACCATGTATGCGGTATTTTGCATAAACAAAGTTATTCCAATGAATAATAAGAATGGAATAATGAAGAATTTCACCATGTATGCGAAGATTTTGCATGACAAAAGTTATTCCAACATAATAATAAAGAATGGAATAATGTAAGAATTTCACCAAGTATAGGGTATCCCACGTGATCAAAAGTTATTCCAATGTAATAATAAAGAATGGAATAACTGAAGTTCTCTTCATGAATAAGAAAGAAAGAATACCCCTTACGAGTACAACAAATAATATCCCCTACCTTAGAAAAATTGAATACTGGAGTACTGAAGTAGCAGAATATTTTTCTTCTTTCTCTCTATAGTTTCTCTCTCTAGAGTTTCAGTGAATTCGTAAGAATAATAAAGGAATGAGCTTCTATTTATAGGAGAATGGACTGAATAATAACTAATTCATGAACGGTCCAGATTGATTTACTTTTAAACGGACGGTCCATATTGGTTTACTATTAAAATTTAAAGCAACGGTCCATACTGATTTACTATTAAAACTTTAAACCAGCGATTTATATTGATTCACTATTATAACTTCAACCAACGGTCTGAAAAATTTGCACATCTCCTCATGGAATAATATTGTACCCAAAAATAATTTGGAACGAAAAAATATATATCTTACGGGTGAATAGTACCCTGTGAATAGTAACTCGTGAATAGTAACTCATTAATAGTAACTCGTGAATAGTAACTCATGAATTTTAACTCATGAATAGTAACTCGTGAATAGTACTCCGACACAAAAAGTGCTCCGAATACCCGATTGAACAATATAACCTCCAGACATCAATTATTATCAAAACAAATGTCGATTTCCACTAACACAAATAATTCCAACACAATGGAACTATAAAATTCATCTTTAATCAACACGAACTTATTCATCATTAATATTATAATTCACAATATTTAACAACCAGGTCGTTCCCAGGAAAGAGGGGGCTTTCCGATAAGGATTTCTCCTTATTGGCGCGCAATTAGGTGATCAAACCTCTCCTTGACAGAACTTCTAGACATTGTCAATATTGCAAATAATAATATGAATAACTCTACCATCTCAAATATTAATTTAATAATATAACATATTATGCAGATGATACTGTAACAATAATTGAATCAATAATATGAGAGATATGATGCAACAATTACTGTAGCAATAATAAGTATAACTAAGTGACTTCTCACGTAAGCATCAATAATCAATACCGTGTGCTACTATGCAACCATGCAAGACATTGTATTTTTTACTACCGAAAGTAGTTCAAATGTTTTAACGGTAACACTTTCGCCGTTATTTTTATAAAAATATTTTTGTCATTTTCTCAATCCGACAATACTTCAGTTGTGGGGTCCACCAATGATTGTGCCGTCGTACAAATATTCCCTGTTAAAACGAATATTCCCCGACCAATCGAATATTATATGACCACTTGCTTACTTTTCAAAATTTATAAATATTACCCATAACTATAACATTATATCAAATCCACACCATAATATTCAAAAATATATTTCGAGAAAATTATTCTTTATTCATAAAAGTTGGGGTCTTACACTTACCTTAGAAGAAGACTGAATACTAAAATAGTGAAGTAGCAGAATACTCTCATTCCTTCTCTCTATAGCTTTTTTTTTTCTATAGCTTCTCTCTTTATATTTGCTCTTGTGAGTCTTAGTGAATTGGTGAGAATAAAAGAAGAATGAACTTCTATTTATAGGAAAATATAGTTTCGATAATTGCATGTTTTGGGGCTCGAATTATTACAGTATATTACCTTCATCTTTTCCTCTATTTTTAATTTAGTCTTACAAGTATTATCAAACTTGCACCACCTCCCCTAATAGTACATGCATGTGAATTAATAGTTCCATTCATGTGAACAAATAGTTATATGCATGTGAATTAATAGCAATTAATTGCTTATTTATCCGATTGGTCAATATAACCTTCAGAAATTAATTATTGATTTTTACTAACACTAATAATCTCAACACAATGAAAATATCAATTTCATCTTTAATCAACACGAACTTATTCATCATTAATATTATAACTCACAATATTTAACAAACAGATCATTTCCAGGAAAGAGGGAGCTTTCCGATAAGGATTTCTCCCTATTGGCACGCAATTAGGTGATCAAACCCCTTTCCTCGATAAAACTTTCTAGACATCGTTAATATTGCAAATAATAATATGAATAACTTTGTCATCTCAATTATTGATTTAATAATATAAAATATTATGCAGATGATACTGTGATAATAATTGAATCAATAATATGAGAGATATTATGCAGCAATTACTGTAGCAATAATTGAGTATAATTGAGTGACTTCTCACGTAAGCATCAATAATCAATACCAGTATGCTACTATGTAACCATGCGTAGACATCGTTTCTTTTACCCATAGGGTATTTTAACGCTTTAACAGTAAAACTTTCGCCATTATTTTATAAAAGATATTTACGTCATTTTCTAACTCAAATAATACTTTCGTTGTGGGGTCCATGATAAAATTTTCACATTTCACCTATAACTAAAGTATTATATCAAATCAACACCTTATAAATCTAAATAATAATTAGAGAAATTAAATTTTTATTCATAAAAAGTTGGAGTCTTATAGTCGTTGCTTTCTCATTATATATATACAAGCGATGACGCACAAAAGCAAAGACACGATTAATCGAAGCTAAAACTCATTCTTTGAATACATTATGAAAAAACTTTCTTCGAGTCTAATTTCAGTTCTGTTTGTAACCTTTTAAATTATTGTTAACAGGAAAGTCGTCATAATTTTCATATCACATCCTTTGTAACCAAGTACAAGTAGAACAAAAGGTTCAAGATCTCAAAGATGAGAGGAGTTGCAGAGGTGCAAGGGGGCAGAGGTGTCCAAGTCAAAATCGATCTTCGTTGTACATGGAGTTTTTTTATGTAATCTTTTGCATATTAAGTTAATAAAGCGAGTCTCCAATATCATTTGGTATTGGACGTGGATTAGGCCACTAGATTAGAGGATAGGGGTTGAACCATGTAAAAATCTTGGCGTGATTTATCTATCTGCTTTAGTATTCTGCATATTCAGTTTTAGTTCGTGCTTGAAGATATAATAAAACAAACAGGGATTAATTAGTTGTCCGATTATAACGGACGAAGAACATATACTAAAACAGACATGGATTAGTTGTCCGATTATAACAGAGGAAAAACATATACTAAAACATACAGAGTTAACCTGTCCGATTATAAGTTGTAGCTGGGGATATTTGAAAATTTACCATTGTAAATTAGATTTTAGTAGTTACACATATTCACCCCTCCTAAGTGTGCTTATAATTTACAGAATTACATAAATTAGTTGGTTATTATAAAAAACATGTAAAGTTATAAATAGAACTCTAAATGTGCTTATTCACATAATTACATAAATTAGTTACTTAATATAAAAATACATGTAAAGTTATAAATAGAAGAATAGGATAAGTTATTCCCAACTAGCTAACTCTCTTTCTCCAACAATGCTCTATTTGATAGATACATCAACTAAATGGATCAACTTAATGGATTCGGTTAATATGAAGTTAATTTTATGATAAGTTAATTAATTGATCAATACAGTACTAACACGCAGAAATATCACTTTCCGATTTATATGTCGATATTGTATTAATTAATTCATCCAAATTAATTTAACGTTAACCAATCTCCAACCAAATGTATCAAAATCATGTATCCGTACAATAAGAGTAAACAATGAGACAGTGAATGTAACATACTACTAATCGACAAAACTACTCATCATCTCTCTCCCTCTGCAAAAAAAAAAACAAAACCTAACCTAACAAAATCATTTCTCTTTCTCTCTCTCTCTCTCTCTCTCTCTCCCATCTCTTCACCCAA
Source organism: Panax ginseng (assembly GCA_020205605.1). Classification (NCBI taxonomy): domain Eukaryota; kingdom Viridiplantae; phylum Streptophyta; class Magnoliopsida; order Apiales; family Araliaceae; genus Panax; species Panax ginseng. The sequence goes on from CM035146.1 coordinate 5,256,383, forward strand.
TAAAGCCAATGTAAATGCCAGGAAAGAGGGAGCTTTTCGATAAGGATTTCTCCCTATTGTCACGCAATTAGGTGATCAAACCCCTTTCCTCGATAGAACTTTCTAGACATCGTTAATATTGCAAATAATAATATGAATAACTTTGCCGTCTCAATTATTGATTTAATAATATAAAATATTATGCAGATGATACTGTGACAATAATTGAATCAATAATATGAGAGATATTACGCAAAGAATTATCGTAGTAATAATTAAGTATAATCGAGTGACTTCTCACGTAAAGTATCAATAATCAATACCAGTATGCTACTACGCAACCACGCCAGACATCGTTTCTTTACCATCGGATATTTCAACAGGTTTAACGGTAAAACTTTCGCCGTTATTTTATAAAAAGATATTTCTGTCGTTTTTTAACTCCGACAATACTTTCGTTGTGGGGTCCACCAATAAAATTTTCACATTTCGTTGTGGAGTCTTACATAGTCGTTGCTTGTCTATTATATATATACAAGCAGTCTGCACGGCAAAAGCAAAGACACGACACTGGAAGCTAAAAACTCACTGCTGAATACATTATGAAAAAACTTTCTTCGAGTCTAATTTCAGTTCTGTTTGTAACCTTTTAAATTCTTGTTAACAGGAAAGTCGTCGTAATTTTCATATCACATCCTTTGTAACCAAGTACAAGTAGAACAAAAGGTTCAAGATCTCAAAGATGAGAGGAGTTGCAGAGGTGCAAGGGGGCAGAGGTGTCCAAGTCAAAATCGATCTTCGTTGTACATGGAGTTTTTTTATGTAATCTTTTGAATATTAAGTTAATAAAGCGAGTCTCCAATATCATTTGGTATTGGACGTGGATTAGGCCACTAGATTAGAGGATAGGGGTTGAACCATGTAAAAATCTTGGCGTGATTTATCTATCTGCTTTAGTATTCTGCATATTCAGTTTTAGTTCGTGCTTGAAGATATAATAAAACAAACAGGGATTAATTAGTTGTCCGATTATAACAGACGAAGAACATATACTAAAACAGACATGGATTAGTTGTCCGATTATAACAGAGGAAAAACATATACTAAAACATACAAAGTTAACCTGTCCGATTATAAGTTGTAGCTGGGGATATTTGAAAATTGACCATTATAAATTAGATTTTAGTAGTTACACATATTCACCCCTTCTAAGTGTGCTTATAATTTACAGAATTACATAAATTAGTTGGTTATTATAAAAAACATGTAAAGTTATAAATAGAACTCTAAATGTGCTTATTTACATAATTACATAAATTAGTTACTTAATATAAAAATACATGTAAAGTTATAAATAGAAGAATAGGATAAGTTATTCCCAACTAGCTAACTCATCTCCAACAATGCTCGACGGATAGATACATCAACTAAATGGATCAACTTAATGGATTCGGTTAATATGAAGTTAATTTTATGATAAGTTAATTAATTGATCAATACAGTACTAACACGCAGAAATATCACTTTCCGATTTATATGTCGATATGTATTAATTAATTCATCTAAATTAATTTAACGTTAACCAATCTCCAACCAAATGTATCAAAATCATGTATCTCGTACAATAAGAGTAAACAATGAGACAGTGAATGTAACATACTACTAATCGACAAAACTACTCATCATCTCTCTCTCTCAAAAAAAAAAACAAAACCTAACCTAACAAAATCATTTCTCTTTCTCTCTCTCTCTCCCATCTTTTCACCCAATAAAGCCAATGTAAATGCCAGAAAGAGGAGCTTTTCGACAAAGGATTTCTCCCTATTGTCACGCAATTAGGTGATCAAACCCTTTCCTCGATAGAACTTTCTAGACATCGTTAATATTGCAAATAATAATATGAATAACTTTGCTAGCCTCAATTATTGATTTAATAATATAAAATATTATGCAGATGATATCGTGACAATAATTGAATCAATAATATGAGAGATATTATAAAGAATTATCGTGTAGCAATAATTGAGTATAACCGGTGACTTCTCAACGTAAGTATCAATGATCAATACCGTATGCTACTACGCAACTAATGCCAGACATCGTTTCTTTTACCATCGGATATTTCAACAGTTTAACGGTAAAACTATCGCCGTTATTTTATAAAAAGATATTTCTGTCGTTTTTTAACTCCGACAATACTTTCGTTGTGGGGTCCACCAATAAAATTTTCACATTTCACCTATAACTAAAGTATTATATCAAATTAACACCTTATTATTCTAAATAATAATTAGAGAAATTAAATTTTTATTCATAAAAAAGTTGGAGTCTTACATAGTCGTTGCTTGTCTATTATATATATACACGCAGTCTGCACGTCAAAAGCAAAGACACGACACTGGAAGCTAAAAACTCATCTTGAATACATACATCAAAAACTTTCTTGAGTCTAATTTCGCCTGCTTGTAACCTTTTAAATTCTTGTTAACCGAAAAGTCATCGTAATTTTCATATCACATCCTTTGTAACCAAGTACAACAAGAATAAAAGGTTCAAGGTCTCAAAGGTGAGAGGAGTTGCAGAGGTGCAAAAGGCGGAGGTGTCTAAGTTAAAATCGATCTTCGTTGTACATGGAGTTTTTTTATGTAATCTTTTGAATATTAAGTTAATAAAGCTAGTCTCCAATATCATTTGGTATTGGACGTGGATTAGCCACTAGATTAGAGGATAGGGGTTGAACCATGTAAAAATCTTGGCGTGATTTATCTATCTCGCTTTAGTATTCTGCATATTCAGGTTTAAGTTCGGTGTGTCAAGATATAATAAAACAAACAGGGATTAATTAGTTGTCCTATTATAATGATTTAAGAACATATACTAAAGCAGTATATGGATTAGTTGTCCGATTATAACAGAGAAAAACATATACTAAAACATACTGAGAGTTAACTCGTCCAGATTATAAGTTGTAAGTGGGGATATTTGAAAATTGACCATTGTAAATTAGATTTTAGTAGTTACACATATTCACCCCTTCTAAGTGTGCTTATAATTTCTGTAATTACATAAATTAGTTAGTTATTATAAAAACATGTAAAGTTATAAATAGAACTCTAAATGTGCTTATTCACATAATTACATAAATTAGTTACTTAATATAAAAATACATGTAAAGTTATAAATGAAGAATAGGATAAGTTATTCCTAACTAGCTAACTCTTCTCCAACAATGCTCGACTTGATAGATACATCAACTAAATGGATCAACTTAATGGATTTGGTTAATATGAAGTTAATTTTATGTAAGTTAATTAATTGATCAATACAAGATTAACACGCAGAAATATCACTTTCCTCCGATTTATATGTCGATATTGTATTAATTAATTCATCCAAATTAATTTAACGTTAACCAATCTCCAACCAAATGTATCAAAATCATGTATCCGCATAATAAGAGTAAACAATGACAATGTTGAATGTAACATACTACTAATCGACAAAACTACTCATCATCATCTCTCTCTGCGCAAAAAAAAAAAACCTAACCTAACAAAATCATTTCTCTTTCTCTCCATCTCTTCACCCAATAAAGCCAATGTAAATGCCAGGAAAGAGGGAGCTTTTCGATAAGGATTTCTCCCTATTGTCACGCAATTAGGTGATCAAACCCCTTTCCTCAATAGAACTTTCTAGACATCGTTAATATTGCAAATAATAATATGAATAACTTTGCCGTCTCAATTATTGATTTAATAATATAAAATATTATGCAGATGATACTGTGACAATAATTGAATCAATAATATGAGAGATATTATGCAAAGAATTATCCGTAGCAATAATTGAGTATAACCGAAAGTGACTTCTCACGTAAGTATCAATAATCAATACTTAGTATGCTACTATGCAAACCACGCCAGACATCTTTTTCTTTTACCATCGGATATTTCAACAGTTTAACGGTAAAACTTTCGCCGTTATTTTATAAAAAGATATTTCTGTCGTTTTTTAACTCCGACAATACTTTCGTTGTGGGGTCCACCAATAAAATTTTCACATTTCACCTATAACTAAAGTATTATATCAAATTAACACCTTATTAATCTAAATAATAATTAGAGAAATTAAATTTTTATTCATAAAATAGTTGGAGTCTTACATAGTCGTTGCTTGTCTATTATATATATACACGCAGTCTGCACGGCAAAAGCAAAGACACGACACTGGAAGCTAAAAACTCACTGCTGAATACATTCTGAAAAAACTTTCTTCGAGTCTAATTTCAGATTCACATTTGTAACCTTTTAAATTCTTGTTAACTGAAAAGTCATCGTAATTTTCATATCACATCCTTTGTAACCAAGTACAAGTAGAACAAAAGGTTCAAGGTCTCAAAGGTGAGAGGAGTTGCAGAGGTACAAGGGGGCAGAGGTGTCCAAGTTAAAATCGATCTTCGTTGTACATGGAGTTTTTTTATGTAATCTTTTGAATATTAAGTTAATAAAGCGAGTCTCCAATATCATTTGGTATTGGACGTGGATTAGGCCACTAGATTAGAGGATAGGGGTTGAACCATGTAAAAATCTTGGCGTGATTTATCTATACGCTTTTAGTATTCGTGATATTCAGTTTTAGTTCGTGCTTGAAGATATAATAAAACAAACAGGGATTAATTAGTTGTCCGATTATAACGGACGAAGAACATATACTAAAACAGACATGGATTAGTTGTCCGATTATAACAGAGGAAAAACATATACTAAAACATACAAAGTTAACTTTCCGTCCAGATTATAAGTTGTAGCTGGGGATATTTGAAAATTGACCATTATAAATTAGATTTTAGTAGTTACACATATTCACCCCTTCTAAGTGTGCTTATAATTTACAGAATTACATAAATTAGTTGGTTATTATAAAAAACATGTAAAGTTATAAATAGAACTCTAAATGTGCTTATTTACATAATTACATAAATTAGTTACTTAATATAAAAATACATGTAAAGTTATAAATAGAAGAATAGGATAAGTTATTCCCAACTAGCTAACTCATCTCCAACAATGCTCGACGGATAGATACATCAACTAAATGGATCAACTTAATGGATTCGGTTAATATGAAGTTAATTTTATGATAAGTTAATTAATTGATCAATACAGTACTAACACGCAGAAATATCACTTTCCGATTTATATGTCGATATTGTATTAATTAATTCATCTAAATTAATTTAACGTTAACCAATCTCCAACCAAATGTATCAAAATCATGTATCCGTACAATAAGAGTAAACAATGAGACAGTGAATGTAACATACTACTAATCGACAAAACTACTCATCATCTCTCTCTCTGCAAAAAAAAAAAAAACAAAACCTAACCTAACAAAATCATTTCTCTTTCTCTCTCTCTCTCTCTCCCATCTTTTCACCCAATAAAGCCAATGTAAATGCCAGGAAAGAGGGAGCTTTTCGATAAGGATTTCTCCCTATTGTCACGCAATTAGGTGATCAAACCCCTTTCCTCGATAGAACTTTCTAGACATCGTTAATATTGCAAATAATAATATGAATAACTTTGCCGTCTCAATTATTGATTTAATAATATAAAATATTATGCAGATGATACTGTGACAATAATTGAATCAATAATATGAGAGATATTATGCAACAATTACTGTAGCAATAATTGAGTATAACTGAGTGACTTCTCACGTAAGTATCAATGATCAATACCGTATGCTACTATGCAACCACGCGTATTACTGTTCTTTTACCATCGGATATTTCAACAGTTTAACGGTAAAACTATCGCCGTTATTTTATAAAAAGATATTTCTGTCGTTTTTTAACTCCGACAATACTTTCGTTGTGGGGTCCACCAATAAAATTTTCACATTTCACCTATAACTAAAGTATTATATCAAATTAACACCTTATTATTCTAAATAATAATTAGAGAAATTAAATTTTTATTCATAAAAAAGTTGGAGTCTTACATAGTCGTTGCTTGTCTATTATATATATACACGCAGTCTGCACGTCAAAAGCAAAGACACGACACTGGAAGCTAAAAACTCACTGCTGAATACATTCTGAAAAAACTTTCTTCGAGTCTAATTTCAGTTCTGTTTGTAACCTTTTAAATTCTTGTTAACTGAAAAGTCATCGTAATTTTCATATCACATCCTTTGTAACCAAGTACAAGTAGAACAAAAGGTTCAAGGTCTCAAAGGTGAGAGGAGTTGCAGAGGTGCAAGGGGGCAGAGGTGTCTAAGTTAAAATCGATCTTCGTTGTACATGGAGTTTTTTTATGTAATCTTTTGAATATTAAGTTAATAAAGCGAGTCTCCAATATCATTTGGTATTGGACGTGGATTAGGCCACTAGATTAGAGGATAGGGGTTGAACCATGTAAAAATCTTGGCGTGATTTATCTATCTGCTTTAGTATTCTGCATATTCAGTTTAAGTTCGTGCTTGAAGATATAATAAAACAAACAGGGATTAATTAGTTGTCCTATTATAATAGACGAAGAACATATACTAAAACAGACATGGATTAGTTGTCCGATTATAACAGACGAAAAACATATACTAAAACATACAGAGTTAACCTGTCCGATTATAAGTCAGAAGGCGGGATATTTGAAAATTGACCATTGTAAATTAGATTTTAGTAGTTACACATATTCACCCCTTCTAAGTGTGCTTATAATTTACAGAATTACATAAATTAGTTAGTTATTATAAAAAACATGTAAAGTTATAAATAGAACTCTAAATGTGCTTATTCACATAATTACATAAATTAGTTACTTAATATAAAAATACATGTAAAGTTATAAATAAAAGAATAGGATAAGTTATTCCCAACTAGCTAACTCTTCTCCAACAATGCTCGACGGATAGATACATCAACTAAATGGATCAACTTAATGGATTTGGTTAATATGAAGTTAATTTTATGTAAGTTAATTAATTGATCAATACAGTACTAACACGCAGAAATATCACTTTCCGATTTATATGTCGATATTGTATTAATTAATTCATCCAAATTAATTTAACGTTAACCAATCTCCAACCAAATGTATCAAAATCATGTATCCGTACAATAAGAGTAAACAATGAGACAGTGAATGTAACATACTACTAATCGACAAAACTACTCATCATCTCTCTCTCTCTGCAAAAAAAAAAAAAACAAAACCTAACCTAACAAAATCATTTCTCTTTCTCTCTCTCTCTCTCTCCCATCTTTTCACCCAATAAAGCCAATGTAAATGCCAGGAAAGAGGGAGCTTTTCGATAAGGATTTCTCCCTATTGTCACGCAATTAGGTGATCAAACCCCTTTCCTCGATAGAACTTTCTAGACATCGTTAATATTGCAAATAATAATATGAATAACTTTGCCGTCTCAATTATTGATTTAATAATATAAAATATTATGCAGATGATACTGTGACAATAATTGAATCAATAATATGAGAGATATTATGCAGTAATTACTGTAGCAATAATTGAGTATAACTGAGTGACTTCTCACGTAAGTATCAATAATCAATACCGTATGCTACTATGCAACCAATGCCAGACACTATTATTCTTTTACCATCGGATATTTCAACGGTTTAACAGTAAAACTTTCGTAGTTATTTTATAAAAAGATATTTACGCTAGTTTTTAACTCAAAACAATACTTTCGCGTTGTGGGGTCCACCAATAAAATTTTCACATTTCACCTATAACTAAAGTATTATATCAAATTAACACCTTATTATTCTAAATAATAATTAGAGAAATTAAATTTTTTATTCATAAAAAGTTGAGTCTTACATAGTCGTTGATTTGTCTATTATATATATATATATACGCAAATCTGCATTGCGGCAAAAAGCAAAGACACGACACTGGAAGCTAAAAACTCACTGCTGAATACATTCTGAAAAAACTTTCTTCGAGTCTAATTTCAGTTCTGTTTGTAACCTTTTAAATTCTTGTTAACTGAAAAGTCATCGTAATTTTCATATCACATCCTTTGTAACCAAGTACAAGTAGAACAAAAGGTTCAAGGTCTCAAAGGTGAGAGGAGTTGCAGAGGTACAAGGGGGCAGAGGTGTCCAAGTTAAAATCGATCTTCGTTGTACATGGAGTTTTTTTATGTAATCTTTTGAATATTAAGTTAATAAAGTGAGTCTCCAATATCATTTGGTATTTGACGTGGATTAGGCCACTAGATTTGAGGATAGGGGTTGAACCATGTAAAAATCTTGGCGTGATTTATCTATCTGCTTTAGTATTCTGCATATTCAGTTTAAGTTCATGCTTGAAGATATAATAAAACAAACAGGGATTAATTAGTTGTCCTATTATACCAGACGAAGAACATATACTAAAACAAACATGGATTAGTTGTCCGATTATAACAGACGAAAAACATATACTAAAACATACAGAGTTAACCTGTCCGATTATAAGTTGTAGCTGGGGATATTTGAAAATTGACCATTGTAAATTAGATTTTAGTAGTTACACATATTCACCCCTTCTAAGTGTGCTTATAATTTACAGAATTACATAAATTAGTTAGTTATTATAAAAAACATGTAAAGTTATAAATAGAACTCTAAATGTGCTTATTTACATAATTACATAAATTAGTTACTTAATATAAAAATACATGTAAAGTTATAAATAGAAGAATAGGATAAGTTATTCCCAACTAGCTAACTCTTCTCCAACAATGCTCGATGGATAGATACATCAACTAAATGGATCAACTTAATGGATTTGGTTAATATGAAGTTAATTTTATGTAAGTTAATTAATTGATCAATACAATACTAACACGCAGAAATATCACTTTCCGATTTATATGTCGATATTGTATTAATTAATTCATCCAAATTAATTTAACGTTAACCAATCTCCAACCAAATGTATCAAAATCATTTATCCGAACAATAAGAGTAAACAATGAGACAGTGAATGTAACATACTACTAATCGACAAAACTACCCATCATCTCTCTCTCTTTCTCTCTCTGCAAAAAAACAAAACAAAACCTAACCTAACAAAATCATTTCTCTCTCTCTCTCTCTCCCATCTCTTCACCCAATAAAGCCAATGTAAATGCCAGGAAAGAGGGAGCTTTTCGATAATGATTTCTCTCTATTGGCACGCAATTAGGTGATCAAACCCCTTTCCTCGATAGAACTTTCTAGACATCGTTAATATTGCAAATAATAATATGAATAACTTTGTCGTCTCAATTATTGATTTAATAATATAAATATTATGCAGATGATACTGTGACAATAATTGAATCAATAATATGAGAGATATTATCGCAAAGAATTATTGTGAAAGCAATAATTGAGTATAACTGAGTGACTTCACGTAGTATCAATAATCAATACCAGATGCTACTTATGCAATCACGCCAGACATATTCTTGTTTTTACCATCGGGTATTTCAACAGTTTAACGGTAAAACTTTCTCCGTTATTTTATAAAAAGATATTTCTATCATTTTTTAACTCCGACAAAACTTTTGTTGTGGGGTCCAACAATAAAATTTTCACATTTCACCTATAACTAAAGTATTATATCAAATCAACACCTTATTATTCTAAATAATAATTAGAGAAATTAAATTTTTATTCATAAAAAGTTGAGTCTTATATAGTCGTTGCTTGTCTATTATATATATACACGCAATCGATACATCATAGCAAAAAAAAAAGACGACCTTACACCGAAGCTAAAACTCATTTCTTGAATACATTCTGAAAAAACTTTCTTCGAGTCTAATTTTAGTTCTGTTTGTAACCTTTTAAATTCTTGTTAACTGGAAAGTCCTCGTAATTTTCATATCACATCCTTTGTAACCAAGTACAAGTAGAACAAAAGGTTCAAGGTCTCAAAGGTGAGAGGAGTTGCAGAGGTGCAAGGGGGCAGAGGTGTCCAAGTCAAAATCGATCTTCGTTGTACATGTAGTTTTTTTATGTAATCTTTTGAATATTAAGTTAATAATGCGAGTCTCCAATATCATTTGGTATTGGACATGAATTAGGCCACTAGATTAGAGGATAGGGGTTGAACCATGTAAAAATCTTGGCGTGATTTATCTATCTGCTTTAGTATTCTGCATATTCAGTTTTAGTTCGTGCTTGAAGATATAATAAAACAAACAGGGATTAATTAGTTGTCTAATTATAACAGACGAAGAACATATACTAAAACAGACATGGATTAGTTGTCCGATTATAACAGAGGAAATACATATACTAAAACATACAGAGTTAACCTGTCCGATTATAAGTTGTAGCTGGGGATATTTGAAAATTGACCATTGTAAATCAGATTTTAGTAGTTACACATATTCACCCCTTCTAAGTGTGCTTATAATTTACAGAATTACATAAATTAGTTAGTTATTATAAAAAACATGTAAAGCTATAAATAGAACTCTAAATGTGCTTATTTACATAATTACATAAATTAGTTACTTAATATAAAAATACATGTAAAGTTATAAATAGAAGAATAGGATAAGTTATTCCCAACTAGCTAACTCTTCTCCAACAATGCTCGACGGATAGATACATCAACTAAATGGATCAACTTAATGGATTTGGTTAATATGAAGTTAATTTTATGTAAGTTAATTAATTGATCAATACAATACTAACACGCAGAAATATCACTTTCCGATTTATATGTCGATATTGTATTAATTAATTCATCCAAATTAATTTAACGTTAACCAATCTCCAACCAAATGTATCAAAATCATTTATCCGAACAATAAGAGTAAACAATGAGACAGTGAATGTAACATACTACTAATCGACAAAACTACTCATCATCTCTCTCTCTCTGCAAAAAAAAAAAAAAACCTAACCTAACAAAATCATTTCTCTCTCTCTCTCTCCCATCTCTTCACCCAATAAAGCCAATGTAAATGCCAGGAAAGAGGGAGCTTTTCGATAAGGATTTCTCCCTATTGGCACGCAATTAGGTGATCAAACCCCTTTCCTCGATAGAACTTTCTAGACATCGTTAATATTGCAAATAATAATATGAATAACTTTCATTGTCTCAATTATTTATTTAATAATATAAAATATTATGAGATGATCTTGTGACAATAATTGAATCAATAATATGAGAGATATTATGCGGCAATTCTGATGAGTAATAATTGAGTATAACTGAGTGACTTTTCACGTAAGCATCAATAATTAATATCGTATGCTACTATGCAACCACGCGTATTACTGTTCTTTTACCACCGGGTATTTCAACAGTTTAACGGTAAAACTTTTGCCGTTATTTTATAAAAAGATATTTCTGTCGTTTTCTAACTCTGACAATACTTCCGTTGTGGGGTCCACTAATAAAATTTTCACATTTCACCTATAACTAAAGTATTATATCAAATCAACACCTTATTATTCTAAATAATAATTAGAGAAATTAAATTTTTATTCATAAAAAAGTTGGAGTCTTACATAGTCGTTGCTTGTCTATTATATATATACACGCAGTCTGCACGGCAAAAGCAAAGACACGACACTGGAAGCTAAAAACTCACTGCTGAATACATTCTGAAAAAACTTTCTTCGAGTCTAATTTTAGTTCTGTTTGTAACCTTTTAAATTCTTGTTAACTGGAAAGTCCTCGTAATTTTCATATCACATCCTTTGTAACCAAGTACAAGTAGAACAAAAGGTTCAAGGTCTCAAAGGTGAGAGGAGTTGCAGAGGTGCAAGGGGGCAGAGGTGTCCAAGTCAAAATCGATCTTCGTTGTACATGTAGTTTTTTTATGTAATCTTTTGAATATTAAGTTAATAATGCGAGTCTCCAATATCATTTGGTATTGGACATGAATTAGGCCACTAGATTAGAGGATAGGGGTTGAACCATGTAAAAATCTTGGCGTGATTTATCTATCTGCTTTAGTATTCTGCATATTCAGTTTTAGTTCGTGCTTGAAGATATAATAAAACAAACAGGGATTAATTAGTTGTCTAATTATAACAGACGAAGAACATATACTAAAACAGACATGGATTAGTTGTCCGATTATAACAGAGAAATACATATACTAAAACATACTGAGTTAACTTTGTCAGATTATAAGTTGTGGTGGGGATATTTGAAAATTGACCATCAGTAAATCGATTTTAGTAGTTACACATATTCACCCCTTCTAAGTGTGCTTATAATTTCTGTAATTACATAAATTAGTTAGTTATTATAAAAACATGTAAAGTTATAAATAGAACTCTAAATGTGTTTATTTACATAATTACATAAATTAGTTTTATTATTATAAAAACATGTAAAGTTATAAATAGAAGAATAGGATAAGTTATTCCCAACTAGCTAACTCTTCTCCAACAATGCTCAATTTGATAGATACATCAACTAAATGGATCAACTTAATGGATTCGGTTAATATGAAGTTAATTTTATGATAAGTTAATTAATTGATCAATATAGTACTAACACTTGAAATATCACTTTCCAGGATTTATATAAATCTTGTATTAATTAATTCATCAAAATTAATTTAACGTTAACCAATCTCCAACCAAATGTATGAAAATCATGTATCCGTATAATAAGAGTAAACAATGAGACAGTGAATGTAACATACTACTAATTGAAAAAACTACTCATCATCTCTCTCTCTCTCTGCAAAAAAAAATAAAACCTAACCTAACAAAATCATTTCTCTCTCTCTCTCTCTCCCATCTCTTCACTCAATAAAGCCAATGTAAATGCCAGGAAAGAGGGAGCTTTTCGATAAGGATTTCTTCCTATTGGCATGCAATTAGGTGATCAAACCCCTTTCCTCGATAGAACTTTCTAGACATCGTTAAAATTGCAAATAATAATATGAATAACTTTGTCTTCTCAATTATTGATTTAATAATATAAAATATTATGCAGATGATACTGTGACAATAATTGAATCAATAATATGAGAGAGATATTATGCAAAGAATTCTTGTAGCAATAATTGAGTATAAGCGGTGACTTCTCACGTAAGCATCAATAATCGATGCAGGTGCTTCTTATGCAACCACGCCAGACATATTCTTGTTCTTTTACCACCCGGTATTTCAACAGTTTAACTGTAAAACTTTCGTCGTTATTTTATAAAAAGGTATTTCTGTCGTTTTCTAACTCCGACAATACTTCCATTGTGTGGTCCACCAATAAAATTTTCACATTTCACCTATAACTAAAGTATTATATCAAATCAACACCTTATTATTCTAAATAATAATTAGAGAAATTAAATTTTTATTCATAAAAAAGTTGGAGTCTTACGTAGTCGTTGTGGCGCCCCCAAAATTAGGTATACATCACCCATCTTGGGTTGCCAGATACATGGTACAGAATTCAAATACAACTTACTAATACAACTGTTGTGTACAATACGACAAAACATAAACTATGAGTTTGAATACAAATATTATCTACTAGAGATTATACAAACTCAAAAGGAGTCCTCATTACAATTATTATCACACTATTTCACAGAATAGTGAGGACTACTAATCTATCCTCCTCGGACCATCACTCCGCTCCCCGACTCGTCAAATTTATATTCTCATTTCACAAGAGAAAGCGGTGAAAGAAAGGGTGAGCTCAACTAGCCCAGTAAGAAATATTATGACTAAGATAATGCAGAATAAATTATCATTAGTCTCCAACAAATTTAAACTGATAAAATATAATAGACATCAAGTTTAACTGCAGCGGAACAAGCAATCCATTAAAAGAGTCAAGTAGAAAATAAAATCTACTATCTTTTATGATTAAAAAGATTTTTCATCACTTTTATCGACCACAATTATCCATGCACTACGGGCCAAGAATATTTGTGTATTCATTAATGGTCATGATCATGCCAACAACTGTCCATCAATGCACTACGGGCCAATGAGAACTTTTACCACATCATTTGTAACATTACGGTCATGATTACATCGAATAATCTCTCGGTCATAATCATACCAAGTCCATACATGCACTACGTGCCACGTGATGACTTTCAACAAAATATAAACATGAGGATGATGACAATGATATAAGAATTCAATAAAACAAGTTCAAGAATTATTTTATCCGGGAATTATTAACGCCCAAATTGTCAACATGATCATCTTGTTTTTTAGAGTAAAATTCAAGAATGATCGAGAAGAATATTTCCATGAAAAGATACTTTAGATGAAGCGCAAATATCAAGGATATTCTACTAATTTCATGGAGTATAGAAGTCAAAATTTTAACCAACCTGAGTATAATAAAGAATGGAATAACAAAAGAAATCACCATGCATGCGGTACTTCCAGATAGACAAAGTTATTCAACAGAATAATAATAACGGAACTAGGTCGGACAAAAATTTGCACCAAGCGAGGATGTTCCAACAGAATAATAAAAGGCGGAACTAAGTCAGGTGTAAAACACATGCATATGATGTTCCAACATAATAATAATAAGAGCGGAACCGGGTCTTGTAAAACACATGAGATGAGGATGTTCCAACGAGAATAATAATAAAGACGGCGAAACCAGTCCGGTAAAAAACACATGAGATAGGATGTTCCAACGGAATAATAAAAAGAGCGGAACCAGTCAGGTGTAAAACACATGCAGACGAGGATGTTCCAATGAGAATAATAGAAGAATGTCACCAAGTATAGGGTAGAGCACAGATACGAGTTATTCCAACGTAATAATACAAAATGGAATAACAAAGATTCTCTTCATGAATAAGAAAGAATAACACCCCTTACAGTACAACAAATAATATTCCCTACCTTAAGAAGAAGATCTTTGGATATATAAGTAGTGAAAGTAGCAGAATACTTTCTTCTTTCTCTCTATAGTTTATCTCTCAGAGTTTCAAAGTGAATTAAAAAGAAAATAATGAATGAATGAGCTTCTATTTATAGAAAAATGGAATGCATAGTAACTAACTCATGAACGATCGAGATTGATTTACTTTAATCTGACGGTCCATATTTAAAGAAAAATCTTTTAAATAAAATATAATATATTCTATTTATAATCTAATAAAACGAATAACTTTATAAAAGATTTTACTATGCAAACACTATGCAGGCACTATGCAAACACTATGCATAATAAAATATAATATATTCTAATTATTGTCTAATAAAACAGATAACTTTATAAAAGTATTACATTTTATATAAAAAGATTTTATTATGCAAAACACTATGCGCATAATTATGCAACACTATGCATAATAGAATATAATATATTCTATTTATAGAATAACTTTATAAAAGTATTACATTTTTTATATAAAAGATTTTACAGTATTATTACATTAATAATACCAACAAAACTGAGTGACTTATCACTTAAGCATCAATAATTAATACCGTATTAGCTACTTATGCAACCATGCGCCATTACTTTACTTTTAACACGGGTGTTTCAACGATTTAATGATAAAACTTCCGCCGTTATTTTCATAAATTATTTTTGTCGTTTTCTCAATTCGACAATAATTCCGTTGTGGGGTCCACCAATGATTGTGCCGTTGTACTAATATTCCCTGTTAAAACGAATATTCCCCGACCAATTGAATATTATATAACAACTTGCGTACTTTGCAAAATTTATAAATATTACCCACAAATATTATATCAATTTCACTCCATAATATTCAAAAATAATATTTATAGAAAATTCATCTTTATTCAAAAAGTTGGGGTTTCACAATCTCTCTTTCTTATGAAATTTCGCCCTCGAAATTAGGGTACGTACCTGGTATGTTGAAGAGGTAAGGATACCTTGATTTCATTTCAGATTCTAACTCCCAAGTCATTTCCTTAACATCGTGGTTTCTCCACAAAACTTTAACTTGAGGTATAACCTTGGTGCGTAGAATATGTTCCTTCTTATCCAAGATTTGAACAGAACCTCTTCATACGCCAAATCTTCGCTATTTCAATGGGTTCCAACTCAATAATGTGGTTTGGGTCTTCCACATATTTACGTAACATGGATATGTGAAAAATGTTATGAACACGAGACATACTTGGCGGTAAAAGCGAGTCTATAGCCACGATTCCTACTCGATCAAGGATTAAAATGGGTCGATGAATCGAGGATTGAGCTTTCCTTTCTTTCCAAATCTAAGTAACTCCTTTCCATGGAGCATGAAGACGTAACAACACATGATCTCCTATATCGAATTCCACGTCCTTTCGATGAAGATCAAAGATAACTCTTTTGTCGATCTTGTGAGGTTTTTATCGTTCTTCGGATCGTTTGAATCTTTTCCGTAGTCATCATCGCATTACCAACTCTGGTCCCAACAACATTGCTTCACCCACCTCATCCCAACATCTACCGGAGAAGCGACACTTTGTTCCATACAACGCTTTGAATGGAGCCATGCCAATATTTTGCTTGATAAGCGTTGTTGTAGGAAAACTCCACCAATGGTAAGAACTTGTCCCAACTTCCCTTGAAATCAAGGACCACGAGTCTTAATAGATCTTCAAGAGTTTGAATAGTCCTCTCCCATCGTCAGGTCCGTCTGAGGATGATATGCCGAGCTAAATCGTAAATCTGTGCCCATAGCTTTTTGCAAACTAACTTAAAATCGCGAAGTGAATCTTGGGTCTCGATCAGAAACTATGGATACTAGCATACCATGCAATCTTACAACCTCGTTTATGTACATACGAGCAAGACGTTCAAGTGTATAAGTTTTTTGTATCGGTAAGAAATGAGCAGACTTGGTCAATCTATCAACAATGACCCAAATCGCATCTATGCCTTGAGAAACTTTGGGAAGACCAGTAACGAAATCCATGGTAATGTGCTCCCACTTCCATTCTGGAATTTCAAGTGGTTGTAATGGACCTTTTGGTACTTGATGCTCCGCCTTAACTCGTTGACATGTTAGACACCTTGAGATAAACAGCGCTATCTCTCTCTTCATATTGCCCCACCAAAATGTATGTCGAAGATCATGATACATTTTGGTACTCCCAGGATGGATTGCAAACGGTGTCTTATGCGCCTCCATCATTATTTTATACTTTAAATCTGGGTCGTTAGGAACACAAAGTCTGGAGTTGACTCGAAGTATTCCTTCTTCATCGATTCTTGCTCCCGGCATCGCACCTTCTTGCACTTTCTTCCTCATACGCATCATTTCCGGATCGTAATTTGAGGCGACTTTAATTTTATCAATTAAAGTCGATTCTACTCGTATATTTTCCATCATCACGTGGGTCCCTGGAGTCTTTATCTCTATCTCCATCCTTTGCAAGTCATACAAAATAGGCCTTTGCGTTGACAATATTGCACTTGTACCCGCATATGATCTTCTACTCAACGATAAACCACTACGTTCGCTTTTCCAGGATGGTATTGGATAGTATGATCATAATCTTTCAACAGTTCAAGCCAACGTCGTTGTCGCATGTTGAGTTCCTTTTGAGTGAAGAAATATTTGAGACTTTTATGATCCGTAAAGATCTCCACTTTCTCCCCATACAAGTAATGCCTCCAAATCTTTAATGCGAAGACAACAGTTGCCAACTCTAGATCATGAGTAGGATAATTCCTCTCATATTCTTTGAGTTGTCGTGAGGCATAGGCTATGACTTTCCCATGTTGCATGAGAACACATCCTAACCCTTTGCCCGAAGCATCACTGTAGATGACAAATCCCTCCGAACCGGATGGTATTGCCGAACAGGTGCTTAAATGAGTTTCTCTTGAGTTCTTGAAAACTCTTCTCACATTCCTCGCTCCAATAGAACTTTGTATCTTTTCGAGTCGGTGAGTTAGTGGAGTAGCGATTCGAGAAAACCTTCTACGAATCTCCGATAATAACCGCCTAAGCGAGAAAGCTACGTCATTTTGATCCACCGATTTAGGTTGCTCCTCGCTTTGAATAGCTTCAATCTTTCTTTGGGTCAACGGATATTCCATGACTTGATATCACGTGCCCAAGGAATGCTACTTCCTCGGCCCGAACTCGCATTTCTTCAACTTGGCATAAAGCTTATATTCACGAAGCTTTTGGAGTATCGACCTCAAGTGTTGCTTTCATGATCTTCACGGGTTTTGGAATATATGAGGATGTCATCAATAAAGATGACCACAAAGTGATCCAAATATTCCTTAAATACTCGGTTCATCATATCCATGAAGGCAAAGAGGAGCATTAGTCAATCCAAAGGACATGACTAGAATTCATAATGCCGTCGCAAGGAGTTCGAAAGCCGTCTTTGGAATGTCATCGGTTCTAATCTTCAATTGGTGATATCCAAACGAAGATCAATCTTTGAAAAGAATTTGGCTCCTTGCGGTTGGTCAAACAGTCATCAATACGTGGCAATGGGTTTTTATTTTTGATGATAACATGATTCAACTCCCGATAATCAATACAAAGTCGCATACTCTCATCTTTCTTCTTCACAAATAGAGCAGAGCACCCCGAGGAGAAGTACTAGGACGAATAAAGCCAATGTCTAACAATTCCTGCAGCTTGAGTTTTTAACTCCACGAAGTTCAATAGAGCCATTCGATATGTGGATTTAGAAATGGGTTTCGTCTTAGGGTTCAAGGTCGATACAAAATTCAATTTCATGCTCTGGGGTAGGCGGGAAGTTCTTTGAAATACGTCGGGAAATTTATTAACAATAGAAATATTATTCAAAATTGACGTATTTTTGTTTAGATCTGTGACATGAGCTAAGAAAGCTTGACATCCATTTTTCAATAAACGAATAGCTTTATGGCTTGAGATGACAGTGATTGATTTTAATGGTTTGGTTACTTGAATTCGCATAATAGGTTGATTAGGAATATGAAAGCTAACAACCTTACGAAAATAAGCAATTTTTGTATGATGAGTAGTTAACCAATCAATCCCTAGAATTACATCAAATGCAAGTATTTTTAATGCAATAAGATCGATAGGTAATGTGTGGGTACCAACTTGAACCAAACAAGACTTATAAACCGTGGATGTAATGAAGATTTCTCCCAACGGAGTTTCCACAGATAAGTAAAAGTCTAATTTTTCCGGAGTCAAATTTAATCGTTGAGCGCAAGTAGGAGAAATAAAAGAATGGGTAGAACCCAGTATCAAATAAAGTGTAGACTTATTTAGAGTTTATGATAAGCTTACCCGTGATGACCTCATTCGGGTTCCTTTCTTCTACGGGAGGTCACAACAAACCTTCTCCTCTTGACTACTGGCTTTGACTTTTACGGGATGACCTTTGGTGCCTCTATCCTAGCTAAATTTGTCTTCGATGAACGACAAAAATCGGGCTAATCGACCTTCTCTTCCACAATTATAACATGCTTTGACTGGCATCACATAATTTGGTGATGTGTCCTCCCTCCGCATTTGAAGCATATGATATGTGGTCTTTCTCCTTCCTTAACTGTGGTCACAGTCTCGGGACGTCTTTCCATCATTGTTGAATCTCCTCTTCTTGAAATGTCCATTCTTATTGTTTTGGCCCTGATTACCATCGTAGTGGTTACCATTTCGCACTGTTGATTCCCTCCACGCTTGTTGTCACCGCTCGATGATCGCTCTCACTCGTATTATCATTTTGTCATTTGCTCTCTCTTTTGGTTGCGTTGACTTCGTTATCGTGACTCCTGTTGAGCCCTATTTACAACATCCGAATACAAACACGGTTTATGAGAAATAAGATGTTGACGTATCTCCGCTTCAAACCTCTTAAAAACATTCGCGTCATCTCTCTTCATTATCCACCAAGTGGGGCATGGCCGGGATAACTCGCAAATTTTGCCTCGTATTGCGACACGGTCATATTATTTTGCTCCAATTTGATAAACTCCATCTCCTTCATGTGACGAATACTTTCGGGAAAGTATTTGTCATTGAACAGCTCTTGGAACTTCTCCCAAGACATCTTGATCTGGCGGCAGTTGAGTATGTTTTCTGGATTCTCACCGATGTCTGCTCTCCAATGCAACATAAAGGCGCCAAAGGAATCTTTTGCTCTCGGAGCATTCAAGAAATCAAATATCTTGGTGATCTCGCTTTATCCATGCTTACGCCATAAGTGGTTTTGGCTCTCCCTTAAACTCCGGTGGTCCCAGCTCCTTGAATCATTTAGCGGTGACCTGGCCGAGAGTTTTCAAGTGTTTCTACCTATATTTTGGGACAGGAGGCGCTCTACTTTGTTGTTGCATGAATTGCATAAAGCCTCCGAACAATCCATCATTCATCATTTGGTCGGTGTTGTTGTTTGCATGAGGATTATCGCCTTCCTACGATGCACATTCTCCACGATTATTGATATGTGGAGACTCAGCGGTCTCTTGTGCTCCATTGCTATTCTCAACATTTTAGGATGTCATTTTTGACATCGCCACAAAACAAAGGTTAATTGACATGTAACATAATATCTCTAAACTCGACCAACCAATTTAAATACAAAATAAATTTAAGTTGGTCATAATAAGCAAAAAGAATTCCCCGTCTATCCCCTCCTAGTTCTACTCTCACATCTTAGCCATGGATCATATCCCTAAGCTTTGATACCAACCGTGGACGCCCAAAAATTAGGTATACATCACCCATCTTGGGTCGCCAGATACATGGTACAGAATTCAAATACAACTTATTAATACAACTCGTCGTAGGTACAATACGACAAAACATAAACTATGAGTTTGAATACAAATATTATCTACTAGAGATTATACAAACTCAAAAGGAGTCCTCATTACAATTATTATCACACTATTTCATGCAGAATAGTGAGGACTACTAATCTTATCCTCCGGACCATCACTCCGTTCCCCGACTCGTCCCAACAATATTCTCATTTCTCAAGAGAAAGCGGTGAAAGAAAGGGTGAGCTCAACTAGCCCGAAGAAGAAATATTATGACTAAGATAATGCGAGAATAAATTATCATTAGTCTCCAACAATGTTAAACCGATAAAATATAATAGACATCAAGTTTAAGCTGCAGTTTGAACAAGCAATCCATTAAAAGAGTCAAGTAGAAAATAAAATCTACTATCTTTTATGATTAAAAAGGTTTTCATCACTTTTATCATTTGAGACTCGGCAATAAATATTCCACATCATCGAATCACCCTGCGCTACTACGGCCAAGGATATTCTTTAGTATCACGACCATAATTATCCATGCACTACGGGCGAGAATATTTGTGTATTCATTAATGGTCATGATCATGCCAACAATCATCCATCAATGCACTACAGCCAATGAGAACTTTTACCACATCATTTGTAACATTACTATTAATGATTACATAAGAATAATCTCTCGGTCATAATCATACCAAGTCCATCTATGCACCTTGTGCCACAGATGACTTTCAACAAAATATAAACATGAGGATGATGACAATGATATAAGAATTCAATAAAACAAGTTCAAGAATTATTTTATCCAGGAATTATTAACGCCCAAATTGTCAACATGATCTTTGTTTTGTAGAGTAAAATTCAAGAATGATCGGAAGAATATTTCCATGAAAAGATACTAGATGAAGCGCTAAATATCAAGGATATTCTACTAATTTCATGGAGTATAGAAGTCAAAATTTTAACCAATTGAGTATAATAAAGAATGGAATAACAAAAGAAATCACCATGCATGCGATGCTTGATAGGCGAGTTATTCAACAGAATAATAATAACGGAACTAGAGTCGGACAAAATTTTGCAAGCAGGATGTTCCAACAGAATAATAAAGCGGAACTAACTAAAGGTGTAAAACACACAGACATGATGTTCCAACATAATAATAATAAGACGGAACCCAGAAATTATTGTAAAACACACGCATGAGGATGTTCCAACATAATAATAATAAAAAGGCGAAACCGTGTCGGTGTAAAACACACGAGATAGGATGTTCCAACGGAATAATAATAAAGAGCGGAACCAGTCAGAATTGTAAAACACATGCATGAACGAGGATGTTCCAGCAGAATAATAGAAGAATGTCACCAAGTATAGGGTGTATCAGCGTAGACACAAAAGTTATTCCAATGAGAATAATACAAAATGGAATAACAATGATTCTCTTCATGAATAAGAAAGAATAACACCCCTTACCAGTACAACAAATAATATGCCCTACCTTAAGAAGAAAGATCTTTGGATATATATGTAGTGAAGTAGCGAGAATACTTTCTTCTTTCTCTCTATAGTTTATCTCCCTAGAGTTTCAGTGAATTCGTAAGAAAATAATGAATGAATGAGCTTCTATTTATAGAAAAATAGAATGCATAGTAATTAACTCATGAATGGTCGAGATTGATTTACTTTAATCGA
The DNA here is from genome assembly GCA_020205605.1 of Panax ginseng. Classification (NCBI taxonomy): domain Eukaryota; kingdom Viridiplantae; phylum Streptophyta; class Magnoliopsida; order Apiales; family Araliaceae; genus Panax; species Panax ginseng. Next base: position 5,278,756 of record CM035146.1, read on the forward strand.
CTATCCATATTTAAAGAAAAATCTTTTAAATAAAATATAATATATTCTATTTATAATCTAATAAAAGCGAATAACTTTATAAAAGATTTTACTATGCAAATCTTATATGCAAACCTTATGCAAAACACTATGCATAATAAAATATAATATATTCTAATTATTGTCTAATAAAGCAGATAACTTTATAAAAGTATTCATTTTATATAAAAAATATTTTACTATGCAAAAATACTATCTGAGATAATTATGCAACACTATGCATAATAGAATATAATATATTCTATTTATAGAATAACTTTATAAAAGTATTGTATTTTATATAAAAAGATTTTACGTATTATTACATTAATAATACCAACAAAAACCGAGTGACTTATCACTTAAGCATCAATAATTAATACCGTGTGCTACTATGCAATCACGCGTATTCTTTATTTCTTATTTGGGTGTTTCAACAGATTAATCAGTAAAACTTCCGCCGTTATTTTCATAAAATATTTTTGTCGTTTTTTCAATCAAACAATAATTCCGTTAATGGGGTCCACCAATGATTGTGCCGTTGTACTAATATTCCTGTTAAAAGCGAATATTAATGCCACCAATCGAATATTATATAACAACTTGCGTGCTTTTGCAAAATTTATAAATATTACCCACAACTATTATATCAATTTCACTCCATAATATTCAAAATAATATTTATAGAAAATTCATCTTTATTCAAAAGTTGGGGTTTTACGATGTCGTTCTTATCTATTATATATATACACTTGATCGCATACGACAAAAAGCAAAGACACGACCTTCGGAAGCTAAAACTCACTTCTTTGAATACATTACAGAAAAAACTTTCTTGAGTCTAATTTCAGATTACATTTGTAACCTTTTAAATTCTTGTTAACTGGAAAGTCGTCGTAATTTTCATATCACATCCTTTGTAACCAAGTACAAGTAGAACAAAAGGTTCAAGGTCTCAAAGGTGAGAGGAGTTGCAGAGGTGCAAGGGGGCAGAGGTGTCCAAGTTAAAATCGATCTTCGTTGTACATGGAGTTTTTTTATGTAATCTTTTGAATATTAAGTTAATAAAGCGAGTCTCCAATATCATTTGGTATTGGACGTGGATTAGGCCACTAGATTAGAGGATAGGGGTTGAACCATGTAAAAATCTTGGCGTGATTTATCTATCTGCTTTAGTATTCTGCATATTCAGTTTAAGTTCGTGCTTGAAGAAATAATAAAACAAATAGGGATTAATTAGTTGTCCGATTATAACAGACGAAGAACATATACTAAAACAGACATGGATTAGTTGTCCGATTATAACAGAGGAAAAACATATACTAAAACATACAGAGTTAACCTGTTCGATTATAAGTTGTAGCTGGGGATATTTGAAAATTGACCATTGTAAATCAGATTTTAGTAGTTACACATATTCACCCCTTCTAAGTGTGCTTATAATTTACAGAATTACATAAATTAATTAGTTATTATAAAAAACATGTAAAAGTTATAAATAGAACTCTAAATGTGCTTATTTACATAATTACATAAATTAGTTTCTTATTATAAAAAAAATGTAAAGTTATAAATAGAAGAATAGGATAAGTTATTCCCAACTAGCTAACTCTTCTCCAACAATGCTCGTCGGATAGATACATCAACTAAATGGATCAACTTAATGGATTCGGTTAATATGAAGTTAATTTTATGATAAGTTAATTAATTGATCAATGATCTTAACACGCAGAAATATCACTTTCCGATTTATATGTCGATACTGTATTAATTAATTCATCAAAATTAATTTAACGTTAACCAATCTCCAACCAAATGTATCAAAATCATGTATCCGTACAATAAGAGTAAACAATGAGACAGTGAATGTAACATACTACTAATCGACAAAACTACTCATCATCTCTCTCTCTCTCTGCAAAAAAACAAAAAACAAAACCTAACCTACCAAAATCATATCTCTCTCTCTCTCTCCCATATCTTCACCCAATAAAGCCAATGTAAATGCTAGGAAAGAGGGAACTTTTCGATAAGGATTTCTCCATATTGGCACGCAATTAGGTGATCAAACCCCTTTCCTCGATAGAACTTTCTGGACATCGTTAATATTGCAAATAATAATATGAATAACTTTGTCGTCTCAATTATTGATTTAATAATATAAAATATTATGCAGATGATACTGTGACAATAATTGAATCAATAATATGAGAGATATTATGCAGCAATTACAGTAGCAATAATTGAGTATAACTGAGTGACTTTTCACGTAAGCATCAATAATTAATATCGTATGGTACTTGCAACGACGCCAGACGTATTCTTTTTTACTTTTACCGGGTATTTCAACGGTTTAACGGTAAAACTTTCGCCATTATTTTATAAAAAGATATTTCTGTCATTTTCTAACTCCGACAATACTTTCGTTGTGGGGTCCACCAATAAAATTTTCACATTTCACCTATAACTAAAGTATTATATCAAATCAACACCTTATTATTCTAAATAATAATTAGAGAAATTAAATTTTATTCATAAAAGTTAGTCTTACATAGTCGCGTTGTATGTTATATATATATACGCATCGCACTTGCGGCAAAAGCAAAAAGACACGACCTTTGGAAGCTAAAAACTCATCTTTGAATACATTACGAAAAAACTTTCTTGAGTCTAATTTCGATTCATTTGTAACCTTTTAAATTCTTGTTAAGCTGGAAAGTCGTAAGTAATTTTCATATCACATCCTTTTGTAACCAAGTACACGTAGAACAAAAGGTTCAAGGTCTCAAAGGTGAGAGGAGTTCGAGAGGTGCTGAGGCGAGAGGTGTCAAGTCAAAATCGATCTTCGTTGTACATGGAGTTTTTTTATGTAATCTTTTGAATATTAAGTTAATAAAGCGAGTCTCCAATATCATTTGGTATTGGACATGGATTAGGCCACTAGATTAGAGGATAGGGGTTGAACCATGTAAAAATCTTGACGTGATTTATCTATTTGCTTTAGTATTCTGCATATTCAGTTTTAGTTAGGTGCTTGAAGATATAATAAAACAAAGCGAGGATTAATTAGTTGTCGATTATTATAGCAGACGAAGAACATATACTAAAAGCAGACATGGATTAGTTGTGGAGATTATAACAGAGGAAAAACATATACTAAAACATACAGAGTTAACCTGTTCGATTATAAGTTGTAGCTGGGGATATTTGAAAATTGACCATTGTAAATCGATTTTAGTAGTTACACATATTCACCCCTTCAAGTGTCTTTATAATTTCTGTAATTACATAAATTAGTTAGTTATTATAAAAAAACATGTAAAGTTATAAATAGAACTCTAAATGTGCTTATTTACATAATTACATAAATTAGTTACTTATTATAAAAAAACATGTAAAGTTATAAATAGAAGAATAGGATAAGTTATTTCCAACTAGCTAACTCTTCTCCAACAATGCTCGACGAATAGATACATCAATTAAATGGATCAACTTAATGGATTCGGTTAATATGAAGTTAATTTTATGATAAATTAATTAATTGATCAATGCAGTACTAATACGCAAAAATATCATTTTTCAATTTATATGTGAATACTGTATTAATTAATTCATCAAAATTAATTTAACGTTAACCAATCTCTAACTAAATGTATCAAAATCATGTATCCGTACAATAAAAATAAACAATAAAACAGTGAATGTAACATACTACTAATCGACAAAACTACTCATCATCTCTCTCTGCAAAAAAACAAAAAACAAAACCTAATCTAACAAAATCATTTCTCTCTCTCTCTCTCTCTCTCTCCCATCTCTTCACCCAATAAAGCCAATGTAAATGCCAGGAAAGCGTGGGCACCAAAAACTTCGTCTCCCTGTCTCCATCCTTTTGTATTCACTCCCTCCATAAACGCATAAAAAATACTCCTTGAATAATGAAATCATTTTTACAACAAACAAACAAACATTTTTCTTATGAAGATGGTAATAATAATTAATTTTAGTTATTGATATTGTCAAATAAAAAAAATAATATTATCTATATAAATATATATTTAACAGATTTTTTATAATTATTTTAAACACTTTTATAATAATTAATTAAGCTAAATTCGTCATGTTTGCTAAACAAAACTATAGATAGATCGACTTGTACAAACTCATAGTTTTATATATATATAACTTAATATTAATACACGAAAATTTGAAAGATGCAATGAAATACAAGTACAAACAAATCAAAATTGATGATTTATGAGTGAATTCATTTCATTTGCCTCGATTATTGAAATTCATCTTCTCGTAGTACCGAATGGAGAGGAGAGACAGCGAGAGATGAACCTCGTCCTTTCCCCAACGAGTCCTGGCTGCGGCGCCAGACCTCGTCGGAACAGCCGGAAGAGGCGGCGGAGGGAGACAGGGCCAGGCCGAAGTCGACCGAGTGGACGATGACGTCGAGGAAGAAGGCTTGGCGAGAGGCCAGAGGTAGAGGGCGTGGAGTCGGCGGAATCCGCCGAGGGCCAGGACGACGGAGCGGAGCTGTTGTTTGCCGCAGCCGATGTTGGCCCACTGTTTGGTGCAAATCAGCTCCCACAGGCGCTCATCCTGCGCCGTTTTGTACCACAGCTTGCTAACGCACGCCGCCAAGCCTAACGTGGGCGCGTCCACATGTTTCAGCACTTCGTACAGCAGGTTCTCGTCTAATAACACCGATTCCGTTCTTTCTGCAACCAGAACTTCTTCTTCATCGGTCTTAACCTTCTTCATCTTTTTGTCCTCGCCGGTGGCTAGATCATCACCGGAGACAATTGGCCGCTTCATCGCTTAATCGAAAATAGAGAGAAAACTATAACAAATCTGAAGAATTGAGTTTCTCTCTCCGTTTTTGGATTGGGGAGAGGACATTAACGAGGGTGTTGAGGTTATGGGTATCCACATGCTTTTGATCGTTTTCGATGCGGACAAGTTTGAGAAATGAATACACTTTGGAATTGACGATTTTACCCTTTTGATTTTATTTTACTCCTACTCTACCGTATCGGTATTTTGTTTTGTTTGTTTGTTTACCGTTTTAGTTGATGTACTAAAGGTCAATTTTTATTTTGATTATGAATTTTTATTTTTATAAAGATATTATTATTCTAAATTTATTTTATAAATTAGACATTATTTAATATTTTATTCAAAAAATTGACAGAAATATTAAATAAATTAACGTTTAACAGCTCTCGTATGAGGTATTTAATATAGCTGTCATGTGAGTCCTTTTAACTATAATAATATATTTATAATAAAAAAATTCAATAACCAAAATAAAAATCAATCCCTATCCCTACAAACAATAATCAAATTTTACTTTTAAATTGCGTTGGACAAAGGCCTGGTTTCCTCGGATTTCATTTACAAGTACACCATGCAAGACAAACTGAATTAAATATGTATTGATTTTATCATCAAGAGTTGTTAATTTTGTAATTTTATCCGTCCTTATACTTTTATTTTTGTTAATTTGGTCAAACATATATACAATGATTTATTGATTGGAGTTACGCCCGACCCAAAAGGTATTCCACATTTTAATTTGGAGTTACGTCGACCACATTTTAATTTCTTTTATTGAGATCTTATATTAATAATTAAAATTAAAATTTATTTCTTTTTTATTTAAATTTATGTGAGGATGACGATGATGATAATAATATATTTGATTATAAATTAGATTGTATTTTTAAAAAAATGAGGCTCCAAAAAAAAATTTACTCATCAAAAAATTATAAATTAAAACTAGAAATTGCATGAATCGTGGTGAAGGATTCGGTTAGCATGAAGTTTATTTTTTAATAAGTTGGTCAATTGACCAATAGAATATTGACACACATAAAATCTCACATGCGTATCAGCATTCTATTGGCCAATTAACTAACTTATTCAAAAATAAACTTCATGCTAACCACTCGGGTGAATGGTCAGATCTTCCATAAGTGTAAGGTTGACTTTGATCTCCATCTCATCAAGATGATGGGGTATTTCATTGAGGTTCACTGCATATTTCAAGAACAAATGATTAATAACAAAAGTATATATATATGAGCAAGCATAAAATATATGATACTCCCTCCGTCCCAAATTATCTGCTGTTCTAGAGTTTCACACAGATATTAATATGTGTGATAAAAATACTAAAATATCCTTATGTGCAGACTTTTTTATTTTCTGCAAAAATCCCACACACTCTTCGTCTTCCTAAATTTCTTTTCACAAAAACTCTGAAATGCTCCATACTCCTCAATACATCATCGTTTCTTTTTCTCTTCATCTTCCAAAATTATTTTTCGTATGCGGAGAGAAAACAGAGACATCGCGGCCATGATTGGGACGTTAACGAACTTATAGGTTTATCATTTCTCAAAGCAAAGAGACATCGCGGTCATTAATTAATCTGAGCCTTTGGGAAATTTGACCCAACCGAGAAAGCTTGACATTATTGATCTAAGAAGATATGATGGGCCAAACTTGTGCCAAACTATTCAAAATTTGGAAAATCTGCGGTCTTGAATGTGACTTCATTGCATAAGGAGTGTGCGGATCTACAAGAAATTACTCATACTGATGCTTGAATTGAACAATTATTTTAGCGATTTCTCCTTGACTTTGGATCTCACTTTGGTTTTCGTGATAACAACTTTGTCAACTCTTTCTCCAAATTTTCCTACTTGGTGTAAATTTCTGCTAAATCTCGAGACACGAGTCTTCATCATCCTCAACGTTTTGGCTTTCTTGATTTTCTTTTAAATCGTTGTTACCAAAAGTTCCAATTATCGATAATCCATGAGTCCGATCCTTTGAATTCTTCTTTTCTAGGTTACGGATTTATATGAGCTGCAGAAAGGAATCAAAAAAAAATTGAACAAACAAAAAGGCTCGTACTCTCACACTTGTATCTTTATTGGTGGGAATATGAAAAGGATGCTTAAAAAAGAGAAGAGGTGTGAATGAGAGTAATGACTATCAATAATTAGGATAAAGGGGCAAACTTGGAAAATAAAAGGAAAAAATGCATTGAAATCTTAAAAAAACAGATATTGCGTGACAATTTTTTTTTGCTAAAACAACAGATAATTTGGGACGAAGGGAGTAATAAATAAAGATTAAGGAAATATATGTGCAAGTGTATGCATGCTAAGAGATGCACGCTAGATGGTCGCTCAAAGTAGGGAAAGAATCTTCTATTAGGCTCTTGGGGTTGTGGCGCTCTCAAATCTCTGTAATAGATCTGGAGCATCATTATATATATATATATATATATATATATATATATTTCATACTATCTATCAATATTTTTATTGATTTAACTAGTCTATTATAGGCATTATCGCATCTTGTGCATCCCTAGATTGCAACTAAGGCCGTAAAATGAGCAAATATTTCGGGCTCGATTTGTACTCACTCGATTAAAAGTCCGATTCGAGCTCGACTCGAAATATAAATGAGTCAAATATGAGCACATTTTAAAGTTCGATAAATTACTCGAACCTTCTCAAATTGTAATTTTCTAATTATATTCGGATCATATTCGTTGGAAAAGTTTAAACTGCTCAGGCTCGATTCGGAATCGTGCTCGACTCGGTAGCTAAATGAGCCTCAATCAAACCTTATTTTATACTCGATAAATTTTATGAATCAAATCTGAGCAACTCAATACTCGAATCGACTCAGTTTGTTTACACCCTTAATTACAACTTGGTCGTTATGCTTGATACCAACCTGTAACATTTGCAGGATTTGAATTTTTAATTCTGAAAATATCTCTTTCCCTTACTCTTGAAATTAATTCTTCTCAGTCTATCTTTCCTGTATTCTTACTCTTCCAGACTCAACATTCTTTTTTCTACCTACAACACGTTAATGTTTGCAAGAATGAGCTTCAAATATGCTTAGCAAGTTTGAAACTAAAATACAATAGTTTAAATAATAAATAAAAATTTTCGTGTGAAAAACTTTTGAATAATTAACTTTTCCATTACTTGGATGGTCAAAAAGGACCAAGAATTCTTTTATATCGTACTTCATGTGATAAACCTAGTAGTACTTCTGGGGACTGTAATACACAATGACTTCTCAGAATAAATTAACTCATCAGTGAATAGATATATTTTGAATCAGTGAATAACTCGTCAAAGAAATTTTTAATATATAAAATTTTAAAAATGTGCAACATCACAAAGTTAATAAGGAGTATTAGAACTTCAACATTATAGTACTCTTTATCTTTAGATTCTTATTGAGAGGTTGTTCGGACCACAAACTCTTTACATCAAATTTTATGTTGGGTCATAATCTACAATGAATTTTAATTTCATTCTCTTTGGGTCATGAGTAGAAAGTTGGGCTTACTTATTTAATTAATCTATTGGGCCTTCATTATTGAACCTTGAAAGTCTTTAGGCCTAGTCTCCATATTATTTCTATTTAAACCTATAAGGTAAGATTGGTTCATTGGACTAACCCATTGGATCATTTAATATCTATTACTTTGACTTGTAATGATGAAAAAGCAGCGTGGCGAGTTGACTAAGACACACTGCCGTGCATTAATGTGGATGGGATTATAGTAGGTAAAGTGGCATAAGCGATGACAAAGGTAGTGAGTGTAGTAGGCGAGGTGGTGGCGGGACCCATCGAGATCACGAGGGCGTGTCGGAGGTAGTGTAGTGGGTGTACGATGGCAAAAAAAAAGAGTATAAGCTATCAACTAAGTCTACACAAGCAGTGCGTTCTCATATACGTTCACATTCATATTCACATATACTACACAATTGAGAATTATTATCTCTCTCGATACACTAGACATTACATCCTCCATTGTTAACCTTGTGAACACGTATACTTACTCTCACTTTGCTCGGCTATCCCCGTGGTCGGTGCGTTAAAGCTTGTGGTGTTTATCGTGTTTATTGTGCAGGATCGGGGCGTCTTACGTGATTGGGACGTTGGAGGAGATCCTGGCGTTAACATTGGCGCTAGAAGGAGGGTGAGTTCTAGTGTCACGAGTATTTTCAATCCTGTTGTGTTTGTTCTACGTCGATATTCATGGTGAAGAGTAGAACACCTACACTCGAAGGCGACCCTATGTTTGTCGGTGAATCGATACCACGAGTGTCATCGAGGATCGTTTGGGGACTGCTGATAAGTGTTCATACTTGAGCCTGGCGTCAAACGATCACATGAAGATTTCGGTAGGGGTTGTGGGCAGCGTTAAAAAAGCTAGTTTTTCACGGCGGAGAAGGGTGCGGCCATGGTGGAAAGCAGTAGAAGGCACCTCGCTAGAACTTCGATGTCGAGATGACCGAGCGAAAAAGGCCTCCGGTTGGCTAAGATGGAAGATGAAGCGAGATAGGGCCATGGAGGTACTTGTGAAGCGTGACGAGGATATAGTTGAGCGGATGGCTCGAATGGCGGAGTTGAGGATGAAGAGTTCGATTATGTTCGGTCCAGAAGGCGAGGGCATCGGGTGGGAAGGAACACTGCCCATTCGGGGCGTGAGTCTCGGGGCTGACCTCGAGAAAGAAGAAGATCCGAAGCCCTACTCCTCAAAGATCGAAGAGGGCACATCACCACCTGTCGATTCTAAGGGGCGAGGTCGAAGCGAAACGAAGAGGTCGATCCGAGATCGCATTCACGAGAATACTAAAGAAAGCACTTGTTGTTGCACATTCTCACCATAGCGCTTGAGTTCGAGAGGCGAAGTATATCTAGAGTCATACTCAGAGAGTCTCTGCGAGGTACACCACCTGTGGACGCTTCGTCATCGGAAAAGTCCTCTAAAGTTGGAGGTTTATTGTGAAAGCGGGTCCACTCGAAGAGAGGAAGGAGTCACTTGGAAAAAGAAGCATCATCTCGACGGAAGGTGTGGAGTATCGGTTAAAGAATTAAAGGAACTTGAGCGACTTGCGAAGTCGAGAAAAAAAAAAAGATACTTGCGGGAAAGAAGGCATCTCCTTTTTCGCGGAGATTAAAAAGAAGGTGACCCCCACCAAGAAGTTGCCCACATTGAAAGTTATGATGGATCGGGGGATCCCCTACGACCCTGATCGAGCGTTCGAATGGTGATGGATTAATATGACTTTAGCGATCTTTGCTAAGTGTCATACTTTTGTCCTGGCCTTTCGAGAAAGGATGCGGCGGTGGATGGGGACTTTGCCCTCGGATTCAATTTCATCTTGGCGGACATATGCGATAAATTTCATGCTCGCTTTGGGAGCAACAAAGAAAGGGAAAACCAATTTGGTTCGTTGGCTCAAGTTAATGATATTGAATGAGTCTTTGGGCCGATATGTGAAGCGTTTAGTGAAGCGATCGTGAAGTGCGGAACTGAGCGATCTCTGGTTTGTGGGACTATTTGAGAATGGGTTAGATTTGGTGAATCGAGAAAAGTTGGTGAAGAAATTAATGTTTAACCACAGAAGAGTCTCATTTGAAGCCTTTGACAAAAGTGAAGGCTATATATCGTGGTGGAGGAAGCCATGAAACGACCTCAAAGCGTCCTTCTTGAGGCCAGAAGCAGGAGAGCGGATCGGGACAAAACCGATGGGGACGAGAAGAAGAATGAAGGGAATAAAAAGCCGCTATATGAAGGCGGGTCGAAGAATCTGATAATTGGAGCGAGGGTGGAGGGCGTTAAATCGCTCTCCATTGAGGAGAGTAAATAGGACATACCTGACACTTAACTGCAAATGAAATTTGTTATCTTGGATCAGATTAAAGATCAACCTATCTTGAGCCACCTCGAGATAACATTAAGCTTGGAAAAGGAATCCTCGTAAGTATTGTGATTACCATGAGCCTGGTCACGTCTGAGCATTGTGCTAGTTTGAAAGATTTCATTGAAAGAAAGGTACAAAGGTGGGGCTTTAGTTCGGTATGTGGTTGCAGAACTAATCAGCGGCGAGGATAGAGGACACTATTTTGGTGACTCGACCCGATTCGAATAAGAGTTTGCGGCTCGGGGACGACTATGAGGCATGTGATAGATGTCATCCTTTGGGGGGTACTACAGCAAGCTTGTTGGGAAGAAGCGCAGAAGTTACTTGGATTCGGTCGTGTCGGTGGCGGGTACCCTCCGAAGGTGATAGACCTTATCAGAAATCTGATAATCTCCTTCTTGATGAAGATTACCCTTGAAGTCATCGAGCCGCATGAGGATCATTGGTCTTGCTGCTTGAAGTGGGTTCGGTGGATATGAAGCGAATGATGGTAGATAATGGGTCTTGTATAGATAGATACGTATGCTTGCGCTTATCAAAGGATGCATCTGAGGCAGGCGGAAGATGGAGATAGAGGCGGGAGGCTCCTTTATGCGGTTTTAGTAATGATCCGGTCGAGGTGGTTTGGAACCATTGAGCTCTAGGTCATCTTGAGCGACCCCTCAGCGGTAGAAATTATTGCAAATTTTATGTTGTGCGTGTAGATTACTGCTTATAATGCTATTTGGGGAGGCCTACTTTAATTGCTTTTCAATTTGTAACATCGATCCTCATTTCAAAATCAAATTTCCTCTGGCTCGTGGGGTTGGTGAGGTGAAAGGAGATTTGGATCGGCGAGAAGATGTTATAGAAATCTTTGTGATCACTTGGGGTGGGGGTATCGAAACAAAAAGCGGAGACCATGGCGATAGAGATTGAACCCTTCTTGAGAGTAGTTAGAACCATTGGTCGTGCCAATTTGAAGAAAGCGAGAGGAGATAGAGCTCATCCGGGCAAGGTGAACAAAGGCGGTGAAAATAGGTTGAATCTGCGGAACCTCTCGGGACGAACCTCATGGAGCTCTGCGATCTTATGTTGATATCTTGGCATGGGAACCTCGGGATATATCTGGGGAGTAAGCGAGGGATATTCTTTGAGCATCGGTTGGAAGTGGACCGTCGAAAGAAACCGGTTCGACGGAAGAGGAGGATCTTTGCACTGAGCGTCGGTGGATCATCGATGAAGAGATCGCAAAAAGCTGTTGGCGGTGACTTCATTTTGAGATCGACTACCGCGATGGATGGCAAATGTGGTCTTTGGTCGAAGAAGCGAGCGGTAAATGGCGAGTCTGCATCGATTATCTGCGATCTGAACAAAGCTTGTCGAAAAGGATTTACCATTGCCCCCATCGATCGGCTCATTGATGCCACTTGAGTGCGCTTTGTTGAGCTTCATGGATGCATTCTCTGGATATCATCAGATTTCCATGTGTAAAGAGGATATCTGAAAGGCGGCGTTCATTACGCATCGTTCGGTATATACTATAAGAAAATGACCTTGGCCTCATCGATGGGGGCCACATACGGAGGATGATGAACTACGTCTTGAGATACCGGTTGGGTAAGAATATGGAGGTGTCGTGGGCGACATGATTGTTAAAAGCATGTTGATGCATAAACATCTGGATGATTTAGAAGAATGCTTTGAGACAATTCGCCATCTGACTTGAGACTAAATCCCACTAAGTGCACCTTGATCTAGAAATTTGGCAAGTTTTACAGGTTATCTTGTCGATCGAAGAGGAATTGAAGCCAATCGAGAGAAGATTCAAGCGATCACGAGCATGAAGACTCCTCGGTCATTTAAAGATGTTCAGCGTCATTTGGAAGGATTTGCGACTTTAAGGAGGTTCATGTCGAAGTCGGCGAAAGATGTTTGCCATTTTTGATCGTTGAAAGGGTAGAAGAATGCAAAGGCGTTCAATGGACTTGGTGTGAGGGCGCCTTCGAAGCATCAAGTCTACTACTATCTTGGCGCCTTTGTTGGTGAAACCCGTTCCTCTTGAGCCTCTATATATTTGTACTTAGCGGCTAGTTCGTTGGCGGTGGGAAGCGGTTTTGGTGCGTGAAGTGGGAAAGTAGCGACACCGGTTTATTATATAAGCCGTGTCCTTGGGATCTTTGAAACAAGGTACCCAAACATTGAAAAGTTTGCTTTTGCTTTAATAGCTTTGCTAGTCGAAAGCTTAGGCAATACTTCGAGGGTAGATTGGTAATAGTATACACGGATCGACCTTTGAAGAAGATTATGGGCGGAACTGAGGTATCGGGGAGATTAGGCTGCGTAGACGATGGGTTATCCAAATTTTCATTGAATATCATCCCCGAACCGCCATGAAAAAGGGCAAAGCCTTGGTGATTTTGTAGTTGAATGCTTTCGTTTTTAAGGTGATGAAGTTGTTGTGGCGGTGAAGGATCGATGAAGCGATTCTGATTCTTAATGAAGCGAGTTCGTGGAATATTTGTATGCGAGATGGGTCTTCTACTACGGACATCGGTGGGCGAGGATTATTACGGCGAGTGGGAGGATTCAAGGTGCAACGAGGCCATGATTTGATTCAAAAGCGACGAACAGCGAAGAATTTGAGTATATGGCGGTACTCGAGAGTTCTGATTAGCGAAAAAGTCTTGAAGTGCGAGAGAATAGTCATCTTGATGATTCTCGGTTAGTCGTTAAGCAACTCTACAGAGTCTGAAGCTCGAGGCCCAAGAATGATCAAGTATTTGGCGAAATTGAAAAAACGACTTGATATTTCAATCCTACGAGTTTGAGGGTTGGCGTAATAACAATTCCATTCTTGATGTAACTCTCCAAACTAGCCACTACGGATGTTAACGTCTTTGATGGGTCGGTTTACTTAGAAATTTTGCAACATCTAGTGTTCATCATGAATCGGTGATGTCGTTGGATAGAACCAGCTCTTTGGTTGACTCCATATTTGGAGTATCTGGCGGATGGCGTCTTACCCGGATCGGATGCTAGCGAGAAAATCAAATACAAAAGTGCTAATTTTGTTACGATTGATGGGGATGCATTAGAAGGGCTTTCTCGTCTCCTTCTTTGAAATGTTTGACTCCATCTGAAGTGAATATGCTCTCTAGAGAGAAGTACATGAGGGCATCTGTGGCGACCGTATGTTCTTGCTAAGTCATTAGCCTACAAAGTACCGTCGAGGGGTATTCTTGGCCTACCATCTTCAAGGAAGCGGGTGAATCGTCAAGAAGTGCGAGAAGTGTCGACTCAGCGGTCGATACCACATCGACCACCGGAAGAGCTATACTCGATCTTATCTCTATACCCTTCATTTATGCGGGGGTTGATATCTTTGGGTCCATTCTAGAAAGCAAAAGGTCGAAGTCGGTTTTGTTATAGTTGCCATCGATTATATGACCAAATGGGTAGAAAGCAAAGCCACTTAGGTTAATAACAGACGAGGAATGCTTGAAATTTTTGAGAGAATCGGTAGTATTTCGTTTGAATTCCTAAGGTGGTAATATCGGACGATGGGACGTCGGTTTGTGGGATCGAAATTTGAAACATTTTGAAAAAGCTGGGGATCCGGCCGCGAGAAAGACTTGATAGCTCATCCTCGATCAAGCGGACAAGTTGAAGTGACAGACGAGCGGCTGCTTTGAATGGGATCAGCCTTGATTGGGATGAAGCCGAGGAAGATGGCGGAGGAGCTGCTTAGTGTGTTATGGGCTTATCGAACTACTCAGGGACTCTGACGGGGATTCACCTTCGGGGTGGCCTATAATGCGATGCCTTAGTCGGTTGAAATTGGATCTCAAGTCTTGAGTTAGTCGATTCAAAGAGATCTCTGATGAAGAAAAAAGTTTTAGGCCGATCTTGATTTCTTGAAGAAGTCGGAGCTTGACCTTGATCAAATTGGCGACCTATCAGCGAAAGAGTAGCCAAGCATTACAACAAGGAGTAAAGCTTTGTGATTTGAAGTGGGAGATTTTGTTCTCGGGGAAGTGAAGCATCTACACCTCAAAATTTGGGAAAATCGATGCTGAAGCTAGGAAGGACCGTATGAAGTCCTTTGAAGTCTGCAAAAGTTAGGGACTTATCGGTTGAAAGGCATTAGAATGGTCGACAATTAAAAAATACTTGCAATTTGGCGTGGGCTTAGGAAATACTTTCGTAAATATAATGTCGATTACATTGAGGAGTTTGTAAATATTCACGTCATCATCGATAAAAGTCCTTTTTTTTCTCAAGCGAATCTGTCTTCGTTCTGTTTGATTCGATTGGTGTAAGGAGGTTGGGTGGACTTCTTTGACCATTCGATGGCGACCTTAATGGCGAGTGGACCTTATGGGTTTGTCGGGCCGCCGTGGTAGGCAAACTCCATCCTTAAGGCGTTATCGAGGCCTGCGTGGTAGGCAATTATCGACACTTAGACCTTATCGAGCCGCCGTGGTAGGCAAGTGTCATCCTTAAGGCGTTATCGGGGCCTGCGTGGTAGTAAGCAATTGTCGACACTTAGACCTTGTCGGGCCCGCCGTGGTAGGAAAGTGTCATCCTTAAGCGTTATAAGCCTGCGTGGTAAGGCAATTATCGACACTTAGACCTTGTCGGCCCCTGCGTGGTAGGCAATTGTAATCACTTAGACCTTGTCGGGCCCTGCGTGGTAGGCAAGTGTAAATCCTTAAACCTTGTCGAACGTGGTAGGAAATTATCGACACTTAGACCTTGTCGAAGCCCGCCGTGGTAAAGCGTTGTTCTTTAGACTTCGTCGGGCCCGCCGTGGTAGGCAAATGTCATCTTTTGGTTTTGTTAGGCCTTTCGGGGTAAACAAATTCCGATGAAGCAGATCATCTCTCACACGATAACTTATAAGTATCCCTTTACTTTATTACCTAAATTTTTTCTAAGTGTCGAGTTCGGAATGCCTCATTCTTTAACTTCTTATATCATTATATGACATCTTAGTTGTTAATTAATGATTCGAGTTGAGTCCATGAAATAGTTTGTACATTTTCGATTGGAATTAATATTGAAGTATTGGCGAAAGTAAATAAATGCAAGAAGTCATAAAGGATGAGACCACCTTTCATTAATATTTAATTTGATTACAAAATATGAGAAATTTTCACAAATATTCTTAAATAAAATCCGGGAAAAGCAGTATTCACTTCCGTGCATCATCCTACGCCATCGAAGAAAGTCGAGCAAAGTTGGGTCCACGTTATTTGTAATCAACTTCTCCTTGCCCGACTCTCGTGAGCTCATAGCTTCGAGAATATATCTTCATGATCTCTCGTTGATCTCATCAGAGTTAGATACTCTTCACGAGATCTTTTTGCGAAGGTCGTGCCGGTTAGAGGAGGCCCGAGGTCGAAGAGCCTTGAGTTCTCGGATTTCTTCTTCGACTTACGTGACTTGACCGGATGCGAGTTTCTGCTAGCTCTAGTTTTTGGATGGTTTTAGTCAAGATCTTAGCATCAGCCTTTAGCTCTTTGATCTTCTCCATCCTTATTTCGCTCCTCTGAACCAAATCAACATTCATCTTGACGATCTCCTCATATTGTGCTTTAGTTGACTTCAGTTCTTCATTGGATGTCTTCGCATCTCCTTTGGCTTGGGCCAACTCTTTCCGAAGACCCTCATTCGTGTGAAAAGCGCTCTCGCGTTGAGTCCTTTCCCGAGCGGAAGCGAGACTTGAGGATGGCATTCTCCTTCCTCATTGCCTCTTCTTGCGGATTGACCCGATAGACCTTGGGCCTTGAGGCGTCCGAACTGACATTCGCTCGCATGTCGGTATTATTTGATCGATTTAGGATGTATAAGTATGAAGATAAATCACGGAAATAAAGGAAGAACCATTTACCTTCGCGGGTAGCTCGTGCCTTATTAAGCAAATCCCGATTCGAAGCTGTTCCCGAATCGATGGTCATCGGTTTCGCGACGAAAGCGTCAAGCAGTTGAAAAGGAAAGTTGGCATTAAATCGAGGCCACATGGTTGGAGAGGCCATAGCGTCATCTTTGAAATTGAGGTTGATTATCTTGGAGGAGAAGGCATGGATTGATTGTGAATTGGCGAGGATCACATATATATTTTTAGGAGAGGAGATCGAGCGAGGAGTAGGTTCATGGTGGTGAGGGGGGGTAGAAGATGAACTGGATGGCTATCGATGGATGTTTCCTTTTTCGAGATAAGATGGGGAGACGATCCGAGCCGGTTCATCATCGAGTGTTTGAATTTCGGTTGGGACTATTGGGGAATGTCGGTAGAAGGCGATGGAACTTCGGAGCTCATCGGCGGTCGAAAGGGTAATCTTTGTCCTTATCTTCTTATATGAAGGACCTTCGCCGATCGTGGAGAGGTATATCAAGTAAGCTTCTCTTAATTGGGGGCGTGATTCGGAAGGTGCGAACTAGGGTTGGATGAAGGGTTGCTTGTGGAATTGCTTGGGAATTGTTTTAGGATCACTTTCGAGGATTTGTTTAAATTTGGGTGGATTTGGATTTCTTGGCGGCTCTTTTCCTTCCTTGAGGTAGTCGAGGATTCTTGAGGAGCGATGGGTTCATCGGTTTGGGGTTCATCATTCGAGGAGAAAGCGGTTGGTGGATCGGTGGTGGGGGGGATCGGCTCGGGAAGATTCTTGATCGGAGGCTCTTCACTCGCATCAAGTAATCTTCCCTTAAAAGTCTTCGATTCTTTTACTTAGAAGAAGTTGGTTTGATCGGAGACAACTGCAAATAACCATGTATCGAGAACCCATATCACTTAAATATCTCAAAAAGCGTGTTACAAAGTTGTTGAAACTTACATTTATGGTCATATAGCGAGCTTGCTTAGTCGGAAGTGCAAAACTCCATTCCTTGGAGGAATCTTCTTGAAAAAAATCGCCATTTCCTTCACGCGCTCTTGGGGATATCTCCAAAGTCGGTGAGATCCGATCGAGATAGTCAATCTGGAAGAAGAGATTTGGGTCCGTAACAAAAAAAACCATTTTTCGTGCCAACCCTTGTTGCTTGAAGGGGTATCCATCGGGGATCTCTTCTCAAATCTGGTGTTGGGTCGAGGAGGATTTTTTGCTCGACATTTTGAAACCTCGTTCTCGGGACCTCTAGAAATTTGAGAAGGGTGAAGAAGATGTCGACGAGAGGAGGAATCCTAGTTCGTGTGAGAAGGCAATGAATGCGGAATGTGGATGTAGGAATTAGGCACCAAGTTGGGCAAAACCCACTCCTATAAACCCTAGGAGGGTGTGGCGAAGCATGGAGGGTAAGCGAATCCCTTTTCAAGAGAAAAATGCTGGCATAGCGACCCGACCATCCGGTCGATGGTACATGCGTTCTTCGAGAGGCGGGAGCCCCTATAAGCGTACATATCAGGAATCGATAGCGAGTCAGGAGGATCGTATCTCAGATTTTGTAACGATGGAGGGATATTGGCATGAGAAGCTGTTCCCCATCCTTGAAGAAGTCGGAAGGAGGCGGAGAAGGGATCGAGGCGGATTCTTCCCCATGGTTCTTTGTGGATTGGGGATTTGAACTCGAACCCTCTTGGTTAGGGTTTGGATTGGAAGCGGTCTTAGCAGGAGTCTTGAAGGGAGAATTTTGGTTAGAGTTCACGGTCACCATTGTTGAGATTTCGTAAAAGAGAAGGAAGTTACGGGAAGGAAGAAAGCTCAAAGGTTCAAAGTTCAAATTGGCGGGTAAAAGCGAAGTCAAAATTGGTAAAGTTTATCTTTTATCTTGTGATTTTACACGATGTCTGGGCGGCACATTAAATGTTAGTAATGATGAGAATTTGAATGGGAAGCGTCGGATCGATCCTTAGATATTTTATCGAGTTGGGCCTCTCGGTTGGATTTAGGTTTTAGACCATCTTGTTCAAATTCAATCCTTTATTGATTTGGGCCTTTTACTACGGACATTCGACCATCCCTGTCTCATCTTATGGACCAAATTGGGTATGTCTCGATTACTTCTGTTATGGGCCTTTAGTAAATTCTAATATCATGGACCATTTATAGTTTTCTATTAAACATTACATTCGACAAAAAACTAGGGGGCAATGTTGGGTCGTGATATTTCCCTCTTTGGTAGAAGTAAGTTGGGCTCACTTATTTAATTAATCTATTGGGCCATCATTATTGAACCTTGAAAGTCGTTGGGCCTAGTCTCCATATTATTTCTATTTAAACCTATAAAGGCAAGATTCGGTTCATTGGACTAACCCATTGGATCATTTAATATCTATTACTTTGACTTGTAATGATGAAAAAGCATGACGAGTTGACTAAGATTTTGCCATGCATTAATGTGGATGGGATTATAGCGGTAAGTGGCATAAATGATGACAAAAGGTAGTGAGTAGGCTATGAGGCGGTGGCGGGACCCATCGGATCACGGGGGGCGTGTCGGAGGTAGTGGGTGGCACGATGGCAAGGGCGCAAAGAGAGTATACCTATCAACTAAGTCTACACAAGCAGTGCGTTCTCATACTGCGTTCACATTCATATTCACATATACACGGAGAATTATTATCTCTCTCAATACACTAGACATTACATCCTCTATTGTTAACCTTGAACACGTACATATGAAATTATTATCTCTCTCGATACACTGAGACATTACATCCTCCATTGTTAACCTTGTGAACCATGTTCAAATTTCGAACATAGTTTGTATAATTTTACTGAACATTTCTGCTTTTTCGGTTCAATATAATGGTTTTTTTCAACTACACTAGTCTCTTATCCCCGATTTATAAGGTGGTGGTCCGGCCGTCAAGCTTTGTAGAGTGTTTCCCTATCGTATATTCAAGAGTTATAGTGTTTACGTGAGGATCGAATTTTTAGGCGTCTTGATTTCGTGATTGGGGATCGTTGGAGGAAGATCTGGCGTTAATCTTGGTCGAATTTTCAAACCTTCCTTGTTAAGTCTTGACCCATGCATCCTTATCATGCCCAATTTGTGAAATTTGCTTCTAGAATTCTTCAAATTCTCCCTCTTTTTTTTTTTTCTTCTTTGACTTTTGAAGTTTTTGTCCAAAAAATTAACTTTTTATGTTTACAGTTAATTCCTACTAAAGTCGACTTCCTGATCTTTATGGTGTTGTTCGTTCTCTCAAATTCTCTTCAAACTCAAATTTTTACTTTTCTCCATAAAAGTCAACTGTTGTCTTTGACCAAAAAGTTAACATTAATATTATATGGTGTTTACAGTCTTTTCATACTAAATTCAACGTTCTGAATTGAACGATGAAGTCCCCGTCTCAAAATTCCATCTGAAACTCAAATTTAAGTTTTGACTTCCGAGTCTTGTCTTTATTTAAAAAAATTAGAAATTCTAGGATATTACTGCAGTAACTCATCATTGCCCTGGAAATAAAGGACAATAACACAGGGCACATGCTCGGCAGTTGTTGATTAAGGACATAGTATTAGGGTTATAAGAATGTTTATAAATTATTGTTAGGCGGATAGAAGAGTTGTTGGATTAAGGTTAAGATTTTCCAATGAGATTTCTAGTTCTGAATTCTATAAGGATTTTCTAGGTGGAGGTTCAAGATCAGGATTTTCTAAGGCAAGGTTCTACATGTATAGAAGTTAATGAATGAGAGTATGTCTGTTAGTTCCCGGAGGCACAATAGTTATCTAGAAGGGGGGTTGAATAGATATTTAAAAATCTTTTCGTTTTACTTTGTTCGTTTGATAATGATTGAAAAACACAACAGAATTATGGTTTGTTTAATCTCCCTTTTAGATATGACAAGTTGGTGTGAGTAAGGCAGTTATAGCAGTTATAACAATAATGTAAGAGACACAACATTTTTAAGTGGTTCAGAGCACTTAAAGCTCCTAGTCCACTCTTCTACTCCTCGAGTAGGAAATCCACTAATGATGTCTTTTACACTTTTCGAATCTAGCGATTCTTCTGACCGCATGATCAGAACTTCTTAGTTCACTCTTGAACTCTTCAAGTTCAGCAGACTTGGTTCTTCACAGTTCACTTAGAACTCTTCAAGTGCTTCTGACTTGGAACTCTTACTCCAGTTGATTTGGTAGTTGTTGAGTTTTTGGTTGTTGCTACTCAGTTACTGTTAAGCACTTGTTCGAAAGAACTAAGTAGCTGAGTAAGCTTTCTCTTTTTCTCAGATCGTAGAGTTGAGCGTTGAGTGTTCTTGTGCGTTTTGTTCAATGCTTGCTTCGATCTCTTATCTGCATATGTTCTGCATATATGTGATCCTTGAAATCTATTCGTTGAAAGCAGGCTCGATGCTTCTGACACACGGCATATGATACTCTACGATCCAGATCGTGGTGTCTTGTTACCTTGGTGCTTGGTCTGATGTTATCAAATAAGAGCACTACGATTTCTCTTAAAGACTTGCACACTGCGATCTTCACTTGCTAGTTTTGCAAGCTCTACGTTTCCGAGAGCACACTACGATCTCTGAGTTGGCTCGGCAAACGTTGGGACCACTCTACGATTTTTGACGAGGGTCTTGAGGCGAGCTGCTGCGATCCTCGATGCTCTACGTTTTTGCCTTGGCTTCTGTAATCTTGATCAGCTTGATACACTACGATCTCTTCGAAGCCTATCTATTACATCTCAAGATCAACCTAACAACTTTGATCTTCTTATCTATACATTCATCTACAGAATGATACACATTAAGAGTTTAGATCAACCTAACAAATTTGATCTATCACTAAGTCCTTGTACAAATATTCCTTGAAGGACTTTACAAATAATCATGAGTATTTACTTTAAACATCAAATCAAAATATGCACTCTCCCAATAATGTCCATAAGAAGTTCTGTTCACAAGAAATGATTATGTATAAGAGGGGTTGGTTAATAGGATTAATGAGTGAGTTTTATACCTACGAATCCGGTATTATTAAAATTAATTATTGTGTATCTCTAAGTGTTTTTAGCATCTTTTTATTTGTTTTTGCGTTTATTTATTTGAGGATGGAGCTGGAGGGACAAATTGGTCACTTGAAAGAAGAAAATAATTTAAAATCATTAAAATATAATTATCAAGGGGTTAATGATATTTCATGTGTTATTTATCCTACTCAACAATGCCACTATGTCCCTCTGTTTCCCTATACCTCATATTGAGAGAGCTTTCCCTCCATTCACCCCATGGAAGAGATTGGTCCAACACACTTACCATAGAGTAAGAGCCTTGTTTGCCCTCTCTATTTGGCCTATTCTTCCCCCAATGTGCCCGAGGTCCAAAGTAATCTCTTTCCACGTCCACCAATCCAGCCCATTACATCACCCTTAGTTAAAATTAGTTTAGTGATTTACCTTCCGGGTCAAGGTCAGGCGTACCCATGATGGCAGCCCCCACATCCTCAGTATCACTTTAAGACTAGTGACACCTCTGTGAGCGGGGGACCCAGCATCACCATTTAGAGTTCATTTACTAATCCTTTTATATTTGTATCCTTACTCTAGGGCGGGCTTATGTCTAATGACACTCACAGATGGGCCCTTATGTTCTTTGCCAAGAAACATTGCCCAGGTTTAGCATACTTTTGGGCTTGCTCTCACCCTGTGCTCCATCACATATGGGGGATTCCCCCATAAGCCCGTGTCTTGGGTTCATGCGCAGCCATTCCATCACTTGTAGAGGATTGTCCTACAAGCCCGTGTCTTTGATTCATATCCAGTCATTTATCAATCATCGGAGGTTTTCCCAATAAGCCAATGTCTTACGACGTTACCCTAGATATTCCATCACTTACAGGGGAGTGTCTCATAAACCCGTGTCTTGGGAATGGAGTTCCAAGCTCAACTTAACATTCATAGGTGATCAGTCCATGAATGATTAGTATATAAAATTATCAATATAGGTTTAAAAGGTTATTAAGTGTCCACATTTCCCCTTCTTTTAGGAATGATATGACACAGCGAAAGACGGTAGAGAGAATAGAAATAATCATAGGAATTGAATTTATGAACTTGCAATCACAGGAATTCACAAAGTGGGATAAATTGACTAAATAGCCAAGTATTTCATAAACCAGAATAATAATAATGAGAGTTATCCTAATACATCTGAAAACACCATATAAATACTAAACTATAAGATGAAAAACCTAATTATGAAAGGACTAATGAAATTACAAAAATATCCAACTAAACATAAAATTGGGAAAAACTTTAGAAGCCCAAATCGTCCTTTTCCAAGCCCCTTTTGGGCTTCAAACGACATACATCATGGCCAAAGGCAATGAGTTTTGTAGAGCGCGTCGCTAGCTTCGTTTTGCTATATTATGAGCCTCGTAACTCCAAACAAAACAAAAGTTACGCCCAAAACAATATTACCCCTACTTTAACTTGGATTTCCTTCCTTTTTCAACTTGGTATTTGTGGGCCCAAGTGCAAAATTAGGGTTCACATGACCTAATTGAATTAAATGCGTAATTAGGGTTCCACGATCTCATTAAATGTGCAAATTAGGGTTCACATAACCTAATGGAATGAAGACGGAAAAGTCAAAAATAAATGTGTTAGACCTAGGAGAAGCCTCCACGTGTCCCGAGACAGAAGGCTCGTGGAGGCGGCTCGTTTTGGGAATTGATTGAGGGATTGACTTGGTGGCTAGAAGGACGTACAAGATAATCTGGGCATTACTCTGATGATTAAAGGGTATTTCTGAAATTTCTCTGAAAGCATGTGCCTGACACATGACCACTTTTCAGAAAACCCTATAAATACCCCTTCCATTTTATTGGGAAGGGGACCTCTCTTCAGACACAGGACTTGGACTCTTGGAAGATCAAAGGACCTGGACATTCTCTCTCAACACTCAGGAAGACTTTTGAAATCCCAATAACCCTAATAAGGTTTTCAGATTCTAGGGGGTAGAAGGGCTCAAGAAGAAGGCTCTTGGAATCCCAATAACCCTAACACGGTTTCCGAATTCTAGGAGTTCTGCCACGCGTCATTTGAGTAATCGCCCACATGTCGTTCTCCCCTCTTCAATCAATCAATCAATTCCGTGCTCTTCGTGGATTTCTCTCATTCTCAGCCAACACGAAACCCTAACTAATAAGGCACAATTCCTTGCCCACATTTCTTTGGCGACTCTGCTGGGGAGGTGTAGAATTCGTGAAAGGTATGCCTACAACTCGAAGTGGTAGAACAACATGAATGTCAGGCAGACAGGCGTGAATCTAAATCTCGAGCAACCCATCCTTGAAGACGCCTCAGAAGGAAGTTCAACATCACCATACATGGCTGATCAACAACTAACGAATGTCGGTGAGAAAGTGGAAAAGCAAGATGAAGAAGAAGAAAGTGGGAGGGGCAAATGTTTGTGTGTTGGAGATGCTCAAGGCGTTGAAGGAAGCACGAGAAGGACAAGGGATAATGATGGCTATGATGTTGGAGATGCAGAGAAAGCAAAAGAAAATGGGAAATTTTCGCCAGCAGTTGATGCAGATTCCCACTTTCAAGGCCATGCTCCCAGATAATTCACAGGGAGAACAAACAGGAGTGGATGACAACAACAACGATAGTAACAATAAGGAGAATCAGACCGCACCTCTATTAACGGAGAATCAGTCTGTTTCAATCATCCACTTGGAACCTCAAAACAGTGGTGATGTGCCACAACCCGGACTGGAAGTCAGCCAGCCTCAGACAAACATCATTTCGACCACTATCCCCGCATTCTCACAAGTGCATATACCAACCATCCCAAGCCACGTCCAACGAGCGAGCCAACAAACACAACCAATGCAAGCTTTGCACGATTCAAGTGTGCATCAACCAATTTCTTTACCATACACACCGCCAATGCAACAATACGTCACAACACCACAAAGAGTCCATGCCACGATCCAATATGTGACAAAGGATGATATGATCAATGTGATCAATCAACTTCACAGGCAGACATCCCGACCTTCAGAGTTAGACTTTACTCCACCCTACCCGGCACATATTCGGAGACAACCTTACCCGGCAGGGTATATTGAGCATCCCCCGCAATTTCCAAAATACAATAGGGAGAAAGGAAATGCCAGGGAACACATTGCCAGGTTCGTGGAGTCGATGTCTCTATGGTTAGGATATGATGAAATGAACAATAATAGTTTGTTGATGAGGGAATTCAACAAGACTTTGAAGGATAATGCCTTCAGTTGGTACTACAACTTGGAGAAGGGATCAGTCCATGATTGGGATGATTTAAAATTATAATTTTTAAGAACTTTTTCTATGTGCAGAAACAGGTAACCATCGTAGAGCTCATGCGATTCAAGCAGAAGCCAAACGAAGAGTTGTCAGATTACGTGGATAGGTTCAGGGCCCAAGCACAGAAGTGTGCAGAGCCAATTGAAGAAAAAAACTTGGTTAGCATATGCAACAATGGTGCTTTAGACGCCTTCAAGCCCCACCTCATTACCAAAGCTTATGATTCATTTGCGACCCTCTCATCGTTTGCACAAGACTTGGGAAGAATCATGACATTGCCCACCAGCCATGCGATGGTTACATGGAAGGGCAAGAGGATAGCAAATGTGGCTTTGGCGGATTCTCAGTCAAAACCACAAGGGGCAAGAGGGAAAAAAATGATAAATTTGAACGAAGCAGAGAAAAGCATGGGGATAAGTGTACCAGAATGCGCCTGGAGGCTATCACATCACAATGAGAAGGCATTGAAGCACTGCATGTAACAATGGGTTAAGCACGGAGTGGTGAAGCCTCTAAGGCCCCGACTGGTTGTAACGGAAGAGATGAAAAGAAGACTGGACTTTTGTGTATACCACCAATACGGAGGACATTCCACTATAGACTGTTATAGTCTGCAGAGGATATACCATGAGAAGTTGGAGGCCGGGGAGATTGAATTAGGAGAAGAAACGTGCAACACTATCACCCATAGTGCAGTCCTGGAAGTTAAGAACCCAAATACTGGCTCTACCATCGAAAAAACTATGAACTACAGATGAATTAAAAATTCACCCAAGATGGTGTGTAAGACCCCAAATTTTCTGAATAAAGATTAATTTCTCTCAAAATATATTTTTGAATATTATGGTGTGGATATGATATAATGTTATAGTTGTGGGTATTATTTACAAATTTTGCAAAAGTAAGTAGTGGTTATATAATATTCTGATTGGTGGGGAATATTTGTTTTAACGGGGAATATTCGTATGATGGCATAATCATTAGTGGACCCCATTAACGAAAAGTATTGTCGTGGTAAGTGAAAACGACATAATTATCTTTTTATAAAAATAACAAATGAAAGTGTTACGATTAAAACTATTGAACTACCCGGTAGTAAAAAACACAAGAATACACGTGGTTGCATAAGTAAGACATGGTATTGATTATTGATGCTTACGTGAGAAGTCATTCGGTTATACTTTCAATTATTGCTTTACAATAATTCACGCATCATATCTCTCGTATTATTGATTCGATTATTGTCACGAAGATCATCGCATTATATGATATATTATTAAATCAATAATTAAGACGACAAAGTTATTCATATTATTAAATTGCAATATTTACAATGTCTAGAAGTTCTGTCGAGGAGAGGTTTGGTCACCAAATCAGCGCTACCAATAAGGAAAAATTTTATCTGGAAAGCCCCTCTTCGGGAACGATCCGTTGGAAATATTGTGGAGTTATAATATTAATGATGAATAAGTTCGTGTTGATTAAAGATGTATTTGATAGTTCCATTGTGTTGGGATTATTAGTGTTAGTGGAAATCGACATCTATTCCGATGATAATTGATGTCTGGGGGTTATATTGATAAATCGGGTAATTTATCGGATAAATGAGCAATTAATTGTTACTAATTCACATGCTTATATAACTATTTGTTCACATGTGTGTACTATTGAATCACATTCATGTACTATTAGGGGAGTTGGTGCAAGATTGATAATACTTGCATGACTAAGTTAAAAATGGAGGTATATATAGGTGTACTATACTGTAATTCGTATTTTTCACATGATTATACTATTGATTCACATGATTGAATTATTGATTCACATTATTTACTATTAGGGGAGGTGGTGCAAGTTTGATAATACTTGCAGGACTAAATTAAAAATGAAAGAAAAGTTAGAGGTATTGTACTGTAATATTTCGAGCCCCAAAACGTGCAATAATCGAAACTATATTTTCCTATAAATAGAAGCTCATTCTTCCTTCATTTCTCACCAATTCACAAAAGCTTTAGAGCAATTATTATAGAGAGAAATTATAGAGAGAAAGAAGAAGAGAAGTCTATTTACCGACTATTCCAAGATCCAGCTTTTTCTAAGGTAGGGGGTATTATTTCATTCTTTCGTCTTCATGAAGAGAACTTTTGTTATTCCATTCTTTATTATTATGTTGGAATAACTTTTGCCTACATGCCAAGCACCGCATACATGGTGAAATTCTTCTATTATTCCATTCTTTATTATTATGTTGGAATAACTCCGTCATGCAAACAATCTTTGCATACATGGTAAAAATTCTTACGTTATTCCATTCTTTATTATTACCGTTGGAACATCCCGCTTTTGTGCTTTTATGCATGATCCGGGTTCCGTTATTTATTATTCTCATTGGAACAACTCCTTGTTTGTTTTATGCATGACCGGTTCCGTTATTTATTATTCATTGGAACATCCACGTACGTAAGGCGTTTACGCATGACTGATTCCGTTATTTATTATTCTATTGGAATAACTCGTTCATGCATGGATTCTATTGCATGCATGGTGATTTCTTTTGTTATTCCATTCTTTATTATACTCAGTTGGTTAAAGTTTGACTTCTATACTCTATGAAATTAGTGGAATAACCATGATATTTGCGCTTCATCCAATATCTTTTCATGGAAACATTCTTCTGAGCATTCTTGAATTTTACTCTACAAAGCAGTATCATGTTGACAATTTGGACGTTATTAGTTCCTGGATAAATTAATTCTTGAACTTGTTTTATTGAATTCTTATATCATTGTCATCATCATCATGTTTATAATATGTTGAAAGTCATATGTGGCCTGTAGTGCATGGATGGACTTGGTATGATTATGACCAGGGATTATTCGGTATAATCATGACCGTAATGTTACCAATGATGTGGTAAAAGTCCTCATTGGCTCGTAGCGCATTGATGGACAGATGTTGGCATGATCATGACCATTGATGAATACACAAATATCCTTGGCCCGTAGTGCATGGAGAATTTGTGGTCGTGATACTAATGAATATCATTGGTCATGGTGCGGGGATGATGTGGTTTATTTATTAAAGTCGAGTCTCGGCCGATTAAAGTGATGAAAAACCTTTTAAATCATAGAAGATAGTAGATTTTATTCTCTACTTGACTCTTCTAATGGATTGCTTGTTCATTGCAGCTTAAACTTGATGTTTGTTATATTTTATCGGGCCTTTAACCTTGTTGAAGGCTAATGATAAATTATTACGCATTATCTTAGTCATAATATTTCTTATTGGGCTAGTTGAGCTCACCCCTTTCTTACATCCTTTGTTCTCTTCAGAAATGAGAACGTAAGCGGGACTAATCGGGAACGGAGTGATGATTCAGATGATAGCATTAATAGTCCTTACTATTCTGTTAAATAGTGTAACAATAAATGTAATGAGGACTCTATTGAGTTTGTATATTGTCTAGATGACAATATTCTTATTAAAAACTCTTAGATTATATTTTGTCGTATTTTACACGACTGTTGTATAATTAAGTTGTATTTGAATTTTGTACCATGTATTTGGCGACCCAAGATGGGTGATGTATACCTGTTTTGGGGGCGTCACATGGTGGTCCACCAAAAATGGTGGTTTAAGTCCTCAGGAGTATCCCTTTCCAAGTAATTGGATGACTAAGGGAGGAGGCACAAGAATTGACGAATTAAAAAAAAATCCACCCAAGATGGTGGTCCACTCTAAATGATGGTCAAGTCCTCGTAGACTGCACTTGTCAAGAAATTGGATGACCCAAGTGATGAGGCACCCGATTTCAAGTCCTCGTACACTGCACTTGCCAAGAAATTGGACGACCCAAGTGACGAGGCACCCGAGTGTTACACTTTATCATCAATAGAGAACACTACAAGAAAATGGTCTGTCAGCGACCGCGTATCAGCGACCGACATTGGTCGCAGATAGCTAATTGCGATTGAGTGTAGTCGCTTATAGTCATCGCATAAAATCTGGTCACTGGGATGCACATCAGCGACTACTATTAGCGACCGATATATCTGCGACCACTAATAGCGACCGAATTCGTCATTTCGGTCGCTAAGCTGAGTCAGCATGTCTCAGAGCCAAAGGCTGACGTGGTCCACATGTCTGCGACCGCTATCAGCGATCGCAGGTGGTCGCTGATACCCTCAAATGCTA
Organism: Panax ginseng; assembly: GCA_020205605.1. Lineage (NCBI taxonomy): Eukaryota > Viridiplantae > Streptophyta > Magnoliopsida > Apiales > Araliaceae > Panax > Panax ginseng. Next base: position 5,307,960 of record CM035146.1, read on the forward strand.
GCAGTCACTAATAGATATCAACGACCGTATGCGGTCGCTGATTCAAAAAAAATTAAAAAATAGCTTTTTGTTATTTTGCATAATTCCCAAAAAACTGTACCTGTTTTGTACCTGCTATATCCCAACACACATACACAACAATATAAATAATGTGCACAACAATATAAACATCCATCGTCCACCAAACTAGCTAGTATATAAACTATATATAAAAACCTTTAAAAACCGCTATGAATTGAATAAATAACCACAAATCTAATGTTTAAGTAACATACATACATCTAAAGAATGAATATACAAGTACAAGCTTATATTATAACTACAAAACTGATCTAAAGCAGGTACGTCAAGCATCATCGCCTCCTTGATCACCCTGTAATTAACAAAATAATAAAACAAGTTACAAATATAGTAACTATGTTGATACTGATATATATTACGATAATATACACAACAAATTGATTTTATACATCGTCCGCCATCCCCATGTCGTCCTGCTCAATTTTGTCATTCATCGCAAATTTAACTCCTCAGATCAAGAGCCCCGGATGCCCGCCCAAGATCTTCAAAAGATTTCGATCTCGATATATAGCTCTCCACACGGTCGGTACCGAGTATGAGCAATTTGGATGACTCGATGACTATGAAGAGTGGGTAGCGAGAGTCACTCGAGCCATCAAGGATGGGCGTCGTCGTTGTCCTTGACCTTTAATGTAGTTCTTCTTCACAACAGACGCCCTCTCCCATAGCTCTTGATCAATAGTCGGACGTGGAGTGCCTTCAGGATAGCGCTCATTCAATAAACGCTTATAAGTATCATGTCATCATGTTAACAATTAAATAGATAAAAATAAATTTTGTAAGCATTGATAAACAAGTCAAGTTATTAAAACTTATTACCGCTATCTGGATAGCATCAGACAGACCATTACGGGTGGCCACGTACACATCCAGCCAATGGATAGGTGTACCTTGAGACTGAGACTCCTATACAAAAAATAGCACAATATTACTAAGTAAAAATGTGATATATTTTCTAGAATTCATGATTGTAAACATATTAAAACTTGTAAATACGCACCTCAAGCGTTGATATGTCAGAATCGTGAAATACCGCCTCACTTGTATGTCCTTTTTAGCTTTTTTCGCCATCTGTACACCCGATGATCTGTTGGTGGAGGTAGTCTTTTGTCTTTTCACCCAGCTCTCAGCTCTCCATTGGACACACATCTCAGCCCATATGGACGGGGTGCACCACCAGGGGCTATGCTCATGCATATAATCCTCTCCCTGGCCTGGATGGTCGATCAAGGTATTGTGAAGGGCTTTTTGTCTTTCTTTGTTCAAATTATCTTTGGTGTGGACCGCGCACTTCTGCCAAAATAATGTATGTATCACTGAAGCCTGCGCGTCCTCCCATCTATACCGTTTCTGCAAATAAAACAACAATAATAACATTACTAAACAATTATCCTTTGAATATTATATTATCTGTCATAATTAAAAAAAACATACTTGAAATTCAGCCCAAACAGCATCCTTATGGGCGATAGGTGTGCTCACCCAACGTAATCACTGTGTGAGCCAATCAGTAAACACAAATTTGTGATATGCACTTGACGAACTTATTATCTGAAAAATCACTATAATATACAACAATTTACATCAGCGATAAGTAGATGTATTAAAGCAATTTACATCTAAGTTATAATACTTATGAACATTTTTTAAACTTATACTTATACTACTTCAAAAAAATTCGTCAGAGTCTCCCCTACAATATAGACTAGCCACATGCACGACGGCATGCATATATGGACATTTCTAGGCACCCAAGACACAAACCAAGAGAAATATACAAATTTTCAATACAATAAGCATATTAACATCAATTTACATCAACGATAAGTAGATATATTAAAGCAATTTCCATCTAAGTTCTATATATCTTGTATAGATGAAATCTGAAATGCTTATATATAAATGATATATCGCGGACGACGTATATTCTTGAGGAGGAGATGATCTCAATAAGAATCCGATCATTCGGATTAGTAGGGGCCTTGGGCACATGATTAGGCCCCCTACCCATGCCGCGCTTTTTCTACGCTGCTTCAGAAGCCATCTGTATATTACAAATGTAAGACCCCAACTTTTATGAATAAAGATTAAATTCTCTCAAAATATATTTTTTAATATTATGGTGTGGATATGATATAATGTTATAGTTGTGGGTATTATTTACAAATTTTGCAAAGTAAGTAAGTAGTTATATAATATTAGATTGGTGGGAAATATTCGCTTTTAACAGAAATATTAAAGACGACGGCACAATCATTAGTGGACCCACAACCAGACGTATTGTCGTAGTTAGAAAATGACAAAATTATCTTTTATAAAAAATAACTACGAAAGTGTTACCGTTAAAACCGTTGAACTACCGGTAGTAAAAGTACTGAGAATACGCTATGGTTGTATAGAAAGACACGGTATTGATTATTGATGCTTACGTGAGAAGTCACCGCTTATAATCAATTATTGCTATAGTAATTGCTTTGCATCATATCTCTCATATTATTGATTCGATTATTGTCACAAAGATCATCTGCATATATCGATATATTATTAAATCAATAATTGAGGCGACAAAGTTATTCATATTATTAAATTGCAATATTTACAATGTCTAGAAATTCATCAAGGAGAGGTTTGGTTACCTAATCATGCGCCAATAGGAGAAATCTTTATCTGAAAGCCCCCCTTTCCGGGAACGATCCGTTGTTAAATATTGTGAGTTATAATATTAATGATGAATAAGTTCGTGTTGATTAAAGATGAATTTGATAGTTCCATTGTGTTGGGATTATTAGTGTTAGTGGAAATCGACATCTATTAGATGATAATTGATGTCAGGGGTTATATTGATAAATCGGATAATTTATCTGGATAAATGAGCAATTAATTGCTACTAATTCACATGCTTATATAACTATTTGTTCATATGTGTGTACTATTGAATCACATTCTTGTACTATTAGGGGAGTTAGTGCAAGATTGATAATACTTGCATGACTAAGTTAAAAATGGAGGTATAGATAGAGGTACTATACTGTAATTCGTATTTTTCACATGATTATACTATTGATTCACATGATTGAACTATTGATTCACATTATTTACTATTAGGGGAGGTGGTGCAAGTTTGATAATACTTGCGGGACTAAATTAGAAATGAAAGAAAAGTTGGAGGTATCAGATGTAATATTTGAGCCCCAAAAGCGTGCAATTATCGAAACTATATTTTCCTATAAATAGAAGCTCATTCTTCCTTCATTTCTCACCAATTCACAAAAGCTTTAGAGCAAGTATTATACAGAGAAAGAAGAAGAGAAGTCTGCTACCTCACTATTCTAATATCCAGGTTTTCTAAGGTAGGGGGTATTATTTCTTTCTTTTGTCTTCATGAAGAGAACTTATGTTATTCTATTCTTTATTATTATGTTGGAATAACATGTCTATGCGAAGTACTGCATGCATGGTGATTTCTGTTATTATTCTGTTCTTTATCATTTCGTTGGAACATCCTGTCTGTGCTTTACGCATGACCTAGTTCCGTTCTTTATTATTCTGTTGGAACATCCTGTCTGTACTTCACGCATGACCTGGTTCCATTATTTATCATTCTGTTGGAACATCCTGTCTGTGCATTTATGCATGACCTGGTTCCGTTATTTATTATTCTGTTGGAATAACTCCGCCTCACATGCAATTTCATCGCATGCCCGGTGATTTCTTTTGTTATTCCATTCTCTATTATACTCGGTTGGTTAAAGTTTTGACTTCTATACTCCATGAAATTAGTGGAATATCCTTGATATTTGCTCTTCATCCAGTATCTTTTCATGGAAACATTCTTCTGAGCATTCTTGAATTTTACTCTACAAAGCAGTATCATATTGACAATTTGGACGTTATTGGTTCTTGGATAAATTAATTCTTGAACTTCTTTTATTGAATTCTTATATAATTGTCATCATCCTCATGTTTGTATTATGTTGAAAGTCATCTGTGGCCTGTAGTGCATAGATGGACTTGGTATGACCAGGGATTATTCGGTATAATCATGACCGTAATGTTATAAATGATGTGGTAAAAGTCCTCATTGGCTCGTAGTGCATTGATGGGCCATGGATGTTGGCATGATCATGACCATTGATGAATACACGAATATCCTGGCCCGTAGTACACATGGAGAATTTGTGGTCGTGATACTAATGAATATCCTCGTCAGAAGTGCGAGGGATGATGTGGTTTATTTATTAAGTTGAGTCTCAAATGATTAAAGTGATGAAAAACCTTTTAAATCATAGAAGATAGTAGATTTTATTATCTACTTGACTCTTCTAATGGATTGCTTGTTCATACAAGATTAAACTTGATGTTTGTTATATTTTATCGCTTAACACTATTGAAGGCTAATGATAAATTATTCCGCATTATCTTAGTCATACTATTTCTTACTGGGCTAGTTGAGCTCACCCCTTTCTTTCACTGTTCTCTTCAGAAATGAGAACGTAGCCGGGACTAGTCGGGGAACGGAGTGACGGTCCAGATGATAGCATTAGTAGTCCTCACTATTCTATGAAATAGTGTAATAATAAATGTAATGAAAACTCCATTGAGTGTGGATATTGTCTAGATGACAATATTTGTATTAAAACTCATAGCTTATGTTTTGCCATATTTTACACGACAGTTGTATTATTAAGTTGTATTTGAATTTTATACCATGTATTTGGCTACCCAAGATGGGTGATGTATACCTGTTTTGGGGGCGTCACAGTTGGTATCAAAGCTTAGGGATATGATCCCTGGCTAAGATGTGAGACTAGAACTAGGAGGGAGAGCGGAGAATTTTTTTCGCTAGTATGACCTACCCAAGTTTATTTGGTATTTAATTGGCTCACGTAGTATATGGATAATATGTCGTATGTCAATTAACCCTTGTTTTGTGGCAGTATTTGAAAATGACATCCGAGAATGTTGAGAATAGCAATGGAGCACAAGAGATCGTTGAGTCTCCACAGATCAATAATCAGGATAATGTGCATCAGGAAGGCGACAATCCTCATGCAAACAATAACACTGACCAAATGATGAACGATGGAATGTTAAAAGGCTTTATGCAATACATGCAACATCAGGCGAGAGCGGCTCCTATCCAAAATGTAGGTGAAAACACTGGAAACTCTCGAACGATCACTGCTAAACAGTTCAAGGAGCTGGGACCACCAGAGTTTATTGGGGAGCCAAAACCACTTAAGGCGAAAGGGTGGATAGAGCAGGTTACCAAGATATTTGATATCTTGGGATGCTTTGAGGAGTAAAAGGTTCCCTTTGTCACCTTTATGTTACGAGGAGAGGCAGATTACTGGTGGGAATCGGTAAAGCGTACTCAACCTACCGCACTGAAGATGTCTTGGGAGAAGTTCCAAGAACTATTCAATGACAAGTACTTTCCCGAAAGTATTCGTCACATGAAAGAGGTGGAGTTTATCAAGTTGGAGCAAAATAATATGACCATATCGCAATACGAGGCTAAATTTGCGGAGTTATCCCGGTTTGCTTCCAACTTGGTTGATAATGAGGAGAGAATGACGCGGATGTTTTTAAGAGGTTTGAAACCGGAGATACGTCAATATCTTATTTCTCATAAACTGTGTTTGTATTCAGATGTTGTAAATAGGGCTCAGTTATTGGAGCGCGATAATGAGTCAACGCAACCAAGAGAAAGCAGCCGACAGAATGAAAATACCAGTGGTAGCAATTATCGAAGCGGTGACAACAAACGTGTAGGGAATTAACATGCCAGAAATGGTAACCACTTCGGTGGTAATCATGGCTAAGACAATAAAAGTGGAAATTTCAAGAAGAGGAGATTCAACAATGATGGAAAGACGTCAGCACCAGCAACCGTTGTTAAGGAAGGAGAACAACCACCTATCATATGCTTCAAATGCGGAGGGAGGACACATCATCCAAAGCGCATGATGCAATCAAAGCGTGTTATAATTGTAGAAGAGAAGGTCACCTAACCCGATTTTGTCATGCACCGAAGACAAGTCCAGCTGGGATAGAGGCACCAAAGACCGTCTCAGAAAAGTCAAAACCGGTAGTTCATGGGAGAGCGTTTGCCGTGACCTCCCAGAAAGCAAGGAACCCGAACAAGGTCATCACGGGTAAGCTTATTATAAACTCTAGCGAAGTCTATACCTTATTTGATACCGGTTCTACCCATTCCTTTATTTCTCCTACTTGCGTTCAACGTTTAAATTTGACTCCGGAGAAGTTAGACTTTGACTTATCGGTTAAAACTCCGTTGGGAGAAACCTTCATTAAATCCACTGTTTATAAGTCTTGTTTGATTCAAATCGGTAACCGCACGTTATCTGTCGATCTTATTTCTTTAAAAATACTTGCATTTGACATGATTCTAGGGATTGATTGGTTAACTACTCATCATGCTAAAATTGATTATTTTCGTAAGGTTTTTAGCTTTCATATTCCTAATCAACCTATTATGCGAATTCAAGCGACCAAACCATTAAAATCAATCACGGTCATCTCAAGCCATAAAGCTATTCGTTTATTAAAAAACGAATGTCAAGCTTTCTTAGCTCATGTCACAGATTTAAACAAAAATACGTCATATTTGAATGAAATTTCTATTGTTAATAAATTTCCTGACGTATTCCTGAAGAACTTCCCGCCTACCCCGTAGCGTGAAGTTGAATTTTGTATCGACTTGAACCCAGACAAAACCCATTTTCAAAGCCCCATATCAAATGGCTCTATTGAACTTCGTGGAGTTAAAGACCCAATTGCGAGAATTGTTAGACATTGGTTTCATTCGGCCCTAAGACGCGTCTCCTTGGGGTGCTCTGTTATATTCGTGAAGAAGAAAGATGGAAGTATGCGAATTTGTATTGATTATCGGGAGTTGAATCATGTCACCATCAAGAATAGGTATCCGTTACCTCGCATTGATGACTTGTTTGACCAGTTGCAAGAAGCACAGTTCTTTTCAAAGATCGATCTTCGTTCTGGATATCATCAGCTGAAGGTTAAAACTGAGGATATTCCAAAGTCTACCTTCAAAACTCGGTACGGGTATTATAAATTCTTAGTCATGTCTTTTGGATTGACTAATGCTCCTGCTGCCTTCATGGATATGATGAACCGAGTATTCAAGGAATATTTGGATCATTTTGTGGTCGTCTTTATTGATGACATCCTCATATATTCCAAAAGCCGTGAAGACCATAAGCAACACTTGAGGCTGATACTCCAAAAGCTTCGTGAAAACAAGCTATATGCCAAGTTGAAGAAATACGAGTTCTGGCTTGAGGAAGTTGCATTCCTTGGGCACGTAATATCAAATCATAGAATATCTGTTGACCCGGCAAAGATTGAAGCAATTCAAAGCTGGGAGAAACCTAAGTCAATGACCGAAGTACGTAGCTTTCTCGGCTTAGCTGGTTATTATCAGAGATTCATAGAAGGGTTTTCTCGAATCACTACTCCATTAACTCAGCTGACTCGAAAAGATACAAAATTTGTATGGAGCGAGGAATGCAAAAAGAGTTTTCAAGAACTCAAGAGAAGACTCATTTCAGCACTTGTTCTGACAATACCATCCGCTCGGAGGGATTTGTCATCTACAGGTGATGCTTTCGTGCAAAGGGTTAGGATGTGTTCTCATGCAACATGGGAAAGTCATAGCCTATGCCTCACTTATTAACTCAAATAATATGAGAGGAATTATCCTACTCATGATCTAGAGTTAGCGGCAATGCGCTTTTTGCTTAAGATTTGGAGGCATTACCTGTATGGAGAGAAGGTGGAGATCTATACGGATCATAAAAGCCTTAAATATTTCTTCACTCAAAAGGAACTCAACATGCGGCAAAGACGATGGCTTGAGTTGTTGAAAGATTATGATCATACCATTCAATACCATCCTGGAAAAGCGAATGTAGTAGCTGATGCATTGAGTAGAAGATCATATGCGAGTACGAGTGCATTATTGTCAACGCAAAGGCCCATTTTATATGACTTACAAAGAATGAAGATAGAGTTAAAGACTCTAGGGACCCATGTGATGATGGCGAATATACGAGTAGAATCGACTTTAATCGATAAAGTTAAAGTCGCCAAGCTACGCACTGGAGGCGATGCGCGTATGAGGAAGAAAGTACAAGAAGGTTCTATGCCAGAAGCAAGAATCGATGAAGAAGGAATACTTTGAGTCAACTCCAGACTTTGTATTCCTAACAACCCTGATTTAAATTATAAAATCATGATGGAAGCGCACAACACACCGTTTGCAATCCATCCTGGGAGTACCAAAATGTAACGTAATCTTCAACATATATTTTGGTGGAGCAATATGAAGAGAGAGATAGCAGAGTTTATCTCAAGGTGTTTAACTTTTCAACGAGTCAAAGCGGAGCATCAAGTACCAAAAGGTCCATTGCAACCACTTAAAATTCCAGAATGGAAGTGGGTGAACATTACCATGGATTTTGTTTCTGGTCTTCCCAAGGTTTCTCAAGGCATAGATGCAATTTGGGTCATTGTTGATAGATTGACCAAGTTTGCTCATTTCCAACCTATACGAGAAACTTATACACTTGAACGTCTTGCTCGTATGTACATAAACGAGATTGTAAGACTGTATGGTATGCCGGTATCCATAGTTTCTGATCGAGACCCAAAATTTACTTTAAGATTTTGGGTTAGTTTGCAAGAAGTTATGGGCATGGATTTCTGATTTCTAAGATATCATCCTCGAGACGGACGAGCAAATGGAGAGGACTATTCAAACTCTTGAAGATTTATTAAGACTCTGTGTCCTTGACTTCAAAGGAAGTTGGGACAAGTTCTTACCATTGGTGGAGTTTTCCACAACAACAATTATCAAGCAAGTATTGGCATGGCTCCATTTGAGGCGCCAGTATGGAAGAAAGTGTCGCTTCTCAAGATGTCTTTGGGATGAGGTGGGTGAAGCAACATTGTTGGGACCGAGAGTTGGTACGTATGACTACGGAAAAAAGATTCAAATGATCCGACAACGTATAAAAACCTCACAAGATCGACAAAAGAGTTATGCTGATCTTCATCGAAAGGACGTTGAATTCGATATTGGAAATCATGTGTTGTTACGTGTTGCTCCATGGAAGGGAGTTACGAGATTTGGAAAGAGAGGAAAGCTCAATCCTCGATTCATTGGCCCATTTTTAATCCTCGATCGAGTAGGAACTGTGGCCTATAGACTCGCCTTACCACCAAGTATGTCTCATTTTTATAACATTTTTCACATATCTATGTTACGTAAATATGTGAAAGACCCGAACCACATTATTAAATTAGAACCGGACGAGATAGAGGAAGATTTAATGAATGAAGAGTTACCTGTTAAAATCTTGGATAAGAAGGATCATATTCTACGCTCCAAGGTTATACCTCAAGTCAAAGTTTTGTGGAGAAACCACGATGTGGAAGAAATGACCTGGGAGTTAGAATCTGAGATGAAGTCAAGATATCCTCACCTCTTCGATATACCAGGTACGTTTCCTAATTTCGAGGACGAAATTGCATTTTAAGTGGAGGTTGTAAGACTCCAACTTTTATGAATAAAGATTAAATTCTCTCAAAATATATTTTTTAATATTATGGTGTGGATATGATATAATGTTATAGTTGTGGGTATTATTTACAAATTTTTCAAAGTAAGTAAGTAGTTATATAATATTCGATTGGTCGGGAAATATTCGTTTTAACAGGGAATATTCTTGACGACTGGCAAGACAATCATTGGTGGACCCCTACAATGTAAGTATTGTCGTAGTTAGAAAATGACGTAATTATCTTTTTATAAAAATAACTACGAAAGTGTTACCGTTAAAAGCATTGAATAAAGAATATGGCGTGGTTGCATAAGAAGACACACAGTATTGATTATTGATGCTTACGTGAGAAGTCACTCAGTTATACTCAATTATTGCTATAGTAATTGCTGCATCATATCTCTCATATTATTGATTCGATTATTGTCACAGTATCATCTGCGTTATACGATATATTATTAAATCAATAATTGAGACGACAAAGTTATTCATATTATTAAATTGCAATATTTACAATGTCTAGAAATTCTGTCAAGGAGAGGTTTGGTTACCTAATTGCACGCCAATAAGGAGAAATCCTTATCGGAAAGCCCCCTCTTTCCTGGGAACGATTTGGTTGTTAAATATTGTGAGTTATAATATTAATGATGAATAAGTTCGTGTTGATTAAAGATGAATTTGATAGTTCCATTGTGTTGGGATTATTAGTGTTAGTGGAAATCGACATCTATTCCAATGATAATTGATGTCTGGTGTGACAACCCCAAAACAGGTCCAGTCCATCGAACCTATTCTGAGTCGCCAAATACATGGTACAGAAAACAACTACAACTTTATTACAACAATTGTCCTTCAAAATACAACAACACATATGCTGTGAGTTTTGATACAAATATATACCAACTGTGACTCTCATCCCAACCTTGGATAGCACGTCACAATGGCACCTTACATAAAGGTATAGTCAAAACCTGTTTTAAAAATTAAAATCTTTGGGAAGTGCTCAAGAAACCTTCGTATATGGGAGGCCATGCGTCTAGGTTATGATAGATATCATATGCCCACAGAATTATCCTTGGTTGACCCAATAGACCCCAAAGAAAAATGAGAAAATTACTATCATATTCTTTCCAATGGTGAGTCTTCTCTTGACATATAATTATCTTTACTGTCTCTAATTGAGAATTATACTTCAAATAAACTCCAAAATCATATAGGTAGTGCTCGTAGATATACTCAAGAAGTGGATGTGCACAAACCCTGTCTTATGATGACACGAGGTTGTATGTCTTTAGACATCTTGTATGATAGTGGCAAAATACCCTTCCAACGTTGGGTTCGCCTCACCCTATTTGATTCAACAAATATAACTACTAAATGATGACCACCGATTCTATTCCCTGTTATCCCGCTCAATTCCACTACATATTCTTATTATCTAAAAGGAATTGTGAATAAAAAAGGGTGAGCACTCAACTAAAGAAATAAAGAATATTGTGAGACCCCAGATTTTATGAATAAATATTTAATTTTCTCAAAATAATTTTTTTAAATATTATGGTGTGGATTTGATATAATGTTATAGTTGTGGGTTATATTTATAAATTTTACAAAGTACGCAAGTTGTTATATAATATTCGATTGGTCGGGGAATATTTTTTATCGGGAATATTCGCAATTCAAGACAATCATTGGTGGACCCGCAACGTAATTATTATCTGATTGAGAAAACGACATAAAAATTTTTTTATGAAAATAAACTACGAAAGTTTTACTGTTAATTGTTGAAACACCCGGTGTTAAAAGTACAAAGAATATGGCTGTGGGTTGCATAGTAGCACACGGTATTGATTATTGATGCTTACGTGAGAAGTCACTCAGTTATACTCAATTGTTGCTACAGTAATTGTTGCATCATATCTTTCATATTATTGATTCAATTATTGTTACAATATCATCTGTATAATATGATATATTATTAAATCAATGATTGAGACAACAAAGTTATTCATATTATTATTTGCAATATTGACAATGTCTATAAGTTCTGTCAAGGAGAGATTTGGTCACCTAATTGCGCGCCAATAAAGAGAAATCCTTATCGGAAAGCCCCCTCTTTCCTGGGAACGACCTGGTTGTTAAATATTGTGAGTTATAATATTAATGATGAATGTTATTAAAATTGAAGTTGTGTTCGGAGTTGAATTTGGAGACGCGGACGTGATATTTGAGTCCGGAACGATGAAATTAGTAAAAATAGTCTATAAACACAAAATTTTCCAGGATTAACTATTTGGTTTAAAGTCAATGATTGACTTTTTTTGGGAAAAGTCAAACTTCAAAATTTCAAAATTTATATTGTTGATAAAAATAGTTTCATTATGTTGGAATTGTTTGTGTTAAGTGAAAATCGACATCTATTCGATGATAATTGATGTCCTGGGGATTATATTGATAAACCTGTAATTTATCGGATAAATAAGCAATTAATTGCTACTAATTCACATGCTTATATAACTATTTGTTCACATGTGTGTACTATTGAATCACATTCTTGTACTATTAGGGGAGTTGATGCAAAATTGATAATACTTGCATGACTAAGTTAAAAATGGAGGTATAGATGGAGGTACTATATTGTAATTATTTTTATCACATGATTAGAATTATTGAGTCACATGATTTACTATTGATTCATATTATTTACTATTAGGGGAGTTGGTGCAAGTTTGATAATACTTACAGGACTAAATTAAAAATAAAGAAAAAGAAGAAGGTATTATACTGTAATATTTCGAGCCCCAAAACGTGCAATTATCGAAACTATATTTTTCTATAAATAGAAGCTCATTCTTCCTTCATTTCTCACCAATTCACAAAAGCTTTAGAGCAATTATTATAGACAGAAATTATAGAGAGAAAGAAGAAGAGAATTCTGCTACCTCACTATTCCAGTATCCAGTTTTTTTTTTAAGGTATGGAATATTATTTGTTGTACTCATAAGGGTTACTCTTTCTTTCTTATTTATGAAGAGAACTTTTGTTATTCATTTCTTTATTATTCTGTTGGAATAACCTGTATACGTGGGCTACCCTATACTTGGTGAAATTCTTCTGTTATTCCATTCTTTATTATTATATTGGAATAACTTGTCTATGCAAAGTAATCGCATACATGGTGAAATTCTTCTAATATTCCATTCTTTATTATTCGTTGGAATATCCTCGTCTGCAGGCGTTTTTACGCCTTGACCGGGTTCCGTTATTTATTATTTTGTTGAATATCTCATCTGCATGCTTTTTACGTTGGACTGGTTCCATTATTTATTATTCGTTGGAATATCCACGTCGCTTGCATTTTACGCTTTATGGTTCCATTCTTTATTATTCTCGTTGGAATATCCCATCTCATGCGCTTTTATGCCGGACCGGTTCCGTTATTTATTATTCATTGGAATAACTTCGCCTGTATGCGATCTATCGCATGAATGGTGATTTCTTTTGTTATTCCATTCTTTATTATACTCGGTTGGTTAAAACTTTGACTTCTATACTTCATGAAATTAGTGGAATATCCTTGATATTTGCGCTTCATCCAAAGATCTTTTCATGGAAATATTCTTCCGAGCATTCTTGAATTTTACTCTACAAAGCAAAGATTACGTCGACAATTTGGACATTATCAATTCCTAGATAAATTAATTATTGAACTTGTTTTATTGAATTCTTATATCATTGTCATCATCCTCATGTTTATATTTTGTTGAAAGTCATATGTGGCCTGTGAGTGTATAGATGGACTTGGTTTGATTATGACTGTGGATTATTCTAAGATAATCATAATCGTAATGTTACAAATGATGTGGAAAAAGTCCTCATTGGCCCGTGAAGTGCATTGATGGACGCTTTTTGGTATGATTATGACTATGGATTCTCTTTGGCCGTAAAGCAAAGATGAATTGTTTTATGGCATGATCGTGGACCGATTGATGAAAATATGATTATCTTTAGCCAGAAGGCATGGATAATTCGTGGTCGTGATACTAAAGAATATCCTTGGCCGTAGTCTGAGGGGGTGATTCGATGATGTGGATTATTTATTGTCGAGTCCCAACGATAAAAGTGATGAAAAACCTTTTAAATCATAGAAGATAGTAGATTTTATTCCCTACTTGACTCTTTTAATGGATTGCTTGTTCACCGCAGCTTAAACTTGATAGTTATTATATTTTATCTGTTTAACATTTGTTGAAGGCTAACGATAAATTATTCTCGCATTATCTTAGTCATAATATTTCATCGGGCTAGTTGAGCTCACCCCTTTCTTTCACTTTCGTTCTCTTCGTGAAATGAGAACGAATGGGACTAATGGGGAACATAGTGATGGTCCTAGATGGTGCATTAGTAGTCCTCACTATTACGTGAAATAGTGTGATAATAATTGTAATGAGGACTCCTTTTGAGTTTGTATACTCTAAGTAGACAATATTTGTATTCAAACTCATAGTTTATGTTTTGTCGTATTATACCTACGCTTGTATTATTAAGTTGTATTTGAATTACATTACCATGTAAGTGGCTACCCAAAGATGGGTGACGATAATTTTTGGGGGCGTCGCAAATATCATGACTAAAGATAATTAAATTATCAATAGCCTTCATCAATAATAAATCAGAGATTTAGAACATATGGTAGATGATAAAAAATATCAAATTAGTCCCAAAAATATTTCTTTTCTGGGATTTAGCAGAATATAGTCCCATATTAAACATATATTTTTCCCGAAATTTTTAAAATTCATTTACTATTTTTCATATGGCCAAAACAGCTGAATATTTAGGCATTTATCCTAAATTGTATTTTTATCCAAAAATTCCAAAATTTACAGAGTATACTTCTGTTATATATATGTACTCCCAATAAAAATTTCACCAATTTTGGAGTTAACCACAAGGAGTTATAAAGGTTTTCTTTTAAAATAGTATTTTCCCGTAAAATTCATAACTCTTAATCTATACATCAAAAAATCGCCATTTTTGGACACAATTAATAAAACTCATCAAATTATCATTTTAAATTTTTTTAGAATTTTAAAGGTCTGAAAAGTTACGAAACATGAAAAACATAACAACCCTTAAAATCTATTACCTAAAAAGAGGAGTACTTCTGACTGGAATATCGGATGTAAAGTCGAAGGAAATTTGCACCGAATAGCAACTATCAAAGTATTTAAATACTCACAAAAATATGCTTGATAATATAGAGAGAGAAAACTTATGTTTCTGGTGTGATTTTTAATTCTAACATAAGCACCTATTTATAGGAAAATGCTAGAACGCCAAAGGAGACTAAAATAATAAAATATTAATTTAATTATTTTTCTTCCTACGTACCAACCCATCTTGAAAGCCATCAGCAGCCAAATCTGAAATTTCATGCAGCCCACATGTTTTTTTCAAAAAAATGGGTCCCACCCAATTTTAATAAAAATTATTTTATTTTCTGAAACTTTAATAATTCATAGAAAATAGCCCGTTTATCAGTAAAATATGAATTTTATGTCCATTTCACATGAAATCGAATTCTCTACAACTTTGTAGCTTTAAGTTTTTCCAAATTCCAGACAGAAAATATCCGAAATACACAAACGGATGATTTTAAACACCTCTTAAAATTCATTACAAATCATACGTTAATTTTTAACGGTTCAAAATTTGTGGACATATATTCGACTAATATATGTATAACATATCCAAAAATCACAACGATCCAACGGTCGGATTAAAATTATAACTCACGCAATAGAGCTTTAAAAACACCGATTTTAGTTTTTTATACCTCCAATCCGACAAAATACCTATAAAACACCTCAACATTAATTTATTCATTTATAACCACATAAATAAATCCATCATTTATATCCGCATCAAATAAATATTTCCTTATCATATAAATTAATAATTAATTATTCACAAAGAATATTATAGAATCACAATTATGATACCCAGGCAGTTCCCAGGAAAGAGGGGGCTTTCCAATAAGGATTTTTCCTTACTGGCGCGCAATTAGGTGACCAAATCTCTCATTGACAGAACTTTCTAGACATTGCCAATAATTCTATCTAATAATATTATTCAAATAATATGAATTATTGATCTGATAATGGGAAATAATGTGCGTTGACAATTATTGAAACAACAATAATATAAAATATCAACGCGAGAATTATTGAATCAATAAAATAAAATATTGAACAAAGAATTCTGTGAACAATTATTGAGTAGTGCCTTCTCACGTAAGAATCAATAATTCAAAATATCTATGCAAAACCGTATTGCCACTATGCAACAACGCAGACATTACTTTACTTTACCCACCGGGTATTCCAATAGTGTTAACGGTAACGATTACGCCGTTATTTATAAAAATCAAATTTATCATTTTCTTCATCCGACAGTTATCCGTTATGAGGCCCACAAATGGCTGCGCCGTCGTACAAATATTCCACGACAGAAAGAATATTCCCTGACAACAATGAATATTTTATAACCACTTGCGTATTTTGAAAAAAATTCATATATCACCCTTAACTTTAACTTTTATCAATTTAACCATTTACTGAATTGTAATTATAAGAAAAATTGAATACTTTTATTTCATAAAATTCGAGGTCTTACAATCTCCCCTCCTTATGAAATTTCGTCTCCAAAATTTACGTACTTGGTATTTTGAAAAGTTGAGAATACCTTTCTTTCATTTCAGATTCTATCTCCCGGGTCATCATGATTTCTCCATTGCTCATCTTCCGTGATAACTTCATTTGGGTTCCTCATTTATTGGGAAGTCATAACGACCGCTCTCCCTTGAACTACTTGGCTTTGACTTGTCTGGGGCAGCATTTGACGTCATCACTACCGTTGGAATATACTTTTCTATAGGGCATATTCCACCCTCAACTGCTTCTTCGTACTCCTGATTCATGATCTAAATCATCAATCTTCGATCCATATCGGATTGAGGTTGATCGCTTTGTACAGGGTAATTCAAAACTCGATGTTGGGTTCTCCCAATTGCTGTCTAAAAAGAGAAATACATATCATCTATTTTAGCCTTTTTAGATCGGACATCTCTTTTCACAATATCAACGCGTCATGCGACTTTTACCCATGCATCACTAACTCTCACCTGTTCAGTTGTTTCTTCTTTCAGCTCAGATTCCAACTTTATCATCTTATACTCTGCCAAAGAATGCTTCTGTTCAAGCATCACATATCGGGTAACACAAGCTTGAATTGTTGCATCCTTTTGCTCTACGACCGCCTGCCATTCTTCAACCTGCTCTTCTAACTCATGAATACGATTTTGTAATTCTACGTTTCGATCATAAAATTCTTCTAATAAATTCTCATCAGGCTCTTCTTCTTCCTCAATGTCACCGCGCTTTACGCGACGACTAGCTCTGCACAACTATTAATTCTTCCTCACCACAAGAATATCTCTAATTCCTTCTTCGCCTGACATCACATTATCATAGTTGGTGATTATAGGTATCCCCACGGTCTCATTCACTCCATTGTTAACATTCTCAGCAGCCATTCTCAAATACTGCCATAAAATAAGGGTTAATTAAACAAATTAATGTATCACATAATATTCGTATAATATGACCGACCAACAAATAAGCTTAGGTAGGACATACTACCGAAGGATTTACTCATCTCCTCCCTCCTAGTTCTATTCCCCGATCTCCGCCAGAGACCATATCCCTAAGCTCTGATACCAACTGTGACAACCCTAAAATAGGTCCAGTCCATCCAACCTATTCTGAGTCGTCAAATACATGGTACAGAAAACAACTACAACTTTATTACAACAATTGTCGTGCAAAATACAACAACACATATGCTGTGAGTTTTGATACAAATATATACCAACTATGGCTCTCATCCCAACCTTGGATAGCACGTCACAATGGCACCTTACATAAAGGTATAGTCAAAAACTGTTTTAAAAATTAAAATCTTTGGGAAATGCTCAAGGAAACCTTCGTACATGGGAGGCCATGCATCTAGGTTATGATAGATATCATATGCCCACAGAATTATCCTTGGTTGACCCAATAGACCCCAAAGAAAAACGAGAAAATTACTATCATATTCTTTCCAATGGTGAGTCTTCTCTTGACATATAATTATCTCTACTGTCTCTAATTGAGAATTATACTTCAAATAAACTCCAAGATCATATAGGTAGTGCTCGTAGATATACTCAGTAATTGGATGTACACAACCCTGTCTTATGATGACACGAGGTTGTATGTCTTTAGACATCTTGTATGATAGTGGCAAAACACCCTTCCAACGTTGGGTTTGCCTCACCCTATTTGATTCACCAAATATAACTACTAAATGATGACCACCGTTCTATTCCCTATTATTCCCATTTTCTAACCCAACTACACTCTTATTACACGAAAGGAATTGTGATAAAAAAGGGTGAGCACAACTAGCTTCGATAAAGAATATCATGACTAAAGATAATTAAATTATCAATAGCCTCCATCAATAATAAATCAGAGATTTAGAACATATGGTAGATGATAAAAAATTTAACCATAGTTACAGCGGAACGAACAATCCATTAGAAGTGTCAAATAGACCATAAAGTCTATTATCTTCTCCATGTTAAAAATCCACCAACAATGTTTTATCCCTGTAACATCAATCAACAGTTCTGGTCCACAATCATATGAATAACTCATAATCATAATTGTGATTCTAAATTCTCTTCGCATCCGTAAGCGAAGATAATTTTCATCACATGTCTTTACCGAAACATCAGAGATCATGGTTATACCAAATCACAGTTCCTGTTCATAATCATACTAATAAATTCATCTTTGCACTACGGGCTAAAGATATTCATCAACGGTTCATCTTTGCAATACTGGCCAAAGATATTCAACAACATGTCATCTTTGCACTACGGGCCAAAGATATTCATCAACAATTCATATTTGCACTACATGCCAAAGATATTCCTCAACAGTTCATATTTGCACTACATGCCAAATATATTCATCAACAGTTCATAATTACCTTCTGGGCCAAATATATTAATATCTCAAAGAAATATATAATCATTTCAGAATTTATATAAACAATAATTATAACCATGTTAATCCATTCACCTTTGCACTTAAGCTAAAAATATTCAATTGTAAATTCAATGGTCATGATCATACCAGTCAACGATTCAACTTTGCACTATTGGCCAAAGAGAACCCATAGTCACGATCATACCAATAATCTACCCATCTTTACACTCAAGTCAAAGAGAAATTTCATCACTAAGATTATAAAAATATTATATATGATAATAAAAATAATATGATCAAAACATGGATTTAATTTCAAGAGTAAGATTCATAAATCAACGGTAATTTGGTCAGAAAAAGAAATCAATTTTATCGTGAATAGTACCCATGAATAGTAACTCGTGAATAGTAACTCATGAATAGTAACTCGTGAATAGTAACCCCGACATGAAAAAGTAGAAATTCCACAATAAAATCCATACCAATATTTTGGTATAATGATATTGAAAGGATAATATTTCTTAAGCTTATAAAAAATTTATTTTAATTGTTTACACTACTAAATAATGCATTTAATCATCCTAAAAGGCCCATTTTATGTGACTTGCAAATGATGGAGATAGAGTTAAAGACTCCAGGGACCCATGTGATGATGGCGAATATACGAGTAGAACCGACTTTAATCAATAAAGTTAAAGCTACTCAAATTCTGAGACTGGAGGTGATGCGTATATGAGGAAGAAAGTGCAAGAAGATGCTATGTCCGAAGCAAGAATTGATGAAGAAGGAATACTTCGAGTCAACTCCAGACTTTGTGTTCCTAATGACCCTGATTTAAAGTATAAAATCATGATGGAGGCGCACAACACACCATTTGCAATCGATCTCGGGAGTACCAAAATGTATCATGATATTAAATCATACATTTTGGTGGAGCAATATGAAAGAGAGATAGCGTTTTATCTCAAGGTGTCTAATTTGTAAGCGAAGTTAAGCGGAGCATCAAGTACCAAAGGTCCATTGCAACCACTTGAAATTCCGGAAGAGAAGTGGGAGCACATTACCATGGATTTCAAGCACGGTCTTCCTAAGGTTTCTCAAGGCATAGATGCGATTTGGGTCATTGTTGATAGATTGACCAAGTCTCGCTCATTTCTTCTTGACACGAGAAACTTATACACTTGAACGTCTTGCTCGTCATATGTACATAAACGAGATTGTAAGATTGCATGGTATCTGGGGTATCCATAGTTTCGATCGAGACCCAAGATTCACTTCACGATTTTGGGTTGGTTTGCAAAAAGCTATGAGGGCACGGACTTCACGATTTAGCTCGGCATATCATCCTCGATGCACAGACAGACAAATCGGAGGACTATTCAAACTCTTGAAGATCTATTAAGACTCTGTGTCCTTAATTTCTAGGGAAGTTGGGACAAGTTCTTACCATTGGTGGAGTTTTCCTACAACAACAGTTATCAAGCAAGTATTGGTATGGCTCCATTCGAAGCATTGTATGGAAGAAAGTGTCGATTCTCCAATTATCTTTGGGACGAGGTGGGTGAAGCAACGTTGTTGGGACGGGGAGTTGAATACGTATAACTACTGGAAAAGATTCAAACGATCCGACAACGTATAAAAACCTCACAAGATCGACAAAAGAGTTATGCTGATCTTTATCGAAAGGACGTGGAATTCGATATAGGAGATCATGTGTTGTTGCGTGTTGCTCCATGAAAAAGAGTTACGAGATTTGGAAAGAGAGGAAAACTCAATCCTCGATTCATCGGCCCATTTTTAATCCTCGATCGAGTAGGAACTGTGGCCTATAGACTCACTTTACCGCCAAGTATGTCTTGTGTTCATAACGTTTTTCACATATCCATGTTACGTAAATATGTGAAAGACCCGAACCACATTATTGAGTTAGAACCGGACGAAATAGCGGAAGATTTGACGTATGAAGAGGTTCCTGTTCAAATCTTGGATAAAAAGGAACATATTTTATGTAAGACCCCAACTTATTATAAATAAAATCGAATTTCCTCTAATTATATTTGTGAATAATAAGGTATTAATTTGATATAATTCTCTGGTTATGGGTGAAATGTGCAAATTTTGCAAAATATGCAAGTGGTTATAAAATAATCATTGTTGTCGGGAAATATTCGTTTGGTCGTGGAATATTCTTGTTGTCGGGGAATATTAAAATGCGATGACAGTGCGATCATTTATGGGCCCCATAATGAGAATAAGCTATCGGATGAAGAAAATGACAAGTTTGAGTTTTTATAAATAACGGCGTAGTTGTTACCAATTAACTGCTTTGTTGGAATACCGGTGGTTAAAATGATGTAATACACGTGGATGCATAGTATTGATGAATTATTGATCCTTACGTAAGAAGGCACTACTCAATAATTTTTCTGGTGAATTCTTTGTTCAATATTTTATTTTATTGATTCAATAATTCTTTGCGTTGATATTTTATATTATTGTTGTTTCAATAATTGTCATCCGACCTGATATTTCCATTATCGATTCAATAATTCATATTATTTGAATAATATTATTAGATAACATTATTGGCAATGTCTAGAAAGTTCTCATCGAGGAGAGGTTTGGTCACCTAATTGCGGCGCCAATATGGAGAAATTCTTATTGGAAAGCCCCCTCTTTCTTGGGAACGACCTGGTTGTCATAAATGTGATTCTCGTAATATTATTTGTGAATAATTAATTATTGATTCATATGATAAGGAAATATTTATTTTATGTGGATATAAATGTTGGATATATTTATTGTGGTTAAAAATGAAGGAGTTAATGTTGAGGTGTTTTATCAGTATTTTTGTTGGAATGAAGATATGAAAAATTAAACAGATTATTTTTGAGATATATTGTGTGAGTTATAATTTTTAATCCGATCGTTGGATCGTTGTAATTTTGGATATGTTATACATATATAAGTTCAAAGATATGTCCACAAATTTTGAACCGTTAAAATGAGCGTATGATTTGTTATGAATTTTAAGAGGTGGGTGATCCGTAAATTAGGTTTATAAATGATTTTGGTGGAAAATTCTAGAATTGAGTGGGCCCCACTTGTGGTTGGTGAAGAAATATGCTAAATTTATTTCAAATGTGGTGGGTGGGAATAGTAGCGAGGTAAAGCCATCGGGTTGGTTGAAGTCAAGTCCGCTAACATTTTCCTATAAATAGAGGGCTAAGTTAGAATTGAAAATCACACCAGAAACAAGTTTTCTCTCTTTCTCTCTCTAGATTATTGAGTGTATTTAGATACTTTGTGAGTTTCTATTCATCAGTGCAAGTTTTCTTTAGCCTTATAACGATATTTCGATCAGAAGTACTGATATTTTGAGGTAAGGGGTGTTATTTTCTTCATATATGATATTATTTCTTCAATATCATTATGCCAAAGTATTGATCTGAATTTTTATCAAATTTAGAACTTTTTGTGTCGGGGTTATTATTCACGTATACGACACTATTCACGAATACGGCACTATTCACTGAAAAATGAAATTTTCTTCTTTTTGTCCAAGATGTCTATTATGGTTACTATCTTTGATTGTATCCATGTTTTGATCTTTATTTTTGAATTCTACTTCAAAATTGGTATTTATGAAGTATTATTGATCTTGGATAAACCGTTATATCTTAATCCTTACTATTTGTCCTTCCGTTTCTTTGGATTCATTTTCTTTAAAATATTTTTCATCATCCTCGGTCCTAAATGATGATATTACTAAATATCTTCTACCAGAAAAAAAGATAAATGATTAATCGATGAATATCTTTGGCCGTGTAGTGCAAAAGATGAACATGTGTTGAGATGAACATGACCAATTGTTGGTGATACAAATGAATATCTTCTTTTGTAGTGTAAAGATGAATATTTGATTAAAGATGTATATTGATTGTTGTTACTGAGGATAAAATATTGATGATTGGAATTTTAAATCTTAGAAGATAGTAGAACTCATTCTCTACTTGACTCTTCTTCTAATGGATTGTTGTTTCTTTGCGATTGTTGATCTAAAACTTGTTGGCTATTATATTTTATCGATTTTTCCTGTTGAAGACTAACGATAATTTGTTGTATATTATCTTAGTCATAATATTCTTTTCTTGGGCTAGTTGAGCTCACCCTTTTCCTTTTTGTTCCATTTTTCTCAAGAGGTGAGAACATATCGAGAACTAGTCGAGTGCGGAGTGATGGTTCTAGAAAGATGATTTAGCGATCCTCACTATTTACGTAAAATAGTGTTTGAATAATTATAACGAGGACTTATTTGAGTGTGGATATTGTCTAGAAGACAATATTTATATTTAAACTCACAGTATGTGTTGTCGTATTTTGTACGACAATTATATTATTGAAGTTGTAGTTTGCTTTCTGTACCATGTATTTGGCGACTCAGAATGGGTGTTGTATACCTATTTTGGGGGCGTCACAGTTGGTATCAGAGTTTAGGGATATAGTCTTTGGCGGAGATCGGGGAATAGAACTAGGAGGGGAGAGATGAGTAAATCCTTTGTTAGTGTGTCTTATCTAAGCTTATTTGTTGGTCAGTCATAATATAGGGATATTATGTTATATGTTAATTTGTTTAATTAACCCTTATTTTATGGAAGTATTTAAGAATGGCCGCTGAGAATGTTAACAATGGAGTGTATGAGACTGTGGAACAACCTTTAGTTACAAACCAGGAGAACGTGCAACAGGAAGGCAATATTCCTCCTGTAAACAACACTACCAAGCAAATGATGAATGATGGAATGTTTAGGAGCTTTTTGCAGTTCATGCAAAACCAGACGAGGGAGACTCGTGCACAAAATATGGGTGGAAATGATAGCAATGCGCGGCTTATCACAGCCAAGTAGTTCAAGGAGTTGGGACCACCAGAATTTAAGGGAAAACCGGATCCGATCATGGCGGAAACGTGGGTCAAGTAAATTACCAAGATATTCAATGTCTTGGGATGCACGGAGGAACAGAAGGTTCCATTCGCCACCTTTATGTTCCGCGGTGAGGCAGACCACTGGTGGGAGTCTGTGAATCGCACCCAGCCAGCCGCACTTAGTATGTCTTGGGAAACATTTCAGAAACTATTCAATGACAAGTACTTTCCTGAAAGTATTCGTCATATGAAGGAGGTGGAGTTTATCGACCGAACAAAACAACATGACTGGTGTCCCGATGAGGCGAAGTTTGCGAGTTATCCGGTTTGCACCTCATTTGGTCGAAAATGAGGAAGCGAATGACGAGGATGTTTACGAGAGGTCTAAAGCCCGAGATTCGACAATATCTTATATCTCATAAATTTTCTTTATATTCAGATGTTGTAAAAGCAGGCTCAATTATTAGAGCGATATAATGAGTATGTTCAACCGAGGACCACAACTGTGGTCATCCCGGTGGATGTGATCCATCGTGAGCGATGATAACCAACGAGGAGGAAAAATACGAACAAAAGCGGTAACCCACCGGGTGGTCATCGTGGCCATGATAATAGGAGAGGTGAGTCAAGTGGAAATTTGAGAAGAGGAGATTCAACAATGACGGAAAACATCAACAGCAGACAAAGACACAAAAAAAAATTCTAGGGGAGGAGAACGTAGCAGTTAGATGTTACAAATGCGGAAAGAGGGACATATCACCAAACTGTCCACAACAATCTAAGGTATGTTACAATTTGTGGAAAAGAAGGCCACATAGCTCGGGATTGTTTCAGTAGCAAAACCAAGTTCAACGGGATGGTGACTCAAGGGCTATCCGGATAAGTCGAAATCAACGGTTCTTGGAAGAGCGTTTGTCGTGACTGGCCAAAACGCGAGGAACCCGAACGAGGTGATTATGGGTAAGCTAATCTTGAACTCTTGCGAAGTTTATACCTTACTAGATACCGGTTCTACCCATTCTTTTATCTCTCCGCTTGTGCTCAACGTTTAAACTTGACTCCAGGAGAAATTGGACTTTGACTTATCTGTTGAAACTCCGTTGGGTGAAACCTTCGTTACATCTACAGGTTTATAAATCTTGCATGATCCAAGTTGGCACTATCACATTACTGTTGATCTTATATCTTTAAAGATACTTGCTTTTGATGTGATTTTAGGAATTGATTGGTTAACCACTCATCATGCCAAAATTGATTTTTCTCGTAAGGTTGTTATTTTCATATTCCTAACCAACTGGCATACTTAATTCAAACAACTAAACCACTAAAATCGATCACTATCATATCAAGCCATAAAGCTATTCGTTTATTGAAAAATGGATGTCAAGCTTTCTTAGCCCATGTTATGGATTTGAACAAAGACAAATCGATTTGAATAATATTTACATTGTTAGAGAATTTTTCGATGTATTTCTGAAGAACTTTCGGTCTACCCCGTAGCGTGATGTTGAATTCTTTATTGACCTTGAGTAGGGGTAAAAACCCATTTCTAAAACCCTATATCGAATGGCTCTATTGAACTTCGGGAGTTAAAAGTCCAACTACAGAATTGTTAGACATAGGTTTCATTCGATCTAGTACATCTCCTTGGGTGCTCCTATTTTATTCGTAAAGAAGAAAGGGGGAGTATGCGACTTTGTATTGACTACAAGAGAATTAAACCATGTCACCATCAAGAATAGGTATCCATTTACCTCACATTGATGACTGCTCGGACCGATTGCAAGGAGCACAATTCTTTTCAAAGATCGATCTTCGTTTTGGATATCATCGGTGAAGATTAAAGTCGAGGATATTCAAAAAGACCGCCTGAGAACTCGATGACGGCATTATGAATTCTTAGTCATGTCTTTTGGATTGACTAATGCTCCTGGTTCTTTCATGGATATGATGAACCGTGTATTCAAGGAATATTTGGATCAGTTTGTTGTTGTCTTTATTGATTACATCCTCATCTATTCCAAAAGCCGTGAAGATCATGAGCACCATTTGAATCTGATACTTGAAAGGCTTCGTGAAAACAAACTTTATGCCAAGCTGAAGAAATGCGAGTTCTGGCTTGAGGAAGTAGCATTCTTTGGGCACGTGGTGTCAAAACATGGAGTATCTATCGACTCGGCGAAGATTGAAGCAGTACAAAGTTGGGAGCAACCAAAGTCGGTGACCGAAGTGCGTAGCTTTCTGGGCTTAGCTGGTTATTATCGGAGATTCGTGGAAGGATTTTCTCGAATCGCTACTCCGTTAACTCAGTTGACTCGAAAAGATACAAAATTTGTATGGAGCGAGGAATGCAAAAAGAGTTTCCAAGAGCTCAAGAGGAGACTCATTTCGGCACCTGTTTTGGCAATACCATCTGGTACGGATGGATTTGTTATATCTGATGATGCTTGTGCAAAGGGTTAGGATGCGTTCTCATGCAACATGGGAAAGTCATAGTTTATGCCTTATGACAACTCAAAGAATATGAGAAGAATTATCCTACTCATGATCTAGAGTTGGCGTGAATGATTCGCGTTGAAAATTTGGAGACACTACTTGTATGGGGAGAAAGTGGAGATTTATCTGAGACCATAAAAGCCTCAAATATTTATTCACCCAAAAAGAACTCAACATGCGGCAATGACGTTGGCTTGAACTATTGAAAGATTACGATCACACTATTCAATATCATCACGAAAAGCGAACGTAATGGTGGCCGCATTGAGTAGAAGATCATATCTGATGCACGAGTGCGATATTGTTAATGCAAAGGCCCATTCAGTATGACTTGCAAAGGATGGAGGTAGAATTAAAGACTCGAGGACCCACATGATGATGGCGAATATCTGAGTAGAACCGACTTTAATCAATAAAGTTAAAGCCGCGCTCGCCTACGGACACGGAAGCGATCACGTATGAAGAAGAAAGTGCAAGAAGGAGCTATTCCAGAAGTGAGAATCGATAAAAAAAGGAATACTTAGATTCAACTCCAGACTTTGTGTTCATAACGATTCTGACTTGAAGCATAGAATCATGATGGAGGCACACAACACCCCGTTTGCAATCCATCCTGGGAGTACCAAAATGTATCATGATATTCGACATACATTTTGGTGGAACAATATGAAGAGAGAGATTGCGGTGTTTAACTTGTCAACGTGTAAAGGCGGAGCATCAAGTGCCAAAGGGTCCACAACCACTTAAGATTCCGAAATGGAGTGGGAACACATTACTATGGATTTCGTTACAGGTCTTCCCAAAGTTTCTCAAGGCATAGATGCGATTTGGGTTATTGTTGATAGATTAACCAAGTCTGCCCATTTCTTACCGATATGTGAGACTTATTCCCTTGAACGTCTTGCTCGCATGTACGTGAATGAGATTGTGAGATTGCATGGCATGCTAGTATCCATAGTTTCGGATCGTGACCCAAGATTCACTTCACGATTTTGGGTTAGCACGAGAAAAGCTATGGGCACGGATTTACGATTGATTCGGCATACTATCCTCAAATGGACAGACAATCAGAGAGGACTATTCAAAGCCTTGAAGATCTATTAAGACTTTGTGTCCTAGATTTTAAAGGAAGCTGGGATAAGTACTTTCCACTAGTGGAATTCTCCTACAACAACAGTTATCAAGCAAGTATAGGCATGGCTCCATTTGAGGCGTTGTATGGACGAAAGTTTCGTTCTCCAGTATGCTGGGATGATGTGGGAGAAGCAACGTTGTTGGGACCAGAATTAGTACGCATGACTACAAAAAAGATCCAAATAATTCGATAACGTATTCAAACCTCACAAGATCGACAAAAGAGTTATGCTGATCTTCATAGAAAGGATGTGGAGTTTAATATTGGAGATCATGTATTATTACGTGTTGCTCCATGGAATGGAGTTAATAGATTTGAAAAGAGAGGAAAGCTCAATCCACGATTTGTTGGTCCATTTGAGATTCTTGACCGAATAGGAAATGTGGCCTATAGACTCGCATTACCTCCAAGTATGTCTCGTGTTCAAAATGTTTTTCACATATCCATGCTTCGTAAATATGTGAAAGGCCCGAACCATATTATTGCGTTAGAACCAGACGAGATAGCCGAAGATTTAACGTACGAAGAAGTACCTGTTAAGATCTTGGATAGAAAAGAGCATGTCCTACGCACCAAGGTTATACCATAAGTTAAGGTTTTATGGAGAAACCATGCTATAGAAGAAATGACCTGGGAGTTGGAATCAAAAATAAAATCGAGGTATCCTCACCTTTTCAAAACACCAGGTACGTATGTCAATTTCGAGGACGAAATTTCATAAGGAGGGGAGGTTGTAAGACCCCAACTTATTATAAATAAAATCGAATTTCCTCTAATTATATTTGTGAATAATAAGGTATTAATTTGATATAATTCTCTGGTTATGGATGAAATGTGCAAATTTTGCAAAATATGCAAGTGGTTATAAAATAATCATTGTTGTCGGGAAATATTCGTTTGGTCGTGGAATATTCTTGTTATCGGGGAATATTCATACGACCAGTAGTGATCATTCATGGGCCCCATGCAGAATAAGCTGTCGGATGAAGAAAATGACAAGTTTGAGTTTTATAAATAACTTGGCGTAGTTATTCCGAATAACACCTTTGTTGGAATACCCGGTGGTTAAAAATCTGATAATTATGGCGTCCCCGAATCCGGCCCCAAATCGTCATGATTCGGTTATTAATTTCTATAACTTTTTACTTTAGATATAAACATAAATTATTTATACATTAAACTTTACACACTATTCCCAAAATCGAGTAACCTTAACTTATACACAATTCATAAACTATCTAACACATAACAATACTATTCTTCAAACCATACTTTTACAAATTAGTTTGACATTTTATCCCAAATTTGAACTTGGCATTTTCTTTTTCCTCAGAATGGCCAGATTCGCTTTTATCTCGCAATGTTTTATCATGATATAGCAAAGGTGAGCATGAAAGTTGCCCAAACAAGTTTAAAAACAATGCAAAGATATATCATGATGGAAAGAGTTTGAATAATAAGTTTGTTATCCTTCACAATGTATTTGTGAATTAGCATGAACAAAGTTTTGATTGAACAAGTATTTAACAGAATAACAATATATCTGGACCAACTGGTAATGAAGGTGATCAACCTTTCATACCCGACTTATACATACAAGATGTCAAGAGTACAATTCATAAGCATATCCGTCTCGAAACCACTCTTAAAGAACTTGAAAAACTTGCACGAACAATTTGATTACCGTAACGCAATATAATACGCTTCTCACAAGACCTAATATTAATAATATAGATCTCCAATATTAGAATAATATCATCATTGTTATAAAATAACTTAAACATATTTCCACATACTCCTATCGATCTATACAAAGATATAAAACCTATAATAGATCTTTCGGTTAGTCATAACATATAGTTAAGTATTAGACATTAGTTTTAAGTCTTAATATTATTATTATACTTTGATATTCTTTTAATCACATCATAACTTATACTTATAAGTTATTCATTTTTATATGTTATCCTAGTAAATTAGATAACATCTTAGTAAACCAGAAATACCATTTCAAGAAGGCGGATTTTATTTCAAGTATCCAGAAATCACTATTCTTTTCACGAAAAATACCAAATCAACTTATTATTTTTTTATCCTTTGGTCAAACATATATACATGTATTTCATACATAAAAAATATTTTTCCGTAATTTTTCAATTTCTTTTACTATTTTTCAAAAATCATAATTAGTGCGTGACTTAAGAAAATTAGCTACCTCGTACTTAACTCCAGAGATGCCCATATTTTTACATAACCTTATATATATTAACGTGATGCTCCATTTTAAATTTCGTGGCAATCGGAGTTGTAGAACTCGATTATAGCGATTTAAAGTTAGGAAAATCACAAAAATTGAAATGGTCATAACTTGGTCGTTTTAAGCGGAATTAGCTCATTTTGGACACGAGCTACATATTACCATATATTTTCATTTCCCAAAAGCCTGTAATTTTCTCATTAACTAAATGTCCAAAACAGCCCTCGGAAAATTTTGGCCAGAAACTTTTTGCACTTTGGCAGTTTTGGAGTCCTTCACCAAAACTTAAATAAAACGAAATCTGTATCTCCGATTAATGATCCGTCAATTTTGTTGGATTCGTATCTTTCCTAACTACATTTTTCATATATCACAATCCATATTTGGATATGTTTAGCTCCCGGAATTTAGCCCGGAAGTGACTGTTCCAAAACTGCCCTTTTCACAGTTTTCTTAACTTTGTGTAGTTTGGGAGAAATCCCATAACTCCCTCCTCCGATGTCGGATTTAGTCCGTTTCGGAGTCTATGGAAAGCTTATTGAGTGTACTATAACATATCACAAGTCCAGAATTTTTAGAGCACTCTAACAAATCCGAAATTTTCTGTTTTAGGGCAGCAGTCCACTAACTCATTTAAAACAAAAAAACTGTTTTGGTTATTCTTCTTTGTTCAAGCCTATCAACCCTAAAAATAGCAAGATCTAACCATAAAATATCATATATCATGTAGATCTTCCCTCATATGGATCAAAATCATAAGTTCAACACTTGATCTAAAACACCATATCAAAACACTTTTAAACTAACAAGAGTTTTGAATTTAGGAAATTTTCATACCTTTTTCTTAAGCCTTCCTTCTTCTTCTTCTTCTTCTTCTTCTTCTTCTTCTTCTTCCTTCTTCCATGGATGAACTTTCTCTCTCTTTAATTCTTGAAAATAATTGATGCAAATGGTTTGGTTGATATGAGGGGCTAATATTGCTTGGATTATTGCCCCAACAAGTTGCCAATTATTGAACATAGGATTCTTTAGCAATTATTCACCAAAATGGGACAAAAGGGTAAAATGGACATTTCCATATCAATAATTGATTTCTTTTTTCTTTTTTTTTTTATTTAGCATACCAAATGTCCAATATGTCCCTCCTTAATTGGGCTTAAATTTGGGCCACCATTCCATCTTTTGGGCTATCAATAAATAATATATTGGACTTAAAATTTAATTCTTTGGGCCATGTAAATTAACATAGTCAAATTCTTTTCTATCTTACCCAACCCTAAATATTTAATTAGGATATCCAATCTAAATATTTAATTAGAGTATCATTCCAAATAATTAGAATTTAAATCATCACTCTACTACAATAAATTCTATAACCCAATTAAGCATATTTTAATTAAGTTATAAAATTAAAATCTTGAGATAATAAAAATATATCTCTTAACTTAATATAATTTTAATATTATTACTATTCTCCCACAAATAGGCTTAGTTTGGGCCATTAATTAATCCCATTGAGCTAGCCATTTTACTTGTGTTACCTCTTAACAAAAACTAACTTGGGCTTCCACCCAAAATTTAATTGGGTCATTATAATACTTGTCCCATGCATAATATATTGGGCTAGATTAAATAATTAATTGCCCTTAATCACTTTATCTACAAGTCTCATGCTTAATTAATTAATTGGGCTTATTTAGATGATATAACATCATTAGTCCATTAAATCTACTCCTCTTGGACTCTATTCAAATTAATTGGGCTATAACCTTATTATAGTCCATTATTTTTAATTCTATTCCATTCTACCCTTATCTTTAAATTAGGGTTTACATCTCTCACTCTAGAAAATAAATTCCTTACTCATGCCCTTTTAATTTCATAAACCAAATTATACTTGGTTATAAAATTAATTATTGGAGATATATAAAATAAATCTCTTAATGTCAGTATATACATTTATATACTAATATTCTTCCATATTATAACCTCTCAGGTTATTTAATCACCACATCTAATATATATATTAGGTTACATAACTTAATTCTTACTTCACCCTTATATACAAAATAAATGTATTCACATTATATAATGTATATTTATTTACTCATATCCATAATTCATATAATCATAACATATTTCACTTCTCACACTAATTTTGACTTTTCTCCATAAAAGTTAATCGTTGACTTTGACCAAAAAGTCAATCTTTACACATTTTGTGCTTATTGTCCATTCGACTAAACTCGACGTTTTGGACTTAAATCGAAGCGATCCATGCTTCAAAATTCTATCTCTAACTCAAATTTTGAGTTTTAAATTACTTCATCCTCATTACTAATCGTATTAACTAACGACCTTATACTTCTTCAAATTCTTATTTGTCGATCCAAGCCCTAACACTCAAGCTATGTTAATTACTAACATAGTTTTATCTTGATCATTAACTTGATTCATCATTCCTCTTGCTAAAAATATATATATAGCACATAGCATCTCTTCGTGAAATTTTATCTCCAATAATAAAATTTCCATATGTACTTATATAACATTTCTTAGACTATTAGGGTTCACATCGAATTTTACGGTATCGTAATACCTTATTCTTGATATTCCTTCAAGTACATATTGATTCATTTTCTAGGGTTTTGGAATTTTGTAACCCATATTTTCTCTATTCTCATTTGAATATCAAACCATATAGGTTTTTCTTGAAAATTTTAAATAAATTCTCAAATTCTCATCTAGGTTTTATTCTTTAACCTTTATTCTAATCATTCAAGATTTTAGAAACTTTTCGGGTTGTTGTCACGTGAATACGTGGATGAGCAGTATTGATGAATTATTAATCCTTACGTGAAGGCCACTACTCAATAATTATTACTGTGAGTTCTTTATTCAATATTTTATTTTATTGATTCAATAATTCCTGCGTTGATATTTTATATTATTGTTGTTTCAATAATTGTCATCGCATGATATTTCCCATTATCGGATCAATAATTCATATTATTTGAATAATATTATTAGATAGCATTATTGGCAATGTCTAGAAAGTTACATCGAGGAGAGGTTTGGTCACCTAATCGCTGGCATGATAAGGAGAAATTCTTATTGAAAAGCCCTCTTTTTCCAGGAAGCGGCTTTGGTTGTCATAAATGTGATTACGTAATATTATTTGTTAATAATTAATTATTGATTCATATGATAAGGAAATATTTATTTTATATGGATATAAATGTTGGATATATTTATTGTGGTTAAAAATGAAGGAGTTAATGTTGAGGTGTTTTATCAAGTATTTTTGTCTAGAATGAAGGTATTAAAAATTAAACCCGGTGTTTTTGAGATATATTGTGTGAGTTATAATTTTTAATCCAAATAGTTGGATCGTTGTAATTTTTGGATATGTTATACATATATAAGTTGAGTATATGTCCACAAATTTTGAACCGTTAAAAATGAATGTATGATTTGTTATGAATTTTAAGAGGTGGACTGATTAGTAAATTAGGTTTATAAATGATTTTGGTGAAAAATTCTAGAATTGAGTGGGCCCCACTTGTGGTTGGTGAAGAAATGTGCTTAATTTATTTCAAATGTGGTGGGTGGGAATAGTAGCAGGTAAAGCCATCAGGTTGCAGGTCAAGTCTGCTAACATTTTCCTATAAATAGATGGCTAAGTTAGAATTGAAAATCACACCGTAAAACAAGTTTTCTCTCTAGATTATTGAGTGTATTTTGTGAGTATTTAGATACTTTGTGAGTTTCTATTCATCGGTCAAGTTTTCTTCACCTTATACCGATATTCCGATCGAAATCTTGCGATATTTTGAGGTGAGGATGTTATTTTCTTCATATATGATATTATTTCTTTAATATCATTATGTCAAGTATTGATCTAAATTTTATCAAATTTGGAACTTTTTATGTCGTGGTTACTATTCACGATATCTGCACTATTCACTTAATCACGACATTATTCATAGAAAAATGAAATTTTCTTCTTTTTGTCCAAGATATCTATTATGGTTACTATCTTTGATTGTATCCATGTTTTGATCTTTATTTTTGAATTCTACTTCAAAATTGGTATTTATGAAGTATTATTGATCTTGGATAAATTGTTATACGAATCCTTACTATTTGTCCTTCCGTTTCACTGGATTCGTTTTCTTTAAAATATTTTTCATCATCCTCAGTCCTAAATGATGATATTACTAAATATCTTCTTTTGTAGTGCAAAGATAAATGATTAACTGATGAATATCTTTGGCCCGTAGTGCAAAGATGAACAGGTGTTGAGATGAACATGACCAACTAGTGATACAAATGAATATCTTTGGCCTAAAGTGCAAAGATGAATATTTGATTAAAAATGTATATTGATTGTTGTTACAGGGATAAAATATTGATGATGGACTTTTAAATCTTAGAAGATAGTAGAACTCATTCTCTACTTGACTCTTCTAATGGATTGTTGTTTACGCTGCAGTTGTTGATCTAAAACTTGTTGGCTATTATATTTTATCAGATTTTTTTCCTGTTGAAGACTAACGATAATTTGTTGTTTATTATCTTAGTCATAATATTCTTTACTGGGCTAGTTGAGCTCACTCTTTTCCTTTTTGTTCCATTTTTCTCAGGAGGTGAGAACATAGCGAGAACTAGTAAGAGTGCGGAGTGATGGTTCTAGAAAGATGTTTTAGCGATCCTCACTATTTACGTAAAATAGTGTTTGAATAATTATAACGATGACTTATTTGAGTGTGGATATTATGCAGAAGACAATATTTGTATTTAAACTCACAAGTATGTGTTGTCGTATTTTGCACGACAATTGTATTATTGAAGTTGTAGTTTGCTTTCTGTACCATGTATTTGGCGACTCAGAATGGGTGTTGTATACCTATTTTGGGGGCGTCACATTCTACGCTCCAAGGTTATACCTCAAGTCAAAGTTTTGTGGAGAAACCACGATGTTGAGGAAATGACTTAGGAGTTAGAATCTGAAATGAAATCAAGGTATCCTTACCTCTTCGACATACCAGGTATGTACCCTAATTTCGAGGGCGAAATTTCATAAGAAGGGGAGGTTGTAAGACCCCAACTTTTATAAATAAAGATGAATTTTCTATAAATATTATTTTTGAATATTATGGAGTAAATTTGATATAATGTTATAGTTGTGGGTAATATTTATAAATTTTGCAAAGTAAGCAAGTTGTTATAAAATATTCGTTTTGGTGGGGAATATTCTTTTGTGTGGGGAATATTAATGCGACGGCAAGACAATCATTAGTGGATCCCACAACGGAATTATTGTCGGATTGAGAAAATGACAAAAATACTTTATGAAAATAACTACGAGGTATTACCGTTAAAACCGTTGAACTACCCATTAGTAAAAATACAAGATGTCTGGCGTGGTTGCATAGTATAGCGGTATTGATTATTGATGCTTACGTGAGAAGTCACAAATTTATACTCAATTATTACTCTGATAATTCTTTGATCATATCTCTTATATTATTGATTCAATTATTGTCACAAATTATCATTTGTATAATATGTTATATTATTAAATCAATAATTGAGACAACAAGTTATAAATGATTAATAATTGTTGAAAGATTAAATATGTGTTGATTAAAATAAAATGATTTGTGGTAATATTTATTGAATCCTTGATGTATATAAAGAGTCTATTATGAGGCGTTTGTGGTAAGTTTGGTTATTTTATGGGGGGCCCATATGTCATCATCTAAGAGTCTCTTCGTCAATAGTAATTACCTTCGTCAATAGTAATTACCTTTCATCAATAGTAATTATCTTAAATCGATAGTAACTACCTTTACCGAGACGTCAAACCACTTGTCGTTTCATATTACAGAACATCGAACCAATTGTCGTTTCACATTACTGAGCGTCGAACCACTTTTCTTTTCACATCACCGATCGTCGAGCCACTTGCCTTTTCACATTTCAAGTGCTAAGCTAGAATCTTCTCTATAAATAGAGGCCTAGTGCTTCATTATTTTCACTTAATTCATTCAAGTTTAGTAGAGAGAAAGTATAGAGAGAAAAGAAGAGTGATACATTACTACACTCTTCGCACTATTCAATCTACTACTAATGTAAGGGGTGTTATTCTTTCTTTATTCATGAAGAAGCTGTTGTTATTCCATTGCTTATTATTACATTGGAATAACTTTTGTATGCTGGTTTACCCTATACTTGGTGACATTCTTCTATTATTACATTGGAACATCACATGCGTGTGTTTTACACAGGACTGGTTAAAATCTTTATTATTATTACATTGGAACATCACATGCATGTGTGTTTTACATCGGACTGGTTAAAATCTTTATTATTATTTTGTTGGAACATCCTATCTGTGTGTTTTACATGGACTGGTTCCGTCTTTATTATTCTGTTGGAACATCCTGTGGGTGTAAATTTTGCACGACTTTGGTTCCGTTATTATTATTACATTGGAATAACTTTTGTATGTCTAAATACCGCATGCATGGTGATTTCTTTTGTTATTCCATTCTTTATTATACTTAGTTGGTTAAAGTTTTGACTTCTATACTCCATGAAATTAGTAGAATATCCTTGATATTTGCGCTTCATCCAGTATCTTTTCATGAAAATATTCTTCTGAGCATTCTTGAATTTTACTCTACAAAGCAGTATCATGTTGAAAATTTTGACATTATTAGTTCCTGTATAAATTAATTCTTGAACTTATTTTATTGAATTCTTATATCATTGTCATCATCCTCATGTTTATATTTTTTTGAAAGTCATCTGTGGCATGTAGTGCATAGATTGACTTGGTATGATTATGACCATGGATTGTTCTGTGTAATCATGACCGTAATATTACAAATGATGTGGTAAAAGTTATCATTGGCCCGTAGTGCATTGATGGACAGTTGTTGGCATGATCATGACCATTAATGAATACACGAATGTCCTTGACTGTAGTGCATGGATAATTTGTGGTCGTGATACTAAAGAATATCCTTGGCCATAGTGCATGGGTGATTCGATGATGTGGATTATTTATTAAGCTGAGTCCCAGCGATAAAAGTCATGAAAAACCTTTTAAATCATAAAAGATAGTAGATTTTATTCTCTACTTGTCTCTTTTAATGGATTGCTTGTTCACGCGCAGATTAAACTTGATGTTGTTATATTTTATCGGTTTAACATTGTTGAAGGCTAACGATAATTTATTCGCATTATCTTAGTCATAATATTTCTTACTGGGCTAGTTGAGCTCACCCTTTCTTTCACTGTTCTCTTCAGAAAATGAGAACATAGCAGGGACTAGTCGGGGAACGGAATGACGGTCTAGAGGGTAGCATTAGTAGTCCTCACTATTTTGTGAAATAGTGTGTTAATAATTGTAATGAGGACTCTTTTTGAGTTTGTATAATCTCTAGTAGACAATAATTGTATTCAAACTCATGATTATATGTTTTGTCGTATTGTACCACGACAGTTGTATTAGTAAGTTGTATTTGAATTTTGTACCATGTATCTGACGACCCAAGATGGGTGATGTATACCTAATTTTGGAGGCGTCACATGCTTATATAACTATTTGTTCACATGTGTGTACTATTGAATCACATTCTTGTACTATTAGGGGAGTTGGTGCAAGATTGATAATACTTGCATGACTAAGTTAAAAATGGAGGTATAGATAGAGGTACTATACTGTAATTCGTATTTTTCACATGATTAAACTATTGATTCACATAATTGAACTATTGATTCACATTATTTACTATTAAGGGAGGTGGTGCAAGTTTGATAATACTTGCAGGACTAAATTAAAAATGAAAAAAAAGTTGGAGGTATTGTTACTGTAATATTTCGAGCCCCAAAACGTACAATTATCGAAACTATATTTTTCTATAAATAGAAGCTCATTCTTCCTTCATTTCTCACCAATTCACAAAAGCTTTAGAGCAATTTTTATAGAGAGAAATTATAGAGAGAAAGAAGAAGAGAAGTCTGCTACCTCACTATTCCAGTATCCAGTTTTTCTAAAATAGGGGGTATTATTTCTTTCTTTCGTCTTCATGAAGAGAACTTCTATTATTCTATTTTTTATTATTATGTTGGAATAACTTGTTTATGCGAAGTACCGCATGCATGGTGATTTCTGTTATTATTCCGTTCTTTATCATTCTGTTGGAACATCACATGCGTGCTTTTACGCATTTGACCGGTTCCGATTCTTTATTATTCTACATTGGAACATCCATGCCTTTGCTTTACACATGACCTGGTTCCATTATTTATCATTCTATTGGAACATCATGTCTGTGGGTTTACGCATGACCTGGTTCCGTTATTTATTACTCCCTCCGTCCCAAATTAATTGCTCAGTTTTGACTTTTTAAAGTCAAATTGACCATTTTTAAAACTAATCATTTTATTATTTTTGCTAAAATATAGGTGAAGAGATTATAACCAAAAGAAAGTATATACAATTTATTACTAATCCCAATTTTTATAATTTTAGAAATATAATTATATATGCTTAATTATTAATTCTAAAAATAGTCAATTTGACTTAAAAAATCAAAACTGAGCAATTAATTTGGGACAGAGGGAGTATTTTGTTGGAATAACCTGTTTGTGCGGTCTATCGCATGCCTGGTGATTTCTTTTGTTATTCCATTCTGTATTATACTCAGTTGGTTAAAGTTTTGTCTTCTATACTCCATGAAATTAGTGGAATATCCATGATATTTGCGCTTCATCCAGTATCTTTTCATGAAAACATTCTTCTGAGCATTCTTGAATTTTATTCTACAAAGTAGTATCATGTTGACAATTTGGACGTTATTGGTTCCTGGATAAATTAATTATTGAACTTGTTTTTATTGAATTCTTATATCATTGTCATCATCCTCATGTTTATATTATGTTGAAAGTCATCTGTGACATGTAGTGCATAGATGGACTTATTATGATTATGACCAGGGATTATTCGGTATAATCATGACCGTAATGTTACAAATGATGTGGTAATAGTCCTCATTGGCCCGTAGTGCATTGATGGACAGATGTTGGCATGATCATGACCATTGATGAATACACAAATATCCTTGGCCCGTAGTGCATGGAGAATTTGTGGTCGTGATACTAATGAATATCCTTGGCCGTAGTGCAGGGATGTTGTGGTTTATTTATTAAGCTGAGTCTCAGCGATTAAAGTGATGAAAAACATTTTAAATCATAGAAGATAGTAGATTTTATTCTCTACTTGACTCTTCTAATGGATTGCTTGTTCATGCGCAGTTAAACTTGATGTTTGTTATATTTTATCGGTTGAACCTTTGTTGAAGGCTAATGATAAATTATTACGCATTATCTTAGTCATAATATTTCTTCTTTGGGATAGTTGAGCTCACCCTTTCTTTCTTTGTTCTCTTCAAGAAATGAGAACGTGGTAGGGACTAGTCGGGGAGCGGAGTGAGTATCGGTCGGTGATAGC
Source organism: Panax ginseng (assembly GCA_020205605.1). NCBI lineage: Eukaryota > Viridiplantae > Streptophyta > Magnoliopsida > Apiales > Araliaceae > Panax > Panax ginseng. The sequence goes on from CM035146.1 coordinate 5,347,085, forward strand.
ATTAGTAGTCCTCACTATTCTATGAAATAGTGTAATAATAAATGTAATGAAAACTCCATTGAGTGTGGATATTGTCTAGATGACAATATTTGTATTAAAACTCATAGCTTATGTTTTGTCGTATTTTACACGACAGTTGTATTTGAATTTTATACCATGTATTTGGCGACCCAAGATGGGTGATGTATACCTATTTTGGGGGCGTCACAACAAATTTCAAGACGTTATTATGAGTCATATTTGATTACATGTATATATGACAATAAACATGACAATGATATAAACATGTATATATATGAATATAAAATGACAATAAACAAAAGTTGTATTTAAATAGTTTAGTACATAAACATGACAATGATATAAAAAACATGTAATGCTAAACATACATTTCATTTGTTCAAGTGTCAATGTCTGATTGAGAATCATCATCTTGTATACGTGTTGCAGATTCATAACCATCATCCGCTTGATTGATGTCGATTAAATCAATAACTCTTCCTCCTCGATTATCAATGTCATCCGACACAAGTATTGACTCGGGATCTAATTCATGTGGTTCATCTCCACCATCTAAGCGGATTACTTCATTGTCGTCCTCACATTTATTATAGTTTGACTATGAAGCATCCATTCTTGGTAAATCTCCCCATCAACTACTTCTACACGACTACGCCACGGAGTATGAATTACAACTTGCCAATCGTGGCGGTCTATCCCTTTTCCTAACGGGACTAGGAGTGTAGTATACTTGTCTTTGTTTGAGTTGGTAAAACAAATGGTTCGTTGGAGCACATAAACCCTATGGAGGTCAATATCGCGATTCCATGTCCATCAACACGTATCCCTTTTTCTGAATCAAACCAACAGCACTTGAACAAGTGAATATGACCCCCGTACGTGCCCTTGTACGACAACTCTACGATTTCCTCCAACTCCCCATAAAAGGCACGACCAAGCTCATTGTAACAATCTCCTTGGACACACACTCCAAAGTTCGTTGTTCTTTTACCGCTTTATATGCCTTTGTGTGAAATTCACAACCATTTATTTTGTAACCATTCGGTGACTTGGCCTCTGTCTGGTCCCATAGCTAGGACTTGTACATTAGCCGGAATCGTTGATCCCTCAGTCAAAGCCTACAAAAACTCCATCTTATTAAATGAAGTCATAGTTAACATGGAGTATATATATACTACGTGCTTAAAAATTGAACTTACTTTGTCCTTTAGCCAAAGTGCAAATTTTTTATCACGATTGATTTGAATATCTTTATCGGTTATACCGGGATGCTTCACTTTTAACTCGTCATCGTACAATCTATACCATGTTATAAATATTAACATATTGGAATAAGTTTTTAACTTAAAAGATAAATTATCAAGTTTACATATGTACCTCACAAATTCGTCAATCTCCTCGTAATTGAGAAGAATGTAAGTATGTGCAGCATGTAATTCTTGCTCAGAGAGGAATCTGTGCTTCCTTTTTCCATAAGTGGGGCCCGATAGACCAAATACAGAGAGCTGACCATTTAGTTCAACATTTCCCCCATCATCATGTCTCGATACTCGATTGGCCTTTGTCAAGACTTCGTCCGAAAAATAGTCTGAGACAAACGTGGATATCTCATTGAAACTGTATGCCTCACATATCGACCCCTCGACATAAGCTCTATTCTTCACCTTCCTCTTAAGGTTTCCCATCACCCTCTCGAAAGGGTACATCCATCTATATTGAATTGTACCCCCAACACGAGCTTCATAGGGAAGATGGATTTGTAAATGCTCCATGGAGTCAAAAAAAACCAGGTGGAGTGATTTCTAGGTTCCAATGCAAACCTAGGATGTGCTAAGTTGAAATCTTTCCAAGCCTGCCCATCTGCGGGATGATTTAGTTCTCCATCATTAGCTGGAGATTTCGCATGCCAACTCATATGTTCAGCTGTTTTTGAAGACATGTACAATCTTTTTAGCCGATGTGTTATTAGAAAATACCTTAGAATCTTAAACGGTATACTTGATTTTTTGTAGTCACACCTCTCTTTATTAGGCCTAAAACCGATCATGACCGCAAAAGCGTGCACCTTGTCATCTGCTCATTTTCCTTATAAAACAACATGCAATCGTTGAGACATGCATCGATCTTTTGGTAACCAAGACCCAACTTCTTCACCATTTTCTTACAAAAGTAATAGTTACCAGGTAATTTCTCACCGTCAGGCAACATACTCTTAATGGCCTTCAAGAGCGACTCAAAACACTCATGGCTCATGTTGTGATCGGCCTTGATGTTAAGTAATGTCGCCATACTGCAGACAATGTAGTGTGTTTGGTGCAATCATGCCACAATGGCTCATTTACCCTCGTCTAACAACTTACTTAAAGAAGTCTTTGGCATCGAATTCATAGGTTGTTCTCCGCCTTGTTCCCAATCAAAATCGGCCCGCAATATCATGAACCATTTCATTCATACGATGAGTACTCTTGCCTTTAATTGTGTACTTACGTGATGCCACCATCTCTTCTCTGCCCCATGTGCCCACCAAAGATTCTTCGTAATTTCTCATGAACCCAGAAACAAGTAAATGATAGTTTATCATGTCTTTGTCCATATAATTTACATTCTTACACTTCAAACATGGACATTGTATCTGCGACTTACCATTCATACATTCCGGGTGACAATACGCATACTCAAAAACACCTGGCAACCAGCTCTAAATTCAGCTGTAGCACCTATTTGGGCACTTGACTTTCGTCGTGCCATCCAACTATGGTCTGAATAGAGGTCCATGATTCCACGGTACCTACTACAGACAACATTATAAATGTTAACATATGACTTGAGCATACTTGTAAGCATACATATGATTAACATTTAAGCATACTTGTAAGCATATGACTTGAGAGCATACTTGTAATCATATGACTTGAGTATACTTGTAAGCACATGATTAACATTTAAGCATACTTGATGTTAACGAATGAATGCAAATTAAAGCAGTATGAGAAACTTTAAATGTTATTAAATTTAGTATGAGAAACTAAGTAAATGTTACTTAGTTTAATAGTTATATTATATCATGTTATTTTATTTTAATTTGTTTTTATTGTTAATCGTAAGTGAATCGTAAGGTATTTCATTCATGCTAGCTTTATAATCAGTAATACATATTTGGTTGGTATTCAGATGCATTGAAATGTTTCTTCTTAAGAAAACTACCACCATCTAAGGCTTCACGCCAAGAATTGAAGAGTCCATCTAAGGCCTCGGCTAACATGTTTTAAGATTATACCCCTCATCATTCCCTTTCTATAATCTTTTATGTTTTGGGATAGTCACAACTTGGTTGAGCAATTTATAGCTTCTATAACATTTTGTAGCTTTATTCTTGTATACATAAGTGTTAAATACCCTTGTTTTTCTATTATAGCCAAAACAGTCTCTTTATTGACCAAGTGTGTCTAGTTACCTTCTCTATTGCACTAACAGTTCCCTAGCGATTGCCTATTTTGGCTTAATGACCCCCAATAGCTTACCATCGTCGACAACCAAGCTCGGCTTGGCCCGTGAGGCTTGGTTTAAGGCATTCTCATGACCAATCCAATTTCTTCGGCTCCAACAACCCCTTAATAGGCTCTAGTGGATCACCAATATATTTATATCCAATTGATAAGCAACACCCATGCTCTCTATATAAATAAAACCCAATTTACTGAGAATTACTAAAATTAAGCTACTCGTATATTCAAACAATTCAATAACGAAAACAGTAAAAGATTTAGGGGAATCGTTGCTATAAATTAACTAAGGTGTATAAATTAACGTGTATATTTTTTTGAAAAGAAAGACTTGGCTGGTCATCTCCATCAAATAACTGTTTATTGTTGATTGATGGTATGCTCATGCTTCCACATAATTGCATGACAATGATAGCATACGCATACACGGTCTGGGTAACCCAAGCTCAATACGTTAATTCGCTAGAGCTACAATTATAAACACTAAAAACTCACCATTTAATCATTCAAAATTGTATTCCCACTTATATAAGGCATTCAAGTCATTTGGGAATAGATAGGTATTGATTGTGGTCAAAGGTATGCATAAAATCCTCTGCAAGAACTTTCCTTAACTGGACATATGTATTAGCCCTATACACATGTGAGTAAGCCAAGCCCCATGTAGATTTCTATTTTCCTCTATAAATGTGAGATGAAGTCCCTGAATAAACTAATAGGGGAACTCTCTGAGAGAGAGAGGAAGAGAATCAAGACCAGTAATTTACTTAGGAAAGCCTATGGGGCATATTACACACCATATTCAAGAATAAAAATTGTAAAATTTGGAAACCCAATCAAATCGAACAACTACTCGAAGAATTTAACAGTATTTTATCTAATCTAACCAATATAAGTACATACCAGTGTTTGGTGTGTCGAAAGATGCCATCAACAATGAAAAGAACAGAAAAAACTTGAGTTGCTTATACAATTAACATTCACAAATCAACTGTGATAATTGAATGTAAAATAAGCGAAATGTACCATGAATTCAAATGAAAGACTACATTAGCTCCAATATATTGGAAGGATTTGGCTCTATATATATCTATAAGGACTTGAATATGTTATAGTCTTAAACATGGAGAATCTCATATTTGAATCCACATAGTCATATTGGTACATAGATTGCTCATAGGACCATGATATAAAAGTAACAAACATCATGAATGCCTATTTCATCAATCTAAATACACAAAGTTAAATTAACTATTGTACATCACAATCAGACACCTTTAAAAAAAATTGAGTAAAAAATAAGTGAGAACACAATCAAAATTCAAAATTAGCTGAATAAAACTATGATAGCAGAGGTAGATTTGTGAAAGATATTATGCATATATAATGGTATCTTTCAAACCAACAACGATACTTTGAAATTCATTTGATTTGCATACAAGTCCAACGAACATTGATATTTTCGGTGACGGTAGAAACTTGTGCTTACTAAATAAATAACTCTGAATAGCGAGGAGTTAGTAAGCGAAGCTTATCAGTACAACTAAACAAAAACATAGGCCTGGAATGTGAAATTTTGAGCGATTCGAGAAAAATCTATAGTCTTAAACCCCAAGTTGACATTCGAATACAATCATTAATAACAAACAGTGACAGGGTAAAAACATCTCTACAAATAACACTAGTCCACTAATAACTCAGATGAATTAACACTAGAGAATGATTAAACGGGTTACCCAAATAATAAACACAGTTTAATTTACGGATTAATTAAATGGGTTACTAGCTAAGGTACTGTGTCGGTCAAGAAAGTCGGTACGTGAATTAGTAGTGAAAGGCGCAACAATATCCTCCTTATTCTCTTCTCTTCCCTCGACTCCCTCAAATGTGATTCTCCTCTTTTCTTTCTTCTCGGTGATTCGGCGAATGCTGAATTTGTTTAAGGTTTTAGAATCGGCGATCATAATGGTCGCTAATTTTTAATGATGTGGAAGTATCGGTATCGCATGCGATGCGCCGATGGTTAATGGTCGTAAAAAACTAAGCGGCCAACATTTCCTACCAATTTTTGGTGGTAAATTGAACAATGACCAATTAGCAATCGCAATTTGACGCAAGTCAAAGCGAAACTAGCGACCATATTCAATGTCAATCATGGAATCGATGCATTTCGATCCTATCTCTGCTGAATAGGAAGACGATCATGGAAATAATGTTAGTCATTGTTAGAGCATTTTCTTGTAGTGGAATGGTGAATGAGCCACTTGAGTATAAGCCCGCAACCCCAAAAAAAAAGTTACACTTTATTTCTAAAAGTGATGAACGTTATGCTTTCTTCGACAAAAGCATGAAAGTTACACTTTATCTCTAAAAGTGACGAACGTTATGCTTTCTTCGACAAAAGCAAGATTTATTATATGAAACGTTATGCTTTTCGTTAAAAGCAATTTGATTATCAATGAATTGACAAACTTTCACTTATACTTGAATATTTTTTTTGATTTCTTAAAAAAAAGTATGAATTCAAGTGTTGGTTTGTGGAAAATATATATACATATTTTTTATAAATTTCATGTTTGCTTGTTTATAATACCTATTGTTGTCTTGGAGTATTAATTTGAATAACCTGAGATTCAATGATAAATATTGAGTTTTAAGGAATCATTCAAATTAAAGACAATCAATAAGGATAAAAGAAACTATAATTTGATGAATGAAATATATGTATATTAATTTTCTGATACAGGAAATGGAAAAAACAATGAAAGTTCATGATCTAAAGGCCATGACTTATCGAATTGAAGAGAGGGCAATAACTAAAGCTTGGTCTTTAATTTATCCATGGCATCTTGAAGCTCCTAAAGCTCTGCATAAAGTAAGTCATGCTCATGGTGACGAAAAGTGACTTCCGAACGAAGTGCAACAACATGATGATGGGAGAGATCCAACCTAACATGGAAGGAAGACATGTCCAAGGAGAGTTAGGAGATGCCACGGGAGGCGGAAGGTCATTCAACCCACCCAAAGTGCTATCCATAATACCCTCTCGAGAAATCACCAAGTAGGATTACATCAGCAATAGACTCAGAAGGATTCCGCCTCCAAGAAGCAGGAGTCTCATCGACACCATCAAAACTGTCATGTGGAGAAGTTGTAGAAAGGCGTCATGTGGCGAAGAAGACTCGATACCCGCTGCCCCATTTGCGATACTCACAAAGAGCCCAATGGGAACATCATCATCATCATCTTCATCAGCAATGGTCTTCGACTTCTTGATTCTAAAGAAAAAGAGAAATTTCAAGAGAAGGTAAGAAGGGGTACATCGACGAATTTCCAAGATTTCCCAGGAGAACTCCTTTAAGGCTCGCTCTCCTAAGGTTTTCTCCCCTAGAGGTTCCCTCTCCTAGGACTTTTTTGAGGCTTGCTAAACATCAAGCCCCGCGAAGTGTTCAGATACTGGAATCAAGACTTCAACACTTAAAATATTTTGCGCGATCATCTCACCTAAGGCGTGACTCACGCGTAGGGGGTAAATGCTTACTGGTAGATTGGAAGATGACATAGACATCCTCCAGAGTAGAGGTGCATTCCCCCCAAGCCGTGACGAATGTGCATGTAGAGGAGCATCATGGTCCTGTTAGATATGAATGTCCATGCATAACTTGATGTAATGAAGAATGTCCACACAATCAACATTCCCAAGTATCTCGTCGATCCAATGATGCCATTCCTGAAGGAGGCTAGATGAATCAAACAAGAAGTGAAAGGAACTAAAAGGGTACTCTTGTTTCTCAATGCATAGACGGGGAATGTGATCGAAATGGGGAAAGTCATCCCAAACTCTACAAGCCGCTGCATATAGAAATAAGCCTTTCTTCTCTGGCGGAGGAAGAATTGTACGGTCATAAGTTTGAACCTGCTTCCAAAAGACGTTGAAAAGACCAAAGGAGAGGAGCCCTTCCCCAATCATTGAGAAACGGGGTCTCCATGGTTGTTCCCAGGTCTACAAATATTCAATCGAAAGGCCCTGCAAGCAAGGGAAGTTCATTATAAGAATTCTAAAGAAAACAAAGAAAGGATGTCAAGTAAAGTACTTGAGCTCGAAATGCTCACCATGATAAAGAGGAAATTCTGAAATTTAAGCTTTAAAACACCTGAAAAGAAGAAGAAACAATATCAGTAAGAGTTAGGAATCACAATTATGGAAGAAGAAATTTCCTGAAAATTTTTGAAAAATTTTGGACGGCCAAAAGGCATCATTCAGAGCCTTTTTGGACTTATAACGACATACATCTTGGCAGTTAGCGATTAATTTTGTAGGGCTCGTTGCTAGCTTTGTTTTGATATATTATGGGCCCCGAAACTCCAAACGAGTCAAAAGTTATGATCAAAATTTAACTGCTCCTCCAAAATTTCATTTTTCATTTAAACTTCAATTCCTCTATAGGGTTCGGCCATGTTGGCTTTAACCACCTAGGGGTTGTTCTTTTCATTTCTTAAAAAAAGGCCATGTTGGCTTCGGCCCCCTAGGCTTCGGCCCCCTAGGGGTTGTTCCTTTCATCCCTTAAAAAAAAAGGCCATGTTGGCTTCGGCCCCCTAGGGCTCGGCCATGTTGGCTTCAGCCACCTAAGGGTTGTTCCTTTCATTTCTTAAAAAAAAAGGCTTCATCCCCCTAGGGTTCGGCCATGTTGGCTTCGGCCACCTAGGGGTTGTTCTTTTCATCCCTTAAAAAAAATAATAAATAAAAAAATAAAAAAATCCTCTATAGGGTTCGGCCATGTTGGCTTCGGACCCCTAGGGTTCGGCCATGTTGGCCTTAGCTACCTAGGGGTTGTTCCCCTTCATACCTCTTAGGTCCTGTTTCTCCACGAATCAACTTCTTGGAACGAATCCTCTTTCGCCGCAAAAATTATAACCTTCCTCTGATGAATTCCGAGGGAAAAAATCAAGATATGATCAAGGTAATGGGGCTCAAAAAATAGAAGAAAGGCTACAATTAACTGATATATATATATATATGAAACAATTATGAGGAGTTCAGAAAATCAAAGGTCTTCCAATCCAAGGAGCAATATAATTTTTGTAACCTCACGCAAATATTCTTGATCCTTGATCCACTGGCGTCAAGAAAGAAAGGTTGAGAGTGCAGCTTATAATGTGGCAATTTATATTAGCTGCATATATATCACAAGAAGTTTACAAGCCCAACTATTGGATAATTGCATGCAAGCAGCACTTGGCCTAATCATGTATACATATGAAGGAGTTAAACTTTGTTGGCTAGTAGGGGAGTAGCATGTACAGCTTCAATAGGGGTCCCTTCTTATTGCAAATAACACCCAAGTAATGTGGCAACAGAACTGCCCGCTGCAATTCGAATGGAAGACATTCGACCGTGGATTATGAATATCGACTTCTTACTTCTCCAAATCAAGATAAGTAAAGATTTTATTTATTTTGTTCGAAAAATAATAATAATAATAATAATAAGATTTTATTTTATTTTATTTCCAGAAAAAATAAGATTTGATTTAATTTGATAAAAAAAATCTCTTTTCAAGATCAAATTAAGAAAGATTTGATTTGATTTCCAAAATAAATAAAGATTTAATTTCCAAAATAAAATTAAGATTTTATTTTATTTTAAAATTTGATTTGATAAAAGGGAAAGACTTGGAGTACCAAAATAAAGATTTTTATTTGGTGATATTTGATGATCTTTCCTGTTTAAATTTTCAGAAAAAATAAGGAAATAAATCTTGGACAAATTATGGAAAGATTTTTGGAGGATTTCCCAATATGTCCAAGGAAGAGCCCTGCTAGGATTTGCCTTCCTAGGGTTTAACCCTAAGGGTTTGGCTCCCTAGGGGTTCCCTTTACTAGGACCATATTTTCAAGACTTGTAAAGTGAAGTCCCGCAAAATCGTTCAAAGGTTTGAAGTATTCTTGCACGATCGTCTATTTGGGAATGCGACTCTCGCGCAGGGGGTAAATGTGGGCCCAAGTGCAAAATTAGGGTTCAATTACCTAATTGAATTAGATGCGCAATTAGGGTTCCACAATCTCATTAAATGTGCAAATTAGGGTTCACATAACATAATGGAATGAAGACGGAAAATTCAAAAATAAATGTGCTAAACTCGGGATAAGCCTCCACGTGTCCCGAGGCAGAAGGCTCGTGGAGGCGGCTCGTTTTGGGAATTGATTGAGGGATTGGATTGGTGGATAGAAGGACAAGACAATATGGGCATTACTCTGATGATTAAAGGGTATTTCTGGAATTTTCCTAAAAGCATATGCCTGGCATATGACCACTTTTCAGAAAACCCTATAAATACCCCTTCTATTCTATTGGGAAGGGGACCTCTCTTCAGACACATGACTTGGACTTTTGAAGATCAAAGGACCTGGACATTCTCTCTCAACACTTAGGAAGACTTTTGGAATCCCAATAACCCTAATAAAGTTTCTGGATTCTAGGGGATGGAAGGACTCAAGAAGAAGGCTCTTGGAATCCCAATAATCCTAACACGGTTTCCGGATTCTAGGAGTTCTGCCACGCGTCATTGGAGTAATCGTCCACCTGTCGTTCTCCCCTCTTCAATCAATCAATCAATTATGTGCTCTTCGTGAATTTCTCTCTTTCTCGGCCAATACGAAACTCTAACTGGCAAGGCACGATTTCCTTTCCCACAGTATCCAACTCAGACCGTGTTATGATAGATTTCACAGGGACATTGTCCCTTTCCTTAGATTCTTAGGGCAAGCCCCAAGATACATTATAGGTTCGTATATCCTTCTCCCTTTCTCTTTGGAGATTTTCCATTAAGGTTCAATTAAGATATATTTCATCAATGTAGGTTTTCATATGGCAATGACTTAACCTTTGATATATATAAGGATCCTTTATGGGTTTCATTAAGGTCAATGTCCTCAAGGCATAATCTCAGCTTTAGGCGTACAGTGTTTCTTTTATTAAGTGTACGTGTCGGTCCCTAGGGCTATATCTTAATTAGTCTTGGCAGATGAGGTTTATTATCTTAATTCTATCCTTGGGAAATGTCCCAATTCTTAGCTATTTTTTTATTGTTCTATTTTATTCTAATCAATACCTTATATATAAAGGCATCACAGCCGATCTTTTAAATTGCATAATTGGGTGAGTTAACTCTTAATTAATTAAGAGTTAACTCGCTCAATTGGAAACTCTCGCGAATCGACCGGCTCCTTCTCTTCTCGATCGATTCCTCTTCTTCATAGTCAACTGACTCATTCTTTTCTTCTCGATCGATTCCTTCTCTTCTTTCCCTCGATCGCTTCATCCTTTTTTTCAATCTTTTTTCACAATATATATGTCGTCTTCTTCTTCTTCAGATGAAACTATTGGGAGCATTTGGTCTTTCCTCAAATCTTTCACAGATGTTCATCCTAATTCCTGTTGTTCCCATGGTGATACCAAGTAATTTGTTTTCCTTTCTTAAATTGGAAATTTCATAAATCAGTACTAGATGCTTTAGATTGCTTAATCTTTTTCTCCAATACCTTAATGTAATGTTTGAAACTCTGTATTTGATCTTCTCGGTTAAAGATCAACCCCTTAATAGTGACTTCTTCTTCACATGAAATTATTGGGAGCATTTGGTCTTTCCTCAAATCTTTCACAGATGTTCATCCGAATTCCTGTTGTTCCCATGGTGATACCAGGTAATTTTATTTCCTTTCTTAAATTGGAAATTTCATAAATTAAGATTGGATGCTTTAGATTACTTAATCTTTTCTCCAATACCTTAACACTTGAAACTTATTTGATAGTGAATTAATATGGTTGAGGGTGTTTTTTAATTTGATCTGGTGCATATATTAATCGATTAATTATTGAGGTAGTGTGTGATAATAAAGTATGCAAATAGCTCACTCGAATAGAAAGTTTCGATTGTTGTACATGTGGTTCGTAAGTGTTTTTAAACAAAATAAGCATTTATTTTAGATCTATGATGCACATACCACCATATCATCGTTCTTTCATCTCGAGACCATGTGTGATGTATCATTGCAATAGCGATAGTAGTAAACATGGGCATAACTTTCAATTGTTAACCAATTTATTGTGTAATCTATGTGCAGAGAGCATTTGATTAAAGTTATCACTCTTAGCCTTTTTTCTTTTCAAATGATACCGATGATGTATACACATATTACACACGCCTTATATCTTCCCTCTAGGTAAAATATAAGCCCCATTATTTTTATCATCATCTCCTCATTCATCGTTAGGAGGACATCTCATCTTGGAATTAAAAAATTTCTTATTTTACTAACATGTACATAAAATTAAATAGTTTTGCATAATTATAAATTGTTTATTTTACTTCTTCTTTTTTACCCGAGGCAACCACCCTAGAATAAGACAAAAACTTGATGAGCAATGAGAATAGAATCCCTAACAATATGGGAAGATGTGAAAGAGGGTGATCGAGTTATTTGCTTATTTTTGAATGATATAACTCATTATTAAGGTAATATAAGCTACAATTTTTGGAATTTCGTTGAATTATTCATTTTATTTTATGCTTATTATTGTTATGTTGATTTTTTGGTTTTATATTTATAGATGCGTATTGATTTATTTGGTTTTATATTTATATTCATGTTATACTTCTAATAATATAAATTTTAATTTTGTTATCTTTATTTGACAATTTTGTCAAAATATGGTTTTAACTTTACATCGTTGAATCATGTTTAATCATTTTAATTTTGGCTTGATGGTTATAAATATAACTATAGTGAAGGGAAATTGCTCTGTTTTTGGTCAGTAAGAAATTCTCCATGGGAATCTGCTTGGAAAAATCTGCCAAATGTTCTCATGCCTCTACTAACCAAATCTTTGGCATGTCCTCTTCTTACAATTTCTTTTTTACAATTCCTTATTAAGTAATTATTCATAAATAGCTATCACTATGCATCATCATCATCCTCTTTGAGAAAGACCTCAGTATAAAAAGCATTTAGTTTATAAGAAAATTTTTAATTGATGACTTCCTCTGCAGATTTTCCACCCACTGCTCTGGCAATATTGTGTCAGCGATCAGGTATCCTTATCATATTTAGCAAGGGCCTTTTCAAATAGTTTGTTTTGCTTGGGAGTCCATAAGGAGCTTGAACTACGTGAAGACGAGAGAGTATTGGATGTCATTGATAAATAACAAAGTTGTAATATATTTTCTAGAATCAAAGCCGATACGTATGGTGCGTTAGGCTCACGAAGGATGACAATGGTCAAGTTACATTTTGACAGAAAGCGAGAGGAGTCCCGCACAATTTGAATAAATTTCTAATTGATTTACCCTTCCCGACAAAAAATATACTCTCTCTCTCTTTGAGATATTTATTGTGGGTTTTGCTTGATTCACAAGATTTTCTTTCAAGTAATCCCGCTTAATTATCAAGATAAGATTAGGTTGTATTTTTTGCCATTTTTGGTGGGCACATTTGTTCTTAGATTCGGTGATTGTGATTTGTTTTGTGATTATATAAATGGGTATCGTTTCTTTTACCGAATTTTCTAGGTTCCTCTCGGGTTGGATTTCTTTCTTCGTCTCTATTCACTTTTTTCTTTGAAAATCATATTATTATTCGGGTTCTAAAGATGATGTTATGAACACATGAGCCTTTTTTTGTTTTATTTCTCATTTAAAATTACTTTTTATGCGAATTTTTGGGATGCATAAAGTGGGTTTTTTTTGATTTCATTTTCCCCATTGTTTTTATTTGATTTCATTTGGTTAGTGATAGCCATCAACCTGTGTTTGGGGTGATTCTTTCATCTTAGAGTTATATTCAAGACCTTCTGTGCATTTGCAATTTTAAGTTTCATTCTTCATATTTTATGATTTTAGGTGTGATGGATTGTTCGATTCATATATAATAGGAAATGTTTATGAGATTTTATTACAAATACTTTTCAGTCTTGCACTCATGACATGTTTTTTTAGTGTAAATAGTTTTTTTTTTAAATGACCCAAGTATGATAAGGTAACATGCTCATGTGAGAAGTTGTTGTTGGGTCATTAATCTTTGATTCACTTGGAGATGGAATTAGGATTTTGGGGGTTTCTAAGGCAAACAGTTGGCACTGGAGCTGGAGCTAGATTTTGGGGGTTTCATTTTTTCTCTCTTCTTTCTCTTTAATTTTTGCTTGGTGTGGTGTGGGGTTCGAAAAAGTATTGGCCGGAAAATTTAGAATTTTAATTTGTGCATCTCTCGAGATACTTCTAGCTCCAACACATTTGTATTTGAAATTTACTTTTATCTTGGTGCACTATCCTTCCTATTGTTGAAGAATCTTTTAGTCAAATGAATCATTTGGCAATTATGGTTTAAATTTTTGAATGATTAAAATTTATATAGATGGTAGGAATCTTTGTAATCTCATGAATGCTCATATTGGACACTAACCCATTAACTTTATAGATGCCATCATTTGGCGATCAAACATGGACTCGCTGCTAAAGTAAGGGATAAGCTTAAGTGTGATATAGATGCACATATTGTTGTAGTTCAGATTGCCAAGCTCTCTAAGCTTACTTCATCATATGAGGTATATCATTTGTGACCTAACCTTTGTAGTTGGCGTTATCAAGCTTTAGGTAGATTTGAAATCATTTCTTGACAAGTCTTTGTGGAAATTTAAGGAGATTCGAGTATTTTAACCTTCAAAGATCAATTTACGAATTTTGCAAAGTTTTTCTCTGAAATATAAGCGAGTAAATGGCAAGCTTAGTGCGTAAAAGAGCATATGTTTCTATTATTCGTGTGAAATATGAGTGCAAAAAAGGAAACCTAATACAAGAAAAGAAAAAATATGTATCATGACTTGCAAAATTCATTACATTCCCAAATCGTCTAACATGTTTTTAGGTCATAGGTTGTATAATTAATTTGAAATATTATATGCAAAAATTGTATGTAATGGGACATGAATGCGGATAACTATATGTGAATATTCCATAATCTTTGTCATATGAATCAAGCTTCATGAGAATTTCTAGTGTAAAAATTTTAAATGAGGCATTATCTACCTCTGTGGAAGCTCTACTAGATGGTGCTCCATATTTGGATTTGAGATGTATTCCACACCAAAAGCAGAGTTTTTTGTTTTTGATGTATACGTAGTATAAATATATATTGATAGGTATATAACATCTGTCCCACCCTGTTGATAATATTACTTATTCGAATATATGATAGCGTAGATTTTAAAGAACAATTTTCATTTTTTATTTTTCGAACTAGCCCGTGCATTGCACGGGCTATCAATTAGTTTCTCTTAATGTCACATAGGTTAATATTACATTTAGGCAGTCAAATATCCAAAGTTACCTAATCAAATATTTAAAGTTTCATTGTCATGTAGAATAGGGGTGAGCATGGTGCGGTTTGAAGTCCAAACCGCACTCGAAACCGCACCAGAAACCATTTAGGTGCGGTTTGAAAAATTCAAAATCGCACACGAAATCGCTTGTGATTGGTGTGGTGCGGTTTTAAAGTGTGCGATGCGGTTTTAATTGGTGCGATTTCAGTTTCAGAACCAATTAAAACAACAAAAAAGTCTAAGCCTTCAATAAAATTTAACATAAAACTTACATCGAATAATTAACTGGTAATGATGTAGTTTCAAGAATGAGAATTATATCAAGCATGTTTTAAAACTAAAACATACGCTATATAAAACAACGGAGACCATATATTCGATAACAAGCAAGAATGTTTATCTAGTTCCCCAAAAATTAAAAGTATATACTGGAGATAGAATGAAATTATATCTCATATATTGCAAGGAGGACTTCTAGAATATAATCCTAACTATACCTAATTTGAAAAATAATCTATTAGACTATTACTATTATAGCATTGACATTAACCAATGCATCAAGTGTTCGAGCCACTCAGCTATAAGCCTCTCCAATAATGCATCAAACAAATTCGAAATTCCAAAACCCAATTGCTTAATTTTTGACTGTATAACCTCTAACATCTTCTTTCAATTGGTGAAAAAATGACAATGCAAGACTGAAATTTTATCTGAGCGTGTTCAAGTGAAAAGTAACTTTAGAATTTACTAGATATAATATATACATACACACACATGGTGCGGTTTCGGTTTTATGCGTGCGGTTTTGACTAGTAACTAAACCGGAACCGTAAATTTTGTTATTCAACCTACTTAAAACCGTCACATACGTCAAAATCGTTGGTGCGATTTTAATTGGTGCGGTTCATGTAATTTTTGGTGCGATTTCAATTTTAATTTGATTACTTGCTCAGCCCTAATGTAGAGACTCAATTATTCAAAGGTTGTATTGTCATGTAGGCAGTCAAATATTCTAAGTTTTCACTAGCATATGGGCAATTAAACATTTAACTTTTATGAGTTGTTATGTTTTTTTATTGGCCCTCGTGGGTGACCATTTTTGGATACCAGTAGCAGTCATGCATGCATATCAGACGAGATAATTATAAAATCTCAAAAAGGATTCAATTGGAGCGCAGTTTCATGTGGTCCCTTCTTAATTTTAATCGAACTAAAATTTGAAGAAGCAAATGGAATTAATAAATAGATTTAAAAGGATTAGTTTGAATATAATCCCTAAGTCAAGGGCAAATTAAGGAAAAGTTAGAAAGAGTGATGAAAGCATTTTAAGTGGAGAGGACAAATTCACGTTCTTTTTCTTTACTTCTATCTCGAATGTTTATGTTGTTTTGTTCGAAAGATTCCAAACAATATTTTCAGAATCCCTTATGAAGATGACACCTTTGCCATACTATTATCTCCACCACCATAATATCCATTACTCTTCCTTTTATTTTCGGCATATTATCCATTTCTTTTGTATTTCCTTTTATTATCATACTACATATAAATATTGACTACGGTGGAATAAGCCAAGAAGTTTTTTTCTGTTTTAAGAAAAAATTAATCTGAAAATAAACGTGCAAACAATTTTTTTTTTAATGAATTATTTAAATTTAAAATTATCTCAAATTGACTTTTAACCGTCTATAATAATTTTATAATTTGAAACAAAAAAAAAGGTATTATGTTATAAAATTTAACAAAAGTGTATAAATATACTCTTATATTTGCTGCATAAATTAGAGAGAATAAACAAGAGAGCAAGAGAGCAAGAGAGAAAAATCTTCAGATGAATTCTTCTCTTCATTCTGCATTCCCTTTATATAGGAAATGAGAGGAGGAGGAGGAGGAGAAAGGGTGGGCGGGTGGGCGGGTGAGCAGGGTTCCCTCATCATGAGGGAATCAACTTTTTAACATTTTTCCTGATTCCCTATGATAGAAGATTATGTCTCATTAAAAACATTGTTAAGAAAACCCAGTGGAAAAAACTTAACGAAGGGAAAAAGAGTACATATTTTTTACATAAATATCTTAATTGACTGCCTCGTTAAAACTTTGTCAGGAAAAACTCATTGGGATAAAAACCGTGACTAAGAAAAAAGAGTATAGTCTTTCCCTCAACAAGAATTCATTACTTCTGGGTGAAATGTTGTCACAAGTCTTTCAGTCGACATATTTCAATCATTTTCCGAAGTTTTGCAAACGTTGCATTTGATAGCAACTTTGTGAATAAGTCAGCTAGATTATCACATGATCGAATTTGATGCACATCTATATCACCCTTCTTTTATAGCTCATGTGTGAAGAATAATTTAGGTGAAATGTGTTTTGTTCTATCTCCTGATGTATCCTCCTCTAAGTTGAAAGCAACGCATGCGGCGTTATCTTCATATGCTAATTGTAGGAATGTCTTTGATTGATGGTAATTCACATGACTTTTGAATATGCTGAATAATTGATCTCAACCAAACACACTCTCTGCTTGCTTCATGTATAGCGAGAATCTCGGAGTGATTTGAAGACGTAGCTGTCATGGTTTGCTTTGTGGATTTTCAGGAGATAGCCGTATCACAATATGTAAATACATAACTTGTTTGTGATCTTCCATTGTGTGGATCTGATAAATATCCTGCATCGGCATACCCAACCAATTGCGACATGGAATTTCTTGGATAAAATAACCCAAGATCTATACTTCCACGGAGGTATCTCAAAATGTGTTTGATCCCATCCCAATGTCTCTTAGTAGGAGAAGAACTGTATCTTGCTAACAAGTTGACAGCAAAAGTAATATTAGGTCGTATGCAGTTTGCAAGATACATAAGAGAACCTATTGCACTTAGGTATGGAACTTCAGGTCCAAGAACTTCTTCCCCACTTTCTAGAGGCTGAAATGGATCTTTATCAACTTCTAAAGATCGAACAACCATCGGGGTAGTCAAAGGATGAGCTTTATCCATATGAAAACGACTGAGAATCTTTTCAGCATATGTGGATTGATGAACAAAAATTCCAGATGCTAAATGCTCTACTTGTATTCCCAAACAGAATTTTGTCTTTCCAAGATCTTTCATTTCAAATTCATCTTTTAAATAAGTAGCAGTTCTTGTGAGTTCTTCAGGAGTACCTATAAGATTCAAATCATCCATATATACAGTAATAATGAAAAATCCACTTTGTGATTTCTTAATAAAAAAATATGGACATACTTGATCATTTATATATCCATCTTTTATTAAATAATCACTAAGTCGATTAAACCACATACGACTAGACTGTTTCAACCAATACAATGAGCGTTGTAACTTGATTGAATATATGTGACGGGGCTTTTGTGATTCAGTCATTTTCAATCCTTCAGGGATTCTCATGTAAATCTCAATCGCCAAGTGAGCCATATAGGTACGCATTACAACATCCATCCGACGTGTTTCCAAACCTTCCATGGTTGCCATACCTATCGTAAAAGCGAAAAGTGATTCCATCCATTCTTTGGAGAATATGTATCCTGATAATCAATACCGAGGTTTTGTGAAAACCCTTCACCTACAAGTCGGGCTTTGTATCTCACAATTTTATTTTTCTCATTTCGCTTTCGTCTACAAATACCCATTTGTTTCCAACCGGGATGACACTCCAGTGGTGTTTGGACTCATCGGTCCAAATACTTCTCTTTTCAATAGAGATTGTAGCTCAGTTTGAATAGCATCTTTCCATTTTGGTCAATCTTTTCTTTTCCAACATTCTTCCACGTTTTGTGGTTCAGGATCCGTGTCAGGAATCAAAGTAATATCTGATGCTATAGAGAAAGCAAATATATCGTCAATCATAACTTTGCTTCGATCCCATATTTTCTCATCATGTACATAATTTATTGAGATCTCTTGGTGTTCATCTCTTATCCCTTCACTGAGATTTTGAACCTCTTCTGGGGCTATTCTCACTCTTGGAATATGTGCTACTTCTGGAGCGATTTGTACCTCTTTTGGGGCTATTCCCACTCTTGGAATAAGTGCCACTTCTGGAGCGGGTATTCCTTCTGGGATTCTCTTATTTGCTTTTGATTTTCGTGGTACAGTGTCTTTTGCACCAATTGGTCTTCCACGCTTCTGGCGTGGTTTAGATTCTTCTATTACCTTATTCGTCAATTCTCCAGGAATTGATTTTTTAATAGGTATTTCTATCCTTACTGGAGTATTCACTGCAGGTGTATGTGACTTTATCACTTTTCTAGCATCATTAAATGCATCTGGCATTTGATTTGCAATATTTTGTAAATGAATGATTCTTTGAACTTCAATTTCACATTGTCCTATACGAGGATCAAGTGAATTTAAATCTGATGCATTCCATGATTATTCAGAGGGTTTTTTATTTAAAACTTTCCCTCCTCCTAATGGTGGAAATACAGATTCATCAAAATGACAGTCTACATAACGTGCAGTAAAAACATCTCCAGTTAAAGGTTCAAGATATTTGATAATAGAAGGAGAATCAAAACCAACATAAATACCTATTCTTCGTTGGGCTCCCATCTTAGTTCCTTTGTGGAGGTGCAATTGGATACATATCGCACTTCCAAAAACTCGAAAGTGTGATATGTTGGGTATCTGACCAAGAACTAACTGTAGAGGAGAAAATTTATGAAGTGTCGTTGGTCTTACTCGAATGATGGCTGCAGCATGAAGAATTGCATGACCCCAAACTGAGGTAAGTAAGTTAGCCCTTTAACATTAATGGTCGTGCAATTAGTTGAAGTCTTTTTATTAAAGATTCAGCTAAGCCATTTTGTGTATGAATATGAGGAACGGAATGCTCAATGGAAATTCCAATAGTCATACAAAAATCATTAAAAGTCATTGATGAAAATTCAGCTGCGTTATCAAGTCGAATTGACTTGATTGGATGATCAGAGAACTGAGCCCGTAACTTTATTATTTGAGCAAAAAGTTTTGAGAAGACAAAGTTTCGAGAAGAGAGAAGACAAACATGAGACCATCTAGTTGAAGCATCTATTAAAACCATGAAATATCGAAATGGGCCAGACAATGGGTTAATAGGTCCACAAATGTCTCCTTGAATTCTCTCTAGGAATTTTGGGGCTTCTTTATAAACTTTTACTGGTGATGGTCGAACAATTAATTTTCCTCGAGAACACGCAGTACAAGGAAATTCACTACTAGGAAAAACCATTTTATCTTTGAGAGGATGACCAGTAGAATTATCAATAATACGATGCATCATAGAAGTACCAAGATGACTGAGTCTTTCATGCCAAAGCATAAAGGATTTGGGATCTATGATTTTTGGAATCATAATATTATGAGACTCAATTGCTCTAATTTTCATAGTATATAATCCAGAAGAAATTGAATGAAGTTTTTCTAGGATATTCATTTTTCTAGAAATAGTAGAAGTGATGAGAAGATATTCATTATCATTCTCATTGGTTGTTTGAATGTGAAAACCATTTAGTCGAATATCTTTAAAACTAAGAAAATTTCTTCTTGATTTACTAGAATATAGAGCATTTTTGATAAAAACTTGTGTTTCATTTGGTAGCAAGAAACTAGCTTTTCCAAATCCCTCGATTAAATTTGATGTGCCAGAGATAGTTCCTACATTTCCCTTAGCTTTGATTAGTTGTGAAAAATATTTCTCACTTTGAAGGATTGTATGAGTTATTGCACTGTCTACCAAACATATATCCTCCATATCCATTAAAGATGGTCTGACACATATAAATAAGAAAAGTTACACTTCAAACATAATTTTATTCATGATAAACACATACCACATATAGAACGAAAACTAATAATATTATACATGCAGGATGTTTAATTAAAACAAGAAATTAAACGATATCCCAAAAGATACTTTCAGAAGGTTCAGTAATATCAACGACCTTTTCCTCATTATTGGTCATTGGTGAATCATCAACAATATTCAATTGATGATTAACAAAGTTTGTTTCTTCCTCCATTACTTTGTTCTTTTGAGACTCCTGGAATAAATTAGCCAGATGCCTCGGCGTACGACAGGTACGCGACCAATGCCCTTTTATCCCACACCTAAAACAAACATCTGGTTTATTCTTTATCGGTGCTGCATTTTTTTTATTTTTATCCGACCCAGACACTTGCCACTTTTGGTGGCCTGAATTGTCGCGGTTCTGGAATTTGTTGTTATGATGGCCTCGTTTATTCTTTCGTCCCCAAGGCTTCTTATTATATGACCATCTATTGTCACGTTTATTCTTCTAGAATGACGTGCTGTTAATATCTGGCAATGGGGTAGCACTCGTTGGCCGTACTTGATGGTTTTTCAACAACAATTCATTATTCTTTTCTGCAACCAGGAGGATAGACAATAAGTCACTGAATTTTGTGAACTTACTTTGTCTATATTGTTCATGACGATGTAATCATGTTGGTGGGATGAAAGGTTGAGAGTGTTTTCTACAACATTTGGGATTCGTAAACCGGATCTCCGCACAAAGCCAAAGTAGAGGTTATTCTATAAATATTGGAACTATATTCCGTAATTGATTTATAATCTTGTAGCCTTAAATTAAGCCACTCAAATTTGACATTAGGGAGACCAACCAAAATTTGGTGGTCAAATCTTTCCTTCAGCTGTGTCCATAAAGACAAAAGATTTTTGACTGTTAAATACTCAGTCTTTAATCCTTCATCAATATGGTGACGAAGAAAAATTATGACTTTGCCGAAGTTGCCGTATTTCCTGATTCAATGGTCTTTTCTAACTCATTTGCACTTAGGTGCAATTCTGCATCAAGTGCCCAAGCCAAATAGTTGTCTCCAGAGATTTTCAAAATAGAAAAATCTATTTTTGCCAAGTTTGTCATCTATTCTGGGTTAAAACACAATTATTATTTATTAAAACAATAAATAATTGCATGTTTGATATATATAAAAATAAACTAAATCATGACTTCAAGTGGTAATAAAGTGCAAATATAAATAATATAAATATTCTTATATTTATGTTATTAGCATATTATCTTAGTAAAAAGAATATGCAATCGTTAATGTATATATATATATATATATATATATATATATATATATATATATATAATTGTAAATGGATCTTCACCCGCCATGCGGTAATCCACTTAGACTGATCATTTCCACAATTTAATAAGGAATAAAATACAAAGGATCATTCACCATGCATGTGATAGAGATCGCATGCATGAGTTATTCCCAACAGTAATAATAAAGATGGAACCGGTCCCACGTAAGCGCGCATGCATGGATATTCCAAATGTAATAATAAATGCGAATAATAAATAATGGAACCAGTCGTCGGTGAAATTCACAAGCATGGATATTCGCGAGTAATATTAAATGCGAATAATAAATAATGGAACCAGTCGTCGTGAAATTCATAACCGAGCGAGGATATTAAAACCGAATAATAAATGCAATTATAAAAATAAAATTATATTATTGGTAGTATAGCCCAACCGGTAGTATAATAATAAATTGTAAGAATTTAATTTTACCGTCTCAGTTGGTTAGAGCCTCGTGCTGATAACGTGTTATAAAACTTTAGCAAAAGTGTATAAATATACTCTTATATTTGTTGCATAAATTAGAGAGAATAAACAAGAGAGCAAGAAAGCAAGAGAGAGAAATCTTCAGATGAATTCTTCTCTTTTCTTCATTCTGCATTCCCTTTATATAAGAAATGAGAGGAGGAGGAGGACAAGAAATAATTATTTCTTTATAAATATTTTATCCTTCCTAATAAATTATCTACCTTTATCCTTCCTAATAAATTACTGAAAATTTGTCCCAAATCCAAGTGTCTTGCTACCAGCACAGAGGTATTCTGTATTAATCAAGATGTGTGTATGAGAGAAAGAGACAGAGAGAGCCCTCTATAATAACTTATAAGAATAAAATTGTCAAAGTAATATAAATTGTCATCTGCCTATCTTTATTAGGGCTAGGGCTAGGGCTGGGCTGGGCTGGGCTGGGCTGGGGCTGGGGCTGGAGCTGCACACATCCCCCTTCCAATTCGACTTGTAATACATCCATAAAAATTAATTATATTTTAACGCATATATGATGAGTATAAAAAAATTAAATAATAATAATATATATACAATCACAAGAATATATATTTTAGTTATATAATACATGATAATATATAATTATTTAGGACGGGTACGGCCGTACATGACGAGGAGAAGCAAATATCATCTCTTCTTTATCCTTATTTCTATAAATAACATTCTGTGATTTTACTAAATCTTTATTGCCATGTTGGTATTAATTATCTATTTTTTATTTCCTTTTTGCCCATATTCGACAAATAAATTGTGTAATCAATAACCACAAGCATTAACCCTGAGCACACGTTTCTATTAACCCTGAGCACACGTTTCTATCTTGTGCAATATTTGTATGCAGGTGCAGCTATAGAATCTTCATTCTTGTGATTCTCATAATTTTGCGATCAACCTCAAGATGCGGTGGAATTGACAGGGGGCTAATTCATCAAATAACTGTGAGATACGGATATGGTTCAGTTGACACCTAATTTACCTAATCTTTAAATAAAAATAATAACTCAAAAAGTTATTTCTGTTGGGCGTAGCTCCTCACCCATGATATAAAATTCAAGATAAAAAAATTGATTTTTTTTGTGAGCAAATAAGTGAGTTTATTTGATATTAATTCAATTAGAAATTAGGTTAATGAAAGCAATATTGAAATTGGAGATTCCATGAAAGAAATCCAAGTTGAAAAATGATTTACTTGTTAGATTGATTGGTGACCAAGACAAGGAGATGTGATCCCTAATTTGATTAGGAGAATAAATTGTTTCTAATCCATAATAGGAATGGATTAGGAAGAGTACTACAAATAAGGCTACAAGGGAGTCTTATTTGATAAATGAGAGAAACTTGGTAGCAAGAAGATACCAAAAGAATAAATTGATCAGAGAATTATAGTTTGTTGTTCGTTGGTGGTGAAGTTAATTAGGTTTCTCAGCCTAATTAAAGGTAAATTTATATTATCTCAATTTATTGTGTAACCTCAAGTTTTAAAGCATTAAATTTGAGAGGATTATTGTAAGCCCATTATTAGTGATATAGTAGAGATTCGGAGTTTGACCCGTGATTTTTACCTCTTAATTTTAGAGAGTTTTCCACATAAATTTGGTGTCTTGTTTGTGGATGGTTATTTGTTATTTTTGTTGTCATAATTGATTTTGTTAATTCCATATTTAATTGCACATAGATGGAAAAGTAATTCTTGGGATAGAGATTATTTTTGGCATACTTTTTCCAACATTGGTATCAGAGCTTGGTTATTTTTGTGGTTTTCTTGTGCGAATTAAATGGAGGATTGGACAACAGGTTGCATGATTAGTCTCAAGGCTTTTGGAAGCCAAGAATGGAGGATTTGCTTTACTGCAAGGATTT
Source organism: Panax ginseng (assembly GCA_020205605.1). Taxonomy (NCBI): domain Eukaryota; kingdom Viridiplantae; phylum Streptophyta; class Magnoliopsida; order Apiales; family Araliaceae; genus Panax; species Panax ginseng. Next base: position 5,371,488 of record CM035146.1, read on the forward strand.
GTACGAGCCACTTGAGAACGATGGAGTTAAGCCCACAAATAAGAGTGACGCGCAGTGGAACAAGATGAACATGAAGACAATTAGTCTGATCAGATCATGGATTGATCAAAGTGTGTTTCATCATGTTGCCACGGAAACTAAAGCCTATGATCTCTGACAGAAATTGGAGTCCATGTATAAAAGGAAGACGGCGCAAAATAAAGCTTTTTTGATTAGGAAGCTTGTGAATTCTAAATTCAGGGATGGAAACTGTGATGCCCCCAAAACAGGTATACATCACCCATCTTGGGTTGCCAAATACATGGTACAAAATTCAAATACAACTTAATTATACAACAGTCGTGTAAAATACGACAAAATATAATCTAAGAGTTTTTAATAAGAATATTGTCATCTAGACAATATACAAACTCAATGGAGTCCTCATTATATTTATTGTTACACTGTTTAACAAAATAGTGAGGACTACTAATGCTATCATCTGGACCGTCACTCCATTCTCCGACTAGTCCCGGCTACGTTCTCATTTCCTGAAGAGAACAATGAAAGAAAGGGGTGAGCTCAACTAGCCCAGTAAGAAATATCTAAGATAATGTAAAATAATTTATCATTAGCCTTCAACAATGTTAAACTGATAAAATATAATAAACATCAAGTTTAACTGCAGCGGAACAAGCAATCCATTAGAAGAGTCAAGTAGAGAATAAAATCTACTATCTTGTATGATTTAAAAGGTTTTTCATCACTTTAATCGCTGAGACTCAGCTTAATAAATAAACCACATCATCCCTGCACTACGACCAAGGATATTCATTAGTATCATGACCACAAATTCTCCATGCACTACGGGCCAATGATATTCGTGTATTCATCAATGGTCATGATCATGCCAACATCTGTCCATCAATGCAGTACGGGACAATGAGGACTTTTACCACATTATTTGTAACATTATGGTCATGATTATACCGAATAATCCCTGGTCATAATCATACCAAGTCCATCTATGCACTACAGGCCACAGATGACTTTCAACATAATATAAACATGAGGTCAAAACTTTAACCAACCGAATATAATAAAGAATAGAGTATAGAAGTCAAAACTTTAACCAACTGAGTATAATAAAGAATGGAATAACAAAATAAATCACCATGCATGCGATAGACCGCACAGACAGGTTATTCCAACAGAATAATAAATAACGGAACCAGGTCATGCGTAAACGCAAAGACAAAATGTTCTAACAGAATAATAAATAACAGAACCAGGTCATGCATAAAGCACCGATAGGTTGTTCCAACAGAATAATAAATAACGGAACCATGTCATGCATAAAGCACAGACAGGATGTTCCAACAGAATAATAAAGAATGGAATAACAAAAGAATTTCACCATATATGCGATTGCACAGACAAAGTTATTCCAACATAATAATAAAGAATGGAATAATGGAAGAATTTCACCATGTATGCGCAGACTTTGATGACAAAGTTATTCCAACATAATAATAAAGAATGAAATAACTGAAGTTCTTTTCATGAAGACGAAAGAAAGAAATAATACCCCCTACCTTAGAAAAACTGGATATTGGAATAGTGAGGTAGCAAACTTCTCTTCTTCTTTCTCTCTATAATTTCTCTCTATAATAATTGCTCTAAAGCTTTTGTGAATTGGTGAGAAATGAAGGAAGAATGAGCTTCTATTTATAGGAAAATATAGTTTTGATAATTGCACGTTTTGGGGCTCGATATATTACAGTACAATACCTCCAACTTTTCTTTCATTTTTAATTTAGTCCTCCAAGTAGTATCAAACTTGCACCACCTCCCCTAATAGTAAATAATGTGAATCAATAGTTCAATCATGTGAATCAATAGTATAATCATGTGAAAATACTTAATTACTGATATAGTACCTCTATCTAAACCTCCATTTTTAACTTAGTCATGCAAGTATTATCAATCTTGCACCAACTCCCTTAATAGTACATGAATGTGATTCAATAGTACACACATGTGAACAAATAGTTATATAAGCATGTGAATTAGTAACAATTAATTGCTCATTTATCCGATAAATTATCCGATTTATCAATATAACCCCCAGACATCAATTATCATCGGAATAGATGTCGATTTCCACTAACACTAATAATCCCAACACAATGGAACTATCAAATTCATCTTTAATCAATACGAACTTATTCATCATTAATATTATAACTCACAATATTTAACAACCAGATCATTCCCAGGAAAGAGGGGCTTTCCGATAAGAATTTCTCCTTATTGGCGCGCAATTAGGTGACCAAACCTCTCCTTGACAGAACTTTTAGACATTGTAAATATTGTAATTTAATAATATGAATAACTTTGTCGTCTCAATTATTGATTTAATAATATAACATATAATGTAGATGATACTGTAACAATAATCGAATCAATAATATGAGAGATATGATGCAGCAATTACTGTAACAATAATTGAGTATAATTGAGTGACTTCTCACGTAACCACGCGTATTACTGTACTTCTACAACCGGATAGTTCAACAGTTTCAACGGTAACACTTTCGTCGTTATTTTTATAAAAAGATAATTATGTCATTTTCTAACTACGAAAATACTTCTGTTGTGGGGTCCACCAATGATTGTGTCGTCGTACGAATATTCCCTGTAAAAACAAATATTTCCTGACCAATCGAATATTAACTTGCTTACTTTGCAAAATTTGTAAATATTACCCACAACTATAACATTCTATCAAATCCACATCTTAATATTCAAAAATATATTTCGAGAAAATTATTCTTTATTCATAAAAGTTGGGGTCTTACAACCTCCCCTTCTTATGAAATTTCGTCCTCGAAATTAGGGTACGTACCTGGTATATCGAAGAGGTGAGGATACCTTGATTTCATTTCAGATTCTAACTCCCAGGTCATTTCCTCAACATCGTGGTTTCTCCAAAAAACTTTGACTTGAGGTATAACTTTAGAGCGTAGAATATGATCTTTCTTATCCAAGATTTTAACAAGTAACTCTTCATACGTTAAATCTTCCTCTATCTCGTCTGGTTCTAATTCAATAATGTGGTTCAGGTCTTTCACATATTTACGTAACATAGATATGTGAAAAATGTTATGAACACGAGTCATACTTGGCGGTAAGGCGAGTCTATAGGCCACAGTTCCTACTCGATCGAGGATTAAAAATGGGCCAATGAATCGAGGATTTAGCTTTTCTCTCTTTCCAAATCTCGTAACTCCTTTCCATGGAGCAACACATAACAATACATGATCTCCAATATTGAATTCCATGTCCTTTCGATGAAGATCAGCATAACTCTTTTGTCGATCTTGTGAGATTTTTATACGTTGTCGGATCGTTTGAATCTTTTTCATAGTCATACGTACCAAATCCGGTCCCAACAACGTTGCTTCACCCACCTCATCCCAGCATACTGGAGAACGACAATTTCTTCCATACAACGCCTCAAATGGAGCCATGCCAATACTTGCTTAATAATTGTTGTTGTAGAAAAACTCCACCAATTGTAAGAACTTATCCCAACTTCCTTTGAATTCAAGGACATAGAGTCTTAATAAATCTTCAAGAGTTTGCATAGTCCTCTCCGACTGCCCGTCCGTTTGAGGATGATATGCCGAACTAAATCGTAAATTCATGCCCATAGCGTTTTGCAAACTAACCCAAAATCGTGAAGTGAATCTTGGGTCTCGATCAGAAACTATGGATATTGGCATACCATGCAGTCTTACAATCTCATTTATGTACATACGAGCAAGACGTTCAAGTGTATAAGTTTCTCGTATAGGTAAGAAATGAGCAGACTTGGTCAATCTATCAACAATGACCCAAATTGCATCTATGCCTTGAGAAACCTTGGGAAGACCAAAGAATGTGAAATCCATGATAATGTACTCCCACTTCCATTCGGAATTTCAAGTGGTTGTAATGGACCTTTTTGGTACTTGATGCTCTTACTTGACTCGTTGACAAGTTAAACACCTTGAGATAAACTCTGCCATCTCTCTCTTTATATTGCTCCACCAAAATGTATGTCGAAGATCACGATACATTTTGGTACTCCCAGGATGGATTGCAAACGGTGTGTTGTGCGCCTCCATCATGATTTTATACTTTAAATCAGGGTTGTTAGGAACACAAAGTCTGGAGTTGACTCGAAGTATTCCTTCTTCATCGATTCTTGCTTCCGGCATAGCACCTTCTTTCACTTTCTTCCTCATACGCATCAGCTCCAGGTCTGTAGCTTGAGCAGATTTAACTTAATCGATTAAAGTCGGTTCTACTCATATATTCACCATCATCACATGGATCCCTGGAGTCCTTAACTCTATCTCCATCCTTTGTAAGTCATATAAAATGGGCCTTTGCATTGACAATAATGCACTCGTACCCGCATATGATCTTCTACTTAATGTATCAGCTACTACGTTCACTTTTCCAGGATGGTATGATCATAATCTTTCAACAGCTCAAGCCATCGTCTTTGCCACATGTTGAGTTCCTTTTGAGTGAAAAAATATTTGAGGCTTTTATGATCCGTATAGATCTCCACCTTCTCTCCCACGGGTAATGCCTCCAAATCTTAAAGTCAAAAAACGATATGGCTAACTTTAGATCATGAGTAGGATAATTCCTCTCATATTCTTTGAGTTGTCGTGAGGCATAGGCTATGACTTTCCCATGTTGCATGAGAACACATCCTAACCCTTTGCCTGAAGCATCATTGTAGATGACAAATCCCTCCGAGCCAAATGGTATTGTCAGAACAGGTGCTAAAATGAGTCTCCTCTTGAGTTCTTGAAAACTCTTATCACATTCCTCGCTCCAACCGAATTTTATATCTTTTTGAGTCAGCTGAGTTAATGGAGTAGCGATTCGAGAAAACCCTTCTATGAATCTTCGATAATAACCAGCTAAGCCGAGAAAGCTACGTACTTCGGTCACTGATTTAGGTTGTTCCCAGCTTTGAATTGCTTCAATCTTTGTCGGGTCAAGAGATATCCCAAGATTTGATATCACGTGCCCAAGGAATGCAACTTCCTCAAGCTAGAACTCGCATTTTTTTAGCTTGGCATATAGCTTATTTTCACGAAGCTTTTGGAGTATCAGCCTCAAGTGCTGCTCATGGTCTTCACGGGTTTTGGAGTATATAAGGATGTCATCAATAAAGACGACCACAAAGTGATCCAAATATTCTTTGAATACTTGGTTCATCATATCCATGAAGGCAGCAGGAGTATTAGTCAATCCAAAAAACATGACTAGGAATTCATATTGCCCGTACCGAGTTCTAAAAACAGTCTTTGGAATGTCATCTGTTTTAATCTTCAACTGATGATATCCGAAACGAAGATCGATCTTTGAAAGAATTTGGCGCCTTGCAACTGGTCAAACAGGTCATCAATGCGAGGCAACGGGTACCTATTTTTGATGGTGACATGATTCAACTCCCGATAATCAATACAAAGTCGCATACTTCAATCTTTCTTCTTCACAAAAATAGAGCAGAGCACCCCAAGGAGACGTACTAGGACGAATGAAACCAATGTCTAACAATTCCTGTAGTTGGGTTTTTAACTCCTGAAGTTTAATAGGAGCCATTCGATATGGGGCTTTGGAAATGAGTTTTGTACCGAGTTCAAGGTCGATACCAAACTCGATTTCACGCTCCGGGGGTAGGCCAGGAAGTTCTTCGGGGAATACGTCAGGAAAATTATTAACAATAGAAATATCTTTCAAATCTAACGTATTTTTGTTTAAATCTGTGACATGAGCTAAGAAAGCTTGACATCCGTTTTTCAATAAATGAATAGCTTTATGGCTTGAGGTGACCGTGATTGATTTTAATGGTTTGGTCGCTTGAATTCGCATAATAGGTTGATTAGGAATATGAAAGCTAACAACCTTACAAAAACAATCAATTTTAGCATGATGAGTAGTTAACCAATCAATCCCTAGAATCACGTCAAATGCAAGTATTTTTAAAGAAATAAGATCTATTGTAACGCAAGGTTACCGATTTGAATCAAACAAGACTTATAAATAGTAGATGTAATGAAGGTTTCTCCCAACTGAGTTTTAACCGATAAGTCAAAGTCTAATTTCTCCAGAGTCAAATTTAAACGTTGAGAGCAGGTATGAGAAATAAAAGAATGGGTAGAACCGGTATCAAATAAGGTATAGACTTCTCTAGAGTTTATGATAAGCTTACCCGTGATGACCTCGTTCGGGTTCCTTACTTTCTGGGAGGTTACGACAAATGCTCTCCCTTGAACTACCGGTTTTGACTTTTCTGGGACGGCCTTTGGTGCCTCCATCCCAGCTGGACTTGTCTTTGGTGCACGACAAAATCGGGCTAGGTGACCTTCTCTTCCATAATTATAACACGCTTTGGACTGCATCGCGCAGTTTAGACTGATATGTCCCTCCCCTCCGCATTTGAAGCATATGATAGATGGTCGTTCTCCTTCCTTAACAACGGGTGTTGATGCTGACGTCTTTCCATCATTGTTGAATCTCCTTTTCTTGAAATGTCCATTCTTATTGTCTTGGCCATGATTACCACCGAAGTGGTTACCATTTCTGGCATGTTGATTCCCTCCATGTTTGTTGTCACCGTTTCGATGACTGCTACCACTGGTATTATCATTTTATCGGCTGCTTTCTCTTGGTTGTGTTGACTCGTTATCGCGCTCCAATAACTGAGCCTTATTTACAACATCTGAATACAAACACAGTTTATGAGAAATTAGATATTGACGTATCTCGGGTTTCAAACCTCTTAGAAACATCCGCGTCATTCTCTCATCATTGTCAACCAAGTGAGACGCAAATCGAGATAACTCGACAAACTTAGCTTCGTACTGTGACACGGTCATATTGTTCTGCTCCAACTTGATGAATTCTACCTCTTTCATGTGATGAATACTTTCGAGGAAGTACTTGTCATTGAATAGTTCTTGGAACTTCTCCTAAGACATCTTCAGTGCGGTAGGTTGAGTACGCTCTACCGATTCCCACCAGTAATATGCCTCTCCTCGCAACATAAAGGTGGCAAAGGGAACCTTTTTCTCCTAGGAGCATCCCAAGACATCAAATATCTTGGTGATCTGCTTTATCCACGTCTCTGCCTTAAGTGGTTTTGGCTCTCCAATAAACTCCGGTGGTCCAAACTCCTTGAACTGTTTAGCGGCGACCGTCCGAGAGTTTCCAGTGTTTCCACCTATATTTTGGACAAGAGCCGCTCTCGCCTGATGTTGCATGAATTGCATAAAGCCTCTGAATATTCTATCGTTCATTATTTGGTCAATGTTGTTGTTTGCATGAGGATTATCGCCTTCCTGATGCACATTATCCTGATTTTTGATCTGTGGAGACTCAACGGTCTCCTGTGCTCCATTGCTATTCTCAACATTCTCGGATGACATTTTCAAATACTGCCACAAAACAAGGGTTAATTGACATGTCACATATTATCCCTATACTCTGACCAACCAATTAAATACCAAATAAACTTACGTAGGTCATACTAGTGAAGAAATTCCCCGTCTCTCCCCTCCTAGTTCTAGGCTCACATCTTAGCCAGGGATCATACCCATAAGCTTTGATACCAACTGTGACGCCCCCAAAACAGGTATACATCACTCATCTTGGGTCGCCAAATACATTGTACAAAATTCAAATACAACTTAATTATACAACAGTCGTGTAAAATACGACAAAATATAATCTAAGAGTTTTTAATAAGAATATTGTCATCTAGATAATATACAAACTCAATGGAGTCCTCATTACATTTATTGTTACACTATTTAATGTAATAGTGAGGACTACTAATGCTATCATCTCGACCGTCACTCGCTTCCCGACTAGTCCTTGCCACGTTCTCATTTCTCAAGAGAACAAAGTGAAAGAAAGGGGTGATCTCAACTAGCTCAGTAAGAAATATTATGACTAAGATAATGCAGAATAATTTATCATTATCCTTCAACAGTGTTAAACTAATAAAATATAACAAACATCAAGTTTAACTGCAGCGGAACAAGAAATCCATTAGTAGAGTCAAGTAGAGAATAAAATCTATTATCTTCTATGATTTAAAGGTTTTTTCATCACTTTAATCGCTGAGACTTAGCTTAATAAATAAACCACATCATCCATGCACTACAGCCAAGGATATTCATTAGTAGCACAACCACAAATTCTCCATGCACTACTGGCCAAGGATATTCGAGTATTCATCAATGGTCATGATTATGCCAACATTTGTCCATAAATGCACTACGGGCCAATGAGGACTTTTACCACATTATTTGTAACATTACGGTCATAATTATACCGAATAATCCCTGGTCATAATCATACCAAGTCCATCTATGCACTACATGCCACAGATGACTTTCAACATAATATAAACATGAGGATGATGATAATGATATAAGAATTCAATAAAACAAGTTCAAGAATTAATTTATCCAGAACCAATAACGCCCAAATTGTCAACATGATATCGCTTTGTAGAGTAAAATTCAAGAATGCTCGGAAGAATGTTTCCATGAAAAGATACTCGATGAAGCTTGAAATATCAAGGATGTTCCACTAATTTCATGGAGTATAAGTCAAAACTTTAACCAACCTGAGTATAATAAAGAATGGAATAACAAAAGAAATCACCATGCATGCGATAGATCGACAAACAAAGTTATTCCAATGTAATAATAAATAACGGAATCAGTCATAACGTAAACGCATGCATGTGATGTTCCAATGTAATAATAAATAACGGAACAAAGTCATGCATAAAGCAATCGGCTAAAGTTGTTCCAACAAAATAATAAATAACGGAACCAGTCATGCATAAAGCATGCATGTGATGTTCCAATGTAATAATAAAGAATGGAATAATGTAAGAATTTCACCATATATGCGGTACTTGCAGATAGACAAAGTTATTCCAACATAATAATAAAGAATGGAATAATGTAAAATTTCACCATGTATGCGGTAGATTGTGATGACAAAGTTATTCCAACATAATAATAAAGAATGGAATAACAGAAGTTCTTTTCATGAAGACGAAAGAAAGAAATAATACCCCCTACCTTAGAAACACTGGATATTGGAATAGTGAGGTAGCAGACTTCTCTTCTTCTTTCTCTCTATAATTTCTCTCTATAATAATTGCTCTAAAGCTTTTGTGAATTGGTGAGAAATGAAGGAAGAATGAGCTTCTATTTATAGGAAAATATAGTTTTGATAATTGCACGTTTTGGGGCTCGAAATATTACAGTACAATACCTCCAACTTTTCTTTCATTTTTAATTTAGTCCTGCAAGTATTATCAAACTTGCACCACCTCCCCTAATAGTAAATAATGTGAATCAATAGTTCAATCATGTGAATCAATAGTATAATCATGTGAAAATACGAATTACAAGTTATAGTACCTCTATCTACCTCCATTTTTAACTTAGTCATGCAAGTATTATCAATCTTGCACCAACTCCCCTAATAGTACATGAATGTGATTCAATAGTACACACATGTGAACAAATAGTTATATAAGCATGTGAATTAGTAACAATTAATTGCTCATTTATCCGATAAATTATCCGATTTATCAATATAACCCCCAGACATCAATTATCATCGGAATAGATGTCAATTTCCACTAACACTAATAATCCCAACACAATGGAACTATCAAATTCATCTTTAATCAACACGAACTTAGTCATCATTAATATTATAACTCATAATATTTAACAACCAGATCATTCCCATGAAAGAGGGGGCTTTCCGATAAGGATATCTCCTTATTGGCACGCAATTAGGTGACCAAACCTCTCCTTGACAGAACTTCTAGACATTGTAAATATTACAATTTAATAATATGAATAACTTTGTCATCTCAATTATTGATTTAATAATATAACATATAATGCAGATGATACTCTGACAATAATCGAATCAATAATATGAGAGATATGATGCAGCAATTACTATAGCAATAATTGAGTATAACTGAGTGACTTCTCATGTAAGCATCAATAATCAATCTTGTGTGCTACTATGCAACCACGCCAGACATAAAGATTTTTACTACATTGGGTAGTTCAATAGTTTTAACGGTAACACTTTTTTGCCGTTATTTTTATATAAAGATAATTTCGCCATTTTCTAACTACGATAATACTTCATTGTGGGGTCCACTAATGATTGTGTCGTCGCATTTAATATTTCTGTAAAAACGAATATTTCCCACCAATTAATCGAATATTATATAACCACTTGCTTACTTTACAAATTTGTAAATATTACCCACAACTATAACATTATATCAAATCCACACCTTAATATTCAAAAATATATTTCGAGAAAATTATTCTTTATTCATAAAAGTTGGGGTCTTACAGAAACTCCGTTGCAGAACACTTGAGTGATTTTCAGAGTTTGATAAATCAGTTGAGTACGATGAAGATGGTCATTGACGATGAGATGCAGGCTTTGTTGTTTTTGAGCTCTTTGCTTGATAATTTAGGAGAGACGGTTGTCATCATCGAGTAACTCCGCTCCCAATGGTACGCTGACTATGGATACAATCAAAGATAGTTTATTTAATTAGGAACAGAGGCGAAGAGATACTATGGTGATTAGCGCTGAGTCACAAGTTTTTATCGCACAGAGTAGGGGCAAAAACAAAGGAAGAAACTCTCTTAAAGATGACAAATCCAGGGTAAGGTCAAGAGATAGAAAAGAATTAATTTGTTTTCACTGCCAGAAGCCAAGTCACATAAGACGAGAATGCATATTTTTAAAGAAGGAGAAGTCTAAGGAAAAAGATGAGGATAAAGATTCGATTGTGTATCTATCTGACGTTGATGCAGCCATTGTTTGTGATGATAAACCCAAGTGCCATGTTAATAATTGGATTATTGATTCGGTGCTTGCTCCATGCTACTTTCAGCGTCTTTAAATCTTCACATCCTACACAAGAGTGGTGATTTTGGCCATGTGCGGATGGGAAACGGAAGTGAATCCAAGATTATAGGCATTGGACATATTTGTTTGGAAACTAACAGTTGTTGCAGGTTGATGCTGAGAGAAGTCAGACATGTTTCGGATATTCGTTTTAATTTGATCTCTGCTGGTAAGCTTGATGAGAATGGTTATAAAAGTTACTTTGGTGAAGGTCAGTGGAAGCTCACCAAAGGGTCTCTAGTGGTGACTAGAGGTAAGAAGGTAGACACTCTTTATACGATGCGGGCACATGTGAGAGGTGTTGAAGATGGGGGAGTTAGGCAGAAAAAGGTGTGGTATAAAGTCGTGCGAGATAGGAGAAAAGCCTTGCATGAGAACCACGAGAGAAAAGCTCTTCGCTTTAAATGGGTACCAAAAGTGAAGAAAGAAAATGATATCTCGCAGCCAGTGTACAAAGCGGTTATGAATGAATTTGGCAAACAAAAATCTGTCAAGTTTTAGTTAGATCCTCCCATTGAGAAGAACCATGTCGATGAGACAAAGTCGGATATGAAGATATTTGAAAATTCCAAGAAGCTTGAGTTGAGCTAAGACTTCATTGGAATTGACTCCGAGTAAGGAGTTGTAGTTGGTGATCCCTCATCTCATGGGTTCGGATGGGGAGATTGTTGGGTGTGGGTCCTCACCCATGAGATAGAATCCAAGATAGAAAAGAATTGATTTTCTTTGTGAGCAAGTAAGTGGGTTTACTTGATATTAATTCAATTAGAAATTAGGTTAATGAAAACAATATTGGAATTGGAAATTCCATGAAAGGAATCCAAGTTGAAAAAGGATTTACTTGTTAGATTGGTTGGTGACCAAGAGTCAAGGTTATGTGATCCTTAATTTGATTAGGAGAATAAATTGTTTCTAATCCATAATAGGAATGGATTAGGAAGAGTAATATAAATAAGGCTATGAGGGTGTAACGACCCCAAAATTCATACAATAATATTCTCTTTCTCGGTCGTTACCAATACAACTTTAATCTATCTTTACATCATTATTCGATGTTAAACTTAATAAAATTGCGGAATATTTAAAACTTTTATACACTTCCTTCTTTCTTGCCCTGAATCGCAACCTTTACATTACATCTCTTTGATTCAATCTTATATCATGAATCGTTACAACAAAATGACTATACAAAGTCTTACATCATAACTAAATATCCATATACATTGGATAAATTTCAACTTACAATTCAACAACATGTTACGCTCAAAATATGAAATACATTTCTCATAAAACATAAGTAATCTTCGTGAATATAGATCTCTATAACTCACTTAGCACATATCTTTACCTTAAAATCTTGACCTGCAAAAGTGGTTATTTGCAAGAGTGAGCTCGACAACCCAGCAAAGTCTAACAGTTTTCATGCATCACATAGCATATAATAACATGCTCGATATACATCTCATAATAACTAAAACAACATGGCATACATGCTTTTAGTTCACATAGCAAATATAAAGATTGAGTTCCTTACTCAATCCTCCTTATTTAACCAAAACAATGCAGTCATAAATTGACTTTAACATTTCATGATTTCAACATGTATAACATATCATGCAATTTAAAATAGTTCATCAAGTCCACGTATAAATAGGACCGAAAGACTTGCCTTTGATCGTTGTTTACCAATAATAACTTAACAAATTATACGCTTATCGCACTTCACGCGTCTACACAATTATATAATCATACACATCAACTATTAGTCACATAACAACACATAGCAATTATAATGTAAACTCTACTAAACATCTCATAATCTTTCCTATTAATTAAGACACAATGTTAAATTAGATTGTGCTAATTTTTTTGACTTACGACTCACTATATTTCTTCTTAGTCAAACTCAAGTTCATTCAAGTGCTTAAGTCTTGCTAGGACTACTTATTGGTTTTATATTAAACCCATTCCATATCTTTAAATATTCATCTCAATTGAATTGAAACACTTTTTAAGTTCATTAACACTTGGCACTTGCTTCGACGCTCAATCGCCACACGCATTCGATTTCGCCTCTCTTGTGTATGCTTACTATGCTTCTATAACCTATCTAATACATTATTTATTAATGTTAAGCATCATTATATTAACTAACATATATGTTTTGTAACTTAGACATCATCTTTTATCGTCAGAGCACTACACATGCATATGTGCATGCCCGACGCCCGACAATTCCCTAAAAATACAAATAATTCTAACGATGACCATTTTGACTATTGTTACAGACCTCAAATTAAAACCCTTAAAGCATAAAAGTTGTAGGTCTATTCGTCTCGTCCGGATCATGTTGAATCCCTCAATCGGAGTTCATATGAGAAAGTTATGGTCATTTTAATACAGAGGCCAAATCGTCTGACTCGGATTTTTGTTCGGCGGCCATGCACATGAGAACTAAGTCATATAGTGGCGCCAAGAATGTGAGATTGGCACTGGGCGCAAATTTCAATATTTGGGTGCGAACTTCGCTACCGAGCGCTGAATTTTGGCGTTGGGGGGCTCCATTTTTTACCGGGGCCTAAAAAACAGTAACCGAAAGCACGAAGACCATTTTCATTCTGTTTAAAAGTTCTAGCAACTAATTACATACATATAACTGATGTAATTTACACATAACCTCACCAATCATACATATATTAACTTAAAACTACTGAACAATAATTTAAGAGAACTTAAATCTTTGAAAACCATATTTTCAACCCAAAAATCTCATCTTTGATATTTCTTGACACATTGAACACTGTAATCATTATGATACACCAATTTGATTTCTTTGAACAAAGTTCTCTTCATTTCATACCCAATTAACATAATCACACTTCAATTTCTTTTTACATTTCATAGGCAATAAAATACTCATTTCTAATAGTCTTATAAGACATGTTCGTGCATCTACGTTCACTGTAAAAACCAATTCCCTTTCTTTAACACGTAAGTAACATACAATCACATATATATACATATATATGCTAGTTATAACAATTACCATTACAATTATGCATAATTTCATAATCAATTGTAAGAACATGGTTTACAGAAAGTTTTTGTAAAAAAAAAACTTTATACTATAGTGAAACTTAAGATCACAGAAACTTTAGAAATTACGCCATATAAAGATATATACGTACATATATATGGTATAAAGGTTTTGAATAATACCTTCTTTTTCTTGGTTAACCCTTGCTAGTCACAGAAAACCTTTCAACTTCAGAGACCTTTTCCTCTCAATTTACTCTATTCTCTCTCAATTTCTACAATCTTCCTTTTCTTTTCTTTTGAGCCAAAACCCAAATACTCTTTAAAAAAAAACAAAATAAAACCAACGACGCCCATTTAAAAACAAAACCGACGCTCTACTCAATACCCCCTATTCAATTTATCATTACAAATTAATATATATATTTTATTTATTAAAATTCAAATTTTAAAAACCAAAAGCCATAGGGCTTTGTTTGACAAAATAATTTAAAACTTAGAGACTTAATAAACTTAAGCTTTGTTTGGCAAACTAAATTAAAATCACTTTAATTTATTTTAATAACCAAATATAATATAGTTATTTGTCACATTTAATTAAGTTTTCATACTTAATTAATTAATTCTAATAATAATTTATTTATTAAATTATTTAATCACAAAATTCAATACAAATAATTACCCATCAAAAATAAAATATCAATATAATAATTCATTTAATCAATATAAACTCTCTAATTTAATTATTAAATTAAACTAGAATATTATCTCCTATCCTGAATTTCCTTAACTCATTAACTATTTAACAAATAATTAACTAAATCAAATCAATCAAATTGAACAATTATTTATTCAACACTAAACACATCCAATCAATATTTATACACATCAATAAATATTTATAAATTACATTTAAAATTCTAAAATTCTGGAATATTACATTATTCCCCTCTTATAAGGATTCTGTCCTCAGAATCACAACTCAAACTACTCATTCGTTATAATCTTCCCTTATTTACAAAGATTACGTCCCTTAATCGAAGACACAAATTAAACAAATAACTCAGAGTAATCTTTCATCATTTTATCTAAATATAGGTTTTATATATCCTACTACATTCATTACTTTATCAAATTCTAGGTTTCATTTCATAACCTTCACTTGAACTCAATTATATTCTGAGTATTATATATCTTTTAACCCATTCATTTTATTTTCTAAGGATCGTTATCATTAACACTCGGGATATTACATTTACCCTTTCTTCTAAGAATTTCGTCCTCAAAATTTTATTTATTAATCTTTATTCATTCAATCTATCAAAGTAGATTTTCACGTCACTACTTCATTCCTTCATTGGTTTCTATAACCACTTTCTTTTCACAAAGATCTTTCTACAATTATTAACTTTTCTATTAAAAGTTTCATGTTATTCTTTGATAACTCATATCCTTCTCACTTCAAAATTTCTTTTCTCACTTATTCAACATATTCATCATTCAGTGTCGCATTCTCCGACTCGCTTCTTTCAGAGGAATACTTTCCTTTTTCACTTCCATCTTGCAGAATAACAAGAATCTTCCACAATTGTTCAATAATTAGGAAATAGTGTGAATAACTCAAGAATTTAAAAGATTCCAAATCATGTTGAGGGTCACAAGACCGTGAACTCTATTCTCTAGGTTTAATAGTGCTTCACCCCCCGGTTCTTCACACTTTAAACCCTCTTTTTGATTGTTTATCAATCACAAAGACTTAAAACACCCTCCGCAAGTACTCTAGGTGATCAACCTATTGTACATGTATTGTGCACAACCATTTCAGCGCAAAGTATAAACTAAGAGTAACCTCTAATAAAAGAGTTGTTCATCTCAGAATTTAGAGTGCAAGCATTCAACTGAGGGTCTAATGACCACGAACCATGTCCACAGTTATAAGTAATCTTTCAACTTTAACTTTAACAGTCATACGACTATAAGGACTCCAAGGTACTTAGGGGATCAATCCTTCGTACATGTATTGTGCACAAACATTTCAAATAGAAAGTATAAACCAAGTCATGAACCCCTAAATAATAGGTTGTTCATCTCAGCTTTTCAACATCTAAATCTACACCAAAGCAATTTGGTTTGGCATAACTTCTCAAGAAACTCTTGAATTTCATGAACATCTTTCGATATTTGTCTAGCTGAATCAAATAGCATAGACCTCTACAACAATTTAGACATCAACCGAAATATACATATACATATGTATTCTCATATATTAAAGAAATCTCAAAAATCTTTTTATGACATCATGATACCACAATATATTTACAGTCCGTTGAGGATTCCGTCATTTGGTGATTTTATCATACTACATCATACCATAGTGGGCTGATGATCCTTAGATCACATCCAACACTTAGTAATCCGCATTGATGACTCCATCGCTTTTTATCATCTTTGCACCAGATTACATGATGCATTAATGATATAAAATACATTTTGATATATTGCAAATCATTTTTGTCTAGCCGAAACAATTAGCATAGACATACGAATAACAGTATTGTTGTTAAAATTCATTGGTTCCATCATTTGATCCAATGTTTTTCAAGAAAATAAAAGTGTAAACATCAGCACGAAGTCAATAAATTTCGAAAGTCTAGCATTACTAGTAGATTTAGAATACCTATGCTTCCACCATCAACTCCACTTTCTATAATGATCCATTGCTTAATAGGTCTATCTATTCCTATCATCCTCAATACTCCATTTACATTTATCTATATCCAGTTCGTCAAACTTACCACACGTTATGAGTTCAGGAACTTGCCACAATCATATGAGTTTAAAAACTTATCCTAGTCAGACCATAGGCATCCATTCGCTGAGGGGTTCAAAAATATACCATATAATTATGAGTCACGAACCTACCATAAGTATGAGTTTTAAGAACTCGCACTTAACCTTATAATATTCTCTAACTATACTCTACCTATCTGTTATACACATGAGAAAAGAATCACCTTCTCAACAGGCATATAGCAAATAGCGCGACATAAACATTCCAATGATAATCAATGTGATAAACTGAGTGCAAGCACAAAACCCTCACGCATACAAAGGTTTGTATAACTCAGCCATCACATGAGTCCTCAATTGAAATTCCACCTAACTCTATCTTGCTCATAACTTGCTCTTTGCTCGATACGAATTCCTCGTATCACATCATCTATAACTCCTCATGAGTTATCTCATACTATTTCATAGTACACCACCTTCATAGCATTAAGCTATAATCATTCAAAAATTACATACCATATTTCTTTTATAACTTAAACAGATCACGTCGTGATCTTATTCTTTAATCATCTCCCTTAACATTATTTTCTTAACTCGTGATCGTTTTGTTTTACGATCCTCATTCATTCTCTTTTTCATCATTTACGACATTATTCGTTATCTTGGCTATTGGAGTTAGGAAACTCCCATTTATTATCTTTATATCTCTTCAAGATTCTTCTTTGAATCTTCTTGGTTATATAACAATTCTTCCTTTAAGAATTTCTAACTTCATTTACATCGCTCAAAATTTCATTCAAGTTCTAAACTCTCATCATACGTGTCCATTTCTATACTTGGTACACATCGAGTCTCTAACAGTTTCAATATGGTACGCTGAGTGATTTCCCACAAACAACCAATAAACTAGGTTCTGAGTTACTAGTTCGTATATACCTCCGCTCTATGAAGGAATCGTTTAGCCCAGATACCATACATCAACTACTAAAGAGTACAATTGCACCATACTTAAATATAACTCTCTATTCTTAATTTCTTTATCATTCTCTTTTTATAGACATTGTCTATTAATTATCACCTTACATTCTTATCATTGGAGTTGGGTAACCCCACATTCATATTCCTTATAACTCTGCGAGATTCTTCTTTGAATCCTTTCACGCAAGTTTTAATCCCTTATTGTTCAAAGTCTATTTGAGCTTATTCGTTCATTATCTTCACCTCTCTTCTCTAAGGTTATGGCTCACGGTAGATTCTCGCCTAAGGCTTATAACCTACTATTTAATACCAAACCGTAATGCGACCCCAAAATTCATACAATAATATTCTTTCTTGGCCGTTACCAATACAACTTTAATCTATCTTTACATCATTATTCGATGTTAAACTTAATAAAATTGCGGAATATTTAAAACTTTTATACACTTCCTTCTTTCTTGCCCCTCGAATCGCAACCTTTACATTACATCTCTTTGATTCAATCTTATATCATGAATCGTTACAACAAAATGACTATACAAAGTCTTACATCATAACTAAATATCCATATACATTGGATAAATTTCAACTTACAATTCAACAACATGTTACGCTCAAAATATGAAATACATTTCATAAAACATAAGTAATCTTCGTGAATATAGATCTCTATAACTCACTTAGCACATATCTTTACCTTAAAATCTCGACCGCAAAAGTGGTTATTTGCAAGAGTGAGCTCGACAACCCAAAGAAAGTCTAATGATTTTCATGCATCACATAGCATATAATAACATGCTCGATATACATCTCATAATAACTAAAACAACATGGCATACATGCTTTTAGTTCACATAGCAAATATAAAGATTGAGTTCCTTACTCAATCCTCCTTATTTAACCAAAACAATGCAGTCATAAATTGACTTTAACATTTCATGATTTCAACATGTATAACATATCATGCAATTTAAAATAGTTCATCAAGTCCACGTAACAAATAGGAACCGAAAGACTTGCCTTGATCGTTGTTTACCAATAATAACTTAACAGCTTACAGTTATCTGCACTTCACGTGCCCTACACAATTATATAATCATACACATCAACTATTAGTCACATAACAACACATAGCAATTATAATGTAAACTCTACTAAACATCTCATAATCTTTCCTATTAATTAGCACACAATGTTAAATTAGATTGTGCTAATTTTTTGACTTATGACTCACTATATTTCTTCTTAGTCAAACTCGAAGTTCATTCAAGTGCTTAAGTCTTGCTAGGACTACTTATTGGTTTTATATTAAACCCATTCCATATCTTTAAATATTCATCTCAATTGAATTGAAACACTTTTTAAGTTCATTAACACTTGGCACGGCGTTTCGACGTTCAATCGTCACACGCACGATTTGCCTCTCTTGTGTATGCTTACTATGCTTCTATAACCTATCTAATACATTATTTATTAATGTTAAGCATCATTATATTAACTAACATATATGTTTTGTAACTTAGGACATCATCTTTTATCGTCAGGAGCACTACACATGCATATGTGCATGCCCGACGCCCTCCGATTGCCCCCAAAAATACAACAGTCCTAACGATGACCATTTTGACTATTGTTACAGACCTCAAATTAAAACCCTTAAAGCATAAAAGTTGTAGGTCTATTCGTCCTCGTTCCGGATCATGTTGAATCCCCTCAATCGGAGTTCATATGAGAAAGTTATGGTCATTTTAATATGTGAGGCCAAATCGTCTGGCTAGGACTTTTTTGTTCCGGCACATGACGCGAGAACTAAGTCATACTGATGGCACCATGAATGTGAGATTGGCATTTGGGGCGCAAATTTCAGCTATTTGGGTGCGAACTTCTGGCATTTGAGCTTAATTTTGGCGTTGGGGCTCCATTTTTTGGTATTTGGGCGCTAAAACTATGTAACCGAAGCACGAAGACCATTTTCGGTCTGTTTAAAAAGTTCTAGCAACTAATTACATACATATAACTGATGTAATTTACACATAACCTCACCAATCATACATATATTAACTTAAAACTACTGAACAATAATTTAAGAGAACTTAAATCTTTGAAAACCATATTTTCAACCCAAAAATCTCATCTTTGATATTTCTTGACACATTGAACACTGTAATCATTATGATACACCAATTTGATTTCTTTGAACAAAGTTCTCTTCATTTCATACCCAATTAACATAATCACACTTCAATTTCTTTTTACATTTCATAAAGTAATAAAATACTCATTTCTAATAGTCTTATAAGACATGTTATTAGTGCATCTACGTTCACTTTGTAAAACCAATTCCTTTCTTTAACACGTAAGTAACATACAATCACATATATATATATATATATGCTAGTTATAACAATTACCATTACAATTATGCATAATTTCATAATCAATTGTAAGAACATGGTTTCTGTAAAGTTTTGTAAAAAAAAACTTTATACTTATAGTGAAACTTAAGATCACAGAAACTTTAGAAATTACGCCATATAAAGATATATACGTACATATATATGGTATAAAGGTTTTGAATAATACCTTCTTTTTCTTGGTTAACCCTTGCTAGTCACAGAAAACCTTTCAACTTCAGAGACCTTTTCCTCTCAATTTACTCTATTCTCTCTCAATTTCTACAATCTTCCTTTTCTTTTCTTTTGAGCCAAAACCCAAATACTCTTTACGTAAAAACAAAATAAAACCAACGCACGCCCATTTAAAACAAAACCGACGCCTACTCAATACCCCTATTCAATTTATCTGTTACCAAATTAATATATATATTTTATTTATTAAAATTCAAATTTTAAAAACCAAAAGCCATAGGGCTTTGTTTGACAAAATAATTTAAAACTTAGAGACTTAATAAACTTAAGCTTTGTTTGGCAAACTAAATTAAAATCACTTTAATTTATTTTAATAACCAAATATAATATAGTTATTTGTCACATTTAATTAAGTTTTCATACTTAATTAATTAATTCTAATAATAATTTATTTATTAAATTATTTAATCACAAAATTCAATACAAATAATTACCCATCAAAAATAAAATATCAATATAATAATTCATTTAATCAATATAAACTCTCTAATTTAATTATTAAATTAAACTAGAATATTATCTCCTATCCTCGAATTTCCTTAACTCATTAACTATTTAACAAATAATTAACTAAATCAAATCAATCAAATTGAACAATTATTTATTCAACACTAAACACATCCAATCAATATTTATACACATCAATAAATATTTATAAATTACATTTAAAATTCTAAATTTCTGGAATGTTACAGAGGGAGTCTTATTTGATATGTGAGAAAAACTTGGTAGCAAAAAGATACCAAAATAATAAATTGAGAGAATTACAGTTTATTGTTCGTGGGTATACGCCGCCATCTACGTTCCATTGAAAGCTTGAAGACTTTATTACTTGGGGTATTTTGGGGTGGTGAAGTTAATTAGGTTTCTCAACTTAATTAAAGGTAATTTGTACTATCTCAATTTATTATGTAACCTCAAGTTTTAGGGCATAAAACTTGAGAGGATTATTGTAAGCTCATTATTAGTGATATAGTGGAGATTCGGAGTTTGACCCGTGGTTTTTACCTCTTAGTTTTAGAAGGTTTTTCACGTAAATTTGGTGTCTTGCTTGTGGATGGTTATTTGTTATTTTTGTTCTCATAATTGATTTTGTTGATTTCATATTTAATTGCACAAAGATGAAAAAGTAATTCCTGGGATAGAGATTATTTTTGACGTACTTTTTCCCAACAACCTCTTGTCCCTACTAAAATAAAGCCAAATCCCCTACCGCTAGAACTTCTAGCGGTAGGTAAGTTCAAGTCAATTTAGGGGCATTTTAGTAAACTGGGATGCCGTTAAAAGGGATGTTATTGCCGCTAGAAGTTATAGAAGCAAGGGGAAATTGATTTTAATCTGAGCTTTTTATTATCGCAATCAACGGCTAAGATCATAATTGCTGAAGTAGTGTTCGTGGCAACCGGTTGCCACCGATGAGGACCTTATATATATATATGGGACGACTTTGCGGTTATGAAATAGTCCTCTCATAACTATTAAATTAGTTTGAAGATTACATAACATAAAATCAACATAAGAGAGTCGATGCATAAGACAAACTGTTAAATGCATCTTTTATTTTATGAGTTTTAATCAATTTTGGGTTTAATTTAAATTATTTAATTGATTGAATTTAAATAAAATTACAAGTGCATTTGATAGTATATAATAAGGAGATTTAGAGAGAACAATATACGATTCAAGTAAGAATTATATATTGTATTTTAATTGTATCCAAAGTGGGGTATATGAAAAAATTATTTCCACAAAAATCCACATTGGTAAGGAGTTAAACTATTTAATACGTTATAAACATAAAGAGAATAGCTTAAACTATTTGTGCCTTCTCCGAGCCATGAGCCTTTCTTTTTAGATAGAGCTCGAACCAGGTGAACCAGATTAAACTGTAAGACCCCAACTTTTATGAATAAAGAATAATTTTCTCGAAATATATTTTTGAATATTATGGTGTGGATTTGATATAATGTTATAGTTGTGGGTAATGTTTATAAATTTTGCAAAGTAAGCAAGTGGTTATATAATATTCCATTGGTCGGAGAATATTCATTTTAACAGGGAATATTCATATGACGGCACAATCAATGATGGACCCCACAACGGAAGTATTGTCGTAGTTAGAAAACGACAAAATTATCTTTCTATAAAAATAACGGCGGAGGTGTTACCGTTAAAACTGTTGAACTACGGTAATAAAAGTACAATGTCTGGCTGTGGTTACATAGTAAGCAGCACCTGTATTAATTATTGATATTTACATTGAGAAGTCACTCGATTATAATCAATTATTGCTACGATAATTCTTCGCATCATATCTCTCATATTATTGATTCAATTATTGTTACAAAGATCATCCGCATAATATGATATATTATTAAATCAATAATTGAGGCGGCAAAGTTATTCATATTATTATTTGCAATATTGACAATGTGCAGAAGTTCATCGAGGAGAGGTTTGGTCACCTAATTGCGCACTCAATAAGGAGAAATCCTTATCTAAAGCCCCCTCTTTCTTGGGAACGACCTGGTTGTTAAATATTGTGAATTATAATATTAATGATGAATAAGTTCGTGTTGATTAAAGATGGTTTTTATAGTTCCATTGTGTTGAAATTAATTGTGTTAGTGGAAATCGACATTTGTTTCGATAATAATTGATGTCTGGAGGTTATATTTTTTAATCGGGTATTTGGGACACTTTTCGTGTCAGATTACTATTCACGAGTTACTATTCACGGGATACTATTCACCCGTAAATATATTTCTTTTCGGTCCAAATTATTTTTGGATACAATATTATTCCATGAGGAGATGTGCTAATTTTTCAGACCGTTGGTTGAAGATATAATAGTAAATCAAATGGACCGCTGGTGGAAAGTTATAATAATAAATCAATATGGATCGTTGGTTTAAAGTTTTAATAGTAAATCAGTATGGACCGTTGCTTTAAGTTTTAATAGTAAACCAATATGGACCGTCCGTTTAAAAGTAAATCAATTTGGACCGTTCATGAATTAGTTACTATTCAGTCCATTCTCCTATAAATAGAAGCTCATTCCTTTATTATTTCTTACGAATTCACTGAAACTCTAAAGAGAGAAACTATAGAGAGAAAGAAGAAAAGTATTCTTCTACTTCACTACTCTAGTATCCAATTTCTTCTAAGGTAAGGGAGATTATTTTTTGTACTCGTAAGGGGTATTATTTCTTTCTTATTCATGAAGAGAACTTCTGTTATTCCATTCTTTATTATTCTATTGGAATAACCTATATACGCGGGCTACCCTATACTTGGTGAAATTCTTCTGTTATTCCATTCTTTATCATTATGTTGGAATAACTTTTATACATCGCAATCTACCGCATACATGGTAAAATTCTTTTGTTATTCCATTCTTTATTATTCATTTGGAACATCATGTCTGCATGCGTTTATGCGACCTAGTTCCATTATTTATTATTCTATTTGAATATCATGTGCATGCGTTTACGCTGGACTCGGTTCCATTATTTATTATTTTATCGTAATATCATATCTGTAAGTTTATTATGGGACTGGTTCCATTATTTATTATTACGTTGGGAATAACTTTTCGTCATGCGATCTATATCGCGCGTATGGTGAATCATCGTTATTCCATTCTTTATTATTCATTGGAATAACTCGCTCATGTGGATTACCACATGCATGGTAAATGATCCCATTGATTCATTCCTTATTAAATTGTAGAAATGATGCGTCTACGTGGATTACCGCATGGCAAGCGAAAATCCATTTGCAGTTTCATATATTCTATTATACTCAGATGGTTAAAGCTTTAGCTTCTATACTCCATGAAATTAGTGGAATATCGTTGATATTTGCGCTTCATCCAGTATCTTTTCATGGAAATATTCTTCTGAGCATTCTTGAATTTTATTCTACAAAGTAGTATCATGTTGACAAATTGGACGTTATTGGTTCCTGGATAAATTAATTTATAAATCTTTAAAATTTATTCTTGAATTTGTTTTATTGAATTATTATGTCATTGTCATCATCCTCATGCTTATATTGTAATGAAAGTCATCTTTGACTTACGTGCATAGATGGACTTGGTATGATTATGACCAGGGATTATTCGGTATAATCATGACCGTAATGTGACGAATGATGTGGTAAAAGTCCTCATTGGCATGTAGTTCATTGGTGGACAGTTGTTGGTATGATTATGACCAGGAATTATTCGGTATAGTCATGACCATTGATGATTACATGAATATCCTTGGCCGTGGAGCAGGGATGATTTGATTTTATTTATTAAGCTGAGTCTCAACGATAAAGTTGATGAAAAACTTTTTAAATCATAGAAGATAGTAGATTTTATACCTTACTTGACTCTTCTAATGGATTGCTTGATCCGCTGCAGTTAAACTTATTGTCTATTATATTCTATCAGTTTAACATTGTTGAAGGCTAATGATAATTTATTCTGCATTATCTTAGTTATAATATTTCTTATTAGGCTAGTTGAGCTCACCCTTTTGCTTTCATTGTTCTCTTTAGGAAATAAGAACGTAGCAGGGACTAGTCGGGGAACAGAGTGATGGTCCTAGATAGTGCATTAGTAGTCCTCACTATTCTGTGAAATAGTGTGATAATAAATGTAATGAGAACCCCATTGAGTTTGTATATTGTCTAGATGATAATATTTGTATTAAAACTCACATCATATGTTTAGTCGTATTTTACATGACTGTTGCATAATTAAGTTGTATTTAAATTCAGTACCTTGTATCTGACGACCCAAGATGGGTGATGTATACCTGTTTTGAGGGTGTCACATAAACTGTAAGAAAAGTTTGTTCATCAGTTACTATAATAATATGCACATGAATATGAACTGTTTTGTATTGATTAATGTTATGATTACAAA
This sequence comes from Panax ginseng, assembly GCA_020205605.1. NCBI lineage: Eukaryota > Viridiplantae > Streptophyta > Magnoliopsida > Apiales > Araliaceae > Panax > Panax ginseng. The sequence goes on from CM035146.1 coordinate 5,396,889, forward strand.
ATTATTTTTGTAACTGATACTTAATTAATAATTCAATTTTATGGGAGAGAAAGCCAACCAATTTCTTCTCTACATTTCCTTATACTCATATATATTTTCATCTTTTACAATGAAGCAAGTAACAGAGATTCATCAGTGAATTGCTATCACTGTGAAATTATAGGCTTGACATATATCATGGAGGTAGATTGTCAGTAGCCTTTAACAAACTTTTTTGGGTAAGGGATAATAAACACCTTAAGGACATAGAATACTCGTGTTAATCTCTTATTCTAATTGTTCTGTGTTTAGTTTTTATTTCACAAACCGTATTTTATATATTTTGATGATAATATTAAATGATATAATGTTCTCAAATTTAACATCACAATTTCATTAACATGTTCTCATTATTAAATTAAACAATTAATGAATTTAGAGGTAATTAGAGAACAAATTAAAATATATATTTAAATTTGTAAATGTTACAAATGAGACTAGCTCAGAGTAATAACAAAAATAATACATCAAATATAACTAATTTAATAAGACATGAGGGGGAGAGGGGGAGAGAGAAGCACACAGTCAGGGGCGGATCCAGTATCTATTCTCAATAGAACGGATTTTTTTGAGTTGAAATTTAGTGAGATAGAGAGCGAGAATTTGAATATATTATACACCGTGTGTTTAATTTTTTTTTTAGAATAGTAGTAGCTTAAGCTTTTTTTAGAGTAGTTGAGTTTAAGTTTAAAAAAAAGTTGAACATAGACAATGTCTCATTTGCCCTCCAAGTAGATCAACGAGTGCATACAGCTGGTCTTCAAATAGAAAATAGTAGTAACAAAATCTCTACTAGTGATCAATTCCCCTTCTACTTGGACCAGGGTATGCTTTGGTTTTTGTAGAACTAGTGTCCTTTGAATTATTGAAGGAATAAAGAGGTGCTAATGCTATGGATGAAAAATATTTTTGATCAAAGCTTTCTTGCACGCGTAAAGGCCAACGGAGGCGAATGGAGTGTTGTAACAAGAGCATGAGAAAGATAAGTGTAAGACCCCAACTTTTTAATGAATAAAATCAAATTTTCTTTATTTATTATTGTGAATAATAAGGTATTAATTTGATATAATACTTTAGTTATGGGTGAAATGGGTAAATTTTCAAAATAAGCAAGTGGTTATATAATATTCATTGTTGTCGGGGAATATTCGTTTGGTCGTGGAATATTCTTTCTGTCGGGGAATATTCGTACGACGGTGCAGCTATTTGTGGACCCCATAACGGATAAGCTGTCGAATGGAGAAAATGACAAAATTGAATAACTTGGCGTAGTTATTACGAATTAACTAACATCGTTGGAATACCCGGTGGTTAAAATCTGATGTCTGGCGTTGTTGACAAGAGATAGACATGGTATTGCATGGTGATTATTGAATTATTGATCCTTACGTAAGAAGACACTACTCAATAATTGTCACATTAGTTACTGTTCAATATTTTATTTTATTGATTCAATAATTGCTGCGTTGATATTTTATATTATTGTTGTTCAATAATTATCACTGCACAGATATCTCCATTATCAGATCAATAATTCATATTATTTGAATAATATTATTAGATAGCATTATTGGCAATGTCTAGAAAGTTACATCAAGGAGAGGTTTGGTCACCTAATTATTGGGCCAAGAAGGAGAAATCCTTATCTTAAAGCCCCATCTTTCCGGGAACATTTGGTTGTCATAAATGTGATTACGTAATATTATTTGTGAATAATTAATTATTGATTCATATGATAAGGAAATATTTATTTTATGTGGATATAAATGATGGATTTATTTATGTGGTTATTAATGAAGGAATTAATGCTGAGATGTTTTATCAGTATTTTATCGGATTAAAAGTATTTAAAAATCATCTGTTTGTAGATTTCGGGTATTTTTCTGTTTGGAATTTGGAAAAACTCAAAGCTATAAAGTTGTAGAGAATTCGATTTCGTGTGGAATGGACATAAAATTTATTTATTTTTATAAACGGGCTATTTTCTATGAATTATTAAAGTTTCTAATTATTCTTTAAATGATAAAACATTTTGGAAAATTCTAGAATTGGTTGGTGAGAAATGTGCTCAATTGAATTTCAAATGTGGTGGGTGGCAATATAATGTGAGATAAAGCCATCATCAAAAGCGAGTTAGTCTTCTATATGCGTTCTAAGCATTTTCCTATAAATAGAGAGTGCTTAGTTAGAATTGAAAATTATACCAAAATTCATAAGTTTTCTCTTTCTCTCTATATTATCGAGCGTATTCTTGTGAGTATTTTGATACTTTGAGTGTTGCTTATCTGGTGCAAGTTCCTTCAAAGACTATATCTAGTATTCGATTGAAGTATTATCTTTTTGAGGTAAGGGATGTTATTTTCTTCAGTAAGTGATATTATTTCTTCAATATCATTATCTTAGAAATATTGGTTGGAACTTTTTATCAAATTTGGAACTTTTCATGTCGTGGTTACTTATTCATGATTCTTATTATTCACGAGTTACTATTCATGAGTTACTATTCATGAGTACTATTCACGAAGCATTATGATTTTTCTTGTGGAATTTCTATCTTTTGGTGTGAGAGTTACTATTCACGATTATTCAAGACTATTCACGATCTGACAATTATTCACTTAATACGGCATTATTCATCAAAAAATGAAATTTTCTTCTTTTTATCCAAGGTGTCTATTATGGTTACTATCTTTGATTGGATCCATGTTTTGATCTTTATTCTTGAATTTTGCTTCAAAATTGGTTATTATGAAGTATTATTGATCTTGGATAAACTGTAATACGAATCTCTAATATTTGTTATTTTGTTTCACTGGATTCGTTCCTTTAAAATATTTTTCATCATCCTCAGTCCTAAATGATGATATTACTGAATATCTTTGGCCCGTAGTAGGCAAAAGATGAATGATTAATCGATGAATATCTTTGGCCCGTAGAGTAAAAGATGAATGATTACCTAATGAATATCTTTGGCCCGTGAGTAAAAGATGAGCAGTGTTGAGATGAACATGACCAATTGGTGATACAAATGAATATCTTTGGCTGAAAGTGCAAGATAAATATTTGATTAAAGATGTATATTGATTGTTGTTCTGAGTGGATAAAATATTGATGATGGACTTTTAAATTCATAGAAGATAGTAGAATTCTTTTCTACTTGACTCTTCTAATGGATTGCTTATTCATTGCGATTGTTGATCTAAAACTTGTTGTCTATTATATTTTATCAGATTTTTTCTTGTTGAAGACTAATGATAATTTGTTGTATATTATCTTAGTCATAATATTTCTTACTGGGCTAGTTGAGCTCACCCTTTTCTTTCTTTCACCTTCTTCAGAAATGAGAATATAAATTTGGGACTAGTCGGGGAATGGATTGACGGTCCAAATGGTTACATTAATAGTCCTCACTATTCTGTGAAATAGAGTATCAATAATTGTAATGAGGACCCCTTTTGAGTTTTTATACTGTCTATTAGACAATAGTTGTATTCAAACTCACAGTATATGTGTTGTCGTATTTTGCACGACGATTGTATTACTGAAGTTGTATTTGTTTTTGTACCATGTATTTGGCGACTCAGAATGGGTTGGATGGAATGGACCTATTTTGGGGGCGTCACATAAGGGATTAGACTTGATAATATAATTAGTTAATTATTAGGTCAACTCATATTAACTAGAACAAAATAGGTTGGTTAATTATTTTTATTTATTTAAGATGGGTAAGGTTTGAAATCATATTTTTAAAAAGAAATATAGGTCTAAACTGGTTATCCATTTTTTGACCCATATTTCATTTCAAATCCAAATCCAATGTTCTTTCCACCCCAGATTCAGAATTTTTTGATTCAAAAAAATAATATTCAGTGATTATGTATACACCTCCACCCACACCGCCACCCCCACCCAAAAAACAAATATTCAGTAATTATGTATACACTCCACCCCCACCCCACCCCACCCCACGCCCACCCCCACCCTTCTCAAAAAAATTAATATTTACTAATTATGTATAAACTCCCACCCCGCCTACTCCCACCACCCCCCTTGTGACAACCCCAAAATAGGTCCATTCCATCCAACCCATTCTGAGTCGCCAAATACATGGTACAGAAAATAACTACAACTTTATTACAACAATTGTCGTTCAAAATACAACAACACATATGCTGTGAGTTTGGATACAAATATATACCAACTGTGACACTCATCCCAACCTTGGATAGCACGTCACAATAACACCTTACATAAAGGTATAGTCAAAAACTGTTTTAGAAATTAGAATCTTTGGGAAGTGCTCAAGGAAACCTTCGTAAATGGGAGGCCATGCGTCTAGGTTATGATAGATATCATATGGCTACAGAATTATCCTTGGTTGACCCAATAAACCCCTAAGAAAAATGAGAAGATTACTATCATATTCTTCCCAATGGTGAGTCTTCTCTTGACATATCATTATCTCCACTGTCTCTAAATGAGAATTATACTTCAAACAAACACCAAGATTATATAGGTAGTGCTCATAAATATACTCAGCAAGTGGATGAGCACAACCCTGTCTTATGATGACACGAGGTTGTATGTCATTAGACATCTTGTATGATAGTGGCAAAACACCCTTCCAACGTTGGGTTCGTCTCACCCTAGTTGATTCACCAAATATAACTACTAAATGATGACCACCGTTTTATTCCCATGTTACCCCCGCTCGACCTAGCTACACTCTTATTACCTGAAAGGAATTGTGAAATAGAAGGGTGAGCACAACTAGCCCAGTAAAGAATATCATGATTAAAGATAATTAAATTATCAATAGCCTTCATCAATAATAAATCAGAGATTTAGAACATATGGTAGATGATAAAAATTTCAACCATAGTTGCAGCTTAACAAACAATCCATTAGAAGAGTCAAATAGACCATAAAGTCTATTATCTTCTATGTTAAAATCCACCAACAATGTTTTATCCCCGTAACATCAATCAGCAGTTCGGTCCACAATCATATGAATAACTCATAATCATAATTGTGATTCTAAATTTCTCTTCGCATCCGTGATTGAAGATAATTTTCATCACATGTCTTTTCCTGAAACATCAAAGATCATGGTTATACCAAATCACAGTTCCTGTTTATAATCATACTAACAATTTCATCTTTGCACTACGGGCCAAAGATATTCATCAACAGACCATCTTTGCACTACAGGCCAAAGATATTCAACAACAGGTCATCTTTGCACTACGGGCCAAAGATATTCATCAACAATTCATCTTTGCACTATAGGCCAAAGATATTCCTCAACAGTTCATATTTGTACTACAGGCCAAATATATTCATCAACAGTTCATATTTGCACTACAGGTCAAATATATTAATATATCAAAGAAATATATAATCATTTCAGAATTTATATAAACAATTATAACCATGTTGATCATTTCACCTTTGCACTTAAGCTAAAGATATTCAATTATAAATTCAATGGTCATGATCATATACCACCAACAATTCAACTTTGCACCATCGGCCAAAGAGAACTCATAGTCATGATCATACCAAAAATCTACCCATCTTTACACTTAAGTCAAAGAGAAATATCATCATTAGGGTTATAAAAATGTTATATATGATAATAAAAATAATATGACCAACATATAGTTTTAATCTCAAGAGTAATATTCATAACTCAACTATAATTTGGTCAGAAAAAGAAACTAATTTTGTTGTTAATAGTAACTCGTGAATAGTAACCCATGAATAGTAACTTCGTGAATAGTAACTCATGAATAGTAACTCGTGAATAGTAACTCGATACAAAAAAGTAGAAATTCCACAATAAAATTCATACCAATATTTCGGTATAATGATATTGAAATAACATTTCTTAAACTTATAAACAATTTATTTTAATTGTTTACACTTTACTAAATAATGCATTTAATCATTCTAAAATGTCAAACTCATAAAATTTCATCACCAATAACCAAAACCTTCATCAAAAATCTGCATATAACTCATGTATGATTCTCAAGCCATAAAATCATATTTTCCAATTTTCTTACTTCACATAACATATTTAATTCTTTTACTCATAACTAGACCATTTTTATGAAAAATACCAAATCAGTTCCAAAAATATTTCTTTTCTGGGATTTAGCAGAATATAGTCCCATATTGAACATATATTTTCCTCAGAATTTTCCCAGGCCGTTCCCAAGAAAGAGGGGGCTTTCCAATAAGGATTTCTTCTTACTGGCGCGCAATTAGGTGACCAAACCTCTCTTTGACAAAATTTTCTAGACATTGCCAATAATGCTATCTAATAATATTATTCAAATAATATGAATTATTGATCTGATAATGGAAAATACTGTGCAGTGACAATTATTGAAACAATAATAATATAAACTATCAACGCAGCAATTATTGAATCAATAAAATAAAATATTGAGCAAGTAATTCATCGTAACAATTATTGAGTAGTAGTGTCTTCTTTACGTAAGAATCAATAATTTTAAAAATATCGTGTAATCTTGTGTGCTCTTTGTGCAATAACGCAGATATTACACTCTCATCCCCACCCACCCACCTTAGCCCGCCACACCCCACCCCCCCCCAACCCCCAACCCCAAAAAAATATACTCCTCCAGTCCCATAGTTATATAAATTTGATTTTTTATTTTAAGATGTCCTAATATATAGGCTACTTACTATTTATAAAATTTAGTTGGTTCATTGTTTTACTGTTATGCCCTTATAATAAATATTCAACCATTACTCTTTTTTTGAATAAACAACATTCAGTGTCATTATTTTTATCACCACATTTAATGTTGTTGTATTATCTTTGGTTAAAGTTATATGGTTATGGACTTTAATAGTCAGTACACGTCAATCAATGAAGTTGAGAGTTCCAGTGTGATAAGTAAGGAGTAATTAACTTATTCATTAATTCCATATTAAAGTGTATATATGGAAAATTTATGTTAAAAATTGCCACTTAAACTGATTTTCTTAAACTATGTGCCAAAAAAAATCGACCTATAACTATGGGACGGAGGGAGTATTCTTGATTATGTATACCCCCCCCCACTACTACTCCCACCCCCCACCTTCACCCACCCTACCCTAAAAAAAATATGGGTCGACCTATATTTGAACTATAACTATATGGTTCCAACTCATACAACTTATATTAAAAATAGTTAATATGATTTTAGTTCTTAAATGAAATTATAACCATATTTTGTAAACCATAATCAACCCATAATCATATTTTGTCAGGTATAATGATTCATGATTCTTGCTTCTCATATTACCTGGTTATTTATACATGTTACTCCCTCCAAAATCCTAATGATGCAGGTATAACATGGAATTTGACCTGTTAATTTTATTAGCATAAATTTAGTTTATTAGATAATTAAGGGGATTTTGTGGGAATTTAGACTTGAAACAAAATCACAAATAATTTATGAACTCTAATTCCTTATAATGAGGGGATTAAGGGTTGAACAAAACTTTTGTTAAATATTTTCTTGGAGAATTAATTTGCTCATACTCTCGTCCCCTCGTCGTGCTCTGGGCTCACTTTCGTCCCATATCAGACTTGTCGATGTTTGTAGCCCCAATTCACATACAATATATATTAATTCATCTTAATTCTTCCATTGAGTTTTAGGTTACACTTTGTAGATTTAATTTATTCCATAATTAATCTCCTCAAATTATGTTCAGCTTCTAATATAGTTGTACAAAGTTTTTGTTATATATAGTATCCAGCATGGAATTTCTTGTAGCTCCACCAATTTGGATAATATATGCACAAAATCCGCTTTGAAAATGAACTCTTCCGTGAAGGTGAAATTATATATATCAAGGCTGCCTAAGTATCAAAAAGATATAAATAAATCAAAAAGAGCTAGATCACAAGCAAGTTATAGAATGTTTAAAATACTTAACTATAGATCCATTATGTTAAATAAATAAATAAATAAATAACTATTGATGAAGGTCAAGGTAAGCTTATATGAATTCTAAAGATACAAGCTAGAAGAGAAAAATCTAAACACCAAAGTTTTAGCTCAGTTGGTGGCAGTGACAAAGTAGGGCGTGTGTATTTAATTTTAATTAAAAACTAACGAAAATAAATAAATAAAAAAAGTATATAACTGAGCACGAGTAGTCCAAGAAATTATGCTTAAGATGAGATCTACACAAAAAGAATTTAATATAGTAGTAGTAAGCTTTTAATTTCTAATAACTTTTCCCAAAAATAAAATCTAGTCTTGAAATCAATATTGGAAATTAAAAGAATATTCAAAATAAATTATATCTGAGTCTGTCGTAGGCAAACTTTTATATGCGCGTGTCAAATGGAACTCTCGTTTTATATTTTTCCAAGACATATGAGTAACTCTTTATATATATTTGATCTGGGTTCTACATTTCCATGTTGTGTACGATATTATTGCATTCCTGTTTCACTAAAATGAGGACTACAGTTTGGTAATTAACTTGGTATTTGTTATATATATCTTAATTGAAACTGAAACCAACTGGTGCAAACTAAAACCAATGGTGCCACACAAACTGAAAGCATAAGAATGAAAAAATTGCAATATAAACTGAACACATGAAACCATAGCAAGATATAAACTCAACCAATGAAACCTGCTGCAATACAAACTGAACAAATGAAACCATAGCAAGATATAGTTTCATAAGTGATGTAATATTGCCTGAACTTAAGGTTGAGTTAGGTGACAATGAAACTCCTTCTCCAATCACATTAATTTCCTATATTCGACATCATAATATTAATGTCAGATTTTGACCAAATTGCATACCCAGATGGCAACTCAGAGAGTTTACTACACATAGAAGGAACTAGTACTGCAGAATATGTAGAACTTAATTACATGCCAAATTAGTGATCATGGATTCACTCAGACTTATCATCATCTATTAAATGCTACATAAATTTTGCTTCATAATCACAACTCACCAATTGCTCAAAGGAAACAAGAAATACAAAATCCTTTTTTACCTTCCAAAAAGTAACCCAAACATTTTTTAGAACCATAACTGGCTTGAGTTTATACAACTAGATATATTTTGGGAGCTTTAGACAATATATTTTACAATCATGAAGTAAATGAAGGAGTTGTTGGGCCTAAGGATTGGTACTAAGTCCTTGCTTTCTTTTTTTTACTAAATTAGATGAATTGACTTGCAACCAGCTTTTTTGCAGTGTTACCATGCATCTTTCATAAGAAATAAAACATTGATCACAAATGACAAACGATTAAGAAAATAATGATGTAGACATAAGATGCGCGTTTAACTACTGTTTGTTTACCAGATATTAGAAACGAGATCCTAGGAGTCGAATTTTTTCTAAGCATTCTTCCTCAGACTTATCCACATCAGATTAAGCCTACATGGTTACACTTCAAGTCTCTAATGCCGAATTTGTTCATCAACATTTCTTATTACATGCATATCAGTCATCTTCTCCCACACAATCAGATAGTTGGATATATATGTTATTGAAGCCCAAAAGCTCCTTCATGCATGCCAAAGGAATAGATAAACCCAAAAAATTAAATAGTGAATTTGGTACATTAGCGGAGTTGAGAGAATGAATGCAAATATCAATGATGAATTCAATTTAGCCATATTGATTGTGACATCTATTAACATAAATCACTAAGTAGAATTATGTATCATATGATATAGATCATCTTCATGCAATACATAAGTTTAATGTTTAGAAACATTATAACAAATTTCTAGGGAAAAGAAGAGAGAGAAAACAACCATACTTCATACTAACATTGACTCTACACAAGGGAGTAAAAAAGAAAATTATGATACAAGTACTTGAAGTTGAAGGCATGCATTTAACTGGTATAAAAATTACATTCAAATTCATGACCTAAGACAAAATAATAAAAGGCCCAAGGAACATTAATCAAAGTACTTACTTGCAACGAAACTCGCAATGATTAGGGTTCCAAATCGCAGAAATCGCATCAAGGAAATCACAGAAATCGCAACACCCAGCAGTCAGCTCACATTTTCCTTCCTTTTCCTTGTGTGATTTGATCGAACTAGGATTCCAAATCTCTCAGAAATCGTAGCACCCAGGAGCGAAGAAACAACTTAAATATTACATCCGCTAGTTTTCTAGTGGATTAATTGGTTTAATTTTTTTCTGTGATGGCGTTGATGGGGGTATAAGTGAACTTTGAAAATTTTAATTCAGTCTGCTAGAAATTCTAGCTGACGGCATGTTCCCTTTTTTAATCATATTAATTCGTTCATATATATAATAGAAGGTAGAGATGTTATTTACCCATTTTTAATCCATATGAAATCGTATTATGGATCATTCTTTATATATATATATATATATATATATATATATATATATATATATATATATATATATATATAGTTGTCAGGTCCCGTGCCTCCGACATTACATGGACGGTGGAATTTATCTGAAACTTTGGACGGCCCAGATGATTTATTAGGGTGAGCGGAAAATTCAAAATCAATTGTCTTTTGTTAATTAGATATGTATGTGTAAAAAAAATGAAAATTACTTAGAAAGTTGTTCACCTCTTCTATGAGAATATTTTTTCACTAAGCATTGGGCGTAACCAAAGACAAAATTTGAGGGCGATTATGGGAGGTCCAAGCAATGACGTGTAGGTTGCAAATGCATGAGGGAGAAGTTTAAAGTCCTTGGGTTTGATTTTGACCAGATTGAAAAAAAAATGGAAAGTATATATTAATTACGCCCAATGCATCGCGATCTGAGCCAGGAGAATCGTGCTTAATGCACAAAAAAAGACACTCTACCGGCAAGAACACCAATAATCAAACTCAACTGGTTGATTGCAACACATATGGAAACAATGACCTCAATTTTCTTAAAGTAAGATCTTAATTCTCAAAGCACCTACCATCAATATTTTCTTTCTAGAGTATTAATATTTAGTTAAAAGAATAACCATCATGGTGTTGGGCTTGGCAGAGGTCTCTGTTCTTTGTCTTGGTCTTAATGCAGAAACAGATCAATCCAGGAAAAGAAAAAGGAGTCAAGATCAATATTTGTTTCGGAATCACTCTCAATTTCTTCACCATTAATGACAGAAAGACTTTAAATTTGTCAATCCCAAATTTCCTGACATTTTTCTCTTGTCTGCTACTGAAGCTGCAAAAAGGACTTGACAGGGACACGGCAGTAAGCTTCATCCTAAGGGGTCATATGCCCCCCCTCGACTCCCGGTTCCGCCTCTGCTCACAAAACTTCTTCACATGAGTGATGAACAAAAATAAAGAAAATTCTAATGGGGGATAACTTACATTGGTATAGAAATTTCAAATTTTGCTATGAAGTTGAATAAAAAATGAGAATAATGTAGGTGATTTGCTTCTTCTTCTGTTTTTTTACGTTCATCTGATAGAAAGAAATTCAGAATGTTAATGCAGTGTTTAAGTAACTTTTTAGTAAAACAACAAAGTTTTAGGATAGGACACGCGTAAACTTATGTGTGTATAAGACACATTTTTTCTTTTCTCCTTTATATATAGTCTTGGTATATATTACGACAAATTATCAACGTATATATATATACATGAGATATATGAGTAAATTAAGATTGGTCCACACTAAATATCATTTTTTGTATTGCTTAGAGTTCAACGTTAGCTCTCGTCATCCAACTTCATTATAAAATTATATATAAATCATTTTTCATACAAATTTTAAATTTTCATTATATATGATATAATGACACAAAATTTATAAAGTGTTTTTTTTTTGCCATTATAAAGTTAGTTTTGCACCATCTTTTTTTCTTAGTTTTGCATGGGGCTTGTGCCGGTTAGACTTGTACAGGTTTAGCACCGTCCTGTACAGAAGAGGAATACAGTTCAAAAGACTGCCTTTTACATGGAAAAGACGCACAACTACCCAGTCTTTATGATATGCCACCGAACTGACTAAATTGTCTGTCACCTTCTTCTAATTTTAAATTAATTAATACTACTACTAATATACTCCATTTCTGAGTAGATACCCAGAAATAAACTATACAAAATGAATGAGATCAAGACGCGTAACATATGTGAATGAATCCACGCGTTGGACAGGACCTGTGGGAATTCAACTACCAGGTTGACATGCACACTAGAAAGAAAAACACATGCAGCATACAGAAATTCACTTTTTTTGTCCCAAAAACTATATTTTAATTTTACTTTTTGACTTTTTTTTACAACCACATTTTCAAACAACATTTCTTTTATTTTAAAATCAGTAAGTATATGCGGACAGGAATTTTGGATGGAAAAATTAAATTGAAAAAATAAAATAAATTTATTTTCGCGAACAAATTAATTATACTGTCCAATTATTTGCATGAACAAATTAATTTTATTCTTTTGGTCCATTTTTCTGTCCAAAACCCCTGTTCGCATAGAAACACTCTTTTAAAATTTATAAATTTTCATCTTAAGATTTAAGTTACAAGAAATTACAAAAAAAATGAAATTAATTTTTTCTCAAACTAATGTCTATTTTTTTTTTAATCAAGCAGTCTTTTTGTCACCGGATGAAGCAAGTATTCAGTATTAGTATTTAATACATGGGCACTGGGGTACATATATGTGCGGTAATTATTATTTCCAGTGAAAGTATTAGTTTCATAATATATATTTTTTACATAAGAGTGAACTTCATTTACTATGTGAGAAACTTGTAAAATTATCGTATTTACTTAGTAAAATATCATTTCTGTATATGTGTGTCTGTACGTAGCAAGAGTACATATAGTAAATGCCATATCATCAAATACGCCAGTGAGTACAAAGTCAAATTAAAATATTCAAACAATTCTGAATCAAAGTAAAAAGCTCATGCCTAGGCTCAACTACTTGTCAGTCCTCAGTCTTCACCACGTACCCGCCAATATTTACACGAAAATATATAGCTGCAGCGCCAAGTCAAACATTCCTTAGTCATTAACGGGCCCGGCTCACAGTTAATTCAAAAGCCCTCTACCGTCCTCCCTATTTATAAACCAGTAGCTCCACACCTTGTTGCTTCATCAACAATCTCACACATTAACGTCGACACCTACTTTTCCGAGCAAATCTAGAGAGAGAAAAACAATCCAGAGAGGAGAGAGAAAATAGTAAAGACAATACATACAAATTAATGGCAATGGCAAAGAAGAGTTTTTGTCTAGTTTTGAGTATCATGATTTTGTTCATGATTTCACAGCTCAGTAGTGTTGTGGAATGCAGAGCTCTGAAGAAATCAACACCGTCGACCGATAATACGATTGCTGCCGAATGCGATCAACCCGGTGAAGGAGCTAACTCGATGAGCGTGACTCGGTTCGACGTGGCGGTTGCCAATAATGACAGTACTAATGGTAGCAACGGTGGTTCTGCTATACGGAGCTTGATGTTCAAATTGGAGTCTGGACCAAGCAAAAGAGGTCCCGGCCATTAGACTATTCAAAAATCTTTTTATTTTTATTTTAATAATTCTTTTCTTTTTTTATATTCTCTGGCTCTTTAATTGTTTTGATTCTTATGAAGTTTTCAGTATTGCTCAAAGGTGCAATCAATATGTACTTGTTTCTATCCTTTTAGGATTCTTTTTCCTCTTTGATAGAGTGAATATATGTAAAATTGTAGATCCTAACGATATTATAATCGATTTAATTTATTACACAATACAGAAAGATCATCCGTACGCAGTCTCTCTCTCTCTCTCTCTCTTATATATATATATGAATTTAGAAATCAATTTTCAATAATAAATAATTATAAGAAAATGTCATTATTAAATTCCATATGGAAACCAGAAGGATGGCGGACTGATATTTTTCTCCTCCTTTGCATGTGGACTCGGCTCAGTTTCCGTGTCAAATAGGATAATTTTCTACTAAAATATGTCAAATGGTATATATTATTATTATTATTATTATTATTATTATTATTATTATTATAGGGACATATAGTTGTCCTTATTATCACATGAAAAATAGTTATTCCATCCGTCCCAAATTAATTGCTCAGCTTTGATTTTTTAAAGTCAAATTGATCATTTTTAAAACTAATTTTTTTACTATTTTTGCTAAAATATAGGTGAAGAGATTATAACCAAAAGAAAATAAATACAATTTATTACTAATCCCAATTTTTATAATTTTAGAAATATATTTTTATATGCTTAATTATTAAGGGTTAAGTTCAGATGACCACCTGAGATTTGGGCGGTTTACAACTTAACCACCTGTAGTCAGTAAAACTACATTTAAACACCCGACTTTTTGAGTTAAAGTGAAAACGTCACATTTTTCGTCCAATTTAACCGTGCGTGTATGTCACACGCCAAAAGCGCGTGAAAAAGGCTATAATAGTTTTTAAAAAAATATGGGAAATATCTGAAATACCCTTCATCTTCCTCTCTTCTCCTCTTATTCTCCTTCAACCTTCAAACCCACCAACACTCTCGCCCATTTCATCATTTTCTCTGAAGCAGCGCAGATCCGGAGGGATTTAGCGCAGATCCAACTTGAAATTCATGTAGATCTCATATATTCGGATTTACATGTTCAGATTTTTAAGCAAAGCGGTCTTTGCGATGTGTTAAACTATGGGCAAAATGTGAGGCGTGTATGGTTGAGATTAAAAAATGATGTGTTAAATTATGGGCAAAAAGGCGAGGCGATGTGTTAAATTAATTGAGGGATCTATACATACATATAGATCATTATGTATGTATAGATTGGTTTTTGATTGAAAAATATCATAGTGTGACTTCTTTCCTAGGATATTTGGTTCGTTCCGATCGATCTGATTTCTGGTATATTGCTAATATTTCATTTTTCAAATATGGATTCATGGTTTTCCGTCATTACTAATACCTTTTTGGTTTCTAATAGCTTGCACATAAACAGTGGTTATCAAGGTGGGTATAATGATGGCAAAGCAATGGCAAGTTATTTAGTTATTAGTTGTTGGTGTTTCATATGCCATAAACAGTGGAAATCAGTCATGGGGCCCTCTTTTTGGCAAATTGTTCTTTGCAATTTGGGTCATTGTCCACTTGTATCCTTTCCTAAAGGGTTTGTTGGGTCAGCAAAATCGCACCCCTACCATTGTCGTAGTAGTCGGTCAATCCTCCTCGCTTCCATATTCTCCCGCCATGGGTTGAATTGATCCGTTTCACCTCGGGACGCCACAAAAGTCGCTACAAGAGGTCAACGGTGTGGCATTGATTGTTGATTTCTTGATGAAGTAAGCTCCATCATTCGTCATGCTTCTTGCGTTTTATAGAAGAAAAGGAGTCAAAATCGCACTAATTGGAATTAGAAAAGTTACATTCACTAATTGGAATTTGATTGAAGTGAATTAATTTTCGGTTTATCAAGTCTTTATTTGGTTCAATTTGATGGCACAATTGTTGAAATTCATTTAAGAGATTTTGGGTTATTTGTGTGAATTTGGGTGTAAAATTTTGAAGAATGGCAAGAGCTTGTATATTATTTGCTCTGTTTTGGGCCTCCCTTAATATTTGCAGTATATATGCTTTATAACTTCAATACAGAGTTTTAGTAAGTCTCAAGTCCAGAAAGGGGTTCCCCAGTTAATAGCATTTGGCTATAAAAATTTGTTCTTTTGCCAATTAGCTCTTAACTTTGTTTGTATGATAACTAAAATTTTGATAAAATATATAAAAATGGAGCTTTACTCAAAACAAAGTTGCATATGCAATATCATTTATCCGAGTAATATGCTGGAAGCCTGGAAAGAGAAGGGTAGATGAGTCCCAGCTAGGTTGTCGTAGGAAGGATTCTAATAACAAATTTTTGTGGCATAATTTACAATTCTTTCTTTTCAGTGTTCTTGTTTTCCTTTTGTATTACTATACAAGCTCCTGTGTTTTCTATTGTTTTCTGTGAGTCAGATTCCTGCATTCTTACAAAGGAATCCAATTTTTTAGTTTGAACATATTAGTGGCAACATTTATTCTCTGTGAGATTTATTTGATGAAAACATTTATATATAACGAGGAATTATTGTTTATTTGCATTTGAGTTAATTATGTGTTTACTCTTTTTGTTTGTTAGAAAAGCAGAGAGAGAGAGAGAGAGATGAACAAGCATCCATCTTTTATATATAATAAGGGTAATTAAATTTTTATCCAACTTAAAATATGAGTTATAATGAAAGCAATTTTTCACTTCAACTCAAAAAGTCGGGTGTTTAAATGTAGCTTTACTGACTACAGGTGGTTAAGTGGGAAACCGCTCAAACCCCAGGTGGTCATCTGAACTTAACCCAATTATTAATTCTAAACATAGTCAATTTGACTTAAAAAAGTCAAAACTGAGCAATTAATTTGGGACGGAGGGAGTATATAATACTCACATACACACATATCCATACTGTGGGCTCTCGCCAGACATGTGGGACCCGCAGTATGCATGTATGTGTGTGTGAGTATTATGTTGTGATGCCCCCAAAATTAGGTATACATAACCCATCTTGAGTCGCCAGATACATGGTACATAATTCAAATACAACTTAATAATACAACTGTCGTGTACAATACGACAAAATATAAACTGTGAGTTTGAATATAAATATTGCCTACTAGAGAGAATTAAAAATCAAAATAAGTCCTCAATACATTTATTAACACGCTATTTCACAGAATAGTGAGGACTACTAATGTTATCCTCTGGACCGTCACTCCATTCCCCGACTAGTCCCTGCTACATTCTCATTTTCTGAAGAGAACAGTGAAAGAAAGGGTGAGCTCAACTAGCCCAGTAAGAAATATTATGACTAAGATAATGCAGAATAAATTATCATTAACCTTAAACAGTGTTAAACTGAAACAATATAACAAACATCAAGTTTAACTGCAGCGGAACTAGCAATCCATTAAAAGAGTCAAGTAGAGAATAAAATCTACTATCTTCTATGATTTAAAAGGTTTTCATCACTTTTATCATTTGAGACTCGACTTAATAAATAATCCACATCATCGAATCATACCGCACTACTGGCCGAGGATATTCTTTAGTATCACGACCACAATTATCCATACACTCACGGCCGAGAATATTTGTGTATTCTTTAATGGTCATGATCATGCCAACAAGCTGTCCATCAATGCACTACGGGCCAATGAGGACTTTTACCACATCATTTGTAACATTACGGTCATGATTACACCGAATAATCCACGGTCATAATCATATCAAGTCCATCTATGCACTCCAGGTACAGATGACTTTCAAAAAAAATATAAACATGAGGATAATGACAATGATATAAGAATTGATAAAACAAGTTCAAGAATTAATTTATTCAGGGAACTAATAACGCCCAAATTATCAACATGACTTCTTTGTAGAGAGTAAAATTCAAGAATACTCGGGAAGAATATTTTCATGAAAAGATCTTTGGATGAATCGCAAATATCAAGGATATTCCACTAATTTCATGGAGTATAGAAGTCAAAACTTTAACCAATTGAGTATAATAAAGAATGGAATAACAAAATAAATCACCGTAAATAATGCAGACTTAGCAGACGAGTTATTCCATAGAATAATAATAATAACGAAACCAGTCAAGGCGAAATTAGCCAAGCGGGATGTTCCAATGAATAATAAATAACGGAACCGAGTCCGCCGTAAAACGACCGGCTGAGGATATTCCAAGCGAATAATAAATAACGGAACCGGTCCCACCAGAAACGCATGTAGACGAGGATATTCCAAATGAATAATAAAGAATGAAACCCAGTCAGGCATAAAATAAAACGCATGCATGGATATTCCAATGAATAATAAAGAATGGAATAACAAAAGAATTTCACCAAGTATAGGGTAGCTTGGCGTATCTGAGTTATTCAGCAGAATGATAAAGAATGGAATAATGTAAGTTCTCTTCATGAATACAAAAGAAATAATACCCCTACGAGTACAACAAATAATATTTCTACTACCTTAAGAAGATGAAAGATTTGGATATATAAGTAGTGAAGTAGCGAGAATACTTTCTTCTTTTCTCTCTAGTTTATCTCTCAAGAGTTTCAGTGAATTCGTAAGAAAATAATGAAGGAATGAGCTTCTATTTATAGAAAAATGGACTGCAAAGTAAACTAACTCATGAGCGGTCAGATTGATTTACTTTAATCTGACGGTCCATATTTAAAGCAAAATCTTTTAAATAAAATATAATATATTCTATTTATAATCTAATAAAACGAATAACTTTATAAAAGATTTTACTATGCAAATACTATGCGAGCCTTATGCAAACACTATGCATAATAAAATATAATATATTCTAATTATTGTCTAATAAAAGCAGATAACTTTATAAAAAGTATTCTATTTTATATAAAAAGATTTTACTATTAGCCTAATAAAATGAATAACTTTATAAAAGTATTACATTTTTTATATAAAAGATTTTTATTTTATTACATTAATAATACCAATAAAACAAAATCGGTGACTTATCACATAAGCATCAATAATCAATACGGTGTGCTTCTATGCAACCACGCCGTAGACATCGTATTTTTTTACTACCGAGTAGTTCAACAGTATTAATGGTAAAACTTTCGCCGTTATTTTCAATAAAATATTTTTATCGTTTTCTCAATCCGACAATAATTTTGTTGTGGGATCCACCAATGATTGTGTTGTCGTACAGATATTCCCCGACAAAAAGAATATTCCCCGACCAATCGAACATTATACAACAACTTGCATACTTTTCAAATTTTATAAATACTACCCACAACTATAAAATTATATCAAATCCACACTATAATATTCAAAAAAAAATTATTTTGAGAAAATTAAATATTTATTCATAAAATCTGGGGTATCACAATCTCCCCTCCTTATGGAATTTCGCCCTCGAAATTTACGTACGTACCTGATATGCCGAACAGGTGAGGATACCTTGACTTCACTTCAAATTCTAACTCTTGAGGTATAACCTTTGAGCATCGAATATGATCCTTCTTATCCAAGAATTTAACACGTATCTCCTCATACGTTAAATCTTTTGCTATCTCGTCCAGTTCTAATTAAATAATATGGTTCGGGTCATCCACATATTTACGTAACATCAATACGTTTAAAACGTTATGGGCACGCGATATACTTGGCGGTAAAACGAGTCTATAAGCCACAGTTCCTACTCAATTGAGGATTTCAAATGAGCCAATTAAATCGAGGGTTGAGATTTCCTCTCTCCGTCGATTCTTACTTCTAGAATAACACCCTCTTGAACCTTCTTCTTCACATTCATCAGCTCTGAGTATGTAGCTTGAGCGGCTTTAACTTTATCGATTAAAGTCGATTCTAATCATATATTCGTTATCTTCACGTGGGTCCTTAGAGTCTTTAACTCTATCTTCATCATTTGTAAGTTATACGAAATGGGTCTTTGTGTTAACAACATCACACTCGCATACGATCTTCTACTCAACGCGTCAGCTACCACGTTTGCACTTCCACGATGATATTGAATGGTACGATCGTAATCTTCAATAGCTCGAGCCAACGTCTTTGGCGCATTATACGTTCGTTTTGGTTGAAGAAATATTTGAGGGTTTAAGAAATGGGTTTTGTACAGGGGTCAATAAAAAATTCGATTTCACGCTCTGGGGTAGACTAAGAAATCTTCAAAAATACGTCAAGAAATTTATTAACAATAGAAATATCATTCAAAATTGTGACCCTCATCCAAGACTTGGATAGTACGTCGCATTGATACCTATCAACTTGCCATCGTCATTCACGACATCGCCTACAAAAAAGTCTAGCTTCGGTGCATTCCACATAAGAAAGTCAACAACGAAAGGACCGAGGCTCTTTACTTATGGCTTGATATAACAATGATTGACTTTAGTGGTTTGGTTGCTTGAATTCGCATAACAGGTTGGTTAGGAATATGAAATCTAACAACTTTACGAAAAGCATGATGAGTAGTTAACCAATCGATTCCTAAAATCGCATCAAAGGCAAGTATTTTCAAAGAGACAAGATCGACACGTAACGTGAAAATGTTGATTTGAAAAAGATTTATAAATAGTGGAGGTAACGAAGGTTTCTCCCAACTGATTTTAAACAGATATATCAAAGTCTAACTTCTCCGGAGTTAACTTTAAACATTGAACACAACTAGGTGAAATAAAAGAGTAAGTAGAACCGGTATCTAACATGTTATAGACTTCACAAGAGTTTATGATTAACTTACCCGTGATAATTTTATTCAGGTTCCTCGTCAAAAAAAAATGCTCTCTCTTAAACTACAGGTTTTAGCTTGTCTGGGACATCCTTTGGTATCACTATCCCAGTTGGACTTGACTTCACCATACGAAAAAATCAAGCTAGGTGACCTTCTCTTCTGCAATTCAAACACGTTTTGGATTGCTACGTACAGTTTGGACGGATGTGTCCCTCCTGTCCGCATTTGAAACATACGACCGGTGGTCGTTCTTCTTCTTTTGAAACGGGTGCTGGTGCCGACGTCTTCACGTCATTGTTGAATCTTCTCTTTTTGAAATGTCCATTCTTATTATTTTGACCATGATTACCACCGAAGTGGTTACCATTTCTGGCATGTTGATTCCCTCTATGCTTATTTTCATCGCTTTGATGACTATTATCACCGGTATTATCATTTTGTCGGCTGCTCTCTTTTGGTTGCGTTGACTCGTTATCGCGCTCCACTAACTGAGCCCTATTTACAACATCTAAATACAAACACAGTTTATGAGAAATAAGATATTGACGTATCTCCGGCTTCAAACCTCTTAAAAACATCGCGTCATTCTCTCTTCATTATCAACCAAGTGGGGACGTAATCGGGACAACTCGGCAAACTTGGCTTCAGATTGCGACACTGGTCATGTTGTTTTGCTCAACTTGATAAATTTCACCTCCTTCATGTGACGAATGCTTTCGGAAAAGTACTTGTCATTGAACAGCTCTTGGAACTTCTCCCAAGACATCTTGAGTCGCGCCAGTCAAGTACGCTTTTCTGATTCCCACCGGTGATCCGTCTCTTCACGCAACATAAAGGTGGCAAAGGAACCTTTTGCTCCTCGGAGCATCCCAAGACATCAAATATCTTGGTGATCTCGCTTTAACCACGTCTCTCGACTTAAGTGGTTACGGCTTTCCCCAAAACTACGGTGGTCCCAACTCCTTGAATTGCTTAGCGGTGACCAATCGTGGGTTGCCATTATTTCCTCTGCATTATGAGCAGAGCCGCCACCGATGTTGCATGAATTCTAAAAAGCTCCTAAGCGTCTGGCGTCGTTCGTCGATTGATCGGTGTTGTTGTTTACATGAGGATTATCGCCATCTGTTGCACATTGTTCGATTATTGATCTCGTGGAGAATCAGCGGTCTCCTGTGCTCCATTGTTATTCTCAACATTCTCGGATGTCATTTTTTGAGACATCGCCACAAAACAAAGGTTAATTGACATGTAACATATTATCCCTATATTACGTGACCAATTAAATACCAAATAAACTTAGGTAGGTCATACTAGCGAAGGAATTTCACGTCTCTCCCCTCCTAGTTCAATTCTCACATCCTAGCCAGGGATCATATCACTAAGCTTTGATACCAACTGTGACGCCCCCAAAATTAGGTATACATCACCCATCTTGAGTCGCCAGATACATGGTACAGAATTCAATTACAACTTAATAATACAACTATCGTGTACAATACGACAAAATATAAACTGTGAGTTTGAATACAAATATTGTCTACTAGAGAGCATTAAAACTCAAAATAAGTCCTCAATACATTTATTAACACACTATTTCACAGAATAGTGAGGACTACTAATGCTATCCTCTGGACCGTCACTCCGTTCCCCGACTAGTCCCTGCTACGTTCTCATTTCACAAGAGAAACGGTGAAAGAAAAGGGTGAGCTCAACTAGCCCCAAGAAGAAATATTATGACTAAGATAATGCAGAATAAATTATCATTAGCCTTAAATAGTGTTAAACTGATACAATATAACAAATATCAAGTTTAACTGCAGCGGAACCAGCAATCCATTAAAAGAGTCAAGTAGAGAATAAAATCTATTATCTTATATGATTTAAAAGGTTTTTCATCACTTTTATCGCTGAGACTCAGCTTAATAAATAATCCACATCATCAAATCACCCCTGCACTACGGCCAAGGATATTCTTTAGTATCATGACCACAATTATCCATGCACTACGGGCCAAGAATATTTGTGTATTCATTAATGGTCATGATCATGCCAACAACTGTCCATCAATGCACTACGGGCCAATGAGGACTTTTACCACATCATTTGTAACATTACTACCATGATCACAAAGAATAATCCTCGGTCATAATCATACCAAGTCCATCCCATGCACTACAAGGAGCCATGAGATGACTTTCAAAAAATATAAACATGAGGATAATGACAATGATATAAGAATTCAATAAAACAAGTTCAAGAATTAATTTATTAGGGAACTAATAACGCCCAAATTGTCAACATGATACTTCTTTTGTAGAGTAAAATTCAAGAATGCTCGGAAGAATATTTTCATGAAAAGATACTTAGATGAATCACAAATATCAAGGATATTCCACTAATTTCATGGAGTATAGAAGTCAAAACTTTAACCAACCGAGTATAATAAAGAATGGAATAACAAAAGAAATCACCATGCATGCAGATTGCATGTAGAAAGGTTATTCTAATAGAATAATAATAACGGAACCAAGCCAAAGTGAAATTCGCACCAACTGGGATGTTCCAATGAGAATAATAAATAACGGAACCCGGTCGGCCAAAACGCACCTTAAAGCGAGGATATTCCAATGAGTAATAATAAAAGACGGAATCGAGTTTAAAGCGTAAACGCTTGCAGATGAGGATATTCCAACGAATAATAATAAAAGCGGAACCAGTCAAGGCGTAGAACTATGAACATGATGTTCCAACAGAATGATAAAGAATGGAACAACAGAAGAATTTCACCAAGTAAAGGGTAGCCCGCGTATACAGGTTATTCCAACAGAATGATAAAGAATGGAATAACATAAGTTCTCTTCATGAATACAAAAGAAATAATACCCCCTACGAGTACAACAAATAATATTCCCTACCTTAAGAAGATGAGTACTGGATATATAAGTAGTGAAGTAGCAGAATACTTTCTTCTTTCTCTCTATAGTTTATCTCTACAGAGTTTCAATTGAATTGTAAGAAAATAATGAAGGAATGAGCTTTATTTATAGAAAAATGGATTGCATAAGTAACTAACTCATGAAGCGGTCCAGATTGATTTACTTTAATCGACGGTCCATATTAAAGCAAAATCTTTTAAATAAAATATAATATATTCTATTTATAATCTAACAAAACGAATAACTTTATAAAAGATTTTACTATGCAAATATCTTATGCAGTATATTATGCAAATACTATGCATAATAAAATATAATATATTCTAATTATTGTCTAATAAAATGAGATAACTTTATAAAAGTATTCTATTTTATATAAAAAGCTTTTCTATTTTATTACATTAATAATACCAATAAAAAAACAAAAATCGAGTGACTTATCACATAAGCATCGATAATCAATACTGCAGCGCTACTATGCAACCAATGCCAGACATCGTATTTTTTTTACTACTTAAGTAGTTCAACAATATTAATGGTAAAACTTCCGCCAAGTTATTTTCAATAAAATATTTTTATCGTTTTCTCAATCCAAACAATAATTACGTAAGGGGTCCACCAATGATTGTCTTTGTCAAATGCGGATATTCCCAAGCAAAAAGAATATTCTCCAAACCAATCGAATATTATACAACAACTTGCATACTTTTTAAAATTTATAAATACTACCCACAACTATAACATTATATCAAATCCACACCATTATATTCAAAAAAAAAATTTATTTTGAGAAAATTAAATATTTATTCATAAAATCTGGGATATCACATATGTAACCCTTATTTATGTGATAGTAACATTATTTATATAGAATAGTGTCATGTAATTCTATTTCTCAAGTCAAGTTGATTTTTGACTTTTGCTAAGCGAAGAATGAAATTGTTGAATAAATAAAATAAAGAATGGAATGAAATAGTGAGTAAAATGATTCATTTTATTATTTGCTAGAATTAGTCATTCTATATCATCGTTCATCAAGGTCTCACTCAAGGAATAAAATTCACAAATTTGACATAAATGAGAATGATTCATTCTAGGAAATTGATATTTTTACATGGGTCTATTTAGAAGTGGTTAGCATGAAGTTTATTTTTGGGTAAGTTGGTCAATTAGTTAATAGAGTACTGACACGCAGGCGAGACTCTATGTGTGTCAGCATTCTATTGGCCAATTGACCAACTTACTAAAAAATAAACTTCATGTTAATCGGATTCGGTCTATTTCTATTCCCGATCTTGTGCGTTAGAACTATATATCTTATACTAGTTTCACATCATTATTTAATGATAAAACTAATAAAAGTACGAAATAATTAAAACTTTTTCTTTCTTCTCTCCATTACCCTGAATCGTAACCTTTATAAAATCTTTATATACTGAAATCATATTTATTATATGATTTATTTAATCAAAGTAAATGCATTATGAGATTTCAAGTCTCAATACTTGACATCTTTTCTATTGAAGATTCACCTAAGAAATTTTTACATACAAAACAGTCACCATAATACATCATCGTTTCAGAATAAACAATAATCTTCATTTATTGAATAATTCAAAGATTTGTATATCTGTAGTTTTCACATATAAAACATCATAATCATGGTTTAATACAATCTCAACTAAATAACTAATCTTCTTTCCATGCGCTCCTAATCACGAGATTTCGCATCATATCTTTATCCTACAAATTAAGCAAGATTGAGCACGATGGCCCAGCAAATCTAACAGCTTATCATGCATCACGTAGCACAGAATTCCATATTCAGTTCATGCTTTATATCATATTACAAATGCATCAACAAGATTATCATTGTTCATAAATCACATGCTTCACAGTTACTGAGTTCCATAACTCAATTCACGTTGGTCATATTTTGACTTTAACTATTTACAAAGCAAATAATGCAATTCATGATTATCCGCATACTTATAAACATAAATCATGCCAACAATATCCACGTCTTGAGTGTTGATTATAATATAGTTATCTGCTCCTCGCGTAACCTACACCAATTTGGTTCATATACATGTATACACATCAGTTATATATATTAACCATTCATATACATTCAGTACAACCAATGTAAACTTAGTTTACATTAGCTTTTAGCTTGATTCTATCACTTTCGCTTTACTTTCAAAACTTTTAGAAATTCTGACTTAACATAGCCATTTCATGTTAGGTTAGGTTAAACCTTACCTGATTCACCTATTATGTCATGAGAGACCTATCTACATATGCCTCTATGCTCAGTTATACATTCAATGCAAGTTCAGTCTTACATTAATTTAATTCTAACTCACCTTCTTTAAAATGTTCATTCCATTATAGTTTCATAGTCAATTGTAAAGAAAAACCCAGTCTTGGGCCTCAGTCAATTCCACTTCTAGGTCAAATGGCAGCGCGACCATGTCCTGCTACAGAGCTGCCAAAAGGTTTCTGTAAGAACTGAAGCTGGGAGCAAGTTTGTTTAAGACTTATAAGCAAGAATACATAAAATACAAAGCATCTAACATGTCTAAACATAGAATGATTCTACAAAAAGATTGATTAAAGATTTTCAAAAAGGTATGTACCTTGAAAATGAATAAGAAGTTCATAAAAGCTAAAGAATTGCATATGGCATATATGACTGATGTGGTATGTATAAAATGATCTCTTATATACAGAGGCGGAACTAGGGGAGAGGGGGGTCATCTGACCCCGTTAGGGAGGCCGGTCCAGGCGGAACAGGGGTAGGGGCGGTGGGGGGCAGCCGGCGGTGCTCTAGTCGTCGCATCTGACCCTGATAGGGAGGCCGGTCCAGGCGGAACAAGGGGCAGCCGGCGATGCTCCGGTCGTCTTCCGACTTCTTCTTCTCCGACTGATAAATTCATGAGCAAGATAGAAAGGAAATAAGATTGAGAGACCTCTTTGGAATGGTGAAGACACTCGAGATAGTCTTCACGGAGAAGAGAATAGTGTTTGGGCTCTCTGCCATCCAAAAGTCGTAGCATCTTCCTTTGTTCCCTGTTATTTTATTCCCCACCCTGACGCATTTGGACAAGATTAGTAGAACTAGAAACCATTGGCTTTAATTATTTTTTTTATTGGATCCAAATAATCAGATTTTATCAAACAAAACAAACTATAAAATTATTATTGAAAATAGGATATTTTCAAATTTAAAATTGAAATAATTTATTAAAAATTATGAAACAATAAACTGTAATAGTTTTATTATTATTATTTTTATATGTCGATTAAAATTAAAGAAAATCATGTTATTTTTTAGTTAAAAAATGTCTTAAATTGACTTCAAAAAGTTAATAATAATCGTATATTTTGATACAGAAATGAATAATATATGCATAAATTTATGCAATATGTTAAGCGGATCTGGTGATCGTTATTTAATTAGAACCTGAACCACTAAACTCATGAAGCCATATTAAAATTCTAAAAAAAGATTGACTCATCTGTTTTAGGACAAAAGTGGTGATCAAATGTAAATTCAAGTGCTTTTTCAATTTATATTTTTAGGAAAAGCAAATGGCAAATCCATACTTTTTTTTCCCTGCCAATTCCCTATTTTCAGTGCTGCATGTACCATGTAGTTTACTAGATATATGCTAATCCTTCAAAGAAGGAACACATTAGACATTACCCCTTTTTTTCTGCTGTGCTTGTAGTTGACTATATGCTAACCCTATAGTTTGCCCAACAATTTTGACATGTTAGAATTGCACCAACATTAGCTAGCTAGTCTTTGCATGTTTTACATCATACATCACATGTCCAATGTCTTCTTCCATTATAAACACTGACCAACATTTGTAGTTTCCAGTATCAACACAACCACTGTATTATATAATAATCCTATAGCTTAAAACATTCTGGCCTACTAGCCCCTTGGCACGCACACACTGGGCAATACAAATAGATTAGAAAAACTGTTCAAAATATAAGCAAAAAAGCAAAGCAATACAACAGTACTATTCGTTTTACAAACTCACTTTGGTAATAGACCAACCAAAAATAAAAGAGAAACTTCAAGAGTCTAGCATTAGCCACCATCCTCAGTCATTTATCACAGAACTTGAGCTGTCTAAATCAACCGACCCCATCCCTACACGTCACTACTCTGGACCTCCGTTAACCGTCCTCAAATTTTGACCCCCCTCAAATTTTATTCTGGTTCCGCCACTGCTTATATAGTAATACAAGAGTTAAGTGAAGATTAACTTAACCGAGTATAAGATGGCTATGATAGAAGGGGATTTCTATAAACTTTGCAAATAAAACAACCAAGATAGAAGCTAGCTAATGTAAACTAAAACTAGTTTTACATTGACTATGTAAATTTAGTATGTTACACGGATGTGTGTATGTACGTATACTTAATTTGTTTAAGATTCGCGAAGCGCATGTAGCTATAAGCTATAATCAATGCGCAAGACAAGTCTTTCAGTTCCTATTTGTTATATGAACTTGATATCGGTATGTAATCTGAACTGCAAGGTGAATGCATTTATATGAGTATGTTGAACTACATATGATGTGATATAAATTGTGAAAGTCAATTTATGACTAAGTTGATTAATTAGTTATGGATCTCAATCTTTATCTGATATGTGAAACTCAACATGTATGATCATATATATAGAATAATGTTTATGATATAAGAAATGAGCATGAAAATTCTGTGTTACACGAGGCCTGAAAACTGTTAGATTTGTTGAGCTGTCGAACTCAATCTTACAAAAATAAAACGTTTTGCAGGTTAAGGATACAATGCAATATTACATGTTATCTGAATGATGAAAGGATTAGAAGATATGCAAGGAGATGTATTTTCCTTAATTAGAAATTATTATGGAACCATGAGAATATTTTTCAATGTGTAAATGCTACCTACGTAAATTTTTAAATATTCAATAAATAATATTTGTTCTGATCATGTTGGGGTGATTGCTTTGTAATATAAAATTGTCTAGTGATACTACTATATAAAAATGAATTCGTATTGAGGATTGAGTTGTATATACTCATTTCTACTCTGATAAGATGGATTATAGAATAAATATAATTCTAAAATATGTAATCATAAATATTGTGATTCAGGGAACGAAAAAAGATTAAAAAAAATATTAATTATCCGCATTTTCAACTTTTATTTCATCTAAGTTTGATGAAAAGCTAAATCAAAATAGTTGTCAACGCACAAGATCGAGATTAAGTTAGTCCTAATTTTGAATTAAGTTGGTCTCGGTTTTGGGGTAATTACATGTTTTTAATATTTCTACATAGTCCTCTTCCACATGAGAAGAAAGTGGGTCATGCCTTCATGTGAGAGGGGATCATGTAAAAATATCAAAAACTCATGGGGTAGTACTCCCATTCATTCTATTCTAATGTAACAACTAAACATTATTTTTTTTATTTTTTTTTATTTAATGAGAATAAGTCCTTCTATTCTTAACTTAATTCCTGCAATCCAAACATAACATTAATGAATTATCTAATGCTCGAGTTAGAGAGCACAAGATTGTAGTGAAAATTGTGGAAATATTTACTAAAAGTCCTTTTAGTCTCATGTTTTGTTTTCAACTAGTAATTGCTCGTGCCTGAAGGCACGATGTAACTAAAAATTAGATTAAAATTCGAAAAATACTACATTACTTAAAGACTTTTTGCAACCTAAAATAACTTACAATCACACATAACAATTATCATAATTATTCACAGCATCACAATAATTAATTTTTCTTTAAAATAGATATACAAAGACCCAACTTTTTGAATAAAGATTAAATTTTCAAAATATATTTTTGAATATTATGGTGTGGATTTGATATAATGTTATATATTGTGGGTAATATTTACAAATTTTGCAAAGTACGCAAGTTGTTATATAATATTCGATTGGCTCTGGGGAATATTCATTTTAACAGGAATATTCAGATAACCAAGACAATCATTGGTGGACCCCCACAACTAAATTATCATTTGATCGAGAAAACGACAAAAATATTTTTTATGAAAATAACTATGAAAGTTTTACCGTTAATCGCTGAACTACCCTAAGAAGAAAAGTACAAAAGAATAACGCTGTGGTCGCAGATAAGAAGACACCTCAGATTGATTATCGATGCTTACGTGAGAAGTCACCCGCTTATACTCAATTATTGCTACACAAGAATTGTCGTGATCATATCTCTCATATTATCGATTCGATTATCATCATAAGATCATCTCAGATAATATGTTATTTTATTAAATCAATAATTGAGACGACAAAGTTATTCATATTATTAAATTGCAATATTTACAATGTCTGTAAGTTCACAAGGAGAGGTTGGTCACCTAATCAAGCGCGCCAACAGGAGAAATCCTTATCGAAAGCCCCCTCTTCCGGGAACGACTCGGTTGATAAATATTGTGAGTTATAATATTAATGATGAATGTTATTAAAATTGAAGTTGTGTTCTGAGTTGAATTTGGAGACGCGGACGTGATATTTGAGTCCTAACGATGAAATTAGTAAAATAGTCTATAAACACAAAAATTTTCCTAATTCACTATTCGTCAAAAAGTCAACAATTGATTTTTTTGGGAAAAGTCAAACTTCAAAATTTCAAAATTTATATTTTTGATAAAAATGGTTTCATTGTGTTGGAATTATTTGTGTTAGTGAAAATCGATAATTATTTCGATAATAATTGATGTCCTGGAGGTTATATCGATTAAATCCAGTATTTAACCTGGATAAATGAGCAATCGATTGCTATTATTTCACATGATTATAACTATTTGTTCACATGTGTATACTATTGTTTCACATTCTTGTTACTATTAGGGGAGTTGGTGCAAGATTGATAATACTGTAAATGACTAAGTTAAAATGGAGGTATGTATGGAGGTACTATATCGTAATTCAGATTTTCACATGTTGTAACTATCGATTCACATAATTTACTATGAATCACATTATTTACTATTGGGGAGTGGGCAAGTTTGATAATACTTCCATGACTAAATTAAAAATAAAGGAAAAGTCGAGGTATCAGATCAAATTTTTCGAGCCCCAAAACGCAATTATCGAAACTATATTTTTCTATAAATAAGCTCATTCTTCCTTCATTTCTCACCAATTCACAAAAAGCTTTAGATTTATTATTATAGTAGAGAAATTATATAGAAAGAAGAAGAGAAGTCCGCTACCTCACTATTCCAAAGATCCAGCTTTTTCTAAAGGTAGGAGTATTATTTCTTTCTTATCCACGAAGAGAACTTCGTTATTCCATTCTTTATTATTCTCGTTGAATAACTCAGATACGCTGCCACCCTATACTTGGTGAAATTCTTTCGTTGTTCCATTCTTTATCATTTCGTTGAACATCTCGCTCAAGGTTTCTACACGGACCGGTTCCGCTTTTTATTATTATTCGTTGAATATCCTCGTCTCGGCAGTTTTACGCCGGACCGATTCCGCTTTTTTATTATTCTCGTTGAATATCCTGCTCAAGCGCTTTTTTACCGACCGATTCCGCTTTTTTATTATTCTGTTGAATATCCCGTCTCGCGCTTTTTACCGACCTCGATTCCGATTTTATTATTTCGTTGAATATATTATTACCGACCGATTCCGTTATTTATTATTCTCGTTGAATAACTCCGTGCTGCTGGCCTATCGATGCCCGGTGATTTCTTTTGTTATTCCATTCCTTATTATACTCAATAAGTTAAAGTTTTGACTTCTATACTCCATGAAATTAGTGGAATATCCTCGATATTTCGCTTCATCCAAAGATCTTTTCATGGAAATATTCTTCCGAGCATTCTTGAATTTTACTCTACAAAGCAAAGATCATGTCGATAAATTGGACGTTATTAGTTCTCGGATAAAATAATTTTTGAACTTGTTTTATTGAATTCTTATATCATTGTCATCATCCTCATGTTTATATTTTGTTGAAAGTCATCTGTGGCCTATAAAGGCATGATGGACTTGGTATGATTACGACGGATTATTCTTGTAATCACGACCGTAATGTTACAAATGATGTGGTAAAAGTCCTCATCGTCCCGAGAAGTATCGATGGATGGATGTTGTTGGTATGATCATGACCATTATGAATACACAAATATTCTTCGCCCAGAAGTGCATGGATAATTGTGGTCGTGATACTAAAGAATATCCTCGTCAGAAAAAGCAGGGTGATTCGATGATGTGGATTATTTATTGTCGAGTCCCAAATGATAAAAGTGATGAAAAACCTTTTAAATCATAAAAGATAGTAGATTTTATTCTCTACTGACTTTTTAATGGATCGCTTGTTTCACCGCAGCTTAAACTTGATGGTTGTTATATCAGTATCGCTTTAACATCGTCAAGGCTAACGATAATATATTCTCGCATTATCTTAGTCATAATATTTCCCATCGGGCTAGTTGAGCTCACCTTTTACTTTTTCATTGTTCTCTTCAGAAATGAGAACGTAGCAGGACTAGTCTGGGAACTGGGAGTGATTGACGCCGATGATAAGATTAGTAGTCCTCACTATTCGTGAAATAGTGTGATAATAAATGTAATGAGGACTCCTTTTGAGTTTGTATAATCTCTAAGAGACAATATTTGTATTCAAACTCACACTTTATGTTTTGTCAGATTTCATACATATAAACAGTATTATTAAGTTGTATTTTGAATTTGCATCATGTATTCGACGACTCGTAATAGGTGATGTATACCTATTTTGGGGGCGCCACAGCTTGGTATCAAAGCTTAGGATACGATCCCCGCTAAGATGTGAGACTAGAACCAGAGGGAGAGACGGGAATTCTTCGCTACTATGACCTACCTAAGTTTATTTGGTATTTAATTGGTCACAGAGTGTAGGATAATATGTTTCATGTCAATTAACCCTTGTTTTGTGGCAAGATTTGAAAATGGCATCCGAGAATGTTGAGAACATCAACGGAGCACAAGAGACCGCTGAGTCTCCACAGATCAATAACTGTGACAATGTGCATCGTGAAGGCGATAATCCTCATGCAAACAACAACACCGACCAAATGATGAACGATGGAATGTTCCGAGGCTTCATGCAATTCATGCAACATCAAAGCGAGAGCCTGGCCTCGCCCAAAATGCAGTGTGAAACACCGGCAACTCTTGACGGCCACCGCCAAACAGCTTCAAGGAGCGGGACCACCGAGTTTATGGAGAGCCAAAACCACTTAAGGCTAAGCATGGATAAAGCAGATAACCAAGATATTTGATGTCTGGGATGCTCCGAGGAACAAAAGGTTCCTTCGCCACCTTTATGTTATGTGAAGAGGCAGACATCGTGGGAATCAGAAACGCACTCAACCGACCGACGACTCAAGATGTCTGGGAGAAGTTCCAAGAGTCTATTCAACGACAAGTACTTTCCCAAAAGTATTCGCCACACGAAGGAGGTGGAGTTTATCAAGTCGAACAAAACAATACGACCGTGTCGCAATACGAGGTAAATTTATGAGTTATCCCTGGCCAGATCCCATTTGGTCGATAATGAGGAGCGAATGACCCAATGTTTTTAAGAGGTTTGAAACCCGAGATACGATAATATCTTATTTCTCATAAACCGTGGTTTGTATTCGATGTTGTAAATAGGGCTCATTATTGGAGCGCGATAACGAGTCAACGCAACCAAGAGAAAAGCAAATTAACAGTAATGAAAATACCAAAGGGTAACACCATCGGGTTATGACAACAAACGTGGAGGAATCAACATGCCGTAAATGGTAACCACTTTTGGTGGTAATCATAGCCAAGACAATAAAATGGACATTTCAAGAAAAGGAGATTCAACAATGATGGAAAGACGCCAAGACCAAAGACCGTTGTTAAGGAAGGAGAACCACCACCCATCATATGCTTCAAATGCGGAGGGGAGGGACACATCACCAAACTGCGCATGATGCCATTCCAAAGCATGTTATAATTGTGGAAGAGAAGGTCACTTAGCTCGATTTTGTCGCTCATCAAGACAAATTTCACTAGGATGGAGGCACCAAAGGTCATTCCCGTAAAAGTCAAAGCCAGAGTGCAAGGGGAGAGCGTTTGTTGTGACCTCCCGAAAAAAGCAAGGAACCCGAACGAGGTTATCACTTGTAAGCTTATCATAAACTCTAGTGAAGTCTATACCTTATTTGATACCTGTTCTACCCATTCTTTTATTTCTCCTACTTGCGCCAACGCTTAAATTTGACCGAGAGAAATTAGACTTTGACTTATCTCGTTGAAACTCCATTAGAGAAACCTTCATTACATCCAATCGCTTATAAGTCTTGTTTGATTCAAATCCAGAATCGCACGTTACCCGTCGATCTTATCTCCTTAAAAATACTTCAGATTTGACGTGATTCTGTGGATTGATCGTTAACTACTCATCATGCTAAAATTGATTATTTTTCGTAAGGTCATAGCTTTCATATTCCTAATAAACCTATTATGCTAATTCAAGCCGACCAAACCATTAAAATCAATCACTATCATCTCAAGCCATAAAGCTATTCGCTTATTGAAAAAATGGATGTCAAGCTTTCTTAGCTCATGTCACTTGATTTAAACAAAAATACGCCGATTTGAAGGATATTTCTATTGTTAATAAATTTCCGACGATTCCCTCAAGAACTTCCCCGCCTACCCCCAGAGCGTGAAGTTCAATTTTGTATCGAATTTGAACCCCCAGACAAAACCCATTTCCAAAGCCCCATATCGAATGGCTCCTATTGAACTTCGGAGTTAAAGACCCAATTGCAGGAATTGTTAGACATTGGTTTCATTCGCCCCAAGACGCCTCCTCGGGGTGCTCCCCTGCTCTATTCGTGAAGAAGAAAGATGGGAGAGATGCGATTTCAGTATTGATTATCTGGAGTCGAATCATGTCACCATCAAAAAATAGGTACCCATTGCCACGTATTGATGACCCGTTTGATCGCCATAAGGAGCACAATTTTTTTCAAAGATCGATTCGCTCGATATCATCACCAAGGTTAAAATCGAGGATATTCCAAAGATCGCTTCGTAACCCCAGACGGCATTATGAATTTTAGTCATGTCTTTTGATCGACTAATGCTCCCCGCCGCTTTCATGGATATGATGAACCGAGTATTCAAGGAATATTTGGATCACTTTGTGGTCGCCTTTATTGATGACATCCTTATTTATTCCAAAAGCCGTGAAGATCATGAGCAACACTTGAGGTCGATACTCCAAAAGCTTCGTGAATATAAGTTTTATGCCAAGTTAAAGAAATGCGAAGTTCGTTCGCTTCGAGGAAGTAGCATTCCTTGGGCACGAGTATCAAGTCATGGAATATCCGCTGACCCAAAGAAAGATCAAGTTATTCAAAGTCGGGAGCAACCCAAATCGCTGATCAAAGACGTAGTTTTTCTTTGCTTAGTGGTTATTATCTGAGATTCGTGGAAGATTTTTCTAATCGCTACTCCATTAACTCAAACCGACTGACCTGAAAAGATACAAAGTTCTATGGAGCGAGGAACGTGAGAAGAGTTTTCAAGAACTCAAAAGGAGACTCATTTCAAAGACTGCTGCTCGACAATACCATCCGTTTGAGGGATTTGTCATCTATGCGATGATGCTTCGCAAAGGGTTAGGATGTGTTCTCATGCAACATGGAAAAGTCATAGCCTATGCCTCAAGACAACTCAAAGAATATGAGAGGAATTATCCTACTCATGATCTAGAGTGGCAAATGTTGTCTTGTTTCGTGACTTAAAATTTGGAGGCATTACTCAGATGGAGAGAAAGTGGAGATCTTTACTTGATCATAAAAGCCTCAAATATTTCTTCACTCAAAAGGAACTCAACACGCGACAACGACGCGGGTTTGAACTATTGAAAGATTATGATCATACCATCCAATACCATCCCGAAAAGTTTAACGGTAGCCGACGATCGAGTAGTAAGATCATACGCGGCACGAAAAGTAATATTCACAACACAAAAGCCATTTTTGTGTGACTTGCAAAGGATGGAGATAGAGTTAAAGACCTGTGGACCCATGATGATGATGGCTAAATATACGAAAGTAGAACCGACTTTAATTGATAAAGTTAAAGTCGCTTCAAGTTACGATCCCCGAGTCGATGCGATGAGGAAGAAAGAGCAAGCAAGAAGGTGCTACGCCTAAGCAAGAATCGATGAAGAAGGAATACTTTGAGTCAACTCCTGCACTTTCAGGTTCCTAACTAACCTCGATTTAAAGTATAAAATCATGATGGAGGCGCACACAACACACCGCTCAGTAATCCATCTCGGGAGTACCAAAATGTATCGTGATCTTCGCCATACATTTTGGTGGAGCAATATAAGAGAGAGATAGATAGCTATTTATCTCAAGGTGTCTAATTTGTCAACGAAGTTAAAAGTGAGCATCAAGTACCAAAAGGTCCATCAGAACCACTTGAAATTCCAGAACGGAAGAAGGGAGCACATTACCATGGATTTCGCTATCGGCCTTCCCAAAGTTTCTCAAGGCATAGATGCGATTTGGGTCATTGTTGATAGATCGACCAAGTCCGCTTCATTTTTTACCGATACGAGAAACTTATACACTTGAACGCCTTGCTCAGATGTACATAAACGAGGTTGTAAGATCGCATGGTATGCCAAGATCCATAGTTTCGATCGAGACCCAAGATTCACTTCAAGATTTTGGGTTAGTTTGCAAAAAGCTATGGGCACGGATTTACGATTTAGTTTTAAGATATCATCCCTCGACGGACGGGCAATGGAGAGACTATTCAAACTCTCAAGATCTATTAAGACTCGTGGTCCTCGACTTCAAGGGAAGTGGGACAAGTTCTTACCATGGTGGAGTTTTCCCACAACAAACAGCTTATCAAGCAAGTATCGCATGGCTCCATTCGAGGCGCCAGATGGAAGAAAGTGTCGCTCTCCAAAGATGCCGGGATGAGGTGGGTGAAGCAACGTTGTTGGGACCAGAGTTGGTACGTATGACTACTTTAAAAGATTCAAATGATCCGACAACGATAAAAACCTCACAAGATCGATAAAAGAGTTATGCCGATCTTCATCGAAAGGACGAGAATTTGATATCGAGATCATGTGTTGTTACGTGTCGCTTCCATGGAAAGGAGTTACAAGATTTGGAAAGAGAGGAAAGCTCAATCCTCGATTCATCGCCCATTTTTAATCCTCGATCGAGTAGAAATCGGGCCTATAGACTCGCTTTTATCGCCAAGTATGTCTCTCGTGTTCATAACATTTTTCACATATCCATGTTACGTAAATATGTGAAAGACCCAACCACATTATCGAAGTTAGAACCCGACGAAATAGAGGAAGATTTAACGTATGAAGAGGTTCCCCGTTAAAATCTTGATAAGAAGGAACATATTCTACGCCCAAGGTTATACCTCAAGTCAAAGTTTTCATGGAGAAACCACGATGTCGGAGGAAATGACCGGGAGTTAGAATCAAATGAAATCAAAGTATCCTCACCTCTTCTTCATATACCAGTAACGCACCCTAATTTCGAGGACTAAATTTCATGTTAAGGGAGGTCAGAAGACCCCAACTTTTTGAATAAAGATTAAATTTTTTCTAAATATATTTTTGAATATTATGGTGGATTTGATATAATGTTATAGTTGTGGGTAATATTTACAAATTTTGCAAAGTACGCAAAGTTGTTATATAATATTCGATTGGGTCTGGGAATATTCGCTTTAAACAGGAATATTCGATAACAAGACAATCATGGTGGACCCCCACAAAACTAATTATCATTTGATCGAGAAAACGATAAAAATATTTTTTATGAAAATAACTACTAAGTTTTACCGTTAACTCGCTGAACTACCCTAGAGTAAAAGTAGTAAGAATAATACGTGGTCGCATAAAGAAGCACACCAGATTGATTATCGATGCTTACGTGAGAAGTCACCGCTTATACTCAATTATTGCTACAAGAATTGTCGTGATCATATCTCTCATATTATCGATTCGATTATCATTCATAAAGATCATCCGTGATAATATGTTATTTTATTAAATCAATAATCGAGACGACAAAGTTATTCATATTATTAAATTGCAATATTTACAATGTCTGTAAGTTTCACAAGGAGAGGTTTCGTCACCTAATCGCGCCGCCACAGGAGAGAAATCTTATCGAAAGCCCCTCTTTCCGGGAACGACCGTCGATAAATATGTGAGTTATAATATTAATGATGAATGTTATTAAAATTGAAGTTGTGTTCTGAGTTGAATTTGGAGACGCGACGTGATATTTGAGTCCTGAACGATGAAATTAGTAAAATAGTCTATAAACACAAAATTTTCCTAATTCACTATTTCGTCAAAAAGTCAACAATTGACTTTTTTTTGGGAAAAGTCAAACTTCAAAATTTCAAAATTTATATTTTTGATAAAAATGGTTTCATTGTGTTGGAATTATTTGTGTTAGTGAAAATCGACAATTATTTCGATAATAATTGATGTCCTGGAGGTTATATCGACCAATCCAGTATTTAACCTGATAAACGAGCAATCGATTGCTATTATTTCACATGATTATAACTATTTGTTCACATGTGTATACTATTGTTTCACATTCTTGTTACTATTAGGGGAGTTGCAAGATTGATAATACTGTATTTACTAAGTTAAAATGGAGGTATGTATGGAGGTACTATATCGTAATTCAGATTTTCACATGTTCAGTAACTATCGATTCACATAATTTACTATGAATCACATTATTTACTATTGGGGGGGAGGTGGTGCAAGTTTGATAATACTTCCATGACTAAATTAAAATAAAGGAAAAGTCGAGGTATCAGATCAAATTTTTCGAGCCCCAAAAAACGCAATTATCGAAACTATATTTTTCTATAAATAAGCTCATTCTTCCTTCATTTCTCACCAATTCACAAAAGCTTTTAGAGCGATTATTATAGAGAGAAATATATAGAAAAAGAAGAGAAGTCTCGCACCTCACTATTCCAAAGATCCAGCTTTTTCTAAAGGTAGGAGTATTATTTCTTTCTTATCTATGAAGAGAACTTCGTTATTCCATCTTTTTATTATTCGTTGAATAACTCAGATACGCAAGCTACCCTATACTTGGTGAAATTCTTCGTTGTTCCATTCTTTATCATTCTCGTTGAACATCCCGTCTCAAGGTTTCTACGCCGGACCGGGTTCATTTTTTATTATTCTCGTTGAATATCCCGTTCAAGCTTTTTTTTTACCGACCGATTCCGCTTTTTATTATTCTCGTTGAATATCCCGTCTCGCGCTTTTACGCCGGACCGATTCCGCCTTTTATTATTCGCTGAATATCCTCGTCATGCTTTTTTATTACCGATTCCGATTCCGCCTTTATTATTCGTTTGAATATCCCGCTCTCGTATGCTTTTACGCCGACCGATTCCGTTATTTATTATTCTCGTTGAATAACTCGCTCGCGCAAGGCCTTCATCGACGCTCGGTGATTTCTTTTGTTATTCCATTCCTTATTATACTCAAATTGGTTAAAGTTTTGACTTCTATACTCCATGAAATTAGTGGAATATCCTCGATATTCAAGGCTTCATCCAAAGATCTTTTCATGGAAATATTCTCTTCGAGCATTCTTGAATTTTACTCTACAAAGCAAAGATCATGTCGATAATTTGGACGTTATTAGTTCCTCGGATAAAATAATTTTGAACTTGTTTTATCAATTCTTATATCATTGTCATCATCCTCATGTTTATATTTTGTTGAAAGTCATCTCGTGGGCCTATAAAGGCATGATGGACTTGGTATGATGATTATGACTGTGGATTATTCTAGTGTAATCACGACCGTAATGTTACAAATGATGTGGTAAAAGTCCTCATCGTCCGTAGAGCATCGATGGACAAATTGTTGGTATGATCACGATTATTATTGAATACACAAATATTCTCGCCAGTAAGGTATGGATAATTGTGGTCGGATACTAAAGAATATCCCTCGTCAGAAAGCAGGGTGATTCGATGATGTGGATTATTTATTGTCGAGTCCCAAATGATAAAAGTGATGAAAACCTTTAAATCATAAAAGATAGTAGATTTTATTCTCTACTGACTTTTTAATGGATCGCTTGTTCACCGCAGCTTAAACTTGATGGTTGTTATATTGTA
This sequence comes from Panax ginseng, assembly GCA_020205605.1. Classification (NCBI taxonomy): domain Eukaryota; kingdom Viridiplantae; phylum Streptophyta; class Magnoliopsida; order Apiales; family Araliaceae; genus Panax; species Panax ginseng. Next base: position 5,436,444 of record CM035146.1, read on the forward strand.
TCGCTTAACATCATTCAAGGCTAACGATAATATATTCTCGCATTATCTTAGTCATAATATTTCCCATCGGGCTAGTTGAGCTCACCCTTTTACTTTTATTGTTCTCTTCGTGAAATGAGAACGTAGCAGGACTCTTATTAGTATTAGTATTATAATGGAAACTGGAGTGACGGCCGATGATATAGATTAGTAGTCCTCACTATTTCTATAATGAAATAAAGGTGATAATAATTGTAATGAGGACTCCTTTTGAGTTTGTATAATCTCTAGTAGACAATATTTGTATAAATGAAAGATTCAAAATGAGTTATGTTTTATTATATAGATATCTTTCGATTTTAATTTGTCATTCCCATTTTTCAATTTTGAAATATTTACATTAATTTGTTTCCCCAAATTAACACGTCAATGCGTTCAAAGTAGGAGGTGGTCAAAGTTTTGTTTTATTGCTATGAACCGTATATTTCAATTTTCAATCCAAAATAATCGTAGTATTCTCCCTACTCCTAGTTCTAAAAAGAGACCTTATTTATATTTTGCCAATAAATAAATAGTTTTCTTCACTCAATACTCTCTCAATTTTAAATTATAATATTATTTTTATTTTTGTGTTACTATTAGTTGACAAATGTTTATATGTGCTTAATCTTTGGGCAAATGTGCATAATTGCCCATTTAGTTTTGGAATTTTTTTGACTTTCTAGATGTCACTAACGTTGTTCAACTAGATCCCTCCTGTTAAAAAACCTTCCTATCTGTCAAAAAGGGAAAAAACCCTAAATTACCAATCTTTCTTTCTTCTCCAATTTTTCTGATACTGCTTTCAGAATTGTCTTCCATTGTCGCCTCTCCAAGCATGCGTAATCAAAGTCTTTCTCATTGCCATATCGGCCATCTTCTGAAATTCATCCACGGCGTTCTTTGATTTAACCAAACAGGGGATTTAAAGGGTTTGAGATGGTGGTCACAAAATCAAAGGAAAAATAAGAATTGAATTCAAGTTTTTTAAAAAAAATCTATGTTTTTGATAAGACTCATTTACAAGGAGAGTTGGTTATTGTGTTGAGCCCAAATACTTGCATATCATTTTTTTTGGTTCACCAATCCCTACAATAACAACAGGAACTCATAGATAATTGAATCAAATTACAAAGAGCCAGTCCGGTGTTCAAAAATATGGTACAAGGTTTTACCAAACTTAGAATAGACTTGTGCAACTGGTTTTCAAAACACGGTACAACCCTATTTTTGTATATGTATTCAAATTACACCTAAAACACTATATTTTATAAAAATTTCTGTTAGAATAAATACTATACATTTTTTGAAAGTCGATCAAAAAAAAATAATTAAAAATGTCCCATTTTCTTGTCGAGTTCACCGGTCTGCCCAGACTTATTCTAAAGTTTTACTGCCCCCTACCTACTAAATATGTAGCATATCACAGTGAATGATAGAAACTTCCAAAGAGAGTTTCAGTGATTGGGAATTGATAATTAACTTACAGGGCGGGGGGGAACTCAAACAAAAAGATAAACTTAAATCTCCTAAAGAATAAAATCAATTAAGTATGTTATGTTATCCATCTTAGGGACTGTTTGATTAACACTGAATGATTGATTCGATTCACCATTCAACAAGCGCGTTTGTTTCGGAAAAAAAACATATACGAATGACCTGAATCCATCAATGAATTCAAACGATTCAATGAAATCCAAATCCCATTTTTTTGGATGAATGGACTAAATGACGGCAGAATAAATTTTTTTTTTTTTTACAATATTAACTATTATATTAAGTAATATTAAATAAATTTACAACAATTATAAATTTTTCAGAGGGGTAAAATAATAAAAATTTGTTATTTAGATGTTTCAAACATGTCAATTATCAAACAGCTTTTTTCATTTAGATTCATTCAATTTTTATCAAACACCCCCCCTTAAATAAAGTAGGATCCACAAAAAGCTGGCAAGGTTGTGGACACCCAAGAATAAACAGCATATCAAAAGGGCAAAGAAAGTGGATCCTGGGTAATCTAACTTGTATTATTCTCCCTCCGTCCTAGAATAAAAATCCTGGTGAACTTTTTACGCATATTAAGAGGAATAAAATGACAAAATTATCCATAATAATGTCATTAAATATAGAGAGAGAATTAGAATAAGAAAAGTATGAGATATTTAATGTTACGGGCATAATAGGAAAAATATATAAAAGTTTGGTTATTAAAAAAAAGAGGACATTTAACATAAGACAACCCAAAATAATAATAATGACTTTTATCCTGGGACGGAAGAAGTAATTTTTAAGGACCGAGTCGAGTTACACAAACCCTGTAATGTAATCTAATGAGAGAATATGAACAGTTTTACCAGACCTAAATATTAGTATAATCATAGACATGTTTAGTTTGATGACCAACAAATCCACCAAATTCTCCCTTTCTTCTCCTTAAAAAGCAAAGAATGATGTTAATTTTGAAGCGGTTCACTTGAACTTATTCAAGCCTTCCCAGTTCAAGCTTGTAAAAAGTAGATAATAATTTCCCAAGCAATACCTACATTCTCGAAGAGAAAAACAGGGATCAAGAACTGATCCCAAACTTTAAATGGATCATACTTCACCTCAATAACTAATGTCAAGAAAAGGAACACAGTTCAAGAAGACGGAGTTCATCATTCACCTGCTTGTTATTCCTACAACCAAACTAGAAAAAACCTCCTCATTGAGGACTTTGTTTCTGAACAACCAAAACACCAAAAAAGAAATCTGACCCAATGTCTACAACGCCGTGGATCACATAAATTACACACAACATTAATTCTAAAACAAGTACTACCGTTGCTATATATGTCTACTAATAGATAAGTATGTAGTTCAAGTCACTTACCTCAAAACTAAAAAAGTCATGCAGCTAGCTCCCCACCTGACACTTCCAACAAAAGGCCCTCAGATAGAAAAATATGACTTTGCCTAGTGCAATCATGAGAAATGGGAAATGCATTCAGAAAAATCCATGATGCAGGTTTAAAGATTATAGAACCTTTGTCCAGAAAATCAAAATTAGCAAATGTTACACACAAAAATCAAAATGAGTAAATGTTATTCATACATGATAAAGGGAAGAATATAAAGGAGATAACTACAAAATAATTTAATGAAGAAGAAAATTAGATTATGACTGATCCCACAACCCTACTTAATTGCCATACATATATGTTTGATGCCTCTATATCTTATAATCATAGTTGTCACGGCGCCACGGCGAGTCATGGCGGTAGCCGACTATCAGGATGCCTAGACGATAAAGCGACTGCCATGACGTCCGTATGGCGACGAGTTATTTACAATATGCAATTTATATACTCCCTCCGTCCCATAGTTATAGGCTGATTTTCCATTTTGAGATGTCCCAATATATAAACTACTTACTATTTATAAAATTTAGTTGGTTCATTGTTTTACTTTTATGCCCTTATAATAAATATTCAATCATTACTCTTTTTTTGAAGAAACAACATTCAATGTCATTATTTTTATCACCACATTTAATGTTGTTGTATTATCTTTGGTTAAAGTTCTATGGTTATGGATTTTAATGGTCAGTACACGTCAATCAATGAAGTTGAGAGTTCTAATGTGATAAGTAAGGAATAATTAACATATTCATTAATTCCATATTAAGGGGTATATGTGAAAAATTTATGTTAAAAATTGTCACTTAAACTGATTTTCTTAAACTATGTGCCAAAAGAAATCAGCCTATAACTATGGGATGGAGGGAGTATTATTTATTTTACTTAACAAGTATATTGACAATAAAATTTCATATACATTAAAATCCAAAACATAACACTATGGACTAACATTAAAAGCTCTGAAACTTAATAATCCTGAGTTTTAATTAACTTCATGCTAATCACTCCCCTTACGAACATACCAACAACAAAAAGTCTTATGGGACGTCCCTATTTTTAATCAGCCAAACTATAATAAACAAAATAAAATTGGAAAGGCATGCAAAAGTGAAACTTTAATTAATTTGTTAAGCCAAGTTGTGATTACTAACAGAGCAGCCGGGCAGGTGATGCTTTAGGTATACAATTACAATTACAATTACAATTATAATTATAATTATAATTAATATGATAAGCAATAGTACATATTTATTAGTATAAAATTGTTAGCTTGTATAACTGCCCAAGAAATATCATTAATTATTAATATTGAATAAGACTACCTAATCTATTTTATGAAATTAAATAATGATATATAAAATCACCTAGCTTAGCTGTAATCAAAAGTTAGTCTCATTGGCGAGTATTCTTAAGCCATAGTTAAAATTGCTCAACTATTAAAAGATGTTTAGCATGTTACTGTCCATAAGCCTAATGTACGTAGTTGTAACATGCAAAAAATCTAGATTATTATTGAACAAACCCCTTTAGCCTTTATTACTGCTAATTAAATATTAATGCAAGGGATATCAATGACTTCTCTCTTCTTTCTCACTTACCAAAAAACCTTAATTAGTCTCCGATATGTGGGATTAACTTTAATGAAGATCTATTATTATTATTATTATTATTATTATTATGCTTTAACGGTGATGGTATTTCTGTTCAGACTTGAATGCGAGATGATTAATTACTAGTGACATGTAATTCGAGTTCTCGTATTGCAAAATTTTGTCAGATCTATAATATTATTGATATTTTTATGTATATATTTCATGAGTATTTATGTTGTTTACTGATTTTTGGTTACTATTTGTTAACTGTTTAAAATGATTACATTTGTGTTCCTACTTATTTCAAGACTTGTAATGTAATCTTTTCATGAGTAGTAACATTAAAACTCTGAAACTTAATAATCCTGAGTTTTAATTTATTTTCTCTAAACAATTCACCAACATGGCTGGACCTTCACATTCAAATTCCAACCAAATGCTGCAACAAGACTTTCTAAGTTTGAGAGAGTACACTCATGAGAAACTGCAGAACATTGATGTTAAAATGGATTCCTTAATGGATAGAATTCCAAAGATGCTTCAGTCTAAGGGTTCCAATGATGGGAATGACTTCTCTAATCCCTTCGGAGACATGAATGGGCCTAGAAGAGCTCACAAAGAGAGAAAAGGTATCTATAGAGATCCCTATCACATGAGGAGAGCACAAGAAGAAGAGGATAATAATAGTGATGGTGATTATGATACTGCAGACACTAGGACCAACCTAAGGAGGAGATATGAACCTAAGAGGAGGCATGAGGAAAAGGATCCTGACTATAGACATTTGAAATTGTCATTTCCAGCTTTTGAAGAGAGATGATGCTGCTGCACCTAAGTTGTGTCAATTCTCCATTGCCTGGACGCCTATTAGGGCCAGCTGCAATCTCGAACGACGTCGTTTTGGTTTTTTTTTTAATCCAGTTGACCTTCGAGCTAGTCCATACCCACAACAAAGCAAGTTGCTCGCTCGCTCATCTCGTCTAAAGTCGTTATCAAGGCGTCCATGGCGACGACTTGTTTTCCTAGGCACCCAACTTGCAAGCCTCCACCAAGTCGACCTTCCGCCTTGCCTTCAACGCACCGCCTAGACACCTTTAACAACTATGTTGGACGCCTAGGTGACACCGTAACAACTATGCTTATAATTTAATCAATCAATGTGACTCATGTCCTGGACCTACACTTACAAATTCGAGATGTGAGCATCACTATCATTCTTTCCTAATTCTTATTTATTATGTAATCTTCCAGTTCCTACAATTACTTCAAAGCAAATAAATTAAGTTTACATAGTATTTATTAAACTCTTCGCCTTACACATCATTACTCCAACATAGTAATTCTACTCAAGACCATTAACTGAAGAGAAACAAAATTAAGACACTAACTAATGTTTTGATGTTAGTGGCAATAACATCTTATCCTCGAGATTCAAACAAACAAGTTAAATAACACAACGCCACAAACTTACAAGTCAACTATCATAAATTCCCCATTGAAGACTAATTCTTGTAACTAACAGCAGACTTTATCCTTGACATCGTCTCCTTATACACCCCATTTCCCCAACACTTCAATCAGCCATTCAGCCACCATATCTCAAATAGTCAAATGTCAAAGCAAATAATTATATCCAGGTCCATCAATACTCGGCATAAACAAACATTTTGAATAGAAAACTCAGAAACTATATAATATGATGCATCTCAAGTCGCAACCAACATCAAACCATAATTCTGAGCGTTGAATAGAATCAGATCTTCAACTTAATGCTACTCATATCATCCATCATTTGAAATTTAAACTGCAAAATTAAAGAAAACCCACTAGAATAATTTAGAACATTCCAAACAGGAACTATTATCAGCAAAGACAACTACAGTTGACACTACAATGCCATTTCACTGAAGCATGAAACCGCCCCAGCAGCAAATTATAGAAAAATCCATAGATGCTAAACCACACATAGTAAAAATAGTTTGACCAAATATCCTACAAATAATTAAAGACTGATAATTTGCCTAATAACTCTATATATATATATATATATATATATATATATATATATATATATATATATATATATATATATATATATATATTAATGTTGATAACGTATAGTGCATTCGAGAATCACAACTAGCAAAAACAGAAATAGCAAACAAAGTACCTCATGAAACTGAAACCCTAATTAAGCAAAAGCTAATTAGCTTCACTCTCAACGGATGGGATTTCCTCGCTGGTCGTAGTAGAAACAGCAGGTCCCTCAGCCGCCGGTTCCGAGGCGGAGCCTGATCTGGACTTGACGGTCTCGAGCATTCGCTTGCTGATCTCCTTAGAGTAGCCCTGAAGGATTTCGATCCCGTCGTCATCGGTCGAGGCGGAAGCGGATGCAGAGGAGAAGGCCTCCTCCTCGATGCGACGGGCGGTGACAATGGCCTCAGCTTTGGCAATCGTGCCGTAGCGCTTGGAGAGGACGGAAGGGGTGGAGAGAGTCTCGATCAGGCGTTTGACGACGGCGTCACGAGCGCGTTCAGTGGGCGGCCAAATGCTGAAAGAAACGTTCGGTTTGTCGGGCTTTTGGGGTTCTTGAAGCTTTTCTTCAGTTTCGGCCATTGGTGGGGTTTGGAGGTCTGATTCGGCTTTGGGTGTTCTGTTTTCTTCTTTGTAGTGGTCAGTCATTTCTGGGAGTGAAAGTGAGTACAAGAAAAAGTACTAGTCATATGCTATTAAAAAAAATGATATTAAGGATATAATTTGTTAAACTTCAGTGTCTAGTTAGTGAACACCTTTAGACAAGCTACCTTATTGGTTCAAGAAATGGGAAAAGGTCCAATTTTTGGGTCCACGAGACTTTAGTACAGGATTGAGCTAAACAACAAGAACCTATTCAGCAAACCCCAGAGTTGAAAATAAGATGTCATTAAGAAACTTTAGGTAGACTCAAATACATAAGCTTAATTATTTTTATGCAAAGTATATTTGGATAGTATAATCGAGTTTTTGATCCAAGTATTTGTGAAAAAAATATCCCCTTCAGTTCTTTAAGCTGTTGCTTTCCTACTTCCGTGAGTGCAGTCTCCTCGTTAATCCAACTTCTTTCCAGTTGCCAAACTCAGTATGATATTGAATGTCATTACTGAAAACCAAAAATTCATGTTTACCTTTAGGCCTCCATTATTCGAGAGTCTGAATAGTTGGCGAAGAAGGGACCTAGTTTCTTCTTCACAGATGATGGAAGACTTTTGGAGGCTGTTTGAAGAGAAGAGTTCGACAACTGTCAGGCAACGGAGGTTCCGCCATATATGGCCATATGGGAGGCAGTGTAATTATAGGTAAGCCGATCCGCAGCCATGAACTTAAGGCGGTTTGCAAGAACTATGTCATTCTTGGTGAAGCATTCTTCAACAGCAGATGGAGAAGACACAACAACAACAACAACAACAACAGGAGGCCGGGGAACCCGAACTTCAGAAATAAAATTGGACCATATTGGGATGATAGAGCAGACAGAGCTCGCAGAGGCGGAACTAGGGGGGGCGGGAGGGGCATCTGACCCCGGTAGATCGGCGGTTCAGGCGGAACTAGGGGTAGGGGTGGGGGGGCAGCCAACCAGGCCCAGCCACAGAGCTTCTGCAGTCTGCTCCGCCGCAGCGCCGCTCCAGACCTCCGGTCTTCTTCTTCGGTCTCTTCTTCGCTGCAGAGCACATTTGAGATTCGCGCTGACGCCGTATTGCATTTTGAAGGTTTTAGCTTTCAAGACAACTGGGGTAGGACATTCAACCCAATAGATTTGGGCCGCCTTTGGTAGAATATGTTTGATTTCTGACTTGTGATCTTACATTACTCTGGATGGATATTTGTCTTTTATTTGAACGAGAATTGGATACTCGAGTATTAAATTATCCAGTATTAAATTTAAGGTTCATGGCCCCTGTATATAATGGACTTTAAATGTAATTGGTTTGTTAGGTGAGTGGGGGATTGAGAAAAAAGTGTTCACAATAACTCTAGATAACACATTACCAAATAATGGTTTGGTAGATGTTGTGAAGAGAGTATTTTACTGTCAATGAGATTTTTTTTCATTTGCGTTGTGGTGCACATTCGCTAAATATTACATTTACACCCAACTAACTATTGATGAATAACAGAAGAAAACATAGATCCATTTTTGGTTCAAACACAACCAATCTTTAATTGTTTAAATTGATGAAATTATTGATTAACAATTGATGTTTTTATTTATACTAGATTATGGATAAATACTTGATTAAGTGACAAAGAATTGTTGATTACCAAGTTCCGAAGCAAGTGGTGGTATTAACCCCCCTACAAACACGTTCTGGTTCCGCCACTGAGTGCTCAGTGAAGCGAACTCTTGATCAGGTGAAGATGACCAATTATAGGAATAGAGAAAGGAGTAGGTGGTGATCTGGGGTTATTGTGAAAGAAATATTTCAATATTAGGAGAACAGACAGTAAGAGAGCAACATAGAACTCTGGGTTTTCCATAGTGAAGCAAAAGCTAATAGTAAAGAGTGTGTTTTGTACGTGACTGTGTGTGTGAGAGAAAGATGTATACTTCACTAAATCAGGAAGAGTTGATTGCTGTCTTCAGTAGGCAGGCAATGGGTTTTTGCACCTCTAGGAGTTCAATAATATTAAAAGTTTAAAACCAAAGACCAGCTCACTTCTTTCCTGCTACAAGTCGATGTGAGGTAATACAATAGCCTTATTCCAATATACGAGTGTATTTTTTTGCATTAAGACAATGACTTTAAACCATATCTGACGAAGCTTCACGTATCTTATCTCACCTTGAGTTGTCCTAAATCCACAACTCTGATAACAGTGACTTGTACATATTTAACTGATCAGACTTCTGGGTTTTTGTTCCTCAGACTAATGATAAAACTCAGGCTGTTTGGAGCAACTTCAGGATTAATTGTTTAACCAAGGTGTAAAATGATATAGGGGGAGGGGTGCACAGAGCACACTGCCAATCAACAGCACATGGAGTCCAAATTGTTGAGAAGGAAGTTGATTGTTTGCGAAAGCTAGGAACAGTAACATGAGAAGGCAAATATGTCTTGGAAAGAATGAAGAGTGGGAACAGAAATTATGTGATCCAATGCACGAATAGCATACTCTTGTCTGCGCTGCCAAAACTCAAAAGGGTCTGAATGCACTTTTATGAATATTTCAAGCCAAAAAAAATCAGAATCAAATGATTTTGAATATACCCTTGAAAAGAAAACAAACATCAAAGCTGAAGATTATGGAAGTCATCTGTATTAATACTAGCTAAAACAAGCTTTTTAAGTTACGATTAATCATATTCTAAGGACACGTTCTAAACTCGTACAGTTATTTATAAATAATCTAAATTCAAAAGTTAAAACATCACCATCAGACCAACGTTGAGTAACGCACTAGATGAATAAATAAGATAATCAGGAGATGTTTTGGGATGATAGTATGCTTTAGAGTCTTGGCACAAGAACAAACCAATTTACATTTTTTCCACTAGTAAAGGATTCCCCAAAAAAACTGTATCAACGTAAGTCAGTACAACTTACAGTCAAAGGGGGCATAAATGAGGCTTCAAAGAAGTCCCGCTCAGGAATATCAACAAACAGTCAATCGGCAATCTACTGGCAACCACCATAAGCAAATACAACTTTCAGATTAACAAAGCAAATGCGGCACCTCAAGAGTAAGCACATTGGAAATTTAAATCTTTTGTTACTTCATCCACACATTATAGCTGTTATGGCACTACCATAATGTAGATTCTTTTACCAGGTCATGTAACAGGCTAATTGCAGCATTACCACACTCGTATGGAAGATGACCTACTCAAACGGATTACAGGCCAGTGCTAGGAAGGGCCCGAAGGGGACCAAAAAACCCCCTTCGAGGCTAATGACTTGGAAGCTACAGATTCAACATTCTCTGACTTGCTATCATATACATTCATACTACTAAAAGATCACTCACCTTTGTATATTACGTAGGCAACTGAACATACATATAAAACTAAGCGTATATAGTGTACACCCAAAGACACAAACAAGGCTAAAATAATAGTAAAATATATGAAGAATATTATTAGTGCACTGACTCTTTCCATTGCTTCCAAGAAATAAATATATACAGTAGTTGTTGAGTCGATGGGAGTAGTTAGCATGAAGTTAACATTAGTTAATTGATTAATACAATATCGAAACGCAAGCTGTGAGATAATCTCTCTGCGTGTCAGCACTGTATTGGTTAATTGACTAAATTACCATGAAGTTAATTTCATGTTAATCGAATCCAATCATTACTAATCTCCTAGATTTAAGAAATGACAGCTGATTGCTAATTCCTACAATCAGTAGCTAATGGACCAATGGAATGTCAATATAACCAATTACCCATACTCCAAGACACAAGTGTGTAATTTAAATAGTAAAATACTAAATTTGGAAGTTAAGTAATAAAATAAATAAAGTTAGAGTTATAACGATGAAATAGAAAATTTATAAAGTTGAAGGGCATTTTAAGAAGCCAAAAATATTTCAAATCATAGGGTCTCGTCTGTCTTTATATATTAAATAAAATTCAAAAGAGTTTCCATGTGGAAATTTATCTAATACACTTATTTTAGATCGATATAAATCTTTACCTAATACAATTTGTTCTCTCCTTTTATAGTTGATTTTCACTACTTCGAAAATCTTAAATCATTCTTATTCAAATTTCCAACATGTGTTGTAACTATTAAATTGATCTTCAAATGGACCAAGTTGGTAATATAATATTCATTAAAACATTTTAGTTACAATTAAATTTTCTAAATTTAAATAAGATTAAGGAGTAAATAACATGTGTCTAGTGGCAATCCACTTGGTTTGGACGGATTTGAGACACAAATCATTTCCTAATAACAATTACAAATAAATCATATAGTCTAAATAAGTAGAGCAGTAAAACCCACTCCACATTTCTCAACATAAGATGGCCAAATGGAGTAACAGTTTTCCATGGAACTAACCTGAAATCGGGGACAATAAAGACCAAACAAAAGTAATATTGTGGAAAAAGAAGCCAAGATTTCCAAAAGTGCGAGCTAGTACTACTAGTATTCGATATACATTTATATATATATATATATATATATATATATATATTCGCTATAAAGTCTCTCACTCTATTTAAAGGATCCAGTTAGTATGAAGTTTATTTTTTGATAAATTGGTCAATTGGTTAATAGAATGCTGACACATATAAAGGCTTGTCTGTCAGCACTTTATTAGTCAATTGACCAATTTTCCCAAAAATAAATTTCATACTAACCACTTTTCTATTTAAATTACAAAATCATAAAGAAATACATAAAAAAGTTGAGATTAGACAAAGGGTGCAATTCTCGAGGATATCTCACCACTTTCACCCATCATTGACAAAATGCACGACAGAGGAACCAAATAGCAGCAACTCTGTTCTTCATTTTTCAAATTTCTCTCTCCTCCCCTGCCTTCTTCAACAAAAAATCAATTAATTGAAAGAACTCCAACAAATATATATATATATATATATATATATATATATATATATCTTAAATTAACGGTTGTGAAGAGGATCTGAGGCATTTGGCACCCTTCTTTTGCTTGTGAAAAACTCATCCAAAGAATGTGCTACCCTTTGCTGCTGCTCTAGTTCCTGCGGTTTCATTTCTGATACTCCCTTCTTCTTGTTCATGCCAATGAGAGAAATGGAACTCTTATTTTGGAACAAAGGCAGCTGCTTTGTGTCCTCTGCAGAAACCAGCAAGGAGAGAAAAACCAAGAACATTAGCTTCTGCACCAACCCCACTTGCATGTTTGGAGAGAAAACAGAACAGAGTGGAGAAGAAGAGAGAAAAGGGAAGGAAAAGGGGGAAATGGGAAATTGAGAAGGCTGGGAAATGTGATTGAGCACATATATCCTGCAAATATGGGACACTTTTTACGAGGGGGACTCTTTTTGGGTTTACTTTACAACAATATTCCTATCACATGAAAAAAAGGTCACATAATGCACAGCACGCCTGACATGTGAGGCTTGCAATATGTATGTGTATGTATGCGAGCATTATGTGACTTTTTTTATGTGATAATAACATTATTTTTTACTTTATGGGGATTTTTGTATGCTTCACGAGAACTTTTTTTTTCTTCTTGAATATGTACTGCTTTTAGTCCCTAAAATAAGATCACACCATGGCCAAGTTAGGGTAGTATGGATGAAAATCTTGGATGTTCTGCTTTATCCTTTTGTGGATTGTGTTTGTCTGTTTTGGAAGCTAGTCAAGTTTGCTTTTTTGTAGTAGCTGCTCCCTGCTTCTGATGGGCTACAAAATTCTGGCACTAATTTACACCTACATAGATAATACGAGTAAATCTTTAGGTACTCCCAACTTACTAATAATTTACCGAACGCAAAAGAGCAGGTCGTTTTGGGTTTTTTTTTTTTAACATCCTATGCCTCTTTCTCTCTCTTAGGAATACAGTAAACTCTCCCTTTTCTCCTACGTTGAAAACTCTCTTCTCCTACCGTGAAATCTCCTCCTCCTACAACTCCTCTGTCTCACTCCTTCGCTCTCTGTCCAAACCCACTCGCTTCTGTCGACTCACTCTTCTCTGGTCAAATAACGGAGAAAGATGAATCATGCTTCCCTCCACACAATAATTAATCTATGAAGCTCTAATAAGGTAAACCCTTTTTTGAGTAATTTATACTTTCAATTGATTGTATTGTTTCATTTGGGTTTAATTGAGTTTCTTCCAAGATTTCTCGGCAATTTGAGTTTTTTCTTTGTGTTTCTTATGTAATTTAGGTTTAATTGGGTTCTTCATAATGTATGAGTTTTGATAAAAGAACAGATGCTAACAAGGGCAAAAGCCAAAGCTTGCTTCGGCAGTAGGGGTAGCCTTGATATTTTTGGATGATATGTCTTGCAACTCAATAATGGAGTTCTTGTATGTAGTTTTCCTTCTATTAAAGTGGACCATGGAAAGGAACTAGCTCATTCTTTGTGTTTCAGATTAAAGCATAATCAACTATCTCTTAGTTGTTCTCTAAGTGGAGTCATCTTGTGGGTATTGCCAATTTTCATAACTTGTTGATACTAAAGTAAGCCTCAATTACCATATTTTTTTATTTAACATGAATTGATTGAGACATTCACTTCATTTGTATATGTCATTGTATGTATGCACGTAGGTGGGTGGATATGTCCTTGGCTATAATGCTAAAACTCGTGTAAGAAACATTATTTAATTGAAGATTATATCTTTTACTTTCTTTGCAAGATATTATAAGAGGATTGTTAGATTGGAAGTGTTTTCAATTGATAACTTACTATATAACCTTTTGGTTGTATTTGATTACTGGGGTTAGCGGGGGCCACGCCCGGCGTGCTAATTGTTATGATATTTTGACAAATAAATGGTCTAAATGGCCGGATCAATAATCATTTCGAAGTGGGTGATTCTTTAATTTTAATTCTTCAACATCAAGTGGTAGCCATTTGGTCTAGAATTGATGTAGTTTGGTTCTAAAACTGTGAAACTTTGCGTAATCACTCCATTTGGAGAACCACTAACACCAAGGGCAAATTTCATATAGCAACCTATTGTGGGGTACTTATGGTAGTGATTCGTAGGTAGGCAACTTGTTTTCGGAAGTTTATTTGGTTTAATATGTTGGGATTCCATTGCTTTTATTATTATCTTTCTTATATAGAACCAAATCTATATTCAACATGGGGTGGAATTGGTCAAAGATTAGGGTAGGAATTGTTCTCTCAAGTGGAGTCATGATTAGTCCAAAGATTCATTTCAGTACTCTATTAGTAATGTACAACTAAACTTATATTTTCTCTTTGTTCCCTATGCATTATGAAAGTGTTGCCGGTAATACTTTGTCATGTATAATATTCATTTCAACGTAATTGCTAAGTTCATGCAATTTGTATTTGCGAGTGTTTCACTTCTACGGTGTATTTTCACTTCCCGATGATGGTGACATTAAAAAGCTAGCCATTAGAGGCAAGTAGGGAGATTACACCTTACGATTGTCACGTGGTGCGTTGAAGCTACACGTAAAAACCGAAATATTATCTTATTTGTAATTGCTTGAGCTATTAAGCTATTGTTTCATCATTTTTTTATTTACAGGGTATGCCCTTGTAAACATGTAAATTGTGACTATAGTGTTTATGAAATGAATTCTGATTATTGTGTTCATCAATTGAAAGCAAAACTAACATTGAAATTTTGAAAATTAAAGATGAAAACAAATTATCAAAATTATAATACTTTTGATACATATGAACAAAGATTATCATATGCCCGAATCATCCATCGAAAGCTACCTAAATAGCTTTAATATATCAAAGCTACAACTAAATCAAGTCAAAAATCTTTGTAGCAAAGATTGGAAGTGCCTTCACCTATTGACCCAAAATTCCACATCACGCCAAGATTTAGAAGTTCATCTCCCATATGGATGGATTCCTACAAGTTATGTAAATCATTACCCTCTTGTGAAGAACATATATGCACCCTTAAAAATGCTCACTAATAAAGTAAAAATAATAATCATTACAATTGAAAAAAAATATCATTACTCACATTCAAGTTAATATTTCCATGATGACTCTTCTTGTGTCTCATGAAAAATAGGTGGTTGATTAATAGTCAAGTATCAACTCAAATGCCTTAAATAAAAGAAGCATACAAGTTCATTATATAAGACAATATTAATTACAAAAAAGTTATATATATATATATATATATATATATATATATATATAAAAAAAAGAAAAATCATACCTTCTCTCATATTCTTTGTGTTTTTGATTCACAATTATTTCTACTTTTTTTGTCCCTTGGTTTGAATTTCTTGAAACTTCTTCGATCTTACCTACCTTCCTTTTACTAGGAGGACGCCTCTTGATCGATTCTTTTTTGTGAAAGTAATTTCGGCTTTCATTTGGGTCGTTATTTTCAGATTCACTCGCGTTTAACTTTTGAAAGAGGTCGACTTTTTTCACAAACTCCATCCTCCGTATTCCATTCCACCTTTAGTTCAAGAAGTCGATCTACAAGTTGGTCACATCTTTTTGAGTGTCACATGCAATGTCCGCAACGTCGAAAAAAGTATTCACACACTCTTGTCATATCTCATCTCCGATTCCGTGTCTTTCCAAACATTATAAATGACTTTAGCTTTAGTATGACGTCGCTTTATGTCCTTTCTCCACCTCCTCAAAATGTATTTCGTTGAAGCGGTAAATATAAACCTTTCAAAATGAAGTACCTTAACTATATGCTTACATAATATTCCTCAAATTCAAACAATTTACGATTTACACTTCACATCAAATTCAAATTCATTTTCCCTTCAATGAAGCAAACCTTGAAGTTCACAATTTTTGGCCGATCTTTTTTTTCCCCAAAGTAATAAAGTTGTTTCACTTCGTAATGAAATATTTTATCATGAGATTCGACAAACCTTGTATCGCAATACATTCCTCCATCCGCCACTTCTGTTTAAAACTCTATAAACTTGGAATTGGTATAAACCTCTTGGAATTTTTTTTCAATGGCGTGATGTGTAACACAAGGAACATTTGAAGTCAAAGAATGAGAGTCCGCTTCTATTTCTTTTTCCACTTTACTCCTTAACGCATTATCATATTGGTCCATAAATTCTTTCAAGGAAGTTTTGCATTGAAAAATCCATCAAAAAAGCATTCATACTTTCACTTTTTTGTGTCGTCGAGACATTCCCACCAAAAACATCTTTCACAAAACAAGGAACCCACCGACGCCTTTCATTATACAATCCTTCCAACCACTCATTGTTCTCAAGATCATAATTATCTATCATTGCCTTCCATTGACATTCAAAATCATCCACACTCAAAGAATCATACACAACGTTATGTAACATAAATTTAATTGATTCATAATGCTCATACCCTTTTAATTTTTCAGGAACCTTCTTCATTATATGCCACAAACACCATCGGTGGCGAGCATTGGGAAAAACTATCTCAACCGCATTTTTCATTGCTTTGTCTTGATCGGTGATAATGGCATGTGGAGCTTTTCTAGACATGGAAGAAAGCCACGCATCAAACAACCAAACAAAAGTGTTAGTATCTTTATTCGATATCAAGCCACAACCAAGTAGTATGGATTGTCCATGGTGGTTAACTCCAACAAAAGGAGCAAATGACATATCATATTTATTAGTCAAATAGGTGGTGTCAAATGTGATGACATCACCAAACTCCTCATACGCAGCTCGAGACCTCGAATCCACCCAAAATAAATTTTTGATTCGATTTTCCTCATCCGGGTCTATCACATAGAAAAAGTTAGAATCCTTTCGCTTGAACTTTTAGCAAAATAATTTTGAAGTGCACTAGCATCACCCTCAGCAAGCCTTAGCTTTTTTAATTTTCCCATATAATTTTCACAATCTTTCTTTAAACAAGGCATTCCATTTTCTCCATACTCAATTCTAATTGAATTATAACTTTTATTCATTGGTATCCCAGCATCATTATTTAGCTCAAGTCTCCTCTTTATATAAGAGGTCACGTGCCGATTACACCGATGAAAACGAGATTTACTTGGACTTAAACCATGATTATGTGCAAGCTCCAAAGTGGTTATACCCCATTTTCCATCATTCAATAACTTAGCACAAATCTTAGCCTTACAACTTTCTTTAATAACCGGATGCGGTTTTAGAGTAATCTTTGAGTTCTTCTTTGGTTCTCCATATTTGTGACATACAACTGTGAAATATTTAACCACTCCGTCCAATTTTCTACTACTTCTTTTAGTCACTCCAAATCCTTGTTGTGCACCATATCTCCTATAGTATTCATAAACCTCATCAACATTGTCAAACACCATATGTAATTTGGGCTCTTCCACTATTTGATTATTCTGTTTTTCATTCTCTTCTACTTCATCATCCCATTCGTTGTTAGACGGGTCATCTACGTCAATATCCATATTTGTAGAGTTAATATTTATTTCCGATTCCATTGGTAGATTTCCAAAGTGGCCTTGAAAGAAGTAGCAAAAAGTATCCACAACAGCAAACAATCTAAATGAAAAAGATAAAAAAAACCTGGAAGACAAAACACATTGAGAAAAACAATAATAAAAGAGTACCATAAAAAATTTGACAAGAAACCCAAATTAAATTGTAATGATACACAAAGTAGAGATGACTAAGATAATTAAAAAATCCTCTACTTTTGGGTAATAAAGCGAAGATTGTGAAGAACCCAATTAAACACAAATCAATTAATCTAAATGAAACATACAATCAATTGAAAGTATAAATTACTCAAAAAAGGGTTTACCTTATTAGAGCTTCATATTTGACCAGAGAAGAGTAACCGGAGAGGCTGAGTCGATGGAAGCGAGTGGGTTTGGACAGAGAGCGAAGGAGTGAGACAGAGGAGTTGTAGGAGGAGGAGATTTCACGGTAGGAGAAGAGAGTTTTCAACGTAGGAGAAAAGGGAGAGTTTACTGATATTCCTAAGAGAGAGAAAGAGGCATAGGATGTTAAAAAAAAAAACCCAAAACGACCTGCTCTTTTGTGTTCGGTAAATTATTAGTAAGTTGGGAGTACCTAAAGATTTACTCTAGATAATACTCCCTCTATCCGCGAAAGAGATTCATTTTATTTTATGTGTGCATCTCAAAATGAAAGTATGCACAAAATAAAGTAATATCAACATTTTTTTTAGAAAATACTCTGTTTGTTCTAAAATTAGAAATATATTTTGATTTTTTAGAATCAATTTGTTAAATTCTAAAATTTAAAAAAAAAATTATACCAAAAAGGTAGAGACTATTTATTTGTTTTTATAGATGTCTCAAGATCAAAAAGGAAACGGAGAGTACTGTACTTTGAGAGAGTAAACTACCTATAAATTATTTGACAGAATCTATAAGTATCTCATTTTTTTAAAAATAATGTTTTAATTAGATATATAGATTTTGTAACACAAGGGTTAATAATATTGTTTGTTCTATAGCTTTTATTGTGCTAAATGCTCCATATTTAATACAAATGACAATCTTGATGAGGAGTTGATGAATATTATTTTTGATGAACTTAACCCTGATCTGTCAAAAAAAGGAGAATGAGGTTTTTGCATGAAAAAAATAATATGAATAATGGATCTCAAATAGCTTAATCCAGACAGTCTAAGCCATCTGCATCAGAAGAAAAATTCGGTGAATCAGGTAAACAGACAAATGAAATCAGACAACTTCACCCATCTGTTTTAAAAGAAAACTCAGACATACAGACACCTAAATTCAGATAGTTTGAACCGTTTGCTTTAGAAAACAAAACAGATGAACATTCGAATGCAGAAATTGATATTCCAGAGGATGAATCTGAAGAGCAAATGACTACTGCCAGGCTTCCTAAATCTTCTAGAACTATAGAAAATCATCCTCCAAGTCTGATCATCAAAAATCTCAACATTAGGATGTCTACAAAAAGAGGTTTTGAAGAAATTTGTTTGCTACACTAAGGAGAACATCTATCAAGTTTATTACTGGTAACAAAATGTTGATATATAGGTCACAAATCACAAAGATATGATAATTTTGTTTACCTGCTATATGTGTTATTGTTATCAGCTTGCCCCAGTGTCATTTTTTTATCCTTGCGCTTAGTTCTTCAATTGGGAAAGATAACTAAATAACTAAATTGATATGTCAAAGGGGGAGAGATATATGGGTAATAATGATTATGTTTAATGATTTATCACTTTTTATTCTTTTAGATAATGACAAAGGGGGAAAGATATTTTGGGATTTAATTTGGTTATTATATTGGGATGATTTAATGGTTATGATATCTATTGTTATATTGGTTATTTGATATTGATTGTTGGATATCATATTGATGACAATGATTGTATATTTTCATTATCTTGTTATAACTGTTGTGGCTTATCAATTTTCATATTATTATCTTTCATAACAGTTTAAATGATTTTCTTTATAGACATAAATTTAGAAGGAGTTATAGAGTTAGGGGGAGCACATTAATTAAGTGACATTTTGTATTGTTATCATCAAAAAGGGGAAGAATGTTGGTTTATAATCTTTTGTGCTTTTAATGATGACAATATTATTGATTTTGTATTTAATAATGGATTTTATTTTAATTGTTTGGGCTGTTTAAATTGTTAATTTGATTTTGTGTAGCAGCTTAATGGGATCTTGTTTGTTTTCTTGGGCTAATTTATATATATTATAAAGTAAATTCTTATTTGGCCCAAGTTTGTTAAATAGGTCATTAGATTCATACATACTGGACGACTCGAGAAATATAGGGTTCTTTACATAAGTATACAACAAATAGAAAGTAATTACAAGAAAAGTGCATCAACCAAATAATTAAAAAAAAGTGTAATTAGGACTCATATTACAAAAAATAGTAAAATTCACATTAATAAAGAAACCTAAAATTAAGGACAAATAACTGTCATAATTAATAATTCAAATTCAAATATTTGGATCTAACAACAAAAACAAATTCAAATTCAAAATAATAATTCAAATTCAAATTCAAATCTTCATCTCCCTCACATACACTTTGAAATAATAGTCCGCCGCTACACCTCACATACTCCGCCGCTACACCACCACGAATCTCCGTTGTCCAAAACGCCAATGAGAATAAGAAGAAGATTCGCCCTACAAAAAATTTAAAAATAAATAGATGTAACTTTTAATATTCTTAAATTTTTTTTATAACTATTTTGTTACTCATAAATAATAAAATGGTTACCTTTGTATGAATGGTTGGCTACCAACTGCATCACATTCAAAAGAAATTGGTAGCTTAATAAAATTGAATTGGTTACCTTGGTCTGAAGGTTTGGCTACCAACTGCACTATGAAAAAACTACAGGTGTAGATGTGAATTAGTTACTTTGGTATGGAGGTTTTGTTACCTTGGTGCGAAGGTTTGCTTACCTTGATCTGAATATTTGGTAACCAACTGTACTAAGAAAAAATTTAAAATGTGGAGGTTGATCGGTTACTTTGATATGACAATTTGATTACCTTGGTATAAAGGTTTGGTTACCATCATCCAGTATTCATATCCACCGCCACCACCGCCTGAATCTTCATACCCACCTCCATTTTGACCCTTCATTTTGAGAAGTTTTCTTTGGAGATATCACGATTGTGGCGTTCTAAAAAATATGTATACATCACCCATCTTGAGTCGCCAAATACATGGTATGTAATTCAAATACAAACTTAAATATCTAACATGAGTTGTGAGTTTTAATACAAATATTGTCTTACAGACAAACATTAAAACTCAAAATAAGTCCTCAATACATTTATTAACACACTATTTTACTGAGAATAGTGAGGACTACTAATGCTATCCTCCGGACCGTCACTCCGTTCTCGACTAGTCCTCACTTACGTTATCATTTCACAAGAAAATAAAGTGAAAGAAAGGGTGAGCTTAACTAGCTCAGTAAGAAATATTATTACTAAGAAATGCATAATAAATTATCGTTAGCCTTCAACAGTGTTAAACTGATACAATATAACAAACATCAAGTTTAATCTGCAATGAACAAGCAATCCATTAGAAGAGTCAAGTAGAGAATAAAATCTACTATCTTCTATGATTTAAAAGGTTTTTCATCACTTTTATCGCTGAGACTCAGCTTAATAAATAATCAACATCATCAAATCATCCCTGCACTACAGGCCAAGGATATTCTTTAGTATCACGACCACGAATTATCCATGCACCACGGGCCAAAGATAATCATATTTTCATCAACGGTCCTGATCATGCTATAAAACAATTCATATTTGCACCCTTGACCGAAGAGAATCCATAGCCATAATCATACCAAAAACGGTCCATCAATGTACTACGGGCCAATGAGGACTTTTTCCACATCATTTGTAACATTACGGTCATGATTATACCGAATAATCCCTGATCATAATCATACCAAGTCCATCTATGCACTACAGGCCACATATGAGTTTCAATATAATATAAACATGAGGATGATGACAATGATATAAGAATTCAATAAAACAAGTTCAAGAATTAATTTATTCAGGAACTAATAACGTCCAAATTGTCAACATGATACTTCTTTGTAGAGTAAAATTCAAGAATGCTTAGAAGAATATTTCTATGAAAAGATACTGGATGAAGCACAAATATCAAGGATATTTCACTAATTTCATGGAGTATAGAAGTCAAAACTTTAATCAACTGAGTATAATAAAGAATGGAATAACAAAAGAAATCACCAGGCATGTGGTACTTTGCATGCAAGCGAGTTATTCCAACGAATAATAATAATAACGGAACGAGTCAAAGTAAATTATGCACCGACAGGATATTCCAAATGAATAATAAATAACGGAACTAGTCCCAAGGCGTAAACGCATGCATGTGATATCCAAATGAATAATAAAGAATGGAATAATAGAATAATTTCACCAAGTATATGGTAGCCCGCGTATACAGGTTATTCCAACAGAATGATAAAGAATGGAATAACAGAAGTTCTCTTCATGAATACAAAAGAAATAATACCCCCTACGAGTACAAAAAATAATATTTCCTACCTTAGAAAAGAGTCTTGGATATAGAAGTAGTGAAGTGTGAGAACACTTTTCTTCTTTCTCTCTATAGTTTCTCTCTCTAAAGTTTCGTTGAATTAAGTAAGAAATAATGAATGAATGAGCTTCTATTTATAGAAGAATGGATGCGATAGTAATTAATTCATAAAGCGGTCCAGATTGATTTATTTTTAATCGGACGATCCATATTTAAAGCAAAATTTTTAAATAAAATATAATATATTCTATTTATAATCTAATAAAACGAATAACTTTATAAAAGTATTTTTGTTTTATATAAAAAGATTTTACTATGCAAAATACTACGCAGTATTACCTTATGCAACACTATGCATAATAAAATATAATATATTTTATTTATAGAATAACTTTATAAAATATTACATTTTATATAAAAAGATTTTACTATGCAAAACCTAGTAAGACCCCAACTTTTATGAATAAAGAATAATTTTCTCGAATTATATTTTTGAATATAATGGTATTGATTTGATATAATGTTATAGTTGTAGGTAATATTTATAAATTTTGCAAAAATACGCAAGTTGTTATATAATATTCGATTGGTTAGGGAATATTCGTTTTAACGGGGAATATTCGTACAACCAAGACAATCATCGGTGGACCCTAGTAAATTATTTCGGATCGAGAAAACGACAAAATACTTTATGAAAATAACTGGCGGAGGTGTTACCGTTAAAATTGTTGAACTACCCAGAGAAAAAATACGATGTCTGGCGTAGTTGCACAAAGATAGCACACGGTATTGATTATTGATGCTTACGTGAGAAGTCACCGATTATACTCAATTATTGCTACGATAATTCTTTGATCATATTTCTCATATTATTGATTCAATTATTATTACTGATGTATCATCGCATTATATGATATATTATTAAATCAATAATTGAGACGGTAAAGTTACTCATATTATTATTTGCAATATTGACAATGTCTAGAAGTTCTATCAAGGAGAGGTTTGGTCACCTAATTGCGCGCCAATAAAGAGAAACCTTATCGGAAAGCCCCCTCTTCCACAGGAGCGACCTAGTTGTTAAATATTGTGAATTATAATATTAATGATGAATAAGTTCGTGTTGATTAAAGATGAATTTTATAGTTCCATTGTGTTGGACTTATTTGTGTTAGTATAATTGATGTCCGGAGGATATATTGTTCAATTGGGTATTATTCGGGACACTTTTCGTGTAGCCGAGTTACTATTCACGAGTCTTATTCATGAGTTACTATTCACGATTCTTATTCACTCTAGTATTGTGCATTCGGGTATTTGTGTACTATATTATTCCATGAGGAGATGTCTTTAATTTTTCGAATAGTTGGTTGAAGTTATAATAAGAAGTCGATATGGACCGAGATTGGTGGAGTTATAATAGTAAATCAATATGGATCGCTGGTTTAAAGTTTTAATAGTAAATATGTATGGATCGTTGTTTTAAGTTTTAATAGTAAACCAATCTGGATCGTCCTTTTAATAGTAAATCAATCTGGACCGTTCATGAATTAATTACTATTCATTCTATTTTCCTATAAATAGAAGCTCATTCCTTCATTATTTCTTACAAATTCACTGAAACTCTAGAGAGAGAATTATAAGAGAACCTATAAAAAGTATCCCGCTACTTCCCTACTCTTATATTGAGGTTTTTTTTACGGTAAAGGGTGTTATTTCTTTTCTTTCGTCTTAATGAAGAGAACTTATGTTATTCCATTATTTATTATTTTGTTGGAATAACTCAGATAATGCAAGCTACCTATACATGGTGACATTCTTCTAATATTCCGTTCTTTATTATTACAGCCGGAATATCCCGTCTCAATGCGTTTATCTTAGGACTGGTTTCATCCTTTATTATTCTGTTGGAATATATCACATGCATGCGTTTTCACATGGGACCGGTTTCATCCTTTATTATTCTCATTTGGAATATCCTATCACATGCATGCGTTTTACGCCGGACCGGGTTCCGTTATTTATTATTCTGTTGGAATAACTCGCCATGCGGCCATCGCATTTACATGGTGATTTCTTTTGTGATTCCATTCTTTGTTATACTCGGTTGGTTAAAACTTTGACTTCTATACTTATGAAATTAGTGGAATATCTTTGATATTTTGCGCTTCATCCAAGATCTTTTCATGGAAATATTCTTCCGAGCATTCTTGAATTTTACTCTCAAAGCAAAGATCATGTTGACAATTTGGACGTTATCGGTTCTAGATAAATTAATTCTTGAACTTGTTTTATTGAATTCTTATATCATTGTCATCATCCTCATGTTTATATTTTGTTGAAAGTCATCTCGTATTCAGTATGGTGCATAGATGGACTTGGTATGATTATGACTGAGGATTATTCGTGTAATCATTACCGTAATGTTACAAATGATGTGATAAAAGTCCTCATTGGCCCGTGTAGTGCATTGATGGACGAGTTGTTAGCATGATCATGACCATTAATGAATACACAAATATTCTTGGCCGTAGTGCATGGATAATTGTGATCGTGATACTAAAAAATATCCTCGGCCAGTAGTGCGTAGGTGATTCGATGATGTGGATTATTTATTGTTGAGTCCCAAATGATAAAAGTGATGAAAAACCTTTTAAATCATAAAAGACACTAGATTTCATTCTCTACTTGAATTTTTAATGGATTGGTTGTTCATGTGTAGTTAAACTTGATATTTATTATATTTTATCGGTTTAACATTGTTGAAGGCTAACGATAAATTATTCTCGCATTATCTTAGTCATAATATTTCTTCTTTGGGCTAGTTGAGCTCACCCTTTCTTTTCCGCTGCTTTCAGAAATGAGAACGAAATTTGGGGACTAATCGGAACAGAGTGATGGTCCTAGATGGTGCATTAGTAGTCCTCACTATTCCGTGAAATAGTGTGATAATAATTGTAATGAGGACTCCTTTTGAGTTTGTATAATCTCTAGTAAACAATATTTGTATTCAAACTCACAGATTTATGTTTTGTCGTATTGTATATTGACAGTTGTATTATTAAGTTGTATTTGAATTTACGTATCACGATATCCATGCACTCAAGATAAAGTGATGTATACCTAATTTTGGGAGCTTCACAAAAACACTATGCATAATAGAATATAATATATTCTATTTATAGAATAACTTTATAAAAGTATTATGTTTTATATAAAAAGCTTTTCTGTTTTATTGCATTAATAATACTAATAAAACAAAACTGAGTGACTTATCACGTAAACATCAATAATCAATACCGTGTGCTACTATGTAACCACGCGTATTATTGTACTTTTACCACCGAGTAGTTCAACAGTTTTAACGGTAAAACTTCCGTTGTTATTCTCATAAAAATATTTTTGTCATTTTCTCTATCCGACAATAATTTCGTTGCGGGGTCCACCAATGATTGTACCGTCGTACGGATATTCTCCGACAAAAAGAATATTCCCCGACCAATCGAATATTATATAACAACTTGCGTACTTTGCAAAATTTATAAATACTATCCACAACTATAACATTATATAAAATATACACCATAATACTCAAAAAATTATTTCGAGAAAATTAAATATTTATTCATAAAATCTGGGGTCTCACATACAGTTGGTTGACTCATAAATATATATATATATATATATATATATATATATATAGAGAGAGAGAAAGAATACGTGACCTTGAAGAGGAATTCACGTGAGACTGGAACCACTCCTCATAGCGGAAATTCGGAGGGGTAATAATAATATTAATATTCTCCAAACACCCCTTTATTTTCCCTTATATTCTTCAATCTCCCCCCTCCCCTCTCAACATTCAGTTTACAGAAGGCTTCAGAAATTTACTTTTAGGCCAAATCTTCAACTCAATTTGGGTGATTCCAAGTCATCTAATCAGTTAATTTCAGTCGAAGAATAAGATGTGGCAACACCAATTCGGTAAAAATGACGTGGAATCGAGAAGTACTCGGCCACTTTACCCTATGATGTTGGAGTCGCCGGACCCCCGGTGGTCTTTCATTCGTAAGATATACTCAATCATAGCCATCCAATTGCTTCTTACCATCTCTGTCGGCGCAATCGTCGTTTCCATCCAATTGCTTCATTATATTATGAAAAAATTTCAGTTTCATAAAATATTAAACTTTTTTTTAGTTGTTTTTAAAAAAAAAAACAAAAAAAAAAGGTCTCTCATTTTAAGAAAGTAAGGGATCCCTTACTTGATCATTTTATATATATATATATATATATATATATATATATATATATATATATAGAAAGAATACGATTGAATGAAGAAGTAGGGTAATGACTAACTGTTGTTATAGATGAGGAGAGAGAAGAAGTCTAAATTAAGGAATCCTAATTCAACTACTATTGTAAATAAATATGGAAGTATATTAGTTGTGAAAATATTTTATGAGTGCATTATTGTTATAATTATTTTTAAAAATGTAATAGAATATGTAATTCATCCAAAAATATATTGGATTGCAAGGTATTAAATTATCACCAAGAACTTCCTTAAATATATCCTGATTAGATATGTTATTTATTAGGAGTCTTTTTAAATGAAACTATATTTGCTAAGCAAATCTGTTGGACTCCTAATTATTTCCTTTCTTTTAGCTATTTTAGTTTGACTTGGTAATTATATGTTGGTAGCTGATATTCGTTAGGCTTAAACAAGTTGCTAAAGTCATGTGATATACCATCTGTATTGAATTTATTATTTCAATTGGCTAAAACAATCTGCTAGAATTATAAGATGTTCCAACTGGACTAATCTTTTATGCTAACAACTCTTATTATATATGTTGGTCTAAATTGCTAATATTAATCACAACTCTTTCCAACATTGATTGAGATGTTTATGCTAACAAAATATTTATAGCCGTTAGGTCCTGCATTATACTCTCTCCGTCCCAGATAAAAGTCCCGGTGGATTTTTCACGCATATTAAGAGAGAAATAAAATGACAAAATTTTCCATAATAATGTCATTAAATATGGAGAGTGAATTAGAATAAGAAAAGTATGAGATATTTAATGTTACGGGCATAATAGGAAAAAATATGTAAAAGTTTGGTTATTAAAAGAAAGTGGACATTTAACATGGGACAACCCAAAATAGTAATAAAGACTTTTATCCTGGGACGGAGGGAGTATATATTATCCTTTTCGGCTAAAACAGGTACTTGAAGTTATCATTAGTTTAGAAAGTCTTAAGCTAATATCAAGTTTGATATCTTCATAGAGAGTTATTAAAAGTCTGTTTCCAGCAAGTCCTATTCAATTGTAAATTCTTTTTTAGCTGGAAAACAAGAATTCATTGTAATCCAAAGTATCTGTAATAAGTTTTGAGTCCAAGCGTAATGTGACTTGATCGATCCAGTAGTGGATAGGTTTTGTTCAAAAAGAGATTTCAAGGTTGCAGAAGTGCAAGGTTGCAGAGGTGCAAAAGGGGGCAGAGGTATCCATCACAGTGGAAAATTTTATTTGAACAAAGAGTTCTTTTTATTGTATTTAATTGAGTTTTAAAATTAATAAAGAGTCTCTAATACCGATTGATATTGGATGTGTATTAGGCTATTAGACTAGAGGATATGGGTTGAACCATGTAAAAATCCTTGTGTTTGTGGTTTGTTGTTTCTTGTGGTTTGATCGTTTGAGTCTCACTTTACATCTAAACACATTCACGTAAAAGTAATCTCTTGATAGAATAAAGTGTACTAATCCAGACACTATCTCACACACGTTTCATTTGTCTGCATTATAAATAAAATATATTTTGGTATAATCTAGACACTCATTACTTTATTTTGTTTGCATTATAAGAAAAGTAAAATTTATTCTAAAGCAGACACTATAAATCACTAATTCCAACTGTCTATTTTAGTATTGTAATAGAGAATTAAACACGTTTTAGTTTAAACACCTAATCAATATTTAAAACTAATTTTAAATACGTTTTAGTTTAGACAATATTTTAAAACTAATTTTTGTTTATTTGTAATAATTAATTATTTTACCAAATATTGTCTTTGTACTAAAATATTTAATTAGTATAACACATACATATACTTATAGATTTTATTATAGCATACAATATATTATTTTATAAAAAAAATTATATATCTTTGCTATTTAAAAATATTTCTAGTAAACTAATGTATATATCAATTATTTAACTATGATTATGTAAAAATTAATATTTTTTTAAAAAATATTTCAATTCATAATATAAAATTATTTCTATCAATAATAATACAAGAAAAAATTACATTTGCAATCTTTGACTTTTAATCTGAGAAGTGTACATCATCCTCTGTACGACAGTTCTAAATATCCAACATGTCTGCAACCCAATCTAACTAGACCGAAAAATGAAAACTAATTAAGGATTATATTTAAAGCATATTAGCAATATAACTATAACTATAACAAACCGTCACAAAATTCCATTCAAATTAATTGACTTTTAACAACAAAAATATAAATAAAAAAATCTTTAATCATCCATGTATACACGCCAAATAATTGTATATGCCAAACTAGTAAAAAATATTAATTAATAAATAAATAATTACATAATAAATTAATTAACAAAAACAAAATAAATAATTAACAAACTAAATTAAAAAAGTTAAACATAACTAATTAAGTGACTTAAACAACTATTTTACTAAACAAACCCAAACCCAATAAATAATCTCTCACTTCAAGACCAAACTTCATTTAACAAACCAAATAAGTAATTTTCTCACTTCAATTATTCATTGTCTTCTTATTAAATAAGATGATTAAGCTTTTTTTAAAGAGTATACATATAAACTTGTTTATCTTATTTAATTTGTTAGCTTATGTAATATACTTAATTTGATTAATGCACAATTTACCAAACAACATTAAAAGATATTTTATAGATTTATAATATACCAAAATATTTTTTTATTGTTGATTTTTTTAACCCAATACACATATAATAAATTTCAAACAAGGTTAAATAAGTATATATAAATTCAAAAAAAAAATACTTTATCTTATTTCAGGCCAAATATTTGTTGGATAAATAACTCCTTTAATATAATGTTTGAGAGTGAATCAAGTATATTGGACAATAAAAAAAAAAATCACTCAATTGATGGGAGGTGATCGTCTTTAAAAGAAGAAAAAATTACTAGTAGATTTTTTAGAAGACACTTCCAAAATAGGAGAATAGTTATGAGGTACTTAGGACTCGGCAAAAAAAAGAAGGTAAAACCGAATAACCCAACATAATCGAATTGATCCGAAATTTTAAACCAAAATTTTTCAATTATTCGGACAATTTCGGTTATAACCGAATTTTATTTCGATTTTCGAATTCAAATTCGGTTTTGGATAAGAAAATTCTACTATTCAATTAACCAAATAATATAATTTTTTAAAAAATAAATTTTATTTGCCAACTTCATAAAAGAACACATTGCAGTTGCACTTAAGCAAATACAACGTCATTACTCGTTAGACACTTAAACTAAGTTTCAAATCATCTCATCTAAATAACACATACGTTTGTCGCTAGTCACTCGCGATAGTGAATACTTAAATGGAGGGGCACTGTTTCAATAATTTAAATTTTTATTTAAAATAATCCTATAGAGAGGATATTAAAATTTTCTATTTTTCTTTTCTCAATGACTTATTTGTTATCATCAAAATTGATTTTTAAGTCAGAGACCAACAAATATAATTAATATTAAATTTCAACACCAAACATCCCAAATTTCTAATATTATAAAATAAGAGAATTTGTTTTTCCGCAAATAAATATGATACTTCCACAAGCTCTCTCCCAACTTACTATTCATATAAGGAGGAGTTTGTGAAATTATTAAATTTACTTGTAAAAATATAAATTTACTAAAATAATTACCATGACTGAAATTTTAAAAATCAATTCCATTTGAATTTTCATAATCGATTTACCATCGGCCGCACACACATTAAGCACCACAAAAATCACACACTCGCTCGACTCTCTTTCATGCGATCGATTATCTCTCTCATTTCTCTGAGTTCTCTATCAACTTCTCCATTATCTCCTTCATATCTCCAAAATTCTTCTACCTGATTTACACATCCCTTTATTTTTAAGGGTTTTTTTCTATTCAACCACATCCAATTTCTCACTCCGACACTAGTATGACGACAGCGTACCAGGGTCAGATCCCCCAGCCCTCTATTTCCGCCTCTGATCATAAACTAACTCAACAAAAATCAAATATCCTATATAGTTTATGAAAAAGATGATTCTACCATCAAAATAACTAAAAACAAATTTATCAATGGAAACATGCAAAACATGTTTTAATAAACTTATAAAAATACTAGATGCATTAGTTAATCTAACTGAAATAACTATCCACATATACAATTCACACAGTAACACAACTTTCCATCCATCACATTCTCCCATGCTAATTTGATTAGACAATGTTATCACATGGTCATCATCAAGTTTAGATAAAACACAAGTATTATGCAATTTATCAAACATATTATCTAAACAAAGAAAATAGCAATACTTGTTTACCAACTAAAAATCAACGCAAAAGCTCGACATCCTTTCATTCTTAGGTAATATGATTTTATGAACGACACACAAACTCATGCTCTCTCCCACGATACCTGCTTTGTTGAAGAAAGGCTCCCTAACTTTCCAACCCGTCTTTGAGACTCTTTCGTTTCCTCGGGAAT
Organism: Panax ginseng; assembly: GCA_020205605.1. Lineage (NCBI taxonomy): Eukaryota > Viridiplantae > Streptophyta > Magnoliopsida > Apiales > Araliaceae > Panax > Panax ginseng. The sequence continues at coordinate 5,467,446 of CM035146.1, forward strand.
GTTGTAGGTTGATTGGTACGGAATGATAACATCGGGTATATAATCCTTCATCTGTATAAGAGACAAAATATTAGAACTAGACAAAACAGAGTTAACCTGGTTAATATTCAAAAGCGCCTTTATGTACGAATGTACAGTCATCGGTTGTTTAAAATACAATTCACTTTCCAACTCACTCTTTTTTTCATGGTCACTCATATTTCTCTCTTCTTTTCTCTCAATTTCTCTTTCAACTATTTCTTTCTCATTTTTCTCAATCTCTCTATTTTTTTCAAATTCACTCTTTTCATTCTATCTTTTATTTTCATCCTCATTCTTTTGCACGTTTTCTTTTTGTTGTTCTCTTTCTTGCTTTTGATCACAATCTTTTTGTACAAATATTAAATCTTTATGGACTTCATCATGAACACTGAAATCTAACAATTCTCCTTGGAATGCATATTATTTTCCGACTTTTACTGTAATACCCGAAAGAAAAATAAAATATTATATGATAAAATATATATATATATATATATATATATATATATATATTTGTTTTAAAACATATTAATTGGACTCTGTTTTTTTATTTGGGCTATTATTTTATTTGGGCCAAATTAATCAGTAAAATTTGTGGACTATAATAAGTAAATGGATTATGTTAATTTGGGTCGTTATATTATTTGGGCTAATTTATATTTGTGTAAATGTATTATTTTTTTTATCCAATTAATTAAGAGGATTATTATAATATATAATTAATAAATAAACTAAACCTAATTGCTTCATCATTTTTATACCGACTGAAAGAAAGAGAAAGAGGAGTCAACCGCCCTTATTGTATTTGTTAGAGTTGCGTATGATATAAAAAAAAAAGGAGAGAGAGCATCAGCTATCAGGTTTGTTTTGTTTCGTTTCTTTTGATTTTCAGTTAAATTTTGAAATAGTATATATGGATTGGCTGCATGCTTAGATCTTTATTATATATTATTATTATTATATCGGAATATACATATATGTATACTTAATTGATTGAAAGCGACTTTATGAGCTTGTTATTCGTTATAATTTATATATATATATATATATATATATATATATATAAATATATATTTCATGTTTATATATATTTTGGTTGCTCTGCAATGACTTTTCAAAGCGTTGAGTTAATTAGATATATATATATATATTATTTATGCATATATATATATAAACATATATAATTTTAATAATTATTCAACCATGAAATTTATAAGTTAGAATTGATAATTATAATTGAAGTTATATATATTAATTTAAACTCGTTAATCTTGTTGATAAAATTATAAAATTTACTTGATAATAAATTTAACAATTTTAGGTTGTTAATGGGTAAATTTGTAATAAATTTTATTTTATTTTATTAGATCGGATTGAAGGAGATTAGCATAATCTTATTTAAATTTTGGGTATTACATTGCTTAATCCAGGTACGAATTCCGTACTCTTTCAGCGAGACTCTTTTGTTTTTGATTTGTTCGTTTCGTTATTCGTTTCAAAATTCAATATTGCATCTCATAATTATTCCTTGTCTATTTATTTGATAGTTCGTTTGGTGTTCATAGTTGGAACTCATAAGTGTACTCTTTAGACTAGTACAACATGTCTAAATTTATTTTAATAGTTTCGTTTTGGTATTGATACTTGGAACTCGTGTTTGTACTCTTGATTTAGTGTATCATCTTTTGTATTTATTTTGATTCTCTTAGAAAGTACATGTTAATATTTTTGGAGACTTTGAGTTGATAATTCATTTTAGTTTAACATGTACATATTAGAACCCCTTTTGGTTGGTATTATGTCGCATGTGTTGTGGTATGGTATCCTTGTTAAAATATACCGTAGGGTATACCTGAGCTATAACCACTTGTGGGGGTACCACAGGCATGTCCTCTTGGCACCGTGGCGGTGTGATCAGTCCACGATGTCTCCGTTTTGTGCTCCGGTGGGAGTTGGCCATTTGGTGTTTTGTTGTGGGAGGCGTATGGGTCGACCCTAGTTTTCTGTTCTGTTCTGTTCTGCGGAGTGGTGATGTTTGTGGCAAACACGCCTTCCAATTTTGTACGCATCTGGATTGCGCAGTCCGATGTGTGATTGCCTATGTGGCATTATTTTGATTGCATGTGTGGCATTATGTGACTTGCCTGTGTGGCAAGGTATATTACTATTTGTTTTGAGCTCGGTATGAAATAACACCCAGCCATTTGATTCAGCCTACTATTTCGTTGTGTTAGTTTAGTTCGTTTTGTTTCGTTTCAGTTCATTTCGCTTCATATCATTTAATTGAATTAGTTATTTCGGTTCATTATTTGTATTTTATATCCGTCTTGGGCATTTGGCTCATCTTGTGTTTTTCTTCCTAAGCGGTGTCGGGGAATCATGGGCAAGTGTGATGAGAGCTCCATTCATTCCAATGGTTTAGAAGTTATTATGGTTAGGATTGATATGTCAATTTATTTGAAATTGTAATAATTACCTTGATTATGGTTTGAAATTTGGTGGGATATTTACTATAGTTTATCTTATGATATTTAATTATTATGAGACCATCCTTTTATGACATAAAGCTTTCATTTCAGTTTTTGTGTTTTGAGTAGTAACTCTCTCTTTCTATTTTGGAAAGGGTATTCTCTGAGTTAGTATCAAAGCCGTGTTCTTTCTTGTAGAAAACCTATTTAGGTTTAACACGCATGAGTTATGGGTAGACTTACAGGTTAGGTTTTTGTTACATTTGATTTTACATTTCAACCTATCATATCGCCTATATTCAAATTTGTCTCTAATCTGCTTTGTTTATATTCGTGGTCTCTTTCTTAGATGGCTCGAAGATCAACTAGAGTTGCTGGGAGGCGAGGTAACAATAGGGGAAGAGGAGAAGGTCGGTCCAATGAGCAACCTAATGATCAGATTAATACTCGATTGGCTACCTTGGTGAATCGAGGCGATGAACCAAGCTTTACCTCGATTGGTGGCACAGTTGTACAAGTAATCAAAGAACCGCCACCGAGAAATTCTGGCGGGAGAAAAGGAAAATAATGGTCCACGGGAAAACGAAGAGGAAGGGAATGCAGATGGTATTGATCAGCAGGTGGTTCCAATGTATGTGTGGTTGGAAAGGTTCCCGAAGCAGAAACCACGGTCATTTGATTCGGCTCCAAACTCAATTGACGCAGAAGAATTGGATTGCCCATATGGAGAAGATTTTTGATGTGTTGGGGTGTTTGGATAATCGAAAGTGTTACTTTCGATTATGTACAAGCTAGAAGGGATGCACAAAGGTGGTGGAAGCGATAAAAACAACAAAGGGTGATGGCTATGTTGAGACACTTAGTTGGCGGGAGTTTTGTGAGGTCTTATATCAGCATATTTCCCAAATTTGCGATAAAGAGGCCTATCTTTAGAGACTATCTGTCTATTCTAAGAAAAAGATGATGAGTCCATCATGATTTCATGACGAGGTTTACTAGGTTGGCGAGATTTATGGAACTTCTGCGAGGCTGCGGATGAACAGGAGGAGAAGTTTAAGTGGCGGATTCATTATAGGTATCAAGCAACATCTCATTAATACCAAGTTTGCAGATGTGTCGGTGATGGCTAATGCAACAAAAAATATTGAGATGGAGTGACAGGATTTTGGTCTTCTAGACCGGAGGGAGTCGAAAGAGGAGAGAGAGATGACCAAATAGGTCAAGCTTTAGTTCAACATGGGGAGAAGTCAAGGTGGTCGGTTGAGCAGGGAATCGTGGTGGCCGTGAGGGCGATGGCGTAGCGAGAATCGAAACGAGGCTATCGGCAGATGCCTCAGCAGAGGCAAAATCGTCGACTTGACTACCTTGGTATGGACAGAATCGTCAGCAGGGGAATAATCGTCAGCAGGGACAAAATCAGGGTCGTTATCTAGGACCAGCTGGTGGGGGTAACCCGAACCTCATTCCGATAGTTCCTTGTGCTACTTGTGGGGCTAATCATCTGGGGAGGCGGTGCCACAGACTCACTGGTGCATGCTTCTTGTGTGGACAGATGGGTTATATTGCTAGGGATTGTCTTAGGGCCCACGTGGAAATGGTGGTGGTGATAATGGTGATAATGGAGGTCGTTGTCGAGGTGGTCGAGTGTTTGCCTTGACGTATAACGGTGGCGCAGTGCACTCAGTACTATTTTTGGTACTCTTTTAGTTAGCAATCGTGAGGCGCCTATTTTGTTTGATACGAGTTCTACTTCATTCCATTGTTGCTTTCGGTCTTTTTGTTTCGGCACTGGGTGTGCCATCTCGATCTTTAGATTACATTATGTCTATTGCTACCCGATGGGGACTTACGTAGTTATTTCTAATTTGTACTCGAGGATGTTCGATCGGTTTGGGGATAAGATCCGTAGCGTTAATCTCCTTCCGATGAGTATGCGATTTTGATGTCATTCTTGGGATGGGTGGTTAGATAAACACCGTGCCACTTATCGATTGTCGGCGAAGAAGGTTATATTTGGAGATGTGAAGTCTCCGAATTCGTGTTTCGGGGTTCACAAATGAGTAAGTGGTGAAGTTAATTTGACTTTGAAAGGTGGGAAGTTGGCAAAGAAAAGGGTTGTGAGGGTATTTGGCGTTTGTGAAGGATACCTCTAAGGGTGAGTCTTGTATTGAAGATGTTCCAATTGTTCGTGATTTTTCTGATGTGTTTCCTGAGGAGTTGTCAGGGTTGCCACCGCAGCGAGAAGTAGAGTTTTCTATTGAGCTTTGTTCAGTGTGAGCCTATCTCTAAAGCGCCGTATCGGATGGCACCATTGGAGTTGCAGGAGTTGAAAGAGCAGTTGCAGGAACTGTTAGATCGTGGTGTGATTCGACCGAGTGTTTCGTCGTGGGGTGCTCCAATTTTGTTTGTGAAAAAGAAGGATGGGTCTATGAGGCTATGTATAGACTACAGAGAGTTGAACAAGATTACCATCAGGAATTGGTATCCATTGCCGAGGATTGATGACTTGTTTGACCAACTTCAGGGGGCAAAATATTTTTCGAAGATAGACTTGAGGTCGGGCTATCATCAATTGAGGGTGAGGGATGAAGATATCCCTAAGACGGCTTTTCGTACTCGATATGGGCATTACGAGTTTCTAGTGATGCCATTCGGGTTGACTAATGCTCCGGCGGTGTTTATGGATTTAATGAATCGGGTGTTCAGGGAGTACTTGGACCAATTTGTCATTGTCTTTATTGATGACATTTTGGTTTACTCTAAGTCTAAAGAAGAGTATGAGGAGCATCTTACGATACGGTGTTAGGGATTTTTCTGAAAGAAGTTATATGCTAAATTCTCTAAACGCGAGTTTTGGTTGGAAGCGGGAGTTGCATTTTTGGGACATGTTGTTTCTGCTTTGAAGGCATTAAGGTGGATCTGCGAAGATTGAGGCTATCACTAAATGGCCAAGACCTACTACGGATGATTGAGATTAGGAGTTTCTTGGGTTTGGCGAGGTATTATAAGCGGTTTGTGGAAGGTTTTCCTTGCTTGCCTTGCCATTGACCGATTGATGAGAAAAGGCACGAAGTTTGTGTGGAATGAGGGCGTGAGAAGAGTTTTGAGGAGTTGAAGAAATGACTTGTGTACTCTCAATACTTGCATTACTGCGTCGGGGACCTGGAGGTTACCGATTTATAGTGATGCTTCTAAGAAGGGCTTGGGGTGTGTTTTGATGCAACACGGTAAGGTGATTGCTTATGCTTCTAAGCGACTTAAACCTTACGAGGTGAATTACCCCACACATGATTTGGAGTTAGCGGCAGTAATCTTTGCCTTAAAGATTTGGAGGCATTATTTGTATGGAGAGACTTGTGATATCTTCACGCGATCACAAAAGTCTTAAATACATTTTCACTCAGAAGGAGCTTAATATGAGGCAGAGGCGTTGGTTGGAGCTTCTAAAGGATTATGATGCTAGAATTCGGTATCACCCGGGGAAGGCAAATGTGGTTGCAGATGCTCTTAGTGAAAGAGTTCGAGGAGTGTAGCGACCCTTATTACACAACCTCGACTTATTTCGGATATGGGCGGCTCGAGTTGGAGTTATATGTCTACGAGGTTCGGATGGACATTTGGCGGGTATGAGAGTGGAGCCCTCTCTTATCTCATGTGGTCAAAAAGCTCAAAAGGAAGATGGGGAATTGTGGAGTATGGCGAGAATCTAGAGGAGGCAAGCGATCCGAGTTTCGTATTGATGACCATGGCGTAATTTGGTTGGGTGAGCGATTGTGTGTACCGTCAGATCCAATCATTCGGGAGAAATTTGTCTTTGCCGAGGCTCATAGTTCGCCATTTTCAATTCATCCAGGTTCTACGAAGATGTATAGGGATTTGAAGAAGAATTTTTGGTGGAATGGGATGAAACGAGACGTGGCTGAATATGTTGGGAAGTGCCTCACTTGTCAACAAGTGAAGATAGAACATCAACAAGCTAGTGGGTTGGTGCAACAGTTAGACATTCCAGTGTGGAAGTGGGAGGATATCACGATGGATTTTTTGATTGGGTTGCCGAAGACTTTTAGGAAAAATGATGTCATTTGGGTAGTGGTGGACCGGTTGACCAAATCGGCACACTTTTTTGGCTATCCATGAGGGTTACTCGGTAGATAGGTTGACACATATCTTTCAGTAGGAGATTGCTAGACTTCATGGTACTCCGGTGTCTATTGTTTCAGATCGGGACCCACGGTTCACTTCACGATTTTGGAAAGGGTTTCAACGAGCTTGGGGCACTCGGCTCAACTTCAGTACTTCTTTCCATCCGCAAACTGATGGGCAATCCGAGAGGACTATTTAGACATTAGAGGATATGTTGAGGTCTTTTGCACTTGAGTGGTCGGGTAATTGGGATGATTACTTGAGCCTAGTTGAGTTTGCTTACAACAGCAGCTGGCATGCTAGTATTGGAATGGTTCCGTTTGAGGCATTGTATGGTAGGAAATGTCAGGCACCAACTTGTTGGGATGAGGTTGGCGAAAGGGCCATAGAAGGGCCTGAGTTAGTTCAAATCACTCTGGAGGAAGGTAAGCGGTGGCTAAGGAGAAATTGAAGTCGGCTCGATCACGGCAGAAGTGTTATCTTGATAAACATAGGAGGACTTTAGAATTTGAACTTTGGTGAGCATGTGTTTCTAAAAGTTTCTCCTTGGAAGGGAATTGGCGATTTGGGTTGAAAGAGAAACTTAGTCAGCGTTATATTGGACCATTTGAGATTACGGAGAGGGTTGGTGAGGTTGCATCTGGGGTTAGCTTTGCCTCCACAACTAGCTCACGTGCATAATGTGTTCCGTGTGTTTGTTGAGGAGTTATCATTATCATCCGTTGCCGTGGTGCAATATCCGATTCGATAAGATTCGAGAGGATCTTACTTGTGAGGAACAAGTCGAGGCGATTTTGGATCGTCGAGAAAGGATCATGAAGAGGAAGACTATTAGTTTGTTAAGGTTTTGTGGGAGAATCATTCGGAACGGGAAGCCACATGGGAGATGGAAGAGTCTATTAGAGCGAAATATCCTCATCTCTTTGAAAATTAGGTGCGTTCTATTCTTTTGATTCCGGGGACGGAATCCTTTTTAAGGGGTAGGTGATGTAATACCCGAAAGAAAAATAAAATATTATATGCTAAAAAAAATATATTTTTTTTGTTTTAAAACATATTAATTGGACTTTGTTTTCTTATTTGGGCTATTATTTTATTTGGGCCAAATTAATCAGTAAATTTGTGGACTATAATAAGTAAATGGATTATGTTAATTTGGTAGTTATATTATTTGGGCTAATTTATATTTGTGTAAATGTATTATTTTTTATCCAATTAATTAAGAGGATTATTATAATATATAATTAATAAATAAACTAAACCTAATTGCTTCATCATTTTTATATCTGAATTGAAAAAAAAGAAAGAGAATCAACCACCCTTATTGTATTTGTTAGAGTTGCGTATATATATAAAAAAAAAAAAGGAGAGCATCATCATTATCGAGTTTGTTTTGTTTCGTTTCTTTTGATTTTCAGTTAAATTTTGAAATAGTATATATGGATTGGTTGCATGCTTAGATCTTTATTATATATTATTATTATATGCGGGCTATACATATATGTATACTTAATTGATTGAAGCGACTTTTATGAAGCTTGTTATTAATTACTATTATATATATATATATATATATATATATATATATATATATATATATATATATTTCATGTTTATATATATTTTGGTTACTCGCAATGACTTTTTGCGTTGTTGAGTTAATTAGATATATATATATATATATATATATATATATATATATAAACATATATTATTTTAATAATTATTCAACCATGAAATTTATAAGTTAGAATTGATAATTATAATTGAAGTTATATATATTAATTTAAACTCGTTAATCTTGTTGATAAAATTATAAAATTTACTTGATAATAAATTTAACAATTTTAGGTTGTTAATGGGTAAATTTGTAATAAATTTTATTTTATTTTATTAGATCGGATTGAAGGAGATTAGCATAATCTTATTTAAATTTTGGGTATTACATTGCTTAATCCAGGTACGGATTCCGTACTCTTTTAGCGAGACTCTTTTGTTTTTGATTTGTTCGTTTCGTTATTCGTTTCGAAATTTTTGATTTGTTCGTTTCGTTATTCGTTTCGAAATTCAATATTGCATCTCATAATTATTCCTTGTCTATTTATTTGATAGTTCGTTTGGTGTTCATAGTTGGAACTCATAAGTGTACTCTTTAGACTAGTACAACATGTCTAAATTTATTTTGATAGTTTCGTTTTGGTATTGATACTTGGAACTCGTGTTTGTACTCTTGATTTAGTGTATCATCTTTTGTATTTATTTTGATTCTCTTAGAAAGTACATGTTAATATTTTTGGAGACTTTGAGTTGATAATTCATTTCAGTTTAACATGTACATATTAAAACCCCTTTTGGTTGGTATTATGTTGCATTTGTTGTGGTATGGTATCCTTGTTAGAATATAACGTAGGGTATACCTGAGCTATAACCACACGTGGCGGCATCACTTGAGCATGTCCTCTTGCACCGAGGGCATGGCACTTGTAAGTGGCGGTGTGATCGACCCGCAGCGTCTCCGTTTTGTGCTCGGTGGGAGTTGACCATTTGGTGTTTTTTGTTGTGGAGGCGTATGGGTCGACCCTAGTTTTCTGTTACATTACGCTGCTTGAGTGGTGATGTTTGTGCCAAACACGCCTTTCCGATTTTGCCTTGATCTGGATTACTTGCAATCAGATGTGTGATTGCCTATATGGCATTATTTTGATTGCCTGTGTGGCATTATGTGACTTGCCTGTGTGGCAAGGTATATTACTATTTGTTTTGAGCTCGGTATGAAATAACACCCAGCCATTTGATTCAGCCTACTATTTCGTTGCGTTAGTTTAGTTCGTTTCGTTTCAGTTCATTTCGCTTCATATCATTTAATTGAATTAGTTATCTCGGTTCATTATTTGTATTCTATATCCGTACTGGGCATTTGGCTCATGCTGTGTTTTTCTTCCGGCAGGTAATCAGGGGAATCATGGGCAAGTGTGATGAGAGCTCCATTCATTCCAATGGTTTAGAGTTATTATGGTTAGGATTGATATGTCGGTTTATTTGAAATTGTAATAATTACCTTCTTGGCCATGGTTTCGTTTGGTGGTGGGACATTTCTTATACTTTATCTTGTGATATTTAATTATTATGAGACCATCCTTTTATGACATAAAGCTTTCATTTCAGTTTTGTTGTGTTTTGAGTAACCTCTCTTTCTATTTTGGAAAGGAGGTGTTACATTTACCTCCTTCGACTGATCTTGAATCTCATGTGCCGTAGGAACGTTTTGAATCTGCATCCAACAATCTTCTAACCCCTCATGAAACACATCCGTCATCTTACAAATTGAATCCTTGAGGTCCTTCTTTACCCCATTGAAAATTACTTTTTCTCTTTGCACCTTAGGAGTTTCGTGTGGCTGTCTCCAATGCGACTTTTCGTGTCTATGAATCGTCTTTTCACCATCCTAAATTGATCACCTTGAAAGTTGTTTTACACTTTTTGAAGTTGCATAATTACGACACCTCTCATAATCTTTCTCTCATGTTCTCTTCCATTCATCCTCGAAAGAATCCATACGAACTTTTGGTTCCCGTTTTAATGACTCCTCATAGCCAAACATGTTTGTTGCAAAACAAAAGTTAGGAGATACGTAAGGGACTAATATAATAATAGCCAAACATGTTTGTTTCAACCCAAACTTCTTGATTGAATTAGTCCATTAAGTACCCTCCTTGAATCGTTTAGCTCTTGTCCCCGTAACTGGACCAATAAGAACTTGAATCAAGTTATTAACGCGTGATGCAAGCCTGGTTAGGATTGTATCATAAGGTGTCACATGTTATTTCTAAAACCCTATTAATGAAGGGTAATAAAATAATTTCACTCACTACGTATTCTAGAAACATATTAAATCCAATAAATGATAGAATTTCATAAAGTTTAACCAACTAAGAATTGACAACGCGGAAGGTCTCTAAAATTATGTAGGATTCTAATTCACAACTCTTGAATGAGAGAACTCTCATGTTATAAATAAGGGATGTTCTAACACATTCAAGGTACATAACTTTTACTCCCATAATAATTTTCTATCCTCATATATACATTCTAACTCAAGTATCGGAGAGTTCTTCCTGAGTCTCCCAATACTCCGCGAGCAAAATTATTATATTACTCATTATTAATAGAGATTTAGAAATAACATGTGACAATGCGGTGAATTATTTTTACCCATATCACTATCGAAGCACATATTTAGATTCTCTGAAAACTCAAGCAAATGAAGCATACAATTGATTAATAAGTTACAACGATGAAATTTTTCTATCTCTAACTAAATTGAATTGCAAATATCTAAAAAACTTGAAATTGTGATCTAAGCAAAACTTGTACAAGTTGTCGTATGAAATAGCGGATGAGGTAAGCTTATTCTTTAGGATTTTAGCCTCATGAGTGGAGAGGAGAGCAAATCTACAAGATTAGCCGATGGACATTGGAGATGAGCTAGAAAAGGTGAAAGTTTTTTGAGTAATGATGTTATGGTGATAAAAGATGGCTACAAAAAAATGGATACAAAATGTCATAGGCCCGATACCAATCTTAATAGAATCCCATTTTTTATACCTTGTAAGGTTAAGGTCGGGTATGAAATATACTCTCTCTCAACCCCTCGCGAGCTGATTATATATATAATTTTATCAAGATTAGTCTTATATATAATTATGTACACATTTAAGTGTTCCATTAAAAATTCTAATAATCGTTGGAAAGTCTAATAATCCTAATAGCATTAAGGTTGAAAGTGTGGAGAAAAAGAGGAATAGATTTCATCTACTTTGCTTTTGATTATCTCTTGCACATACAAGTAATATATAAAAATTTAATTTAAAAAAAGGGAGAATTTAGGAGAAGTGGGCTGGACGGAACAAGACAAGTATGAGATATCTTTTTAAGGGGCGGGTCAGGTTTGAGGGGAACGATACATTGACAGTGGATGTGGATGTGGATGTGGATGTGGATGTGAATGTGGGTGTGGGTGTGAGTGTGAGTGTGAGTGTGGGAAACGATTCCTCAGATCAAATCTTTCACGTTGTCGGGCCTACAAAATAATGTGTTAAATTATAACGAATTAGTCTTCCATCGTACATGAATAAGTTCAATAGTTATATCAAATTACTATCATATTTGATGTATTTTTTTTTTATTCAATATTCTATCATCAAAATATTATTGAAGTTTTTGAAAAGATATAATACGCTTTCATCATCAAAGGATTAAGAAGTGAATATCATTTTAATATTATTATTATATTAATGATGATTTGCCTACCATAAAAATTAGTATATATTATTGAAATTTTCTGTTATTATTGATTGATTAAAGTTGGAAATGTAACTTCAAATAAAATGAGAAGAAAATTAGTGTGAAATTGATGGCGGTTCTAAACTCCGGTAATCAAATTTTATTTTATTTTGACGTAGGGAAAATTTCATGGGATAATTTTGTAATTTGATAATATAGTATTACTAGCTGGGTCACATGCCTTTGGCACTGTATGGACATTAGGATTTATCTCAAATTTTGAACGATCCAGATAATTTATTGAGTGAGCGAGAAATTCAAAATCATTTGTATTTATTAGATTTATTAGATAGATATAGGGAGTGGACAAAGTAAAATAGGGTGGAAGTAGCATACTAGCAGCACTCCAAAAATCCGAAACTAAAAAAGTTTCGTTTGGCGGAAGAAGTGGGAAAACTTGCGCCGAGCTCTGAATTTTCAAATATTTAGAAAACACGCTCGCCCAAACACAAACCAAAACCCCCCATTAACCTTTCGAACTCAAAACTCAAAAACTTTAAACAAACCCCAAACCCCAAAAACAGTGTTTTGAGCGGAAAACTGTAATTTTTGAAAACATTAGAAATGGCGGCATCCGTCTCTTTTATTAAATCAGCTCAAAGCCCAGCTTCTCATTCCCCTCTCTCTCAATCACTCTCTCTCTATATATAACTGTAAACCTTAGTTCCTATATTCAAGAGGGGGAGTGAAAAAAGTTTATCAATGGCGAACCAGGAGAACTGCGTACGCGTAACGCGCTTGGCGTTGAAGAGGGCCGTGGCGGCAATGGGCGCACCGGAGTCTCAAGAGAAGCATTCAGCCACCAAGAAGAGGGTGGTGTTGGGTGAGATTTCGAACTTGGCGAGTCAGGTTTTCGATTTCGAGCCGGAAAAGCCCAAATGTAGGCCGAAGAAGAGAGCCAGAAAAGACGTGACGAAGACTTCGGCGGTAGATAATAACGAGGGTATTGATGTTGATGCGAGATCAGATGATCCCCAAATGTGTACTGGTTATGCTTCTGATATATATGAGTATCTTCGTAACATGGAGGTGAGTGAGATTGATGTTTTTTGTTATTTGTTTGGGTTAATTGCAAATGGGTTGATTTAGTTTGGAAAAGTAAGAAATGGGTTTGGTTTAATTTGAAAGATTTGTTCTTTTCCTATGATGGGTCAATTTGTATGAATTTAGAGGGTAATGGGGCTAATTTTGAGACTTGTATCTAGGGTTTTGGGTTCTAGTTAATAAGGATTTGTTTGATTTTTAAAACTAAGAAAGGGGTTATTTTCACAAAGATTAAATCATATACATTGCTTGTTCAATTTTTTAAGTGGTTTAGCGAATTCAATTTCCAGAGATGTGTAATTAGAGTTTTGTATTTTAATAAATGTTGGGGTTTGCTGCAATTGAATTTGTTTCCAAGAAATGGGTTGCTGATGATGCTAAAAACATTAACCATTTTGACTGTTAGGACTTATTAGTTTGGACATATATATTACTACCAAGATCTTGAATTTAAATTAATTTGGGTGTTGTATTCAGATGGAGACAAAAAGAAGACCATTGCCAGATTATATTGAGAAGGTCCAGAAGGATGTGACTGTTAACATGAGATCTATTTTGGTGGATTGGTTGGTTGAGGTTTCAGTGGAATACAAGCTTCTTTCAGACACTCTGTATCTAACTGTTTCTTACATTGATAGATACTTATCAATGAATGCTCTTAATAGGCAGAAGCTTCAGCTTCTTGGTGTCTCTTCAATGCTCATTGCCTCGTAAGCATCTAATGCCTAGTTTTTAGTCTAATTGTTTGGCAATGTTAGTCTGCTCTTTGCTCATTGATAAATCTTTAATTTTGTGATTTATGAACAGAAAATATGAAGAAATCACTGCCCCACATGTTCATGAATTTTGTTATATCACTGACAATACATACTCAAAAGAAGAGGTGATGAAAATGGAGGCTGATGTACTCAAATCTTTAAAGTTTGAAATGGGGAATCCGACAATTAAAACTTTTCTCAGGTGAGTACACTTTTATCATATTATCCCCAGTTTTCCACTATTTGTCATTGGTCTATTAATGCATTTCCAAATGTTCTTTATTTGGCTAAATTTTGTTATTGTTGTGTTTTGGATTACAGAAGCTTTAACAGAGTTTCTCAAGAAAATCACAACGTGAGCCTCTCTCTCCTATTTGCCTATGTGTGTGTTGAATATGATGTGTTCATTCTGGTTACTTATTTTTGCATTGTGCTTTCTACAGACTCCCAATTTGAAGTTGGAATTCTTGGGTTATTATCTAGCAGAACTAAGTTTGTTAGACTATGGATGCATCAAGTTCTTACCTTCTCTAGTAGCTGCATCTGTAACATTTCTTTCAAGATTCACCATAAGACCGAATGTGCATCCTTGGGTAAGGACCTAAATACTCCTAGAAAGTTACAATCTTTGTGTATCAAGAGCACTTTCATAAAGTTCCCATCTTCATATGTTAAGCAAACTAAATAAGTTCTACATGCCTTGCAGAGTTCTGCCTTGCAACAATACTCTGGGTATAAATCAGCAGATTTGAAAGAATGTGTTGTTATCATACACGATATGCAATTGAGTAGAAGAGGAGGCTCATTAATGGCAGTGAGAGATAAATACAAGCAGCATAAGGTATACATCTATATAAATGGTATACCACAATTTGATGAGTTTTTTCTAGAAATTGTAAAAAATGAATATAATTATCTAATTCAAATTATGTGACTTGTTTGGAACAGTTCAAATGTGTGTCAACATTATCTTCTCCTCCAGAGATCCCCATTTCCTTCTTTGATGATGTTAAAGAATGACAGTTAGAGTAGTTATCTAGGATATGATCTTTCAAATCAAAGAAATGCCTTGTAGATAAAGCATGGAAGCAAGAAAGATTGGTTTATTCTACTGGATATCTTTATTCTTGACTGGTTTGATTGCTAGAAGATTCTGACATTGATGCTGGCCTGAACGCTTGGATACATATCTGCAGAGCGGGGCGTGTATGGCTCTACTGGTTATGGATATTACAGTGATTGTGTAACATGAACTTAGGTTTACCTTGCTAGGAAGTAGGAACCATGTGTTTGTAGGCATAGTAGTAGCTTGCTAAGTTTTATCTGTAATTGATCCTTAGTATGAATTTTGTATTGACATGAAATTGCATGTTGAAAATCTTGGGTTATACAAGTTCCATGTGCTTAACAAATAATAAGCAAAGCATTATAGCATGGTTACAGAAGTGATTTGTTATTCCAATTGATAGTTTAACCATCGTAACAGTTGTGTTGATGAAGAAAAAAAATAAAGTTTGGCTGCTAAATTTTCAGAAGAGTAAAAGGCAAATTGTTTTGGTCAATTGCAGATGAACTGGGCTTTTGAGCCTCAATGTAAATTCAAAATTTTGGAGTTTTATCAGCTACATTTCAGTTCTGAGTTGGGATATCTGTTAATGTGATCATATGGTTCTTGTGGAAAAACACCAGTGAAAGGATATCCAGTAATATATTAAACTCCGGCTGTGGATCTAGATTAAGAATTGTTTGTGTAACCGTGTTCGATTTCTTTCTGTAGCTAGCTGCAGCAGGCCAGCAGCAGGATGAGCATCTCTAGCAACTAGATTATCTGATGGACTATATTTAGTCCATATGACATCAGCAAATGTTCTTTAGTCTTTTCATCATTTCAGCAGATGGATTATCCCGTGGACTATAATATAAAAAGTTTAAAATAATCTTTGAATTCAAAAAAGCTCCAATCTCTTTCCACTCTCCCATTTAAATATAATTAAAATTATAGTCCATGGACTATCATGTTCCTAGATTTAGTCTTGTTGGTGCTTCAAATATAGTCACAGACTATATTTAGTCTACCTGCTGGAGCTGGAAGATAAATCATAGACTATATTTAGTCTAGGATTGTGCTGCTGGAGTTGCTCTTCTTAGCAACTAAGGTAAGGAAATTAGTTTTACAATATCACCATGCCATTGCCACTTTGAGGCACCGTGATTGTTAAATTATTCTAGTAGAAATCCACCTACGGGACTCAGCTCTGGTGAACACATAAATGCATATAGCATATTTTCCCAATTAAAAGTCAGGCTTATTAAGGGTTAGATGGTTAAATTAATTAAAATTTGGTTCATAGTGGTTTGGTAAACTAATAAACCATGTTTGTAAAATTTTAAATTGCCACCGTTCAGACATGAATGGGTTTAAATAGGATCAAACTGAGTACTAGTATTTCTCTTCCAGTAAAGTGCTGTAACATACTCATCCCCCACCATGTTTCAGAATTTTGGACAAAAAGGAAAATAATAAAAAATTTAAAGCAAGATAAATTTTTTTATAGAAAATTTGGAAGTTTTCTTTAATTTTATTGTTGATTTTGCAAAAATAAATAAATAAATTTTATATTTAAATTAAAATTTAATATTTTTATAAATAAAAACCTTCTGCTGCTGCTCCTCTCTGGTACTACTCTTTTAATCAAAATTCTTAATTTTCTGTCATACCCACAAAAACAAAATTTATTTCTTCTTCTCTCTTTACTTGATAGCAAAAAGGTGTGATTTTTGTTTCTTAAATAATAAATTTAGTTATATAATAATTGTTGGGTTGCATATTTTGTATAACGGGTTGTGGGTTCGATTCCAGATCTTTATTGTGACAACCCTAAAATAGGTTCATACCATCCAATCTATTCTGAGTCGCCAAATACATGGTACAGAAAATAACTACAACTTTATTACAACAATTGTCGTACAAAATACAACAACATATATGGTGTGAGTTTGGATACAAATATATACCAAATGTGACACATGTCCCAACCGTGGACAGCACTTCACAGTGACACCTTACATAAAGGTATAGTCAAAAACTGTTTTAGAAATTAAAATCTTTGGGAAGTGTTCAAGGAAACCTTCGTACATGGGAGGCCATGCGTCTAGGTTATGATAGATATCATATGGCCACAAAATTATCCTTGGTTGATCCAATAGACCCCAAAGAAAAACAAGAAGATTACTATCATATTCTTCCCAATGGTAAGTCTTCTCTTGACATATCATTATCTCCACTGTCTCTAATTGAGAATTATACTTCAAACAAACACCAAGATTATATAGGTAGTGCTCGTATATATGCTCAACAAGTGGATGAACACATCCCTGTCTTATGATGATACGAGGTTGTATGTCATTAGACATCTTGTAAGATAGTGACAAAACACCCTTCCAACGTTGGGTTCGCCTCACCCTCAACATCTATAGACCACCATTCTATTCCCCTGTTATCCCCCACTCGACCCAATTTACACTTTTATTACACGAAAAGGAATTGTGAAAAAAAGGGTGAAAGCACAACTAGCTCGATAAAGAATATCATGACTAAAGATAATTAAATTATCAATAGCCTTCATCATTAATAAATCGGAGATTTAGAACATATGGTAGATGATAAAATTTTTCAACCATAGTTGCGGTGAACGAAGCGATCCATTAGAAGAGTCAAATAGACTATAAAGTCTATTATCTTCTCCATGTTAAAAATCCACCAACAATGTTTTATCACTGTAACATCATTCAACAGTTCCTTTCCACAATCATATGAATAACTCATAATCATAATTGTGGTGCTAAATTCCTCTTCTCATCTAGGACGAAAATAATTTTCATAACCTATCTTCACCTGAAATATCAAAAATTATGGTTATACCAAATCACATTTCCTGTTCATAATCATACTGATAAATTCATCTTTGCACTACGGGCCAAAGATATTCGTCAACAGACCATCTTTGCACTACGGCCAAAGATATTCAACAACATGTCATTTTTGCACTACGGGCCAAAAATATTCATCAACAAACCATCTTTGCACTACAAGCCAAAGATATTCTTCAACAGTTCATATTTGCACTACAAGCCAAATATATTCATCAATGATTCATATATTTGCACTCTGGTGCCAAATATATTCATCAACAGATTCATATTTGCACTACAGGCCAAATATATTAATATCTCAAAGAAATATATAATCATTTCAAAATTTATATAAACAATAATTATAACCATGTTGATTATTTCACCTTTGCACTTAAGCTAAAGATATTCAATTATAAATTCAATGGTCATGATCATACCAATCACAATTCAACTTTTCACTACTGGCCAAAGAGAACTCTAGTAATGATCATACCAATAATCTACCCATATTTATACTCAAGTGAAAGAGAATGTACCCGTGCCAAATGTTATATATGATAATAAAAATAATTTGATCAACAACTGCACTTAATCTCAAGAGCAATATTCATAAATCAACGATAATTTGGTCAGAAAAAGAAACCAACTTTGTCATGAATAGTACCCGTGAATAGTAATTCGTGAATAGTAACTCATGAATAGTAACTCGTGAATAGTAACCCCGACTCAAAAAGGTAGAAATTCCACAATAAAATCTATACCAATATTTTAGTATAATGATATTGAAAGAATAACATTTCTTAAACTTATAAACAATTTATTTTAATTATTTACACTTTACTAAATAATGCATTTAATCATCTTAAAATGCCAAACTCATAAGTTTTCATCACCAATAACCAAAACCCTCATCAAAAATCTGCATATACCCCATATAGGATTATCAAGCCATAAAATCATATTTTTCAATTTTCTTCCTTCACATAACATATTTAATTCATTTATTCATAACTAGTCCATTTTCATGAAAAATACCAAATCAGTTCTAAAAATATTTCTTTTTTGGGATTTAGTATAATATAGTCCCATAGTGAACATATATTTTTCTCAAAATTTTAAAATTCATTTACTATTTTTCATATGGCCAAAACAATAGAATATTTAGACATTTATCATAAATTGTACTTTTATCCAAAAATTCAAATTCACAGAGCATCTTGACATTATATAGATGTACTCCCAATAAAAAGTTCATCAATTTTAGAGTTAACCACAAGGAATTATAAGCGGTTACTTTTAAAATAGTCTTTTCTCATAAAATTCATAACTCTTAATTTATACATCCAAAAATCACCATTTTGGACACAATCAATAAAACTCATCAAAATATCATTTTAAATTTTTCGAGAATTTTTGAAGGTCAGAAAAATTACGAACCGAAAAACATAACAACCCTTAAAATCCTTTACCTCAAAAAAAGCAAAGACTTACATTGGATATCGGATATGATTTGAAGGAAACTTGCAGCGATGAATATCAACTCACCAAGTATCTAAATACTCACAAAATACACTCAATAATCTAGAGAGAAAAGAGAAAACTTATGAATTACGGTGTGTTTTTCAATTCTAACTTATCCCTCATTTATATAGAAAATGTTAAAGACGTCAAGCGAGACTTGACTGCTTATCGATGGCTTTACCTATTACTATTTCACCCACCAAAAATCATCCATCACCCCCAACAACCAAGAGTGGGGCCCACTCAATTCTAGAATTTTCCACCAAAACCTAATTTCCGAATCAGTTACCTCTTAAAATTCATAACAAATTATACGCTCATTTTTAACGATTCAAAATTTGTGGACATATACTCAACTTATATATGTATAACATATCCAAAAATTACAACGATCCAACGGTCGGATTAAATATTATAACTCACATAATAAAGCTGTAAGAACACCGATTTGATCTTTTAATACCTCCAATCCGATAAAATACTGATAAAATACCTCAACATTAATTCCTTCATTTATAACCACATAAATAAATCCATCATTTATATCCATATCAAATAAATATTTCATTATCATATGAATCAATGATTAATTATTCATAAATAATATTCTGAGAATCACATTTATGACAACCAGTCATTATTCTCGGGAAGAGGGGCTTTCAATAAGGATTTCTCCTTCATCTGGTAGCAATTAAGTGACCAAACCTCTCCTGCGATGTAACTTTATAGACATTGCCAATAATGCTATCTAATAATATTATTCAAATAATATGAATTATTGATCGATAATGGAGATATCGTGCGATGATAATTATTGAAACAACAATAATATAAAATATCAACACAATAATTATTGAATCAATAAAATAAAATATTGAGCAATAATTCGTAACAATTATTGAGTAGTGCCTTAACTACGTAAGGATCAATAATTCAAAAAAAATCGTAAAAACCGGGTGCTTCTTTGTGCAAACACGCAGACATCGTATTTTAACCACCGTGTATTCCAATAGTGTTAGCGGTAAAAACTCAAACTTGTCATTTTCTTCATCAAGCGGTTATTCCGTTATGGGGCCCACAAATGATCACTTGGCCGTCAGTGACGGATATTTCGACAAAAAGAATATTCTACGACCAAACGAATATTCCCCGACAACAATGAATATTTTATAGTCACTTGTGTATTTTGTAAAATTTGCATATTTCACCCATAACTTTAACCTTTTATCAATTTAACCATTTACTGAATAGTTATTATAAGAAAAATTGAATACTTTTATTTCATAAAATTCGGGGTCTTAAAATCTCCCCTCCTTATGAAATTTCGTCCCCGAAATTTACGTACCTGATATTTCGAAAAGTTGAGAATACCTTGCTTTCATTTCAGATTTTATTTCCCGGGTCATCATGATTTCTCCATTGCTCATCTCCCATGATAACTTCATTTGGGTTCCTCATTTGTTGCGAAGTCATGACAACCGCCATCTCTCGAACTACCCGGCTTTGACTTGTCTGGGGCAGCATTTGGCGTCATCACTACCGTTAGAATATACTTTTCTATAGGACATATTCCTCCTTCAACTACCTCGTCGTACTCCTGTTTCATGATCTGAATCATCAATCTTCGATCCATATCGAATTCAGGTTGACCGCTATGTACAGGGTAATTCAAAACTCGATGTTGGGTTCTCCCAATTGCTTTCAAAAAAGAGAAATTCATATCATCTATTTTAGCCTTCTTAGATCGGACATCCCTTTCCACAATATCCACGTGTCGTGTGGCTTTTACCCATGCATGACTCATTCTTACTCGTTCAGTTTTTTCTACTTTTAGCTCAGATTCCATCTTTATCATCTTATACTCTGCCAAAGAATGCTTCTGTTCAAGCATCACATATCGGGTAACATAAGCTTGAATTATTGCATCCTTTTGCTCCACGACCGCTGTCGTTGCTTTCAACCTCTTCTTCTAACTCATGAATACGATTTTGCAATTCTACATTTTGATCATATAATACCTCTAATAAATTCTCCTCGGTAATTCTTCTTCCTCTTCTTCCTCACTCTCGGTTGTTACCTCTGCGACTATCTCAAGAAAAGTGCAACTATCAATTCTTCACTCACCACAAGAATATCTCTAATTCCTTCTTCGTCGACATCACATTATCATGGTTAGTGATTAGAGGTATCCCCACGATCTCATTCACTCCATTGTTAGCATTCTCACCGCCATTCTCAAATACTGCCATAAAACAAGGGTTAATTAAGCAAATTAACGTATAACATAATATCCATATATTATGACCAACCAACAATTAAGCTTAGGTAGGACACACTAGCGAATGATTTACTCATCTCTCCCTCCTAGTTATATTCCCGATCTCCATGGAGACCATATCCCTAAGCTCGATACCAATTGTGACACAACCCTAAAATAGGTCCATACCATCCAACCTATTCGAGTGCCAAATACATGGTACAAAAACAACTACAACTTTATTACAACAATTGTTGTACAAAATACAACAACATATATCTTGTGAGTTTGGATACAAATATATACCAAATGTGACACATGTCCCAATAGTGGACAAGACCTCACAAATGACACCTTACATAAAGGTATAGTTAAAAGCGTTTTAGAAATTAAAATCTTTGGGAAGTGCTCAAGAAACCCTTCAGGATATGGGAGCCTATCGCCTACAGGTTATGATATATATCATATGGCCACGTAATTATCCTTGGTTGACCTAATAGACCCCAAAGAAAAACAAGAAGATTACTATAATATTCTTCCCAATGGTAAGTCTTCTCTTGACATATCATTATCTCCATCGCTCTAATTGAGAATTATATTTCAAACAAACACCAAGATTATATAGGTAGTGCTTTCATATATATATACTCAAATGAGTGGATGAGCACATCCTATCTTATGATGATATTAGGTTGTATGTCATTAGACATCTTGTATGATAGTGACAAAACACCCTTCCAACGTTGGGTTCGCCTCACCCTCAACAAATTTATAGACCACCGCTTATTCCCCCGTTATCCCCCACTGACCCAAATACACTTTTTATTACGAAAGGAATTGTGAAGCAAAAGAGTGAGCACAACTAATTTCAATAAAGAATATCATGACTAAAGATAATTAAATTATCAATAGCCTTCATCAAGAATAAATCGTAGATTTAGAACATATGGTAGATGATAAAATTTTTCAACCATAGTTGCGGTGAACAAGCAATCCATTAGAAGAGTCAAATAGACTATAAAGTCTATTATCTTCTCCATGTTAAAAATCCACCAACAATGTTTTATCCCCGTAACATCACTCAGCAGTTCCTTTCCACAATCATATGAATAACTCATAATCATAATTGTGGTTCTAAATTCTCTTCTCATCTAGGGGCGAAGATAATTTTCATAACCTATCTTCACCGAAACATCAAAGATCATGGTTATACCAAATTACATTTTCTGTTCATAATCATATTGATAAGTTCATCTTTGCACTCACGGCCAAAGATATTAAATCAATGCACTATATTTGCACTACACCACGGCCAAAGATATTCATCAACAAACCATATTTGCACTACAGCCAAATATATTCCTCAACAGATTCATATTTGCACTTTCAGCCAAATATATTCATCAACAGATTCATATTCAGACTACGTGCCAAATATATTAATATCTCAAAGAAATATATGATCATTTCAAAATTTATATAAACAATAATTATAACCATGTTGATTATTTCACCTTTGCACTTAAGCTAAAGATATTCAATTATAAATTCAATGGTCATGATTATACCAGTCACAATTCAACTTTTCACTACTGGCCAAAGAGAACCCTAGTCATGATCATACCAATAATCTACCCATCTTTATACTCAAGTGAAAGAGAATTTCAACATCAGGGTTATAAATATGTTATATATGATAATAAAAATAATATGATCAACAACCGCACTTAATCTCAAGAGCAATATTCATAAATCAACGATAATTTGGTCAGAAAAAGAAACCAACTTTGTCGTGAATAGTACCCGTTAATAATAACTCGTGAATAGTAACTCATGAATAGCAACCCCGACTCAAAAAGGTAGAAATTCCACAATAAACTCCATACCAATATTTCGGTATAATGATATTGAAAGAATAACATTTCTTAAACTTATAAACAATTTATTTTAATTGTTTACACTTTACTAAATAATGCATTTAATCATCCTAAAATGCCAAACTCATAAGTTTTCATCACCAATAACCAAAACCCTCATCAAAAATCTACATATACCTCATATAGGATTATCAAGCCATAAAATCATATTTTTCAATTTTCTTCCTTCACATAACATATTTAATTCATTTATTCATAACTAGTCCATTTTCATGAAAAATACCAAATCAGTTCCAAACATATTTCTTTTCTGGGATTTAGCATAATATAGTCCCATAGTGAACATATATTTTTCTCAGAATTAAATTCATTTACTATTTTTTATATGGCCAAAACCGCCGAATATTTAGACATTTATCATAAATTATACTTTTATCCAAAAATTCCAAAATTCACAGAGTACACTGATATTATATAGATGTACTCCCAATAAAAGTTTTATCAATTTTAGAGTTAATCACAATGAATTATAAGCGGTTACTTTTAAAATAGTCTTTTCTCATAAAATTCATAACTTTTAATCTATACATCCAAAAATCACCATTTTTGGACACAATCAATAAAACTTATCAAAATATTATTTAAAATTTTTCTAGAATTTTTGAAGGTCAGAAAAATTACAAAACTGAAAAACATAACAACCCTTAAAATCCCTTACTATCCCTTACCTCAAAAGAAGCAAAGACTTACATTTGGATATCGGATATGACGCTGAAGAAAACTTGCACTGATGAATATCAACTCACCAAGTATCTAAATACTCACAAAATACACTCAATAATCTAGAGAGAAAAAGAGAGAAAACTTATGAATTCTGGTGTGTTTTTCAATTCTAACTTATCCCTCTATTTATAGGAAAATGTTAGCACATCGAAGCAGACTTGACCTGCTACCTGATGGCTTTACCTGCTACTATTTCACCCACCAAAAATCATCCATCTCCCCCAATAACCAAGAGTGGGGCCCACTCAATTATAGAATTTTCCACCAAAACCTAATTTCCGAATCAGTTACCTCTTAAAATTCATAACAAATTATACGCTCATTTTTAACGATTCAAAATTTGTGGACATATACTCAACTTATATATGTATAACATATCCAAAAATTACAACGATCCAACGGTCGGATTAAATATTATAACTTTCGAATAATAAAGTTTGTAAGAACAGGTTTGATCTTTTAATACCTCAAATCAAGGCAAAATACCGATAAAATACCTCAACATTAATTCCTTCATTTATAACCACATAAATAAATCCATCATTTATATCCACATCAAATAAATATTTCATTATCATATGAATCAATGATTAATTATTCATAAATAATATTACAGAATCACATTTATGACAACCAGTACATTACTCGGGAAGAGGCGCTTTCAATAAGGATTTCTCCTTCTCTGGTGGCGCAATTAGGTGACCAAACCTCTCCTCGATGAACTTTCTAGACATTGCCAATAATGCTATCTAATAATATTATTCAAATAATATGAATTATTGATCCGATAATGGAGATCTTATCAAAGTGACAATTATTGAAACAACAATAATATAAAATATCAACGCAGCAATTATTGAATCAATAAAATAAAATATTGAGCGGTAATTATCGTAACAATTATTGAGTAGTGCCTTCTTCACGTAAGGATCAATAATTTAAAAATATGTGTAAAAAGCCGTAATATTTCTTGCGGCAAACACGCCAGACATCGTATTTTAACCAAGGTATTCAACGGTGTTAGCGGTAAAAACTCAAACTTGTCATTTTCTTCATCAATGCGAGTTATTAGTTATGGGGCCCATAAATGATTGCTAACGGTAGGTAAATGCGGATATTCAGAACAAAAAGAATATTCTACGACTAAACGAATATTCCCCGACAACAATGAATATTTTATAGTCACTTGCGTATTTTGTAAAATTTGCATATTTCACCCATAACTTTAACCTTTTATCAATTTAACCATTTACTGAATAGTTATTATAAAAAAAATTGAATACTTTTATTTCATAAAATTCGGGGTCTTACACTTATATCCTAAGCGCTCATACTTGGGGGTGTTAGCCGAGCAGAGTAGCTCGATACTCGACTCGCGATCGGTTCGAATCCAAAGCTCGAATTCGAAGTTGATTTGAGTCGAATATGATCCATACTCGTTTTCTGTTTAATGATACACGAGTCGAATTCGAGTATACTACTATTCGCTCAGATTAGGGTTCGAGTATTTCATTTTTTCTCGAACCATACTCGATACTTGCTCGATGGATCATATTTGAATACTGGTCTGATCTATACTAACAAGCTAAATATGTGATATTTGTATCAATCTTTATAATTTATAGAGCGTATTATTAAATTGTGTAAGCTTGTACTTGAATAAATAAGTGAATTGATTGTCAATTTGTATTACATTCTTTGTAATTTCTTTACATAAACAAAAGTAAAAGATTTTTATATATAAACATTAGTTCAATAGTCAATTTAGTATGTAGTGGTTCAGTATTAAGTGAAATGGTTCATATTCGAAACACTACAAGGAAAAAGCCTAATTCTGACGAAATTTTCCCTCGAAAATAAGCCTATTCAGTCGAAAATAGGTTATTTCTGACGATATATTATGTCAAAATTTCGGTCGTATATAAACGCGACGAAGATAAGATCCGTCACAAGTTCTGTCGGATCTGACTTATCTTCGGCGAATTTATCTCCGACGGAATTTCGTCGAACATAACCTATCTACGACTGAATAAATAGGACGAAACATTCCATCGAGTGTAATATATCTTATTTTTGACGGACTTATTACCTCGGAAGTAACCTATTTTCGACCGAAAATTAAAATAAATCGGTATTCATTAAAAATGGCTAATAAATAACTTTGACGAATTTTTTGTCGAAGATATATTAATTTCGACGGACGTATTCCCTCGGAATTAACTTATTTTCGACTGAAAATTAAAATATTCCGGTATTTGTTAAGAATTGGGTAATTGTTAAATCTGACGGAACTTCCGTCGGAGATACGTTATTCCGTTGTAAATAATTTTAAACCCATTTATGTAACTGTAACCTGTCACAACCTAATACACAGTAATATAAACATGTATCTCACATTAAAATATGCAACGTAGCGCTAAAACGTAATATCCACCAAAAGACGTAATCTTCAACTCATTATCATTCACATTCACATTCAAATATCCACCAAAACGTATTATAAGCTAATGTTCCATAAATATAAGCTAACTAATTACAAATATAAGCTAATGTTCCATAAATGATAAACAATACTCCCTTCGTCCCAGGATAAAAGTCCTTATTACTATTTTGGGTTGTCCCATGTTAAATGTCCACTTTCTTATAATAACCAAACTTTTACACATTTTTTCCTATTATGCCCGTAGCATTATATATCTCAAACTTTTCTTATTCTAATTCTCTCTCCATATTTAATGACATTATTATGGGTAATTTTGTCATTTTATTCCTCTTCTTAATATGCGTGAAAAGTCCACCAGGACTTTTATCCTGGAACGGAGGGAATATAATTTACAATACTTATACAGACGCAATTAGACACTACGATATATACAAATGTTCTACAATAACATGATGAATACAAATGAACTATAAACTAGTAAAAGTATCATCATCGGGTGGAAGTGAATGGCGCTGCTCTGGTGTATGGAAAGCAGTGTCGTTTACCTGCTCTCCATCGCTAGTTTGCTCGCCATCGCCACCCTGTTGATAGAATCAAAAATATAAATCATTAGTCCGTATATATATGTATGTGAGAATTAACAAGCTAGACTTAATTAAAAAAACATAAACAATAAGAATACCTGAGTAGGCGGGGGCGGATGAAAAGCCTCCTCCAAGAAGGTAATCATCATTTAGAGTATCTCGTCGCTCCAAGCGTTGAATTGGTCCCACGGTAAGCCCACACTCTCTGCGGAGGCCCCTGCTATAATCTCCTGAGCAATTTGGTGAAGACGAGAAGGCTGAACGCTTGATTCTTGATCTTGAAAGACCGAATCTTTCTTTGAACCTATCCGAGCCGACCCTCTATCGGTAGTTGGAAGATATCGTCATCTAAGCCAGCACCCGTATGAGATGGTCCGACATGTGCTCTCGGACGCTGGCGCTGGTTGAAGCCTATAAAAAGATACAAATTCGATTACATGACTACAATTTATATAATGTGATAAATTCGCATAATTTGCGTGAAACATAATAAATATTACCTCCAGGAAGTGTATATGTGGGTATCCTCGATAGACCCAACACTCGATATCTGCTAGAAGATTTTTAGTAGTAGGGGATCACGAGGCGTGACCCATAGTCTCAGACTCCTCATCCCGATCTAATACAATATCGGAAAAGAGGGTGGCGAGAATCTAACTACTCAGAACCCTCCTAATAGCCTCCACTTTTATTTATACGCTCATCTGAAGCCTCTCAAAATCGGTCCTAGAATTTATTTTGTATACGTATGTTAATTATATCATTTTATTTACGATTGAATATTACTAAAAGCTAAATAGTAAGATGAGTTTTACCCGTATAACTAAAGCTGTCTGAGACAAAGCACGCTTGGCTTTAGGCGTGTGGGCTCGATCTCAAAACTCTAAAATGGTAGGATCTCGGCCCAAGGTCCTCCTCAAGGCCTAATAAAAACATTCATAAAATAGGTATTAAGTATTTGTGTGAGAACTTGATAACTAAATAACTAAATACAATGCACTTACCGTCTTCGCCTCCTCGAACGACTGAGAATCAGTGGTGTGTACTATCCGGAACTGACCACAGTTCTTCTTTGCATGCTTAGACTTTTTCTTGAAGTCATTGCCTCCCAAGTCTGTGCACACATAGCCTCCTCAAAGCTAAATCGAGAGACTATCTTGGTGATGATCTCTGATGGTGGTCCCGGGCAGGTCCTCAACTACCGAAGTAATTCGCAGTGACATGATGCTCAATCACATCGTCACCAACTGACACAAAGATGCTCGGGTCAAATCTATAATAAACCTATAACAAAATTTTTAAAATTAGGTGTTAGTTCCTAGTAGGCACAAGTTATCTAGAAGGGGGGGGTTGAATAGATATTTGAAAATCTTTTCATTTTAACTTGTTCTTAGATAATGATTAAAACTTTGCAGAATTAGTATTTATTTTAATCTTCTTTACCAAGCAATGGAGTTATGAGCGAGTAAGGCAGTTATAGCAGATATATATAGCTTATAGCATGAATGTAAGCGACACGATTGTTTTTATGTGGTTGAGCACTCAAAGCTCTAGTCCACTCTTCTACTCAAGCAAGTAGGATATCCACCAAGGATGTCTTTTACAATCTTTTGAATCACACAGATTCCTTATAGACCAGTAGTCTAGGAACTTCTCTAGTTCACTCTTGAACTCTTCAAGTCCAGCAGACTTGGCTTTCTTACAGTTCACTACGATCTCTTCAAGTCCAACAGACTTGGTATACTTCTTCAGTTGATTGATAGTTGTTGAGTTCTTGATGGTTGCTACTTAGTTGCTGTGTAAGCACTGGTTTGTTAAGAACTGAGTAGCTGAGCAAGCTTTGCAATATCTCAGATCATAGAGTTGAGCTTGAGAGAGATGTTCACGTTGTTTGATTAATGCTTGCTTATGTCTCTCATCTGTCTGATCAGTATATATGTGATGTTGAAAACTATCCGTTGGATCCATCCGTTGTGGCATTAAATACATCTGAACTTTCTGTACTGTGATGGAGACATTTCTGCACATCTTCTAAATTCGCATTCGCCCATCAAAGCTGCAGCAGTCGCTTTCTCACCTACCACCTGAAAAGGTGTTTTGCCCCTCTTACCCATAGTACTATCCTTAGCTTCTTCAATACGCTTCTTTGTTGCATACTAAGGATATTTCATACAATCTAGGACTGATGAGCACCGCAAAGATCGGGATCCATTTCTCACTTGTTGAAAACATGATTATGAGTCTCGGACGTTTATACGACATGAGATGAGATGATGCTCTACGATTTGGATCGTTGGTGTTCTACGATTTAGATCGTGAGTGTCTTTTACATCCTTGCACACTACAATGCTATTAGTTGAGAGCACTACGATTTCCCTTTATCCTTTGCACACTACGATCTTGGAGTTAGCTCAGCAATCGTTGGGACCACTTTACGAAATCCGAGAGCTCACTACGATCGTTGACTTGTAAACTTCATGTTTCCTTCAGCACACTACGATCGTGGAGTTAGCTCAGCAATCGTTGGGACCACTCTACGAAATTCGAAGAGTCTCCTTCAAGGCAGGCACACTACGATCTTCAGGCTCTACGTTTTCTGCCTTGACTTCTGCAATGTTGATCAAATTGATGCACTATAATTTCTTCAAGACTAATCTATTACATCTTAAGATCAACCTAACAGTTTTGATCTTTCTATTTATACATTCTTTAATAGAATGATACACGTTGAAAGCTCTTAAATCAACCTAACAGTTTTGATCTATCACTAAGTCCTTGTACACATATTCATTTAAGGACCTTATAAATAATCATGAACACATGCATTAAAACATCAAATCATAATATGCATTCTCCCAACATTAGGAACAATTGATTTTGTCATCCTAATACACCTATGTAGTAATTAATATAATATGTTTAACTTACGTGGAACTCCCGCAAGATGGTCTGCATAAAAGTGGCACCGTACTGCCTATACTGGGTGAACCGCATGCACCCTCTCGGGAGATGCGTCAAGCAGATCGCATGTAGGGTGTGTTTATCCATCGGGTCTAGTATACTACAGAAAAAATATAACAATATGTGTTATGTGAATTGTGTTTTGCAATAACTGACAGAAATATTAACAATATATTAACACTTAATGTCTAGAATCAACATCCACTGGTACTGTAAGTGGCGGTGCATCTGTAATAATTGTATTTAACTAAGTCAATAAACATTATAACTAATGCAGCTTGAGATATATTTAAATCCTAGTTAAGATAACTTACTAGCGCCTGAAGAAGAGCCTCCATCGTGGCTACCGTCTCCAGTACCGGATCGGCCACCACATCGGGGACCTCCACCGCTATGTCTAGCCATGAATTAATATCCTACTGCAATAACAAAATTTATAGATTATGAATATGTAAGGTTTAATAATATGTGGTATGTTCTAATATGAATGCTCATTTTCAATTACGTACGTTCGTCAAACCCATCAGAATCAACGTGTATATCATTCTCGGATTCGGTATCTTCCTCATCCCTAGTTTCGAGATCAGTTTCATCATCGTTATCATCCTCAACGATGACATAATCATTCATGTGTATGTTTGCCTCGACATCCTCATCGTCAGGTGCGTCAATGACATCAGTACTCATCACATCTTCAGCATGGAACACTACGGCCAAAGGGTTGCTAACATCTTCTTGCAACGCCTCATCCATACCAAACATGTTATCAGCATTAAATGAACGTGTTTTAGTTGTGACTACTGTGTACCAGTAGCTTCGAGTATTTACGTCATTAGGAGCGTAATACACTTGAGTCGATTGACTTGCTAACACGAACACGTCATCATACTTTAACACCGACTTGATATTTACGGTTGTGATTCTATTACGATCAACTTTAACCCCCTTTTCAGTATCAAACCAGCTACACTTAAATGTAACTACCTTTTTACCCCGTGATAATTGAGCACAACTACATACTGTAAACGACCATAGTAATTGGACTCAGAATCTAGGTAGCAGCTTCCTAACACCATAACCCCAGAATTAACTGATGTGAGTTCATTCAAGTCATCGACTCTAAATCTGTACCCATTCACCATGCAACCGGGAAAAGAACTAACAACTTTGTAAGGTACTTGGATGACATCTATAAAAC
Source organism: Panax ginseng (assembly GCA_020205605.1). NCBI lineage: Eukaryota > Viridiplantae > Streptophyta > Magnoliopsida > Apiales > Araliaceae > Panax > Panax ginseng. The sequence goes on from CM035146.1 coordinate 5,498,762, forward strand.
GCTCAGAAATATTCTCCGCTTTAACCCTTTTCTTAAACCACTGTTGGAAATTAGCATTAGTGAATGTTTCCAAATCTGCTGTAGTAAAAGCTGGGTTAGAAGCATACGCTTCCTCTTCGAATGAACTACGAAAATAGTAACATATATAGATGACTACACTTATAAATTGCACTAAATACCGCAAATAATCAAAGACTTACGTGATGTATGATGATACTTCAGGCATATTTAGAAGCACATATGCAGATAAAATCTTCAACACTTTGTCGCTTAAGTAAGTCAGCGTCTCATGGCCAAATGGCTTAGCCAGATATGTGAATACAACTAATTCATCATCAGCATGAGACAATAGACCAACAATGTAAGACCCCAACTTTTTATAAATAAAATTGAATTTTCTCTAATTATTATTTTGAATAATAAGGTGTTAATTTGATATAATACTTTGGTTATGGGTGAAATGTGCAAATTTTGCAAAATAAGCAAGTGGTTATAAAATATTCATTGTTGTCGGGGAATATTAGTTTGGTCGTAGAATATTATTACTGTCGGGGAATATTCGTACGACGACGCAACCATTTGTGTGCCCCATAACGAAAAATGGTCGGATGAAGAAAACGAAAAGTTTAAGTTTTTACAAATAACGGCGTAGTTGTTACCAATTAACATCGTTGAAATAATTCAGATGGTTAAAATACAAGAATACACATGGTTGCATGCAAGAAGACACCAGATTGCATGCGATTTTTGAATTATTGATTCTTACGTAAAGAAGGCACTACTCAATAATTTTTACAAATAATTATCGCTCAATATTTTATTTTATTGATTCAATAATTGCTACGTTGATATTTTATATTATTGTTGTTTCAATAATTGTCACTGCACAGTATTTTTCTTATCAGATCAATAATTTATATTATTTGATTAATATTATTAGATATCATTATTGGCAATGTCTAAGGAAGTTCTGTCTAGTAAAGGGATTTGGTCACCTAATTGCGCGCCAATAAGGAGAAATACTTATCGGAAAGCCCCCTCTTTCCTGGGAACGATCTGGTTGTCATAATTGTGATTCTATAATATTATTTGTGAATAATTAATTATTAATTTATATGATAAGAAAATATTTATTTTTTATGTGGATATAAATGAAGGAATTAATGTTGAGATGTTTTATCAGTATTTTTTCGGAGTAGAGGTGTTAAAAATTATCCGTATGTGGATTTCAGACATTTTCTGATTGGAATTTAGAAAACCTTTCTTCTACAAAGTTGTAAAGAATTAAATTTCCTATGGAATAAATATGAGAGTTGAATTTGTCTGATAAAAGAGCTATTTATTATGAATTATTGAAGTTTCAGAAATAAATATTTTTTTATTATAAATATGGGTGGGCCCCACTTTTAGTTGGTGAGAAATGTGCTGAAATTTTATTTCAAAAGTGGTGGACGTGAATAGTAGCAGGTAAATCCATCAGGTAGCAGATTAGTCTGCTTTGGCGTTCTAAGTATTTTCCTATAAAATAGGGTGCTTAGTTAGAATTGAAAATCACACCAGAATCATAAGCTTTCTCTCTCTATATTATTGAGAGTATTTTATGAGTATTTAGATACTTTGAGAGTTGCTATTTAGTACAAGTTTCTTTCAGCACTATATCCGATATTCCAGTCAGAAGTACTGTTCTTTTGAGGTAAGAGATGTTATTTTCTTCGTAAATGATATTTTTCTTTCAATATCATTATACCGAAATATTAGTATAAATATTATTGTGAAATTTTAACCTTTTCAAGTCGAGGTTACTATTCACGTATTCACTATTCAATATTCACGTATACGGCACTATTCACGAATAAGATACTATTCACGAGTACTATTCACGAAGTATGATTTTTATTGTAAAATTTCTACCTTTTTGTGTCGGGATTATTATTTACGTATACGACACTATTCACGAATACGACACTATTCACAGAAAAAAATAAATTTTCTTTTCTTTGTCCAAGATGTCTATTATGGTTACTATATTTGATTGTATCCATGTTTTGATCTTCATTCTTGAAATTTGCTCCACAATTGATTATTATGGGGTATTTTTGAACTTGGATAAGCTAAAGTACGAATTCCTTATCTTTGATCTTTTATCTCACTGGATTTATTTTTTTAAAGATATTTTTCATCATCCTTAGTCCTAAATGATGATATTACTGAATATTTTTGGCATGTAGTACAAAGATGAATAATTACCTGATGAATATCTTTGTCCCTTAGTGCAAAGATGAACAGGTGTTGAGATGAACATGACCAACTGGTGATACAAATGAATATCTTTGGCCCGTAGTGCAAAGATGAATATTTGATTCAAGATGTATATTAATTGATGTTACAGGGATAAAATATTGATGATGGACTTTTAAATTCATAGATGATACTCCCTCCATTCCTAAATAAGTGACGTTTTGGAAGAAAAATTTATTCCAAATTATCTGTCGTTTACAACTTTCTAGGAGAATAAATTATTTACTTTCCTATATCATCCTTACCTTCTCTCATTGTCCCAATAAATTCTCACCCTTAGTATCAATTGTTTTCAACTTCCCATAAAGGGGTAGTGATGGAATTTTACACATATTTTAACTATTAAATGATAGTATTAAATGATTTTCTTAATCTATGTGCAAAAACCTTAAACGACACTTATTTAGGAATGGAGGGAGCAGTAGATTTCATTATCTACTTAACTCTTCTAATGAATTGTTATTTTCGCTGCGAATATTGATCTAAAACTTGTTGTCCATTATATTTTATCTGAATTATTGAAGGCTAACGATAATTTGTTCTACATTTTCTTGGTCATAATATTCTTTACTGGGCTAGTTGAGCTCACCCTTTTCCTTTTTGTTCCATTTTTCTTCTCAGGAGGCGAGAATATAGCGGGAACTAGTCAGGGTGTGGAGTGATGTTTCCAGTCAGTTATTTTAGCAGTCCTCACTATTTTGTAAAATAGTGTTCAATAATTGTAATGATGACTTATTTGAGTTTGAATACTGTCTAGAAGACAATATTTGTATTTAAACTCACAGTATATGTGTTATCGTATTTTGCACGACAATTGTAATAATGAAGTTGTAGTTGTTTTTGTACCATGTATTTGGCGACTCAGAATGGGTGATGTATACCTATTTTGGTGGCGTCACAAACAACCTCATTCCTTCCTAAACGGTTGTGCTTCGTTGAGACAACATCGTCAAAATACAATGAGTAGAAGTTGACAAGCTCTTCCTCCGTATAACGTTCAGCAATAGAACCTTCTACACAAGCTTTGTTTATGACTTTTTATTTTAATCGACGCATATACCTAAGATATATTCCGACAAATATGAGTATTATTAATATAAGCAACATAAAGCAATTAGTAGTTTATATTACCTCTCAAAAGAATATATCCACCGATATTGCACCGGTCCTCCAAGTTTGAGTTCATAAGGTAGATGAATAGGCAGATGTTCCATCGAGTCAAAGAATCCTGGAGGGAATATCATTTCGAGCTTGCAAATGGTAAGCACAATATTGTTCTCCATTTGCTCGACATCACTGTACTTAATTACAGTTGAGCAAAGATCTCGAAAGAAATTTGAAAGTTTGGTCAATGCATCTACAACTTTTCTGGGTAACATCTCACGAAATGAAATTGGGATCAACTTCTGAATGAATACATGACAATCGTGACTCTTGAATCCAGAAATTTTCAATTGCTCAACCTTACAACAACGTGTTATGTTTAAACTCGATTTGAAGGAATGTGAGTAATTCGTTTTGTAAACGAGTCGAGTACTTACGAGCCGAGTAGGTTCGAGTAATGATCCGAGTCGAATCTGGCGCAAAATTAGAAATTCCTTATCGAATTCGAGCTCAATTTTTTTGAGTCGAGCCGAATCTGAGCATTAGAGTGTTCGCTGAGATTTAACTCGTTTTCACCCCTAGAGATAAAGATTGAGATGCTATAGTTCTTTTTCATTACTATTTTTCCCATTAAAAAAAGCCAGAGTTTTGAAACATGTTACTTGCGAGTCTAAAATTTTTATTTGCAATGATTATAATCCCGAAACTATTTTTCCATGGATTATAATCCCAAGACTATTAATTCTAGAATTAAATAGTTCTATTCACATGTTTGTTTTTTATGGGATTATTCTGGAGATAACTTCAAATAATCTCATGTTTTGTTTGTTTTGTCCAAGATTATTTAGATGATTGGATTAAAACTTACAGTTTGGACTATAATACTCTTACTACTAATAACACATGCATCATATTTTCCTTAGTTTAAGTATAGATAGATAAGATAAGATACACCGACCTTTTTAAACAAAGTTAAAGATTAATTTTGTTTATAAATTTTTAGTCCCAAATGGTAGGGATTATAATACCTAATTGGACATTGTATTAAGGGGGTGTTCGACATTGACTTATAACTCAACTTATATTTTAACTTGCAAGTCATTTTAAAATAAGTCATTCCCGAACATGCCCTAAATAGTCTTCCATTTTAAGTTATTTTATTCTCCCGAGATTAATAGTGCCAAGTCTATTTTTAAAAATTGTGACGCCCCCAAAATAGGTTCAATTCATCCAACCTATTCTGAGTCGCCAAATATATGGTACAGAAAATAACTACAACTTTATTACTATAATTGTCGTGCAAAATACAACAACACATATGTTGTGAGTTTTGATACAAATATATACCAACTGTGACTCTCATCCCAACCTTTGATAGCACGTCACAATGGCACCTTACATAAAGGTACATACAAAAAAAAACTTTTAGAAATTAGAATCTTTGGAAAGTGCTCAAAGAAAACTTTCGTACACATGGGAGGCCATGCGTCTAGGTTATGATAAATATCATATGTCCACAGAATTATCCTTGGTTGACCCAATAGACCCCAATGAAAAATGAGAAGATTAATATCATGTTCTTTCCAATGGTGAGTCTTCTCTTGACATATAACTATCTCCACTGTCTCCAATTGAAAATTATATTTCAACCAAACTCCAAGATTATATTGGTAGTGCTCGTAGATATACTCAGTAAGTGGATGTGCACAACCCTGTCTTATGATGACACGAGGTTGTATGTCATTAGACATCTTGTATAATAGTGGCAAAACACCCTTCCAAAGTTGGGTTCGCCTCACCTTATTTGATTCACCAAATATAACTACTAAATGATGTATAAAATATAACACACTTTCTCTATCTTTGCTTAGGAGAACCTTCACAACTAGAGACCACTGAATTCTATTCCCTGTTATCCCTGGCTCGACCCAAATTTACACTCTTATTACCTGAAAGGAATTGTGAAGCAAAAGGGTGAGCACAACTAACCCAGTAAAGAATATCATGACTAAAGATAATTAAATTATCCATAACCTTCATCAGTAATGAATCAGAGATTTAGAACATATGGTAGATGATAAAACTTTTCAACCATAGTTGCAGCGGAACGAGCAATCCATTAGAAGAGTCAAGTAGAACATAATGTCTACTATCTCCTCTAGATTAAAAGTCCATCGTTAATATTTCATTCATGTAATACTCATCAACAGTTCTCTGTTATACACCAGACAAAGAGAACTCTCATCACCTGTCTTTACTTGAACCACCACAGATTATAATTAAATCACAGTTCATATTTATAATCAAGTAAATCAACAGTCCAACTTTGCTCTACAGGCCAAAGATATACAACTGAAAAACCAATAACCAACAGTCCATCTTTGTACTACAGGCTAAAGATATACAACTGTAAAACCAATAACCAACAGTCCATCTTTGCACTAAAGGCCAAAGATATACAACTGTAAAATCAATATTCAACAGTCTATCTTTGCACTACAGGCCAAAGATATACAACTGTAAAACCAATAATGCTAAGAATCAGCTTAATAGTATCACGACCATGAATTATCCATGCACTACGGGCCAAGGATATCCGTGTTTTCAATTACGGTCATGATTATACCTACTAATCCATGGTCATAATCATACTAAGTCCATCTATGCACTACGGGCCAAAGATGACTTTTATCACATCATTTGTAACATTACGGTTATAATTATACCGAATAATCCCTGGTCATAATCATACCAAGTCCATCTATGCACTGACTTTCAACACAATATAAGCATGAGAATGATGACAATGATATAAAGAATCAATCACATAAGATAAAGGATAAATATTAAACATTTATAATACATTTTATCCAGAGTTCAAGAATATCCAAATTGTCAACATGATATTGCTTTGTGGAGTAAAATTCAATAATAATATTATATCAAAAATGATTTGAACAGAAAATAATATTTCAAAGAATATTTAATGAATATAATAACATTATTCATTATATTATAAACTCCATTTAATATTATTCATTATATAATAACATTAAATTCATTTACTAATATTATTAATATTACCACAATATTTTAATCATTTCTTAAACTTATAAACAATTTATTTTAATTGTTTACACTTTACTAATTAATGCATTTAATCATCCTAAAATGCCAAACTCATAAGATTTTATCACCAATAACCAAAACCCTCATCAAAAATCTGCATATACCTTATATAGGATTATTAAGCCATAAAATCTTATTTTCCAATTTTCTTACTTCACATAACATATTTAATTCATTTACTCATAACTAGTCCATTTTCATGAAAAATACCAAATCAGTCCCAAAAAATTTTCTTTTCTGGAATTTAGCAGAATATATCCCATATTGAACATATATTTTTCTCGGAATTTTTAAATTCATTTACTATTTTTCATATGGCCAAAATTGTCGAATATTTAGACATTTATCATCAACTGTACTTTTGCCTAAATATTCCGAAATTTACAGAATATACTTTTGTTATATATATGTACTCCCAATAAAAATTTTACCAATTTTGGAGTTAACCACAATGAGTTATAAGAGTTTACTTTTAAAATAATCTTTTCCCATAAAATTCATAACTCCTAATCTATACATCCAAAAATCGCCATTTTTGGACACAATCTAGAAAACTCATCAAAATATCATTTTAAAATTTTCTAGAATTTTTAAGGGTCAGAAAAATTATGAAAACTGAAAAACATAATAACCCTTACAATCCTTTACCTCAAAAGAGCAGTATTTCTGACTGAAATATCGGATGTAAAGCTGAAGAAAACTTGCACTGAATAGCAACTCTTAAAGTATCTAAATACTCACAAAAATATGCTCGATAATATAGAGAGAAAACTTATATTTCTGTTGTGATTTTCAATTCTAACTTAAGCGCCCATTTATAGGAAAATGCTAGAACGCCAAAGCAGACTAAAATAATAAAATAATATTATAATTTTTTTACGCATGCATGCTTGGAATAAAACTCAGCCACCACAAGTGGGGCCCACCAGAAATCAACCATTTTTCCCAATAACCAAAAGTGGGGCCGACCCATATTTTTAATAAAAATATTTTAATTTCTGAAACTTAAATAATTCATAATAAATAGCCCTTTTATCAGAAAATACGAATTTTATGTCCATTTCATACGAAATCGAATTCTCTACAACTTTGTAGCTTTAAGTTTTTCCAAATTCCAAGCAGAAAATATCTGAATTCCACAAACGGACAATTTTTAACACCTCTTAAAATTCATAACAAATCATACTTTCATTTTTAACGGTTCAAAATTTATGGACATATACTCAACTTATATATGTATAACATATCCAAAAATCACAATGATCCAACGGTCGGATTAAAATTATAACTCACACAATAGAGCTTTAAGAACACTGATTTGATTTTCGGACTATAAGTCCCTCGTACCAGTTTCATTCAAACAGTCACCACGAAAAATTCACAAAGAATTTTTGGGTGATTCAAATTTCTACGCTTAACTTACTTCCAGGGCTTTCTTTTGATATATGGGTCATCTCCTAACTCATTATACACAAAGAGTTATGGATTTTACAAAATCAAGTAATAAACTAAGTTTTCTGAAAATCCCATATTTTGTTCTTCTTTTCGACAAAATACTAATAAAATACCTCAGCATTAATTCCTTCATTTATATCCATATAAAAAAATATATATATATATTTCCTTATCATATAAATTAATAATTATTTATTCACAAATAATATTACAGAATCACAATTATAACCAGGTCGTTCCCAGGTAAGAGGAGGCTTTCCGATAAGGATTTCTCCTTATTGGCGCGCAATTAGGTGACCAAACCCCTTTCCTAGACAGAACTTCCTTAGACATTGCCAATAATGCTATCTAACAATATTATTCAAATAATATGAATTATTGATCTGATAATGGAGATACTGTGCAGTGACAATTATTAAACAACAATAATATAAAATATCAACGTAGCAATTATTGAATCAATAAAATAAAATATTAAACAGTAATTACTGTAACAAATATTGAGTAGTGCCTTCTTACGTAAGAATCAATAATTAAAAAATATTGTGCAATACCGTGTCCTACTGTGCAACAACGTGTATTACTTTACTTTACCCACCGGGTATTCCAACAATGTTAACGATAACGATTACGCCGTTATTTATAAAAACTCAAATTTGTCATTTTCTTCATCCGATAATTATTCTGTTATGGGGCCCACAAGTGGCTGCGTCGTCATACGAATATTCCCCGACAACAAGAATATTCCACGACCAAACGAATATTCCCCGATAATAATGAATATTTTATAACCACTTGCTTATTTTGAAACAAATAATTTCACCCATAACTTTAAACTTTTATCAATTTAACTATTTACTAAATAAAAAAATTGAATACTTTTATTTCATAAAATTCGGGGTCTTACAAAAATAAACAACAAACTTGAGATTAATAGTTCAATCTCAAGTATTATAATCCTTATAAACAAACATAACCCTAATGTGTTGAGTTTATATGTATGAAATTAGGCACGAAATGAAATGGAATAAAAAAATGTGTTAATTATTCATTCAATTCCCTTAATTTCTATTTGATGGGGTGACCGTACCACTTTCACCAACCAAACATGCACTTAGATCTTTAGTCACGGGAGGATTCTTCTTCTTTTGGAGAGACTTTTCCCTATATTCCTTTTCTTTCGTTCTTTATTGCTTGATAATAATTTATTCTCTTTTTGTAGAGCGTGTTTTTCATTTTTGGTGAGGAGTCCTTCTACGCAGATGAGTTTTTTGGACCAAAAATTTGGACCGTGGGTCCCATTATTCTCTCATTCCCGAAACAACGTCATTTTTTTTAAACCATATGCTCTGACCTCAAAACACGATCAACCGAATCTCAAAAAAATCAAATCCATACTAGGTCACTTTTGTATTTCAGTCTCACAAAGATCCTGTTATAGAGAACTCTAGTTGACTCACTGAAAGTAAGAAGAGTAGGAGAGAAACTCAATTCCAACCTTCTTGCAAAACTGAAGGTAACAATATCTTTCCATAATAACTATGTTCATCGATTTGTAGGGAAAATTTGTGTGAAAATTGTCCTTTAATTGTTAATTTTTTGACCTACTGATGATTGGTTGGTGATTCATCTCATTTCTTCTACTGATGATCTATTTGTGATCTCTTTGGATTGTACCAAGATGTAGTGGCTGGGGTCCCTCTTTCGCATTTATGTTATAATGGAAACCGTGTCAAATGTTTTAATTGTTAATTGTACCGATTGCAATCTTTTAATGTTTTTATTGTTAATTTTCTGAATCGTATAAAGGATTGAGGGAATTCGTATCATGGAGATGCTTTTTATTGACGATGTAGGTGACATAAACAGTAGGCCGACTGATGATAAAATTGAGGGAGAAATTTGTGTGGGCTTTGATGGTGAAATAAGGAATCTACTTGAGTGACTTACGGAATTCACACTGAAGCGGCTTGAAGTTATATCAATTGTAGGGATGGGTGGACTTGGTAAGACAACTTTGACGAAAAAGCTATACAATGATCCTTTAATTCTTTATGACTTCTATGTTCGAGCGTGGGTCTGTGTTTCTCAGGTATATCAAAATAGGGATCTGTTACTTGGCATTTTAAGCTCTTTTATGGAGCTTAGTGATGAAGTTTGTAAAAGGATTGCTAACAATTTAGGCAAAATGTTGTACCGAAACTTGAAGGGTAAAAGGTACCTGATTGTTGTAGATGATATATGAAACATTGAGGCTTGGAGGATATTTGAGAGACCCTAAATTTTATGAATAAAGATTTAAATTTCTCGAAATATTTTTTTGAATATTATGTTGTGGTTTTGATATAATGTTATAGTTGTGGGTAATATTTATAAATTTTGCAACGTAAGCAAGTTGTTATATAATATTCGATTGACCAGGGAATATTTGTACGATGACACAATCATTGGTGGATCCCACAACGGAATTATTGTTGGACTGAGAAAATGACAAAAATATTTTATAAAAATAACGACGGAAGTTTTACCGTTAACTGTTGAAACACCCGATGTTAAACGTACAGTAATACACGTGGTTGCATAGTAGCACACAGTATTGATTATTGATGCTTACGTGAGAAGTCACTCAGTTTTGTTCAATTATTGCTACAGTAATTGCTGAATAGTATCTCATGTTATTTGATTCAATTATTATCGATATTTTATATTATTAAATCAATAATTGAGATGACAGAGTTATTAATATTATTATTTGCAATATTGACGATGTCTAGAAGTTCTGTCAATGAGAGGTTTGGTCACCTAATTGCGCGCCAACAGGGAGAAATCTTTATTGGACAGCCCCCTCTTTCCTGGAAACGACCTGGTCGATTAATATTGTGAATTATAATAATGGTGATAAATGTTGTTTTATTATTATTATTATTATAAATATAATAAAACAGAAAACTTTTTATATAAAACATAATACTTTTTATAAAATTTTGTTTTATTTGATTATAAATAGAATATATTATATTTTATTATCATAGTATTTTACATAGTGCTTGCATAGTGTTTGCATAGTAAAAACTTTTTATATAAAACAGAATACTTTTTATAAAGTTTTGTTTTATTTGATTATAAATAGAATATATTTTATTTTATTTTGCATAATTACTGATAGTCTTGAATAGTAAAACTTTTTATAAAAAATATAATACTTTTATAAAGTTTTGTTTTATTTGATTATAAATAGAATATATTATATTTTATTGCATAGTGCATCATAGTATCCTTTCCATTCTCCTATAAATAGGATGCTTGGTTAGAATTGAAAATCACACGAAATTAGGAGAATTCTTCTTCTATAATCTTGGCGTATTTCTTTAGAGTTTATGAAAGCTTTGGCGTAGAAAATAGTGCAAGTTTTCTTCAAGTATATCCCCGTCCTACCCGGTGAATACTCTTCTTTTTAAGGTAAGGGGTATTATTCTTTCGTATTCATGAAGAGAATTATTTTCTTTCAATACTCGTAAGGGGTATTATTTCTTTTATATCCATGAAGAGAACTATTGTTATTCCATTCTTTATTATTCTGTTGGAATAACTTTGTATACGTGGACTACAAGTATACATCTTTGAAATTCTTACATTATTCCATTCTTTATTATTACGTTAGAATAACCGATCTGTCTGTGATCTATCGCGTATACGGTGAATTACATTGTTATTCCATTCTTTATTATTACATTGGAACATCTTATGCATGCGGATTACGCATGACCAGTTCCATTCTTTATTATTATGTTGGAATATCACATGCATGCGGATTCGTGTGACTGGTTCCATTCTTTATTACTCTGTTGGAATAACATACATGTGGATTATCGCATGCATGGTGAATGATCCTTTGTATTCATTCCTTAGTAACTTGTGGAAATGATCTGTCTACGTGGATTACTGCATGGCGGCCAAAATCCATTTGTAGTTTCATATATTCTATAATACTCGGTTAAAGTTTTGGCTTCTATACTCCACGAAATTAATAGAATATCCTGGATATTTGCGCTTCATCCAATATCTTTTCATGGAAATATTCTTCTGAGCATTCTTGAATTTTACTCCACAAAGCAGTATCATGTTGACAATATGGACGTTATTGAGTTCATGATAAATTAACTTATAAATCTTTAAAATTTATTCTTGAACTTGTTTTATTGAATTGTCATCATCTTCATGCTTATATTATGTTGAAAGTCATCTATTGCATGTAGTGCATAGATGAACTTGGTATGATTATAACCAGGGATTATTCGGTATAATCATGACCGTAATGTTACAAATGATGTGGAAAAAATCCTCATTGGCCCGTAGTGCATTGATGGACAATTTTTGGTATGATTATAGCTATGGATTCTCTTCGGCCAAGGGTGCAAAGATGAATTGTTTTATGGCATAGTCGAGGCAGTTGATGAAAACACGATTATCTTTGGCCCGTAGTGCATGGATAATTCGTGGTCGTGACACTAAAGAATATCCTTGGCCTGTAGTGCAGGGATGATTTAATGATGTGGATTATTTATTAAGTTGAGCCTCAGCGATAAAAGTGATGAAAAACCTTTTAAATCATAGAAGAAAGTAGATTTTATTCTCTACTTGACTCTTCTAATGGATTGCTTTGTTTCGTTGTAGTTAAACTTGATGTTTTTATATTGTATCGGTTTTAACATTATTGAAGGTTAATGATAATTTATTACGCATTATCTTAGTCATAATATTTCTTCTTTGGGCTAGTTGAGCTCACCCTTTTGCTTTCATTGTTCTCTTGAGAAATGAGAGCGTATACGAACTAAAGCACGGAAAGCGGGTGGCGGTCGGATGATAGCATTAGTAGTCCTCACTATTCTATGAAATAGTGTGATAATAAATGTATTGAGGACTTATTTTGAGTTTGAATATCGCCAGAAGTCAATATTTGTATTAAAACTCACAAACTCATGTTGTATATTTAAGGTTGTATTTGTATTACATACCATGTATTTGACGACTCAGAATAGGTGATGTATACCTCTTTTGGGGGCGTCACAATATTAGAAAATCTTTTCCAAGTGACAACAATGGAAGTAGGATTATGCTTACCACTCGGCTCAGAGACTTGGCTTTACATGCACAACCTGATACGAGTCCCCATTTTTTTTGCATTTTCTAACGGACGAAGAAAGTTGGAAACTATTTCAAAAGAAGGTATTCCCATACGAAGTATGCTATGACATGGAATTGAAGATGATTGAATTGAGTATGTGTGATGCCCCCAAAATAGGTCCAATCCATCCAACCTATTCTGAGTCGCCAAATACATGATACATAAAACAACTACAACTTTATTACTATAATTATCGTGCAAAATACAACCATATACTGTGAGTTTTAATACCAACTGTGACTCATGTCCCAACTATGGACATCACCTCACATTGATACATTACATAAAGGTACAGTCAAAAACTCTTAGAAATTAAAATCTTTGGGAAGTGCTTAAGAAAACCTTCGTATATGGGAGGCCACGCGTCTAGGTTATGATAGATATCATATGTCCACAGAATTATCCTTTGTTGACGCAATAGACCCCAAAGAAAAATGAGAAGATTACTATCATGTTCTTTCTAATGGTGAGTCTTCTCTTGACATATAACTATCTCCACTGTCTCCAGTTAAAAATTATATTTCAAATAAACTCCAAGATCGTATAGGTAGTGCTCGTACATATACTCAGCAAGTAGATGTGCACAACCTTGTCTTATGATAACACGAGGTTGTATGTCATTAGACATCTTGTATGATAGTGTCAAAACACCCTTCCAACGTTGGGTTCGCCTCACCCTATTTGATTCACCAAATATAACTACTAAATGATGTATAAAATACAACACACTTTTCTATATCTTGTTTTAGGAGAACTTCCACCGCTAGAGACCACTGATTCTATTCCCTGTTACCTCGGCTCGATTCCATTACCTACACTCTTATTACCTGAAAGGAATTGTGAAGCAAAAGGGTGAACACAACTAGCTCAGTAAAGAATATCATGACTAAAGATAAATAAATTATAAATAGCCTTCATCAGTAATACATCAGAGATTTAGAACATATGGTAGATGATAAAACTTTTCAACCATAATTGCAGTGGAACGAGCAATCCATTAGAAGAGTCAAATAGACCATAAAGTCTATTATCTTCTCCATGTTAAAAGTCCACCAACAATGTTTTATCTGTGAGACTCCAGATTTTATGAATAAATATTTAATTTTCTCGAAATAATTTTTTAATATTATGGTGTGGATTTGATATAATGTTATAGTTGTGGATAGTATTTATAAATTTTGCAAAGTATGCAAGTTGTTATATAATATTCGATTGGTCGGGGAATATTCGTTTTATCAGGGAATATTCGTACAACGGCACAATCATTGGTGGAACCTGCAACGGAATTATTGTCGGATTGAGAAAACTACAAAAATATTTTATGAAAATAATGGCGGAAGTTTTCTGAATTAATCTTGTTGAACTACTCAATTAGTAAAAGTAATAATATCTGGCGTGGTTGCATAGTAGAAGACATTTGTATTGATTATTGATGCTTATGTGATAAGTCACTCGGTTTTGTTTTATTAGTATTATTAATGTAATAAAAGCGTAAAAGCTTTTATATAAAATAGAATACTTTATAAAATTATTCGTTTTATTAGACTATAAATAGAATGTATAATATTCTATTATGCATAGTGTTTTGCATAGTAATATCTTTTTATATAAAACATAATACTTTTATAAAGTTATTTGTTTTATTAGACAATAATTAGAATATATTATATTTTATTATGCATAGTGTTTCATAGTACTGCGATAGTATTTTGCATAGTAAAATCTTTTTATATAAAATAGAATACTTTTAGAAAGTTATTCGTTTTATTAGATTATAAATAGAATATATTATATTTTATTTAAAAGATTTTGTTTTAAATCTGGACCGTCTGTTTTTAAAGTAAATCAATCGGATAGTTTCATGAATTAGTTCTTATACGGATCCATTCTTCTATAAATAGAAGCTCATTCCTTCATTATTTCTTACTTAATTCTTTGAAACTCTAGAGAGAGAAACTATAGAGAGAAAGAAGAAAAGTATTCTGTTACTTCACTACTTCTATATCCAGTACTCTTCTTTCTAAGGTAGGAAATATTATTTGTTGTACTCGTAGGGGGTATTATTTCTTTTGAATTCATGAAGAGAACTTCTGTTATTCCATTCTTTATTATTATGTTGGAATAACTTTGTATATCTGAAATCCGCATCCATGGTGAAATTCTTACATTATTCCATTCTTATTATTACATTGGAATAACTTTGTTTTATCTGAGCAACCGCATACGTGGTGAAATTCTTCTAATATTCCGTTCTTTATTATTCGCCGAAATATCACATGCATGCGTTTTACGTTTGGGACTGGTTCCATTATTTATTATTCTCGTCGAAACATCACATGCGTGCGTTCGCGCGGACACAGTTCATTATTTATTATTTTGTCAAAATATCCTATCTGAGCATTTATGTCGGACCTGGTTCCATTATTTATTATTCTATTGGGAATAACCTGTCTGTGCAGTCTATCACATGCATGGTTAATCCTTATGTTATTCCATTCTTTATTATTCTATTGGAATAACCTGTCTATGTGGATTACCACGTGCATGGTGAACGATCCTTTGTATTCATTCCTTATTAAATTATGAAAATGATGCATATCGTGGATTCTGCATGGCGTAAGTGAAAATCCATTTGCAGTTTCATATATTCTATGATACTCTTTTGGTTAAAGTTTTGGTTTCTATACTCCATGAAATTAGTGGAATATCCTTGATATTTGTGCTTCATCCATCATCTTTTCATGGAAATATTCTTCTGAGCATTCTTGAATTTTTACTCCACAAAGCAGTATCATGTTGACAATTTGGACGTTATTGGTTCCTGGATAAATTAATTCTTGAACTTGTTTTATTGAATTATTATGTCATTGTCATCATCCTCATGTTTTTATTATGTTGAAAGTCATCTGTGTCCTGTAGTGCATAGATGGACTTGCTATGATTATGACCAAGGATTATTCGGTGTAATCATAACCGTAATGTTACAAATGATGTGGGAAAAAAAGTCCTCATTGGACCGTAGTGCATTGATGGACAGTTTTTGGTATGATTATGGCTATGGATTCTCTTCGGCCAAGGTTGCAA
Organism: Panax ginseng; assembly: GCA_020205605.1. NCBI lineage: Eukaryota > Viridiplantae > Streptophyta > Magnoliopsida > Apiales > Araliaceae > Panax > Panax ginseng. The sequence goes on from CM035146.1 coordinate 5,515,017, forward strand.
AGATGAAATGTTTTATGGCATTGTAAGACCCCAACTTTTTGAGTAAAGATGAATTTTCTATAAATATTATTTTTGAATATTATGGAGTGAAATTGATATAATGTTATAGTTGTGGGTAATATTTATAAATTTTGCAAAATCACTTAAGTTGTTATATAATATTCGATTGGTGGGGAATATTCATTTTAACGGGGAATATTAAATGCAATGGCACAATCATTGGTGGACCCTAGCGGAATTATTAGCCGGATTGAGAAAGCGACAAAAATACTTTATGAAAATAACGGCGGAAGTTTTACTGATTAAAATTGTTGAACTACTCATTAGTAAAAAATGCGATGTCTGGCGTGGTTGCATAGTAGCATACGATATTGATTATTGATGTTTACGTGAGAAGTCACTCGTTTTGTTCAATTATCTATATAGTATTATAAATATTGGCGTATTATTGGACCCCATTTTACCCATTTTTTTTTCAAAATAATGTGAGATATGTATATATATATATATATATATATATATATATATATATATGTTGAAAAGGACATGTTTTGGTGGGGTGTGGGGAATACCACGGGTGGTAAGACAAAAAGAAAGAAGGAATTGAAATGGTAGGATTAGATATATATATATATATATATATATATATATATATATATATATATATATATATATATGTGTGATGAAAAGTCTTGGGTGGGGGGTGGGGGGTGGGGGTGGGGGGTGGGGGAATGGATGAAATGGTGGGATGGAGTTTTGTTAGTATTATTATATATGTATATATAATAGGTAGCATTTGTCGAGGAAAGAAAAAGGAATCACGGTGTGTATTAGTGAGCTAGCGATGTGTCTTATATATATATAATATTTTTTTATTTAAAAGTTTTGTTTTATTATATAATTATAAATAGAATATATTATATTTTATTTAAAAGTTTTTGCTTTAAATATGGACCGTCAGATTAAAGTAAATCAATCTGGACCGTTCATGAGTTAGTTATTATGTAGTCCATTTTTCTATAAATAGAAGCTCATTCCTTCATTATTTCTTATGAATTCACTGAAACTCTAGAGAGATAAACTATAGAGAGAAAGAAGAAAGTATTCTGATACTTCACTACTTATATATCTAGTACTCTTCTTCTTAAGGTAGGGAATATTATTTGTTGTACTCGTAAGGGGTGTTATTCTTTTGTATTCATGAAGAGAACTTATGTTATTCCATTCTTTATTATTACATTGGAATAACTCAGATATCTGTGCTACCCTATACTTGGTGACATTCTTCTCTTATTCCATATTTATTATTACATTAGAATATATCACATGCATGCTTTTTCTGTGGGACTGATTCCGTCTTTATTATTACATTGAAATATCACATGCATGCGTTTTACGTCCGGACCTAGTTCCGTCTTTTATTATTATTACATTGGAATATCACATGCATGCGTTTCTCTGGGACTGTCTCATCTTATTAGTATTACATTGGAATAACTTTTACATCACAATCTGCATGCATGGTGATTTACATTGTTATTCAGTTCTTTATTATTTTGTTGGAACATCACAGCCGATTTGCAAATTTCGTTTGACCTAGTTAGTTATTATTATTCTATTGGAATAAACATACATCTGCAATCTGCATGCATGGTGATTTCTTTTGTTATTCCATTCGTTATTATACTCAGTTGGTTAAAGTTTTGATTTCTATACTCCATGAAATTAGTGGAATATTCTTGATACTTGTGTTTCATCCAGTATCTTTTCATAGAAATATTCTTCTGAGCATTCTTGAATTTTACTGCACAAAGCAGTATCATGTTGACAATTTGGACGTTATTAGTTCCTGAATAAATTAATTTTTGAACTTGTTTTATTGAATTATTATATCATTGTCATCATCCTCATGTTAATATTTTTTGAAAGTCATATGTGGCCTGTAATGCATAGATGGACTTGGTATGATACAGAATAGTGAGAACTACTAATGCAACCATCTGGACCGTCAATCCATTCCCCGACTAGTCATTTATATTCTCATTTCAAGAAGAAACGGTGAAAGAAAAATTTGAGCTCAACTAGCCCGAAAAAAAATATTATGACTAAGATAATGCAGAATAAATTATCCTTAGCCTTCAACAGTATAATAACTGATAGAATATAATAAACAACAAATTTTAGATCAACAACTGCAGCGGAATAAATAATCCATTAGAAGAGTTAAGTAGAGCATAATATCTACTATCTTCTATGATTTAAAAAGTTTATCATCAATTTTATCATTTGAGACTCGACAATAAATAAATCCACATCACTGAATTATCCATGCACTATGGGCCAAAGATATTCATTAGTATCACGACCACGAATTATCCATGTACTACGGGCCAATGATATTCGTGTTTTCACCAACGGTCATGATCACGCCATAAAATAATTCCTCTTTTCACCCTTGGCCAAAGAGAACCCATGGTCATGATCATTCCAAAAACTGTCCATCAATGCACTACGGGCCAGTGATGACTTTTACCACATCATTTGTAACATTACGGTCATGATTATACTGAATAATTCCTGGTCATAATCATACCAAGTCCATCTATGCACTACGAGCCAAAGATGACTTTCATAACAATATAAGCATGAGGATGATGACAATGACATAATAATTCAATAAAACAAAATTTAACAAGGATTAATTTTAAAGACTTTAACAATTTAATTTATCCAAAATTCAATAATATCCAAATTGTCAACATGATACTGCTTTGTGGAGTAAAATTCAAATATAATATTATATCAAAAATGATTTGGATCGAAAAAAAATCAATTTTTATCATGAATAGTGCCCCGGGTGAATAGTACCTGAGTGAATAGTACCCCGTAAATAGTACTCCCGCATGAAAATATTAAAACTTATCACGAATTCTCAAAATAATATTTCCATGAATAGATATTGGATGAAGCGCAAACATCGAGGATATTCTACTAATTTCATGGAGTATAGAAGCCAAAACTTTAACAAAATGAGTATAAAATTCGAAATCTGAAACAAAATAATATTACTTACATACTACAGAGTATGGAAGAAAATATTATCTCATACGAATATTGAACAAAAATAACATCCCTTACAACTGTTGAACGAAAATATTATTCCTTACGAATATTAAACGAAAATAATATTCATAAGAATATTAAACGAAGGCAATGAATATTGAACGAAAATGATATTCCTTACGAATATTGAACGAAAATAAAATTCATACGAATCGAAAAAATAATATATCTTCAGAATATGAAATAAATAATACCCTTACCTCCAAAAAGAAGAGTATTCCAACTGGTATAGCAGATATATTCTTGAAGAAAACTTTCACTATTTTTTACACTCAAAACTTCCTTAAACTCTGAAAAAATACGCTCAATATTATAGAAGAAGAATTCTTTGATTCTGGTGTGATTTTCAATTCTAAATAAGCATCCTATTTATAGGAGAATAAAAAGGATATTATTTGAGCGCACAGTGGGGGAAGAATCACGGGCGACTTCACGGGTTCGGCTGAATGAATATTTTAAAATTTTTAATTTTACTATGCTGGACTATGCAACCACTACGCAAATACTATGCATAATAAAATATAATATATTCTATTTTTCATAAAAAACAAAACTAATAAAATATATTATATATATAACACATGTCGTCCTTTTCTTTTCCTTACTTTCCGTGACCATTTCATTTCCCTCCCCAATTTTCTTTCAGTGGGCCCCAAAAGTGGCCCCCACTTTTATTATATTAAATAAATTTCTACCAATTATTTTGAAAAATGGGTAAATGGGGGTTCATATAATAAGCAAAATTACAACAAATACTTCATAAAATCCCCTCATTATTTTTAACAACATATATTCATATTATTATAACTCGTAATATTAACAACCAGATCGTTCCTAGGAAATATGGGGCTTTCCAATAAGGATTTCTTTCTATTGGCGCGCAATTAGGTGACTAAACCCCTTTCCTCGGCAGAACTTTCTAGACATTGTTAATTATGCATATAATAATTAGAATAACTTGTTATAATCATGACTGTTACAAATGATGTGGTAAAAGTCCTCATTGGCCCGTAGTGCATTGATGGACAGTTGTTGGCATGATTATGACCATTGATGAATACACGAATGTCCTTGGCCCGTAGTGCATGGATAATTTGTGGTCGTGATACTAAAGAATATCCTTAGCCGTAGTGCAGGGGTGATTCGGTGATGTGAATTATTTATTAAAGTCGATTCCGGTGATAAAAGTGACGAAAAACCTTTTAAATCATAAAAGATAGTAGATTTTATTCTCTACTTGACTCTTTTAATGGATTGCTTGTTCTAACTGTGATTAAACTTGATGGTTGTTATATTATATCGGTTTAAACTTTGTTGAAGCTAGTTGAGCTCACCTTTTTTTTCACGATTCTCTTGAGGAAATGAGAGCGTGGGCGGGATTTAGCCTGAGTCGGGAGCGAGTGATGGTGGGATGATAGTATTAGCTAGTAGTCCTCACTATTCTATTAAATAGTGTGACAATAAATGTAATGAGGACTTATTACGAGAGTGGATATTGTGCAGAAGGCGATATTTGTATTTAAACTCTGACTCTCTTGTTATATAATTAAGATTGTAGTTATATTCTGTACCATGTATTTGGCGACTCAGAATAGGTGATGTATACCAATTTTGGGGGCGTCACAGTTGGTATCAAAGCTTTGGGATATGATCCCTGGCTAAGATGTGAGACTAGAACTAGGAGGGGAGAGACGAGGAATTCCTTCGCTAGTATGACCTACCTAAGATTATTTGGTATTTAATTGGTCGGTCAAAGTATAGGAATAATATGTTATATGTTAATTAACTTTTGTTTTGTGGCAGTATCTGAAAATGGCATCCGAGAATGTTGAGAACATCAATGGAGCACAAGAGACCGTTGAGTCTCCACAGATCAATAATCATGATAATGTGCATCAGGAAGGCGACATTCCTCAGGAAAACAACAACACTGCCCAAATGATGAACGATGGAATGTTCAGAGGCTTTATGCAATTCATGCAACATCAGGTGTAAGACCCCAACTTTTTGAATAAAGATTAAATTTTCTCGAAATATATTTTTGAATAATATGGTGTTGATTTGATATAATGTTATAGTTGTGGGTAATATTTACAAATTTTGCAAAGTACGCAAGTTGTTATATAATATTCGATTGGTCGAGGAATATTCGTTTTAACGGGGAATATTAAATACAATGGCACAATCATTGGTGGACCCCACAGCGGAATTATTATCGGATTGAAAGCGACAAAAATACTTTATGAAATTAACTGGCGGAAGTTTTACAATTAAGCTGTTGAACTACTCGGTAGTAAAAGTACGATGAATGCATATGGTTTCATAGTAGCACACGATATTGATTATTGATGCTTACGAGAGAAGTCACTCAGTTATACTCAATTATTACTACGATAATTCTTTGCATCATATCTCTCGTATTATTGATTCGATTATTGTCGTAGTATCATCTCGTATAATATGTTATTTTATTAAATCAATAATTGAAGCGATAAAGTTATTCATATTATTAAATTGCAATATTTACAATGTCAGAAGTTACTCGAGAAGAGGTTTGGTCACCTAATTGCGGCATGATAGGGAGAAATCCTTATTAGAGCGCCCCTCTTTCACAGGAACGATTTTGGTTGATAAATATTGTGAGTTATAATATTAATGATAAATGTTTTAAAATTGAAGTTGTGTTAGGAGTTGAATTTGGAGGCTTGGACGTGATATTTGAGTCCGGAACGATGAAATTAGTAAAAATAGTCTATAAACACAAAATTTCGGAATTCACTATTTGGTGAAAAAGTCAACAGTTGACTTTTTGGGACAAGATTAAACTTGAAATTTCAAAATTTATATTTTTGATAAAAATGGTTTCATTGTGTTGGAATTATTTGTGTTAGTAAAAATTGACAATTATTTCGATAATAATTGATGTGGAGGTTATATTGACGATGAATGTATTTAACCGGATAAATGAGCAATTGATTGCTATTATTTCATATGATTATAACTATATGTTCACATGTGTATACTATTGTTTCACATTCTTATTACTATTAGGGGAGTTGGTGCAAGATTGATAATACTTGCATGACTAAGTTAAAATGGAGGTATAGATGGAGGTCTTATCATAATTCGTATTCTCACATGTCTAGAACTATTGATTCACATAATTTACTATTGAATCACATTATTTACTATTAGGGGAGGTGGTGCAAGTTTGATAATACTTCCATGACTAAATTAAAAATAAAGGAAAAGTTGAAGGTATTGTCTTTGTAATTTTTCGAGCCCCAAAGCGTTCAATTATCGAAACTATATTTTCTATAAATAGAAGCTCATTATTCCTTCATTTCTCACCAATTAACAAAAGCTTTAGGCGATTATTATAGAGAGAAATTTTAGAAAAAAAGAAGAAGTCTGTTACCTCACTTTATTCCGATGATCAGGTTTTTCTAAGGTGGGAAGTATTATTTCTTTCTTATCCATGAAGAGAACTTACATTATTCCATTCTTTATTATTCTATTGGAATAACTTTCAGATCTCTGTGAGCTACCCTATACTTGGTGAAATTCTTACATTATTCCATTCTTTATCATTCTGTTGGAATAACTTTTGCTTTTATCTTGATCTATCGCATGCCTGGTGATTTCTTTTGTTATTCAATTCCATGTTATACTCAGTTGGTTAAAGTTTTGACTTCTATACTCCATGAAATTAGTGGAATATCCTTGATATTTGCGCTTCATCCAGTATCTTTTCATGAAAATATTCTTCTGAGCATTCTTGAATTTTACTCTACAAAGTAGTATCATGCTGACAATTTGGACATTATTAGTTTCTGTATAAATTAATTCTTGCACTTATTTTATTGAATTCTTATATCATTGTCATCATCCTCCTGTTTATATTTTTTTGAAAGTCATCTGTGGCCTGTAGTGCATAGATGGACTTGGTATGATTATGACCGAGGATTATTGATTGTAATCATAATAGTAATGTTACAAATGATGTGGTAAAATTCCTCATTGGCCCGTAGTGCATTGATGAGCAGTTGTTGGCATGATCATGACCATTAATGAATACACAAATATTCTTGGCGTAGTGCATGGATAATTGTGGTCGTGATACTAAAGAATATCCTTGGTAGTAGTGCGAGGGTGATTCGATGATGTGGATTATTTATTAAAATTTGAGTCCCCGTGATAAAAGTGATGAAAACCCTTCTAAATCATAAAAGATAGTAGATTTTATTCTCTCTTGACTCTTTTAATGGATTGCTTATTCCATTGTAGTTAAACTTGATGGTTGTTATATTGTATCGGTTTAACATTGTTGAAGGCTAACGATAATATATTCGCATTATCTTAGTCATAATATTTCATTTGGGCTAGTTGAGCTCACCCTTTTACTTTTATTGTTCTCTTCGTGAAATGAGAAGCGTAGCGAGGACTAGTCGGGGATCGGAGTGATGGACCGGATGATAGCATTAGTAGTCCTCACTATTCAGTGAAATAGTGGAAAATAAATGTAATAATATTGAATTTGAGTTTGTATATTGTCTAGACGACAATATTTGTATTAAAACTCACAGCTTATGTTTTGTCGTACTTTACACGACAGTTGTATAATTAAGTTGTATTTGTATTTTGTACCATGTTTTTGGCTACTCAGGATAGGTGATGTATACATATTTTGGGGGCGTCACATCAGCCGACAACAACCAAGAAAAAGAAGCCGACAGCATGAAAATACCAGTGGTAACAGTCATCGAAACGGTGACAACAAGCGTGGAGGGAATCAACATGCCAGAAATGTTAACCCTTCGGTGGTAATCATAGCCAAGACAATAAGAATGGACATTTCAAGAAGAGGAGATTCAATAATGATGGAAAGACGTCAGCACCAACACCCGTTGTCAAGGAAGGAGAACGACTACTATCATATGCTTCAAATGCGGAGGGAGGACACATCGGTCCAAGCTCGCGATCTTTGTCCAAAGCATGTTATAATTGTGGAAGGGAAGGTCACTTAGCTCGATTTTGTCGTTCACCGAAGACAAGTTCAGCTAGGATGGAGGCACGAAAGGCCGTCCAAGAAAAGTCAAAGCCGGTAGTGCAAGGGAGAGCGTTTGTTGTGACCTCCCAGAAAGTAAGGAACCCGAATGAGGTTATCACGGGTAAGCTTATCATAAACTCTAGTGAAGTCTATATCTTATTTGATACCGGTTCCACCCATTCTTTTATTTCTCCTACTTGCGCTCAACGTTTAAATTTGACTCCGGAGAAATTAGACTTTGACTTATCTGTTGAAACTCCATTAGGAGAAACCTTCATTACATCTACTGTTTATAAGTGTTGTTTGATTCAAATCGGTAACCGCACGTTACCTGTTGATCTTATCTCCTTAAAAATACTTGCATTTAACGTGATTCTAGGGATTGATTGGTTAACTACTCATCATGCTAAAATTGATTGTTTTCGTAAGGTTGTTAGCTTTCATATTCCTAATAAACCTATTATGTGAATTCAATCGACCAAACCATTAAAATCAATCACGGTCATCTCAAGCCATAAAGTTATTCGTTTATTGAAAAACGGATGTCAAGTTTTCTTAGCTCATGTCACAGATTTAAACAAAAATACGTCAGATTTGAAGGATATTTCTATTGTTAATAAATTTCCTGACGTATTCCCTGAAGAACTTCCTGGCCTACCCCTAGAGCGTGAAGTTGAATTTTGTATCGACCTTGAACCCGGTACAAAACCCATTTCCAAAGCCCCATATCGAATGGCTCTATTGAACTTCGTGGAGTTAAAGACCAATTGCAGGAATTGTTAGACATTGGTTTCATTCGTCCCAAGTCGTCTCCTGGGGTGCTCCTGCATTACTATTCGTGAAGAAGAAAGATGGGAGTATGCGACTTTGTATTGATTATCGAGAGTTGAATCATGTCACCATCAAAAATAGGTACCCATTGCCCGTATTGATGACTGTTTGATCGATTACAAGGAGCACAATTTTTTCAAAGATCGATCTTCATTACGGATATCATCGGTGAAGGTTAAAAGCGAGGATATTCTAAAGGCGCCCGGAACTCGATGCGGGCATTATGAATTCTTAGTCATGTCTTTTGGATTGACTAATGCTCCTCTTTGCCTTCATGGATATGATGAACCGAGTATTCGAGGAATATTTGGATCATTTTGTGGTCGTCTTTATCGTGACATCCTCATATATTCCAAAAGTCGTGAAGATCATGAAAGCAACACTTGAAGTACGATACTCCAAAAGCTTCGTGAAAATAAGCTATATGCCAAGTTGAAGAAATGCGAGTTCGACTTAAGGAAGTTGCATTCCTTGGGCACGTGATATCAAATCATGGGATATCTGTTGACCGTGAAGATTGAAGCTATTCAAAGTCGAGAGCAAGCTAAATCGATTGTCCAAAATCGTAGCTTTCTCGGATTATTTGGTTATTATCGGAGATTCGTGGAAGGATTTTCTCGAATGCTACTCCATTAACTTCATTGACTCGAAAAGATACAAAGTTCAGTTGGAGTGAGGAATGTGAGAAGTGTTTTCAAGAACTCAAGAGGAGACTCATTTCAAAGACATGTTACGACAATACCATCTGGCTCGGAGGATTTGTCATCTCTGATGATCTTGAGGCAAAGGGTTAGGATGTGTTCTCATGCAACATGGGAAAGTCATAGCATATGCCTCACGACAACTCAAAGAATATGAGAGGAATTACCCTACTCATGATCTAGAGTTGGCAGCTGTCGTTTTTGCGTTTAAGATTTTGAGGCATTACCTGTATGGAGAGAAGGTGGAGATCTACACGGATCATAAAAGCCTCAAATATTTCTTCACCCAAAAGGAACTCAACATGCGACAACGACGTTTGCTTGAACTATTGAAAGATTATGATCATACCATCCAATACCATCCTGGAAAAGCAAACGTGGTAGGTGACGACTGAGTAGAAGATCATATCGCGGAATGCAGAGTGCAATATTGTCATATGAGCCCATTTTGTATGACTTGCAAAGGATGGAGTTAGAGATAAAGACTCCAGGGACCCATATGATGATGGCAAACATACGAGTAGAACCGACTTTAATCGATAAAGTTAAAGCTGCTCAAGCTACAGACCTGGAGCTAATGCGTATGAAGAAGAAAGTGCAAGAAGGAGCTATGCCGGAAGAAACAATCGATGAGGAAGGAATACTTCGAGTCAACTTCAGACTTTGTGTTCCTAACAATCCTGATTTAAAGTATAAATCATGATGGAGGCGCACAACACACCATTTGCAATCCATCTTGAGAGTACCAAAACGTATCGTGATCTTTGACATACATTTTGGTGGAGCAATATGAAGAGAGAGATAGCAGAGTTTATCTCAAGGTGTTTAACTTGTCAACGAGTCAAGGCAGAACATCAAGTACCAAAAGGTTCATTGCAACCACTTGAAATTCCATAATGGAAGTGGGGACACATTACTATGGATTTCGTTACTGGTCTTCCCAAGGTTTCTCAAGGCATAGATGCAATTTGGGTCATTGTTGATAGATTGACCAAGTCCGCTTCATTTTCTACCTATACGAGAAACTTATACACTTGAGCGTCTTGCTCTCGTATGTACATAAGCGAGATTATAAGACTTCATGGTATGCCAGTATCCATAGTTTACGATCGAGACCCAAGATTCACTTCAAGATTTTGGGTTGGTTTGCAAAAAGCTATGAAGCGCAGATTTACGATTTAGTTTCTAAGCATATCATCCTCGAAGACGGATGGGCGATCGGAGAGGACCATTCAAACTCTTGAAGATCTATTAAGACTCTGTGTCCTTGACTTCAAGGGAAGTTGGGATAAGTTCCTAACATTGGTGGAGTTTTCCTACAACAACAGTTATCAAGCAAGTATTGGCATGACTCCATTTGAGGCGTTGTATGGAAGAAAGTGTCATTCTCCAGTATGCTAGGATGAGTTGGGTGAAGCAACGTTGTTGGGACCGAAATTGGTACGTATGACTACGGAAAAGATTTAAACGATTCGACAACGTATAAAAACCTCACAAGATCGACAAAAGAGTTATGCTGATCTTCATCAAAAGGACGTAGAATTCGATATTGGAGATCATGTGTTGTTACGTGTTGCTCCATGGAAAGGAGTTACAAGATTTGGAAAGAGAGGAAAGCTCAACCCTCGATTCATTGGCCCATTTTAATCCTCGATCTAGTAGGGAACTGTGGCGTATAGACTCACTTTACCGCCAAGTATGTCTCGTCTCGTGTTATAACATTTTTCACATATCTATGTTACGTAAATATGAAAGACCCAAACCACATTATTGAATTAGAACGAGACGAGAGAGATAGGAAGATTTAACGTATGAAGAGTTACTGTTAAAATTTTGGATAAAAGGATCATATTCTACGCTCCGAGGTTATACCTCAAGTCAAATTTTGTGGAGAAACCACGATGTGGAAGAAATGACTTGGGAGTTAGAATCGAGATGAAATCAAGATATCCTTACCTCTTGACATACCAGTATCGCACCCTAATTTCGAGGGACGAAATTTCATAAGAAGGGAAGGTTGTAAGACCCCAACTTTTTGAATAAAGATTAAATTTTCTCGAAATATATTTTTGAATAATATGGTGTGGATTTGATATAATGTTATAGTTGTGGGTAATATTTACAAATTTTGCAAAGTACGTAAGTTGTTATATAATATTCGATTGTTCGGGGAATATTCATTTTAACAGGGAATATTCATACAACGGCACAATCATTGGTGGACCCCCACAACAGAATTATTGTTGGATTGAAAAAACGACAAAAATACTTTATGAAAATAACGGCGGAAGTTTTACAGATTAAGCTGTTGAACTACTCGGTAGTAAAAAATCGATGTCTGGCGTGGTTACATAGTAGCATTACGGTATTGATTATTGATGCTTACGTGAGAAGTCACTCGGTTATACTCAATTATTATTCTGATAATTGATGCATCATATCTCTCGTATTATTAATTCGATTATTGTCGTAGTATCATCGCATAATATGTTATTTTATTAAATCAATAATTGAAATGACAAAGTTATTCGTATTATTAAATTGCAATATTTACAATGTCTAGAAGTTACATCGAGGAGAGGTTTGGTCACCTAATTGCGGCATGATAGGGAGAAATCCTTATTGTAAAGCCCTCTCTTTCACAGGAGCGACCTTGATAAATATTGTGAGTTATAATATTAATGATGAATGTTATTAAAATTGAAGTTGTGTTAGGAGTTGAATTTTAGAGCAGCGGACGTGATATTTGAGTCAGGAACGATGAAATTAGTAAAAATAGTCTATAAACACAAAATTTTCCGGAATTCACTATTTGGTCAAAAAGTAAACAATTGACTTTTTCGGGAAAAGTCAAACTTCAAAATTTCAAAATTTGAACTTTTGATAAAAATGGTTTCATTGTGTTGGAATTATTTGTGTTAGTGAAAATCGACAATTATTTCGATAATAATTGATGTGCGGAGGTTATATTGACGATGTATTTAACTTAGGATAAATAAGCAATTGATTGCTATTATTTCATATGATTATAACTATATGTTCACATGTGTATACTATTATTTCACATTCTTATTACTATTAGGGGAGTTGGTGCAAGATTGATAATACTTGCATGACTAAGTTAAAATGGAGGTATAGATGGAAGTCTTATCTTTGTAATTCGTGATTTTCACATATCTAGAACTATTGATTCACATAATTTACTATTGAATCACATTATTTACTATTAGGGAAGGTGGTGCAAGTTTGATAATACTTCCATGACTAAATTAAAAATAAAGGAAAAGTTGGAGGTATTGTCTTTGTAATTTTTGAGCCCCAAAGCGTGCGATTATCGAAACTATATTTTTCTATAAATAGAAGCTCATTATTCCTTCATTTCTCACCAATTAACAAAATCTTTAGGCGATTATTATTAGAGAAATTTGAGAAAAGAAGAAGAAGTTTCTTTACCTCCTTTATTTCAAAGATATCCGGTTTTTTCTAAGGTAGGAAGTATTATTTCTTTCTTATCCATGAAGAAGAACTTACATTATTCCATTTTTTATTATTCTATTGGAATAACCTATATATACAGGCTACCCTATACTTGGTGAAATTCTTACATTATTCCATTCTTTATCATTACATTGGAATATCTATATCATGCATGCGTTTACTTGGGACTGGTTCCATTAATTATCATTCTGTTGGAACATCCTTTCTACTTGGGACTGGTTAAAGTCTTTTTATTATTACATTGGAATATCACATGCATGCGTTTTCTGGCGGACTGATTCCGTCTTTATTATTACTGTTGGAATATCACATGCATGCGTTTTATCTGGGACTGATTAGATTATTTATTATTACATTGGAATAACTTTTGCTGTCTGGTCTATCACATGCCTGGTGATTTCTTTTGTTATTCAATTCCATGTTATACTCAGTTGGTTAAAGTTTTGACTTCTATACTCCATGAAATTAGTGGAATATCCTTGATATTTGCGCTTCATCCAGTATCTTTTCATGGAAATATTCCTCTGAGCATTCTTGAATTTTACTCTACAAAGTAGTATCATGCTGATAATTTGGACATTATTAGTTTCTGTATAAATTAATTCTTGCACTTATTTTATTGAATTCTTATATCATTGTCATCATCCTCTGTTTATATTTTTTTGAAAGTCATCGTGTGGCTTTTGTAGTGCATAGATGGACTTCTTTATGATTATGACCGGGGATTATTCGATTGTAATCATGACCTTAATGTTACAAATGATGTGGTAAAATTCCTCATTAGCTTGCGTAGTGCATTGATGGACGAGTTGTTGGCATGATCATGACCATTAATGAATACACAAATATTTTTGGCCGTAGTGCATGGATAATTGTGGTCGTGATACTAAAGAATATCCTTGGTAGTAGTGTGCGGGGTGATTCGATGATGTGGATTATTTATTAAGTTGAGTCCAATGATAAAAGTGATGAAAAACCTTCTAAATCATAAAAGATAGTAGATTTTATTCTCTACTTGAATCTTTTAATGGATTGCTTGTTCATTGCAGTTAAACTTGATGGTTGTTATATTGTATCGGTTTAACAACTTTGTTGAAGGCTAACGATAATATATTTTGTATTATCTTAGTCATAATATTTCTCTTTGGGCTAGTTGAGCTCACCCTTTTACTTTTATTGTTCTCTTGAGGAAATGAGAGCGTAGCGAGGGGGACTAGTCGGGGAGCGGAGTGCGGACCGGATGATAGCATTAGTAGTCCTCACTATTACGTGAAATAGTGGAAAATAAATGTAATAATATTGAATTTGAGTTTGTATATTATCTAAACAACAATATTTGTATTAAAACTCACGACTTATGTTTTTATCGTATTTTACACGACGGTTGTATAATTAAGTTGTATTTGTATTACATACCATGTATTTGGCGACTCGAGAATAGGTGATGTATACCTATTTTGGGGCGTCACATCAGGCAAGAGCGGCTCCTGTACAAAATACAGGTGGAAATACTGGCAACTCTCGGATGGTCACCGCCAAGCAGTTTAAGGAGCTGGGACCACCGGAGTTTATTGGAGAACCAAAACCACTTAAGGCGGAAGCATGGATAAAGCAGATGACCAAGATATTTGATGTCTTGGGATGCTCTTAGGAGCAAAAGGTGCCATTTGCCACCTTTATATTACGAGAAGAAGCGATTCTTGGTGGAAATCGGTAAAAGCGTACTCGACTGCAATACTTAAAGATGTCTTGGGAGAAGTTCGAGAACTATTCAGCGACAAATACTTTCGAGAAAAGTATTCGTCACATGAAGGAGGTGGAGTTTATCAAGTTAGAGCAAAACAATATGACCGTGTCGCAATACAAGGCTAAATTTGCGGAGTTATCCCGGTTTGCATCCCATTTAGTTGATAATGAAGAGAGAATGACGCGATTGTTTTTAAGAGGTTTAATGCCAAAGATACGTCAACATCTTATTTCTCATAAACTGTGTTTGTATTCAGATATTGTAAATAGGGCTCGATTAGTGGAGTAGCGATAACGAGTCAACGCAATGAAGAGAAAGCGGTAAGCAAAATGATAATACTAGTGAGGAAGCGATCATGAGCGGTGACAACAAGCGTGGAGGGAATCAATAGGGCGAAATGGTAACCACTTAAGTGGTAATCGAGGCCAAAACAATAAGAATGGACATTTCAAGAAGAGGAGATTCAATGATGATGGAAAGATGTAAATAATAAAGACCCGTTGTTAAGGAAGGAGAAGCGACCACTATCGTATGCTTCAAATGCGGAGGGAGGGACATATCGGTCAAAGCTAGCGCGATGCCATCAAAACATGTTATAATTGTGGAAGAGAAGGTTACTTGGCCGATTTTGTCGTTCACCAGAAAGACAAGTTCAGCCCGGGATGGAGGCACCAAAGGTAGTCCCAGAAAAAGTCAAAGCCGGTGAGTGCAAGGGAGGCGTTTGTTGTGACCTCCCGAAAGCAAGGAACTCGAATGAGGTCATCACGAGTGTAAGCTTATCATAAACTCTAGCGAAGTCTATACTTAATTTGATCTACGGTTCTACCCATTATTTTATTTCTCCTACTTGCGCTCAACGATTAAATTTGACTCAGGAGAAATTAGACTTTGACTTATCTATGGAAACTCCGTTGGGAGAAACTTTCATTACATCCACTGTTTATAAGTCTTGTTTGGTTCAAACTGGTACTCTCACATTACTTGTTGATCTTATTTCATTGAAAATACTTGCATTTGATGTGATACAAAGGATTGATTGGTTAAGCTACTCATCATACAAAATTGATTTTTTTAAAGTAAAGTTGTTAGCTTTTATATTCTAACCAACCTATTATGCGAATTCAACAACCAAACTATTAAAATTAATCACTTTGTCATCTCAAGCCATAAAGCTATTCATTTATTAAAAAGCGGATGTCAAGCTTTTCTTAGCTCATTTCACGGATCTAAACAAAAATATCGTCGGTTTTGAATGATATTTTTATTGTTAATGAATTTTACGGCGTATTCACGAAGAACTTCTAGCCTACCCCGAGGCGTGAAATTGAATTTTGTATCGACCTTGAACCCGATTACAAAACCCATTTCAAAGCCCCATATCGAATGGCTCTATTGAACTTGTGAGTTAAAGACCCAATGCGAGGAATTGTTAGACATTGGCTTTATTCATCCTAGTACTTCTCTTTGGGGTGCTCTCATCTTTATTCGTGAAGAAGAAGATGTGAGTATGCAACTTTGTATTGATTATCGGGAGTTGAATCATGTCACCATCAAAAATAGGTACCCATTGCCCGCGTATTGATGACTGTTTGACTAGTTGCAAGGAGCCAAATTCTTTTCAAAGATTGATCTTCGTTAGGATATCACCCGATTGAAGATGAGAACAGATGACATTCCAAAGGCGGCTTTGAACTCGATGCGGGCATTATGAATTCTAGTCATGTCTTTTGGATTGACTAATGCTCCTCGCTTGCCTTCATGGATATGATGAACCAAGTATTCAAGGAATATTTGGATCACTTTGTGGTCGTCTTTATTGATGACATCCTCATATATTCCAAAACCCGTGAAGATCATGAGCAACATTTAAGGCTGATACTCCAAAAGCTTCGTGAATATAAGCTTTATGCCAAGTTGAAGAAATGCGAGTTTTGGCTTGAGGAATTGGCATTCCTTGGGCACGTGGTATCAAGTCATGGAATATCTGCTAACCCAGCAAAGATTGAAGCTATTCAAAGTAGAGAACAACCTAAATCGATGATGAGAAATCGTATCTTTCTCGGTTTAGCTGGTTATTATCGGAGATTCATGGAAGGATTTTCTCGAATCGCTACTCCACTAACTCAGCTAACTCAGAAAGATACAAAGTTTGGTTAGAGCGAGGAATATAAGAAGAGTTTTCAATAACTCAAGAGGAGACTCCTTTCAGCACCTGTTCTGACAATACCATCTGGTTCGGAGGAATTTGTCATCTACAGTGATGCTTCGGGCAAAGGGTTAGGATGTGTTCTCATGCAACATGGGAAAGTCATAGCCTATGCCTCACGACAACTCAAAGAATATGAGAGGAATTATCCTACTCATGATCTAGAGTTAGCATTTGTTATCTTCACTCTAAAGATTTGGAGGCATTACTTGTATGGGGAGAAAGTGGAGATCTTTATGGATCATAAAAGCCTCAAATATTTCTTCACTTAAAAGGAACTCAATATGCGACATCGATGTTAGCTTAAACTGTTGAAAGATTATGATCATACCATCCAATACCATCTTGGAAAAACGAACGTGGTAGCTGACGCATTGAGTAGAAGATCATATGCGGGTACGAGTGCAATATTGTCAACGCAAAGGCCCATTTTGTATGACTTGCAAATGATGGAGATAGAGATAAAGACTCTAGGGACCCACGTGATGATGGCTAATATACGAGTAGAACCGACTTTAATTGATAAAATTAAAGCTGCTCAAGTTACAAATCCTGAGCTGATGCGTGTGAGGAAGAAAGTGCAAGAAGGTGCTATGCCGGAAGCAAGAATCGATGATGAAGGAATACTTCAAGTAAACTCCAAACTTTGTGTTCCTAATGATCCTGAGTTAAAGTATAAAATCATGATGGAGGCGCACAACACACCATTTTCAATCCATCCTGGAAGTACCAAAATGTTTCGTGATCTTCGTCATACATTTTGGTGGAGCAATATGAAGAGAGAGATAGCACTGTTTATCTCAAGGTGTCTAACTTGTCAACGAGTCAAGGCGAAGCATCAAGTACCAAAAGGTCCATTGCAACCACTTGAAATTCCAGAATGGAAGTGGGTGCACACATTACCATGGATTTCGTTACTGGTCTTCCCAAGGTTTCTCAAGGCATTGATGCAATTTGGGTCATTGTTGATAGATTGATCAAATTTGCTCATTTCTTACCAATACGAGAAACTTATACACTTGAACATCTTGCTCGTATGTACATAAACGATGTTGTAAGATTGCATGGTATTCCAGTATCCATAGTTTCTGATCGAGACCCAAGATTCACTTCACGATTTTGGGTTAGTTTGTAAAAAGCTATGGGCACGGGTTTACAATTTAGTTCGGCATATCATCCTCAGACGGACGGACAATCAGAGAGGACTATTCAAACTCTGGAAGATTTATTAAGACTCTGTGTCCTTGACTTCAAGGGAAGTTGGGACAAGTTCATACCATTGGTGGAGTTTTCCTACAACAACCGTTATCAAGCAAGTATTGGCATGGCTCCATTCGGAGCGTTGTATGGAAGAAAGTGTCGTTCTCGGTATCTTTGGGATGAGGTGGGTGAAAGCAGCGTTGTTGGGGCCGGGAGTTGATGCGTATGACTACGGAAAAGATTCAAATGATCCAACAACGTATAAAAACCTCACAAGATCGACAAAAGAGTTATGCTGATCTTCATTGAAATGACGTGGAATTTGATATAGGAGATCATGTGTTATTATGAGTTGCTCCGTGGAAAGGAGTTACGAGATTTGAAAAGAGTGGAAAGCTCAATCCTCGATTCATTGGCCCATTTTTAATCCTCGATCGAGTAGGAACTGTGGCCTATAGACTCGTTTCACCGCCAAGTATGTCTCGTGTTCATAACATTTTTCACATATCTATGTTACGTAAATATGTGGAAGACCCGAACCACATTATTGAGTTAGAACCAGACGAAATAGCGAAAGATTTAACGTATGAAGAGGTTCCTGTTCAAATCTTGGATAAGAAGGAACATATTCTACGCTCCAAGGTTATACCTCAAGTCAAAGTTTTGTGGAGAAACCACGATGTTGAGGAAATGACCTGGGAGTTAGAATCTGAAATGAAGTCAAGGTATCCTTACCACTTTGATATACCAGGTACGTACCCTAATTTCGAGAGCGAAATTTCTTAAGAAGGGGAGGTTGTAAGACCCCAACTTTTTGAGTAAAGATGAATTTTCTATAAATATTATTTTTGAATATTATGGAGTGAAATTGATATAATGTTATAGTTGTGGGTAATATTTATAAATTTTGCAAAGTAAGCAAGTTGTTATATAATATTCGATTGGTCGGAGAATATTCATTTTAATAGGGAATATTAAATACAATGACACGATCATTGGTGGA
Source organism: Panax ginseng (assembly GCA_020205605.1). Classification (NCBI taxonomy): domain Eukaryota; kingdom Viridiplantae; phylum Streptophyta; class Magnoliopsida; order Apiales; family Araliaceae; genus Panax; species Panax ginseng. The sequence goes on from CM035146.1 coordinate 5,534,376, forward strand.
CCCTAGCGGAATTATTGTCGGATTTGAAAAGCGACAAAAATACTTTATGAAAATAACGGCGGAAGTTTTATAGTTAAAGCTGTTGAACTACTCAAGTAGTAAAAAAGTCTGATGTCTGGCGTGGTTGCATAGTAGTAATACCGGTATTGATTATTGATATTTACGTGAGAAGTCACTCAGGTTTTGTTCAATTATTCTTTATAGTATTATAAATATTGGCGTATTATTGGACCCCGCTTACCCATTTTTTTCAAAATAATGTGAGATATGTATATGATATATATATATATATATATATATATATATATATATATTGAAAAGGACATGTTTTGGTGGGGGTGGGGGAATACCACGGTGGTAAAAAGAAAGAAAGAAGGGAATTGAAATGGATATATATATATATATGATGAAAAGTCTTGGGTGGGGGGGGGGAATGGATGAAATGGTCGGGATGGAGTTTTGTTAGTATTATTATATATGTATATATAATAGGTAGCATTTGTCAAGGAAAGAAAAAGGAATCATGGGTGTGTATTCCGTGAGCTAGCGTGTGTGATATATATATAATATTTTTTTTATTTAAAAGTTTTGTTTTATTATATAATTATAAATAGAATATATTATATTTTATTTAAAAGTTTTTGCTTTAAATATGGACCGTCAATTAAAGTAAATCAATCTGGACCGTTCATGAGTTAGTTATTATGCAGTCTATTTTTCTATAAATAGAAGCTCATTCCTTCATTATTTCTTATGAATTCCTTTGAAAATCTAGAGATAAACTATAGAGAGAAAGAAGAAAGTATTCCGCTACTTCACTTACTTATATATCCGGTGACTCTTCTTCTTAAGGTAGGAAATATTATTTGTTGTAATCGTAAAGGGTTGTTATTCTTTTGTATTCATGAAGAGAACTTATGTTATTCCATTCTTTATTATTACATTAGAATAACTTTGTATCTGTGAGCTACCCTATACTTGGTGACATTCTTCTATTATTCCATATTTATTATTACGTTAGAATATATCACATGCATGCGTTTTCATGGGACACGATTAAAATCTTTATTATTACATTTGGAATATCATATGCATGCGTTTCATGGGACACAAGTTAAAATCCTTATTATTATTACATTTGGATATATCACATGCATGCGTTTCATGGACACGATTCCAAATCTTATTAGTATTACATTGGAATAACTTCATCATCACAATACCGCATGCATGGTGATTTATTGTTATTCTATTCTTTATTATTCTGTTTGAACATCAAGCCGGGTCAATTTACTTTGACACAGTTTAGATTATTATTATTACATTGGAATAACTTTGTCTATCACAAATCTGAAGTATACATGGTGATTTCTTTTGTTATTCCATTCCTTATTATACTCAGTTGGTTAAAGTTTTGATTTCTATACTCCATGAAATTAGTGGAATATTCTTGATATTTGCGCTTCATCTAGTATCTTTTCATGAAAATATTCTTCTGAGCATTCTTGAATTTTACTGCACAAAGTAGTATCATGTTGACAATTTGGACGTTATTAGTTCCTGAATAAATTAATTCTTGAACTTGTTTTATTGAATTATTATATCATTGTCATCATCCTCGTGTTTATATTTTTTAAAAGTCACATGTGGCCTGTAATGCATAGATGGACCTGATATGATTATGATCAGGGATTATTCGGTATAATCATGACCGTAATGTTACAAATGATGTGGTAAAAGTCATCATTGGCCCGTAGTGCATTGATGGATAGTTGTTGGCATGATCATGACCATTGATGAATACACGAATGTCCTTGGCCCGTAGTGCATGGATAATTTGTGGTCGTGATACTAAAGAATATCCTTAGCCGTAGTGCAGGGGTGATTCGGTTATGTGAATTATTTATTAAGCTGATTCCAAGTGATAAAAGTGACGAAAAACCTTTTAAATCATAAAAGATAGTAGATTTTATTCTCTACTTGACTCTTTTAATGGATTGCTTGTTCCGCTGCAGTTAAACTTGATGTTGTTATATTTTATCAGTTTAACACTGTTGAAGGCTAATGATAATTTATTCTGCATTATCTTAGTCGTAATATTTCTTCTTGGGCTAGTTGAGCTCACCCCTTTCTTTCACCGTTTCTCTTGAGGAAATGAGAGCGTGGGATTTGAGACGAGTCGGGGAACGGAGTGATGGTCCGTATGATAGTATTAGCTAGTAGTCCTCACTATTCTGTTAAATAGTGTGACAATAAATGTAATGAGGACTTATTCTGAGATTGAATATTATCTAGAAGACAGTATTTGCATTTAAACTCACAGCTCTCTTGTTGTATAGTTAATATTATATTTATATTCTGTACCATGTATTTAGCGACTCAGAATAGGTGTTGTATACCTATTTTGGGGGTGTCACAGGCATGATCAGGACCGTTGATGAAAACACGATTATCTTTGGCCCGTAGTGAATGAATAATTTGTGGTCGTGATACTAAAGAATATCCTTGGCCTGTAGTGCAGGGATGATTTGATGATGTGGATTATTTATTAAGCTAAGTCTCAGCGATAAAAGTAATGAAAAACCTTTTAAATCATAGAAGATAGTAGATTTTATTCTCTACTTGACTCTTCTAATGGATTGCTTGTTCCGCTGCAGTAAAACTTGAAGTTTATTATATTTTATCAGTTTAACACCGTTGAAGGCTAACAATAAATTATTCTACATTATCTTAGTCATAATATTTCTTACTGGGCTAGTTGAGCTTACCCTGTTGCTTTCATTGTTCTCTTCAGGAAATGAGAATGTAGCATGGACTAGTCGAGGAACAAAGTTATGGTCCTAGATGGTGCAGTAGTATTTTTAAAATTCATTTACTATTTTTCATATGGCCAAAACAGCCGAATATTTAGACATTTATCATAAATTGTACTTTTATCCAAAAATTTTGAAATTTACAGAGTATGCTTCTGTTATATACATGTATTCCCAATAAACATTTCACCAATTTTGGAGTTAACCACAAGGAGTTATAAGGGTTTACTTTTAAAATAGTCTTTTCCCATAAAATTCATAACTCTTAATTTATACATCCAAAAATTGTCATTTTTGGACACAATCTAGGAAACTTATCAAATTATCATTTCAATTTTTTCCAGAATTTTTGAGGGTCAAAAAAATTACGAAACTGAAAAACATAATAACCATTACAATCCCTTACCTCAAAAGAGCAGTACTTTTGACTGAAATATCGGATGAAAAGCCGAAGGAACCTTGCACTGAATAACAACTCTCAAAGTATATAAATACTCACAAAATTACGCTTGATAATATAGGGAGAGAAAACTTATGTTTTTGGTGTGATTTTTAATTCTAACTTAAGCGCCTATTTATAGGAAAATGTTAGAACACCAAAGGAGACTAAAATAATAATATTTCTTTTCTTTTATTCTACGCACCAACCATGGAAAAATCAAAGCTAGCCATCTTGGAAAATTTCTAGCAGCCCACATGTTTTAAAAAAACAAAAGTGGGTCCCACCCATAATTTTTATAAACCATTTAATTTCCTAAACTTCAATAATTCATAGAAAATAGTCTGTTTATCAGAAAAATATGAATTTTATGTCCATTCCACACGAAATTAAATTCTCTACAACTTTGTATCTTAAAGTTTTTCCAAATTCCAGACATAAAATATCTGAAATCCACAAACAGATAATTTTTAATACCTCTTAAAATTCATAACAAATCAAACGTTAATTTTTAACGGTTCAAAATTTGTGGACATATATTCAACTTATATATGTATAACATATCCAAAAATCACAACGATCCAACGGTCGGATTAAAATTATAACTCACGAAATATGGCTTTAAGAACACCGATTTGATCTTTTAATACCTCAAATCCGACAAAATACTGATAAAACACCTCAACATTAATTCCTTCATTTATAACCACATAAATAAATCCATCATTTATATCTGCATCAAATAAATATTTCCTCATCATATAAATCAATAATTAATTATTCACAAATAATATTATAAAATCCAAATAATGATAACCAGGACGAGTTTCGGGAAAGGGGTTTAGATAAAGATTTCTCTTCATCAGTTAAAGTGATTAGATGACCAAACCTCTCCTCGATGAGAATTTTCTAGACATTGCCACTAATGCTAGCTAATAATATTATTCAAATAATATGAATTATTGATCGATAATGGGAAATCTTTGTGCGGTGACAATTATTGAAACAACAATAATATAAAATATCAACGCAGCAATTATTGAATCAATAAAATAAAATATTGAACATTAATTACTGTAACAATTATTGAGTAGTGCCTTTTTACGTAAGAATCAATAATTCAAAAATCTTGTGCAAAATCGTGTCTTCTCTTGTGCAAACCACGCGTAGACACTTATATTTTAACCCACGGTATTCCAACAATGTTAGCAGTAATAACTACTGCGTTATTTATAAAAATTCAAACTTATCGTTTTTTTCTTCATCCGGCAGTTATTACATTATGGGGACCACAAATGGTTTTGGGTGATCGTATGAATATTCCCCGACAACAAGAATATTTCACAACCAAATGAATATTCCCCGATAAAAATAAATATTTTATAGCCACTTGCTTATTTTGAAAAAATTTCACATATCACCCTTAACTTTAAATTTTTATCAATTTAACTATTTACTAAATAGAAAAATTGAATACTTTTATTTCATAAAATTCGGGGTCTTACAGTATGCTTACCTCTTGCAATTTTTGTGCTAGCTGGACTACTCAAAAACAACTTCAAAGTAGAATGGTGGCGTCAAGTTGGTAAAAATGTAAGTTTATACATTGTCAATGACATGGATACACTAGCATTGAGTTACAACAACTTGCCTCAACACTTGAAAGCGTGTTTTCTCTATTTTGGAGTATTTCTTGAAGATTATGAAATCCCAGTGCAGAAGTTAATTTGTTTATGGATCGCGGAAGGATTTATATGTCAGATTAGGACAAAGAGCTTAGAGGATGTTGCTAAGGATTACTTGATGGATCTACATAACAGAGGATGTTGATGAATTCAATACTAGAATTCGGGAAAAAGTTCAGCAATCTTGCCCGCCCTTTCAATTGATTGGATTGTTCACCAATCTTTTATCTTCCTCCCTTTAACTTCTCAGTTATGTTAGGAAGAATTGGCCTTGGGGTTGATAAGGATCTTAAGCCAATTTTTATCTTGTTCTTTCTGAATATCCCTTGCAGATTTCGTTGCAAAGTCATTATACTCACTTAACTCAAACCACTCAAGTGGTGATATATCATAATTTTTTTAATTACCTGGGGTATGCCCCTTGTAAACATGTAAATCTTTATTATTGTGATTATGAAATGAAATCCAATTATTGTTTACATCAATTTAGTTTGTTCTAATAACTTCTTTTAACATGACATATATTGTGTGACTCCCCCAAAATAGGTATACATCACCTATTCTGAGTCGCCAAATACATGGTATAGAATACAAATACAACCTTAAATATACAACATGAGCTGTGAGTTTTAATACAAATATTGTCTTCTGATAAAGTATTCAAACTCAAAATAAGTCCTCAATACATTTATTATCACACTATTTCATAGAATAGTGAGGACTACTAATGCTATCATATACGGACCGTCACTCCGTTTCTCGACTAGTCCCCTTCGTTCTCATTTCCTAAAGAGAACAATGAAAGCAAAAAGGGTGAGCTCAACTAGCCCAATAAGAAATATTATGACTAAGATAATGCAAGAATAAATTATCATTAGCCTTCAACAATGTTAAACGATAAAATATAACAAATATCAAGTTTAAGCTGCAGTGAACAAGCAATCCATTAAAAGAGTCAAGTAGAGAATAAAATCTACTATCTTTTATGATTTAAAAGGTTTTTCATCACTTTTATCATTTGAGACTCAACTTAATAAATAATCCACATCTTCCCCAAGACTACTTCTGACGAGGATATTCATTAGTATCACAACCATAAATTATCCATGCACTATGGTGAGGATATTTGTGTATTCATCAATGGTCATGATCATGCCAACAAATGTCCATCAATGCACTAAGGGCCAATGAGGACTTTTTCCACATCATTTGTAACATTACTGGATCATGATTATTACCTTAGAATAATCCTCGGTCATAATCATACCAAGTCCATCTATGCACTACATGCCCGAGATGACTTTCAACATAATATAAACATGAGGATGATGACAATGATATAAGAATTCAATAAAACAAGTTCAAGAATTAATTTATCCGAGAACTAATAACATCCAAATTGTCGACATGATACTTCTTTGTAGAGTAAAACTCGAGAATGCTCGAAGAATATTTTCATGAAAAGATCTTTGGATGAAGCGCAAATATCGAGGATATTCCACTAATTTCATGGAGTATAAAAGTAAAAACTTTAACCAATTTGAGTATAATAAAGAATGGAATAACAAAAGAAATCACCGTGCATGCGATAAGCGCTTGCAGATGAGGTTATTCCAATAGAATAATAAATAACGGAACCCGGTCATGCATAAGCGCATACAGACACGATATTCCAACAGCATAATAAACAACGGAACCAGGTCATGCGTAAACACACAGACATGATGTTCTAACAGAATAATAAATAATGGAACCAGGTCATGCGTAACGCACAGACAGGATGTTCCAACAAAATAATAAAAATGGAATAACTGAAGAATTTTACCATGTATGCAAAGATTTACTCATGTGAGCGAGTTATTCCAACATAATCGTAAAGAATGGAATAATGAGAAGAATTTCACCAAGTATAGGGTAGTTCATGCGTATCTGAGTTATTCAACCGAATAATAGAGAATGGAATATGAAGTTTTCTTCATGAATAAGAAAGAAATAATACCCTTACCTTAAAAAAAGAAGAGTATTAAGCGGGTAGAGGTAGAGAATATACTTGAAGAAAACTTTGCACTATCTTCTACGCTCAAAGCTTTCTTAAACTCTAAAGATATCGCTAGAGATTACAGAAGAAGAACTCTCTCTATAGTTTCAGTGAATTCGTAAGAAATAATGAAGGAATGAGCTTTTCTTTATAGAAGAATTGACTGCATAGTAACTAATTCATGAACGGTCCGGATTGATTTACTTTTAAACGGACGATCCAAATTGATTTAATAAAATATTCTAATAAAACAAAAAATTTTAAAAAAAATAAAATATATATTATATATATATACACATGCTCATTTTGAATTCACGGGATGAATTTCCGTGATCAATACCTTGACAACCCTTCAAACATGACAATGTATATATATATATATATATATATATATATATATATATATAATAACTAACATCAACCAAACACTCCACCACCACCCGACCACATGTCACATATATAAATAAAATATATATATAAACCACATTTGACACCACACACCCACATACTCACACACACGGCATAGACACACATACAAGTCAAATATATATATATTCTTTATAACTTCCTTCCGATAATTTTGAAAAATGAGTAAATAGAAATCTAAATAATAAGTAAAATTTATAAAAAAATACTTCTTAAAAATCACCTCAATATTTTTAACAACATTTATCATCATTATTATAATTCACAATATTAATCATCCGAAGTCGTTCCTCCGAGAAGAGGGGCTTTCAATAAGGATTTCTCCCTATTGGTAGCCATGATTAGGTGACCAAACCTCTCCTTGATGTAACATCTAGACATAGTTAATATTGCAAATAATAATATTAATAACTCTGTCATCTCAATTATTGATTTAATAATATATAAAATATCGACAATAATTGAATCAAATCACATGAGATACTATGCAACAATTACTGTAGTAATAATTGAATAAAACTAAGTGAATTCTCACGTAAGCATCAATAATCAATATTGTGTGCTACTATGCAACCACACGTATTACTGTACTTTTAACACCGGGTGTTTCAACAGTTAATGGTAAAACTTCCGCCGTTATTTTTATAAAATAATTTTGTCGTTTTCTAAATCCGACAATAATTCTGTTATGGGGTCCACCAATGATTGTGTCGTTGTACGAATATTCCCTATTAAAATAAATATTCCTCGACCAATCGAATATCATATAACGACTTGCGTACTTTGTAAAAATTATAAATATTACCCACAACTATAACATTATATCAAATTCATTCCATAATATTCAAAAATAATATTTACAGAAAAATCATCTTTATTAAAAAAAAATTGGAGTCTTACAACCTCCCCTTCTTATGAAATTTTGCCCTCGAAATTAGGGTACGTACCTGGTATGTCGAAGAGATAAGGATACCTTGATTTCATTTCAGATTCTAACTCCCAAGTCATTTCCTCAACATCGTAGTTTCTAATATGTTCCTTCTTATCCAAGATTTGAACATGAACCTCTTCATACATCAAATCTTTCGTTATTTCATCCGGTTCTAACTCAATAATGAGGTTCAGGTCTTCCACATATTTACGTAACATGGATATATAAAAAATGTTATGAACACGAGACATACTTGGAGGTAAAGCGAGTCTATAGGCCAAAGTTCCTACTTGATCGAGGATTAAAAATGGGCTAATGAATCGAGGATTGAGCTTTCCTCTCTTTTTAAATCTCGTAACTCCTTTCCATGGAGCAACACGTAACAACACATGATCTCCTATATCGAATTCCACGTCCTTTCGATGAAGATCAACATAACTCTTTTGTCGATCTTGTGAGGTTTTTAAACGTTGCCGAATCGTTTAAATCTTTTCCATAGTCATACGTACCAACTCCGGTTCCAACAACGTTGCTTCACCCACCTCATCCCAACATACTAGAGAACGACACTTTCTTCCATACAACGCCTCGAATGGAGCCATGCCAATACTTGCTTGATAACTGTTGTTGTAGAAAAACTCCAACAATGGTAAGAACTTGTCCCAACTTCCCTTGAAGTCAAGGACACAGAGTCTTAATAGATCTTCAAGAGTTTGAATAGTCCTCTCCGACTGCCCGTCCGTTTGAGGATGATATGCCGAGCTAAATCGTAAATCCGTGCCCATAGCTTTTTGCAAACTAACCCAAAATCTTGAAGTGAATCTTGGGTCTCGATCGTAAACTATGGATCTTTGGCATACCATGCAATCTCACAATCTCGTTTTTATATACATACGAGCAAGGCGTTCAAGTGTATAAGTTTCTCATTATAGGTAAGAAGTGAAAGCGGACTTGGTCAATCTATAAACAATGACCCAAATTGAATCTATGCCTTGAGAAACCTTGGGAAGACCGATTCTGAAATCCATGGTAATGTGCTCCCACTTCTATTCGAGAATTTTAAGTGGTTGCAATGGACCTTTTTTGGTACTTAATGCTCACTTGACTCGTTGACACGTTAGACACCTTGAAATAAACAAATATTTATTTCTCTCTTCATATTGCCCCACCAAAATGTATGTCGAAGATCATGATACATTTTGGTACTCCTGAATGGATTGCAAATGGTGTGTTGTGTGCCTCCATCATGATTCTGCTTTCAAATATATATATATATATATATATATATATATATATATATATATATATATATATATATATACTTTATAACTTCCTTAGATAATTTTAAAAAATGAGTAAGTGGAAATCTAAATAATAAATAAAATTTATAACAAAATACTTCTTAAAAATCACCTCAATATTTTTAACAACATTTATCATCATTATTATAATTCACAATATTAATTGACCAGGTCGTTCCCAGGAAAAAGGGGGCTTTCCAATAAGGATTTCTCCCTATTAGCGTGTAATTAGGTGACCAAACCTCTCCTTGGCAGAACTTCTAGACATCGTTAATATTGCAAATAATAATATTAATAACTCTATCATCTCAATTATTGATTTAATAATATATAAAATATCGACAATAATTGAATCAAATCACGTGAGATCTTTATCACAAACAATTCTTTGTAGTAATAATTGAACAAAAATTGATGACTTCTCACATAAGAATCAATAATTAATACCGTGTGCTACTATGCATGCATGGCAGACATTCTTGCATTTTTAACACCGGATGTTTCAACAATTAACGGTAAAACTTCCGTCGTTATTTTCATAAAATATTTTTGTCATTTTCTCAATCTGACAATAATTCCGTTGTGGGGTCCACCAATGATTGTGCCATTGTATGAATATTCCCTGTTAAAATGACTATTCCCCGACCAATCGAATATTATATAATAACTTACGTACTTTACAAAATTTATAAATATTACCCACAACTATAACATTATATCAAATTCATTCCATAATATTTAAAAATGATATTTATAGAATTAAAAAAAATTGGGGTCTTACATATTGTGTTTGTAAAGATCTACTAACGTATAGTTTATTTACTATAAAAGAGGTCAGGGTTGCAAAATTAATGAGAAACATTCAACAGTCTTGCAAAAAGGCCAAATATTCAATAGTCTTGGTCATCTGTACCACTGATTATCATTTTACAAACATGACAAACATACATCAAAAACATTAAAATTCCGTCAAATTTTTACTCGTAAACTTTCTTATTTTACTGCTCCTTAAATGGTGTCCCAGAATTTGCATGATTGTTAAGACCATTTGTACCATTCCAAAATGGGTATTGATAACTAGCCAACTGAGTGGAGAGACTTGTTGAATACATATTTCCAATTGGGAAGCCTCCAACATTACCAAGGGGGAAGCTTTCAACATTTGGTACCTATAAATGAAGCTAAATTATATAAAAATAAGACTCAAGAAACTAAACAAAACTACTTTGTACAAAAAATAAAATAAACAGTACCTGTTGGCCTAAAATAGCACCAACTGAGAAGCCTTCAACATTACCAAGAGGGAAACCTTCAATATTTAGTACCTACAAATAAAGTTAAATTATATCAAAATGAGACTAAAAAAATTTAAAGAACTACGTAGTACAATAAATACCAAATGACACTTAAAATAATTACATGAAGTTGTAAAAATAAAATAAAATAAAAAAAGAACTGAAAATTTACCTTTTCCAAAATTATATCATCTACTTTATTTTCAATGGCCTTTGTCCCTTTCTCTTTCCTATTCCTCCCTTTATCCACCTTTTTGTCCTTCACCTTTTTAATAGCTTTCTCCATGTTACCTTCGAACCTTTTAAAATGGGGTCGACCTTTATCACGAACCGTCAAAGGACTGCAAATATTGGAACTTTCTTTTGATATATTATTATTATGACCACTTGACAATGCTGTGCTGACTTCACTGCCCACTTCTAAAGGAGTACTATTTTTACACGTATCATCTTTTTTCTTCAATTCATTAGTCAACCACTTAATCCAACGAAGAACCAATTTTGTCTTATCTTCATTGTTCGTCGCCAAATCTGCCGCTTCATAAAAGGTATTACACATTCTATCAAAACGTTCATTTTCAGGGTTTAACATCCAATCAGAGTATATTATTTTAACCTTTGTATGACATCTGTTCACATCTTTCCTCCACCTTCTAAGAATGAATTTCTCTAGTATGGTATGAACTCCTTTTTGAAGCAAGACAGTTAGGGTGTGACAACATAAGATTCCCCTAAACTCAAATAATTAACAGTTGCACCTAATGTCACAATCATCCTTTTTAAAACAAACCTTAAAAGTGTCTTTATGATCTGCCCCCCCCCCCATCCTATCTTGCGAAATTTCTTACACTCGAGTCCCACACTCATCTTTCTCTGAAGAAATACTACAGTAAAGCTTTTTTTTTTAGCACATCTTCAAACTCTTTGAATTTTGAAGTGGTGTAAGCTTTTTGAAATTGTTCCTCTAACGGATAAGAAGTGATGCATGAAATCTTAGAGTCAAAAGAATCGAAGTTCGCTTTAGCCTCTTTTTGCACCTTTCTTCTTAGTGCATTCTCATATTGCTCAACAAATTGTTTTAAACTTGTCTTAGAATTGACATAACCATCGAAGAATGCATTCATGCTTTCACTTCTTTGAGTCGAAGACATTCCCGCCCCAGAAAATATTTCTTAATAATGTTTGGACCCAACTACTCCTTTCATTGTATAAACAAGTCAACCAAATATTTGTTTCTAGTTTAAACTTTTTAATGAATCTACTCCAATTTTCTTCAAATTCTTCACAAGTCAAAGAATCATAAACCAATTTTTGCATCGTATACTTAATTGATTCATATTCATTACAACCTCGTAATTTTTCAGGTAACTTCTTCATGATATGCCATAAGCATCACCGATGATGTGTGTTAGGAAAGACATTTTCGATAGCCTTTTTCATTGCTTTGTCACAGTGGGTGATTATTTGCGGTAGGAATTATGACCATTCATACATGCAAGCCAAGATTTAAAAAGCCAAGTAAACGACTCAACATCCTCACTTGAAATCAATCCACATCCTAAAAGTGTAGATTGACCATGATGATTCACTCCAACAAAAGGAACAAAAGGCATGTCATACTTATTAATCAAGTATGTTGTGTCAAACGTAATGGCATCCCCGAATTCCTCATACGCTGCCCTACTCCTAGCATCTGCCCAAAATACATTCCTTAGCCTCCCCTCCTTATCCAAATCCATCAAATAAAAGAAATTAGCATTATTAGCTTGCATTTTAAGAAAGTAGTTACGAACTCTAGTAGCATCCCCATCACTAGCCTTAATCGTCTCATTTTCTCAATATGATTATAACTGTCTTTCTCTAAAAATGGAACATTCTCATGACCACAGCTTCAACCAAAAATGAACTAAAGTTTTTAGTTGGTCAAATACCCGCCCTATCATTAACATCAAGTCTCCTTTTAACGTATATCCTTATAACCCTATTCTTCTTATAAAATCTAGATTTTTCTGGGCTCAAAGCATGATTGTGATCAAGGGTTATTTGTGAGACTCGCCACTTACCATCAAGGCATAATACAATCCTAATCTTAGCTTTACATCTCATTTTACTGTTTGGAGGCTTTTTAAGACATTCTTTGAATTGCTTACTGTTTGTTCGATTCGAGAGCATGAAAGAACCACACAATTAACCTCCCTATCATCACCCTTTTTCGAAGATCTTTTCTTCATTGGGAACCCTTGTTTGTTAGCTTATTTAATGTAGTATTCTACACAAGCATCAATATTATCAAATTCCATTCCTATTTCCGGATCTTTTATCTCATCTACAGCTACTGCACTCTCCACACACTAATCAAATTCTGAATTATCATTCATATCATTCTCCTCAATGTGTTCATTCATCTCTGTACTTAAAGATATATTCAATGATTCTATTTTCATTTGTGCCCAAAAAAACCTGTGCAAAAAAAAAAACACTTAATCCAAAATAAGGGCTTTTTCTCTGTAATGTTTTTTTGAACCATGTATGGAGAGGGGGTTTTTTTAACCATGTTTTTCGATATCAATTAATCCATTTGTGCACAAAATTAAACCTAGACCCAAATCTCAAGAGGCAAAAAGTGTTACCTGAGATGAAGATCGTCGAATTTGAGAGGGAGGACGGAATGCCCGAGATCGCTAGGATGGAGAGGGAGGATTAAATTTCGTAGTAGATGTTTGAGATGGACGGATGATTATATTTCGCAAGATTATTTTGGCTGGATGGAGCTTCTGTTTGGTGTTACCGGTCTTTCATACTTGTTTCTTTTGATAGTTGTGGAGGATGACTTTTTCTTCTCTTTGGGAGACCCACGGTCTAATTTGGTTGTCCAATATGTCTGTTTGCTTAGACTTATTGTTTGGTGAGACATGAGATTGATCGATTTATTTCTCTTTACAAAGAGTTTCATTATCATCTATTGTGATTTCTTTCTTTTTTTTTGTTTGGAGAATAATTTTTCATTTGTGAGTTTTTTTGGCTGCGCAAATTGACAGTGATATCTTTTTCAGATTTAAATGTGAAGTCAGTTTGTTATTTCGTTATTCATATTAAAGAACGATATAAATTTGTATTATATTGTTATTTTTAAATTCCTTAGACAATTTACCAAATTCGACCACTTGGTATCCAGATACATATGTACATGCATGTCAAATGTAAATGATATGTAGAGTTGACCTGAATTGACCAAACTAAGCCCAATTAGGAGCAAGACAAAAAATATGACCAGGAGTTAATGGTCTTCCCTTATCTATACTACTCTCGACATCAACTTCTTAAATCCTCTCTTCCCCCGGCGTGAAATTTGTATGTTAGAATTAAATAAGAAAAATGTGATAAATTCATTACATTATTGATTTATTTTATAAATTCAACTTAGGTCCATTCCACACTTAGAGCATACTAATATATTTGTTATGCACATGATTAACCAGAATCCTTCATATGCGGACCACCCGTATGCGGGTTTGCCACGTGACACATGCGGATTAATCGGTCACCAAATCTTACGAGTTTGACTTGTTGACAAGACTTGTTGACCGACCAACCCGTGTGTGTCACGTGACAAACTCGCATGCAGGTGGTTCGCATATGAAGGTTTCTACATCTTTAACAATTGCAAATGACATCATGTATCATCTATTCCCTCAGTCTAATTTTATTTGTTTTAATAGATTTTTTACGGTGAAATTGACTATATTTATAATAAAAAATTATTCTTAAGTTTATTAAACATATGTACAAAATTATTGTCATAAGAAAGTAAATCGAATATATTATCAAAGTCAACTTATTTATAGATTTCAAAATTTCTAATATATTTATTTAATTATTAATTTAAATATTAATTGATTTGACATTAAAAAGTCAATTAGGACAAGTAAAAAGTCGATGCAGGAGGAGCTTTATATTTGATATATTATTTTTTTAATAAAAATAAATTGAAGTATTATATATATATATATATATATATATATATATATATATTCTCATGCACTTCAAAAATCTATTGAGTTAATAGACTATATGTATAATTAATATTTCACCACTACAAAAGAGTTTTGTTTTGACATTATAAAGTCATTTCAAAAATATTAAATTAAATAAATATAAAACATATAAGTTTAGAACACAATAAACTTTGTAATCACTTATACATTATACAATAAATTAATTAACTAGGGTAATTATTTTGTACTCTTTTAGCAAAGAAGTTAAAGTATTCAAAGTTGTTTTACTAGTGAACTTGAACTCACAATATGTATAGTGGTGCAACCCGGAAAAGAGTGGTTAAATTTTTTTAATGAATGCAACTCGAGAAGTACCATTACTGTAATCATGTAAAAGTATTATATTTTCCGACAGTTCATAATTTTTTTTATTAATATAAAGTTGTTGATACACACAAGCAAATAATATATTTAGAAAATTAATATTTTTTTCTTGTTCATCAAATTTTATGATAAAATTATATTTGGTCCTTAAAAATAATTAAACATTATGTTTATTAAAAATATAATTTTTTTGGTGTATTCAAATCCCATCACGAATGTTAAGATTTCAGCTAAAACTAGCAATAAAAAATAAAAAATAAAAAATAAATTGAAAGTTGTGGTCAAAAAAAATTCTTTGTCAATAATTTCAGAAAACTATTAAATTATATATTCAAAAAGGAAAAAAAACAATTGTGTCTTATTCCCATAACTATTGTGCCTTGTATATTTTGTGTTCCATACTTTATAAACAATTGGCCTGATAATTATACACCCTACCTTTCAAGACAAAGAATTAATTTAACTTTTTCAAATTACTTTGATTTATTTTTAAATTTAATTTTAACATAATTTTTTTAATTTCAAAAATTGAAAGCAAAAAATACTGGTAATTGAAAAATTATTATTTTTAAAATTATATGAAACCGTTAACTTTGAATTGAAATATTTTAAATTTACTTTAAAAGCTTATATTACTAAAAGAATTAAGAAATGCCAAATTGGATGGACCACCGGCTGAAAGAATAAACCGTGAATTATGGTCTTAGCGGTTCAATTTTAATTCGGTTCAGTTATGAATTGGAGTAGCCGCCAAGAACAGAGTAGCCGAGTAGGAAACCCAATTGGATTTAGGAAATAATAATATATAGATTTCCTTTGCAATTTAGGAAATAATAATATCAGATTACACTTTGCATTTTCTGGTTAGTTTAAGTTAAACCCCAATTTGATTTGGAAAGGTATTTCAAACAAGATCTCCAGGAAATCTAAGTAATTAATGTATTCCCTTCGATCTCTTAATTGGTAATCAAGTAACTCAATTTCCCCTAGTTCTTCATATCCCACAGATTGCTGCTAAAACCTTAAACCCTAACAAGAAGCAAGTTCGTTCAGTTATAGGGTTTAGTGATGAAGCTCCCTTCTTCTTCTTCCTCCTCCTCTAATCGCTCCTCTTTTTCCACCATAACTAATCAAACAGAGAAAACTCATCAAACCCCTCCTGTAAATTCAAAGCCCTCTGTTCTTGTTCCGAGTGAGGAATGCAATGAATCAAGAAAAAGAAAGGAACCCGGGAAGGAAGAAATCAATGTGGGGTTGAGTTTGTATGATCAATCTTGGTTTGGTATCAAGAAAAATACCCAAAACAAGAAAACAAAGATTCTTGATCCTACTGCTTACGTTGGTCCTAAGAAATCCCCTGAAGATATTAGAGTGGCCAAAAAGCTGAGGAGTTTCAGAGTTTATAGCCGTGAAGAAGAAGACGTGGAGAAGATTATGGGTATTCAAACAAAATTAAAACTGTTCGATGATCCATGGAAAATAAGGAAAGTTCTGACAGCAAGTGACTGCAATCATCTGTGCAGGCTTATGTTGGCTAAAGATTTGGTTTGGAAGAACATCAAAGATGTTTGGAATAATGTTGGGTGTATGGATGATGTTGCGAAAATCAGGTCCGATGATGGGGTTGCTGTTAATGTATTGGACTATGATAGGGAAAAGGAGTATAAGTTGACATTAAAGAATCTGCGTTCAAGTGACAGCTGTGTTTATTCACAACTGGAGCTCCGAGTTTGTTAAGGAGAGGAGGCTCAAGAGGGGCGATGAGATTGGGATGTATTGGAGCAATATGCATGGGAGATTAGTTTTCTCTGTTCTTTCTCGCGCTCCTCCCGCTTAGATTTGTTTGAGAGTGTTATTTACCATTGTGTATTATCTTTGTGTTTGAAATGAGTTTAGGCTCTTGTCAGTACAATTAGTTGTTACTTTATGGTACTTTCTTAATAGATATAACTGGTTGTTGTGCAGTTTAGAAATATCAATTCATTAGTGTTTATGCATATCATACTTGTTTGTTTATAGGTCGTAGGAGACACCATCCAAGTATATGGTCCATGGGAGAAGACTGATTATAGGTTTTTTTCCTTTTTGTCGACCTTGTATCAAGGTTCTGTTCTTTCCTTATCTAAGTTTCTATAACCGAGAAATACATGGAAAAAATTGTTTTGTACCCATTTGCGGAGATGCATGGAAAAAAACTTGAAGATATTGTGTTATTTTATATCCTCATATTTCAGTTGGTAAGAATGGGTTTAACTTATTTACCCTAGTTTCCTAAATCTCTATATAAGCAACTAAATATCAAGGTCCGTCATTTGATGATGTTTATGCCTCAGCCTCCTTCAGTCATGAATGCCATAACCCATCAGCACCTTACTTCTTCTTCAGAGAAAACTCCTCATAAATCCCCTCCTCCTATAAATTCTCTCAAATTCAAAAATTCAGGGCCTTATGCGATTCTTCCTATCAGCAAATGCAGTGAATAAGAAAGAGAAAAGAACCTGCAGAGAAGAAAATCAACATGGGTATGAATTTGTATGATCAGACTTGGTTTAATATCAAGAAAAATACCCAAAACAAGAAAACCAAGATTCTTGATCCTCCTCCTGCCACTGCTGCTTACATGGGTAAATTCTAAGCAATCTCCTGATCCTGAAGATATTCGAGTGGCTAAACAACTCAAGAGTTTAGTGTATATAGCCATCAAGAACAACAAGAGGAGACGCTTATGGGTGTTTCAACAAAACTGACTCTCCTTCCTCCTACTCATTAGATTAGATTAGATATTGCTCCTGCACTTGGAGAATGAGAATTTATAACTTTAGAAGTTGCAGCTTCTTGTTTCAAAGTTTTTGAGTTTGCTATTGTCTACCAGTACTGTGTGTGTTTTTTCATGTCCGACAGATTGAATAAATTGTGATTAGGCTGTTGTTGGTACAATTAGTACTACTTTATACATATTATGCCTTCATATTCTATAGATATAAAAGGTTTATATGATCACTCAATTTTACAGTTCAGAAGTAGCAATTATTAGTGCTAGGCATTTTATGTATTTCGTACTTGCTAGTATGTATGTTGCAGAGCATGCATTTCATGGGGACGGGGCTCGTCATTGGTTAGGTTCTGTTTCTTTTTATCATATTTATGTTAAGATTATTCAATTATGTTGTATATTTTATATTAAATTAGCCTAATTAGATCACATGAATGGTTTATATTACTTATTACTCGCTTGTAAATTTTAGAAATAGCAATTCATTAGTGTTAATTAGACATATTATGTATATCGTACTTGACATATTGGTTCATGGGGACAGGGCTCAATTGTAGATGTTTATATAGTTATATAAGTAGTATACAAATGATGCATAAGGTTATATTAGTTATTCTATGAACGCTTAAGCAAAAAAGCCTCATTTGTAATGAACTTTGAAAACAATGTGGTTTTTAAACTTATATGTGTGTCAAAGCTTTTGAAAATATTTCCTTTTTCCTAGAAAAGGGTAAATCTATGGCACGAAGTTGTTTACAATCAAAAAAGGAAATTTTAGGAGCTTTGTTCTTTTGTGTATCCATGTGTCAAAAAGGTAAAATTGCTATGCGAGGTGTTTTGCAAGCTGAAAAGGGTTTCATGAAATCCAAGCAGGCATGTTAAAATGAACCAAATGATTAAGAAAATGAAATTTGCAGTTTTCAAGGGGTTAAACCAAACAGGGCCAATCTGGTCCTGTGTTGAACAAGCTAGATTGAGCCCCTGTTTTGGGAAGTCTTAGATTGTGGTTTTAGTTGCCCAACTATAGAATAAAATAATATGATACGTGGTCTAATTCTTTGTTCAAACTTGGAAGCAAATGAGTTAATACAAGAAATCATAAAATTCGCCAAAGTGGGCTGAAAATTCACCAAGACTGCTGCACTGCAGCAGTTGCAGCAGCTCCAACCTTGCACTTTGAGCCTCTGATTTGAAGGCTTTACCTTGAAGTTTTCAAACAACTAAATGATGGATTAAATACCTTATAATATGGTCTAGATACTTTTTCAAGTTTGAAAGCTATTGAATCAATGTAGAAAATTTCGAGCTGTGATGGGAAATGAGATTTGACCATGGAAAATGGCATGGTTTAACTTAGGTTTCAATTTTAAGTGTAAAATGTTCAGGAAATCATGTTATGCTATGCCTAGATCAAAAAGGTGTAAATTTGGGAAAGTGTATGAATTAAGTAAGAGTAATGTGTATTATGTATGCTCATACACGATCATTGTCGGATTTTTTTGAGTAAATATTGTACATACATGAGTTATAGGTTAACTCTAGTTGTATGGATGTTTTAAATCAAGTCCAAAAGGATTTTTAAGATTTTCTAGCAAGCTACCACGAAACCTAAAATCATGTTAAACACTGATTTTTGGGGCTTTGAATTCATATCCTAAAGAAACAATTTAAGCCAAACATATTTTTATAAAATACCTTGTAGCATGATCTTGATTGTGTCCAAAAATGAAAGCAATCGGATCATTATTGAATGAGTTAAAAATCCTCAAAGTAGGCATAAAAAATCAAAAATTCTGCAGAAACCAAAAATCTGCTATGAACAGAGTTTTTCAAAGAATTGCTTGATGTCCTTATTGATATGTTTTTATACAAGTTATATTTTTGTAAAATACTGTGGCAAGGACTACATTTCTGTCCAAAAAGGTTAGCAATTGAAAATTAAGAAGGTAGAGAAACTAAAATTTTCAAAAGTGAAGATTTTCAGTTTTGTGATTTATGATGTACGTTGACCAACAACGTAATGATGCATCAAAATTAGCAAGAAATCAAATATTGTGATAATTTACGCCCAATTACAATTACGAAGCTTATAAATGCATGAGATTGTTAGGAATTGTAGGAGTCTCCGCTTATTACAAATCTTCCTAAAAAGATTACTACTAATACTTATTTATGTAATTAATAATTAAAAACTCGATGTAAACATTCGCAATATATTTCATTTTCTATCTAAGATTATCACATGTTCTTTGGTCATCCGAATACCCACTTCAGATGTGAATCTTAATACTTTATCAGGTATGTTAATACTTTACTGGGAATATAAAATTACGAATGTAACGAACCACAATTTATTAGATGAACGACTCAAATTACTTGATATTTAAGATGATAATTTCAAATGACCTGTAATTAACCCCGTAGAGTTAATTTGGTAATTGTTGTGCATTAATCTAATATTCCCTCTGTTTCATTCCATTAAAAGAGAATTAACAAAGCCGTATAAAAATCTGGAGATACAAAGTTCTTTACACAAGATAATGCCAACAACTAATGGCAGCCATTTTATTTCAATATCCAGAAGATAAAATTGGTAATACTGTTTACCATGCTTGGGGAGATAAATTGGGGTGTTAGTCGAGCAGAGTAATTCGATACTCGACTCGAGATCGATTCGAAAACATGATCTAAAGCTCGAATTCGAAGTTGATTCGAGTCGAATATGAAGTTTTTTGTTTAATGATACACGAGTTGAATTCGAGTATACCACTATTCGCTCATATTAGGGTTCGAGTATTTCAATTTTTTTCGAACCATACTCGATACCTGCTCGATGAATCATATTCGAATACTAGTCTGATCCATACTAACAAGTTAAATATGTTATATTTGTATCAATCTTTATAATTTATAAAGTGTAGTATTAAATTGTATAAGCTTGTACTTGAATAAATCAGTTAATTGATTGTCAATTCGTATTACATTCTTTGTAATTTCTTTACATAAACAAAAGTAAAAGACTTTTATATATAAACATTAGTTCAATTATCAATTTAGTATGTAGTGGTTCAGTATTATGTGAAATGGTTCATATTCGAAACTCGATTTGAAGGCTCGTGAATAACTCGTTTTGTAAACGAGTCGAGTACTTACAAGCCGAGTAATGATCTGAGTCGAATCTGATGCAAAATTAGAAATTCCTTATCGAATTCGAACTCAATTTTTTCGAGTCGAGTCGAATCTGCGCATTAGAGTGTTTAACCGTGTAACTAAACTATAAATACATGTTAGAAATAGAGGTAAACATACAGACTTTTACCTACTAAATACTAGCTCCTCCATTGTTAGAAGCTTGTTCTTACTTTCACACCAAAGGTATCTCTGGAGTCTTGACGGCCCAAGCAGTCAAGTACTTTATGATAATTCTTTTTGTACAACTAAAAGGAGGGTCTTCTAGTATTTAGTGGAATTCTTTTTAAACCCCTCTTTCACATACAAATTCCATGGCGACACTATCATCTCCACCCAGTCACCAAAGCAATTCCCATGGTGAGACACATTCGCAATCACGTCAACCAACAGATGTTAACAAGCGACGTTGTCTCCAGGAAGTCGGGGATAAAAGGAAAGTTCTTCAACTCCAGCAAGAAGAGCTCCGAAAGAAGCTTGCTGATTTAACGTGAGCTAAAGACAGCTTAATCAGAATGTCGTGGTTCTCGTCTCACTCATATCTTATTTTTCTCATAAAAGCACGAGTTCTCCTACTTCAGCCAGACGCCGAAGAAGAACCAGATCTCCTTAGGGGTTGATAATCATGGTTTGCTTCTCGGATCACAACACCCCTAGGCCCCAATTTGCCACATATCAAAGAAGATATTTCTTGAACCATTTTCTCTGGCTCGGTGGCTGGATAGGGATCAAGGGTCGATAGTCTTTTGTGTACATGATATGATCACAAGTCTAAAGTATAGATTGTTGACTAAGCCTCTTTTGGTTATTGTTGGGGATACACAAGTGAGTTAGACTCCCCCATCTGAGCTTAAATTTTTGGGTCAAGTTGAAACGGTCACAAGCTCTTATATTGTTTTCTTCTTCAAATTAAATGAAACAAGTGTATTGAAAATCAAGTGCAATAGTATTTGTACTTTGTTATGCTTTTTGACAACTCCTTACCCCTTTTTAAAGCCCCTCCACCTTGGGAAGTTTCCTTTGCTTTGAATCGGAAT
Organism: Panax ginseng; assembly: GCA_020205605.1. NCBI lineage: Eukaryota > Viridiplantae > Streptophyta > Magnoliopsida > Apiales > Araliaceae > Panax > Panax ginseng. The sequence goes on from CM035146.1 coordinate 5,556,682, forward strand.
AGTTATTGTTAACGCCAAATTTCTTCTGAGCGTCCAATCACAAAATCTACACGCTGAAACCTGCACAATAACGGATCACACAAAAGCTTGAAGGCTTGTGCCGCCAAGGAATAACTCCGGTGTGAGAATAAGTACAGGCCATTCACAAGGTATAACAATGGAGGTTTAAATATTTAGTGCTCAAAGATGTATTACCTCTTGATAGTAACCCTAGCCCTGTATTTATACTACTCTCGTCACCATTAGACTCCTTCTCCCAGTCGGATTAGGACTTCTAAACATGGTAGTAACCATATTATGGGTCCAACACAATCTCCTTAAAAGGTGCAAGTGGAACTCAATCCCAACACTACATTTGGAGTTACCTTATTCAAATAGGGTTAGGAGTCCAGACCGTGCACGAAGGACGGCCCACTGCACAGGCCCAACCCAACCGAACTCACCATCGGGTCTAGACTTCGGCCCAAAGGACTCAAAGGCCCGACCCCGAACAACATACACCATAAAAGGTTCCGGCCCAAAGGACTCGGATACCGAACCCTAACACCTCCATTATCTCTGAGGCCTTTGGCCCATCAGACTTATCAACCCCTTCTAACGTCAGGCCTTAGGCCCACCTGGGTGTCGGTAAAATTCTCCCGAACATTGCCCCATAGTCTCTTGTTATAATTTATTTATAACTGGAGACTTGAAAGGTCATGAAATTGAAAAGTCATAACAGCTAATGATGAGTTTCCTAAGGAAACCAAACGACTTTTTCTCGCTTTTCGGTTCCCCAACGTCGGGCCCCACCTGCCATAAATAGCCACCCTTGGGTTTTGAGCCATTATACTTATAAAAACCCCAATCCCACCGTCATTGTCACTCTTTCTTCTGTTCCTCATAACGAAATCCTTTTTCAAATTCTCCGGCGAAGGCGATTTTCAGCGAACATCTCCTTTTATCAGAATCCTTTGATATCAAGCTCATTTCTGCTATTTTCTGCTCTAATGGCTGATTCTACTCCTGAACAAACTTCAATCACCCATGATGTCCTCGCTCCTTCTTCCATCCTATCCACCGACCTAGTCCCGATGGATCTGTCGGCACCATCCTCTGAAGTCGCCGCCCCTTCTGTTCTTCCTACTCCGATAAGCGCCGAAGCTAAGATTCGAAACGCCTATCATTTCGACGAGGAATTTTCTCACATCAACACTCCCTCTATTGTCTCTCCTTCCCAACTAAACGACATCCGAATTCTTTTCAACATTCCCAGTATAAGTTTCGGTTGCCTAAGCCTGGAGAGAAAATATTCTGGAGACCCGACGGCGAATGGGTCACCGTTCCCCTGTACCTTCTAAAATACGGGGTTCGGTTCCCGCTTCATGAATTTATCTCTTTTTTCTTATGTTTCGTGGGTGTCGGGTTCGCCCATCTTGTGCCAAACTCGTACATCCACTTAATTTCTTTTATAGCCCTATGTCAGGAGGTCGGGATCACCCCCGGCCTCGACTTCTTCTTCGCCCTATTCACTGTCGGCCGATCGAAGGAACCTGGTCTTCGGCAGCTAAACAAACAACCCAATCGTTCTGTCCTTATCAAGACTCCTTCGAGCAACAAAGGGTGGCATCCACAATGGATCTTCGTGAAGGGGACCGATCTTCAACTCCTGCCGAACTGGGCCCATCCCGATGATCCCATTGCCAAGGTATCCAAATTCCCCAAGGATCGAGCCGATGCCTTCAAGGCCTTTTACAAGAAGTTGAGCAGGACCGAGTGGAGCTTGGAAGTTCTGTCCAGTGAAGCCTGGTTGTACAAGCACGAGCATAAGTAACTTACTTCTGACTAATCCACAATTCCTTTAATTTCCTTTTATCTTGTTTCTATAGCTTCTGTCCCAACCCTTTCTTCTTTGTGCAGTGACGATTTTCAAGCCCGATGGCGCCGATGACTCCCTGGTGCCTTTTCCCCATCTCCACTGAACCGATTCATCCTCCGGTGATAGACGATTCGCCCGACGAGGAAACCATCCCGATCACGAAACTTTCACTAGGTTCTGTGTCGGGTCCTATCCTTCCGTCCGCCACTAAAAATGCCCTAAAGATGAGCCGGACTGAGAAGGAGGCCTTATTAAAGAAGACCAAGAAGCCCTTCAAGCCCCATACTACAGCTCTCGTCAAGACCACTTCTTCAATTTTTCCGAAGCCAGCTCTTCCCCCGACGGAACAGGTTACGGTGATCGAGGATTCGGAGGAGACCGAAGGGATTCCTCTCGAACCTCAGCCCAAGAGACCTTGATTGGCTGAAGATCCCGAACATCAATTGTTTGGATCGATCCCCTGTCGCCTCAACACCTGGCGTCCAAGCCAAGTTCCTCTCACACGTCGCCGAGCTACTGTTGTCAAGAAGAGCCTATGAAGTGTTTCCATTCCAGCTGTTCGATCATTTCAAACTTTCTGGTGATGACGAGCATTTTAAAGGATTCACTTTCGAGAAGTATCTGGTAGCCTATGTTCGTGCCCAATGCCAGGTAATTCCCGATCTGATAAATGTCTTATGTTGTCTTCCTGTTTTATTATGCATAGCTGACGCGCACTAGTTGCTACAAGCCAATGTCGTCCTCGCCCGTGCCATTCCGCCCCTTGGTCGAACGACCAAGAAAGAAGTTCAGTTGAGGTCGAATAAGCTATTTATCGAGGCAGACATTTGGGGTCTGAACTCTGACTTGACGAAAGAAAGGGATCTTCACGCCGGGACCCGAAATAATTGACCGAGGCTGAATGCCAGGCTAAAAAAGTCAGGGATCAAAGACTCACTACTTCGGTGAGGAATTTTCTGCTCGAAGGTCATGCCAAGAATTTCGCCGAGAGAGAGATCACCTGGCCGGGGAGAGTAATGAACGGTTGCAGGCGCTTTATGCCATCACGGAACAGATGGACGGGTTACAGGATAAGCTGTGACGTTCAATCTGAGCCCACAATACTCTGAAGGAGGAACGTGCTAAGTCCAAGCAGCGTGTGATCGAAGAGTATGAAGAATCCCCTGCCTTGATGAGAAGATCATAGCGCAGTTTGCTGAATGCTATGAAACCTATCGGGAAAAGGCTAGGGCAAAATTGACTGCTACTGGGCTCGATATTTCTGTCCTTGACTCTTCGGATGAGGAATCCGAGGCTGGTGATGGAACTCCTCCCGAATAGTTTTTGTAATTTTCATTTTCCTTTTTTATCTGTACTCTGTCCGAATATTATACGCTCGAATTTTGTAGAAATTTTGAAAGAATGAATGGAGTACAATTGTTTTGTTAGTAGTTTATCAGTATCAGTTGTACTTGTGGCTTTTACCAATCAATTTTATCATCTCCCAATTTCGATCGGGTTTCATACCGAAGCTTATCTCGATTTGATTTTATTACTATCCCGATCGGTTATACTTTAATTTTACCGATCAGTTATGTCCTTCCAGACTTTTTGGTCGGTTTAATCCCGAAGTTTGTCTGATCGGATTTGCCAAATCTTATGAATATAAATGAAGTAAACATTTCCACAGAAAAATTCCCATTTATTTCATTTAAAATTGAAATGGTTACATGAATGAAGGGCAAGAAAGACGTGACTTTTACTGGCAATACTTTCTAAGTCTTCCAGCGTGCCATGTATTCTTAACTTCCAAACCATCCATTGCTCAAAGCCGGTATTTACCTGGCTTCGGCACCTCTACCACTTCATACGGTCCCTCCCAGTTAGGCATTAGCTTACCGGTGTTCTGGGGGGTTGATGCCTCCGACTCCCAAAGGACCAAATCTCCAACTTCAAACCTTTCTTGTTTCACCTTCTGATTATAGTGTCGGACAGTTCTCTGCTGGTAAATTTCCAACCTTATCAGAGCTGAATCTCGAGCTTCTTCAAGAAGATCCAAATTCGTTTTCAAACCATCGTCATTGTATATCTCTTTGTACTGACTGACCTGAAAGGTAGGAGATCCGATCTCTACCGGTATGAGTGCATCAGTTCCATATGCCAACCTAAATGGCGAATCTCCCGTGGTTGTTCTCGGAGTGGTTCGGTAAGCCCACAAAACACTGAGAAGTTCTTTCGGCCACCGTCCCTTTAACTCGTCTAAAAGCCTTTTAATCCCGTTGAGCAGGGTTCGGTTGGTCACTTCTACTTAACCATTTGATTGAGGATGAGCAACGGAGGTCTTACGATGCTGAATCCCCAACTCCTTCAGAAACCCTTTGAATTTGGACCCCACAAATTGTCTGTCATTATCCAAAACCACTGCCATCAGGATGCCAAAGCGATAAATAACTCCTTCCTTGAAAAACTTGAGGCATTCTTGTTCGGTGATCTTCTGCAGAGGCTTGGATTTGACCTATTTTGTCATGTAGTCGATAGCCACTATCACGAAATTGACTTGTCCCTTGGCCTTCAGCAGAGGCCCCAGGATGTCGATTCCCCACACGGCAAAGGGAATTGGAGATAAGACCGAATACAGTTCTTCGGGGGGTTGGTGTGGGATGGTGCTGTTCAGCTGACACTTGGGACATTTTCTGACCAATTCTTTGGCCTCTGTGTAGATAATCGGCCAGTAATACCCCTGCCTCAAGATCTTGTGTGCCAGTGACTTGACCCCCATGTGATCCCCACAAATCCCTTTGTGTACTTCCCGAAGTGTATACTCTGCTTCCGATGGAGTTAAGCATTTAAGAAGTGGGGAGCTAAAGGCCCTTCAGTACAGATCTCCGCCAATAAGGACAAAATTTGAACTTCTGTGCTTAATCTTTCTTGCCAAGATTTGGTCCGAAGGTAGAACCCCCTCCGTCAGGTATGAAATGTAAGGTGTGAGCCAACAGTCGAGTCGATCTAGAGTTAGCACGTCCATCTTCGGGAAACTTGGATGTTCTAAAACCTCTAGATATACCGATCCATTGAAGGAGTTCGATTCAGTAGTTGCCGACCTAGCTAGAGCATCTGCTATCGTGTTATCCGACCGATCCACTCCCAGACAGCTATGTGAGTTAAAATACGTGAGTTTATCCTTTACCTCAGCCAGGTACTTTGACATTCTTGCTCATCGAGCCTCATACTCTCTCGATAATCGCTTAACTAATAAATTTGTGAATCATTTGTAGATGACTATCCTCTGTACTTCCAAGCTTCGGGCCAACCGAAGTCCGGCCAGTATGGCCTCATATTCTGCTTCATTGTTTATGGCCGTGAACTGAAATCGAATCGCCTGTTAAACTTTGAAGCCTTCGGGACTGGTTAGAACAACTCCCGCCCCACTAACGTCCAAAGTCGATGACCCGTCAACGTATAGAGTCCATGAAGTTGGCCTTTCCTAGACGTCGGCCACGATATTCACATCCGGTTCGGTGAAAGAGCATTCTACTATAAAGTCTGCCAACGTCTGCCCCTTGATTGTCGTTCGGGGGTGATATTCTATACCGAATTGTGTTAGCTCCATCGCCCATGCGGGTAGTCGACCCGACACCTCTGGCTTGTGCAATATTTTCTTTAACGGCTGATCCGTATATACCACCGCCAACCGACCCTGGAAATAATGTCGAACCTTCCTGCTTGCAATGATCAAGGCATACGCGAATTTTTCTAGGTTCGGATACCTTGTTTTTGCTTCTCGAAGGACGTGGCTGATGTAGTACACCGGGGATTGTTTTCCTCCCTTGACTCTTACCAGAGCCACTCCTACTGTCATCGGGCTTACAGCCAAGTACAAGTATAAAGGTTCTGAAGGGATCGGCTTCAGCAGTAGTGGGGCTGAGGACAAATATTTCCTGATCCCTTGGAACGCATCTTCGCACTCTGAGGACCATTGAAAATTTTTCTCGTTCTTCGAGCCTTTGAGAGTGTCAAAGACGGGTAAGCATCTTTCGGCTGATTTTGACACGAATCGCCGAAGGGCTGCAATTTTCCCCGTCAACCATTGCACATCCTTGTATGTCTTCGGAGACTTCATATCCAAGATCGCCTGTATCTTTTCCGGGTTTGCCTCGACGCCCCTCTTACTAACCAAGTAGCCCAGAAACTTCCCTGATCCCAATCCAAAGGTACATTTGGTCGGGTTCAACCCACTTGTGGTCTTTACCGCTATGAAGCGATCTTCTAGGTCCCCCAGATGATCCTGGACTGACATACTTTTCACAATCATGTCGTCCACGTACACCTCCATGCTTCGGCCTAGTTGCTTTCTGAATACAAAGTTCATCATCCGTTGGTAAGTTGCCCCAGTGTTGAGTAATCCGAAAGTCATCTTTCGATAAGCATATATGGCCCGATGCGTGATATAGCTCGTCTTCGGGATGTCTTCCTCATATCATCGAAATCTGGTGGTATCCTGAGAAAGCATCCATGAAGCTCAACATGTCGTACCCCGATGTCGCATTAATCAACTGGTCTATGTTAGGCAACGGGTAGAAATCTTTCGGGCATGGCTTGTTTAGATCCGTGTAATCTATGCATAATCTCCATTTCCCGTTTTGTTTCTGAACCAGAACCACATTTGCTAGCCATTCGGGGTAGTCAATCTCGAAAATGAATCCCACCTCCAGCAGTTTGGTGATTTCCTCATCTATGATCCTCTGTCTTTCCGGGGCAAAAATTCTTCTTTTCTATATTACTGGTTTCCTCTTCGGGTCTGTATGCAGTTTATGTAAAGCCACCGACTCATTTACCCCGGGAATGTCGCTAGGCTCCCAAGCAAAGATATCAACATACACCTGAAGCAGATCCACCAATCTTGTCCGTAGTGGTTCTGTTAATCCTACCCCAATCTTGACCAGTTTCTCTGTGTTTCCAGGGACTAACTCCACATCTTCGGTCTCTTCGGCGGGTAGGGTCATCGGTTCGGTACTGCTCTCAGCGAATGGTTCCATTTCGATGGCCATTGTCTGTTTCTGTTTACCGACTCCGATCCTTGAAGAAATCAAGGTGTTCCGATAACACCGTCGGGCGATATCCAGATCTCCTTTCACCTCCCCTATCCCGTTTGGTGTCAGGAATTTGATCTTGAAATGTGGTATGGATATTCGCTTGTAAAGCCGCCAAAGATGTCGGTCTTCCTGTGATGGCATCAGACGTAGAATCTACTTGTACTACGCAAAATTTGATCATAATTTTTACCTGTTGAGGTTCCGTGCCGAACCTGACTGGCAACTCAATGGTGCCCGACACGTGCACTGGGTCTCCACTGAAACCATACAATGGGCCTTCTCCTCCCACCACCATCTTCTTCCCTTCTAAATACATCCTCTGGTAGGCATGTGTATACAATATATCGACCGAGGACCCATTATCGATCATCATCCTTTTCATGTCCACTGGCCCGACCTGTGCTGTTATTACCAGCGCCCCATCATGCGGTTCAATATAGTCGGTAGGGTAGTCTTCGTCGAAGAAAGAGATCAAAACTCCTGAGTAGGCCCAACCTTTTCTGGGCGACGAGCTTGCTACTGACAACACGGCCTCGAGGTGTCCACTTCTCTTTCTTCTGATAACACGCCCTACCGATCCTCCCGATATTACATCAATCACTCATCGGGTTTGGGTGTTCGGTTGTGGCTGTGTTTCCTGAGTTGGTCCTCTGTTTTCTTCTCGAGGTGCCTCTGATCCTTCCCGACCAACCACATACTGCACCAGCTGTCCATTCTGGACGTTCTTCTCAATCAAATCTTTCAGATCAATGCACATCTTCGTCGAGTGACCGCGAGATTTATGGTATTCGCAGTACTTGTCATGGCCTCTTTCGCCCGGTTTCAGCTGATTCGGGCATGGCTCGAAGAAAGATTTATTTCGCATTTCTTCCAATATCTTTGCTCGATCCGTGTTAAGGGCGATGTAAACTTTGTTGACATTTCGGTTCGGGAAAGGTGGTCGTCCACTCCCTGAACCTCCACCGTTGTAGTTTTTCTTAGTGAAGTTATCCGACCTCCCCTGATTATCGGACCGTTGGTAGTTTTGCTTATCCCGATCTTTAGACTTCTCATAAGACTAGGAATGCGGTTTAAAATTTCCCATTGCCTCTTCTATTGCTATGTGTCCCTCGGCTCGGTGGAAAGCTTCCGTCAAATCTCCTGGAGGGTGGATCACTATATCCTTCATCAACTTTTTTGACTTCCCAATATCCAAACCGGTCGTGAAGAATCCCAAGGTCTGTGGAGAGTTTAACTCGCTTCTCAATTCTCCCCCTGACCTCTCGGAATCTTTTGACGTATTGACCTGCACTTTCATCCGACTTTTTGTCGAACTCGCATGAGGAAGTCGTGATCTTTCCTCGCCTTTTGTTACTCCCGAACCGGGCATGAAATTTTTCCCGAAGATCACTCCACGAATTAATCGATCCCGCAGCCAGGGTTCCCATCTACTCTTGAGCGCTCTTCTTCAAGGTCGTCGCAAACATGTGGCACTTAGTAGCGTCCGAGTGGCCGTAGTAGGTCATTAGGCGGTCATACCCGTCTGAATGATCATAGGGATCTCCTAGCCCGTCATATGTCTCCATTGGGGGCATTTTCTTTTTCGGGTCGGCCGTCACATGATTGATTTCTGGCGAGAAAGGGAATCCTAGGCAAGCCGGCGGTGTCCCCATTGAGTTCTTTGCCACCAGCAGCTTTTCCAGTTCTGCCACCCTTCGAGCGAGGGGGTCGGACTCCTCCTTACGAGGGGACGATCGGGGTCTGTCCCTCCCATATTCAGGGGTCCCGTTCCTCCTCCTTTGTCCCGATGTGCCTGGATGTTCTGATCTCCGTTCCGCCGAACGGCTCCTCCGCCTGCTTCGGCCATCCCGCGAGCGACTCCTGTGCCTGCTCTTTTCTTTTTCTTCCTCTCCTCGTCGAGGTGACCGGGATCGGCTCTGAGGCCTACGCCTTTTTGAGGATGCCTCCTGTTCTCCAACCATCTTGGCCATCTGCTGTTCGAGCTCTTCCTGTTGAAGATGCAGGGCCATCATAGCGTCTTTGTTTTGCTGCATCTTCTTCTGCAGAATAAACTCCCTCTGGTCCCGGCTGCCCTCTCCTCGGTTCTTTCCACGGACCTCTAATGCCCGGGAGTTGTTCTCATCCGCACGACTAGCCTGATTTGGCATATGATGGCTGTCATGGAAGAGTTTCCGTCGGAGGGAAGCGAACGGTTCCTCCTGATCACCCTGGATTCTAGAACCCAATCTATCTTTCACCGACCCCCTCACCTGTGTGGTTCGGTGGGTCTTTGCCTTCTCCATGATAGAAGCACTGTTCTCCCTGCTCGACATAGCCTCCTACCGAAAAAGTTTAGTTGTGATTGATTAATCACTAAAGCCCTCCTTCTAGCGCCAATGTTAACGCCAAGTTTCGTCTGCGCGTCCAATCACGAAATACACGCGTTGAAAACTGCACAATAACGGATCACACAGAAGCTTGACGGCTTGTGCCGCCGGAGAATAGCTCCGGTGTGAGAATAAGTATAGGCCGTTCACAAGGTATAACAATGGAGGCTTAAGTGTTTAGTGCTCAAAGATGTATTACCTCTTGATAGTAACCCTAGCCCTGTATTTATACTACTCTCGTCACCTTTAGACTCCTTCTCCCAGTCGGATTAGGACTCCTAAATATAGCAGTTACCATATTATGGGTCCAACACAATCTCCTTAAAAGGTGCAAGTGGAACTCAATCCCAACACTACCTTTGGAGTTACCTTATTCAAATAGGGTTAGGAGTCCAGACCCTGCACGAAGGACAGCCCACTACACAGGCCCAACCCAACCGAACTCACCATCGGGTCTAGACTTCGGTTCAAAGGACTCGAAGGCCCAACCCCGAACAACATACACCATACTAAGGTTCCGGCCCAAAGGACTCGGATACCGAACCCTAACACCTCCATTATCTCCGAGGCCTTTGGCCCATTAGACTTACCAACCCCTTCTAACGTCAGGCCTTAGACCCATCTGAATGTCGATAAAATGCTTCCGAACAGTTATCTAAAGTACCCCAAGGCACCAAGTAATATCCAAGTTATTATGTTAATATTATGGGTTAATGTGAGGATGGTTACAAAAGATTCAAACAGGGCATACATGGTGTTAAAATCAGCTACTATGATGTGATCCTAGCTTGTTAGTAGGAAATGAAAGTTGTACTTAGTAGGCGGATACATACAAGTGGCAGCATAAGCAATTGCTCCTGCTGAAATTTTTTTATATAAATATAGGAGCATGACAGATATGTAAATTAATAAATTTAAGGAAGCAGATTAATAGAAGAGTTAAATTTGGAGGGAACAAAAAAAATTCATAAACCAATCTGAATACAAGTACAAAAATCTTCTTAATTTTAAGACTTTGTGAAATATTAGAAGTATTTTTTGTACCGTTTTTAGTTTTGAATGTTCTTCAACATATGAACTGTGAGGGATTGTTTGATTCAAGTTTGAATTTTTTTTGTTATTGATTTGGTTTACTATGGTTATTGTTTGTTTGTTCTGATTGAATTTTTGTTTTTGGGTTGTTTGATCTTCAATTGAAAATACGATCATTTTGGTTGAGTAGTTTTTGTCTTTTATTGTGATAGCTTACAATGATTTTGCCTTATTTTTAATGGAAAATTCAAAAATAGAAAATGAATGAGCCTTTAGCAGACCCTCATTTCTAGTTGTTATAATCAATTTACTTCCCTGTATAATTTTTGGTGTTTTGAGTATAAATTTTGGATGGTTTGTTTCTCTTATTTCAAGTAAAACTTATTTAAAACTTATAAAAAGATACCAAAACTAGTTTATACTTTGAAATTAATTCATGATTTTGGTTGAATATAGAAAGCAAATTTGGTTTGAAGCTTTGAACATTTGGGGAATTATTGAAATTGAACTATGACAAGTAACCGAAGTAAATTTCTAAATTATATCTAAATGTTTTTTATTTGAAATTCCTTTTTTTAGTTTGAATTATGAATATTTATTGTAATTTATAAACATTATTATGATTAATTAATATTATGATCGGTTCAAGTTTTCTTTATTTAACTTCAAAACTGCTGAGAAAAATTCCTAGATCCGCCCTGTGAGTAACCGAAGGTCTTTTTGATTCTGTATAGTCAAGAGACATCTTGCTTGGTGTTAATTGTTGAAGAAACTACGCAAGACTCTCATCTGTCAATAGAATTTCGTCTCCTGTATTCTTAATACTTGATCCTTTATAAATCTCAAACTTGCTTTGATCTCTCATGATTCTATGGGGTTTTGTTTTGTAGTTAATGGGTTTGTTTGCTCGAAATAGATTGTGGTTTCAGATTGTGGTTAATGTCTTACCTACCTGTTAATTAATTGTTTAAATCATTTTTTTCTTGTATTTTCATTACATCTGATAGCAACCAATGAAGGTAGAATTAAGTCTAAACCCAGTACAACTTCCAACCAGAGACATCTTGCAACACTGATCAATATTTTGCTCAAAATTCCATTATCCACATTACAAGAATATTATAGGACTTCTATGTCATTCTCATCAAAGTCGACCTTACCGTTGTTTACATACAACAAATTAAATAATCTTGCTGGCTCAATCAAGCCCACAAGCCTAAAACTAACACTGAATCTCCACTTCCTGCACAGACAAGCTGACATAGGATCATAGAAGTCCGGGCTCTACATTCGGAAATCCATGACGCAGACTACATTGTCTGCAAAACAAGCTGCAAGCTTGTCGCCTTCTTTATTCCAACATACTTCAAAGATCCCACCATTTCCAGTATATGTTCTTACAATTTTCGCTTCCTTTATAGACCAAATGTGCACACATCTATCCAATGAGCCGCTGGCCAAATACTCACCATTGGGGCTGAATGCAACAGTATATACAGGATCCCTGTCATTAAAATCAAAGAAACTCGATATATTAATAACAAGGAATGCATGAAATTCTCTGTATGTTATAGCAACCAACACACAGAGTACATTTATAAGCCACAAAAATCATTTTAGGATGGTCCCTTGTATTTCAATATCAGATAACCAAATCAGTATATAAATATTATGAAAATTGAAGCAAACACTAATTTGAAAGCACCCAAGATGTTAATAAAGCAACGAATGGAAGAAACCAAATTTGCCAAAATTGTCTTGGAAGGTCATAACCAGGCGATAAGAGCTCAAATTGGTTTCATAAATGCTGCACTGCAATAACGCTACTTATAAATGTGGTACCTGTGGCCATTTAAGCTGTAGAGAAGACTCCCTGATTCCACAGCCCATAGCTTTATAGTTGAGTCGAACGAGGCACTGTTGAGAGAAAAATAAAAAGGAAACATAAGTATCAGAAGGATACAGCAATGAATGAAAAAGTAGTCATGAACACTGATCTATGATTCAAGGTTAATAGTAAGAGAGGTTATGCTTTTCCCTTGCAGTGATGCCTTTTCAGATCATAAACCCCCCATGTAGTTGGAAGGATTGTTAAGAGCACAACTTGAAACGCAGAATATGTTTAAGAAATTGATAAAACCTTTTTTAAAATTTAAATCTTTTACCCAAAATTTACCCTAAATAATACTCTTGCCGACTCACTCCACCCTATTTCCATAATTTACTATCAGAGAAAAGCATGTTTACCTTGCCAACACTAGCTGCTGATTAGGATTGTTTGTACCAGGCCCTGTAGGACTCCATTTGATGGTGTATATCTCCTACAAGTCGATAAAATTATGCCACTCATAATGTGAGGATCAGTTACATAGTATAAACATTGGGAGGAGGCGTGTTGAACTAAGCAATACCTTGCCATGTTCCTTCAAATCATGCAGGCAAGTGTCCTGTTTCATGCTCCATATCTGCATCATGGTTTTATGAGTTGCAACCCAATTCCACATAACTTAACAGCTAGAAAGCTCACTAAGGAATAACTCTATGAAACAAGATTCTCTGACAAAGAAATTAATATTGACCGCAGTATGCAGGAGATTCTGAACAAGAAACAACCGAGTATGCAGTGGATTACAATTTGATGCCATACATGCAAATGCCTATTGTGAAACAGGGTAAAGAAAAGTCCAGTGAATCACCTTTGCAGTGGAATCATCAGAGCATGAAGCCAACAACGAACCTGTAGGATCCCACTTGACAGCATTAACTTCACCCTAAGTAGCAAAAGATTTAGAAAGATCCAATGGATTAGAAAAATGGTCCTCCAATTTCTATCAGAAGCATTTAATATAATGAAAGAAGGAAAAGAGTTTAAAATTGTATTCCACTTTTGAACAAGTTATTTGCCATACAATGATAATTAAACCCCAAGCTCATTAGTTTTCGAAATATAATAAAAAGGATTAAGTTACAAGATCAAAATTAAAATGAACAAATCCCATAGTAAAATATAATGTAAATAATACGTATAGGCTGCCAACAATCAATATATAATTACTTTCTAAACTTGTCCAGATTGAGGAATAAGAAAACTAACAGAGAAAAACAAACCTGATGCCCTGCAAAAGTTTTGATTGGTCGGTTCTCTCCAACTTTACAAACATATATCATGGTATCGGTCGAGCAAGTTGCGAATGACAAATTATTTCTCCAATCAACATCAAGAGTAGGAGCTGAGATACGATATATACTTGGTTATTCATTACACAAGTGCACATTCAGAAACAAAATCTGAACTTTTGTTGAGCATGGAATAGTCATCATATTAAGCAAAATCAAAAACTGATTTACATAAGAAAAAAGTAAAGCACCTAAATGAAATTCAAATTGCTGTTTCCATTCCCCCGTCTTGACGTCCCACACGATTGCAGTTTTGTCAACACTTCCGCTTAGAAGATAATCGCCTTTCTTGTTCCATTTCAAAGAGAAGATCGGCCCTTTATGTTTATTCAAAGTACTAACCAACTCTCCTGAAAAAGATTAACTAGTTAATAAGCGATGAAATGCAGACTTCCTCTTTAGTTTAGCATAAGAATGAGTCTGAGGTAACCCAAGGAGTTAGCTTGGTGGTAGTGAGCCTAGGGGTAGAGCGCCTTAGCAAATGACATAGGTCCTGAATTTTATACTCCACATAATTTACTGGGCTTGTCCGGTGCGCATGGTTGGTGGGGTGTTGCTTGATCTGGTGGTGGTTATATCCAGTGCAAACCCTAAGAGTAGAGGTTGCAGGTTCACCATGATTTAAAATCTTAAAAAAACAACAAAAAACAATTCCAGTCCTAAATACATAATATTTATTTATAGAAATGATAAGCAAATGTGGAATTCAAAACCATATAAAAACAAACATAGATTTCACCTTTGTGCAGACATAATTATCTTAGTAATACTACATAAAAGCTCAAGTCTCTCCAAATAAACCTTCACCTTCCCACAGTGGAATTAGAGAGGTGGAATACTTTATTAATTTAATCTAGGCCTGGCAATTTCCCCCAAACCAGACGGAGCCGCCCGATTCCGACCCTAATGGGACCCAATTTTTAAAATGGCTAGTCGGGTATGAGATATACCCTCTCACCCCCGCCTCCGACCTGATTATATGTATATATATAATTTTTTATAAATTAGCATTTTAGATATATATATATATATATATGTGTGTGTGTGTGTGTGTGTGTGTGGAGCGGATCCAGTCCGAACTCCCGCATTTTGTTAAAATGCGGAATTTTTTTTTTTTTGCTTTTTTTTTTTCTAACTAAAAAAAAAGTTTAATATTTTATGGAACTGAAATTTTTCTATAATACAGTGTTTTGGGTGTGATTTGAATACATATAATAAAACAAGTATATATGCACTATACAGATTGTACATACATATTTTGTTATATGTATCCAAATCACACCCAAAACACTCAGATATGAAAAAATTCCATTTATAAAATATTAAACTTTTTTTAGTTGTTTTAAAAAAGCAAAAAAAAAAATTAGGGTTCAGTATTTTAATCGGTCCGGAGTAGGACTGATCATTATTCTATATATATATATATATATAGTTATGTACTTATTTAGGTTATTTTATTATAAATTCATAACGTTTGTAATATAATACATTGCTAGTAATAGAAATGTTACATCATGTTTGATTTTGAATTAAAAAACAGTTGTACAAAGTAATATAAAAAAAATAAAGAAATTTAATTTGAGAAAAAGAAGAGTAATCGAATAAAAACGGGGCGGGGTAGGCGACGGGTATGGGGTGTTGTATTCGGAAGCGGGTCAGGTTCGGGGGATTGCTTCATATCGGCGGGCACCCCCAAATCTAGGTACCTTTAAACCCTTGATAAGGTGTTACACGATACTACAACATCCACATATATCTAGCTATATAAGCTTAATGACACGAATGTAATTACTATATTATTACATCATATCCGTTCAATCCCAAATTCTGTAACCAATGTCATAATATTACTTATTACATAGTAATATTAATCTATTACAATATCTTCTATTCCTTCCTCTTTTTCATTCTTTTATCCTTACTGGATTCTTCAATATGTTTGACCTTAGCTGAAATCATATAGTTTAAGCAAGGATGAACATTTAATTGCTCAACAAGTATAACAATTCAATAACAAAATCAAAAATTATATGATTTCATTCAATAACTGAGTAATAGTTGTGAAACATTTTGAATAAACCGGAATAATACTTTGAATAAACCAAAATAATACTTTTCTTCTCTTTAAGAACATTTTGAAACGACATATTGGTCATCTGTACTGAGTTGGTCATCGGACCAAGAACTTTCTTTTACTTCATTTGAAAAGGACTTCACGGTATTATAACCGTAAATCCGATCACTTACGAGTACGGTATTATAACCGTAAATCCGATAACTTACGATTACGTCAAGATGATCAACCTATAGTACGCTATGTTGTACAACACTCGTCCGTTAAACGACTTTGCGTTTAAGTTTGACACCTTGTGTGTCAGCTGAAAATTTTGACCAAAACATTTGTTCTTTCATCTTCAGGTTTACCTTTGAATCCGTACCAAAATAATTTAGTTTGGACAACACTACTTAACATCAATAATATTTCAAGAATTCATATTAAATCGATAAAACATTTTATCAGTTGTCTAGCCAAAACAAGTGACATCGACACTTCCTTAAACAGTTCATGGATATCAAACTTTAAAAATTTTAACAATTTATGTCATAGCATAGCTTGAATACTTGTATAAATACTAAGAGATTTGCATAAGCATGGAGTTCATACAATCATACCAGAATTGTGTTCATTTGATCTTTAAAAACATTATATAAGCTTCATGAGAATATATTCAAATGAAGTTAGAAAACTTGCTCAATAAAATCAGAGTAAGTTTAGGAAACTTTATAATCTTGACGATAATCGTCCTTCAAATGTCCTAAACATTTACATTAACCATAACACATCAATTAAGCACATAATGACACCAAGTTTGGTTTACGTTAACTCTACTTGTTACTTTTCATGTCCGTGTCATTAAACTCGGAGCGCTTTTCAAGTTTGTTTTTACTTGTTATGGCGTTTCGGTGTTCGTTCACCATACACCCATTATAGCTTTCGCAAACGCTCAAGTCATATGCTTTTGCATATGCTTAGCACGATCCCACAACCTTTCATAACACTCTTTGATTTAGATCAAGTGTTTTACGTTTACTATTGTTCATCTTTTCAATTAACCTTCAACCATTAGGTAAGGTTTTAATCACTTGTTATTGTGATACATTAGTTTAACATTCATGATAAAATCATTCTATAAGACTATCCCAAGTTCTAAGTTTAAAATAACTCATTCATTGGACTTTGATTGGACTATGACTGCAATTTACCAAATAAACCTTCTGAATGGTAATAGCCGCAGTACTGGCATTTCACCCCAACTATTGCGGATGGGCGTTGCGGCACCCAAAATGAACTAGAACAGCGGCACCGGTGTGGGATTTTTGTTTTTCAAGTTCAAGTTTTGCACAAATGATTCTGGCAACAACTTCACAAATCCGTAACTTCATCATTCCACCTCGGAATGAATCCGTTCTTGAGCCAAATTCTTGCTCTTACTACCCACTACAAATCCCCTGGACGGTAGGGGTGCTCAAAATTTTTGGTTTTTTCGGTTTTTTACCGGTACCGGTTTTTCCGGTACCGATTTTTCGGTATTTTAATACTTTTCGATACAGGTAGCGGTAATGACTTTTTTGAATTCGGTAAAAACCGAAATACCGAAAATACCGAAATTTAATAATTAATAGTTAATGTTTTGTAGTTTTATTTTATATATTAATTATTATTAATAGTTAATGATTTCTTAGTTTTTAAAAAAATTATTAATATATAAAAATTTATTTTATTATTATTAATAATTATATATATTACATCGTGAGATTATAGCAAAACCGAACCAAAAAAAACGGTCAGATCGATTTTTATGCAAATCGGTACAGATTTGGTTCTTGTTTTGTTTTATAATTTCGGATCGCAGACGGTTCGTATTTTTTCGAACCTGGTTCGATTTTTTTTACCGATGAGCATCCCTACCGGACAGAATAATTTTCTGAATTCTCTAACAAGTCTTTCAATCGGCTCAAAAATCACTCGTCGCTCAGTTTTTCAACTTAGCGTTCTTAAATTTTAAATTTTCAAATCTTTGTAACTTACTCACCTGAAATTGGAATGAACTCGTTCTTGAGCCTACGACTCAATTATACTATAATCTATACCATTCCCACGAAATCTTCATTATTCAGAATCATTAACTAGCATTATAAATTCGTCCGAAAATCATGTCGAACTAAGATTTTGACGTTTAACGTCTTTTACTTAAATTTTCGTCATAACTTCGTTATAACACGTTTTTAATCTGTTCCACTTGGAACTTTTTCGTATCTCACATACGTATATTACCTTCTCTTCATATTTCCATTATTAGTCTACGAACTAAGATTTCAACTAACTCGATTAGACAACAATTACTACATTCTTCATTCGTTCTTTATTTAGCTCGTTCTTCCAACTATGATTTCACTTTAAATACGTATATTAGTGATTTAAGTCCACTAATTCTTCCTTATTTCTCCGAATCACTCATGATTCACATGAATCAACCAACCACCAACAAAGCACTTCGTTCTATATTTACAAAGCGTATATAAATAAACGAAAAAGTAGAGTTCTTGTTCTCACCTTTTTGGTTCTATTCGTATTCTTAATTAACGGATGGTTTGATCTTGCGTTCTCCTTCCGAAACTTACAAATCTCCCAGGCTTCTCACTTCTCTCTCAAAATGTCAATAATTTTTTTCTTGTTTCGTGAATTGGTAGGAAATGAAGAGAAATGAGCCATTATTTATAGGTGAAGTAAGGGTTGGGGCATTATTGTCATTTGGCTTGCTTAACCATGGTTAAGTGGTGGGGGGATGGCAAGCTTCTCTTGCAAGCTCTCATCTCCCATTTATTTGCACATGGATCAAGTTAGGGTTTAGTTATCCTAACGTGGTCTTCTTTGCTCGGTTTGGTTTCTCCAACTGTCCAATTAATCGTAATATTTGAATTTTGACTTTCGTATTCCTATTGTATAATTTTCGTATTATACTTCTTTAACTTTCGAAATTCGTTATACAGTCGAAAAACGCCAAATTTTATTGGATATTCCCTCTTTCCTAGTCATAATAACGTTAGCGCGTTCTTCAAAAAAACGCAAAAGCGTTTTCGGGTAAATAGTGTTTTTACGTCTTTTTCTTGAAATTTTTTTATTTTCTCATACGAACTCGAATTCGTAAATCCTAACACGTAAACACATTCGAGGTCATAGAATCGACCTTTAAACACATAATACATAATAATATTCATAAAATCTCATTTTATTCAGTAACATTCTACAAAACTTAATTATAAGTTAAGTAAAATTTCTCGATCGTTACAAGGTTTGGGGAGGGATCCCCCAGACCATACCGGCCCTGTTGTCGGGCCTAATTTAATCCTTGATATATATACATTAGCATTCAAAATAAATATATAAAGAAATTGTCGTGATTGCATCTTAATTACTTGTATATGGCAGTTAGATTATAGAAAATTTTCCATTAACACAATCTCGTAAGTGCATCACAACATGTAAGGTTTTTTTTTCTTCTAAGTTCTAATGCATAAATAAATCCACTTTAAGCACCAAAAAGGGGGCAAATCCGAATACGCACTTATTATAAAAAACTAGGGGAATGTTTTCTAACGTAATCTTTTCTTACTACAAATATTGAAAACCCATGTCAGTGGTTTGATTATCTCGTCTTACCTTTTGTCATAAACCCTTTTTACAAATCCTTTTAACATCTGTCCTTGCAATCATTAACCTGCCACTCTTGAAGAGCTCAATCATCCCTTGATTATAGTTCATGATATGGTATATACAACATTACAGCAGCCAAAAGTTTTCCCATTCTTGCCTCATGAAGACACAATTGAGGCCTTTCTGATTGCCCTATTACATCCTATATAATTTTAATTTTCTTTTCGTACCAAAGTCAACAAGAAGCAATCAAAATAAAACCTTCTTTCAGATGCAAACTCCCTATAATAGTATAAAAAATCGAGAAAAGATAACATTCCCCCAACTCATGCCCTTTCGTAATCCCCTAAACATGTCTCAACAACAAGTCATCAAAACTTTTCTAGAGAAAAAGGAAAATAATGGTTTTTTTTACTTTGCATATTATTATTAAATGCTAATTAAATCAGATAAACTGAATTGTTGGGCCATACATATATATGTACCAATTCTCAACTGAGGCAGCAATACTTTACCATCCACCTTGTTGCACAATCATACTATTTGCATATGGAAGATTTTAGGGGTAATTTTTGTGTCTGATTCTAGAAGAGATTAGAGAGCTGCATCTCTTTTCTTTTTTATTCTACTTGTTCTATAGGATGAATGGACTTCTTATTCCCCTCCACTTGTATTCTCTTTAATACTAATAAATTTCTTTTACTAACTGAAAGAAAAAAGTACCCAAAAAAATCATTATGTCTTTCAGTTAGAGCTTTATTTGCTTTGGAGATCAAAACAAGTCTTACGAAAACAAATTTGACCGATGTAGCCATACACTACAGTTGAACTTGAACTACATCACATAAGTTGCAAATTACCTAGAATCTGCAACATGGACTAAATCCCCACACGCATGCACGCAGAGACAGAGTAAAGACCTAATAGCAATAAATTTATTTACTCAATCAGCTGGTTTATTTTCTAATCTTTTTGGTTACAAACTACTGTTCACCCATCAGTTAACTACCACTAACCACAATTTCATGATTCCTCTTTGATAACATCTTTGAACTAAAAACATAAAAGTATAAAACAAAACCCTGTAGACAAAAATAACTTACCATCTCTATTCCATATTCTTGCTTGGCCATCGTAAGAACCTGTAGCAAGGAATGTACCCTCGCCCTACATAGTTGAAAGACATTCAACAAAACAAAAATATGCCAAATGTAATCATTACATGATAAGATACATAGAAGGATTGTATGATAAATGATTGTGTGTTAAAGAGCTAGGATCAAGCATTTCAACCACAATTATGCAGTAAAAACTCACATTCCAATCTAGTGTTGTCACATCTTTGCTTTTTTCATTTGTTCTACCCTTGGAATGCTTCAATACCGCAGAATTTAAAGGCCCTCCTTGCATATTGGAGCTACAAGGTCCATCACCAATTGTCCAAATACGAGCAGTGGAATCTCCAGCTCTGTAAATTAAGAAATTATAAGGAAATTAAAATTTGAAATTTGGGCTATGCCAAGAAAATAATTGTAAACATTTAGATAAAATTTACTTTCTTACAAGACATTGTTAAAACAAAACATGCATAGCCAACAAATGGGTTTTTATGAGGTAAGTTTAGGTCATCAATCATCAACCTTTACGTCCCAGGTCATAATTAAATATGAAAGCAATAGTTATATTATTGCGAAGATCCCACAAAAAAGGTGAGTGAACCTAAAATGCACCTTCAATAGTCCTCTGAAGTGGGGGGCTTCATACCAACATGGTCCCCAAGTTAGGCCACTTTCTAGAAGATGGTTAACAAATAGGCTACTAATGTGAATTTCTTGTAAGCTACACAAACATATTTGTATATATACAGGCATACAAGTATATGAGCAAGCATTCTAAATTTCTTTTGTCTTCTGTTCTCCAACAACATGATTATTTGCATAACAAAAAATATTACTTTTTTTCTCCTGAATAAATGCACAGGGATAAGAATGAAAAGGTACATCAATAGAAAGACCAATAGAGTATGGGACCAAAAGACACATCGTCTAGAAATGTTATGAAAAAGAAACTTGCTTAGTTTGGTCTGCTTGCTCTCAGGGTTATATGTAAATGCATGTTAACCTTTTATGAAAGTTAATCCTTCAAATATACATTCCAGCAAGTATATATAATGTTTGCATAGATGTTTTTATAGTTGTTCTTATATAGTTTCTGTTTTCTTCAATTCATCTTCTGAATTTATTCATAAAGAGACAGACTAGGTTAGAAAGATTATAGGCTTAAATCAAAACTTTGGGTCAACTAAATCATGCTCACAGATAAGGAATTGGGTAAATGAACAAAAAACAAAAGTTATTTGCCAGACACGACATATAACTTAGAAAAAGGTAATAGATAACAGTACAACATCTAGAAGAACCAAAATTTGGTTCCCCTATGGTGATATGGCAAAAGGTTCACAACATTTACTTTAAAAATTGCAGATTTTGACATGGGAACCAAGAAAATGGCTCATGAGAGAAATCAGGTGGTAATCCCATGAAGACCGATAGCATCAATAGCATTAGGTAATAAAATTTACAGCTAAAGCTACAAGGTGTAAAACGAATGAGTTTGAGAAAGACCTACAAAAGCTTTTCCTTAATAGCTTTTGATAATCACATTAAGTCAATTAAGTAATACTGCCTTACTTTAGCACCTCCCATTAGCCAAGTTATGTTTACCACAACTTGCTTAAGGTATATATCCTATTCTCGGTGCTGTCAGCTTGACTTTAATCTGAGTTCCTAACTCAGTTGGTTGTGAATTTTTTATTAAAGTTTGAAACTGATGGGGGAAAAACCCAAGAAGTTTCCAATGTCACCCAGTCATGAGTTCAAAAGGACTAACAATCGGAACTCAGTCGAGTTAGATTATATTAGAATTTAGAAGGCATATCATTGTATACCAAATGTGATAAGAAAAAAATCCACAGATGAATGTTTTTTGAATATGATGATAGAGAAATAATTTTTAAATATACTATATATAATCATTGACAAAGTAACCATCCCTTCATAAGGCAATAAACCCACCCTGATGCAAGAAGCGGGCCTGAGGGGCTCCATGCACATGCAAAAACCTGTCAGGAATGGAGGCACAACTTCATATTATCAAAAAAAAATATTATTAGAATGAAAACAACAATAATTTATTTAAAGGAGATATTTTGGTTAATATCCTGCCATTTTTGTTTCCCTACAGAGAAGAAAAATACATACATTATTCAACTAAGAAAAAAATCTAATTAAAGCAGAGATGCATGTGAACCTCAGAAGCATGGCCTTCCAAAATCATCACATCAGAAGCAGGAATTACACAAGGAATGGTTGTTGAGCTGGTCGAAATATCAACTGCCTCAATTTCCATCGGCTCTGGTCCTATTTTGCATGACCATAAATAATTAATGACAAACACTTTAGAAATTATATCTAAATAGCCATACTAGTAGCATGTAATGCAGTGGAGACAGTTCTAATGTCTTAATTATTTATTTATTTACTTAAAAGTTTTGAATTTGTATGTGTATGTGAAAGTAAAAAAGCTTGTAAATGTTGAACAGGCAGCAGATTCACCTGCTATGTTTTCCTCATGTTCGATGTTCATCTTATCTCCACCATGCACATCAGTAAGTTCATTATGCGGCTTTTCTTTGTTTTTACCCTTTTCTCTTTCCCTCTCTTTCTCTATCCTCTCTCTATCCCGCTCTCGTTCTTTCTCCCTTTGTTGTTTTTCCTTTTCCCTTTCTCGAGCATGTTCTCGTTCATGTTCCTTCTCCCTTTCTAGAGCACGGTCTCGTTCACGTACTTTCTCTCTTTCTCGAGCATGCTCTTGTTCATGTTCCTTCTCCCTTTCTCGAGCAAGTTCTCTTTCGCGTTCTCTCTCTTTTTCTTGAGCATGCTCCCGTTCATGCTCCTTCTCCTTTTCCCGAGCAAGCTCTCGTTCGTGCTCCTCCTTTTCTCGAGCATGTTCTCTTTCATGTTCAGTATCAAATACATCATTACCTTTATCCTTTTCTCTATGTTTAGTAGTTTTTTGGAGATTTTCTTTCTTCTCTTTTATGATCTTCTGTAGTTCATAGACATCCTTTGTGATAAGATCCAGAGGTTGAAGAAATGAGAAATCTTCGTCCAAGTCAGCATCATTCTGGAAATCTTAATGGAATTCAGTCAGTCAAATTCCTCAAAGCATGTGTCATACATAAATGCATAAAAACGGAGAGATGCTGTGCTTACACAACTCACGTTTGCTTCCAGCTCAAGATACTGAATCCCTTTTTGCACAAATGTAACAAGAGCTCCTGGTGGAACTAAATTGCCATCAATCGTACTTTTATTGATCCCTGCCTCATATCCTAAAGCAAAAGCTGAATGTGTAAACCCTGAAAGTATAAGAATGAGCAAGTCAAAACAATGCTTTGTACAACGGGAAAGAAAATCAATGGAAACTTTGAGGAAAGAAATGAGTTGTAGAAAAAGCTCTTCATTTCAAGGTTTAGACAAAAAGACAAAATTTCATATATTCAGCTCCACGTGCCCTGATAATAGATCTCAAAACCATGAAACTGCCACTAGATACACAAGGAAGGTGACAGAGCAAGTATGGCTTTCAAAACTAATAATTACTATGTCCTCCAAAGATTGTAACCTTTTTTATTGCGTTTGGCACAAATTAAAGATGTGCATTATATAAAAAATATACATTTGTGCATTATACTATAGTTATCTATAGTATAGCTGACTATATAATGTACAAATATCTTGAGAATTGAGAGAAAAAAATTTGATAAATAATTTCATTAAAGGCACCACAAATGGAGTCAAAAATACTGAAGGTATAATATATAAATACGTTTTTGGCACATCAAATTTCCGTGCCGAAAGGCCCGAAACACCAAAAAATATGACAATCTTTGCATGGCAACATAAATATATCATTGGAATGATGCAAGAGAGAGAGAGAGTTCATTTATTAATTCATTCCCAGTTTGAGTATCATGTTTCATACAATGTATGTAGCACAGAATTTAAGATGGATAATGGCACATTTATAACTAGTATTTTTACATTCTTTAAAAATTCCCACTTTGGATATTGAAAAATAACTTTGACAAAGACTGTTTCAAAAATATTTGTCTAAGTGCGTGTCGTTTAAACATCTTAATTAATACTGAAACATAATTTTCAAGATGACACTTAATTTGGTACAGATTGGGTTAATATCATTGATTAATAGCGTTCATATTGCAATGCTGCACTTTCCAAACACACTAAAGAAATAGAAGACAGTTTGAAGGCATAGAACTTCTTATACACGAGAATTCGTATTTTCTGTTGGGGTCTTCTTCTTTTATGGCTTGAAAAAATGTTTCTCTAACTATGTAAGAGGTTTCTTATAGACTTCTAAGGTGATTTTAAATTGGGATGCTAGTTGTCTTTTTTTTCGGATAGTTCTTTTCGTAGCTTTTAGGGGAGACCATTTCCCCAGGCAGGGTAAAGATTGGGAGTATAGGAAGCATTTTCCTGTATAAACATTGCGCTCCCTTGGCGCTTTTGTCAATACAATAGACTTGACTTGGTAATAAAAACATGTATCAATGTGAAAAAGTAAAAGAGTAGTTTTTCTTGTTTCGGACAGATAACAATTAGAGAACAAGAGTGGTGGCACCCTTCTAGACCCACAAGTCTTCCTCTTTTGGGGACAAAAGAGAAATGGAAGAATAGCCTATGCAGTTTTCTATTTTCATGGACATATTACCCTCGTCATATTTTATCCCTAATAACCTAGTATCGATGATATGGGGTGTGCAACCGTAAATACGGCCCGAACCGAACCCAAGATCTGGCCGCCAAATTTTGATATCGATCATCGATACCGGTTGATTGGGCCGATATCGAACCAGTTCTTGGGTTGCCGGTACCAGTTTTTGAAAAACTAATATAATTATTATTTTTATTATTATTGTTATTATTTTATTATTATTTTTATTAATATTATTTTTTTATTATTATTATTATAATCATTATTATTATTACTTATTTATTAATAAAAAAAATTAGAAAATCGGTATATATTGGTCCTGAACCATAAAAATGTCGTACCGAAACCAGTACCGAAAAACCGGTATATACCGGGTTTTTTATACCGAAATCGGACCATTTTTTTGTACCGAATCGGCCGGTTTGGTCCGGTCCGAAAAACCGAAAAAAAACCGAAGATTTGCCCAGTCCTACGTGTATGGGTATAATAGCTTATAGACACTCATTTATTATTATTAATAATGGAGTAACATGTATGGGTATAACCTATCACATACTCAAATTCTATATTCGTGCGTGTTGGTGGGAAGAGTGGTTGTGGTCTGCTCTAGATGTTGCTTATTTGGTTTTGTGACTATAGAGGTATAAGATTGCTAAGCTGCTATGGAAGTCCGTCCTTTCGGTTCCTTGGAGATTTGGAATAAGTGCAACGTTGGCTTTTAGGAACTACTGATCATTTACTTTCTCGCAAGGTAGGATCATTATTCTTGCTCATTTTAGGCTTCTGCTATTGATGCCTTTTGGGGAGCATCATTTTTTGAGTGTTTTTCTTATCTATTTCCCCCCTATACTTGTATTCATTATCCAATAAATAAAAATTTCTTATTTTATCTAAACGAAATTAAGTCCTAATGTCAGTTTGATTCAAGTCTCCTAGTTTTTTAGGGTCAATTTAATGTAGGAAAAAATTGCACATGTAAGAAACGGGGAAGATGACGAGTGTTTCACCTGCACAGGGATCTACAATGCCCTTCGGCCATGTCAAAAAAGTAAACAAGAACATAACTTCAATCTCAAATAATTCAACTACCCTGAACTTGTGGGTATTAAGTATGTAGAACACCTACAACTTGGGGATCAAGTCAAGTTTACAAGAGATTCTTGAACTTTTCTTTTTAATAAAAGAAGAGGAATTGTATAAAAGGAGGACAAGGAATCCTTCAAAGAAATGCAAGAAATAAAATAAAGAAAAGCATTGCTCGCCAATCTAGAACCAATCTAGAACGTACGATATACCAACTACTCTCTGAAAGCTCTCAAAGTCGAAGCCCACAACGATGCTAGAAATGAAACCTATCCAAAAAAGAGGAATAGCTATATATAAGTATTATT
The DNA here is from genome assembly GCA_020205605.1 of Panax ginseng. Lineage (NCBI taxonomy): Eukaryota > Viridiplantae > Streptophyta > Magnoliopsida > Apiales > Araliaceae > Panax > Panax ginseng. The sequence continues at coordinate 5,583,093 of CM035146.1, forward strand.
GAAGATTCTATTATTTCCTTCGGTCCATAAGGCCCATAAAATGGCTAAACAAGAACGCCTCCAAAGGATCTGGGCATACTTGTACTTTTCAAAAACCCAAAATCTAACCTGAAGCAAACTCTTCAAAAGGGGACACCCAAGCCTCCTCAAAATCCCAAAAAGATAATTTCAAATGCTAAGAACTTTAACAAAATACAAGAAAAGATGTTCATGACACACTGAATTTTGCCTGCACACAAGCGTTGCAATCTTAACCAACCACATTCTCACTCAAAAAGTAGTGAAGTTACTATTAGTAACCTGGAGTGTTACACTCTCCCTCACTTGAATACTTGACGTCCTCACCGAAGAGATCATAGCTTAAGGTATTATTAGTAGTAGCTTAGCACCTTATATATACATATCATATTATCACACATTTCGATGTGGGACTGGGTGTTACACTAACACATTACTATTTCTTACAAATTATTTAGTTGAATTAATACTAAGAGTTTCAGCTCATCAATGAGAACAACAATAAATTCTTTTCGAAAATGTGCTTCTATGCAACAACAATGCTTGACCAATCACCTACATTCTATATAACATATAGGTATCGACTAACTAACACTTCTAAATCAAGATCTTACAAAGGGTTGCTTTTAAAAAGTTTTTTAAGCCGTATTGGCTATTTAACTCATTGTGAGTACTATTTGATTATATTCTTTCAGTATAACTACACAAAGTGTACAATATTAGTGTTTCACCTTTCAGGTTTCATAATTGGACAATTTTTTGTATATCAATTATTCCGTCAAAATTCAGCACTAAGATACCCCTAATTTCTAAATAAACGCACAAGAAAATTTTCGTTAGGCATTCAGAGCTCGGGCCCATGCTATAAGCATGTGAATTTGAGTTGGGTGGTTTACAAACATGGTTATTAGACCCAGACCGGACCGCCAGTCGGACCGGTAAAAACCAAAACCAATCCATACTCCGGTCCGGTTTGAACCAATTAATCAGTTTTGAGTAAAACCCGCTCAAACCCGGCGACCCGATGCTTTTAGTGGTTGACCCAGTGAACCGGTAACTGGTTCACGAGTTTTACCGGTTCCTAAAGGAAAAAAAAAGTCATGTTACCTACATTTCTCAACCGCCTCCTTCTCTCTCTTTAATCCTCTCATCTCAGTTCTCTCTCGATGGGTTTCAAAAATTTACAATATTGTGAATTTGTGACGAAATTGCTTGTGTTTCTCTTCGATTAAGCCATGTTTTGCATAATCTAAAGTGTTCTTGAGCAATTTTCTCAAAATAATGATTTTCAAAAACTAGGCCTTCTAAAATAGAAGGTCTGTGCTAATTGGTATGTGATGTCTTACATGTTTTTAATGCTTGATTTTTGTTAAATTTTTTCAAATCTAGTATTTTATACGATTAAGTCATGTTTTTGAAAATATCAAATGTGTTTCTTTTTTTACTTTGTTTAACCGATTGAAGTTAATCTTTCAATCTCATATGGGTTCACTGTGAAATTAATATCAATTAACTATCTTTTATCTAAAATCATTTTATAAAACTCATCTGGTTAAAGTTTGTTAAAACAATCTCAGTGTTTAATCTCTTAAGCATGCAGAAGATTTGATAGTTAAACCATCATATTTGTTGAGGTATGTGAAAATTTTGTCTTCATAAGTACTCATATTGCATAAGAGAGCTTATATGAACATCAAAAAAGGAAGTGAGCAATCTAAAGGCTAATTAATTCAATTATTTCAAGCCTTAAGAGAGGGATTCAGTGATAAAGAAGAAACTCTGGGCTCAACTGGACTATGATTACTAGTGCTTAACTCAGGATGATCACAAGATAAGTTTCTTAATCTTTTCAAATTTATCAATGTACATGGCTGATATGTGGTCTCACTTCTAATTCTTATTATGTGGATTATAAATGTTATTTTTGTCACTAGAGAATGTCTATATATGTTGAAATAATTTGTAACCCCTGTTTTCAATTTTTAAAATTGATAGAAAGTTTTCTTGTGGCTAGTAAAAATGAATCTAGATGGGACTAAATTCTACATCACATCACAACTGCAAACGTTTTGATCAAAGTAACTGGGCTTTTTTCCCCTCTCGTTACTCATTAGATACAAAAGAGTAAAACTCATTACCCATAGCATATCCTGAATTGTATTCACTAGTTCTATTAAAGCAAGGAATTAGCACTAGCAGTTCTAAATATATTGAAAAAGATGCATAGAATGGTTCTCTCCACTAGCAGTTCTAAATGCATGGGGGTGTTCGGCGGTTACAAACCAACTTATAAGTCATTTGCCACTGTTTGAGTGTTTGGGAGATACTTATTTTTTAACTTATAAGTTGGTTTTTAAGTCATTTTAAAATAAGTTAGTTTGACCAAATGTAATTTTTTTTGCCCCTCCTCGATTTTGCCCCTCTTTTTATTAATGTCCCTTTTAGTAATCTTTACATTATTTAAACTTATAAGTAATTATGAATCGAACGCATTCCTAACTTGTTTTAACTTAATTTTTGACTTGTAAGTCAAATTGATGCTGAACACTTTTACTTATAAGCCACAACTTAAAATAACTTATAAGTTAACTTATATTTTAACTTATAAGTCATTTAATTTAAAATAAGGAGTTCCTGAACAGGCCAAAATGGTTATGTGCAGTAGCAGTTCTAAATATATTTAATTTTTATTATTTATTACATATTAACGACGTTACTGGCTCAATCGACCACTGATCGGATAGTAACCCATTCATCCGTTACCGGTTCGATGATCGGTCGGTCTGAAAACCTTGGTTACAAACATTTAATTCGAAACAAACCTCAACTCAATCTTGACCAAAGTAAAATACAAAGGAAGGTGAAATGTAAAAATTGAAAATTCATGCCCAATAATAACGTGAAAAATCACACACACAAAAATGACTGATAAATAAAAAGAAGAAAGGGAGTACCTGATTCGTGAAGATAACGGAAGACTAGGTAGTTCAACTCGGTTGAAGTAATGGAGATCATCTTCGCAAATAGCCAGCATACGTATGAACACGTATATGTATAATTTATATATACATATATTGATAAACTGAGAGAGACAGAGAAACAAAGGAGAAAATGAAAGACGATATTTTAGGTCGGGAACCTCGACTACCCTCGCTCGGTTCGCTGGAGATTGGTTTCTTGGAAAGTGATAGTGAATTTACTAATACGCCTCATGTGCCCATAACAAGTCTATTCGTTCTTTTCTTTTTTTTTTTTTTTTTTTTTTTCTTTTTATTTCTTTTCTTCATGAAAAACCATATAATGTATAAAATGTTCATAGTTTTTCAAAAAGTTAGCGAATTGTTAAAGATTCATGTTAGACCTTGATAGTATAATGGTACAATACTCTTTTTTTTATTATACAAAATTACATATTTGAGTCTACTCTAAACGCGATAAAAGTACATAATTATTCCTAAAATTTGGGTCAAATTCCCCATTGGTATTGGAATTTTTTTTATTTACAAAAGTACTCCTGACATTATAAAATCTAGCTCAACTACTACGCATCCCCATTAATTGACACATGGACAAATTTTGGTGAAGAATAAAGTAATTTAGCTACTATTTAAAACAAATTAAACAACTTAATTTCAAATTTTGTTTTCTCTACAAAATCGTACTCTGTATTCATACTAGCCGTACTACCGGTGCCTCCGACATTACGTATGAATGAGAGGAGAGATTGTCAGCGCTAGAGAATGGAGGAGAGAGAGGGCAAGTTTGGGATGAAGAAGAACGGAGAAGGAAGAGACTGAGAGAGATCAATTTTTTATCTTTTGAAGTTAATATAATGGACGGTGAAATTTATCCTAAATTTTGAAAGTTTTTGATCGTTTATTAGGATGAGCGAAAAATTCAAAATCAATTGTATGGTTTGTTAATTAGATTCTTCAAGCAAACAAAGCACCCCCTACCTATCAAATGAAGTACCAAAAATTGGCACTTAACAAAAAAAAAAATCAAAACCCAAAAATTAAACAAATAGAATCCCTATTCATCTTCTTCCACCAACAAAGGACCACCATACCTATCAAAAATGAAGTACCAAAAATTTACAATCAAGAATGGACAATAAAATCAAAACCCACCAACATATCTAGAAATCAAAAGCACTAACAGTAACATAGCCCAAAAATTGTATAATTTGTTCATTGAAAAATGAAATCAAAAAGAAAAGTATGCGTGAAGATAGATTGGAATGAAGATGAACAGAGTTTTGAAGACACCCACATTGTATTATTGAGAGACAAAGCTTAATTAGATAGAAAATTTAATTGGGTGAAAATGAAAACCCGCCTGTATGTTGAGAGAAAAAGCTTTAGAGAGAGAAAATATGGGTTGGATGAAGATGAAACTTTAGAGAAGAGAGTGGGTTTAGAGAGAGAAAATGGATCTGAGCAGGGCGAAACCAAGATTTGTTTTTTTTTTGGGGGGCAAATTTTTTTTAACAACATAATATATATTCAGAAAAAGAACTTCAATCACACCACAGCATTTCCATATTTTGATACGTTTTTTAGGATCACGTTTTAAATAATTAATATCTCATTCTTTACCTTCAATTCACGTTGTTCTTGTTCAAAAGTAGGCAGAGATGTTTTAACATTAGGCTCAAGGGTAAGCATAGATATGTCAACATGATTTGATTGCTTTCTCTTGAAAAATAAATCAATAATATGTGATTTTTCCATTATTCTAATTAAACAAAAAATAAAAAATTCAATTAACTACACTACAAGAATGACTTAATCAATATTATTGGACCATTTATTGAACTTTTTAATAATAAAATTTTCATAAACTTACAATCAAATAAGTAAGGTTTTAGTTGGTTACCGGAAAACAAATTGAATATAATCACTCGTTAAACTTTTAAAAAGTAAAATATCAAGTTTCATAAAATAAACAAAGAATAAAAAAAATTAAATAAGGGTATAAGTTGGTTACCTGGATACAAATGTATCATTCAATTGGAATAACACATATACAATATTATGCTCCAATTATACAAACTTAAAATTATAATAAATTTAATTTTTCCAACCTTGGGGTGGACCTTATAAATTTTTCAAACCTTGGGGGGGCCGTGGCCCCTCCAACCCTATGCTAGTTTCGCCCCTGGATCTGAGAATTTAAAAAATTTGTTTTTCCGGTTGGTAAAAGAAAGCTACAGAATCCTCCAAATTGGCGCCACAAAAAGCAACCAAACTCAATTTCTCAATTCTTTTTTGTTTTTTAAATTGTTAATTCATAGGCACCAAAAAAAGAAGGGGAAAGAAACAAAGAGAAATGCATATACAGAGTCAAAATAACAGGGACAATGCCACCATGCATCAGAAGCCATTGGTTTTGAGCGAGAGTAGGACTATAAATTCTCCGGCGAGCTTTTGATTGTCTTCATCTCAAGCATAGGCAAATTTATCTTTTGACTCTGTACCTCTCACGAATAATATTCAACTCTAATTTCCTTGTTTTTTCTTTTAAATTAATATTAAAATCTGTCCATTTGCTTTGTCCTGATGAGCTGGAAACTGCAAACCAAAATATAGAACGTGTAACATTCTAGAATTTTAAATGTAATATTAAATATTTATTAATTTATATAAATATTTAATGGACGTGATTATCGTTGAATAAATATTTGTTCAATTGATTTAATTTTATTTAGTTAATTATTTATTAAATAAATAATTGGTGAATTAACTTAAATTATTATTATATTGATATTTCAATTTAAATGATTAATTATTTGTATTGTGTTATGTGATTAAAGAATTTATTTAATTAAGTGTGATTTGCATTAATTAAAATAAATATGAAAATTTAATTAAATATAGTGTGACAAATAACTATATTATAAGGAGTTATTAAAATAAATTAAAGTAGTTTAATTAGGTTTTAACAAACAAGGTTTAATATATTAATTCTTTAATATGTAAAGGGTTTTGCCAAACAAGCCTTATGACTTTTGAAATTTCTAGATTTTTAAAATAAATAAAATATATAAAATAATAAGTATAATATAATTATAATATATACGTTATATGTATTAAGGCCATATCAGTTTGTGTTTTTTTATATTACGCATACTGGCTATTAGAGTTTCATTCTAGTTGTGTTAGGCAGTAGAGAGAATTGGGAGTTGAGAGAAAGCTTAGGATTTTCAAGCAATTCCAGTGGGTTAGCAAGAATTACACGCTAATTGAAGGTAGGTTCACAACCTTAGAGTTATATATGTGTGTATATACGTGTATATGTATTTCACGACAAGAATTTTCTTATGTTCTGTTATAAGCAATTGTTGAATTGTGGATTTATATAGTTGGTAATTGCAATTATATATGTTTATAATGCAAGAATTTATGTCAAATAAGATAATTGCATCTTAATTTAGGTTCTGATCTGAGAAAATTTTTGCGATTGTATGTTTATATGTATTTTTTCATATGTTCATGAAAAGTATCAATTTTGAGGGTCAAATTGCATGCTAAAATGTTAATTGAGTTTTGTTTATGCTAGTTTGTTGAAATACGAGCATAACGTAATTGGAATGGAGTGATTTGGCCAAATAATGAATTTATGATGATGATTTTTGGGATGAATATCAAAATTGGAGTTTTATGTGAAAACATGAAAATTGAGAAATTAAAATAGTGTTAGTAAAGTTGTTAAATTGTGTTAAGTGATTGTATATGTTAGCAATCATGTTTATGATAGTTGTATATTTAGTTTACGTGTTATTATCACTGTTTGATGGGTTAAATTCGTGTTAGTTGACTTAATAAAATGTGCCGAAGCTTTGTTTTGAAAAACTGGGTTCTACATCATCGTAGTGTATGTATGACCATAAGCCTTGGTAGCATAAATTTGTCATGCAATATATGACATGATATAAAACTTCATGGCGGCATGTATGGTGACCATTCGAATCAAGTCTGCATTTATTCTGCAGACTTTGGTTGTTCGTTGTAGCTTAACTTAAGGTTATGGAATGTTAAAATCATGTAACAACAAGGTTAAATAGAGTCATGTTATGTAGATTATGAATTCAAAATTGTAAAAATGATTAGTAAATCAAGAACGCGTTATGTGGTAATTTAGTATACATAATGAAAGTTTGACAAGTGTTGCGAATTAAAACACTTAGAGTTTCTGAAATGTGGATGGTAATGAACATGTTATGATATGTTGGCATGTCTAATAGGTATTGTGGTTCTAAAATTATGTGTAGGTGATCGTGAGTTTAACTTTATAACTTACGCTCGAGGCAAGTTTTCTAACTCTACACTTTCGTTGAGCTAGTTCCATTATTACATTATGAAGTTTTATTCTTTGATTGAGCAAGCTTTCTATTTCAATTGTTGATTGAATAAGTCAATCGTCCTAATTCATTCGAACTAACTTTAACTCTCATGTTATTTGAAGTCTCATTTTGTTGATTCATTCTAACTTATTTATAGTTAAGCAAGTTTCTTAAGATACATTCTTGTATAATGAACATAGTTTGAACTCTCGTCTTTATTTTTGAACTGTTTTTATTCCTTGCTTGAATTTAATACCATGTTGGGCAAGTTTATAGTTTCTAGCTTGCTACCAGTTAATGTATGTTCAGTAATTTCATTTCTACTGTTATAAGACTCTAACCTTAGCTTATTTTACTGTTCAAGCAAAGGTTAACCATTTTATTCATTTATTGAATGCTTATGCTCTATAGTTATATCAAGCATGAGTTAGATATGTAGAATCAGTTCATTGATGATTCCCAAATGTTCTAAGCTATGTTGTTATTAAACAACTGTTGTATTATCAAGCATTGTTGATTCAACTAGTTCCCTAGTTGATGATCATTAAACTTCAATTACCCTTGAAAGTTTATCCAAACCAAACTTTCTTTGGTGCGGACTTGTACTCTAAATCTTGAGATGAACAACCCTATGTTTTGGGGTTTACGCTTTAGCGTTGAAATGGTTGTGCACAATACATTATATGAAGGATTGATCCCCCCAAGATGCATTGGAGTCCTTATAGTCAAATGACTATTAAAGTTAAAGTTGAAAGATTACTTATAACTGTGGACATGGTTCATGGTCATTTGACCCTCAGTAGTATATTTAAGAATGTTAATAGAACATATCATTCAGTTCTATTGAGCCTATGAGCTGACAAATGTTGAAATGTTAATAGAACATATCATTCGGTTCTATTGAACCTATTATTTGGAAAATGTTGTAAAGATATTTATTCTTATTTCAAGTGAGCTTTGTTTGCTCACTCTTGCATATTTATACACTTGTTGCAGCTATGGTTGAGAAGGTAGATAAACCTACAACTAGCAAAGGAAAGGAAAAAATGTACAAGTGATGAAGACTTGTAATTTTGCTTTGTCGTTATGATAATAGACTTTTAATAATGACGTGATGTAATAATTTTAAATTCCGCACTTGAATGATTGTATTAAAGGTTAGAGAACTTGGGAGATAATATTTTTTTTAATGTAATCTTGTATGGGCAGGTTTTATTATTCAATTTATTATGATTGGGTAGTTAGATATGAATGTTTTGATTACGTGAACACCAAATCTTGAGGTAATGAAGTACCGGGATTTGGGTGAGTCATAGAACGACTAGATGTGTCTCGTGCCTCCGGCACTACGTGTACGATATGATTTATCCCAAACTTTGGACGGTCCAGATAATTTATTAGGGTGAGCGGAAAATTCAAAATGAGTTGTATTTTGTTAGATAGATGTTGAAATTATTAGAGCAAAAAAAAATTAATTTAGAGAGAGAAAGTGAATTTAGATTGTATGTTATAGTGCCCATAAAAGGATTTCTTCGTGCCTCCTCACCAAAATTTATCCAAGTGTCAGTTGTTACGTTTGTGAAGGTGGCAGGTCTGTTAACGAGAGGGCGGTAATTGAGCTGGGTTTTATAACGTTAGAAACACTTTTAAAAGAAAAAAAAATTCAAGACTAACAAGGACTTCGGCTCAAACCTCATGAATAATTATGTACAATTGCCCTAAATTTGAGTATACCCATCAATATTCTTTGAATTAAACGATTATGTAGAGCGGTTGGACTTAGATTTGGGAAGTATGTCATAATATATTAATAGGATCAATTTTTGAATATATAGAATGAGAGAGTAAATTTGAATAACTCTTAGTGTGTTACTCCAAAAATTGTGAAATTTTTACTGGAAGTACATATACATAACAAGATCATACCTTGTAAATTTCAGAATTTTTGAACAAAATTTCAATTTATGATAAATGTATCAAGTTTTGGCTATTTTGGACTATTTAAATATAGTAAATGAATTTCAAAAAAAAATCAAGAAAAATGTATGTTCATAAGGAGACATATTCTGTCAAATCCCAAAAAAGAAATTGTTTTGAAACTGATTTGGTATTTTTTATGGAAATGATATAGTTATGAATAAATAAATTAAATTAATTAAGTGATAGTGAAAATTAGGAAAATAGAATTTTATGGCTTGAGAACCCTAGATAGCAAATATGCAGATTTTTGAAGGGTGATTTGATCATTTTTGATAAGATGTTATGCTTATGGCATTTTAGGTTCATTAAATAAATGAATTAGTAAAGATTAAACAATTAAAATAAATTACTTATAAGTTTAATAAATTATTAAAAGATTAATAATATTAGATTAAGTGATTGATAACATTTGGATTAAAGTGTTATTAAATCATTCATTTAAAATATTATTTAATAATTAATAATAGGAAATTATTAAATCCACAACAGAATATGTTATTTTCACAATAAAAGTGTCGTTATAGATCCTATAGCGACGGTTTTCACTGTCACTATACATCTACAACGACACTTTTATTGTGGAAATAATAAAAAGTGTTGTGGATTTAACAATTCCCTTATTAATATTAGTAAGTCATTTGAATATTATTAAATAATTAATAATATTAAATGAGAGTTTAAAAGAGGAGTTAAGTTATTGATTGGACATTAAATAGGCTATATTGAATAGTATGATGAATTGGAAATTCAATATGTTAAAAAGGAATCTGAGTTTGAATTGAGTTCTTTGGATTGATATATTCTACTTCTTTGGATTATTTATGTTAGCTTGTATTCAGCTTGTTGAATAAGTGTATTCGGTTTGCTAAATTAGTGTATTAGGGTTGCTGAATTAGTATATTCAGTTTGCTGAATTAGTGTATTCGGTTTGCTGAATTGGTATATGTGACGCCCCAAAAATAAGTCCACACAACCCATTATAAGTCGTCAAATACATAGTACATATTTCAAATACAAACTTCATTTATACAACTATTAATTGTCGTGTAAAATATGACAAAACGTAAGTTGTGAGTTTCAATACAAATATTGTCTCGTAGATAATATTCAAACTCAAATAAAGTCCTCATTACAATTATTGTCACACTATTTTACAAAATAGTGAGGACTACTATAATAATCATCTTAGACCATTTCTCCACTCCCCAACTAGTCCCAACTACATTCTCGCCTCCTAAGAAGAACAATGAAACCAAAAGGAAAAAGGTGAGCTCAACTAATCAAGTAAAGAATATTATGACTAAGATAATGCAGAACAAATTATCCTTAGTCCTCAACAGGGAAAGATCTGATAGAATACAATAGACAACAAGTTTCAGATCAACAACTGCAGCAGAAATAGCAATCCATTAGAAGAGTCAAGTAGAACATGATGTCTACTATCTTCTATGATTTAAAAGTCCATCATCAATATTTTATCCCTGTAACACCAATCAATAATTATTTCTAATCAATGAATTATCTATGCACTACGGGCCAAAGATAATCGTTTGTATCACTAATGGTCATGATCATGTCACACATTTGTCCCTCTATGCACTACGGGCCAAAGAGGACTTTCACCACAAAATTTTATCTACAACATTAAATGTTATGATTATACCAATACATGATTTCTAGTCATAGTTATACCAATCAACAGTCCATCTTTGCACTACGGGCCAAAAATGACTTTCACCACAATATAAACATGAGGATGATGACAATGATATAAAGAATCAATCAAGTGAGATCAATGATAAATATTAGAGATTTATAATTCTATTTATCCAGAGTTCAAAAATGTCCAAATTATCAACATGATAACTAATTGTGGAGTAAAATTCAAGAATGATATTCATGCATCAAAAATAATTTGGACAGAAAAGAAAATTAAATTCTGTTGTGAACAGTACTCATGAATAGTATCATATGAATAGTACCATATGAATAGTACCCCGACATGAAAAGATTAAAATTTAATAAGAAAGTTCAGACCAATATTCTAGTGAAATGATATTAGCTTCGTAAACCTTAAGGAATTTCTAATCATTTCAGGAATTATAGAAGCAATACTTACCATAGTAAGTTAAATTTAGAAATATGAAATGAATAAATAATATCATTTATATAATATGGAGTATAAAAGAAAATGATATCTCTTACGAGTATTGAAAGAAAATAACATCATTTACCTTAGTAAAAAACTAGATTTGACTGAAATATCGGATATTATCCTGAGAAAATCTTGCACTAAAAGCTACATTCAAAGTATTCTTATACTCAAAAGAAATACTCACAATATTGCAGTAGAAATGCTTGAGATTTTTGGTGTGTTTAGAAAGGAGGGTTACCCCCCTTTTATAGTGCAGCACGGAGGGAAAAAATAAACTTCCCTTCCTAACTTTTTCTTTCTTTCTCCGCCTAACTCTTCTTTTCTCTGCCTAACCTCTCATTTTCTCTACCTAACCTCTCATTTCCAAGGTTGAGGGCCCACACTTTAGAAAACATGCTTTGCAAGCATTCTATCAAGCCACCAAAAAGAAAAAGAATGTGTAGAAGTGCGCAAAAGTTGTTTTTTAAAAAAAGAATACCAATCGAAATGATAACATTCACTCCACTTTTATTCACATGCTGAAAATTATATATTATTATAATAATATTACCATTTAAAATATAAAATTATATTATTATATTATCACATTATACTATTTTAATGTAATATTATAATAATATATTTGAATGAATATTTTACCAGAGAAGATGATTGTGATTCTATAAAAAAAATATCAAACTTTCAACAAATATTTCATGATAAATTCTTTCATTTATATCAAAATTGAACAAATATCCACCACATAATAATTATTTACAATTAATATTATAAGCTCACAATATTAACAACCAGATCATTCTAAGAAAGAAGGGGCTTTCCGATAAAGATTTATCCTTATTGGCGCACAATTATATAATCTAACCCCTTTCCTCGACAGAATTGTCTAGACATTGCCAATAATGCTAACTAATAATATGAATAATTGTGTCGTGTCAATTATTGATTTAATAATATAAAATATTGTGCAGATGATACTATGACAATAATAGAATCAATAATATGAGATACTATGCAACAATTATTGTGATAATTATTGAATAAAACTGAGTGACTTCTTACGTAAGAATCAATAATTAGAGATATTGTGCAATACCGTGTGCTACTGTGCAACCACGCGTATTACTGTACTTTTATCACCGGGTATTTCAACAGTTAACGGTAAAAGTTTTGCCGTTATTTTTTATGAAAATGTTATTTCTGTCGCTTTCTATATCCGACAATTATTCCGTTATGTGGTCCACCAATGATTGTGATGTCGTACGAATATTTCCCAACAAAAAGAACATTCCCCGTCCAAACGAATATTTTATGACAACTTGCTTACTTTGCAAAATTTGCATATATCACCCATAACTATAGCATTATATTAAATCAACCCCTTATTATTCAAAATAATAATTAGAGAAATTAAATCTTTATTCATAAAAAGTTGAGGTCTTACAGTATTCAGTTTACTGAATTGATATTTAGGTTGATGTATTAGTACTATACGGCTTACTGAATTATAAAGAAGAACTTATAAAATGAAAGATTAAGTGTTAAATCATAATGTATATGATAAAGTAATTGAAAAATTATCAAAGGACGATAATAATACGGATGCTTTAAGATATTATCTAATATTTGATTTTGTGATTAAGTGTTAGATAATTTACTTATAAAGTAGTTGTATTATGTGATATACTATTATATGCTGATTGAAAGATCAATCTTAACAATGATATGTCTTTACAATAAAGAGATTAAATTGGATTTCATAGCAGTAATTGACAGTACAGGCAAGTTCTGTAACTCAAACTCGAGTTATTATTTCAAAGCATGTTAGTGAATAATTATTGTTGAATATTATTCCACATATATGATTATTGATTCGCACTTAGTGCATGTTGTATATGTTCATCAGGTATGAAAGGCTGATCACCTTCATTACCATAAGGTTCAGTTAAATTATTCTTTGTCATTTTTGACCACCCAACATTATTGATTCAATCATTGAAATTGATTCATGTTCTTTCACAATTATATTACATTATTGAAAACTTGAAAGCTTATTCCTTTTCAATCATGATATATCCTTCTTATATTTAAACTTGTTGGGAAAAGTAGTTGCTCACCTTTGCTATATCATGATAACAAATTTCATATTAAAAAGAAAGCTCGAAGAAAGACAGAGGCAAAGGCAAATTCCAAGAGTAGATTATTATGCATTTATAACTATTGAGTTATCTGATGTAAATCATATATGTGAACCTTTTTAGATTTTTAATGTACATATGTAAGTTAAGGTTGTTAGACCTTGGGTTATGTTGTAAAAGTTTATTGTATAAACAATTTATGTTTATTGTGACGCCCCCAAAATAGGTATACATCACCCATTCTGAGTCGCCAAATACATGGTACAAAATTTAAATACAAACTTAATTATACAACTGTCGTGTAAAATACGACAAAACATAGCTGATAATTTTAACACGAATATTGTCTTCTAGACAATATCCAAACTCAAATGGAGTCCTCATTATAATTATTATCACACTATTTTATAAAATAGTGAGGACTACTACAGCCACCATCTCGGACCGTTATTCCATTCCCCGACTAGTCCCGGCTACGTTCTCATTTCCTGAAGAGAACAATGAAATCAAAAGGGTAAGAAATATTATGACTAAGATAATGCAGAATAAATTATCGTTAGCCTTCAACAGTGTTAAACTAATAAAATATAATAAACATCAAGTTTAACTGCAGCGGAACAAGCAATCTATTAGAAGAGTCAAGTAGAGCATGATATCTACTATCATCTATGATTTAAGAGTTTATTATCAATTTTATCGCTGAGACTCAACTCAATAAATAATCCACATCACTGAATTATCCATGCACTACGGGCCAATGATATTCATTAGTATCACGTCCACAAATTATCCATCCACTACGGGCCAAAGATATCCGTGTTATCACCAATGGTCATGATCATGCCAACAACTGTCCATTAGTTCACTATTGCCAATGAGAACTTTTACCATATCATTTGTAACATTAAGGTCATGATTATACCGAATAATCTCTGGTCATAATCATACCAATCAACAGTCCATCTATGCACTACAAGCCAAAGATGACTTTCATCACAATATAAGCATGATGATTGTGACACCCCCAAAATAGGTATACAATACCCATTCTGAGTCGTCAAAATACATGGTACAGAAACAATTACAACTTTATTAATACAACATAAAAAATGTGAGTTTAAATACAAATATTGCCATCTAGACAATATTCATACCCAAATAAGTCCTTATTACAATTATTGATACATTATTTTACAAAAATGGTGAGGACTACTAAAACGACTTTCTAGAACCTTCATTCCATACCCCGACTAGTACTCGCTACATTCTCGCCTCCTGAGAAGAAAACTAGAACAAAAAGGAAAAGGGTGAGCTCAACTAGCCCAATAAAGAATATTATGACTAAGATAATATAGAACAAATTATCGTTAGTCTTCAACAGGGAAAAATTTGATAAATACAATAAACAACAAGTTTCAGATCAATATTCGCAGCGAAAATAATAATTCATTAGAAGAGTTAAGTAGAGAGTGAAATCTACTATCTTCTATATATGAATTTAAAAGTTTATCGTCGATATTTTATCCCTGTAACATCAATCAATATATATATACGGAATCAAATATTCATCTTTTTGCTCTGAGGCCAAAGATATTCATCAGTTGGTCATATTCATCTAAACACATGTTCATCTTTGCACTACGGACCAAAGATATTCATCAAAAATCATTCATCTTTGCACTACAGGCCAAAGATATTCAGTAATATCATCATTTAGGGTGAGGGTGATGAAAAATATTTTAAAGAAAGCGAATCCGGTGAAACAAAATAACAAATATTAAGGATTCAGTATTTCGGTTTATCCATGTCCAAAATACCTCATAAATAATCATAGTGGAGTAAAATTCAAGAATGATCAAAACATGGATACAATCTAAGCTAGTATCCATAATAGATATTTTGGACAAAAAGGAAAATTTTATTTTTGATTGAATAATCAAGTATTCGTGAATAGTGTCATTATCGTGAATAGTGTCGTATCGTGAATAAGTAACCCCGACACAAAAAGTTCCAAATTTGATAAAAAGTTCAGACCAATATTTTGGCATAATGATATTGAAAGAAATAATATCATTTACGAAGAAAATAACATCCCTTACCTCGAAAGAATAGTACTTACGAATTTGGAATCTTGAATATAGTCTTTGAAGGAACTTGCAGTAGTATAACAACACTCAAAGTATCAAAATACCCACAAGAATATGCTCAATATATCGAGAGAGAAAGAGAGAGAAAACTTTAATTTCTGGTGTGATTTTCAATTCTAATCTAAGCACCCTATTTATAGGAAAATGCTTAGAACACCAAAGCAGAAAATTTAATAAAATATTATTATTTATATTACAAATTCATACGCCCACTTTTACCAACTGATTTCAGCCACCTAGCACATGTTAATGATGCCCACAAACATTTCAAAAACGTTTTTCTTTTAAAACAAATTTAAAACTTTTAAACAATAATTATTTCGAAACTTCAGAACTTCAATAATTCATAATAAATAGCCATTTTATCAGAAAAATTCGAACCTCATGTCCTTTCCATAGGAAATTCCATTATCTACAACTTTGCAAAAGAAAATTTTTCCAATTCCAAACAGAAATTGACCGAAATCCACAAACGGTCGATTTTACAGGCTATAATCAAATTTCAGTCAAGAAATGGGGTCCACAAACATGAAAAACATGTTTTAATCATTTAATGTAACAAAAATACTCTTCCTCCTCATATACTCATATATCCCACATTCATTGTAAAAATATCATCATTATTATATTATAATAATATAATAAAATATTATTTTATCAGAAAAGATAAAATATCGATTTTCAACAATTGTCACTTTAAAAATTTTCTCTATCTATATCCACATAAAATGAATATTTTCCTCATCATATAAATCAAAATTATTCATAAATAATATTACAGAATCATAATACTGACAACCAGGCAGTTCCCAGGAAAGAGGGGGCTTTCCAATAAGGATTTTTCCTTCTTGGCGCCTTGATTAGGTGACCAAACCTCTCTTTAGATGTAAATTTCTAGACATTGCCAATAATGTTATCTAATAATATTATTAGGATAATATGAATTATTGCCGGTAATGGAAAATCTTGTGTAGTGATAATTATTGAAACAACAGTAATATAAAATATCAACGCAATAATTATTGAATCAATAAAATAAAATAATCGAGCGATAATTACCGTAACAATTATTGAGTAGTGCCTTCTTACGTAAGAATCAATAATTGGTGCAATACCGTAAGTGTCTCGCAACAACGCAGTATTCTTGTGTTTTAACCACCTGGTATTCCAACATTACTAACGATAACAACTACGCCGTTATTTATAAACAACTTATACTTGTCGTTTTCTTCATCAAATCGCTTTCAGTTATGGGGCCCACACAAAAGGCAGCGATCGTACGAATATTCCCCACGGTAAGAATATTCCACGACCAAACGAATATTCTCGATAAAATGAATATTTTATAACCACTTGCTTATTTTAAAATATTGCGCATTTTACCCATAACTAACCACATTAATCAAATCAACCCCTTACTATTTCAAAATAATAAATAGGAAATTAAATTTCATTTATTAATAATTTGGGATCTTACAACCTCCCCTCCTTATGAAATTTTGTCCTTGAAATTGACGTACGTACCTGGTGTTTCGAAAAGATGAGGATACCTCGCTTTCATTTCCGTTTCCAACTCCCAGGTCATTTCCTCAATAGCATGGTTCCTCCACAAAACTTTAACTTGTGGTATGACCTTTGTGCGTAGGACATGCTCTTTCCTATCCAAGATCTTGACAGGTACCTCTTCGTACATTAAGTCTTCGACTATCTTGTCCGGTTCTAACTCAATAACGTGGTTTGGGTCTTTCACATATTTACGTAACACAGATATATGAAAAAAATTATGAACACGAGACATACTTGGAGGTAACGCGAGTCTATAGGCCACATTTCCTACTCGGTCAAGAATCTGAAATGGACCAATAAATCGTGAATTGAGCTTTCCTCTCTTCCCAAATCTTGTAACTCCCTTCCATGGAGCAACACGCAACAATACATGATCCCCAATACTAAATTTCACGTCCTTTCGATGAAGATCCACATAACTCTTTTGTCGATCATGTGCTGTTTGTATACGTTGTCGAATCATTTGTATCTTTTCTGTAGTCATACGTACCAACAAATGTCCCAACAATGTTGCTTCACCCACCTCATCCCAACATATTGGAGAGTGACACTTTCGTCCATACAATGTGACGCCCCCAAAATTAGGTATACAACACCCATCTTGAGTCGCCAGATACATGGTACAGAATTCAAATACAACTTAATAATATAACTGTCGTGTACAATACGACAAAACATAAACTGTGAGTTTGAATACAAATATTGTCTACTAGAGAGTATACAAACTCAAAAGGAGTCCTCATTACAATTATTATCACACTATTTCACAGAATAGTGAGCACTACTAATGCACCATCTAGGATCATCACTCTGTTCCCCGACTAGTCCCAGCTACGTTCTCATTTTCTGAAGAGAACGGTGAAAGAAAGGGTGAGCTCAACTAGCCCAGTAAGAAATATTCTGACTAAGATAATGCAGAATAATTTATCGTTAGCCTTCAACAGTGTTAAAGCGATACAATATAACAAACATCAAGTTTAAGCTGCTTGATGAACAAGCAATCCATTAGAAGAGTCAAGTAGAGAATAAAATCTACTATCTTCTATGATTTAAAAGGTTTTTCATTACTTTTATCGTTGGGACTCAGCTTAATAGATAATCCACATCATCGAATCACCCCTGCACTACGGCCAAGGATATTCTTTAGTATCACGACCACGAATTATCCATGCACTACGGGCCAAAGATAATCGTGTTTTCATCAACGGTCCTGATCATGCCATAAAACAATTCATCTTTGCACCCTTGGTCAAGAGAATCCATAGCCATAATCATACCAAAAGCGCCCATCAATGCACTACGGCCAATGAGGACTTTTTTCCACATCATTTGTAACATTACGGTCATGATTATACCGAATAATCCTCGGTCATAATCATACCAAGTCCATCATGCACTACAAGCCACGGATGACTTTCAACATAATATAAACATGAGGATGATGACAATGATATAAGAATTCAATAAAACAAGTTCAAGAATTAATTTATCCAGGAACCAATAACGTCCAAATTGTCAACATGATACTGCTTTGTAGAGTAAAATTCAAGAATTCTCAGAAGAATATTTCCATGAAAAGATACTGGATGAAGCGCAAATATCAAGGATATTCCACTAATTTCATGAAGTATAGAAACTAAAACTTTAACTAACTGAATATGATACAATATATGAAACTGCAAATGGATTTTCACCCGCCATGCGGTAATCCCCGTAGACAGATCGTTTCCACAATTTAATAAGGAATGAATACAAAGGATCATTCACCATGCATGTGATAATCCACATGACGCGAGTTATTCCAATAGAATAATAAAGAATGGAATAATGAAGGATTCACCGTGCGATGCGATAGATCGCATACATCTGAGTTATTCCCAATGAATAATAAGTAATGGAACCAGGTGGCGTAAGCGATCGGACGAGGATATTCTGACGAATAATAAATAATGGAACCGGTCCGTACAGAACGCATGACATAATATTACGGCGAGAATAATAAATAATGGAACCGGTCCCGGCGTAGCTTACGGACGATGATATTCCGAATAATAAAGAACGGAATAATAAATAATTTCACCATGTATGCGGTACTTCGCATAAACAGGTTATTCCAACATAATAATAAAGAATGGAATAATAGAAGAATTTCACCATGTATGCGGTACTTCCCATAGACAGGTTATTCCAACATAATAATAAAGAATGGAATAACAGAAGTCCTCTTCATGAATACAAAAGAATAATACCCCTTACAGGTACAACAAATAATATCCCTTACATTTGAAAGAAGAGTATTTCAACTGGTAGGGCGAGGATATACTCGAAGAAAACTTGTATTACGCTCAAAGCTTTCTTAAACTCTAAAAAAATACGCTCAAGATTATAGAAGAAGAACTCTCTCTATAGTTTTCTCTCTAGAGTTTCAATTGAATTGTAAGAAATAATGAATGAATGAGCTTCTATTTATAGAAAAATGGGTGCGTAGTAACTAACTCATGAACGGTCCAGATTAATTTACTTTAATCTGACGGTCCATATTTAAATTAAAATCTTTTAAATAAAATATAATATATTCTATTTATAATCTAATAAAACGAATAACTTTATAAAAGATTTTCTTATGCAAAATACTATCGCATAATAAAATATAATATATTCTAATTATTGTCTAATAAAACAAATTACTTTATAAAAGTATTTTGTTTTATATAAAAATATTTTACTATGCAAAATACTATGCAAACACTATGCAACACTATGCATAATAAAATATAATATATTCTATTTGTAGAATAACTTTATAAAAGTATTCTGTTTTATATAAAAAGATTTTACTATACAAAATACTATGCAGACATTATGCATAATAGAATATAATATATTCTATTTATAGAATAACTTTATAAAAGTATTCTGTTTTATTACATTAATAATACTAATAAAATAAAACTGAGTGACTTATCACATAAGCATCAATAATCAATACCGTGTGCTACTATGCAACCACACGTATTACTGTACTTTTACTATCGAGTAGTTCAACATTATTAACGGTAAAACTTCCGCCGTTATTTTTAATAAAATATTTTTGTCGTTTTTTCAATCCGACAATAATTCCGTTGTGGGGTCCACCAATGATTGTGCCGTTGCACGAATATTCCCTGATAAAACAAATATTTCCCGACAAATAGAATATAATATGACAACTTGTATACTTTGCAAAATTTATAAATACTACCCACAATTATAACATTATATCAAATACACATCATAATATTCAAAAAAATATTTTGAGAAAATAAAATCTTTATTTATAAAATCTAGGGTCTCACATACAATGCTTCGAATGGAGCCACACCTATACTTGCCTGATAACTGTTGTTGTAGGAGAATTCTACCAATAGTAAATACTTATCCCAACTGCCTTTGAAGTCTAGGACACAGAGTCTTAATAGATCTTCAAGAGTTTGAATAGTCCTTCTCTCGATTGCTCGTCTGGTTTGGCGATGGTATGGCCGAATCGAATCATAAATTGTGCCCATAGCTTTGCAAGCTAACCCAAAATCTTGAAGTGAATCTTGGGTCACGATCCAAAACTATGGATCTTTGGAATGCCATGCAATCTCACAATCTCATCTACGTACATATGAGCAAGACGTTCAAGGGAATAAGTCTCCCGTATCGGCAAGAAATGAGCAGACTTGGTTAATCTATCAGCAATAGCCCAAATAGAATTTATGCCTGGAGAAACCGTGGGAAGACCCGTAACAAAATCCATAGTAATGTGTTCCCATTTCCATTTCAGAATCTCAAGTGGTTGCAATGGACCCTTTGGCACTTGATGCTCCGCCTTTACATGTTGACAAGTTAAACACCTCGAGATAAACTTCGCGATCTCTCTCTTCATATTGTTCCACCAAAATGTATGTCGAAGATCATGATACATTTTGGTACTCCCAGGATGGATTGCAAACGGTGTGTTGTGTGCCTCCATCATGATTCTATGCTTCAAGTTAGAATCGTTAGGAACACAAAGTCTGGAATGGACTCGAAGTATTCCTTCTTCATCGATTCTTGCCTCTGGAATAACACCTTCTTGTACTTTCTTCTTCATACACATCAGCTCCGGGTCTGTGGCTTGAGAAACTTTAACTTTTTCGACTAAAGTTGGTTTTATACGTATACTTGACATCATTGCATGGGTCCCCGGAGTCTTGAATTCTATCTTCATCTTTTGTAAATCACACCAAATGGGCCTTTGTGTTGACAACATCGCACTCGTTCCCGCGTATGATCTTTTACTCAATGCGTCGGCTTCCACGTTCGCTTTTCCGGGATGGTATTGAATGGTATGGTCGTAGTCTTTTTTATGACTCGAGCCAACGCGTCATTCTTTGCAGTTGAGTTCTTTTGGGTGAAGAAATATTTGAGGCTTTTATGGTGCGAATATATCTCCACTTTCTCCCCATATAGATAGTGCCTCCGGATCTTTTAGCGAAAGCGATTACGCTTAACTCTAGATCATGAGTAGGATAATTCTCTCATATTCTTTAAGTTATCGTGAGGCATAGGCTATAACTTTCCCACGTTGCATGAGAACACATCCTAGCCCTTTTTGCGAAGCATCATTTGTAGATAACAAATCCATCCGAACCGGATGGTATGGTCAAAACAGTCCGAAATGAGTCTCCTCTTAAGCTCTTGAAACTCTTCTCGTATTCCTCGCTCCATATGAATTTTGTATCTTTCTGAGTCGGTGAGTTAGCGAGTAGCGATTCGAGAAAATCCTTCCACAAATCTCTGATAATAACCAGCTAAGCACAAAAAGCTACGTACTTCGGTCACCGATTTCGGTTGCTCCCAAATTTGTATTGCTTCAATCTTCGCCGGATCAACAGATACTCCATGTTTTGACACCACGTGCCCAAGGAATGCTACTTCCTCAAGCCAGAACTCGTATTTCTTTAACTTGGCATATAACTTGTTTTCACGAAGCCTTTGGAGTACCAGCTTCAAATGGTGCTCATGATCTTCACGACTTTTGGAATATATGAGGATGCCATCAATAAAGATAACAACGAACTGATCCAAATATTCCTTGAATACTCGGTTCATCATATCCATGAAAGCCGTAGGAGCATTAGTCAATCCAAAAAACATGACTAAGAATTCATAATGCCCGTACCGAGTTCTAAAGACAGTCTTTGGAATATCATCAGTTCTAATCTTTAGCTGATGATATCCAGAACGAAGATCAATTTTTGAAAAGAATTGTGCTCCTTGTAACTGGTCAAACAGGTCATCAATACGAGGTAGCGGATACCTATTCTTGATAGTGACATGGTTTAATTCCCGGTATTCGATACAAAGTCACATACTCCCGTCTTTCTTCTTTACGAATAAAATAGGAGCACCCCGAGGAGATGTCTTCAGACGAATGAAACCGATGTCCAACAACTCACGTAGTCGGACCTTTAACTCACGAAGTTCAATAGGAGCCATTCGATATGGGGTTTTAGCAATGGGCTTTGTACCGAGTTCAAGATCAATAAAGAATTCAACTTCATGTTGCGGGGTAGGCAAGGAAGTTCTTCGTAAAAATACGTCGGGAAAGTCGATAACAACAGGAATATTATTCAAATATGATGTGTCTTTATTCAAATCCATAACATGAGCTAAGAAAGCTTGACATCCGTTTTTTAATAAACGAATAGCTTTATGACTTGATATAACAGTGATTGATTTTAATGGCTTAGTTTCTTGAATTCGCACAACAGGTTGGTTAGGAATATGAAAACTAACAACCTTACGAAAACAATCAATTTTGGCATGATGAGTAATTAACCAATCAATCCCTAAAATCAAGTCAAAGGCAAGTATCTTTAAAGAGATAAGGTCAACAGGTAAGGTGATGGTGCCAACTTGGATCAAACAAGATTTATAAGCGATTGGATGTGATGAAAGTTTCTCCTAATGAGTCTCCACAGATAAATCAAAGTCTAATTTCTCGAGTCAAGTTTAAGCGTTGAGCACAAGCAGGAGAAATAAATGAATGGGTAGCACCGGTATCTAGTAAGGTATAAACTTCACATGAATTTATGATTAGCTTACCCGTGATCACCTCGTTTGGGTTCCTCGAATGTTGACCAGTCACGACAAACGCTCTTCTAGGAATCGTTGACTTTGACTTTTCTGGGACAGCCTTTTGAGTCACCATCCCCGCTGGACTTGGTTTTGCTACAGTGCAATCTCGAGCGATATGTCCTTCCTTTCCACAATTATAACATAACTTAAACTATTGTGGACAATTTGGGCTGATATGTCCTTCTTTTCCGCACTTATAGCATATGACCGGTGGTCGTTCTCCTCCCTTGTAACCAGTTGCTGCTGGTGCTGACGTCTTCGTATTGTCATTGTTGAATCTCCTCCTTTTAAAATCTCCTCCCCGACTCGTTTCTTCTATTCTCATGGCCATGATTACCACCAGAGTGGTTGCCGCTCTTGTCCGTATTTTTCTTTCTCCGCTGGTTATCGTTGTTCGATGGATCATCATCCTGCAGTATGATCTGGTTGTGGTCCCTCGGTTGAGCGTTACTCGTTATCTCGCTCTAATAATTGAGCCACATTGACAACATCTCGAATAGAGAAAATTTATGTGAAATGAGATATTGGCGTATCTTAGGGTTTCAAACCTCTCGAAACATCCGTGTCATACGTTCCTCATTCTCCACCAAATAAAGTGCAAAGCACGGACAACTCTCGCAAACTTACTTTCGTATTTTAGGACACCGTCATGTTATTACGCTCCAATCTAATAAACTCTACCTCCTTCATATGACAAATACTTTCAGGAAAGTACTTGTCATTGAACAATTCTCGAAATGTTTCCCGAGACATCTTAAGTCTTTAATTTGGATAGGTACGCTTCTGATTCCCACCGATGAATCTGTCTCATTACGGAACATAAAGGTGGCAAATGGAACCTTACGTTCCTCCGTGCATCCCAAGACATCGAATATCTTGGTAATTTTTTGACCCACGTCTCGCCTTAATCGGATCCAAACTTTCCCTGCAGTCGGTGGTCCCGACTCCTTGAAGCTCGCTTGGCTGTGACAAACCGTGAATTGCTATCATTTCCTCCTCGTATTTTGAACACGAGTCTCCTAAATGCGATTTTGCATGAGCTGCAAAAAGCTTCTAAACATCCCATCGTTCATCATCTACTTCGGTGGTGTTGTCATGAAGGAACATTGCCCGACTGTTGCAGTATGTTCTCCTCGTTGATGAGATACATGCGTCTCCACGGTTTCATTTACTCCCTTTGTTAACATTCTCGGTTGCCATTCTTAACATCGCCATAAAACAAGGGTTAATTAAACAAATTAACAAATTACATAATACCCCTATATTATAATGACCAACAAATAAGCTTAGGTAGGACACACTAGCGAAGGATTTACTCGTCTGCTCTCCTCCTAGTTCTATTCCCGATCTCCGCCGGAGATCATATCCTAAGCCACGATACCAACTGTGACACCCCAAAATAGGTATACAACACCCATTACGAAGTCGTCCAAAATACATGATACAGAAACAACTACAACTTTATTAATACTGACATAAAAGCTGTGAGTTTAAATACAAATATTTCCATCTAGACAATATTCATACCCAAATAAGTCCTCATTACAATTATTGATACATTATTTTACAAAAATGGCGAGGACTACTAAAACGACTTTTTAGAACCTTCATTCCATACCCCGACTAGTACTCGCTCCATTCTCGCCTCCTGAGAAAAAAATTAGAACAAAAAGGAAAAGGGTGAGCTCAACTAGCCCAGTAAAGAATATTATGACTAAGATAATATAGAACAAATTATCGTTAGTCTTCAACAGGGAAAAATTTGATAAAATATAATAAACAACAAGTTTCAGATCAATATTCGCAGCGAAAATAATAATTCATTAGAAGAATTAAGTAGAGAGTGAAATCTACTATCTTCTATATATGAATTTAAAAGTTTATCGTCAATATTTTATCCCTGTAACATCAATCAATATATATGTGGAATCAAATATTCATCTTTGCACTACAGGCCAAAGATATTCATCAATTGGTCATGTTCATCTAAACACCTGTTCATCTTTGCACTACGGACCAAAGATATTCATCAGAAATCATTCATCTATGCACTACAGGCCAAGTATATTCAGTAATATCATCATTTAGGACTGAGGATGATGAAAAATATTTTAAAGAAAACGAATCCAGTGAAACAAAATAACAAATATTAAGGATTCGTATTTCGGTTTATCCATGTCCAAAAATACCTCATAAATAATCATAGTGGAGTGAAATTCAAGAATGATCAAAACATGGATACAATCAAAGCTAGTATCCATAATAGATATTTTGGACAAAAAGGAAAATTTTCATTTTTTGGTGAATAAGACTAGTATTAAGTAAATAGTGTCGATATCGTGAATAGTCTCAGAGTATCGTGAATAGTAATCCCAGACACACAAAAGTTCAGTTGATAAAAGTTCGGACCAATATTTTGGCATAATGATATTGAAAGAAATAATATCATTTACAAAGAAAATAACATCCCCTTACCTCGAAAGAATAGTACTTACATTTGGAATCTTGAATATAGTCTTTGAAGGAACTTGCATAGATATAACAACACTAAAAGTATCAAAATACTCACAAGAATACGCTCAATATATCGAGAGAGAGAGAGAGAA
Organism: Panax ginseng; assembly: GCA_020205605.1. Lineage (NCBI taxonomy): Eukaryota > Viridiplantae > Streptophyta > Magnoliopsida > Apiales > Araliaceae > Panax > Panax ginseng. The sequence continues at coordinate 5,609,192 of CM035146.1, forward strand.
AACTTTAGTTTACGGTGTGATTTTCAATTCTAACCTAAGCACCTATTTATAGGAAAATGCTTAGAACACCAAAGAGAAAATTTAATAAAATATTATTATTTATATTACAAATTCCTACGCCCACTTTTACCAATGATTTGACCACCTAGCACGTGTTAATGATGCCCACAAACATTTCAAAAAGTTTTTCTTTTAAAACAAATTTAAAACTTTTAAAAAATAATTATTTCGGAACTTCAGAACTTCAATAATTCATAATAAATAGCCCTTTTATCAGAAAAAATCGAACCTCATGTCGTTTCTATAGGAAATTCCATTCTCTACAACTTTGCAGAAGAAAAGTTTTCCAAATTCTAAATGAAATTGCCAAGAAATCCACAAAGCAGGCGATTTTACAAGCTATAATCAAATTTCAGTCAAGAAATGGGGTCCCGCAGACATGTTTACGAGGTTTTAATCATTTAATGTAACAAAAATACTCTTCCTCCTCATATACTCATATATCCCACATTTATTGTAAAAATATCATCATTATTATATTATAATAATATAATAAAATATTATTTTATCGAAAAGATAAAATATCGATTTTCAACAATTGTCACTTTAAAATTTTCTCCATCTATATCCACATAAAATGAATATTTTTCTCATCATATAAATCAATAATTAATTATTCACAAATAATATTACGAGAATCAAATCGACAACCGTGCGGTTCCCAAGAAAGAGGGGCTTTTCAATAAGGATTTCTCCTTCTTGGTAGCAATTGATTAGGTGACCAAACCTCTCCTTGAGCAGAACTTTCTAGACATTACCAATAATGTTATCTAATAATATTATTAGGATAATATGAATTATTGCTTCGATAATGAAAAATATTGTGTGTAGTGACAATTATTGAATCAACAAATAATATAAAATATCAACGCAACAATTATTGAATCAATAAAATAAAATCTTGAGCAGTAATTCTTTGTAACAATTATTGAGTAGTGCCTATGCTACGTAAAAATCAATAATTGGTGCAATCTGGTGATCTTCATTTTGTGCAACAACGCGTATTCTCGTGTTTTAACCATAGGGTATTCCAACGGTGATACTTGAGAATAATTACGCCAATTATTTATAAACAACTTATACTTTGTCGTTTTTTCTTTATCCAATCGCTTTCAGTTATGATTTTTACAAGAATAGCAGCGCCGTCGTATGAATATTCTCCGACAGTAAGAATATTCCACGACCAAACGAATATTCTCCGATAAAAATGAATATTTTATAACCACTTACTTATTTAAAATATTTGCACATTTTACCTATAACTAACCACATTAATCAAATCAACCCTTACTATTTCAAAATAATAAATAGAGGAAATTAAATTTCATTTATTAATAATTTGGGGTCTTACAACGATGATGACAATGATATAAGAATTCAATTAAATGAAAGCAAAGGAAAAATTTTAAAGATTTATAATTCAATTTATCCAGAATTCAATAATGTCCAAATTATCAACATGATACTGCTTTGTGGAGTAAAATTCAAGAATAATATTGTATCAAAAATGATTTGGACCGAAAAAAAATCAATTTTTTTTATCGTGAATAGTACTTCGGGAATAGTACTTTGTGAATAGTATCTCGTGAATAATACTTTGTGAATAGTACCCCGTGAATAGTATTCTAGTATAAAAAGCTTAAAATTTAACAAGAATGTTCTGAAAAATATTCTTGTGAAACAATACTAGATGAAGAACAAATTTCAAGGATATTCTACTAATTTCACGGAGTATAGAAGCAATTCTTTAACAAAATGAGTGTAGAATTAAGAATACGAAATGAAATAATATTACTCACATACTACAGAGTAAGGAAGAAAATATTATTTCATACGATTATTGAACAAAAATAATATCTCTTATCTTAAAAAGGAGAGTATTCCAATTGATATAGCGGGTATATTCTTGAAGAAAACTTATACTGTTTTCTACACTCAAAACTTCCTAAAACTCGAAAGAAATACGCTCAATATTATAGAAGAATAATTCTCTAATTCTGGTGTGATTTTCAATTCTAAACTAAGCATCCTATTTATAGGAGAATGTAAGGATTCTATTTGAATTTAGAAATTACGGACTGCACAGGAAAAGGGTCACGGGAAATTTCGTTCATTTGAATTTATTTTCTGATTTACTATGCAAACACTATGCATAATAAAATATAATATATTATATTTTTCATAAAAAACAAAAATTATTATAATATATATATATATATATACTCCCTCCATTACACTCCACCCCTTTTTTCCAATTCCTGTGACATCCCCCCCCCCCATCCCCCCTGGTGACCCACGTGTCATTATCACACGTGGGCCCCACCATATTATATATACAAAATAACTTTCTACCGATTATTTTGAAAATTGAGTAAATAGGGGTCCAAATAATAATCAAAATTTACAACAAATATTTCATAAAAATCCCCTCAATATTTTTAATAATATTTATTCATTATTATTATAACTCTCAATATTAACAACCAGATCGTTCCCAGGAAAGAGGAGGCTTTCCGATAAGGATTTCTCCCTATTGGCGCACAATTAGGTGACCAAACCATTTTCCTCGACATAACTTTCTAGACATTGTTAATTATGCAAATAATAATATAAATAACTTGTCATCTCAATTATTTATTTAATAATATAAAATATTGATAATAATTTAATCAAATAACGTGAGATCTATGCAATAATTCTATCAGTAGCAATAATTGAGTATAATTGAGTGACTTCTCACGTAAGCATCAATAATCAATCTTAGTGTCTACTATGCAACCAAGCGTATTCTTTGTACTTTTATCATAGGGTATTTCAATAATTAACGGTAAACTTTTTAGTAGTTATTTTTATAAAAGATATTTAAATAGTTTTAACTCAGGCAATAATTAGTTGTGGGGTCCACCAATGATTGTGTCGTTATGCGAATATTTTACATTAAAATAAATATTCCCCGACCAATCTAATATTTTATTTTATAACAACTTGCTTACTTTGCAAAATTTATAAATATTACCCACAACTATTATAACAAATCCACACCATACTATTAAAAATGATATTTAGAGAAATATTAATCTTTATTCATAAAAATTGGGGTCTTACTATGACGCCCCCAAAATAGGTATACATCACCCATCTTGATTTGCCAAATATATGTTACAAAATTCAAATACAACTTAATTATACAACAGTCGTGAAAAATACGACAAAACATAATCTAAGAGTTTTAATAAGAATATTGTCATCTAGACAATATCCACACTCAATGGAGTCCTCATTACACAATTTTATAGATTAGTGAGGACTACTAAAACAACCATCATCTGGATCAATCCGTTCCCAGGCTCGTCCGGCTATATTCTCATTTCTGAAGAGAATAAAGTGAAAGAAAAGGGTGAGCTCAACTAGCCCAAAGAAGAAATATTATGACTAAGATAATGCAGAATAAATTATCCTTAGCCTTCAAATGATATAACAACGATGATAGAATATAATAGACAACAAGTTTTAGATCAACAACTGCAGCGGAATAAGCAATCCATTAGAAGAGTCAAGTAGAGCATAAAATCTACTATCTTCTACTCCCTCCTATTCATATTAAGTGTCTTTTTAGAGTTAAGCACACTTATTAAGAAATAACACAAAATATCTTTTGTATCCCTAATTAATTATTTCTCTCTCCACAATGGTCCATGGAATTGCATTTACTAAGCATATTAAATAGAGGGGTAAATTAGGAAAAAATAGTGCAATATTGCATAAGGATTCCAAAACGACACTTATATTGAATAAAATGAAACTCTCCAAAACGACACTTAATATGAATAGGAGGGAGTATGATTTAAAAAGTCTTTCATCAACTTTCTCGCTGAGACTCAGCTTAATAAATAAAATCGAATCATCCCTGCATCACGGCCAAGGATATTCATGTAATCATCAATGGTCATGATTATACCGAATAATCCACGGTCATAATCATACCAATTCATCGTCCATCAATGAAATACGTGCCAATGAGGACTTTCACCACATCATTCGTCACATTACGGTCATGATTATCTTGAATAATCCTCGGTCATAATCATACCAAGTCCATCTATGCACGTAAGCCAAAGATGACTTTCATCACAATATAAGCATGAGGATGATGACAGTGACATAATAATTCAATAAAACAAGTTCAAGATAAATTTTAAAAATTTATAATTTCATTTATCCAGAAATTAATAACGTCCAAATTATCAACATGATACTGCTTTATGGAGTAAAATTCAAGAATGCTCGGAAGAATATTTCCATGAAAGATCTTTGGATGAAGCCTTAAATATCCGAGGATATTCTACTAATTTCATGGAGTAGAGAAGCCAAAACTTTAACCAATTTGAGTATAATAGAATATATGAAAGCGCAAATGGATTTTTTGCCGCCATGCGGTAATCCACGTGAGACGGATCATTTCCACAATTTAATAAGGAATGAATACTGAAGGATCATTCACCACGACATCAGAGTCCACATGAGCGAGTTATTCCAACGAGAATAATAAAGAATGGAATAATGAAGAATTCACGCCATGATCCACACAGACGAAGTTATTCCAACAGAATAATAAATAATGGAATAATAGAAGAATTCACCGGCATGCGCGATAGGCCTTACAGACGAGTTATCCCAACGAGAATAATAAAGAATGGAATAATGAAGAATTCACCGAGCATACGATGATAGCCGCTTACAGATAGGTTATCCCAGCAGAATAATAAAGAATGGAATAACGGAAGAATTCACCGGGCATGCGATAGATCGCACAGATAGAAGTTATTCAGCGAGAATAATAAAGAATGGAATAACGAAGAATTCACCAGGGCATGCGATAAGCCATGCAAGATGAGTTATTCAATAGAATAATAAAGAATGGAATATTAGAAGAATTCACCAGGCATACGATAGACCGCACAGACAAGTTATTCCAACAGAATAATAAAGAATGGAACCCTTACGAGTATTAAAAGAAAATAACTCTCTTCATGAATACGAAAGAAATAATACGCCTTACTTTAGAAGAAAGCTGATCTTTGGAATAGTGAGGTAGCAGACTTCTCTTCTTCTTTCTCTCTATAATAATTGCTCTTGTGAGACTTAGTGAATTGGTGAGAATAAAAGAAGAATGAGCTTCTATTTATAGAAAAATATAGTTTCGATAATTACACGTTTTGGGGCTCGAAATATTACAGTATAATACCTTCCTCTTTTTTTTCATTTTTAATTTAGTCATGCAAGTATTATCAAACTTGCACCACCTCCCCTAATAGTAAATAATGTGAATTAATAGTTCATTCATATGACTTAATAGTATAATCATGTGAAAAAACTAATTATAGTATAGTACCTTCATCTATACCTCCATTTTTAATTTAGTCATGCAAGTATTATCAATCTTGCACTAACTCCCCTAATAGTAAATCATATGAATCAATAGTACACACATGTGAACACATAGTTATAAGCATGTGAATTAATAGCAATTAATTATTCATTTATCTGGTTAATTACCCGATTGGTCAATATAACCTCCAGACATTAATTATTATCGAAATAAATGTCGATTTCCACTAACACTAATAATTCCAACACAATAGAAATATCAATTTCATCTTTAATCAATACGAATTGAACCTATTCATCATTAATATTTTAACTCACAATATTTAACAACCATGTCGTTCCCAGTAAAAAGAGGGGGCTTTCTCGGATGTCATTTTCAAATACTGCCACAAAACAAGGGTTAATTGACATGTCACATATTATCCCTATACTCTGGCCGACCAAATAAATACCAAATAAACTTAGGTAGGTCATACTTATGAAGAATTCCCATCTCTCCCTCCTAGTTTTTGTCTCACATCTCGGCCTGGGATCATATCCTAAGCTTTGATACCATTTGTGGACGCCCCTAAAGCGGTATACATCACTCATCTTGGGTCGCCAAATACATGGTACAAAATTCAAATACAACAATTATACAACGATCGTGTAAAAATCGACAAAATATAATCTAAGAGTTTTTAATAAGAATATTGTCATCTAGACAATATACAAACTCAATGGAGTCCTCATTACATTTATTGTCACACAATTTAACAAAATAGTGATGACTACTAATGCTATCATCTGGACCATCACTCCGTTCCCCGACTAGTCCCGGCTATGTTCTCATTTCCTGAAGAGAACAGTGAAAGAAAGGGTGAGCTCAACTAGCCTAGTAAGAAATATTATGACTAAGATAATGCAAAATAATTTATCGTTAGCCTTCAACAGTGTTAAACTGATAAAATATAACAAACATCAAGTTTAACTGCAGCGGAACAAGTAATCCATTAAAAGAGTCAAGTAGAGAATAAAATCTACTATCTTCTATGATTTACAAGGTTTTTCATCACTTTTATCGTTGAGACTCAGCTTAATAAATAAACCACATCATCCCTACACTACGGCCAAGGATATTCATTAGTATCACGACCACAAATTATCCATGCACTACGAGCCAAGGATATTCGTGTATTCATCAATGGTCATGATCATGCCAACAATTGTCCATCAATGCACTACGGGACAATGAGGACTTTTACCACATCATTTGTAACATTACGGTCATGATTATACCGAATAATCCCTGGTCATAATCATACCAAGTCCATCTATGCACTATAGGCCACAGATGACTTTCAACATAATATAAACATGAAGATGATGACAATGATATAAGAATTCAATAAAACAAGTTTAAGAATTAATTTATCCAGGAACCAATAACGTCTAAATTGTCAACATGATACTGCTTTATGGAGTAAAATTCAAGAATGTTCAGAAGAATATTTTCATGAAAAGATATTGGATGAAGCGCAAATATCAAGGATATTCCACTAATTTCATGGAGTATAAAAGCCAAAACTTTAACCAACTGAGTATAATTAAGAATGGAATAACAAAAGAATTCACCAGGCATGCGATAGATCGCTTGCGAATAGGTTATTCCAACAGAATAATAAATAATGGAACCGGTCGTGCGTAAGTAAACGCCTTTGGCGAGGATATTCAATGAATAATAAAGAATGAAATAACGGTGAGAATTCACCGTAAATGCGCGATAGCCGCACGAGACATGTTATTCCATCAAAATAATAAATAATGGAACCGGTCATGCGTAATACGCATAGACGGATATTCAATGAGAATAATAAAGAATAAAAAAAGGAAGAATTTCACCGTGTATGCGGTAGCCAGCATAGAGCGAGTTATTCAACGAGAATAATAAATAACGGAACCAGGTCATGCGTAATTGGCACAAATAGGATGTTCCAACAGAATAATAAGGGATGGAATAACAATAACTCTCTTCAAGAACACGAATGAAATAATACCTCTTTCCTTAGAAAAACTGGATACTGGAATAATAAGGTAGCAGACTTCTCTTCTTCTTTCTCTCTATAATTTCTCTCTATAATAATTACTCTAAAGCTTTTGTGAATTGGTGAGAAATGAAGAAAGAATGAGCTTCTATTTATAGGAAAATATAGTTTCGATAATTGCACGTTTTGGGGCTTGAAATATTACAGTATAATACCTTCCTCTTTTTCTTCATTTTTAATTTAGTCCTGTAAGTATTATCAAACTTGCACCACCTCCCCTAATAGTAAATAATGTGAATTAATAGTTCATTCATGTGACTCAATAGTATAATCATGTGAAAAAAACTAATTACAGTATAGTACTTTCAACTATACCTCTATTTTTAACTTAGTCATGCAAGTATTATCAATCTTGCACCAACTCCCCTAATAGTACAAGAATGTGATTCAATAGTACACACATGTGAACAAATAGTTCTATAAACATGTGAATTAGTAGCAATTAATTACTTATTTATCTGATAAATTACCCAATTTATCAATATAACCCCCAGACATCAATTATCACCGGAATAGATGTCGATTTCCACTAACACTAATAATCTCAACACAATGGAACTATCAAATTCATCTTTAATCAACACAACTTATTCATCATTAATATTATAACTTACAATATTTAACAACCAGGTCGTTCCCAGGAAATAGGGGGCTTTCCGATAAGGATTTCTCCTTATTGGCGCGTAATTAGGTGACTAAACCTCTCCTTGACAGAACTTCTAGACATTGTCAATATTGCAAATAATAATATGAATAACTTTGTCGTCTCAATTATTGATTTAATAATATAAAATATTGATACTTTGACAATAATTGAATCAATAATATGAGAGATATGATGTAGCAATTACTGTAGCAACAATTGAGTATAACTGAGTGACTTCTCACGTAAGCATTAATAATCAATACCGTGTGCTACTATGCAACCACGCGTATTAATATACTTTTTTCACCGATTATTTTCTGACAACTTGTTTACTTTAAAAAAAATTCACATATCACCCTTAACTTTAACCTTTTATCAATTTAACAATTTACTAAATAGAATAATTATAAGAAAATTGAATACTTTTATTTTATAAAATTCGAGGTCTCATACTTACATTTATATCTTCCGCAGTAGTTATAGAGATGGTGTATCGTGACGCACCAAGTCCAAGATAAAAGGGCTCAGATTTAGGGGCGCTACAAACCCTAGTTCACAATTGAGTGCAAATTGGTAACAAGTTAATTTTTGTTTTGTACTGAAGGTTTTGATAATAACAAAGGGAATCATGTTTGTGATTGGGAAAGTCTAGCTTCAACTTGTCTTCCTTATTATCATAACGAAGGTATTGCTTTATATTTTTGCATCAGTTCAACTTCTTAGAAAAATGCATGACGTCTTTGTAATGCACTTGTTAAAAGTATGAGCTGATATCTTTGTGATGCACCTAAAGTTATTGTGACACCCCCAAAATAGGTCCAATCCACCCAACCCATTCCGAGTCGCCAAATACACGGTACAAAAAATATCTACAACTTTATTATTACAATTTTCGTGCAAAATACAACAACACATATGCTATGAGTTTTGATACAAATATATATCAACTGTGACTCTCATCCCAACCTTGGATAACACGTCACAATGGCACCTTACATAAAGGTACAGTCAATAACTGTTTTAGAAATTAAAATCTTTAGAAAATGCTCGAGGAAACCTTCGTAAATGAGAGGCCATGCATCTAAGTTATAATAAATATTATATGACTGGAGAATTATCCTTGGTTGACCCAATAGACCCCTAAGAAAATTGAGAAGATTACTATCATGTTCTTTCCAATGGTGAGTCTTCTCTTGACATATAATTATCTCCATTGTCTCCAATTGAGAATTATATTTCAACCAAACTCCAAGATTATATAGGTAGTGCTCGTAGATATACTCAGCAAGTGGATGTGCACAACCCTGTCTTATGTTAACACGAAGTCGTAGGTTATTAGACATCTTGTATGATAGTGGCAAAACACCCTTCCAAAGTTGGGTTCACCTCAACCTATTCGATTCACCAAAATCAACGGTTAAATGACGTATAAAATACGACACACTTATCTCAAATTCTTAATAAAATTATTTACATACTATTTATGGAGAACCTCAATAGCTATGTAGACCGCTTCTATTCATTCATATTGTTACCCCACTTCGACCAATTTACACTCTTATTACACGAAGGAATTGTGAAACAAAAGGGTGAGCACAACTATCCCAGTAAAGAATATCATGACTAAAGATAATTAAATTATCAATAGCCTTCATTAGTAATAAATCAGAGATTTAGAACATATGGTAGATGATAAAATTTTTTAACCATAGTTACAGCGGAATGGACAATCCATTAGAAGAGTCAAATAGACCATAAAGTCTATTATCTTCTCCATGTTAAAAGTCCACCAACAATGTTTTATCCCTATAACATCAATCAATAGTTCATGTCCACAATCACGTGAATAACTCATAATCATAATTGTAGTTCTAAATTCCTCTTCTCATCCAGGACGAAGATAATTTTCATCACCTGTCTTTACCTGAAACATCAAAGATCATGGTTATACCAAATCACAGTTCATTCATAATCATACTAATAAATTCATCTTTGCACTACGGGCCAAAGATATTCATCAACAGATTCATCTTTGCCTTCTACAAGCCAAAGATATTCAACAACAGTCATATTTTGCACTACTGGCCAAAGATATTCATCAATAGTTCATCTTTGCACTCTGAGCCAAAGATATTCAATCATAGGTCATCTTTTGCACTACGGGGCAAAAAGATATTCAACAACAGTCATCTTTGCACTACTGGGCCAAAGATATTAATATCTTAAAGAAATATATAATCATTTTGAATTTATATAAACAATAATTATAACCATGTTGATCAATTCACCTTTGCACTTAAGCTAAAGATAATCGTTTATAAATTCAATGGCCCGTGATCATACTTAGTCGATAATTCATCTTTGCCATCTTGGCCAAAAAGAGAACCCATAATCACGATCATACCAATAATATACCGATCTTTCCACTCAAGTGAAAGAGAAATTCCATCACCAGTGTTATAAAAATGCTATATATGATAATAAAAATAATATGATCAAAACATGGATTTAATTTCAAGAGCAATATTCATAAATCAACGATAATTTGGTCAGAAAAAGAAACCAATTTTGTCGTGAATAGTATCCCGTGAATAGTAACTCGTGAATAGTAACTCATGAATAGTAACTCATGAATAGTAACTCAAAAATAGTAACTCGTGAATATTACTCCGTATTCGTACATAGTACTGTATACGTAAATAATGTCATATACGTAAATAGTGTCGTATACGTGAATAGTGTCGTATACGTGAATAGTAACCCTGACACGAAAAGGTAAAATTTTTATAATAAAATTCATATCAATATTTCGGTATAATGATATCAAAAGAAATAATATCATTTACAAAGAAAATAACATCCCTTACTATCCCTTACCTCAAAAGAATAGTACTTCTGGCTGAAATTTTGGATATAGTGCTGAAAAAAACTTACATTGAATAGCAACTCTCAAAGTATCTAAATACTCACAAAATACGCTCGATAATATATAGAGAGAAAGCTTATAATTTTGGTGTGATTTTTATTTTTAACTAAGCACCCTATCTATAGAAAAATGCTAGAACGCCAAAGGAGACTAAATTAATAAAATATTAATAAAAGTCTTTTTTTCTACGAACACCTCTTTGAATAAAACTCATCCACCACAAGTGTGGCCCACCAAAAATTAGCCAACTTTCACAACAACCAAAAGTGGGGCCGACCCATATTTTCAATAAAAATATTTATTTCCGAAACTTTAATAATTCATAATAAATAGCCATTTTATCAGAAAAAATTGAATCTCATGTCTATTTCACAGGAAATTAAATTCTCTACAACTTTGTAGCTTTAAGTTTTTCCAAATTTCAAATGAAAAATGCCCGAAATCCACATACGAACGATTTTTAATACCTCAATTCCAATAAAATACTGATAAAACACATCAGCATTAATTCCTCCATTTATAACCACAATAAATATATCCATCATCTATATCCTCATAAAATAACTATTTTCTTATCATATAAATTAATAATTAATTATTCATAAATAATATTACATAATCATAATTATGACAACCAGGTCGTTCCTAGGAAAGAGGGGGTTTTCCGTTAAGGATTTCTCCTTAGTGGCGCGCAATTAAGTGACCAAACCCCTTTCCTAGACAGAAATTCCTTAGACATTGTCAATAATGCTATCTAATAATATTATTTAAATAATATGAATTATTGATCTGATAATGGAAAATACTGTGCAGTGATAATTATTGAAACAACAATAATATAACATATCCACGTAGCAATTATTGAATCAATAAAATAAAATATTGAACAGTAATTACTGTAACAATTATTGAGTAGTGTCTTCTTACGTAAGAATCAATAATTTAAAAATACATTGTGCAATACTGGTGCTCTTCTTATCCACGCCCGCGACGTATTCACGTATTTTAACCATAGGGTATTCCAACGATGATAATTGGTAACAACTACGCCGTTATTTATAAAAACTCATATTTGTCATTTTCTTCATCCAAGCGGTTATTACATCATGGGGCCCGTAAATGGTATTTTGCGCTGCATCTGAATATTCCCCGACAACAATGAATATTTTATAACCACTTGCTAATTTTACAAAATTTGCACATTTCACCCATAACTTTAACCTTTTATCAATTTAACCATTTACTGAATAGTAATTATAAGAAAAATTGAATACTTTTATTTCATAAAATTCAGGGTCTTACAGTTATTGTGCTAGAAATAAATTAAAGGATGTGAACTGTCTGAGACCCAATGGTTGGTTATGGGTGCATGTATTGGATGCATATTTGTTGTTGTTGAGAGACAGAGAAGCTAAGATGAGGAGTGAATGTATCCAACGATGTTCTCTGTTTTATTTCATGCCAACGTACTTTGCGGAGTTGGGCACCCAAAATTTACCGAGTGTCGGAGTAAGCAATGCAAGCACACTCAAATTTTTAAGAAGTTATATCAATCCTCCAGTTGGTGCCCCAGTACATGAGTGTCATTATATATTCGTTCCATTCATCAACGAAAGCAATAGTCATTTCAGTCTATTTATTTGGAGTGTCAACAAGTGGAAAGTAATGCTATTTAACCCATTTTATGATGACAAACCATTAATGTCATTGTCACAATTATATCAAAGTTTCTTTGCAGTTGTGGTGAGTTCATTAATATATTACTTGTTATTCATTTCAACACACAATACATATATTGTAAGAATTAAATGATTGTTTTGTAGTTTATAGGTGGAGTTAGTTCTTTTGTTGCTTCGTCTGACAAATTCTAAAGTAAAGTGGCCAAAATCGAAGCCGAAAGTTAAAGTTTGTGTGAATAGACCGAGACAATGGAATTCAGACCATAACATGTAAAAAATAAAAACAATAAATAAATAAGGACATGCATATATGAATTTCCATAATCGATTAATTCCAACACGAAAAACGTTTAAGCAACCACCAATCAGTAGGAACCAGAAACTTTTGAGAGGGGGGGGGGGGGGTCAAAATATACTCGCAAAATCATGACGGCGGAGATACGAGCTACAATCCGATCCAAATAAATTTCTCTTGAAAAAGTACAGTAGAGGAAAGTCTTGTGAAAGATAGAGAGGCAATATTTGAGTTGGAAAAGTAAAAAAAAATTCCTCTTCCGAAGAAAAATGAAGTTGACGAGATGAAGTTGAAGGAATTGAAGCGAAAGGAATAGATGGCTAAAACTAAGCATGCGTTAGAGAGGAAGAAAAAGTTGGCAGAGAAAGCGACCGTTAAAGCGGCCATAAAAGCTCAAAAGGAAGTTGAAAAAAAAAACTCTAGAAAATTACTTGTGTATCCACACATTTTAAGATTATGTAAAAAAGAAACTTCGTGTCGGACTTCCAACAGTTGAAATTTGTGATTTTTTTTAACTAATGAAACACTCAAACAACTTGAGTTAACTTATAACTCATATATGTACATCAATTTACAGAGAGAACCCGTTAATTTTCATGTTTTAACCAAATTAACCTCTTTATGACATTTATACAAACACAAAGTATGCAAGTTTTAAAAATCATAGTTTCATGAAATCCAAACATATAAACACATAACCTCCATACAATATTCAATCCTTATATCATCTGAACCCTTCATGGTTCCATAATCAAAACTCCCACAACCAATTTCACATCAATAACAATTATATTCCATCCAATTTCTATAAACTTATTAAAAAAAAGGTATAACATCATTTGTTTGGTAAATAATTGGTTGAAGACTTACCTCAACTTTAATTGTAGTTGAATTGAATTCCTTTCATAATTTCTTTTGCTCTGAATCTTCTTTAATCACAATTTAGACCATCAATTGTCCCCCACCCCCATCCCCATCCCCATCCCCATCCCCCATTTAACAATTTAAGATCATCGATGGTGTGGTTATTATTTTAAGGACAGATTATTTAATTACTACTTCCTATGTTAAACAAGAGTACTCATACTAGCTCTAAATTATCGTCCATTTTATAAAAACCATCATGTTAATAAATGTTATTTTATTTTTACTTTACTTTAATCACAAACAAGGGACTCTCATTTTTGATATAGAAAACAAGAATTAAAATTGAGAATTCCAATTTTAGAAGAGAAGAAGTATTCTAAAATTTAATAGTACCATTCAAAAGGCCAGTCATCTTTCTTGAGAAGTATTCCACAAAAACAAAACCTGTTGCAGACAGAGCCACATAGGTACGGAAGACTTAGACCGAAGAAGAAGAGTAGAAGACTGAGTCCCCGACTCGTCGGAAGTCGGAAGGCCCGGAGCAGTGGCTGACTGGCTGCCCCTCGCCCCTTAGTTCTGCCTGGACCGCCGCTGCTACCAGGGGCAGATGCCCCCGCCCCTAGTTCCGCCTCTGCCACCAATTGTAACAACAAAAAATATGTAAAATTTTACATATCAACATGCATAACATATTGTCGTCATCCCATGCATTAGTACTGATTGATATTAATGATTTATTTACGGCGTGAACTGAGACAAGAAAAGCTCAAGGAGTGCTCGTTCTCTTGGTTGTGGAGATGGAAATGTGCCATTCCCTGTCAAATGCAATATAAATTAACAATTTAGTAAAATCCCATGGGGATGGGGATGATCAGGTGTTTTGCCAAAAGTAATTGGAAACATATATTGCCAATTTTCTATTATTTTACCCTTATATATGGAGGGATATCATTGCAAGTAGAAATGATTTTAACAAATCAAAATCAATAATAATCTCTCAATTACTAAAAATATAAAAATATATTCTTACTCAGTAATTACTTCAAAATATATAACTAAAAAGTTGGCATTAAAATCACTTTTGAAGTTGGAGAATCAAAACTAGATTTCAGATTTTTTGATTGTGTTATTGAAAGGTTAAAGTTCAAATCATTTTATAATCTAATAATCATCTTTTTATCAACTTGTAGAGTATGCACGTCTTAATTAATTAAGGTATAACATGATTATATATACTTTATTTGTATAAAATAGATAAAAATAAATAAAGTAAAATGCACCTGTTTGATAAAACTGATCTGTCCATGGTGAAAGGTTGACATCGACAACTTGTCCAAACTCAGGAGGAGCTTGAACTTGAGCTTGCACATTGTTAATAGTATTGGTATCGTCTTCAATTCCGCCGCTTCGGCTAGTCATATGCTCTTCCATTTGCATGTTTGGTCCGCACAAAAGATTTAAGGGTGAAGATAACATGTTATCTACCCGTTGATGAGATTGATCTCTTCAAAAAATTAAAAAAAATTGTCGTGGATTAATTAAATAACTGATAAATAAAAGAATCGGAATACTATGTTTTAATTTACTGTAATGTCAGAACAATAGTATCAGGAAAAGTTCGAAGTGTAGTTATAACGAGAGCAGAATCTCTGTCCCCAAATTTCATGTTCCCATTTTGTTCCTCCACTTAAATTTTGACACATGTCCTTTTATTTAATTTTAGAATTAATTAGTATTAAGTAAGAGACTAGGTGTCAACATTTAAGTGGAGGAACTATGTTAAACGAGAATTTGATTATACGTATAATCTAACTCTCGTATATCTTTATGAGTAAAAGTGTCGCTAAATACGTATTTACTTCAACATCATAAATATTGCTCTAACATTATCAATTGTCTTACATAATACTTAATATATTAAGCATGAACCTTAGGGGAAGAAGGCCATTGGAATCCAGAAAGTTTAGGATTTGGACTTGTGGATCTCTTTGTGGAAGCCAATCCAAGACGTTGTTTGGATCTCTTGTAACCAAACCATTAAGATGTATAGTCTCTGGAGGCAGATGCACCTATACATATTATAGTCCAAAAACATGAATTAAAATTGATATATACCTTGTAAAGATAGGAAAATAGTTACTAGAAAATATGTGGAAACAATGACTTGTACTTGGGGACGAAACTGAAATTTTGTATGTGTTATATATATAAATTGAATTCGCAAATTTCATTTTGTTCAGACTACTTAATTGAAATAAAAAAGAATAATAATTGTCAAGGTAATTGCGTAAGTTGTACAAACCCTTGGGGGAACCTCCAGAAAAATATCTAAATGGGCTTCAATGTTTGGTTCTCATAATTCTTAGGAAAATAATATACATTGTAAATTTATATATTCATTTTTTTTCTATTGTTAGTTCAGTGAATATATATTAATAATAACTCTTCTAAAAATATATGTAATATGATAGATTACTTTTATAGTCATATCCAATATCATGTATCGACCTATTTTGTAATATATATTTTTTTTTTTGCAATACATAAGATGATTTCATGTCAATTATGGACAGAACATAAAACCTTTATGGCCCATTTACCTTAAAATTTGGATTCCTTAACAAAATTAATTCATACATCCCAAACGAGTCTAGTTTTGTTGTCTCATCTTTCTCTCTCACCAGTAGTTTGTTGTCCTAATTAATCTCGTATATTTTTGTCATTTAGGAATTATTTGTTTAGAACTGAATATATCTAAATGATTGAATCGGTCAGCCATTAAGTGCGTTTGTTTTGAAAAAAAATCGTCTGATGACTGAATCGGTCAGATAATTGAGCTGAGTGGCTAGGTCAATTTTTTTTGACTGAATGGTCGAATGAGCAGCTAAATAAAGTAAAAAATTTAAAAAAAATATTAACTATTATATTAAGTAATATTAAATAAATTTACAACAACTTTGAATTTTTTTCAGAGAGGTAAAATAATAAAATTATGTCATTGAGATGTTTCAGACATGTTAATTATCAAACAAAAATTTTATTTAGATTTAGATTCATATTCAGCTCATTCAAATTCAAATTTATTCAATTTTTATCAAATACCCCCCTTAAGTCCTTAGAGCATTAGCAACAGTTTTCCTAATCAACTCTTTATCTCTAATTTTGAAGAATACATCAACAAATCATTATCCAACAGTTTTATTATCCTTATTTGACTCTTTATTTTAATCCCTATATTGGATTTTACTCCCCAGTGTGAGGGAGTCAAAAGATCGTTCTCTATATATACAAAATGACATTTCATACCCTCATTTAAGTGGATAACTCATCCATCATACACATCTTGACATTTTTTTTCTACTTCATTTTCAAATTATAAACTTAATATTGACTTATATTTTAAAAATTAATTTCAAACGTATTCAAATTTAAAACTGATATAAATTTATTTAATTTATGTCAATATAATTATAAATATTATAAAAGTAAAAATAATTATAAAATTTATTATTTTTAAAATTTAAATGAATCATGTTAAATTTAAAAATATCACAAATTAGCTTTTTAAAAGTTAATATTAATCTTATGTACATTTGGAACTACAATCCATTCAATACTCACTTCATAAATTACTTAAGATTTAAAATAAAATAAAAATTATTTTACAAGTGAAATATAATTGATAAATTATACTCTCTTTTATAAATTATAAGATTATTATTAATTTGATATTTTGACTATTGGAAATTTTAACTTTTAACTTTTAAATTTTATTATTTAAGGAATCGATATAAAGAATCTGTTGGGTACATAGTGAAAAAATTGAATTTCTATTTTACAAATGACTCAATAATACTGTAGAGTAGAAATAAAGATAAAAAAACTGTTGTGAATGTTCTTATCGGTCTACAATTAATTTTGTAAGTGGACGTGGATAGCAATAAATGAGATGGGATAACATATTTCACGTATTCTTATTATCTAATTTTCATTTATTTTATCTACAATTAATTTTGTGACTGAACAAGGGCATTAATTACATCGGGGGAGACAACTATGAGGAAGATAATGGGAGAGCAGATTCTCAGTAATGAGATTCCATTCTTGCATATGAAACATACTTAACATTGAACAGCTAACGTTCTACATACCTGTCTAATTGGCTGTGCACTGCCACAATCATACTTCTCCTCCAATACTTGCTGAAATAATATTGATCATATACTTTTTTTAGTTATTTATACTGGATATGATCAAGTGGTTCACATGTAATTAATGTGATCACTAGTTAATAAAAAAAAATTTATATATCCATTAATTTCATGATAAATTTGAATATTAAAATAAAATTTTAAGTAAAAAAATAAAATAATAATATATGATCGGATTTTTTTTTTATTTTCCACTATCTCATATATTTATATAATATATACGTCAATATTTAATAACGATATAAAATTTGACATCATATATAACAACACTCTTAATTGATTAAGTTATAGTAATATAGTATACCTTTCGCATATGGACATGTTTCAAAGTCTCCTCAAGTATTTGTTCGCGATACTCGGCCTCACATAATGATGTAATTTCATTAGGATCACCTTCAAATATCCTATGTACACAAAATGCAGATGGATTATTATATATATATATATATATATATATATATATATATATATATATATATATATATATATATATAATTTAAGAAATTTTATTTCTTTAAGAACTCATGTAGAATTGAAAGGGAGTATTTTTCATTAAAAGAAATACCTTAGTCTTTTCTCCATATCCTCCAACTGGCTCTTACATCTCATAATCTCTTGTTGTAAATCCTGTTGTAAATTAATCCATGTAAATTAATTATAAGGCTAGTATCCAAAAAAAAAAATGACAGGAGAAGTATTAATTTCTCCTGTTGTATTATGAATTAATCCATGTAAATTAATTATAATGCTATAGTATCCAAAAATATTAATAAAAATGACAGGTTAAGTACTAGTTTGGTTGATGAATTATTAGAGGGTAATTAATTTACACAGAAAATACCTCAAGCTGGGAATCCACACTCACTGGGCTGCTTCATATATATCACAGAAAAAAAAAAGAACAAATAGAGTTAAAATAATTACACAGAAACTGGCTATATATCATTGAAATTTTAACATCAGGAACAAAACCCTAAAAAATACAAAATAAATTAATAGATGAAAAGGTAATTTGGATAGCAAACTAAGACTCTGGACCTGATTGGATTTTGAGCTTGATCAGCTTCATCTTTCAACTTACCAAGAGCCCTTTGGAGAAACTGCAAAAAAAAAATACAAGAATTCATCATTTTAAACAAACTTATCAATATATATATATATAGCTAGTTTGAGACATAATTTATTTTAAAAATTTATTTAAATTTTTTATCCCCAAACCCTTGAAATGATATATAGTACTAGTCAAGGAAAATCAGTTACCTCTTGGTTGTGCAATCTTCACGATTGTCATGTGGTGATACATATGAGGACAGATCCATAATATAAGGAAAGGAGAGATGAAAAAAAAAACCCATCAAACATGTATTCAGACAAGAAAGAAATTATTGGCATATATACAAATGATGAAATAATTAATCAAGATTTTTCTTACCGGCCCCGTTCATGTTCCGGAAGGTTCACATACCGTGCCACGATTTCTTCAATGCTAATTTCACAATCCAAATTCACTCAAAAAAAAAAGTAAATATTGTTTTCTAGAAAAAAATCATAACTTTACTCAAAATCCAGATTAGGGTATATACACATTCAAATATATATATATATATATATATATATATATATATATATATATATATGTGTTTGTATATATTTATATATATATAACTTACCTTCGATTTCCGGAGAATAAACTGAGTCTACCAGAAGGAGAAAACATGATGAGAGCAACATCAACATCACATAGAACAGAAAGTTCATAGGCCTTCTTGATGAGCCCATTTCTTCTTTTTGAGAAAGTGACCTGCCTGTTAGTTGTGTTCTCTATTTTCTTGATCTGAAGCTTCACTCTCCCCATAATTATATTTTATTTGAATACCCTATTCCTTTACTAAATTTGGAAGACCACCCTTTTAAGGAAAGTGATCAGTAAATACAGAGATCAAGAAAGGAAGGTGATATATTAATTAAAATAATATTAAATGAGTTTGATTTTTCAAAATATATAAACACAAGAGTATATATATATATATGATTTAAAGATAAATATTGATAAGGATTGAAAAAGTAGCTAGAGATGATAAGATGAGAAGAAAACAAGGGGAAGATGGAGTAATGAAGGAGATGAGAATGGATTCTTTGTCAGTGTCAGGCCATTTTGAGAGAGATGACGATAGAATTTGATCGAGAGCTGGCGCGGGCGGTGCATTTCCATTTCTTGGCCATTGAGGATGGATGGATGGATGGGATGGATTCTTCATTCCTGATTTTTGATTATATTACGTGGTGTGGGAATGGGGCCCAGCTGTAGAATGACCTTCTCCATCAATGTGTTGCGACAGATATAGTGTTAACATAAAATTAATTTTGATTAATTGATTAATATAATATCGACATGCAGAACGGAAGGTGGTATTTTTCTCTGCGTGTCAAGTACTATATTAGTTAATTGATCAACTTACTATGAAATTAACTTCATAGTAACCGAATCCGATATAATGTGTTCTTACGTTGTCCAGCAACACTTGTTATTTAAAACATCGATTTGAAGATGTTAGAATTAATACTTCTACAATAATTTTTAATATTTTTACATGTGGATTCTATTTTTAATTAAATATTAATATTAATTTGGTTAAAAGTTAGGCTCCACATGCGGAAATATCTCTAAAAATTCTCTCTTTGGTTCACAATAAAGTACTCGTTTGCAAAATTTATGTTTCTAAGGAGTATATGATAAATATTTAGTTATTTTTTATATATCCTGCGAAAATACACAGACAACATTCATTCAAAAATTCAATCTGAAATATTCAAGCTACATATATACTAGAGTTTAGTGGGTACCTACTTTATCCAATAATAAAATTCAATGTAAACTTTTTAAATCATAGTAAATTAGGGGTGATCATGGTACAGTTTAAAATTTAAATTGCACACGAAATCGCTTAGGTACGATTTGAAAAATTCAAAACCGCAAATGAAATCGATTTGTAATTGGTGTGATGCGGTGCGGTTTTATTTGGTGTAGCTTCGGTTCCAAAACTAATTGAAACAATAAAATTTCATGCAATTTAAATCAATAATTTAGCATCACATAATATTAAAGTTGTAAAAGAGATCAAAGCAAAGGAACCGGAGTTTTTATTCCTCGTTCTACACATCCAAGAAGAAAAAACAAACAACAACGAAGAATCCAACACCGAGTTTCAGAAGCACACTGATAATTCAAGAGGGCTGTCTCATGATTTGCCTAATTTCAATAACTTCAATTCTTTTAACCATAAAAGATATTGAATCCAAATAATTAAAAATATATATATACAATTTATGAAGTATATATACATATATAAATAATTTTCTACAACTAAGGGATAATTGTATGAGATTTGTATGGCGATGATGATCATGTAGATCGATACCATCCAAATTCAGAATTAGTAGCTTAATTTTTATGGAAGATTCATTACACAAGGTTAAATGAAACATCTCTCATGTAATAGGATTGTATAATTAATTAATTTTTATGGTGCGATTTGGTTTCGGTTTTATGTGTGCGGTTTTTGTTAGTAACCAAACTGAAATCGTAAAGTTGATTTTTTAACTCACCTAAAACTGTCACATTATATGCTGAAACCATTGGTGTAGTTTTAATTAGTACGGTGTGTACAATTTTTGATACGATTTCGATTCCAATTTAATTTTTTACTCAACCATATAACAGATCATGCCAATCGACAAAAACTAACTCTGAGGGGCAAAACCCTCCACAAATGGCAAAAATCACCAAACATGGTCTTATTAGAGAGGTAAAAAGAATCCTAGAATAAGAAAGCATATTTATCTGGATTTGGTAGTATAGATCTGGATTAGTAAAAAATCATTTCATAAAAATATTTGAGTTAGATATATGATAGAGTTAGAGACGACATCTAGTACTCTACCCAGTAATTAAATTTGATGTGAATTTTTTTACAAAGAATAAAAAGTAAAAACAATCATCAGGGGAAGTGGCTTAATTGTAATGACATATATGATATTCCCATTCGAAAAAATAAAAGTCCTAATATATTAATGAGTAATGCTTTTAATTAATAATCCCTCTATTTCTCATTTATAAAAAGTTGTTCACAATTTTTATCGTGTCATTTATACTACCAATAAAAAAAGAGTGCAATTTGTGTTTATTAATTATTATTTTATTTTATTTTATTGCAAATAATACCGTTTCATCTGCAACAAAAAAAATTAAATTGTGACGACAAATTCAAAAATATTATCTTATTTTATTTTATAATAACCACTTTTAAAAAAAAAATTCTTTTGGAACTAAAATTTGACAAGGGGATGGGAAATGAATTAATAGTTAGATTCACGATAAGAGTTTACTCAAAAAATTTACACACTAAAGAATGTGAAAATGACATATATACCCTGATGAAAGAACATAAGATAATTGTATTGTTTCTTTTAAGAACAATCAAATCGAATAAATATAAAGAGTATGCAATAATATAAGAATGTAGATTTTATGTTATTTGTTGATACATGTTATCAACAATTTTACAATAAGACAAGAATGTAGATTTTAATTTATGTTAGTAAAACAAATTTAAATTATCGAGAAACATATATACTTAATACAAGATTATAATAATGTTGTTTTATAATTTCAAATCAAATAAACATTTACATATTTACATATATTTACGTACTTTTTACATCAAGCTAAATTTTCTTAAAATTCGACCATAATATATGTATTTTATGGTATAGAAATTGAATTCACATTAGCATATATATCCCACAGACCCATTAAGATATTTGATTAATAAATATCATTAATTCTTTTTGCTAAGCAATATAATTCTTTAATCAAATAAAAATGTTTGTTTGTAATACAACGTAAAATAATATTTTGGAAATAAAAGGTTATTAAATGAAATTATTATTATGGATATTCAATATGACCTCTTGTTTGTTGGTAAAATACGAATAAATATAGGATTCAACTATCAAATAAAAGAAGGGCATAAATTGAATTTATTGATTTAGAGCGAATTATGTTGAGCAGAGGCATGCAGTGCACTGTTCTTAAGTAGAAATTTTACCCCTCCGAGAACTTTTCTCGGTCCTAAGGTCACTGACGAAATCCTACTCCAAGATTCAACGGCTCTTCATCCAACTAATCAGCACTTGAAATAGTTGAATGACTCATAAACAACTTCTAATTTTCCTTACTCAAATTAAAAAATTACCACACACACACACACACACACACACACACACACACACACACATATATATATATATATATATATATATGGGGTTCCATCCACGATAGGATTCTTTGTGGATGGAACCCCTATATATATAATCGACAAGTTAAGTAAAAATATATATATATATATATATATATATATATATATATATATAATGTGAAAATGAGCTCTTTCTTTCTTTTTCACTATCTCTGCTACAAGATGATCTTTATATATATTTTATGATAAACCTTCCTTCTCCTTTATATATGTATAGAAGGTAACATGCAAGCGATAATATCTCTTTAATATGTATTCATATATATTAGCGATTACAAAATCTCCATAAATATATTAATTATAACTTATTCAATTTACACATTAAACTCTTTTAATGGTACATCACCAAAATTTATGAATATATTTATTTTTATTTAACTTTGTAATATATTATTTTGTATAAATTACAAAAATTCCCCACATATTACAAAGTAAAAATAAAATAAATTGAGTAAGAAATATAAGAATGCAGTGCGTTAACACTGGTGTCTTTTAGACTATGAACCAATGTATAAAGTGAATAGGACTTGATTCACAAGAATTTGGTGAAATAAAAATTTCTATGAACCTTCTTCCTTATTATGAATCAGTAATCATATTACTCATACTACAAACTCTAATTAGAAGTTGTTCTACGCGATTTGGCACATTTTGGCCTTGCGCCATACCTGGAATTCATGAGCGCTTTAGAAAATCTGTTTTGTTTTCATAAGAGGCGGCCCCACCTCTACACTCATATAGGTGTTTTCATCAAATGCGTTCTACAATACACATCACCCAACAGGACTATGGAAAATATTAAGAGTATATAACTTAACCTCTAACATTGTAGAATTACACTATCCTACACCATAGGGATGAACTCAAATATTTATAAAATGGATAGTGTCTCAACCAATCAACCAATGACTTGTTGTTACCCATATGAACATACTTCCTGGGATTACCATTCATATAGGTTGGGTTATCATCACTGTTGATTTTTGTAATAGACAGTAGTCCCATCCCCCTCGATGTATTGCTCACTAGCCTCGTGCTTAGTGGCTTTGTCAGAGGATCCACAAGATTTAACTCTGACCTAACAAAATTATGTCTTGGGCGTATATGCCTATTCTTGTTATTATAGCTCTTATTCTTAGCTCTGCCTATAGCAGCTTGGCAATTACAATGTAGAGACACAGATGGAACTGGTCTCGTCCACAAGGAAATATTTCCCAAAAGATTTTTGAGCAATTTCTACTTGAACTCGCCTTCTCCTCAAGGCAATAAACTCAGACTCCATAGTAGAGCGAGCTATACAAGTCTGTTTAGTAGACTTCCAAGAAACTGCTCCGCCTCCTAAGGTAAATATGTAGCCACTCGTGGATTTGATTTCATCTGAATCAGAGATCCAATTGACATCACTATAGCCCTCAAGAACTGCAGGATTACCACAGTAATACAAACCAAATCCAATAGTACTTCGCAGATACTTGAGTATTCTACATAAAGCAGTCCAATGATCCTTATTAGGATTATGAGTGTATCTGCTGAGTCTATTAACTGCATATAATATATCAGGTCTTGTACAATTAGTAAGATACATTAAGTAACCTATGATTTGGGCATACTCAGATTGAGATACACTTGGTCCCTCATATTTTTTTTAAATGTAAACAGGAATCATACGGAATCCTAACAAGATTAACATTGCCTTAACAAGATACCCCCACACTTTAAGGTATTTCAAATTAGGTAAATGATTTACCCAAAGCTCAAAAGGTGTTTTTCCAATTTTC
The DNA here is from genome assembly GCA_020205605.1 of Panax ginseng. NCBI lineage: Eukaryota > Viridiplantae > Streptophyta > Magnoliopsida > Apiales > Araliaceae > Panax > Panax ginseng. The sequence continues at coordinate 5,634,444 of CM035146.1, forward strand.
ACCAACAGGTAACTTTATATACACATTATACACACACGAGTACTTGACTATTCATATTGGGAATTAAAAATTTGAACTTTGCATGCAAATATGCATGCAATGTATATCATCACGTCCCTTTAAATTCAAAATTAATGTGACGCCCCCAAAACAAGTATACATCACCCATCTTGGGTCGCCAAATACATGGTACAAAATTTAAATACAACTTAATTATACAACAGTCGTGTAAAATACGACAAAATATAATCTAAGAGTTTTTAATAAGAATATCGTCATCTATACAATATATAAACTCAATGGAGTCCTCATTACATTTATTGTCACACTATTTAACAGAATAGTGAGGACTACTAATGCTATCATCTGAACTGTCACTCCGTTCCCCTACTAGTCCCGACTACGTTCTCATTTCCTGAAGAGAACAGTGAAAGAAAGGGTGAGTTCAACTAGCCCAGTAAGAAATATTATGACTAAGATAATGCAGAATAATTTCTCATTAGCCTTCAACAGTGTTAAACTAATAAAATATAACAAACATCAAGTTTAACTGTAGCGAAACAAGCAATCCATTAGAAGAGTCAAGTATAGAATAAAAGCTATTATCTTCTATGATTTAAAAGATTTTTCATCACTTTTATCGCTGAGACTCAGCTTAATAAATAAATTAACCACATCATCCTTGCACTACGGTCAAGGATATTCATTAGTATCACGACCACAAATTATCCATGCACTACGGGCCAAGTATATTCGTGTATTCATCAATGGTCATGATCATGCCAATAACTGTCCATCAATGCACTACGGGCCAATGAGGACTTTTACCACATCATTTGTAACATTACGGCCATGATTATCTTAGAATAATCCTCGGTCATAATCATACCAAGTCCATCTATGCACTACAGGCCACAGATGACTTTCAACATAATATAAACATGAGTATGATGACAATGATATAAGAATTCAATAAAACAAGTTCAAGAATTAATTTATCCAGGAACCAATAACGTCCAAATTGTCAACATGATACTGCTTTGTGGAGTAAAATTTAAGAATGCTCAGAAGAATATTTCCATGAAAAGATACTGGATGAAGCGCAAATATCAAGGATATTCCACTAATTTCATGGAGTATAAAAGCCAAAACTTTAACCAACTGAGTATAATAAAGAATAGAATAACAAAAAGAATTCACCAGAGCGCGATAATACTTCGCCTGATGCAGGTTATTCCAACAAAATAATAAATAATGGAACCAGGTCATGCGTAAATGCACATACATGATATTCCAACTGAATAATAAAGAGTGGAATAACAGCAGAATTCACCATGCATACGATAGACCGCACAGACATGTTATTCCATCAAAATAATAAATAATGGAACTAGGTCATGCGTAATACGCACATACAGGATGTTCCAACAGAATAATAAAGAATGGAATAACAGAAGAATTTCACCATGTATGCGGTACTTCGCATAGACATGTTATTCCAATAGAATAATAAATAACGGAACCAGGTCATGCGTAATTCGCACAGACAGGATGTTCCAACTGAATAATAAGGGATGGAATAACAATAGCTCTCTTCAAGAACACGAAAGAAATAATACCCCTTACAACTGTTGAACGAAAATAATATTCCTACGAATATTGAACGAAGATGATATTCCTTATGAATATTGAACGAAAATAATATTCATACGAATACGAAAAAATAATATCTCTTCAGAATATGAAATAAATAATACCCCTTACCTTAGAAAAACTGGATACTAGAATAGTGAGGTAGCAGACTTCTCTTCTTCTTTCTCTCTATAATTTTTCTCTGTAATAATTGCTCTAAAGCTTTTGTGAATTGGTGAAAAATGAAGGAAGAATGAACTTCTATTTATAGGAAAATATAGTTTCGATAATTGCACGTTTTGGGGCTTGAAATATTACAGTATAATACCTTCCTCTTTTTCTTCATTTTTAATTTAGTTCTGCAAGTATTATCAAACTTGCACCACCTCCCCTAATAGTAAATAATGTGAATTAATAGTTCATTCATGTGACTCAATAGTATAATCATGTGAAAAAAAAACTAATTACAGTATAGTACTTTCAACTATACCTCTATTTTAACTTAGTCATGCAAGTATTATCAATCTTGCACCAACTCCCCTAATAGTACAAGAATGTGATTCAATAGTACACACATGTGAACAAATAGTTATATAAACATGTGAATTAGTAGCAATTAATTGCTCATTTATTCGATAAATTACCTGATTTATCAATATAACCCCCATACATCAATTATCATTGAAATAGATGTCGATTTCCACTAACACTAATAATCCCAACACAATGGAACTATCAAATTCATCTTTAATCAACACAACTTATTCATCATTAGTATTATAACTCACAATATTTAACAATCAGGTCGTTCCTGTGAGGAAGGGGTTTTAGATAAGGATTTCTCCTTATTATGTAGCGCAATTAGGTGACCAAACATCTCCTCGATGAAACTTCAGACATTGTCAATATTGTAAATAATAATATGAATAACTTTATCGTCTCAATTATTGATTTAATAATAATAAATATAATGCAGATTATACTATGACAATAATTGAATCAATAATATGAGAGATATGATGCAACAATTATCACGTAGTAATAATTGAGTATAAGCGAGTGACTTCTCACGTAAAGCATCAATAATCAATACCTGGTGTCTACTTATACAACCACGCCAGACATCGTACTTTTACTTTAGGGTAGTTCAACGGTTTTAACGGTAACACTCGTACCGTTATTTTTATAAAAGATAATTACGTCATTTTCTAACTACGATAATACTTAGTTATGGGGTCCACCAATGATTGTCTTGTCGTGACAAATATTCCTGGTTAAAACGAATATTCCCCGACCAATCGAATATTATATAACCACTTGCTTACTTTGTAAAATTTGTAAATATTACCCATAACTATAACATTATATCAAATCCACACCATAATATTCAAAAATATATTTTGAGAAAATTATTCTTTATTCATAAAAGTTGGGGTCTTACAATTAATGCAGAGAATTAGTAGTAGTACTAGTATTAATTTGTTTAAGATTACATTCCCCATAATTGTGGTTTAAAGTGAAGTCTCTTTCCTATAAAACTATACCGAAGAAAAAAAACTAAACCAAGTCCTAGTATCAATACACCTCCGGACCATTTCTTCATTCCCACTCACTTTAAACTTTATGTGAAACTTTTTTTTTAAAATATGAAGGCAAACTTAAGCAGCCCTTGTAATCGGCTTCTTTACCGTTAAGAAACATGAATTAGACAGTAATCTAACACTCAAATATTCTTCTCCTATCATCTTCTTTTACACATCAAACATTCTAAGCACACTGTACTTTTTATGGGCTCTTCTTGTTTTGAAGTGATATAAGTGTAAAATCTTGTTTGGATCTATAAAACAGAATAGAAAGCTGCAAAAATAATTTTCTTGATTTAGCTAGTCAGATCTCTTTGATACCTTGAATTATTTCAGGCAAAGCATCCGACCTAGAAAGCAATATATGCATATGAGCCCAAACAAACAACATAGGCATACATATCATCAAATCAATAAGGTAGGGCCTTTTCCCAGTATGTTGGATTTTTCTCACTTTCATTTGTCTAGAATTACCTCCATTTTCATTATGTTTATTTGTTTGTTTCACAAAACTCGCCTCACATGAATAATAAATAAAACCTTATTCATGTAAATAAGATTTTGTAAAAGTATTAAAATTTCTACTTAAGATTGTTGGTAAAATACGAATAAATATAGGATTCAACTATCAAATAAAAGAAGGGCAGAAATTGAACTTATCGATTTAGAGCGAATTATGTTGAGCAGAGGCGTGCAGTGCACTATCATTAAGTAGAAATTTCACCCATCAGAGAACTTTTCTCGGTGCTAAGGTGTGACGCCCCCAAAATAGGTCCAATCCATCCAACCTATTCTGAGTCGCCAAATACATGGTAAAGAAAATAACTACAACTTTATTACTATAATTGTCGTGCAAAATATAACAACACATATATTATGAGTTTTGATACAAATATATACCAACTGTGACTCATGTCCCAACCTTGGATAGCACGTCACAATGACACCTTACATAAAGGTACAATCAATAACTATTTTAGCAATTAAAATCTTTGGGAAGTGCTCAAGGAAACTTTCGTACATGGGAGGCCATGCGTCTAGGTTATGATAGATATCATATGTCCACAGATTTATCCTTGGTTGACCTAATAGACCCCAAAGAAAAACGAGAAGATTACTATCATGTTCTTTCCAATGGTGAGTCTTATCTTGACATATAACTATCTCCACTGTCTCCAGTTGAAAATTATATTTCAAATAAACTCCAAGATCATATAGGTAGTGCTCGTAGATATACTCAACAAGTGGATGCACTGATGACCTGTCTTATGATAACACGAGGTTGTATGTCATTAGACATCTTGTATGATAGTGGCAAAACACCCTTCCAACATTGGGTTCGCCTCACCCTATTTGATTCACCAAATATAACTACTAAATGATGACCCCCGTTCTATTCCTCTGTTATTTCGCTTTCGATCCAATTTACACTCTTATTACACGAAAGGAATTGTGAAGAAAAGGGTGAGCACAACTAGCTCAGTAAAGAATATCATGACTAAAGATAATTAAATTATTAATAGCCTTCATCAATAATAAATAAGAGATTTAGAACATATGGTAGATAATAAAAAATTTCAAACATAGTTGCAGCGGAATGAGCAATCCATTAGAAGAGTCAAATAGACCATAAAGTCTATTATCTTCTCCATGTTAAAAGTCCACCAACAATGTTTTAACCCTGTAACATTAATCAACAGTTCCTGTCCACAATCATGTGAATAACTCATAATCATAATTGTAGTTCTAAATTCCTTTTTCGCATTCGGAGCGAAGATAATTTTCATCACTTTGTCTTTACCGAAACATTAAAGATCATGGTTATACCAAATCACGGTTCTGTTTATAATCATACTATTAAATTCATCTTTTGCACTACGGGCCAAATATATTCATTATCATTTCATCTTTTGCACTATGAGGCCAAAGATATTCAATGTGAGTTATCTTTGCACATCTTCTGAGCCAAAGATATTAATATCTCAAAGAAATACATAATCATTTCGAATTTATATAAACCATAATTATAACCATGTTGATAAATTCACCTTTGCACTTAAGCTAAAAATATTCAATTGTAAATTCAATGGTCATGATCATACCAGTCAACGATTCAACTTTGCACTACTGGCCAAAGAGAACCCATAGTCACGACCATACCAATAATCTACCCATCTTTACACTCAAGTCAAAGAGAAATTTCATCACCAGGATTATAAAAATGTTATATATGATAATAAAAACAATATAATCAACATATAGATTTAATCTCAAGAGTAATATTCATAAATTAACGATAATTTGGTCAGAAAAAGAAACCAATTTTGTCGTGAATAGTACCCCGTGAATAGTAACTCATGAATAGTAACTCGTGAATAGTAACTCATGAATAGTAACCTCGACATGAAAAAGATAGAAACTCCACAATAAAATCTATACCAATATTTTGGTATAATGATATTAAAAGAATAACATTTCTTAAACTTATAAACAATTTATTTTAATTGTTTACACTTTACTAAATAAAGCATTTAATCATCCTAAAATGCCAAACTCATAAGATTTCATCACCAATAACCAAAACCCTCATCAAAAATCTGCATATACCTTATATAGGATTCTCAAGCCATAAAATCATATTTTCCAATTTTCTTACTTCACATAACATATTTAATTCATTTACTCATAACTAGTCCATTTTCATGAAAAATACCAAATCAGTACAAACAAATCTTCTTTTCTGGGATTTAGCAGAATATAGTTCCATATTGAACATAGATTTTTCTCGGAATTTTTAAAATTCATTTACTATTTTTTATATGGCCAAAACTGCAGAATATTTAGACATTTATCATAAACTGTACTTTTATCCAAAAATTCTGAAATTTACAGAGTATACTTCTGTTATATATATATATACTCCCAATATAAATTTTACCAATTTTGGAGTTAACCACAAGGAGTTATAAGGGTTTACTTTTAAAATAGTCTTTTCCCATAAAATTCATAACTACTAATCTATACATCCAAAAATCGCCATTTTTGGACACAATCTAGAAAACTCATAATATTATCATTTCAAAATTTTCCAGAATTTTTGAAGGTCAGAAAAATTATGAAACTAAAAAACATAACAACCCTTACAATCCCTTACCTCAAAAGAGCAGTACTTCTGACTGGATATCGGATATGACAGGAAACTTGCACTAATGAATAGCAACTCACCAAGTATCTAAATACTCACAAAATACGCTCGATAATATAGAGAGAGAAAACTTGTTTATGGTGTGATTTTCAATTCTAACTCAAAGACTCTATTTATAGGAAAATGTTTAAGTAGCCAAGAAGACTTGACACATTACACGATGGCTTTTACTGCTACTATTATCACCCACCACATTTGAAATAAAATTCAGCACATTTCTTCACTAACAACAAGTGGGGCCCCCGTAATTCTAGAATTTTCCACCAAAATCATTTATAAACCTAATTTAGAATCGGTCACCTCTTAAAATTCATAACAAATTATCGTTCATTTTTAACGGTTCAAAATTTGTGAACATATACTCAACTTATATATGTATAACATATCCAAAAATCACAACGATCCAACTATTGATTAAAAATTATAACTCATAATATATCCCGAAACGTTGATTTGATCTTTTAATACCTCCAATCCGACAAAATACTGATAAAACACCTCAACAACAATTCCTTTATTTATAACCACATAAATAAATCTATCATTTATATCTACATCAAATAAATATTTCCTTATCATATAAATTAATAATTAATTATTCACAAATAATATTATGGAATCACAATTATAATGACGGTAGTCCTCAGGAAGCAGGGGACTTTTCGATAAGGATTTCTTTTCTTGGTGGCGCAATTAGGTGACCAAACCTCTCCTTGATGAGAACTTTTAGACATTGCCAATAATCTTTATCTAATAATATTATCCAAATAATATGAAGTATTGATCCGATAATGGGAAACATCAGTGCAATGACAATTATTGAAAGCAAAGAATAATATAAAATATCAACGTAACAATTATTGAACCAATAAAATAAAATATTGAGCAGTAATTCTCGTAACAATTATTGAGTAGTGCCTTCTTACGTAAGAATCAATAATTCAACAATAATCATGCAATCTGGGTATGCTTCTTATGCAACAACGCCAGACATTATATTTTAACCATAGGGTATTCCAATAGTGTTAGCAGTAACAACTATGCCGTTATTTATAAAAACTCAAATTTGTCGTTTTCTTCATCCAAGCGATTATTACATTATGGGGCCCCACAAATGGTCAAGCGCCATCGCATTTAATATTCTCTTAATTGACAAGAATATTCCACGACCAAACGAATATTCTCCGACAACAATAAGTATTTTATAGCCACTTGCTTATTTTGAAATAATTTCACATATCACCTTTAACTTTAAACTTTTATCAATTTAACCATTTACTAAATAATAATTAGAAGAAAAATTGAATACTTTTATTTCATAAAATTCGGGGTCTTACATAAGGTCACTGACGAAATTCTACTCCAGAATTCAACGGCTCTTCACCCAACTAATCAGCACTTGAAATAGTTGAATGAACTAGGAACAACTTCTAATTTTCCTTACTCAAATTAAAAAATTAACACACACACACACACACACACACACACACACACATATATATATATATATATATATATATATATATTATCAGCAAGTTAAGTGTATATATATATATATATATATGTTATCAGCAAGTAGTATATATATATTATGTGAAAGTGAGCTCTTTCTTTCTTTTTCACTATCTGCTACAAGATGATCTTTATATATATTTTATGATAAGCCTTCCTTCTCCTTTATATATGTATAGAAGGTAACATACAACGGTAAAATCTCTTTAATAGGTATTAATATATATTAGCAGTTACAAAATCTCCATAAATATATTAATTATAACTCATTCAATTTACACATTAAACTCTTTTAATGGTACATCACCAAAATTTATGAATATATTTATTTTTATTTAACTTTGGAATATATTATTTTGTATAAAATACAACATTGTTTGTCTATGATTAATAATTTTAGTATATCATTATTATGGTATCTATTTGTTCTGAGATGCCAGAGAAAATTATAACTTTTTACAAAAAAATTATAAAATTTGAAATTTAGAGCAAGAGCAAAAGCAAGAGTTTATACATATATAAAAACGAATTAATGTCGTAAAAGGGTGCCCCTTTACCGTTTTTGGTAGACCTCTAATAGTTTTTGACTAATCTTTTGAAATATTTGTAAGACCCTGAATTTTACGAAATGAAAGTATTCAATTTTTATTATTATTATTCTATTTAGTAAATGGTTAAATTGATAAAAGGTTAAAGTTAAGGGTGATATGTGAAAAAATTTCAAAGTAAGCAAGTTTTCATAAAATAATCGGTGATAAAAGTACAGTAATACGCGTGGTTGCATAGTAGCATACTGTATTGATTATTGATGCTTACGTGAGAAGTCACTCAGTTATACTCAATTATTACTACAGTAATTGATGCATCATATCTCTCATATTATTGATTCAATTATTGTCACAGTATCATCTGCATAATATTTTATATTATTAAATCAATAATTGAGATGACAAGATTTTCATATTATTATTTGCATTATTGATGATGTCTAGAAAGTTCTGTCGAGGAAAGGGGTTTGGTTACCTAATTGCGCGCCAATAGGGAGAAATCCTTATCGAAAATCCCCTCTTTCCTGGGAATGATCTGGTTGTTTAATAGTGTAAGTTATAATATTAATGATGAATAAGTTCGTGTTGATTAAAGATAAAATTGATATTTTCATGGTGTTGGGATTATTAGTGTTAGTGGAAATCGACATCTATTCTGATAATAATTGATGTTTGGAGGTTATATTGACCAATCGGATAATTAATCGGATAAATGAACAATTAATTGCTATTAATACACATGCTTATAACTATTTGTTCACATGTGTGTACTATTGAGTCACATGCATGTACTATTAGGGGAGGTGGTGCAAGATGGATAATACTTGGATGACTAAATAAAAAATGGAGGTATAGATGAAGGTACTATACTGTAATTATTTTTTTCACATGTATAGAACTATTGAGTCACATGATTGTACTATTGATTTACATGATATACTATTAGGGGGGGTGCAAGTTTGAGAATACTTGCAAGACTAAATTAAAAATGAAGGAAAAGATGAAGGTATTATACTGTAATATTTCGAGCCCCAAAACGTGCAATTATCGAAACACTATATTTTCCTATAAATAGAAGCTCATTCTTCCTTCATTCTCACCAAGTCACTAAGACTGCAAGAGCAATTATAGAGAGAAGCTATAGAGAGAAAGAAGAAGAGTATTACGCTACTTCACTTATTCCGAAGATCTAGTCTTTTTACGAGGTAATAAGAGTGTAAATGGAATTGACGAGATGTAACATGGGATTAGAACGACGATTTATATTTGTTGAGGTTCTCCTTAAAGATGAAAATAATTTTATTGAGAACTTCGAGATAAGTGTGTTGTATTTTTATCGACATTTAATAGTTATATTTGGTGAATCAAATAGGGTGAGGCGAACCCAACTTTGGAAGGGTGTTTTGCCACTATCATACGAGATGTCTAATGACATACGACTTCGTGTTATCATAAGAAAGGGTTGTGCACATCCACTTGTTGAGTATATCTACGAGCACTACCTATATAATCTTGGAGTTTGGTTGAAGTATAATTCTCAATTGGAGACAATGAAGATAATTATATGTCAAGAGAAGACTCACCATTGGAAAGAACATGATAGTAATCTGTTCGTTTTTCTTTGGGGACTATTGGGTCAACCAAGGATAATTCTTGAGTCATATGATATCTATCATAACTTAGATGCATGGCCTCCTATGTACGAAGGTTTCCTTGAGCATTTTCCAAAGATTTTAATTTCTAAAACAATTATTGATTGTACTTTTATGTAAAGTACCATTGTAAGGTTTTGTGGTCGAGGCATCATGAGAGTTACATATATTTATATTAAAACTCACAACTTATGTGTTGTTGTACTCTGCACGACAGTTCAACAGTTGTATAAATGAAGTTTGTATTTGATTTTTGTAGTGTGATATCTGGCGACTCAGAATGGGTCGTGTGGACCTATTTTGGGGCGCCACAAATGGTATCGAACTTAGGAATATGGTCACAATGAGATATGAGTCTAGAACTAGGAGGGAGAGGCAGAGTAATATACTTCATTAGTGTGTGTGACTACCCAAGTTGAAATTGTTTACTTGATAAGTGACAAATTGTGATATGTCAATTAACCTTTGTTTTGAAGATATATTCTAGAATGATATCCGAAATACGTGAAATGAGCAATGAGAAAAATCATAATCTGAGAGGAAATAAGCTGGGAAGGTACAATCCGAAAAGAAAGCAAGTATTCTCATCTCTTGAACTATTGCACGTAAATTTTGAGGCGAAATTTCATAAGGGGGGGAGATTGTAAGACCCCGAATTTTACTGAAATGAAAGTATTCAATTTTATAATTATTATTCTATTTAGTAAATGGTTAAATTGATAAAAGGTTAAAGTTAAGGGTGATATGTGAAAAAATTTCAAAGTAAGCAAGTTGTCATAAAATAATCGGTGATAAAAGTAAAGTAATACGCGTGGTTGCATAGTAGCATAAGGTATTGATTATTGATGTTTACATGAGAAGTCACTCAGTTATACTCAATTATTGCTACAGTAATTGATGCATCATATCTCTCATATTATTTATTCAATTATTGTCACAGTATCATCTGTATAATATTTTATATTATTAAATCAATAATTGAGATGACAAGTTGTTCATATTATTAGTTGTATTATTGATGATGTCTAGAAAGTTCTGTCGAGGAAAGGAGTTTGGTCACCTAATTGCGCGCCAATAGGGAGAAATCCTTATCGGAAAGCCTCCTCTTTCCTGGGAATGAACTGGTTGTTAAATATTGTAAGTTATAATATTAATGATGAATAAGTTTGTGTTGATTAAAGATAAAATTGATATTTTCATGATGTTGGGATTATTAGTGTTAGTGGAAATCGACATCTATTCCGATAATAATTGATGTTTGGAGGTTATATTGACCAATCGGATAATTAATCGGATAAATGAGCAATTAATTACTATTAATTCACATGCTTATAACTATTTGTTCACATGTGTGTACTATTGAGTCACATGCATGTACTATTAGGGGAGGTGGTGCAAGATTGATAATACTTGGATGACTAAATTAAAAATGGAGGTATAGATGAATGTACTATACTGTAATTATTTTTTTCACATGTATAGAACTATTGAGTCACATGATTGATTCACATGATATATAATTAGGGGAGGTGGTGAAAGTTTGAGAATACTTCTAGGACTAAATTAAAAATGAAGGAAAAGATGAAGGTATTATACTGTAATATTTTGATCCCAAAACGTGCAATTATCTAAACACTATATTTTCCTTTAAATAGAAGCCCATTCTTTCTTCATTCTCACCAATTCACTAAGACTCAAAAGAACAATTATAGAGAGAGAAGCTATAGAGAGAAAGAAGAAGAATATTCTACTACTTCACTATTCCAGTATTCAGTCTTCTTCTGAGGTAATAAGAGTGTAGCTGGGTCGAGCGGAGGTAACATGGGATTAGAACGGTGGTCTATAGCTGTTGAGGTTCTCCTTAAACAGTATAGAAATAATTTTATTGAGAACTTTAGAAAAGTGTATTGTATTTTTATACGACATTTAATAGTTATATTTGGTGAATCAAATAGGGCGAGGCAAACCCAACTTTGGAAGGGTGTTTTTCCACTATCATACGAAATGTCTAATGACATACGACTTCGTGTTATCATAAAAAAGGGTTGTGCACATCCACTTGCTGAGTATATCTACGAGAACTACCTATATAATCTTGGAGTTTGGTTGAAGTATAATTCTCAATTGGAGACAATGAAGATAATTATATGTCAAGAGAAGACTTACCATTGGAAAGAACATGATAGTAATCTGCTCGTTTTTCTTTGGGGACTATTGGGTCAACCAAGGATAATTCTCGAGTCATGTGATATCTATCATAACTTAGATGCATGGCCTCCCATGTACGAAGGTTTCCTTGAGCATTTTCCAAATATTTTAATTTCTAAAACAATTATTGATTGTAATTTTATGTAAAGTACCATTGTAAGGTGTTGTGGTCGAGGCACCATGAGAGTTACATATATTTGTATTATAACTCACAACTTATGTGTTGTTGTACTCTGCACGATAGTTCAACAGTTGTATAAATGAAGTTTGTATTTGATTTCTGTAGTGTGATATCTGACGACTCAGAATGGGTCGTGTGGACCTATTTTGGGGGCGTCACAATATTGACCATCAAAATCCTACTTATACGTTTGAATTGGAGTAATAAAAATGGGAATAGAATTAATTCCTATGGAATGAAAAAAATTGTGTTTAGTTGCGATTAGAATTGATTGAACCATTCTTATTTCTCCCAAATTTTATTTCTTGGGGGAAGGAGAGTATGAAATACCTTATTTCAACTAGAACGGAATAAATCATTCTACTCTCCATTTCATTCCTTCCATCTAAACGTAATATACAAGTTGGTATCACCATTTGGTAACAATGTATTTTTATGGTATCTACTGCAATGTTATAAATGACTTGTCAGATTATAATTAATGGATATTTCGTCAGATATGACTGAGTATAATGATTATAATCAATAATTATCGTTGATGTCATTTTGTATCCTCTTTTTGTATTCAATATTCTTTAAAGATATTATCAACATTTTTAAAACGAGTATTGTTATGATGACAAAATAATCTTACAAAAAATAATTTACAAAATAATGTGATAAAATATGTTAGGAATAAGCATGTGAATGATATTCCTATTTACATATGATTTGATTATGATATATATGAATGAATATGCAAATATGCTTGCATTAAGAAAAGCTGTAAAGTCCTTTGATAGATAATAGAAACATGTGTACAAGGACTTAGAATGGATTGATCAAATATGTTAGGTTGATCCTACATAAACAAAACAGCTTTGGAAAGTCCTTAAAAAGAAATGATGTACAAGGACTATAATTATAAAAAGATCAAGCATGTTAGGTTGATCTTATGATGTAATAGATAGGTATGTCTGATCGTCGAGCACTGCACCAAAAATCGTAGTCTGCTAGGAGAGTTAAGGAAAACTTGAGAGCTATCGAGGCAGAATCGTAGTCTGCAGGATAGTAGATCTCGGAGTTCGTAGACTGCCAGGAGAGACGAGGAAGGATCGTAGAGTGTCGAGTAGAACTTCCTCGGAGCCATAGTCTGCTGAGGAAATCATGTTCAGAATCATAGAGACAGCCTGCCAACGAGCCGACCAAGCATCTGCCGAAAAATCAAGAATCGTAGACTACACTCGAAGTCGTAGAGTCTACTGATGTAAAAGCTAAGTCAAAGATAGTAGACTACACTCGGAGCCGTAGAGTCTATTGATCGTATCAAAGGCAGAGATCGTAGTCGATCAAGATCAGATGAAAACAACGAACACAAAGTCATAAATCGTAGAGTGTCAAGATCTCGATCTCGAGTCGTGAAGGTGTACACAAATTGAAGGTCAATCAGAGTATAGAAATAAGACTTCAACAGGATGTGCTCACAATGCCAAGGCAAAATCGTAGAGCAAATACGATTCTCAATAAATGAGCACTCCCAGAATATCCAAAGAAATGAAGCCTCTGGTTGGTACTGCAAAGATACATCCCACCTAAATGAAACTAGAGAGCACTCAACGAATGGTATGTAAGCTAACAGAAGATCTAAGCACCAACTCAATCAACATCCAGATTGAGTTGTGAAGCCATTCGAGATGAAGTCTTCCACAAGTTGATCAGAAGAAGACTTCAACAACTGACTAGGGAAAGTCAGCAAGTGCAGTAGCTGTCAAGTAAATAGAAGAAGACGATCTTGAAAGCAACCATGATCGTAGTGTTTGCTAAACAAAGAAGGAACTGATGGAGTGTATATAAAGATACTGGTCAGCCTCTGAAGAACAATGCTAAAGTGATTAAGCATTGGGTCAATCCATTGATGATAAGTGAATGGGAGATCACAAGGAGAAAGCTAGCTAGACACGCCATAAATCTGAAGTGTCTTGCTATTCAGAAGGGGCCAGAACAAAGAGTCAAGCCATCGAAGATCCGAGAGCATCGAGGCAAAGCGAAGTGTTGAAGACCTTTGCAGAGAAGGAAGAGGTGTTCTACATTGAAGATCCAATCAACACTCTTCAAGATCATAGTGTTGTCTCTACCAGTCAACAAGACATTACGATCAGGTCCAAGAAGACATGCATCAGAATCGTAGAGTTCGAACAACTGAAGATTGAAGCATTGACAACAGTTCAATCTGAAGGTTGATAATCAAACAAGAGCTTATTGAGAGTATCAATGCAAAAGGACAACCTCTGATCGAGAAATTAGAAGGAGGAAATAAAGTCGTCGACCTACCCGAGACATCAAAGTGACATCTCTGACGTGGTAGGTGAAACAGTAGACTGTAGTGTCAGATATTCAGAAAAATTTGTCATGTCACATCTGCAGTCTACACCAAATAACTCGAGACCTGCGAATCATTTCAAAGAGCTTTCAACGGCTACTTCTCAACGGGAAGATTGGGAAGGAGTATAAATAAGCCAGAGCTTCAACGATCAAGAGGGGCTGATGATTGTTATGTTGCAGAATCGTTGAGTTGGTAAAATGCTAATGTTGATTCTACAAGTTCCACCTGAGCTTAACAGAACAAGTCTCAGTGGCAGTGAGACTACGAAGGTGGAAGTGAAGCAGCTTTGAAGAAGGACTTAAACAAACCAAAGCTTCACTCAACAAAGATGAGAATTCCACTTGAATTGGCATCTAAGCTAAGAGCCGAGAAGGACAAGAAGATAACATTTAGAAGAATGGCAAAGCATAAAGAAGATCCTGAGAGCCATTCTACGATTCACCATGAACCTAAAGCTGAAGCAGAGCAAGTGCAGAACCATGTCTTCCAACATGTCAAGAAGGGTTCAGGAAATGGTGATGGTGCACAGCTGACACTACATGAAGATGAGCATAACAGAAGAAGATCAGCTGCACCAAAGAAGATGTGGTCCAAACTCGAAGCAGAATGCAAAGAGGACCACACCAAGCTGTTAAGTACAAAAGATGATAAAGCTTAACGACATCTTAGCAGCTCAGCACCAACAACAACTACAAACAACAACAAGAAGAAGCCAAGGCCTGAGGGGTCCTTGTCCGTAGGGATTAAATGAAGTTCCAACCCTGCTGAGCTTGAAGAGTTTCTAGAGAACTAGAGAAGTTCCAAGGCTGCTGGCCTTGAAGAGTTCTAAGTGAACTAAAGTCCCAAGGCTGCTGGCCTTGAAGGAATCTTAGTGATTCAGGGTGCTTGTGACGCCCCCAAAATAGGTATACAACACCCATTCTGAGTCGTCAAAATATATGGTACAGAAATAACTACAACTTTATGAATACAACATAAAAACTGTGAGTTTAAATACAAATATTGTCATATAGACAATATCCACACTCAAATAAGTCCTCATTATAATTATTAATACACTATTTTACAGAATAGTGAGGACTACTAGAACCACTTCTAGAACCATCATTCCACACCCCGACTAGTACTTGCTACATTCTCGCCTCCTGAGAAAAAAAATGGAACAACAAGGAAAAGGGTGAGCTCAACTAGCCCAGTAAAGAACATTATGAATAAGATAATATAAAACAAATTATCGTTAGTCTTCAACAGGGAAAAATCTAATAGAATACAATAGACAACAAGTTTTAAATTAATATTCGCAGTGGAAATAATAATTCATTAGAAAAGTTAAGTAGAGAATGAAATCTACTATATTCTATATATGAATTTAAAAGTTCATCATCTATCTTTTATCCCTGTAACATCAATCAATATATATCTGGAATCAAATATTCATCTTTTGCACTATGTGCCAAAGATATTCATCAGTTGGTCATGTTCATCTAAACACCTGTTCATCTTTGCACTACGGGCCAAAGATATTCATCAGAAATCATTCATCTTTGCACTACATGCCAAAAATATTCAGTAATATCATCATTTAGGACTGAGGATGAGGAAAAATATTTTAAAAAAAACGAATCTAGTGAAACAAAAGAATAAATATTAATTATTCGTATTTCAACTATTCCATGTCCAAAAATACCTCATAAATAATCATAGTGGAGTAAAATTCAAGAATGATCAAAACATGGATACAATCAAAGCTAGTATCTATAATAGATATTTTGGACAAAAAGAAGAAAATTTTATTTTTTGGTGAATAGTGTCGTATTCGTGAATAAGTCAGATATCGTGAATAAGTGTCGATATCGTGAATAAGAACCCCACACAAAAAGTTCCAAATTTGTTAAAAAATTCAAACCAATATTTCGGCATAATGATATTAAAGAAAATAATATCATTAAGAAGAAAATAACATCTCTGACCTCAAAAGGATAGTACTTCTGACTGGAATACTGGATATAGTGCTGAAAGAACTTGCACCGTATAGCAATACTCAAAGTACTAAAATACTCACAAAACGCTCAATATATCGAGAGAGAAAGAGAAAGAAAACTTTAGTTTCTGGTGTGATTTTCCATTCTAACCTAAGCACCCTATTTATAGGAAAATGCTTAGAACACCAAAGTAGAAAATTTAATATAATATTAATATATATTATTAATTTTCCTACGCCAACCTTTGTAGATCTGAATTCAACCATTAATGTCACATGCTAGACCCACTTAACTCACCAAAAACGTTTTCTTTGAAAAAAATAATTAAAACTTCCAAAAATCAATTATTTCGGAACTTCAATAATTCATAATAAATAGTTCTTTTGTCAAAAAAATTCGAACCTTATGTCTTTCTATAGGAAATTCCATTATCTACAACTTTTCAGAAGAAAGTTTTTCCAAATTCCAAACAGAAATTGATCGAAATCAACAAACGGACGATTTTACAGGCTATAATCAAATTTCAGTCAAGAAATGGGGTCCAACGACATGTTTAACAGGTTTTAAACAACTTTTGCAATAAAAATACTCTTCCTCCTTATATAATCATATATGCCATATTCATTATAAAAAATATCATCATTATTATATTATAATAATATAATAAAATATTATTTTATCAGAAAAGATAAAATATCGATTTTCAACAATTGTCACTTTAAAAATTTTCTCCATCTATATCCACATAAAATGAATATTTTTCTCATCATATAAATCAATAATTAATTATTCACAAATAAAATTACCTAATCAAAATCATCGACAACCCGGTGGGTTTCCGGAAAGAGGGCTTTCGATAAGGATTTCTCTTCACTGGCGCGTAATTAGGTGACCAAACCTCTCCTTAGATGTAACTTTCTAGACATTGCCAATAATGTTATCTAATAATATTATTAGGATAATATGAATTATTGCTTCGATAATGGAAAATCATCGTAGTGACAATTATTGAAACAACAAGTAATATAAAATATCAATGCAACAATTATTGAATCAATAAAATAAAATAATCGAAACGATAATTATCGTAATAATTATTGAGTAGGCCTTCACGTAAGAATCAATAATTAGTGCAATACTGCAGTGCCATCTGCAACAACGCCAGACATCAGATTTTTAACCACGGGTATTCTAACAAAGATAATAAAGAATAACCACGCCATTATTTATAAACAACTTATACTTGTCGCTTTTTTTCATCCAATCGCTTTTTGTTATGGGGCCCACACAAGGTCTGCTTGTACCGTCAGTATGAATATTCCGAACAACAAGAATATTCCATGACCAAACGAATATTCTCCGATACGGTCATTTCCTCAATAGCATGGTTTCTCCACAAAACTTTTGGTATGACCTTCGCGGCGTGGGACATGCTTTTTCCTATCCAAGATAAATGAATTTTCTATAAATATTATTTTTGAATATTATGGAGTCTAAATTTGATATAATGTTATAATTTTTGAATATTATGGAATAAATTTGATATAATGGTAATATTTATAAATTTTGCAAAGTACATAAGTTGTTATATAATATTCGATTGGGTCGGGAATATTCGCTTTTAACAGGAATATTCGCATAACCAACATAATCATTGGTGGACCCTACAACAAAATTATTCATTTGATCGAGAAAAACGACAAAAATACTTTTATAAAAATTGGAAGTTTTATCGTTAATATCGTTGAACTACTCTTCAGAGTAAAAGTACAAAGAATACGCGGGTTGCATAAGAAAGCACACGATATTGATTATCGATGCTTACGTAAGAAGTCACTCGCTTTTGTTTAATTATTACACAATAATTGTTGTATAAGATCTCACGTTATTTGATTCAATTATTGTTTATATTTTTATATATTATTAAATCAATAATTGAGACGATAAGGTTATTAATATTATTATTTATAATATTAACGATGTCTAGAAGTTACACAAGGAGAGGTTTGGTCACCTAATCAGGCGTCAATATGGAGAAATCCTTATTCGAAAGCCCCCTTTTTCCGGGAAACCACTGGTCGATTAATATTGTGAATTATAATAATGATGATAAATGTTGTTAAAAATATTGAGGAGATTTTTTATTTTTATGAAGTATTTATGGACCCCCATTTACCCATTTTTTCGTAATAACCGGTAGAAAGTTATTCATTATATATATATATATATATATATATATATATATATATATATATATATATATATACTGTTCGGTGGCTTGATTGATGGGGGGGGAAATAAGGTTAGCAAGATGATTTTAAGTATAATGATTTATATATATATATATATATATATATATATATATATATATATTAAGGTGGGTGGTACAATTATTATTATTATTATTATTATTATTATTATTATTATATATATATTTATATGTATTGGTTTCGATGATTAAGGGGAGAGTCACGGGTTTATAACTCATTAGTCACTAATGTCATATATAAATATATATATATATATATATATATATATATATATATATATATTATTATTTTATTTAAAAGATTTTGCTTTTAAATATGGACCGTCCGATTAAAAGTAAATCAACTGGACCGCTCAGAAATTAGTTACTACGTATCCATTCTTCTATAAATAGAAGCTCATTCCTTCATTATTTCTTACTTAATTCATCAAACTCTAGAGAGAGAAATTATAGAGAAGTTTATAGAAAAGTATTTCGCTCATTCCCTACTTTTATATTCTGCTTCTTTTACTAGAAGAGATATTATTTTTAGATTCGTAAGGGATATTATTTCTTTTAAGGGTATTCTTTTGTAGATGAAGAGAACTTCATGTTATTCCATTCTTTATTATTCTCATTGAATAACCAAAGATAACGCGACTACCCTATACTTGGTGACATTCTTCTAATATTTCCGTCTTTATTATTATTCTGTTGTAATATCCAGTCTATGCGTTTACACCGGACCTGGTTCCATCTTTTTATTATTATTCTGTTGGAATATCATGTTTATTAGGCGTTTATGTTGGACCGATTCCGCCTTTTATTATTCTCGCTGGAACATCCCGTTTGCATTTAATTTTCACCGACCGGTTCCGTTACTTATTATTCTGTTGGAATAACCTGTCTATGCGAAGTACCGCATGCATGGTGATTTCTTTTGTTATTCCATTCGTTATTATACTCAGTTGGTTAAAGTTTTGACTTCTATACTCCATGAAATTAGTGGAATATCCTTGATATTTGCGCTTCATCCAGTATCTTTTCATGGAAATATTCTTCGAAAGCATTCTTGAATTTTACTCTACAAAGCAAAGATCATGTCGATAATTTGGACGTTATTAGATTCATGGATAAATTAATTTTGAACTTGTTTTATTGAATTCTTATATCATTGTCATCATCCTCATGTTTATATTATGTTGAAAGTCATCTGTGGCCTTAAGTAGTATGGGGATGGACTTGGTATGATTATGACTAAGGATTATTCGATGTAATCATAACCGTAATGTTACAAATGATGTGGAAAAAGTCCTCATTGGTCCGTAGTGCATTGATGGATAGTTGTTGGCATGATCATGACCATTAATGAATACACAAATATTCTTGGCCCGTAAAGTGCATGGATAATTGTGGTCGTGATACTAAAGAATATCCTCGGCCGTAAGTAAGTGGGTGATTCGATGATGTGGATTATTTATTGTCGAGTCCCAAACGATAAAAGTCATGAAAACCTTTAAATCATAGAAGATAGTAGATTTTATTCTCTACTTGACTCTTTCTAATGGATCGCTTGTTCACCGCAGCTTAAACTTGATGTTTGTTATATTTTATCGCTTTAATCACTTTTAAGGCTAATGATAATTTATTCTCGCATTATCTTAGTCATAATATTTCATCGGGCTAGTTGAGCTCACCCTTTCTTTCACTGTTCTCTTCGTGAAATGAGAATATAGCCGGGACTAGCTCTGGGAACGGAGTGATGGACCGTATGATAAGATTAGTAGTCCTCACTATTCGTGAAATAGTGTGATAATAAATGTAATGAGGACTTATTGAGTTTGTATATTGTCTAGATGATAATATTTGTATTAAAACTCACACAGATATGTTTAGTCGTATTTTACACGCATCGTTGTATAATTAAGTTGTATTTGAATTTTGTACCATGTATTTGGCGCACTCAAGATGGGTGATGTATACCTATTTTGGGGGCGCCATAGTTGGTATCAAAGCTTAGGATATGATCCCCGCTAAGATGTGAGAATAGAACTAGAGGGGAGAGACGGGAATTCTTCGCTAGTATATGACCTACCTAAGTTTTTTTTGGTATTTAATTGGCTCACGTAATATAGGATAATATGTTAAATGTCAATTAACCTTTGTTTTTGTGGCAAGATCTCAAAATGACATCCGAGAATGTTGAGAATAAGAATGGAGCACAAGAGACCGCTGATTCACCACATATCAATAATCGTGATAATGTGCATCAGAAGGCGCATAATCCTCATGCAAACAACAACACGGACCAAATGATGAATGATGGAATGTTCAGAGGCTTTATGTAATTCATGCAACAAAGAAAGTAGAGCAGCCTCGCCCAAAATATAGGTGGAAACATCGAAACTCTCTGACGGCCACCGCTAAATAGCTTCAAGGAGCCGGGACCACGTGAGTTTATTCGAGAGCCAAAACCACTTAAGGCGGAAGCATGGATAAAGCAGATCACCAAGATATTTGATGTCTGGGATGCTCCGAGGAGCAAAAGGTTCCCTTTGCCGCCTTTATGTCATGAGGAGAGGTAGACATCGGTGGGAATTCCAGAAGCATACTCAACTCCGCCGTGACCTAAAATGTCTTGGGAGAAGTTCCAAGAACTATTCAACGACAAGTACTTTTCCGAAAAGTATTCGGCTATATGAAGGAGGTGGAGTTCATCAAGTCGAAATGTAATAATATGACCGTGTCGCAAAGACGAAGCAAAGTTTGCCGAAGTTGTCCATTTAAGGCCCCACTTGGTGGATAATGAAGAGAGAATGACGCGAATGTTTTTAAGAGGTTTAAAGCCGAGATACGCCAACATCTTATTTTCATAAACCGTGGTTTGTATTCAGATGTTGTAAATAGGGCTCAATTAGTAGAGCGCGATAACGAGTCAACGCAACCAAAAAGAGAGCAACGACAAAATGATAATACCAATGAGAGAAAGCAATCATCGGCTTTAAGGACAACAAGCGTGGAGGAATCAATGTGCCGTAAGTGGTAACCACTTCGGTGGTAATCGGCCAAAACAATAAGAATGGACATTTCAAGAAGAGGAGATTCAACAATGATGGAAAGACGCCAAGACCAAAGACCAATTGTTAAGGAAGGAGAAAGACCACCCATCATATGCTTCAAATGCGAGGGAGGGACACATCACCCAAATCACGTGATGTCATCCCAAAGCATGTTATAATTGTGGAAGAGAAGGTCACTTAGCCCAATTTTGTCGCTCAATCAAGACAAGTTCACCAGATGGAGGCACCAAAGGTCATCCCTGTAAAAAAAGTCAAAGCCCAGAAGGCAAGGAGAGCGTTTGTTGTGACCTCCCGTAAAGCAAGAAACCCGAATGAGGTCATCACGTAAGCTTATCATAAACTCTAAATAAGTCTATACTTTATTTGATACCTGTTCTACCCATTCTTTTATTTCTCCTACTTGCGCTCAACGATTAAATTTGACCGAGAAATTAGACTTTGACTTATCTGTGGAAACTCCATCGGGAGAAACCTTCATTACATCCATCGCTTATAAGTCTTGTTTGGTTCAAATTGCAGACTTCATATTACCCGTCGATCTTATTTCATTGAAAATACTTGCATTTGACGTGATTCTAGTGGATTGATGGTTAACTACTTATCATGCAAAAATTGATTGTTTTCGTAAGGTTGTTAGCTTTCATATTCCTAATCAACCTATTATGCTAATTCAAAGCAACCAAACCATTAAAATCAATCACGGCCATCTCAAGCTATAAAGCTATTCGCTTATTGAAAAACGGATGTCAAGCTTTCTTAGCTCATGTCATGGATCTAAACAAAAATACATCGCTTTTGAATGATATTTCTATTGTTAATAAATTCCCGACGTATTCCCCTCAAGAACTTCCCGGCCTACCCCAGAAAGCGTGAAATTGAATTTTGTATCGACTTTGAACCCGCAGACAAAACCCATTTCCAAAGCCCCATATCGAATGGCTCCTATTGAACTTCGTGGAGTTAAAGACCCAACCGCAGGAATTGTTAGACATTGGCTTTATTCGTCCTAAGACATCTCCTCGGGGTGCTCCTGCTCTATTCGTGAAGAAGAAAGATGGGAGTATGCGATTTTGTATTGATTATCTGGAGTTGAATCATGTCACCATCAAAAATAGTACCCATTGCCACGTATTGATGACCTGTTTGACCAGCTTGCAAGGAGCCAAATTCTTTTCAAAGATTGATCTTCGCTCCTTGATATCACCAATTGAAGATTGTAACCGATGACATTCCAAAAGACGGCTTTCGTAATCCCTGCAGACGGCATTATGAATTCCTAGTCATGTCCTTTCGATCGACTAATGCCCCGCCGCTTTCACGGATATGATGAACCGAGTATTCAA
Source organism: Panax ginseng (assembly GCA_020205605.1). NCBI lineage: Eukaryota > Viridiplantae > Streptophyta > Magnoliopsida > Apiales > Araliaceae > Panax > Panax ginseng. The sequence goes on from CM035146.1 coordinate 5,657,980, forward strand.
GGAATATTTGGATCACTTTGTAGTCGTTTTATTGATGACATCCTTATTTATTCCAAAAGCCGCGGAAGATCATGAGCAACACTTGAGGTCGACACTTCAAAAGCTTCGTGAATACAAGCTTTATGCCAAGTCAAGAAATATGAGTTCGCTCGAGGAAGTAGCATTCCTTGGGCACGTAGTATCAAGTCATGGAATATCCGCTGACCCAAGAAAGATCAAGCAATTCAAAGTCGGGAGCAACCTAAATCAAATGATCAAGACGTAGCTTTTCGCTTTAATTGGTTATTATCTGAGATTCGTGGAAGGATTTTTCTAATAGCTACTCCATTAACTCACCGACTTTAAAGATACAAAGTTCTATTGGAGCGAAGAATGTGAGAAGAGTTTTCAAGAACTCAAGAGAGACTCATTTTCAAAGACTGCTCGACAATACCATCTGCCTTGACGGATTTGTCATCTACATAATGATGCTTCGCAAAGGGTTGGGATGTGTTCTCATGCAACATGGGAAAGTCATAGCCTATGCCTCAAGACAACTCAAAGAATATGAGAGGAATTATCCTACTCATGATCTAGAGTTGGCAAATGTTGTCTTCGCACTTAAAATTTGGAGGCATTACTCAGATGGGGAGAAAGTAGAGATCTTTACGGATCATAAAAGCCTCAAATATTTCTTCACTCAAAAGGAACTCAATACGCGATAAACGACGCTATTTTGAACTGCTGAAAGATTATGATCATACCATCCAATACCATCCTCGAAAAGTGAACGTGGTAGTCGACGACGATCGAAAGTAAGATCATACGCAAGCACGAAGTGCAATATTGACAACGCAAAGGCCCATTTTGTGTGACTTGCAAAGGATGGAGGTAGAGTTAAAGACCAAGGACCCATGTGATGATGGCGAATATACGAAAGTAGAACCGATTTTAATTGATAAAGTTAAAGTCGCTTTCAAGCTACATGCACTGGAGTCGATGCGCATGATGAGGAAGAAAGTGCAAGAAGGTGCTATATCTAAGCAAGAATCGATGAAGAAGGAATACTTGAGTCAACTCTGCACTTTGTGTTCCTAACTAACCTCGATTTAAAGTATAAAATCATGATGGAGGCGCACAACACACCGCTTTGTAATCCATCTCTGGAAGTACCAAAATGTATCATGATCTTCATCATACATTTTGGTGGAGCAATATAAGAAGAGAGAGATAATGCTGTTTATCTCAAGGTGTTTAACTTGTCAACGAAAGTCAAATAGGAGCATCAAGTACCAAAAGGTCCATTGCAACCACTTGAAATTCCAGAATGGAAGTGGGAGCACATTACCATGGATTTCAAGCTACGGCCTTCCCAAGGTTTCTCAAGGCATAGATGCAATTTGGGTTATTGTTGATAGATCGACCAAGTCCGCTCATTTCTTACCAATACGAGAAACTTATACCCTTGAACGCCTTTGCTCAGATATGTACATAAACGAGATTGTAAGATCGCATGGTATGCCAAGATCCATAGTTTTCGATCGAGACTCAAGATTCACTTCACGATTTTGGGTTAGTTTGCAAAAAGCTATGGGCACAGATTTACGATTTAGTTCTAAGATATCATCCTCGATGGACGGCAATGGAGAGGACTATTCAAACTCTTGAAGATTTATTAAGACTCGTGTCCTCGACTTCAAGGGAAGTTGGGATAAGTTCTTACCATGGTGGAGTTTTCCCACAACAACAGCTTATCAAACAAGTATCGCATGGCTCCATTTTGAGGCGCCAGATGGAAGAAAGTGTCGTTCTCCAAAGATGTTGGGATGAGGTGGGTGAAGCAACGTTGTTGGGACCGTGAGTTGGTACGTATGACTACGAAAAAGATTCAAACGATCCGACAACGATAAAAACCTCACAAGATCGACAAAAGAGTTATGATGATCTTCATCGAAAAGGACGTGGAATTCGATATAGAGATCATGTGTTGTTACGTGTTGCTCCATGGAAAGGAGTTACTTAGATTTGGAAAGAGAGGAAAGCTCAATCCTCGATTCATCTTGGCCCATTTTTAATCCTCGATCGAGTAGGAACTATGGCCTATAGACTCGCCACCGCCAAGTATGTCTCGTGTTCATAACGCTTTTCATATATCCATGTTACGTAAATATGTGAAAGACCCAACCACATTATTGAAGTTAGAACCGAACGAAATAATGGAAGATTTAACGTATGAAGAGGTTCCTGCTCAAATCTTGATAAGAAGGAACATATTCTACGCCCAAGGTTATACCTCAAGTTAAAGTTTTATGGAGAACCACGATGTCGAGGAAATGACTTGGGAGTTAGAATCAAATGAAATCAAGGTATCCTTATCTCTTCGACATACTGTGTAACGCACTCTAATTTCGAGGGCTTAAATTTCATAAGAAGGGGAGATTGTAAGACCTCAACTTTTATGAATAAAAATGAATTTTCTATAAATATTATTTTTGAATATTATGGAATAAATTTGATATAATGTTATAATTGTGGGTAATATTTATAAATTTTATAAAGTACGCAAGTTGTTATATAATATTCGATTGGTCGGGGAATATTCGCTTTAACAGGAATATTCGATAACGCCACAATCATTGGTGGACCCCACAACGAAATTATTATTGATTGAGAAAACGACAAAAATATTTTTTTTATAAAAATAACTGCGGAAGTTTTACCGTTTAATATCGCTGAACTACTCGGTAGTAAAAGTACAAGAATACGCGTGGTTGCATAAAGAAACATACGGTATTGATTATCGATGCTTACGTAAGAAGTCACTCGCTTTTGTTTAATTATTACCACAAGAATTGTTGCATAAGATCTCACGTTATTTGATTCAATTATTGTTTATATTTTATATATTATTAAATCAATAATTGAGACGACAAGGTTATTAATATTATTATTTACAATATTAACGATGTTCAGAAGTTCTCATCAAGAGAGGTTTCGTCACCTAATCATGCTACCAATGGAGAGAAATTCTTATTGAAAGCCCCTCTTTCCGGGAACGAATTCGGTCGATTAATATTGTGAATTATAATAATGATGATAAATGTTGTTAAAAATATTGAGGAGATTTTTATGAAGTATTTATGGAACCCCCATTTACCCATTTTTTCGTAATAACCTAGTAGAAAGTTATTCATTATATATATATATATATATATATATATATATATAAAGTTTATATATATAATATATATATACTTTATATGGGTGGCTTGATTGATTGGGGGGGGGGAGAATAAGGTTAGCAGGATGATTTCAAGTATAATGATTATATATATATTAATTTTGTGAAAGTGGCAGGGGTGGTACAATTATTATTATTATTATATATATTTATATGTCTTGGTTTGGATGATTGGAGAGGAGAGTCACGGGGTTTATAACTCATGACTAATGTCATATATATATATATATATATATATATATATATATATATATATATATATATTATATTTTATTTAAAAGATTTTGCTTTTAAATATGGACCGTCCGATTAAAAGTAAATCAATATGGACCGCTCAGAATTAGTTATTATGCAAATCCATTCTTCTATAAATAGAAGCTCATTCCTTCATTATTTTTATTTAATTCAATCAAACTCTGAGAGAGAAATTATAGAGAAGCTATAGAAAAGTATTTCGCTTCATTCCCCTTACTTTTATATTCGGATATTATTTGTTGTACTAAGTAAGGGATATTATTTGTTGTACTCGTAAGGGTATTATTTCTTTTTGTATTCATGAAGAGAACTTCGTTATTCCATTCTTTATTATTCGCATAGAATAACCAAAGATACGCGACTACCCTATACTTGGTGACATTCTTCTAATATTCCGCCTTTATTATTATTGGAATATCCTGGACGCTTATGCCGACGGGTCCTATCTTTATTATTATTCGTTGGAATATCATGTTCTGCGTTTTACGTACCGACCGTTCCATCTTTATTATTATTCGAATATTGAACATCCTAGTTTGCATTTAATTTCATCGACATCCCGGTTCCGTTAATTTATTAATTCTGTTAGAATAACTGAATCTATGCTAAGTACCGCATGCATGGTGATTTCTTTTGTTATTCCATTCGTTATTATACTCAATTGGTTAAAGTTTTGACTTCTATACTCCATGAAATTAGTGGAATATCCTTGATATTTGGCGCTTCATCCAAAGATCTTTTCATGGAAATATTCTTCCGAGCATTCTTGAATTTTACTCTACAAAGCAAAGATCATGTTGATAATTGGACGTTATTGATTCATGGATAAATTAATTCTTGAACTTGTTTTATTGAATTCTTATATCATTGTCATCATCCTCATGTTTATATTATGTTGAAAGTCATCTCGTATTCAGTAGTGCATAGATGGACTTGGTATGATTATGACCTGTGGATTATTCTAAGTGTAATCATGACCGTAATGTTACAAATGATGTGGAAAAAGTCCTCATTAGCCCGTAGTGCATCGATGGATAGTTGTTGGCATGATCATGACCATTAATGAATACACAAATATTCTTGGCCCGTAGTGCATGGATAATTGTGGTCGTGATACTAAAGAATATCCTCGGCAGTAGTAAAAGGGTGATTCGATGATGTGGATTATTTATTGTCGAGTCTCAACGATAAAAGTGATGAAAACCTTTTAAATCATAGAAGATAGTAGATTTTATTCTCTACTTGACTCTTTTAATGGATCGCTTGTTCCACCGCAGCTTAAACTTGATGTTTGTTATATTTTACGCTTTAACACTATCAAGGCTAATGATAATTTATTCTCGCATTATCTTAGTCATAATATTTCATCGGGCTAGTTGAGCTCACCTTTCTTTCTTTCACCGTTCTTCTGTGAAATGAGAACGTAAAGTGGGGGACTAGTCCTGGAACGGAGAGAGTGACGGTCCAGAGGATAACATTAGTAGTCCTCACTATTCTGTGAAATAGTGTGTTAATAAATGTATTGAGGACTTATTTTGAGTTTGTATATTGTCTAGATGAAAATATTTGTATTAAAACTCACAGCATATGTTTAGTCGTATTTTACATGACTGTTGTATAATTAAGTTGTATTTGAATTTTGTACCATGTATTTGGCGACTCAAGATGGGTGATGTATACCTATTTTGGGGGCGTCACAACATTTTCTACTCGGTCAAGAATCTGAAATGGACCAATAAATCATGGATTGAGCTTTCTTTTTTTCCAAAATCTTGTAACTCACTTCCATGGAGCAACACGCAACAATACATGATCCCCAATACTAAATTCCACGTCCTTTCGATGAAGATCCGCATAACTCTTTTGTCGATCCTGTGCCGTTTGTATACATTTTCGAATCATTTGGATCTTTTCTATAGTCATACGTACCAACTCGGGTCCCAACAATGTTGCTTCACCCACCTCATCCCAACATATTGGAGAGCGATACTTTCATCGATATAATGCTTCAAATGGAGCCACACCTATACTTGCCTGATAACTGTTGTTGTAGGAGAATTCCACCAATGGTAAATACTTATCCCAACTGCCTTTGAAGTCTAGGAGACATAGTCTTAATAGATCTTCAAGAGTTTGAATAGTCCTCTCTGATTGTCCGTCCGTTTGAGGATGGTATCTTTGAACTAAATCAGAACTGCGCGTTTCATAGCTTTTTTGCAAGCTAACCCAAAATCTTGAAGTGAATCTTGGGTCACGATCCAAAACTATGGATACTGGCATGCCATGCAACCCCACAATCTCATTCACGTACATACTAGCAAGACGTTCAAGGGAATAAGTCTCCCGTATCGGCAAGAAATGAACAGACTTGGTTAATCTATCAATAATAACCCAAATAACATTTATGCCTTGAGAAACCGTGGGAATACCCGTAACGAAATCCATGGTAATGTGTTCCCACTTCCATTGCGAAATCTCAAGTGGTTGCAATGAACCCTTTGGCACTTGATGCTCCGCCTTTACACGTTGACAAGTTAAACACATCGAGATAAACTTTGCAATCTCTCTCTTCATATTGTTCCACCAAAATGTATGTCGAAGATCACAATACATTTTGGTACTTCCAGGATGGATTACAAATGGTGTATTGTGTGCCTCCATCATGATCTTGTACTTCAAATCGTAATCGTCGGGGAACACAAAGTCCGAGTGGACTCAAGTATTCCTTCTTCATCGATTCTCGCTTTCGAATAGCACCTTCTTGTACTTTCTTCTTCATAATCATCAGCTCCGGGTCTGTAGCTTGAGCAACTTTAACTTTCTCGATTAAAGTTGGTTCTATACGTATACTTGACATCATTGCATGGGTCCCCGGAGTCTTGAATTCTATCTTCATCTTTTGTAAATCACACAAAATGGGCCTTTGTTTTAACAACATCGCATTTGTTCCCGCGTATGATCTTCTACTCAATGCGTCAGCTACTATGTTCTCTTTTCCAGGATGGTATTGAATGGTGTGGTCATAGTCTTTCAATAGCTCGAGCCAACGTCGTTGTCGCATGTTAAGTTCCTTTTGGGTGAAGAAATATTTGAGGCTTTTATGGTCTGAATATATCTCCACTTTTTCCCCATATAGATAGTGCCTCCAGATCTTTAGCGCGAAAACGACTACTTCCAACTCTAGATCATGAGTAGGATAATTCCTCTCATATTCTTTAAGTTATCGCGAGGCATAGGCTATGACTTTTCCACGTTGCATGAGAACACATCTTAACCCTTTGCCTGAAGCATCGCTGTAGATAATAAATCCATCCGTACCAGATGGTATTGTCAGAACAGGTGCCGAAATGAGTCTCCTCTTGAGATCTTGGAAACTCTTCTCGCATTCCTCGCTCCATACGAATTTTGTATCTTTATGAGTCAATTTGAGTTAACGAGAAAGCGATTCTAGAAAATCCTTCCACAAATCTCCGATAATAACCAGTTAAGCCCAAAAAGCTACGTACTTTGGTCACCGATTTCGGTTGCTCCCAACTTTGTATTGCTTCAATCTTTGCCGGGTCAACAGATACTCCATGTTTTGACACCAAGTGCCCAAGGAATGCTACTTCTTCAAGCCAAAACTCGTATTTCTTCAGCTTGGCATATAGCTTGTTATCACGAAGCCTTTGCGATACCGACTTCAAATGGTGCTCATGATCTTCACTACTTTTGGAATATATGAGGATGTCATCAATAAAGACAACAACTAATCGATCCAAATAATCCTTGAATACTCGGTTCATCATATCCATGAAAGCGCAGCAGGAGCATTAGTCAATCCAAATGACATGACTAGAATTCATAATGCCGTCTCGAAGTTCTCAAGCGATCTTGGAATATCCTCGCTTTTTAACCTTCAAATTTGATGATATCTAGAACGAAGATCGATTTTGAAAAGAATTGTGCTCATAATCTGGTCAAACATGTCATCAATGCGAGGTAGCGGATACCTATTCTTGATAGTGACATGGTTTAATTCCTTTAATCGATACATAAAGTCGCATACTCCCGTCTTTTCTTCTTTACAAATAAAGCAGGAGCACCCCAAGGAGATGTACTAGGACAATGAAAGCGATGTCCAACAACTCCGTAGTTGGACCTTTAACTCCTGAAGTTCAATAGAGCCATTCGATATGGGGTTTTAGAAATGGGCTTTGTACAAAGTTCAAGGTTAATAAAGAATTCAACTTCACGTTCGGGGTAGACCGGAAGTTCTTCAGAAATACGTCAGGAAAGTCAATAACAACAGGGAATATTATTCAAATCGACGTGTCTTTATTCAAATCCATAACATGGACTAAGAAAGCTTGACATCCGCTTTTTCAATAAATGAATAGCTTTATGACTTGATATGACAAAGTTGATTGATTTTAATGGTTTAGTTGCTTAAATTCGAACAACAGGTTGATTAGGAATATGAAAACTAACAACCTTACGAAAATAATCAATTTTGGCATGATGAGTAGTTAACCAATCAATCCCTAAAATCACGTCAAATGCAAGTATCTTTAAAGAGATAAGGTCAACAGGTAATGTGATGGTGCCAACTTGGATCAAACAAGATTTATTAACAGTGGATGTGATGAAAGTTTCTCCTAATGGAGTTTCCACAGATAGGTCAAAGTCTAATTTCTCCAGAGTCAAGTTTAAACGTTGTGCACAAGCAGGAGAGATAAATGAATGGGTAGCACTGGTATCAAGTAATGTATAAACTTCGCATGAATTTATGATTAGCTTACCCGTGATCACCTCGTTTGGGTTCTCGCGATGTTGACCTCACCACGACAAACGCGCTCTTTCGTAAATCGTTGACTTTGACTTTTTCTGGGATAGCCTTTTGAGTCACCATCCCTCATTGGACTTGGTTTCGCTTCTGATGGGCAATCTCGAGCGATATGTCCTTCATTTCCACAGTTATAACATACCTTAAATTGTTGTGGGCAGTTTGGGCTGATATGTCCTTCTTTTCCGCACTTATAGTATATGACCGGTGGTCGTTCTCCTACTTGGAACTAGTTGCTGCTGGTGCTGACGTCTTCACATTGTCATTGTTGAATCTCCTCTTTTTAAAATCTCCCCCCGACTCGCTTCTTCTATTTTTATGGCCACGATTACCACGAAGTAGTGGTTACCGCTTTTGTCCGAATGTTTTCCTCCCCATTGGTTTTCATTGTTCATGATCGCCGCCACCCGCAGATGACCTCGTTACGGTCCCTTGGTTGAACGTATTTCATTATCTCGCTCTAATAATTGAGCCCTGTTGACAACATCTGAATATAAAGAAAATTTATGAGAGATAAGATATTGCCGAATCTCGGGTTTTAAACCTCTCAGAAACATCCTCGTCATTCGTTCCTCATTCTCTACCAAATGAGGTGCAAACCTGGATAACTCTGCGAACTTCGCCTCGTATTGGGACACCGTCGTGTTGTTTTGTTCTAGTCTAATAAACTCTACTTCCTTCATATGGCGAATACTTTCAGGAAAGCATTTTTCGTTGAAAATTTTCTGAAACGTTTCCCAAGACATGCTGAGTGCGGCAGGCTGGGTACGTTTCATAGACTCCCACCAGTAGTCTGCCTCGCCACGGAACATAAAGGTGGCGAATGGAACCTTCTGTTCCTCCGTGCATCCCAAAACATCGAATATCTTGGTAATTTGTTTAACCCACGTCTCTGCCTTGATCGGATCCGGCTTTCCAATAAATTCTGGTGGTCCCAACTCTTTGAATCGCTTGTCAGTGATGCAGCTGGCTGCGTTCTTATCATTTCCACCCGTTCTCATACACGAAGTCTCCTCATTTGGTTTTGCATGAACTGCAAAAAGCTCCTAAACATCCCGTCGTTCATTGTCTGATCAGTGGTGTTGTTTACAGGAGGAACATTGCCAGCCTGTTGCACGTTCTCCTCGTTGGTGAGTACGGGCGTCTCCCAGTTTCATTAACTCCACCGTTAATATTCTCAGCTGTCATTCTTAAATACTGCCATAAAACAAGGGTTAATTAAACAATTTAACAAATCACATAATACCCCTATATTATGACCGACCAATAAATAAGCTTAGGTAGGACACACTAGCGAAGGATTTACTCGTCTCTCCCCTCCTAGTTCTATTCCCCGATCTCTGCCAGAGATCATATTCCTAAGCTCTGATACCAACTGTGACGCCCCCAAAATAGGTATACAACACCCATTCTGAGTCGTCAAAATACATGGTACAGAAACAACCACAACTTTATTAATACAACATAAAAACTATGAGTTTAAATACAAATATTGTCATCTAGACAATATCCACACTCAAATAAGTCCTCATTACAATTATTAATACACTATTTTAAAGAATAGTGAGGACTACTAGAACCACTTCTAGAACCATCATTCCACACCCCGACTAGTACTCGCTACATTCTCGCCTCCTGAGAAAAAAAATAGAACAACAACGAAAATGGTGAGCTCAACTAGCTCAGTAAAGAACATTATGACTAAGATAATATAAAACAAATTATCGTTAGTCTTCAACAGGAAAAAATCTAATAGAATACAATAGACAACAAGTTTTAAATCAATATTCGCAGCGGAAATAATAATTCATTAGAAAAGTTAAGTAGTGAATGAAATCTACTATCTTCTATATATGAATTTAAAAGTTCATCGTCTATCTTTTATCCCTGTAACATCAATCAATATATATCTAGAATAAAATATTCATCTTTGCACTACAGGTCAAAGATATTCATCAGTTGGTCATGTTCATCTAAACACCTGTTCATCTTTGCACTACGGGCCAAAGATATTCATCAGAAATCATTCATCTTTGCACTACATGCCAAAGATATTCAGTAATATCATCATTTAGGACTTAGGATGATGAAAAATATTTTAAAGAAAACGAATCTAGTGAAACAAAAGAATAAATATTAATGATTCGTATTTCAGCTATTCCATGTCCAAAAATACCTTATAAATAATCATAGTGGAGTAAAATTCAAGAATGATCAAAACATAGATACAATCAAAGCTAGTATCCATAATAGATATTTTGGAAAAAAAGAAGAAAATTTTATTTTTCTATTGAATAGTACGTGTATTCGTGAATAAGTGTCGATACGTGAATAAAGTCCGATACGTGAATAGTAAACCCAAACACAAAAGTTCCAAATTTGATAAAAAGTTCAAACCAATATTTCTAAGCATAATGATATTGAAGAAAATAATATCATTTAAGAAGAAAATAACATCCTTACCTCAAAAGGATAAGACTTCAATTTGGAATCTTTGGATATAGTCTTTGAAAGAACTTGCACCGTATAGCAATACTTAAAGTACGAAAATACTCACAAAAATACGCTCAATATATCGAGAGAGAAAGGGAGAAAACTTTAGTTTCTGGTGTGATTTTCAATTCTAACCTAAGCACCTATTTATAAGAAAATGCTTAGAACACCAAAGCAGAAAATTTAATATAATATTGATATATATTATTAAGTTTCCTACGCGAACCTTTGTAGATCTGAATTGACCATTAATGTCACATGCTAGACCCACTTAACTCACCAAAAACGTTTTCTTTGAAAAAAAATAATTAAAACTTCCAAAAATCAATTATTTGAACTTTGAACTTCAATAATTCATAATAAATAGCCCTTTTGTCGAGAAAAATTGAATCTTATGTCTTCTATAGGAAATTCCATTATCTACAACTTTGCGAATTTTTTTTTCCAAATTCCAAATGTAAATTGATGAAATCCACAAACCAAGCGATTTTACAAGCTTTATAATCAAATTCAGTCAAGAAATGGGGTCCAATTAGACATGTTTAAGATGTTTTAAATAACTTTTGCAACAAAAAATACTCTTTCATGTCCAAAAGAATAAATATTCATCGTAAATCATTCATTTTTGCACTACATGTCAAAGATATTCAGTAATATCATCATTTAGGACTTAGGATGATGAAAAATATTTTAAAGAAAACGAATCTAGTGAAACAAAAGAATAAATATTAATGATTCGTATTTCAGCTATTCCATGTCCAAAAATACCTCATAAATAATCATAGTGGAGTAAAATTCAAGAATGATCAAAACATAGATATAATCAAAGCTAGTATCCATAATAGATATTTTGGAAAAAAAGAAGAAAATTTTATTTTTTTAAATTGAATAAGGCCATGATAGTTATTAATAGTGTCAGATCACGTGAATAGTGTCAGACACGTGAATAGTAACCCCGACACAAAAAGTTCCAAATTTGATAAAAGTTCAAACCAATATTTTAAGATAATGATATTGAAGAAAATAATATCATTTAAGAAGAAAATAACATCACTTACCTCAAAAGGATAAGACTTACATTTGGAATATTGGATATAGTCTTTGAAAGAACTTGCACCAGTATAGCAATACTTAAAGTACTAAAATACTCACAAAAATACGCTTCAATATATCGAGAGAGAGAGAGAAAACTTTAGTTTCGGTGTGATTTTCAATTCTAACCTAAGCACCCTATTTATAAGAAAATGCTTAGAACACAAATAGAAAATTTAATATAATATTAATATATATTATTAAGTTTCCTACGCGAACCTTTGTAGATCTGAATTCATCCATTAATGTCACATGCTAGACCCACTTAACTCACCAAAAACGTTTTCTTTGAAAAAAATAATTAAAACTTCCAAAAATCAATTATTTCGGAACTTCGGAACTTCAATAATTCATAATAAATAGCCCTTTTGTCAGAAAAATTCGAATCTTATGTCTTTCTATAGGAAATTCCATTATCTACAACTTTGCAGAATTTTTTTTTTCCAAATTCCAAACAGAAATTGACTGAAATCCACAAACGGGCGATTTTACAAGCTATAATCAAATTCCAGTCAAGAAATGGGGTCCACCGACATGTTTAAGATGTTTTAAATAACTTTTGCAACAAAAATACTCTTTCATGTCCAAAAGAATAAATATTCATCAGAAATCATTCATTTTTGCACTACATGTCAAAGATATTCAGTAATATCATCATTTAGGACTTAGGATGATGAAAAATATTTTAAAGAAAACGAATCTAGTGAAACAAAAGAATAAATATTAATGATTCGTATTTCAGCTATTCCATGTCCAAAAATACCTCATAAATAATCATAGTGGAGTAAAATTCAAGAATGATCAAAACATAGATATAATCAAAGCTAGTATCCATAATAGATATTTTGGAAAAAAAGAAGAAAATTTTATTTTTCTATGAATAGTCAGATAGATTAATAGTGTCGATACGTGAATAAGGTTTGATATCGTGAATAGTAACCCCGACACAAAAAGTTCCAAATTTGATAAAAAGTTCAAACCAATATTTCGGCATAATGATATTGAAGAAAATAATATCATTTAAGAAGAAAATAACATCACTTACCTCAAAAGGATAGTACTTCTGACTGGAATACTGGATATAGTGCTGAAAGAACTTGCACCGTATAGCAATACTTAAAGTACTAAAATACTCACAAAAATACGCTCAATATATCGAGAGAGAAAGAGAGAAAACTTTAGTTTCTGGTGTGATTTTCAATTCTAACCTAAGCACCCTATTTATAAGAAAATGCTTAGAACACCAAAGCCGAAAATTTAATATAATATTAATATATATTATTAAGTTTCCTACGCGAACCTTTGTAGATCTGAATTCATCCATTAATGTCACATGCTAGACCCACTTAACTCACCAAAAACGTTTTCTTTGAAAAAAATAATTAAAACTTCCAAAAATCAATTATTTCGGAACTTCGGAACTTCAATAATTCATAATAAATAGCCCTTTTGTCAGAAAAAATTCGAACCTTATGTCTTTCTATAGGAAATTGCATTATCTACAACTTTGCAGAATTTTTTTTTTCCAAATTCCAAACACAAATTGACCGAAATCCACAAACGTACGATTTTACAAGCTATAATCAAATTTCAGTCAAGAAATGGGGTCCACCGACATGTTTAAGATGTTTTAAATAACTTTTGCAACAAAAATACTCTTCCTCCTTATATACTCATATATCCCACATTCATTATAAAAAATATTATCATTATTATATTATAATAATATAATAAAATGGGCTAATTAAATCGAGGGTTGAGATTTCCTCTCTTCGTCGATTCTTGCTTCTAGAATAACGCCCTCTTGAACCATCTTCTTCACATTCATTAGCTCTGAGTATGTAGCTTGAACGGTTTTAACTTTATCGATTAAAGTCAATTCTAATCGTATATTCGTTATCTTCACGTGGGATCGTATATTCGCACTTGTAACTACATACGATCTTCTACTCAACACGTCAGCTACCACGTTCTCACTTCTACGATGATATTGCATGGTACGATCGTAATCTTCAACAGCTCGAGCCAACGTCTTTGGCGCATGTTACGTTCATTTTTGTTGAAGAAATATTTGATGGTTTAAGAAATGGGTTTTGTACTGGGGTCAATACAAAATTTGATTTCACGCTATAGGGTTAGGCTAAGAAGTCTTCAAGAATACGTCATGAAATTAACAATAGAAATATCATTCAAAACTGTGACTCTCATCCAAGACTTGGATAGCACATGTAATGAAGGTTTCTCCTAACGGAGTTTCAACTGACAAGTCAAAGTCTAATTTCTCTGGAGTCAAATTTAAACGTTGGAGCGCAAAGCAAAAGAGATAAAATAATGGGTAGAACCCATTATCTAATAAGGCATAGACTCGCAAGAATTTATAATTAACTAACTCCGTGATAACTTCGTTCGATTCCTCGTTACGAAAAACGCTCTCCCTTAAATTACCGAATTTGACTTGTTCAGGACAGTCTTTGGTGTCATCATTACCACTGGAATTGACTTTCGCTATAGGGCATATTCTACCCTCAACTGCTTCGTCGTACTCCTGCTCCATGATCTGAATCATTAACCTTCGATCCATATCAAATTGGGGTTGACCGCAATGTATAGGGTAATTCAAAACTCGATGCTGGGTTCTCCCAATTGCTGTCGCAAAAGAGAAATACATATCATCTATTTTAGCTTTCTTGGATCGGACTTTTCTTTCCACAATATCAACGCGTCGTATGGCTTTTACCCATGCATCTTTCATTCTCACTCGTTCAGTTGTTTCTTCTTTCAGCTACGCCTTGACATTTGAATTCTCGTGATTCGACTTTAATATCGTATACTCGCTAAAGAGCGCTCCTATTCAAATATATCGCACATCGGGTAATACAATTTTGAATTGTTACATTCCTTTGCTCCATGACCGCCTTCCGTTCTTCAGCCTGCTCTTCTAACTCATAAATATGATTTTGTAATTCTACAATTTGATCAATAAGTTCTTTTAATAAATCCTCCTCGTGTTCCTCTTCTTCTCACTCGCGATTGCTACTACTGCGACTAGCTTGAGTGCAAACTTTAATTCCTCAATCACCACATGGATATCTCTAATCACATTATCTTGGTTGGTAAATAGAGGTGTCTCCACGGTCTCTCGTGTGCTCCATTGCTATTCTCAACATTCTCGGATGTCATTTTCAAATACTGCCACAAAACAAGGGTTAATTAACATATCACATATTAACCATATACTCTGACCGACCAAATAAATACCAAATAAACTTAGGTAGGTTATACTAGCGGAGGAATTCCCCGTCTCTCCCCTCCTAGTTCTTGTCTCACATCTCAGCCAGGGATCATATCCCTAAGCTTTGATACCAACTGTGACGCCCCCAAAATTAAGTATACATCACCCATCTTGGGTCGCCAGATACAAGGTACAAAATTCAAATACAACTTAAATATACAACTGTCGTGTACAATACGACAAAACATAAACTGTGAGTTTGAATACAAATATTGTCTACTAGAGTATAAAACAAAAAAGGAGTCCTTATTACAATTATTATCACACTATTTCACGAATAGTGAGGACTAATAATGCAAACATCTAGACTATCACTGCTTCTCGACTAGTTCCATTTATATTCTCATTTCTCAAGAGAACACGGTGAAAGAAAGGGTGATTTGAACTAGCCCAAGAAGAAATATTATGACTAAGATAATGCGAATAAATTATCATTAGCCTTCAAATGTTGTTAAACCGATACAATATAACAAACATTAAGTTTAAGCTGCAATGAATAAGCAATCCATTAAAAGAGTCAGGTAGAGAATAAAATCTACTATCTTTTATGATTTAAAAGGTTTTTCATCACTTTTATCGCGAGACTTAGCTTAATAAATAATCCACATCATCGAATCACCCCCTGCACTACGGCCAAGGATATTCTTTAGTATCACGACCACAATTATCCATGCACTACGGGCCAAGAATATTTGTGTATTCATTAATGGTCATGATCATGCCAACAATCATCCATCAACGCACTACTGGACCAATGAGGACTTTTACCACATCATTTGTAACATTACTACCATGATTGACCAAGAATAATCCTCGGTCATAATCATACCAAGTCCATCTATGCACTACAAAGCCATGAGATGACTTTCAAAAAATATAAATATGAGGATGATGACAATGATATAAGAATTCAATAAAACAAGTTCAAGAATTATTTTGTCTAAGAACCAATAACGTCCAAATTATCAACATGATACTACTTTGTAGAGTAAAATTCAAGAATGCTCAGAAGAATATTTCCATGAAAAAATACTGGATGAAGCGCAATTATCAAGGATATTCCACTAATTTCATGGAGTATAGAAGTTAAAACTTTAACCAACTGAGTATAATAAAGAATGGAATAACAAAAGAAATCACCATGCATGCGGTACTTTGCATGTATAAAAGTTATTCCAATGTAATACTAATAAGGGACGAAATTAGGTCCCATGTAAAACGCATGCATGTGATATTCCAAATGTAATAATAATAAAGACGGAACCGAGTCCGGCGTAAAATGCATGCACAGGATATTCCAATGTAATAATAAAGCGGAATCAGTCCTACAGTAAAACGCATGCATGTGATATTCAATAGAATAATAAAGACGGAATAATGAAGAAGAATGTCACCAAGTATAGGGTAGCTCACAGTATACAAAAGTTATTCAATAGAATAATAAAGAATGGAATAATGGAAGTTCTCTTCATGAATACAAAAGAATAACACCCCTTACGAGTACAACAAATAATATTCCTACCTTAAGAAGAAGAATCAATGGATATATAAGTAGTGAAGTAGCGAATACTTTCTTTTTCTCTCTATATTTTTATCTCTAGAGTTTTAGTGAATTCGTAAGAAATAATGAAGGAATGAGCTTCTATTTATAGAAAAATGGACCCGATAGTAACTAACTCATGAGCGGTCAGATTGATCTACTTTAATCGACGGTCCATATTTAAAGTAAAATCTTTTAAATAAAATATAATATATTCTATTTATAATCTAATAAAACGAATAACTTTATAAAAGATTTTACTATGCAAAACACTACGCAGCACTATGCATAATAAAATATAATATATTCTAATTATTGTCTAATAAAATAGATAACTTTATAAAAGTATTATGTTTTATATAAAAAAAATTTACTATACAAAATACTATGCAGGCACTGTGCAACACTATGCCTAATAAAATATAATATATTCTATTTATTGAATAACTTTATAAAAGTATTCTGTTTTATATAAAAAGTTTTTCTGTTTTATTACATTAATAATACCAATAAAACAAAACTGAGTGACTTATCACATAAGCATCAATAATCAATACCATGTCTTACTTACGCAACCACGCAACCATCGCCAGACATCGTACTTTTACTACCGAGTAGTTCAACAGTATTAATGGTAAAACTTCCGTCGTTATTCTCATAAAAATATTTTTGTCATTTTCTCAATCAGAACCGTTGTGGGGTCCACCAATGATTGTGCTGTTGCACGAATATTCCCTGATAAAACAAATATTCCCCGACCAATCGAATATAATATGACAACTTGCATACTTTGCAAAATTTATAAATACTATCCACAACTATAAATTATATCAAATTCACACCATAATAAAAAAATATATATCGAGAAAATTAAATCTTTATTCATAAAATCTGGGGTCTCACAGATAATATGAATTATTGTTTCGATAATGGAAAATACTGTGTAGTGACAATTATTGAAACAACAGTAATATAAAATATCAACGCAACAATTATTGAATCAATAAAATAAAATCTTTGAGCAAGAATAATTCTTTGAAAAATTATTGAGTAAAGTGCCTTCTTACGTAAGAATCAATAATTGGTGCAATACCGCGTATCATCTTGTGCAACAACAACGCAGACATCGTGTTTTAACCACTGGGTATTCCAACAGTATTAACGGTAAAAACTACGTCGTTATTTATAAACAACTTATACTTATCGTTTTCTTCATCTAATCGATTTCCGTTATGGGGCCCACACAAGGCTGCGCCGTCGTACGA
Source organism: Panax ginseng (assembly GCA_020205605.1). NCBI lineage: Eukaryota > Viridiplantae > Streptophyta > Magnoliopsida > Apiales > Araliaceae > Panax > Panax ginseng. Next base: position 5,675,962 of record CM035146.1, read on the forward strand.
ATATTCCCCGACAACAAGAATATTCCACGACCAAACGAATATTCTCCGATAAAAAATGAATATTTTATAACCACTTGCTTATTTAAAATATTTGCGCATTTTACCTATAACTAACCACATTAATCAAATCAACCCTTACTATTTCAAAATGATAAATAGAGGAAATTAAATTTCATTTATTAATAATTTGGGGTCTTACAGTGCTTCCCTCCCTTAGTAGAAATCCTGCTAGTTGAAAGCAGAAGAGTGGATTAGGAGCTTGAGTCTCTGAACCACCTAAAACCCCTTGTGTCTTTTACTTTATGTCATTTACATTATGTAATTTAACTGCTATGTATGTTTTAATTGCTTAACACTGAACTAAATCTACGAACAATGTATGTATGAATATGAATATATCAATGAAGGGGATCTTTTACTTATTCCACTGTGCTTGAAAAGATTCTTATATTTGTCATATGCTAAATCATTAGCAATACAAAATAAACCAAAAAAGTATTTGAAATTAAAAAAGATCTATTCAACCCCCCCTTCTAGATCTATTGTGCCTACTAGGAACTAACAATTGGTATCAGAACAGGTTCTCATGCTATATTCAAAAGCTAATCGCTTTGAGTCTGATCCCAGGCACAAACATTGTTCTAAACTTAGTTTAGTAGTAAGTCACTTGTTGTATGCAGATGAGCTCACACGTTGAAAATATTGTTTACAGGTAAATGTGTATATACACCTGAAGCTGCTCAGATTGGTCCATGTGTTTGATTACCATATCATTAAGACCAATCCTTGCTCGCAGTCAATCTTGTAGTCTGAAGACCAGGCTAGAAAGTTCAAGAGACATCAACATAAAAGAGTCAAACATCCACCAGCCTAAAAAGATGAAAAGGCCATACATGCTAAGAAATGTTTATCCAGAGAAGAAAGAAGAACTTCTCAAACATGTGTCTGGCCAACCAGCAGCTGAATGTAAACCTTGTAAACTTAAGGATGTCTAAGAACTAAAGATGTTGAGACTATCTTAGCTTGCATCTTCAAGACCACGACTGATTGATTTAAGGTCAACTGGAGCAACAAGCTGTCAGGAGCTAATGAGAAATTATGCACATCAATGCTTAACCTCAATATATCTAAGATAAATGACTGTCAAGAAACTGAAAGCAGAAAGGTACGGTTCCTCACTAATATAATTGTGTACATCATGTTGCACCTCCTTATGAACTATAGCAATATTCTTTCAAGGAATCATAATCTACCTAAAATGGTGATGAGAGAAAGTATATTGAGGATGGAAACTCAAATGCTTATAAACTTTCTCTCCATCCAAATTTTAGGTTGAAGATGACATCTTGAAGGAAATCTGAAATGGATCATAAGAGCATCACAGGTTAAATTAATTTTATAAGAAGTAATCTTTGTTGATGGGTTAATATGTATGTACAAACCTATGTTCCAAGTGTTTGATAACTCACAGAGTATGATCAGTTCTACTAGAGTATCTTGATGATTTGTAGAAACTGATCACCTCCATGAATCAACCAGATACAAATAAATTGTAGAGTTGATTCTCACTCTGTGAACATTTAAACCTTGTGCACATAACCAAGCAAATGATGAAACCATCAAAGAAAAAGAGTGTTTTTATTAAAATGGCAAATCTTATACACACTCACCATCATGCATCTCAAAATGTATTATCTAAATTAGTTACATGCATGAATATGACTGTTGGTGATCAATATGATGATTATCCAAATATATGAGGAACAGGGGTTTAGAAAACTAACCTAGCAGGACCCATTTAACCATGGGTACAAAAAAAAGAAATTTATAATCTGCAGGTACTTGTTCTATCTGGCCACACTAAGGAATGCTGAAGCAGAAAACTTCGGTCAAGAAGATTCAACCAGCAGAAGGCTTAAGACTGTTCAAAAATGATTCTGATAAAACTTCTATATGTCAAAGCCTGTCCTTGAAGACCTGCTGAGCTGATTTAAATAAAGCTCACAGGGATGTTGATCTTTATATGGAAGCAGGCCATTCAACCAAAGATGAAAAAGGGTCTTAGATGCTCAATCATGCAAAGCATGTCATAAAAGAAGAATCCTCAAGGAAGCTCATCACAGAGGATCATCGAGCATCAACATGAGGAACTCATTACGGGAGCAGAACTCAATGAGCACAAGCTGACAAATAAGACTACGTTCGTAGTGCTGACAAATGATCGTAGAATGATCAGTCCTGGAGATACCCATGTCTATGATGAAAACAGTTTTAACTATCAGTGGTGATTCCAGTCAGAAAGAAGCATGCAAGGATGCCTCCTAACACACATGAAGAAAAGGAAATTACACCTCACTGGGAAGATAGTATGAACATGGGGAAGCAGTGATCTGTTAAGAAACAACAACACTAAGATATAATATGAAGTAGTGTACTAGCTACAGAGTCCCAAAACTTTGTGGCTGATGAACCAAATGAAGATCTATAGTCAGTAGGAAAGTCTCAAAACTTACTACTGATATCCTTTCAACCACCCAACTCAAAATCGTGGAGTGCGAATGATCAAACATCTGATCGTAGTGTAAGAGCAGGAGGACACCACGATTAAAGCAAATGCAATTGTATAAATATGGTAAAGGACCTCCCCAGCAAAAAAGGTCAAATGAGATATCAGTGCAAATCACTTCTAAAGTATTTCATCTGGAAAGTGCCTCAGGGACAAACATGACCCTTAGTTCACTCTAAGAGGTTGGCCCTTCCTGAGCTACCTTGACCCAGAAGGAATGCTAAGTAAAGTTCATCTTAAGGACCAAGTCAGTCAACGATCGTAGAGTAGAGGTTGAAGATAACTCCACGATCGTAGTGCAACCTCAGCAATCGTAGAAGCAGACTCGACGATCGCAGTCCTACCAGAAGATACTCTAGCTCATGAGGAGCTCGGAAGAACTGAATAATTGCCCAACCATTCAGATTATGAGAAGATAAGTTTGAATGCTGGTTGGAAAGATGTCCTGCTAAAGAAAAGTGCCCAAGCCTTCATAAAGTACATCAGTGGTTGAGCTATGCAGTTTCAACATGAGGAGAAATGTCAAAACCATCAACTGCAGCGTCTCTCAAAAGATGATCGTTGAGTCAACAAAGGAAAATGTAAAGTCCATAGCTGCCTTATCATGCTACTCTATGAACCAAAATGGTCAACGGTTAATCCACGTCATTGACGCCTATTTGTTTCAAAAAGGGACATTAAGCTGAAGAGTTAATGTGGGAGTTACAACTCATTACTGGGAATCGTGCAACCAATGGTTGGTTGACACATCACTGTTTATGCAGAGTCAGAAGGAACTGCCATAAAGGATAATTCAAAATTTGCAAACAGTTACCAGAAACTATCGAACCTCTCTCCCTCCCATTTTTAAACCCTAGAATCCTCTTCGAAGCCAAAATCAATTAAACCTCCAGAGCCTTAATCACAATCAGCTATCTCTCAGAAATCTTTCTGAATCAAATACCCATATACCTTGAACTCTTCAAATGGCAGAATGACGAGTTATAACCGGAATCCAACTCGGCTTCAAAAAATTCAAAAGATCAGAAACGAAGTTCAAGGACATACTTGAGCTCGTAAAAAAGGTTGGGTTCTCTGAGTGCTTGGAGGAAAACACTCCAGTCTATACAGAGCTAGTGAAGCAGTTCTACTCAAATGCTTCAATAGATTCTGGGCTTCTGACCACAAAGGTGAAAGGATCAAGTCTGAAAATAAGAGCATCAGACATCAATCAATGTCTATGGTTTCCCAACCAAGGTCTGATAACCCTGGATGAATTCGACATTGAAGAAGGCAAGAGGCTAATGCGGTACCAAAGAAACCCTAGTCTGAAGGACATGAAGAAGAAGGAGTTTCCTGAGGAATTCGAGTTCCTTGCTGAGATAGTGGGAAAATACATACTATACAAGGATACTGTACATGACACTGTGCTTGATCTGCAGTTGAAGATTATGTCAGCAATAGTTCTGAAGAAGCGAATCAACTTTAGAGCTATCTTGTTCGATCAGATCTCCAAATGGGTAGAAAAGGCTGAGATAAAGAAGTCTACAGATAGACCCCTGACTAAGGTCTTTCATGGAAGACTGCTGAGTATTGTGATGAAGAAGAAGCTGGGAGGAAAAATCAAGGATGATGAAGGAGAGCCTCTAAATGTTCACAAAGTGATGTCTCCTCATCTGTTCGTAAATTGGAAGAGGAACCCAAAGGAAAACAGGACGCTAACAACAACTGGGAGCAGAAGCAAGGTCTCTATAAAGAAGAGGAAGGCGAAAGAGGTGGAAAGTTATGAGTCTGGTGACTCTGCACCAGTAGCAGCCATGCCAGTAAGAAAGTGATCCAGGGGTGTGAAGAAAACTGAGGCCTCACCAACAAGTCTCTCCACTGAAGACAAAGATGAAGGTGAAAAGGTCTTAACTGCACAAGAGACTACAAAGAGAAGAAGCAACAGACTACTTCAAGGGCCATCAAGATAGAAAGCTAAGGTGGTAAACAAGCAAGCCCCAGTTTCCAAAAAGAGTCCATCTGAAAATGAAGAGGACGTAGATTCAAAAGATGGAAAGGAAATTGAAAGCCCTAATAATGATTTCCCAAGGAACGAATCCAGTAATGAAGCTGAAGATGGATTCATGGAAGAAAATGCAGAATCTACTGATGAAGAAGAATGCACAAGCCATGTGGCTAACTCTCAAAGCATTCACTCTGATGATGAAGAAAAGCTACAAGATGACCCAACTGCATCTCCAAATGAAAATACTCCAACAAGCTCAGATGATGGGTCAAATGATGTTGATTCGAAAGAAGAAGGACATGCCCCTGCCAATGCTGAACATCAAGGAAGTTTGCTTGATGATTCAAAGGCCTCAGAGTCTGAAGAGGAAGAAGAGTCTGACTCTCCTATAGCCGAATCTCCAAGGAGAAGAAAGAACTACAGTGATCACTCTACTGCAGACATTTAAGTAAGTGATAATGAATCTGAATCAAAGGAAAAAAGTTCTGAAGATGGGACTAGTAATAAAGAAGATGAATCCAAGGAAGATTTTGCTGAAAAAGGTTCTAGAAATGAAATTCAGCAAGAAGGATTCACTGATGGATCTGATCAGAATGTTTCAGGCTCAGAAAGAGAATAAAGGGAAAAAGATTCTGATTCTGCACATCAGGAATCAGAGGAACCAGAATACTATCTTGTTCTCTCTCCAGCAAGGATTAACAGAAGAATAGTGATGGAAGTCTCTAATGGACCACCAGAAGCACCTCCCGAAAGATGGGTAAACTATGGAAATGAACAGCTCAAGGTGGTGAGGATGGCTGCTTTTGAGGTGTTCAAAAATTGGAACAACATGGAGTTAGATTGCACGACTATCCTCTATAATTCTGATAATCTGTTGATGAGATGGTTCTTCCAATGGATACCTTGGTTAAAGGCACATACTAAAAGAGATGGAAGTTACTTCACCTGGTGCTACTCTAAGTTCCCAAGCATGGAGCTGGTGGCACAGAACTTCCCAAGGGTGAAGAGATTTACAATAATGATGATCAAAGACCAGCCCCACTACAAAGTCTACAGATATGCTGGCAACCACTATATTCCTTATGATCGTAGAGTGGACTCTAATGGCAGAAGGATTATGGCCATAGAGATTATCGTAGAGTCTGTTCACTCTACCAATGATGTTGATCAAGTTCAAAAAGACAAGCCTCCATCTGCTCAAGCATTGTTGCCCGACATTCTTTCATCCTCCAATGGCAATTGGTACTCAACGATTGTTCAGATTCTCAAAGTTTTCAAAAATATGTCCAATAATGAAAATCGTAGAGTCCAATCTGATACTCAATAAGAGGCTGCCCAACCAGATGACCAAAATTCTATGGAGCAGGAGCTGTTGAAGAATTCTGATGAGCTGGTCAAGAAGATATCTCTAATCAATGAAGAGTTAAAGATGTTGACAGCAGGAGATAATTCCGTTCAAGACAGACTTCAAGCCTCTATGCCTGATATATCTCTCATAATCAAAGAGAGAGATCAAATCTATCTGAAGGCCATCAATGATCAGAAGGCAAAAGCTCTACAAGCACCGAAGGCAAATGAAGAACAACTCCAAGTCCTCTTTGACAAGATTAACAACATGAATCAGTCTTTCTCCGTGTAACTTGAGCTAAGCCAACAAGAACTCAAGTTTGAAGTTATTAACTCCTCTTATCTGATGGAGCAGCTTATGTCCAACATGGAGCAGCTCTCCCAAGTGATTAATGACAAAAAGGGGGAGAAAAAGAGGCATAGAAAGAGGCAGAGTAAGAGGCACTCAAGAAAGGGCAAGGAGAGCAAAAGGAAACAAGAGAAGAAGATAAAGAAGGAGATAGAAGAAGAAGAAGTTGGGTCATCATCTGAGGGGGAGCCAAAGAATGATGAGCCTGTATTTGCAAAAGCTGAGGGGGAGCCAGAAGAAGAAGAAATGAAGTCCACATCCCAGGGGGAGCAGGAGCAAAGAAATCAAACAGATGAATAGCTGATCAACAGACATTCTGGAAGCATACATGAAACCAAAGAGGTACATCTCTAACTAGTTAGGTATGTTCTGGATCCAGGATGTAAAATGTCATAGTGTATTAAATTCCATATTCTTATAAATGACATTCATGATTATCTATTTTAGAAATACAGTTGCTCACTGTATATAAGATTCATTCATAACATGCATATGCACTTATTGTTTTTGTCATAATCAAATAGGAGGAGATTGTTAGGAATAAACATGTGAATGATATTCCTATTTACATATGATTTGATTATGATATATATGAATGAATATGCAAGCATGCTTGCATTAAGAAAAGTTGTAAAGTCCTTTGATAGATAATAGAAACATGTGTACAAGGACTTAGAATGGATTGATCAAATATGTTAGGTTGATCCTACATAAGTAAAACAGCTTTGTAAAGTCCTTAAAAAGAAATGATGTGCAAGGACTATAATTATAGAAAAGATCAAGCATGTTAGGTTGATCTTATGATGTAATAGATAGGTCTGTCTGATCGTCGAGCACTGCACCAGAAATCATAGTCTTCCAGGAGAGTCAAGGAAAACTCGAGAGCTATCGAGGCAGAATCGTAGTCTGCAAGATAGTAGATCTTAGAGTTCGTAGACTGCCAGGAGAGACGAGGAAGGATCGTAGTGTGTCGAGTAGAACTTCCTCGGAGCCATAGTCTATTGAGGAAGTCATGTTCAGAATCATAGACACATCCTGCCTACGAGCCGACCGTGCATCTGTCAAAAAATCAAGAATCGTAGACTACACTCGGAGTCGTAGAGTCTACTGATGTCAAAGCCAAGTTAAAGATAGTAGACTACACTCGGAGCCGTAGAGTCTATTGATAATATCAGAGGCAGAGATCATAGTCGAGCAAGATCAGATGAAGACAACGAACACAAAGTCAGAAATCGTAGAGTGTCAAGATCTGATCTCGGAGTAGTAGTGTCTACACAGCTGAAGCTGAATCGTAGAGTGTAGAACTAAGACTTCAACGGATGTGCTCATTAATGCCAATGGCGTAATCGTGGAGAGTAAATACGATTCTCAATAAATAAGCACTCCCAGAATATCCAAAGGAATGAAGCCTCTGGTTGGTACTGCTAAGATACATCCCACCTAAATGAAACCAGAGAGCACTCAATGAATGGTATGTAAGCTAATAGAATATCTAAGCACCAACTCAATCAACATCCAGATTGAGTTGTGAAGCCATTCGAGATGAAGTCTTTCACAAGTTGATCAGAAGAAGACTTCAGCAACTGACTAGGGAAAGTCAGCAAGTGCAGTAGCTGTCAAGTAAATAGAAGAAGATGATCTTGAAAGAAACCAGGATCGTAGTGTTTGCCAAACAAAGAAGGAACTGATGGAGTGTATACAAAGATACTGGTTAGCCTCTGAAGAACAAGGCTAAAGTGATTAAGCATTGGGTCAGTCCATTGATGATAAGTGAACGGGAGATCACAAGGAGAAAGCGAGTTGGACATACCACAAATCTGAAGTGTCTTGCTATTCAGAAGGGGCTAGAACAAAGAGTCAAGCCATCAGTATCTGAGAGCAGTCGAGGCAAACAGAAGTGTTGAAGCACTGCACAAGAGAAAGAAGAGGTGTTCTACATTGAAGATCCAATCAACACTCTTCAAGATCGTAGTGTTGTCTCTACCAGTCAACAAGACACTATGATCAGGTCCAAGAATACATACATCAGAATCGTAGAGCTCGAATAGCTGAAGATTGAAGCATTGGCAACGGTTCAATCTGAAGGTTGATAATTGGACAAGAGCATATTGAGAGCATCGATGCAAAAGGACAACCTCTGATCGAGAAATTAGAAGGAGGAAATAAAGTCATCGACCTGCCTGAGACATCAGAGTGACATCTCTGACGTGGTAGGTGAAACAGTAAATTGTAGTGTCAGAAAGTCAGAAAAAGTTATCATGTCACATCTGCAGTCTACACCAAATAACTCGAGACCTGCGAAGCATTTCAAAGAGCTTTCAACAGCTACTTCTCAACGGAAAGATTGGGAAGGAGTATAAATAAGCCAGAGCTTCAATGATCAAGAGGGGCTGATGATTGCTATATTACAGAATCATTGAGTTAGTAGAATGCTAACGTTGACTCTACGAGTTCCACCTGAGCTTAACAGAACAAGTCTCAGTGATAGTGAGACTACGAAGGTGGAAGTGAAGCAGCTTTGAAGAAGGACTTAAACAGACCAAAGATTCACTCAATAAAGATGAGAATGCCACTTGAATTGGCATCTAAGCTAAGAGCCGAGAAGGACAAGAATATAACATTCAGAAGAGTGGAAAAGCACAAGGAAGATCCTGAGAGCAATTCTACGATTCACCATGAACCTAAAGCTGAAGCAGAGCAAGTGCAGAACCATGTCTGCCAACATGTCAAGAAGGGTTCAGGAAATGGTGATGGTGCACAACTGACACTACACGAAGATGAGCAGAACAAAAAAAGATCAGCTGCACCAAAGAAGATGTGGTCCAGACTCGAAGTAGAATGCAAAGAGGACCACGCCAAGCTGCTAAGTACAAAAGATGATAAAGCTAAACGACATCTTAGAAATTTCAAAGACCAACAACAACAACAAGAAGCTGTGGCTGAGGGTCCTTGTGGGATGGACTAAATGAAGTTCCAAGCCTGCTGGGCTTGAAGAGTTCCTAGGGAACTAAAGAAGTTCCAAGGCTGCTGGGCTTGAAGAGTTCTAAGTGAACTGAAATCCCAAGGCTGTTGGGCTTGAAGGAATCTTAGTGATTCAGGATGCTGCCCTTCCTTAGTGGAAATCCTGCTAGTTAAAAGCAGAAGAGTGGATTAGGAGCTTGTGTCTCTGAACCACTTAAAACTCCTTGTGTCTTTTACTTTATGTCATTTATATTATGTACTTTAACTGCTATGTATGTTTTAACTGCTTACCACTGAACTAAATCTATGAACAATGTATGTATGATTATGAATATATCAATGAAGGGGATCTTTTACTTTTTCCGTTGTGCTTGAAAAGATTCTTATGTTTGTCATATGTTAATCATTAGCAATACAAGATAAATCAGAAAAGTATTTAAAATTAAAAAGGATCTATTCAACCCCCTTCTAGATCTATTGTGCCTACTGGGAACTAACAAAATATAATTAATTTATGATTCACCATACATGAGTAAGAGTATGTTTGATAAAACCTGAATGAATTTGAATGAGCTGAATATGAATCTGAATGAAAAAAGTTATTTGATAATTGATGTAAGACCCTAAATTTTATGAAATAAAAGTATTCAATTTTTCTTATAAATATTATTCTAAATAGTAAGGTGATAATTTAATAAATACTATAGTTATGAGTGATATGTGCAAATTTTACAAAGTAAGCAAGTTGTCATAACGTATTCATTGTGTAAGGGAATATTCGTTTGGTTGGAAATATTCTTTTTGTTAGGGAATATTCGTACGACGGCGCAATCATTGGTGGACCCCATAATGGAATAACTATCGAATATAGAAAGTGACAAAAATAACGGCAAAACTTTTACCGTTAAATTGTTGAAATACCCGGTGATAAAAGTACAGTAATACGCGTTGTTGCATAGTAATTGCTGCATAATATCTTATATTAAATTATTGTCACAGTAACATCTGCATAATATTTTATATTATTAAATTAATAATTGTCATGACAAAGTAACTCATATTATTGAAATGATATTATTAGATAATCATTATTGACAATGTCTAGAAATTTCTGTCGAGAAAATGGGTTAGGTTATCTAATTATGCGCCAACAAGGAGAAATTCTTATTGGAAAGCCCCATCTTTCTTGGGAACGATCTGGTTGTCAATATTGAAATCTATAATATTAATAGTGAATAATTATTGAAAAGATTAAAGATTTTGTTGATTAAAGATAAGTGAATTACAAAAGTTAAGGAGGAATAATGCAAACTTAAAAAACTTTAGGGGCACCAAAGTATAATAAGTCGATCAATCCATGTGAACTTGAATTAACCAATCAGAGAAGAGATGATGCAAGCATGATGTAAGCATGTCGTGATCATCCTTAAAGAAACACAAAGATGATGTCATCACGATGATGTCATTGAGGGACTAAGGTGCAATTAATGAGGTACTAAAAGTGTAATTAACCTAGGTACCAAACTGTAATAAGCCTAGCCCCTAAGGTGAAAATATTAAAATTATGTTTTCCTTAAATAGAGAGCTAAGTTCATTAGTTCTTCACGAATTCACTAAAACTATATAGAGAGAAAATATAGAGAAAGAAGAAGAGTATTCTGTTACTATACTGTTGCAGTATCCAATCTCCTACTAAGGTAAGGAGCATTATTTATTTCATACTCGTAAATGATGTTATTTTCTTTATACGCATAAGGGTTGTCCTTCGTATTCATTCTTTATTAATTTGTGGGTATAACCTATCTACGCGGATCACCGCATGCCTGGTGAATAACCCTTCGTATTCATTCTTTATTAAGTTATGGAAATGATTTATCTACGCGGATTATCGCATGACGGATGAAAATCCAGTTGCAGTTTCGTATATTCTTTCATACTCTTATTGGATATCATTTCTTTTGTACTCGTCAAGGGATATAATTTTCTTTCATATTTCTCCATTTATGGTACTAAATTATTGTTTGTTTCCATAACATTATTATTAAATGGTGAAAATTCATGAAATTAGTAAAATATCCTTAATAGTTTGTGTTTTATCTAATATCATTTCACTGGAATATCGGTCTGAACGTTCTTATTAAATTTTAATCTATTCATCTGGGGTACTATTCATTTGTCTTACTATTCATTCGAGGTATTTTACATGATGGGGTACTATTTATGCTGGAGTACTATTCATGACGGAATTTAGTTTCTTTTCATTTTCCAAATTATCTTTGAAATTTGAATCTTAAATATTATTTTTAAATTTTACTCCACAATTGGTGATCATGTTGACAATTTGGACATTCTTGAACTCGGGATAAATTAAATTATAAATCTCTAATATTTGTCCTTGATCTCACTTGATTCATTCTTTATATCATTGTCATCATCATCATCATGCTTATATTGTGATGAAAGTCATCTTTGGCCTGAAGTGCAGAGATGGACTATTGATTGGTATGATTATGGCCAGGAATTTTATATTGATATAATCATAACCTTTAATGTTATAGATAAATGTTTGTGGTGAAAGTCCGCTTTGGCTCGTAGTGCATAGATGGATAAGTGCTTAACATGATCATGATCACTGGTGATACAAACGATTATCTTTGGTCATAGTACATAGATAATTCGTTGATTAGAAATAATTATTGATTGGTGTTACATGGATAAAATATTGATGACGAACTTTTAAATCATAGAAAATAGTAAACATCATACTCTACTTGACTCTTCTAATGGATTGTTATTTACGCTGTAGTTGTTGATCTAAAACTTGTTATCTATTGTATTCTATCAAATTTTTTTCTTGTTAAGGAATAAGAATAATTTATTTTTTATTATCTTAGTCACAATATTTATTTACTAGACTAATTGAGCTCACCCTTTTCCTTTTTGTTCCATTGTTCCTCTTAGAAAATAAAAGTGTAGTTGTGGCTAGTCGGGGAGTAGAGTAATGATCCGAGATAGTTACTATAGAAGTCTTTACTTTGTTGTGGAATAATGTGATAATAAATGTAATGAGGACTTTATTTGACTTTGGATATTGTCTACGAGAAAATATTTGTATTTTAACTTAAAGTTTATGTGTTGTCGTATTTTGCACGTCAGTTTAATAGTTGTAAATATGGAAGTTTGTATTTGGATTCTGTATCATGTATTTTGGCGACTCAAAATGGGTTGTGTGGACCTATTCTGGGAGCGTCACAATTGACATGTCTGAAACATCTGAATAACAGATTTTTTTTTATCCCTTTGAAATTTTTTAAAATTATTGTAAATTTATTTAATATTACTTAATATAATAGTTAATATTATAAAATAGAAAATCATTCAGCCATCATTTAGCCCATTCAGCCAAAAAAATAGGACTTAGGGGCTATTTGATTAGCACTGAATGGCTGACCGATTCAACTATTCAGTGCGTTTATTTCGGGAAAAAAATTATCTGAATGGCTAAATCGGTCAACCGTTCAGACAATTTGGGGTGAATGGCTGAGTTCCGTTTTTTGGGTTAAATGGACTGAATGACGGCTGAATGATTTTTTTTACAATATTAACTATTATATTAAGTAATATTAAATAAATTTACAATAATTTTGAATTTTTTCAGAGAGATAAATAATAAAAATTTGTTATTTAGATATTTCAGACATGTCAATTATCAAAAAAAAAATCATTCAGATTCAGATCATTCAATTTTTATCAAACACCTCTTAGTCATTCAGCCCTGAATGGCTGACCGATTCAATCATTTAAACGATTTTTATTCGAAACAAACGTATTGAATGACTGAATCGATCAGTCATTTAATTCTAATCAAATAACCCCTTAAATCTTAATAACTACTCGCAATTCACAATTAATTATATCTTTTTTATCCATATTTAATAATTATTTTTCGCTCACTGAAGCATTATCGGTTAGACAGTGTCAATTGGATAAGAAATTTAAATTCATATTTGGGACCTCTAGATTCTACTATTACTCAAAGTAGTTATTAATATTGAACAATTGGTCCGCGCGCAGCCTTGGTCTAGTCGGCTTGTTTTGAACTGGAACTGGAACTGGAACTGGAACTGGAGAAATTAAGACTTGGGCCTATAACTTTGTACCCATAACATCCCTACATGATGTCTTCCCACTGGACTATATCATCTTGGAAGAAACTTATTTTTATCATGGGTCTATTCTAATTCTGATTTGTCAGAGAAAGATGTCTTCCCACTAGACTATATCATCTTTGGTATTCTTAACAAAAATTCCATATTTACGAATAAATATTTAGTGTTCAAAATTCAATAATATTTTTATTTATATTATATTAAGCTATATGTCTCAACCATCACGTGTTAAAAGAGAGATAGAGAGACATGATAATAAGTAAAATATGGCAAAATTAATGAATTATCATTCTAGTGGACACGTTTTACTTGTTATATTATTGAATTTTTAATTTATTAAATTATTTTAGTAAATTAATTATTATTTTAAAATTAAGTCATTTCGTTAAAAAAAGTAAACGAACGTTAATTTTTTATCAGCAAAACTAATGAATTATCCACTGTAGTTGACACGTTTTACTGATTACACAATTGAACTTTTAATTTTTAAAGTAACCCCAATAAACTAATTATTAATTATTATTTTGAAATTGGGCCATTCTGTTAAAAAATGAATAGACATTAATTTTTTATCTACATGGCTCTAGAAAAGAAATACAAATATCAAAAATATTACTTATGTGGCAAAAAATAATAAAAGACTTGAAAGTGAAAACAAAAAAAATCAAAATATTTTGAGTACTCGGATCTCGGATATTTATCAATAGAAAAAATTTCGTAGCGAATGGAAAACAATGCATCAACAACATAAATAAAAGCGTGGTAATTGGAACTAGCCACCTCTTCCATCTGCCTTTAAATTCTATCTGCATCCACTCATAAAAACTTAAGTTTTTATCAAATCATAAATATAATCCCAACAAAATCAATTTAACAAAATATTACTACCACGTGTGTATACATATACACATAGATATAAAGAGAGATTGGGGAATGGGTGGACCTTGTTGATGCGATCGAGAGTGAATGAGACGAGTTCAGAGACATAAGACTGCTGAGAGTTGGAGGTGAGAGGGATGAAACATATTGCAACACCATTTAATTCATCTGTTGTCGTTGCTCGGGATTCAGACTCCATTCTTATATTTAATATTGAACTTTGAAACTCAATTCAATGTTTTGGGTACTCGAATCTCTAAATTTTCATATTTTTAGAGAAAAAAATACACAAATCTATTTGATCTAGAAGAAGGGGACGAAGAGAGAATAATCAGATTTATTTATTTATTTTCTTTTTCAAGTTCACGTAGGATAAAAATTGAAATAATGATACAAAGATAACAAAATGACTCAATTTCAAAATAATAATTAGAGCAATCTATGACCAACTTTTAAAAACTATTAATTTGGCTACTAAAATGATTGAAATCGGTTTCTTGAATTAATATAGCCTTTTGAATAAAATACTTGATGTTAAAGAATTATCTAAATATAATGCAAGTAGTCAAATTAAGATAATTAATTAACTTATGTGATTTTAAAGTAAAGCAAATACTAAAATCAACACCAAGATTTTTTACGTGGTTCAACTATTACCCTCTATGATAATAGCCTAGTCCCACGTCAATACCAACTAGTATTGGAGACTCACTTTATTTATTTCTTTATAAATAAATCTGATTACATAATGATTCAAAAATTAATAAACAATTAATTTTCCTTGAGCTCTCTTGCTCCTTGTGCACCTATGCACCCTTCAAGCACCTTTGCTTCCTTGAACATGTTTGTAAACTACTTTTCTAATCCACCAGGATTAAAACCTTTAGACTACACTTAGTCTAACAATAGAAAAATCAATACAATATAGAGGTTACATGATCAATGCAAGAATAATCAATTTAACAATTAAAGGCTCAACTATATGCAATGATCAAGTAGCACAAAATAAGCAATTAATTTCTTAGAATATCACCTCAAATAATACCAGAAATTAAAGCGCTTAGCTTCTCAAGAATTGCACTTTAACAAAATCAGATTGCTTTATAATAATAATAATAAGTGCAAGTATAATTCGTGTGAGTTTGTATTTTTCAGTATTTTTCAAGATATGCAAACACTAATTTATAGCCCATATAATATTATCGTTAATAAGGATAAGTCTTGTTTATTCAAAATTTCAACCATATACAACTCCAACGACATCCAAAGGTAATACTTATCCAAATAACAAAACCAGCTTATATTTAGTGTTTGAGATAAATATAACCAACCCTTTATGTAGATAACCCACTTTCAAGAAATAACTTTGACTTTATCTTTCTCTATTTTCAAGTGGCGTAAGACACCAAAAAAGGTGTGATCTTTTTCTTTTTCCAATACTCAAGGTTACCCCTAATATCCAAGATAATCATTATCATTCCTTGAGACCATGACATACAACAAAGTCTAAATGCCATCCTTTAGTTATTCTAGAAAATCATGATTACATGCATACGTATCACAATCCACCTTTTAGCTATATATCCACATGTAATCCAAGTGTATGTGAATTAAATATAATTTGCATGCTAAAACACGGATAAAACATTTTCATAAAATCATTTTAAAACATTTTTCATCTAAGACATATATAATAATAATGCAAATAATGTCCTAGAGCCTTTAAATGAAAAATCAATTATTATGCAATTAATCTTACATTTTTTCTCCTAGAAAAGAAAACTTTCTTCCTTCACTTGAAGATTCCACCAACATTCTTTTATCAACAAATACCTGAAACATCATAAAACAATTTAGTACTTGAACATTTCATCATCAAAACATAAGGCTAGAATATGACTAAGTCAACATTCTCCCCCTTTTTGATGATGACAACCCAAAATTGTTTAAGTCTCATAAACTCCCCCTGAATAAATGCATAACATAAATTTACTCCCCCTAAATCCATGCACCAATAACATTTCAGGATACTGAAATGTGAAATTCAATTTTAAGTAAATTTGTTACCTGCAGTAATTGTTAGTTCATCAAATATCAACATATTACTGCAAATATATCAAATATTTAAAAACTCAAATTAAACATAAGTCCTTTTTGGTGAAACACACCAAACCAAAACCAACATAAAATTTTAAAACTCAAGTCTTTAAAAATAACCCCAAAATAATTTTCAAAATTCTCCCCCTTTGTCATCAAACAAAAAGGAAAAGAGCCATCAGTCGAGGTCTACCACTGCTGCACGTTGAGCATCACGTTTAGTGAAGTAAGGACAATGTTGTGCCCGGTGAATCCTCTTAGCAAGGGTAAAATCAGTAGCAAATTGAGGAGGTCTTGGAATGAAAGTTCCAGGGGGTAAGGGCACGTCAAGGAATTCGCCTTGATACTCGGCCAACCAATTGCAGTGAACCCATTCCGTAACTGTAGAATGTTTACGCTGCATATGGAGCTTCGATCCCACATCATTGAAACGGGTAGACATAAACTCGGCCAATTCTCCTACACGATGGTCGACAAACTTGATCTCGACTTAAGCGGCAGAATTCGATTAAGCCTTGTTGCATAACTTCGCGCTAAAGTAGTGGTTTGCGACTCAAAACCCTCACTGTAAGTCAATAAACTCGTCTTCAAGATTGTTATACATTTTGTTAATCTCGGGAGCACCCAAAGGCAATTTGCCTTTCTCCAACATAGACATACGGGTGTTAAGGCCAGACAGCTCAACTTGCATTTTTTCTTGATTACTCAATACTAGTTTCAACATGTCAATTATTTCAGAAGAAGATTGATTATGGGGCTGAACAGAAGATGATGGAATTGATATTGGAGGAGCAGAATTCTCAGAAGTAAGACGAACAAATTGACCATCAATTAAAGTGATACGAGAAAGCTTTAAAGTGTTGACACTGAAGGACTCATTCACCACAACAGAGAGTTCATTTTCAAAGGATATTTTAAAGTGATTGAAGAAAGTGGTGAGAGTAGAACTATATGGCAAACAAGTCTTTGTTTTTCTCAGACAACTTGTCATTTGATGAAGCAACATTTGGGATAAATTAAAAGACAAACCTTTTAAAATCATGGCAACAATGATTAAATCCTGATAAGTAAAATCAGCACTACCACCTAATCGAGGTAAAAGATTAAACCGAACAAGATGATGAATCACACAAGCAAGGGGAGAGACATCGACAGTTTTTGGAGTAAAAACATCACTCAACAAGGGATTATCCATGACAATTTTTAATTGTTCCAAAGGAGAAAAAGGGGAATGAACAGCTCCTTTTCGAGTAAATGGACAATCACCAGTAAATGAAATGTTTAAAATGCTAGCGAAGTCTATGACAGTGAAATACAAAGACTTTCCCTTAACAAATGAAGTATAAAACTCCCCATGACATTCTAGATTAGTATAGAACTATTGAACTAATCTGGGATATGCAATAGAAGGAGGAAAGAGCATGGAAGAGATACCACAAGACTCAAACAAATTTTTCAAAGGAGACTCATGAAAACAGATTTGATCCATCGATTTTTCATAAACCAATTATTTTGGAAAAATAACAATTTTAAAGCGTACCTCATAAGCATTACTCCTAAAGAAATTGTCGAGTGAGATCGAGAAGAGAGTAGGGTTTTACCGAGATAGGAGGAGGTGAAACTTACGGCTGAAGAAGACCGAGTGCGACGTCGCCTAGAAGGTCCGGTGGATTTCATCGGTGATGGACTAAAAGTGGAAGCATCGACGCAGAAGAGTCCAAATACTCTCTCTCTCATGACGACAACCCTCTTCATTTTCTTTTTTACGGCGAGATGGTCCTAAGATGGAGTGGGGAGGAACTGTGTGGTATGTTCATCATCGAGAATCGATAAGTGATCGTTTGTTCGTGACGTGTTTTCATGGTGATGAAAGAGTTAGGTTGAAGACTAGATATGGCGAGAAGAAGAGAGAAAAAAATCGAGAGAATAGAAAGAGAGTGGAAAGATACAAAGTATATAAAAGTGAATGAATACATGCATCATGAAATCTTTCACATTATTCTTAGACGTCTCCCAAAACCTTACGTCTCCCAAGAAACATATCGACTCGTCTTTACAATTTCAAAAAAAATAATGATGAGATGCATATACGCACATCGCTCTCCCAATAAATCTTTCAAATTAAATAGGTCTTTTGGTTTTCAAAACTAATTATGATATATTCCTTGATTCTCGTCCGTCCATAAATTAAGTGACCAAATTAAAAACATAATTATCCTAATTAATAATGATTAATACGATATACATGCAATATTAGGATAAAAAAATATCATGCAAGACACATCCCAAGTTCTCTACGTAACATGCAAAATCTATCTTCACTCAAAGGTTTAGTAAAAATATACGCAATTTGATTTTCGGTTGGAATAAAAATTAATTTTATTAAACCTTTTGAAACATTGTCTCTTAAAAATGATGCCTAACTTTCTATATGCTTTTATGCGTGAATGTAATATGTGATTTTTAGATATATCTATAGCACTTGAATTGTCACAATAAATAGGCACACAATCACATAATATGTCAAAATCACATAGAGTTTGTCTCATCCATAAAATTTGTGAACAATGAACAACTTCCTCAGACTAAGTATTCACCCTCGATGAGTTGAAAGAGCCACTGAGGTTTGCTTTTTACTATGCCATGACACGAGACTTTGTCCCAAGAAAGTACAAGCACCACTCGTACTTTTTCTATCAATTTGACATCCTGCATAGTCAGCATCTGAATAGCCAATTAGTTCAAAATGATTGGAAATTGGATAAAACAACCCTAAATTTATTGTACCACTTAAATATTTCAAAATCCTTTTAACAACATTTAAGTGTGATTCTTTTGGTTTAGCTTGAAACCTTGCACATAGACAAACACTATACATTATATCGGGTCTAGAAGCAGTTAAATATAGTAAACATCCAATCATACCTCGATATTTTGTTATATCTACATCAATACCTTTCTCATCAGTGGTGAGTTTTATTGATGTGCTCATTGGTGTACCTTTCGAGTTAGATCCTTCAAAGCCAAATCTCTTGAGTAGTTCTTTTGTGTATTTGGTTTGATGGATGTAAATTCTGTCCTTTGTTTGCTTGATTTGAAGTCCCAAAAAGTAGTTGAGTTCACCCATTAAGCTCATATCAAATTCTTTATGCATGCACTTGGAAAACCACTCACAAAGGAAATCATTAGTAGCACCAAATATTATATCATCTACATATATTTGAACAATAATAATATCGACATTTTTATGCTTAATAAACAATGTAGAATCTATCTTACCTCTAACAAACCCGTTTGATAAGAATACTTACTCAATCTTTTCGTACCAAGCTCTTGGAGCTTGTTTGAAAGCCATAAAGAGCTTTCTTTAGCTTGTACACATGATTAGGATACTTTTCGTGTTCGAATCCAGGAGGTTGCTTTACATATACCTCTTCATTAATGTATCCATTGAGGAAGGCACTCTTTACGTCCATTTGATGAAGCTTAAACTTTTTGTAGCAAGCAAATGCTAACAGAATTCTAATTGATTCCAGCCTTGCTACTGGTGCATAAGTTTCATCATAGTCGATCCCTTCCTATTGATTGTATCCTTGAGCTACCAATCTAGCTTTGTTACGAATGATTGTGCCGTGCTCATCAAGTTTGTTCTTGAAAACCCATTTTGTACCAATGATGGAAACATCTTTGGGAGGAGATATAAGTTCCCATACTTGGCACCTCTCAAATTGTTGAAGTTCTTCTTGCATTGCCAATAGCCAGTTCTCATCAATTATAGCATCCTTTGCATTCTTTGGCTCAACCTGTGACAAAAATGCAGAGAATGCACAGTGATTTTGTAAACCTCTCCTTGTGATTATACCTTTATTGATATCTCCAATAATATTTTCTGGAGGATGATTCTTGATGTATCTAGCTATTCTTGGCATTTGGATATTATGCATAACTTCCTCTTGATCATTAGACTCATTTTCAGCATCCTGCAAATCTTTAGGTTCATGTTCATCTTGATCATTCATTTCAGAGTTCTTTGAATTTGTTCATTTGGTCTCCTCTTGATTTTGTTCATTTGGTTTCTTTGAAATGTTGACTATCTCAAATTATCCACGCATCATCTTCACTTTCTTTTGGAAGATCATTGTTAGTCTCATTGAAAGTAATATGAAAGTAATATGATTCTTCCACACATGACTTTTTAATATTGAAGATGCGATAAGCCTTACTATTTTGAGAATAACCAATAAATATTCCTTCATATGACTTAGCATCAAATTTTCCCAAATTGTCACTTGTATTCAAAATGAAGCATTTAGAACCAAATATTTTGAAATAACTTATGTTGGGAATTTTATTATTTAAAAGTTCATATGGTGTTTTCAAAATAATAGGACGAATGAGTACTCTATTTAAAACATAACACGATGTCTTTTGACCATTAAAATTTCTTTGGAAGCTTACTTTCTTGTAATAGAGTTCTATTGTCTCTCAGAGAGTCCTATTCTTCCTTTCCACCACCCCGTTTTGTTGAGGAGTCCTTGTGTCTTTGAGAATTCATGGCTAATACCTCTTTGATCACAAAAGGTTATAAAATCTTTTTGAAATTCAGTGCCATGATCACTTCTAATTCTAATGAGTTTGAAACTATATTTTGTTTCAATTTTTCTTATTAATCTTTCAAACTCTTTAAATGCTTCATCCTTAGTTCTCAAGAATAATACCCATGTGTATCTAGAAAAGTCATCTACTATTACAAAAGCATAAAACTTACCATTTATACTAGAATGTCTTTACGGTCCAAATAGATCAAGATGAAGTAGTTGTAAGGAGAAGAAGTTGATACCATGTTCTTTCTCAGTAAATGATGTTCTTACTTGTTTTCCAAGTTGACATGGAACACAAATTCCCTTCTTTTCATATTTGATTTTGTGACCCTTTGACAAGATTCTTTGAGGATAGTTTCTTGATTAAGTCCATGTGAACATGTCCCATCCTCTTGTGCCACAAATTAGCCTCATCTTGTACAGATGCTAGACAAAATTCTTCATCCTGTTGCTCAAAGTCAATAGTATATATATTTCCTTCTCTTTGTGCAACTAAAGTGATATTATTATTAGTACCATGAGAAATAGTGCATTTTCTTTATCAAAACTAACTTGGTGACCATTATCCATTAATTGACTAATACTAATAAGATTAAATTCAAGTCCATTAACAAGGTGTACATTATCAATATTTACCTTACCATTTCCAATTTTACCTTTTCCGATTATCTCGCAGGTTCGATTATCTCCAAATGTGACTGTTCCATTTTTTTCTTGATTTTTAGCTCCATGAACTTTGATTTATCACTTGTCATGTGGCGAGAACATCCATTATCAAGAATCCATTTTTGAGATGGAACTCTAGCTTTTAAACATACCTATCAAGAAAAGATAGTTCATCTTTTTGGTACCCATACATTTTTGGGTCCATTTATGTTAGTGGCAAATAATTCACTCTTTTTAATCCATACCTTTTTAATCTTATTTCGTTTCTTAAAGCAATTTATATCTAAATAACCTTTAATACCACAATGTTTGCAAGTTGTGAAAGGAGAGCAATAATTTAAACTAAAACATGATTTTGAGTTTAACATTTTCATATTACTCTTTTTATTCATTGAATTAAAACCAATTCCTTGTCTTTCAAAACTAGGTCTTTGTTTTCCTAATATAACATTTAGATTTTCTTCACCTTGAACAAATTTAGCAAGAGATGATTTTAGTGAGTCTATTTCTTTTTGAAGTTCATTATTAGGACATGTTTTAATAGGAGATTTATCACTAAATGCATCAATACACACATCTCTCATTTTTAACTCATTAGTCAATTTTTGGACTTCATTATTTAAGAATTTCACCTTATTGAAAAGTATTTTATTAAAGTTGTCTAAATAACCAATCTTTGCAATCAAAACCTTTTCTTCTTGACATGTGGATTCCTTTTCAATTTCTTTCTTTTCATCTATTAGTGAATCTACTTCATCCATTAATGTATTAACTAATCCTTTTAAGTTTGCATTCTTTTCTCTTAACTTCTTATTTTCTTGTTCTAAAGAATTTAGTTCATTAGGAGATACCTGATTGGATTCACCTTCAACTCCTACGAAACATACTTGTGCTATCTCATCTTTAGCATCGATCTCCACTTTGGATTCTTCATCACTCCAAGTAATAAAGGCTTTGTTCTTCTTGTTGTCTTTGTAGTTGGTCTTCCCTTTATTCTTTAGTTGAAAACAGTCTTTCTTGAAGTGGCCAGGGCGTCCACATTCGAAGCACGTCTCTTCATTTTGCTTTCCTTTGAATTTATTTGAATTGAAGGTATTTCTCCTCTTGTTTTTCCTTTGTAGTAACCCCTTGAGTTTCCTTGACATCATTGCTATTTCTTCATCGGAGTTATCATCAAGTTCCTCTTCATTATCTGCAGTAAGAGCTAAAACCTTTCTTCGAGGAGTTTCCTCCTCATCATCATATCTCTTTAACTGATGTTCATATTCTTCTAGTTCACCAAACAAGGTTAAAGTATCCATGGAAGAAATAGTAACAGAATCTTGAAGAGTAGTGATTTTAGAAGCAAACCTTTTGGGCATAGCCCTAAGCAACTTACGGTTGATCTCACTTTGAGGAATAGTCTTGTCTAGCAATTTCAAGGAGTTTATAAGGACTAGAAATCTTGCTTGAGCTAGCTTGATGGTTTCATCTTTTTTGAGCTTGAAAATTTCATAATCGTGCATAAGCATGCTTAGCTTGACTTCTCGGACTTTTGAAGTACCTTCATGACTTACCACTAAAGTATCCCACATCTCTTTGGCAGTGTTGCATGAGGAGACTTTATCTATCTCGGATTGTACCATGCCGTTGAGAAGTGTGTTCATAGCCTTTGAATCATATGAGACCATGTAGATTTCGGTGGAATCCATTTCTAGCAGAATCTTTGGTGTCCCATCATCTCTTCGTGGAACAACTGGTCCGTTCTCCACAACCCACCATTCCCAAGGATCTCTTTTAAGATAGATCCTCATTCGGAATTTCCAGAAGTTGTAATTTTCTGTGCCAAACAGCAAAGGAGGTCTATTGGTTGATTGACCTTCTTGATTGTTGTTTCCAAACTGTTCTATGTCAGAATCTTTCCCTACAAGTCACCTTTAAGACCAAGATAAGTAGAGCCAAGCTTTGATACCAAATGAAATTTAACTAGGCACACTTAGAAGGGGGTTGAATAAGTGTAGGAGCAATCTATGGCCAACTTTTAAAAGCTATTAATTTCAGGCTACTAAAATGATTGAAATCAGTTTACTGAATTAATATAGCCTTTTGAATAAAATACTTGATGTTAAAGAATTATCTAAATATAATGCAAGTAGTCAAATTAAGATAATTAATTAACTTATGTGATTTTAAAGTAAAAGCAAATACTAAAATCAACACCAAGATTTTTTACGTGGTTCAACTATTACCCTCTATGATAATAGCCTAGTCCACGTCCAATACCAACTAGTATTGGAGACTCACTTTATTTATTTCTTTATAAATAAAAATCTGATTACATGCAAATGATTCAAAAATTAATAAACAATTAATTTTCCTTGAGCTCTCTTGCTCCTTGTCAACAAATACGAAACTATTTACCCTTCAAGCACTTTGCTTCCTATGAATATATTTGTAAACTACTTTTCTAATCCTCCACCGTAATTAATTAATTCAACATTTTTTTCTTTTTTGGGTACAAAACTCTATATTTCTATTCCTCGACTTATATATATATATATATATATATATATATATATATATATATCGATGTATATAATTTTATGAAATTATTAGAGGTGCTAATATTAACATGTAAGTTTGGACATCAATTTGCTTATGTTATTTAAAAAAAATTGTGTTTTGAGGACATCTTTGAATGAATGCTAGTTAAATTTATTATATTATTTTTATTTTTGAAGATATGTTTTTATTTTCTATAAAGTTGCATACTGCATTGATCAAACTGGAAGTCGAAGAAATATCATTTCAATATTAGTTCATGGCACAAATTGGCTGTACAAACAAATAAAGTACAAACAGAGAGTTCCCAATAATAACTCATTTTAATTATTTTCGGGAATGGTTGGAATTAGTCTATTTAAAATTAAAAAAGCACACCCATATAATAATTACTAAATTAGAAATTATTTTTAGGGGTAAAGGTGAAAGTGTAATGCATTAATTCTAACTCTATATATACTATATACTACTCTCCCTCCATTCATATATGTAGGTCATTTTAGACTTTTTTCGTTATTTTTAATTACTTATCGGTTGTGGTTATCTAGGAGAATTGATCACTATTTTTTCCAAATTGCCCCTTATTACTCCACCTAATTTTTTGATCCATATTTATGAGATAATGTGAGATGAAGAGTATTATAGACAATTGATAATATAGTTAATGTTTTTCAATCATTTCTTTAATTCTTGTGCACATGTCTAAAACGACCTATATTAAGGAACGGACGGAGTATTTATTACCTCACCCAACGGCCACGTAGGATTTTCAACAACAGTTGCATAAGATGTTTTTTTACCACCTGCATGCGGGTGGTACTTATTAAAAGGGTATATATATATATATATATATATATATATCAATTCTTCATTCTATTCTTTATCAATTTACTAATATGAATATTCTCCGATAGTAAGAATATTTCACGACCAAACGAATATTCTCCGACAACAATGAGTATTTTATACCACTTGTTTATTTTGAAAAAAATTCATATATCACCCTTAACTTTAACTTTTTATCAATTTAACCATTTACTGAATAATAATTATAAGAAAAATTGAATACTTTTATTTCATAAAATTCGGAGTCTTACAGTTTTTGTTCTGCAAAGCCTAAAACTACGTCGTTTTTTTTGCTCGAACAGACGCGGCCTTTCTGTTTAAAGTTAAAACTACGTCGTTTTTGGCTTAAATGTGCTTTTTCAAAGGTTGTGTCCCTTCTGATGGGTCACTAACCGTCCTATAAATAGATAGGGGGGTGCAGCCACAAAGATTATTCAATTCAGTCATGCATTAAGCATTCTAAGGGGGTGTTTGATAAAAATTAAATAAATCTGAATCTGAATCTGAATGAGCTGAATCTGAATCTGAATGAAAAAAGCTGTTTGATAATTGACATGTCTGAAACATATGAATGACAAAACTTTATTATTTTACCCCTTTTAAAAAATTTCCAAATTATTGTAAATTTATTTAATATTACTTAATATAATAGTTCATATTTTTTTTTTAATTTTTTAATTTTTTTAATTTTTTACTTCATTCAGCTGCTCATTCAATCATTCAGCTCAAAAAATTTGACTTAACCATCCAGCTCATTAGCCATCCAGCTCGTCTATCTTACCGATTCAGCCATTCAAAACAAAACAAACGCACTAACCGATTCAGCCATTCAGATTCATCTCCATTCAGCTCTAAACAAACACCCCCTAAGTCTTCTTCTTCTTCATTTCATAATCAATTTATAGTTTATATTGAGAGATAGTCTAGTTGGATTGATCATTTGATTATAACCGAATCGAATAGCTTATTTAGTTATAACTGAATACCGAGATTTATTTATTTTTATTATCAAAAAAAATTAACTGCATTAAGAAATAACCGAATTACCAAAAACTGAATAATCAATTTTACTATTCGGTTATTTCAGTTAATAACCGAAATTAAGTTCCATATATAGGGTTTCACCAAAGTGGTAAAATTCAATTTGTTCTCAGACGTGTTTGGCTAGCCATCCAACTAATACAACATATCCCAACTTCTCCAAATTCCAAGAACTTCCCAGCTCACAAAAGAAATCAACTCTAATTTTTTCAACACACTGCACATCATATACCCATTATAGAAAAAAAAATGATTAAAGATCTAACCTTTAGATCTGAAAGTAGAAGAAGATCTGAAAGTGAAAGAATCAGATCTATAGAGACCTGAAAGTGAAAGGATCAGATCCATCAAATCAAAGAAGAATTGAAGTGGGTTTCGATTTTTATTTTGTTTCTCTCTTCTTTGAGCACAAGCTTGACCAAGTAATGAAATTAAGAACAAAGGGTTCTTTACAGAAATATACAATAATTAGAAAGTAATTACACTATTAGTGCATCACCAAAATATTTACAAACACAATAACTTTCCCATATTTATTTACAATATTAGTGCAATTAGGATTCCTTAATTTAGGGAATTAGTATAGGATTCAATTCATTATAATAAGGAAACCTAAAATTAATGAGAAATAACTACCATAAATAATAATTCAAATTCAAATATCTTGGATCTAACAACAAAAATAAATTCAAATTCAAAATAATAATTCAAATTCAAATATTCAAAGTTATCAAACAAATCGAAAACAAAACAAAGAGGAAATCACGAACAACTAAAACAAATCGAAAAAAGAAAAAGTCAGAGTTACCAAACCAGGAAGAACAAATCCAAAACGAATTCGGAGTAGCCGAACAAAGAGGAATCGCGAACAACCAAAATAAAACAAATCGAAGAAGAAGAAAAAGAAATCGGAGTTACCAAAACAAATCGAAGACGAAGAAGTCGGAGTTACCAAACCAGCAAGAACAGATCCAAAACGAATTCGGAGTAGCCGAACAAAGAGGAAATCACGAACAAAATTTTTATATGAATATTTGGTTACCCACAAAAACTAAAATGGTTACCTTTGTGTGAAGATTTGGCTACCAACTGCACCATATTCAAAATAATTTTATTTTTAAAAGGTTATTTATAAGTAACTAACAGCTACATAAATGGAAACTTAGACATGGCATTTCGGATACCATCTGCACATAACACTTGAAAACTATTCTTAATTTTTTTTTATAATTAATTGGTAACTCAATAAAACTGAATTGGTTACCTTTTTATGAGGTTTGTGTAAGACCCCAACTTTTTAATGAATAAAATCAAATTTCCTCTATTTATTATTGTAAATAATAAGGTGTTAATTTGATATAATGCTTTGGTTATGGGTGAAATGTGTAAAATTTTCAAAATACGCAAGTGGTTATAAAATATTCATTTTTGTCGGGGAATATTCGTTTGGTCGTAGAATATTCATTCTGTCGGGGAATATTCGTACGACGTCGCAACCATTTGTGGGCCCCATAACAGAATAACTGTCGGATGAAGAAAACGATAAAATTGAGTTTTTATAAATAACGACGTAATCGTTACCGTTAACACTGTTGAAATACCCGGTTGGTAAAGTAAAGTAATACGCGTTGTTGCACACGGTATTGCACAGTATTTTTTTCAATTATTGATTCTTACGTGAGAAGACACTACTCAATAATTGTTACAGTAATTATTGTTCAATATTTTATCTTATTAATTCAATAATTGTTGCGTTGATATTTTATATTATTGTTGTTTCAATAATTGTCACTGCACAGTATTTTCATTATCAGATCAATAATTCATATTATTTGAATAATATTATTAGATAGCATTATTGGCAATGTCTAGAAAGTTCTGTCAAGGAGAGGTTTGATCGCCTAATTGCGTGCCAGTAAGGAGAAATCCTTATAGAAAAGTCCCCTCTTTCCTGGAAACTGCATGGTTGTCATTATTGTGATTCTGTAATATTATTTGGGAATAATTAATTATTGATTTATATGATAATGAAATATTTATTTGATGTGGATATAAATGATGGATTTATTTATGTGGTTATAAATGAAGGAATTAATGTTGAGGTATTTTATCAATATTTTATCGGATTGGAGGTATTAAAAGATCAAATCAGTGTTCTTATAGCTTTATTGTGTGAGTTATAATTTTTAATTTGACCGTTGGATCGTTGTGATTTTTGGATATGTTAATACATATATAAGTTGAGTATATGTTCACAAATTTTGAACCGTTAAAAATGAACGAATGATTTGTTATGAATTTTAAGAGGTGACTGATTCGAAAATTAAGTTTATAAATGATTTTGGTGGAAAATTCTAGAAATGGGTGGGCCCCACTTTTTGGTTGTTAGGGAAGATGACTGATTTTTGGTGGGTGGAATAGTAGCAGGTAAAGTAATCAGGTAGCATGCCAAGTCCTGCCTTGCATGTCTAACATTTTTCTATAAATAGAGGGCTAAGTTAGAATTGAAAATCACACGAGAATTCATATAAGTTTTCTTTTTCTCTCTATATTTTCGAGCGTATTTTGTGAGTATTTAGATACTTGGTGAGTTGTTATTCATCAGTGCAAGTTTCCTTCAGCGTCATATCCGATATCCAGTCAGAAATACTGCTCTTTTGAGGTAAGGGATAGTAAGGGATTGTAAGAGTTATTATGTTTTTCAGTTTCATAATTTTTGTGACCTTCAAAAATTCTGGAAAAATTTGAAATGATAATTTGATTAGATTGTGTCCAAAAATGGAGATTTTTGGATGTATAGATTATGAGTTATGAATTTTATGAGAAAAGACTATTTTAAAAGTAAACCATTATAACTCCTTGTGGTTAACTTCAAAATTGGTAAAATTTTTATTGGGAGTACATGTATATAACTGAAGTATACTCTGTGAATTTTGGAATTTTTGGATAAAAGTACAATTTATGATAAATGTCTAAATATTCGGCTATTTTGGCCATATGAAAAATAGTAAATGATTTTTAAAAATTCTGAGAAAAATATATGTTCAATATGGGACTATATTCAACTAAATCTCAGAAAAAAAAAATTTTGGAACTGATTTAGTATTTTTCATGAAAATGGACTAGTTATGAGTAAATGAATTAAATATGTTATGTGAAGTAAGAAAATTGGAAAATAGGATTTTATGGCTTGAGAATCCTATATGAGGTATATGCAGCAGATTTTTGATGAGGGTTTTGGTTATTGGTGATGAAATCTTATGAGTTTGGCATTTTAAGATGATTAAATGCATTATTTAGTAAAGTGTAAATAATTAAAATAAATTGTTTATAAGTTTAAGAAATGTTATTTCAATATCATTATACGAAATATTGGTATGGATTTTATTATAGAATTTCTACCTTTTTGTGTCGGGGTTACTATTCATGAGTTACTATTCACGAGTTACTATTTATGAGTTACTATTCACGGGTACTATTCACGACAAAATTGGTTTCTTTTTTCTGACCAAATTATCGTTGATTTATGAATATTGCTCTTGAAATTAAATCCATGTTTTGATCATATTGTTTTTATTATCATGTATAACATTTTTATAATCCTGGTGATGAAATTTCTCTTTGACTAGAGTGTAAAGATGGGTAGATTATTAGTATGATCGTGACTATGGGTTCTCTTTGGCCAGTAATGCAAAGTTGAATCGTTGACTAGTATAATCATGACCATTGAATTTACAATTGAATATTTTAACTTAAGTGCAAAGATGAATTAATCAACATGTTTATAATTATGGTTTATATAAATTTTGAAATGATTATGTATTTCTTTGAGATATGAATATCTTTGCTTCAGTAGTGCAAAAAGATGACTGTTGTTGATTATCTTTTGGCTCGAGTGCAAAGATGACTGTTATTGAATATCTTTGGCATGTAGTGCAAAGATGAGCTGTTAATGAATATCTTTGGCCCAGAGTGTAAAAAGATAAATTTATTAGTATGATTATGAACATGAAGCGTGATTTGGTATAACCATGATCTTTGATGTTTTGGTGATGAAAATTATCTTTGTCCTGGATGAGAAAAGGAATTTAGAACTACAATTACGATTATGAGTTATACATGTGATTGTGGATATGAATTGTTGATTGATGTTACAGGGATAAAATATTGTTGGTGGACTTTTAACATGGAGAAGATAATAGATTTTATGGTCTATTTGAATCTTCTAATGGATTGCTCGTTCCGCTGCAACTATGGTTAAAATTTTTTATCATCTACCATATGTTCTAAATCTCTGATTTATTACTGATGAAGGCTATTGATAATTTAATTATCTTTAGTCATGATATTCTTTACTAGTCTAGTTGTGCTCACCCTTTTGCTTCACAAATTTTTTTCAGGTAATAAGAGTGTAGCTGGGTCGAGCGAGGGTAACGGGGAAATAGAACGGTAGTCTCTAGCTGTGGAGGTTCTCCCTAAGCAGTATAGAAAGGTGTTGTATACATCATTTAGTAGTTATATTTGGTGAATCAAATAGGGTGAGGCGAACCCAACGTTGGAAGGGTGTTTTGCCACTATCATACAAGATGTCTAATGACATACAACCTCGTATCATCATAAGATAAGGTTGTGCTCATCCACTTGCTGAGTATATTTACGAGCACTACTTATATAATCTTGGAGTTTGTTTGAAGTATAATTCTCAATTAGAGACAGTGGAGATAATGATATGTCAAGAGAAGACTCACCATTGGAAAGAATATGATAGTAATCTTTTCATTTTTCTTTGGGGTCTATTGGGTCAACCAAGGATAATTCTGTGGACATATAATATCTATCATAGCCTAAACGCATGGCCTCCCATGTACGAAGGTTTTCTTGAGAACTTCCCAAAGATTCTAATTTCTAAAACAGTTTTTGACTATACCTTTATGTAAGGTGCCATTGTGACGTACTATCCAAGGTTGAGATGAGAGCCACAATTGGTATATATTTGTATTAAAACTCACAGTATATGTGTTGTTGTATTTTGGACAACAATTGTTGTAATAAAGTTTTATTTGTTTTCTGTACCATGTATTTGGCGACTCAGAATAGGTTGGGTGGATTGGACCTATTTTGGGGTTGTCACATTTGGTATCAGAGCTTAGGGATATGATCTCTGACGGAGATCGATGAATAGAACTAGGAGGGGAGAGATGAGTAAATCCTTCGCTAGTGTGTCCTACCTAAGCTTATTTGTTGGCCAGTCATAATATCGGGATATTATGTGATATATGAATTTGTTTAATTAACCCTTATTTTATGGAAGTATTTGAGAATGGTTGCTGAGAATGTTAACAATGGAGTGAATGAGACCGTGGGGATACCTCTAATCACCAACCAGGATAATGTGATGTCAGGCGAAGAAGGAATTAGAGAAATCCATGTGGTGAGTGAAGAATTGATAGTTGCTTCTTGAGATGGTCGCAGAGGTAACAAATGAGAGAGTGAGGAAGAAAGAAAATTTGAGGAGAATTTATTAGAGGTATTATATGATCAAAATGTAGAATTGCAAAATCGTATTCATGAGTTAGAAGAAGAGAAGCTTAAAGAACTGACGGTGATATCGTGGAGAAAAGGATGCAACAATTCAAGCTTCAGGTTACCCGATATGTGATGCTTAAACAGAAGTATTCTTTGGCAGAGTATAAGATGATAAAGATGGAATCTGAGCTGAAAGAAGAAAAAACTGAACGAGTAAGAATGAGTGATGCATTGGTAAAAGCCACACGACGCGTTGATATTGTGGAAAGAGATGTCCGATCTAAGAAGGCTAAAATAGATGATATGTATTTCCCTTTTTGGACAGCAATTGGGAGAACCCAACATCGAGTTTTGCATTACCATGTACATAGCGGTCAACCTGAATTTGATATGGATCGAAGATTGATGATTCAGATCATGAATCAGGAGTACGACAAGGCAGTTGAGGGAGGAATATGACCTATAGAAAAGTATATTCCAACGGTAGTGATGACGACAAATGCTGCCCCAGACAAGTCAAAGCCGAGTAGTTCAAGGGATAGCGGTTGTCACGACTTCCTAACAAGTGAGGAACCCAAATGAAGTTATCACGGGAGATAAGCAATGGAGAAATCATGATGACCGGTGAGATAGAATCTGAAATGGAAGCAAGGTATTCTCAACTTTTCAAAATACCAGGTACATAAATTTTGGGGACGAAATTTCATAAGGAGGGGAGGTTGTAAGACCCCAACTTTTTAATGAATAAAATCGAATTTCCTCTATTTATTATTGTGAATAATAAGGTGTTAATTTGATATAATGCTTTGGTTATGAGTGAAATGTGAAAATTTTTCAAAATACGTGAGTGGTTATAAAATATTCATTTTGCTTGGGAATATTCGTTTGGTCGTGGAATATTCTTTCCGCGTTGGGAATATTAAATGCGCAGCGCAATCATTTTATGGGCCCCATAATGTAATCTTGCTTCGGATGAAGAAAATGACAAAATTGAGTTTTTATAAATAACTACATGTAATCAAGTATGCTAACACCGTTGGAATACCCGGTTGGTAAAGTAAAGTAATACGTGTTGTTGCACATGGTATTGCACAGTATTTTTTTCAATTATTAATTCTTACGTGAGAAGGCACTACTCAATAATTGTTACAGTAATTACTGTTCAATATTTTATTTTATTGATTCAATAATTACTGCGTTGATATTTTATATTATTGTTATTTCAATAATTGTCACTACACAGTATTTCCATTATCAGATCAATAATTCATATTATTTGAATAATATTATTAGATAGCATTATTGGCAATGTCTAGAAAGTTCTGTCAAGGAGAGGTTTGATCACCTAATTGCGTGCCAGTAAGGAGAAATCCTTATCGAAAAGTCCCCTCTTTCCTGGGAACTGCATGGTTGTCATTATTGTGATTCTGTAATATTATTTGGGAATAATTAATTATTGATTTATATGATAATAAAATATTTATTTGATGTGGATATAAATGATGGATTTATTTATGTGGTTATAAATGAAGGAATTAATGTTGAGGTATTTTATCAGTATTTTATCGGATTGGAGGTATTAAAAGATCAAATCAGTGTTCTTACAGCTTTATTGTGTGAGTTATAATTTTTAATTTGACCGTTGGATCGTTGTGATTTTTGGATATGTTAATACATATATAAGTTGAGTATATGTTCACAAATTTTGAACCGTTAAAAATGAAAGAATGATTTGTTATGAATTTTAAGAGGTGACTGATTCGAAAATTAGGTTTATAAATGATTTTGGTGAAAAATTCTAGAAATGGGTGGGCCCCACTTTTGGTTGTTGGGGAAGATGGCTGATTTTTGGTGGGTGGAATAGTAGCAGGTAAAGCCATCAGGTAGAAGGTCAAGTTTGCTTCGGCATGCTAATATTTTCCTATAAATAGAGGGCTAAGTTAGAATTGAAAATCACACCAGAATTCATAAGTTTTCTCTCTTTTTCTCTCTATATTATCGAGCGTATTTTGTGAGTATTTAGATACTTGGTGAGTTGCTATTCATCGGTGCAAGTTTCCTTCAATGTCATATCCAGATATCCAATTTAAATCTCGCTTCTTTTGAGGTAAGGAATTGTAAGGGTTATTATATTTTTTAGTTTCATAATTTTTCTGACCTTCAAAAATTTTAGAAAAATTTGAAATGATAATTTGATGAGTTTCTAGATTGTATCCAAAAATGACGATTTTTAGATGTATAGATTATGAGTTATGAATTTTATGAGAAAAGACTATTTTAAAAGTAAACCATTATAACTCCTTGTGGTTAACTCCAAAATTGGTGAAATTTTTATTGGGAGTACATGTATATAACAAAAGTATACTCTGTGAATTTCGGAATTTTTGGAGAAAAGTACAATTTATGATAAATGTCTAAATATTTATTTTTTTTGGCTATATGAAAATAGTAAATGATTTTTAAAAATTCGAGAAAATATATGTTCAATATGGGACTATATTCTACTAAATCTCGAAAAAAAAAAATTTGAACCGATTTGGTATTTTTCATGAAAATAGACTAGTTATGAGTAAATGAATTAAATATGTTATGAAGTAAGAAAAAATTTGAAAATAGGATTTTATGGCTTGAGAATCCTATATGAGGTATATGCAGATTTTTTATGAGGGTTTTGGTTATTGGTGATGAAATCTTATGAGTTTGGCATTTTAAGATGATTAAATGCATTATTTAGTAAAGTGTAAATAATTAAAATAAATTGTTTATAAGTTTAAGAAATGTTATTTCAATATCATTATATCGAAATATTGGTATGAATTTTATTGTGGAATTTTTACCTTTTTGTGTCGGGGTTACTATTCATGAGTTACTATTCACGAGTTACTATTCATGAGTTACTATTCACGTTACTATTCACGGGTACTATTCACGAAAAAAATTGGTTTCTTTTTTCTAACCGAATTATCGTTGATTTATGAATATTGCTCTTGAAATTAAATCCATGTTTTGATCATATTGTTTTTATTATCATATATAACATTTTTATAATCCTGGTGATAAAATTTCTCTTTGACTTGAGTGTAAAGATGGGTAGATTATTGGTATGATCGTGACTATGGGTTCTCTTTGGCCAGTAGTGCAAAGTTGAATCGTTGACTGGTATGATCATGACCATTGAATTTACAATTGAATATTTTTAACTTAAGTGCAAAGATGAATTAATCAACATGTTTATAATTATGGTTTATATAAATTCTGAAATGATTATGTATTTCTTTGAGATATGAATATCTTTGGCCTGTAGTGCAAAGATGACCTGTTGTTGAATATATTTGGCTCGTAGTGCAAAGATGACCTGTTGTTGAATATCTTTGGCATGTAGTGCAAAGATGAACTGTTAATGAATATCTTTGGCCCGTAGTGCAAAGATAAATTTATTAGTATGATTATGAATATGAACTGTGATTTGGTATAACCATGATCTTTGATGTTTCAGGTGATAAAAATTATCTTTGTCCTGGATGAGAAAAGGAATTTAGAACTACAATTACGATTATGAGTTATACATGTGATTGTGGACATGAATTGTTGATTGATGTTACTGTGGATAAAATATTGTTGGTGGACTTTTAACATGGAGAAGATAATAGATTTTATGGTCTATTTGACTCTTCTAATGGATCGCTTCGTTCATTTGCAACTATGGTTGAAATTTTTATCATCTACCATATATCTAAATTTCGATTTATTCGATGAAGGCTATTGATAATTTAATTATCTTTAGTCATGATATTCTTTATTTGAATTACAGTTGTTTCACCCTTTTGCTTCACAATTCCTTTTCGTGTAATAAAGAGTGTAATTTGGGTCGAGCGAGGTAACGAGAAAAATAAAGCATGGTGGTCTAGTCATGTAGAGGTTCTCCACAAGAAGTATAGAAATGTGTTGTATACATCATTTAGTAGTTATATTTGAGTGAATCAAATAGGGTGAAAGCGAACCCAACGTTGGAAGGGTGTTTTGCCACTATCATACAAGAGATGTCTAATGACATACAACCTCGTGTCATCATAAAGACGAGGTTGTGCTCATCCACTTTCTTTGAGTATATCTACGAGCACTACCTATATAATCTTGGAGTTTGTTTGAAGTATAATTCTCAATTAGAGACAGTGGAGATAATAATATGTCAAGAGAAGACTCACCATTGGAAAGAATATGATAGTAATCTTCTCGTTTTTCTTTGGGGTCTATTGGGTTAACCAAGGATAATTCTGTGGACATATGATATCTATCATAACCTAAACGTATGGCCTCCCATATACGAAGATTTTCTTGAGCACTTTCCAATGATTCTAATTTCTAAAACAGTTTTTGACTATACCTTTATATAAGGTGTCATTGTGACGTACTATCCAAGGTTGAGATGAGAGCCACAATTGGTATATATTTGTATTAAAACTCACAGCATATGTGTTGTTGTATTTTACACAACAATTGTTGTAATAAAATTTTATTTGTTTTCTGTACCATGTATTTGGCGACTCAGAATAGGTTGGGTGGATTGGACCTATTTTGGGATTGTCACAGTTTGGCTACCAACTTATAAATAACATTTTAAAAATAAAATTATTATGAATATGATGCAGTTGGTAGCCAAACCTTCGTACAAATGTAATTATTTTAATTTTTGTGGGTAACCAAATATTCATAAAAAATAAAATGCTCCTCTGAACTTAAAAACATTTTAAATAGAATTAAAACAAATATATATATCAGCCATCAGGACAACCTAGTTTAAGTAGACCAGAATAAAATCTAAATAAAACAAAGCCACTGAACTTTAAACTTTCATTTCTCATCAATCCTACTGATAAAAGATGAGACACAAAGAGACTAGAGTAATTAATTATTTAAATTAAGTACCCTGAGAACCCTTAACAGTTTCATGGCCAAGGTGCTCGGCCTTCTCCTTCATTTCCTTAGCCGCACCCGCAATCTTCTCTCTGACCCGATCCAGCACCAGTCCGATGACGGTAGCCGCCAGCGTCAAACCGGAGAGAACCATGAGAGAGCCACCGAGGGTGACGGCGGTGGCGGTTTTGGCCACCTTGTGAGATAATTGCTGGTGTTGATATGGTTGCTGCTGATATTGAGCCATTGAGAGAGCTAGATTAAATGAGATGGATAGAAGTAGTAATGGTTTTGGTGCAGAGAGATTTAGAGTTTTGAGGGTGTATATATAAATAAATAAAGATAGATATCTATATGCATGGTGTGACGTGGTTGGTGTTGTTTGTCTGATGCAGGTTTTGCTGCTCAACACGTGGCTGATATATATATTTGTTTGAATGAAAAAAAAGTGTGATGACTAACTAGTGCAGTTGTTCTAGATGAGGAGAGAGAGAAGAAACTATGAGGATAACTAATCCCTAAATTAAGGAATGTTAATTGCATACTAATTCCTTAAATTAATGAATCCTAATTGCACTAATATTGTAAATAAATATGAAAAGTGTATTAATTGTGTCATTATTTTATGAGTACACTATTGTTGGAATTATTTTTAAAAATGTAATAAAATATGTAATTCTTCCCAGAACAAATATATAGAGAGAGGGAGGACATTGAGAGAGAGATGTATAATGAGTTGATTGGGCCAACTAAAACTCTAGCCATTCTCAAATTTCAACAAATGAAGTTTATTAAAAATCAATAACAGAGAATCCGAAACTGAATATTGAATAAAAAATTGGATATAACCGAATTTAGAAGAAAAAAACGAATACCCAAAATAATTCGGTTTAAAATAATCGATTTTGTTCGGTTTTACCCATTTTTTGCTCACCCTTAAAGTCTAGAGCATTTTTTTTTGTTCGTTGTGTATGCTATTTGGAGTGTTACTCAGTGGCGAAGTCACATATAAACTTGTGGGGTCAATTGATCCCACTGAAGAAAAAAATTGTTTTATAAATTAAGGTAAATTTTAAAAATTTTAAGTATTACATATAAATTGACCCCACTAAAATTTTATAAATTTTCTATTATACGGGGTCAAATTGAAAATTTATAATTTTTTCAATCAAATTTTAACCACATATGACTCATATCCTCTAAATATATGTATCTCTCTATAATATTTTAAACTAAATAATAATCTAATTTATATTATTTTTAAAAATAAATAATGAATTACTTACTTACTTAACAAATTGTGATTAAAAAAGTTTATTATGAAAGTCGATATAGTGTATATATAACATATATTATTATTTATTATATTTTCATTGTATATATATATATATATATATATATATATATATATACGTAAAAGTATAAAGTATTAAAAAAATTTATTTAGGGTGCACTACTACCCTAGAACCCCCGCCAAATTATTTGCAACTTAAGTAATAATTTTAATTTGCATCGATAAAAATGTCTGACTTCGCCACTGGTGCTACTATAACATATATTGTCATTGTATCATGTGAAACAAGTGATATTAAACTTTAAGCACCATAATAAGGACATAATACCAAGTATTAACCTTAACAAATTTAGTTCTACAGGGTTTAGCGATAAGTTAATATATATATATATATATATATATATATATATATATATATATATATATATAGTATCCCTTAAGTTATTTAAACATCATATTCAATATATCAATATCATATCAACTCAAAACATAATCCATACAATCCATTAAAAAACATATTATTATCATTAAAACCACAAATAATAAAAACTAACAAAGTTCACTTAACTTAGATGTACGTTGTTTTTGTACCAGACAGGGTGATACTTTTCTTAACCAGGGTGGACCAAATTATTCCAAAATAACCCCACACACACACACACACACACGCACACACACACACACACACAAATATATATATATATATATATATATATATATATATATATATATATATATATATATATATATATATATATATTATCCCCAATATCTACTCAATTTTTCTTCATTCCATTCCTTGTATAGACCATCAGCTCAGTATTGAGTGAGAACCAATTTTGGGTTTTTTGTATATGGATTCTCCAAGAAGTCGCTTGGTAAAGAAATGAAATGCGTCTAGTTATGTGATTATCGGATCATATTGTATAGCAGTTACTGCCAATTTCAACAGGTTTTTCTGTCCTCTAATATGCACACATACACAAAAAGTAATGTTTTTTTTTGTTCTTACAAATTACTATCATAACGATTGTATTGGATGAGTAAGAATACCGAATAATGTAATTAAAATGCATATTTAATAGTCGAAAAAAGGAAGATGACAAGTATTTTCCTTGAAACATATGGAGCCAGTTTGTGAATAAATTAGGGTAACTACTAATTAATTAACTGGAAAAATTACTCGCAGGGAGATCTTGATGGATGGTATCATGTGCTTTGTTTTGTGGGTTCGTATTGCTGTATATATTGTAATTTCAGGTATGTATTACACTATGAAAATACTTTCTTTTTTTTGGCTGAATAGAATATACTTTTCCTTTTTGTTACACTTGTAGCTGTATATATATATTGAATGGCCTTCAACTGTTTAGTCATGGTTTGCAGGATTTTTGATGATACTTGTTTTTCTTCTTGTGAAATACATTGGATCATATGAAGTGGAAAGTTTTGAAGAGGAACAACCAGTTGGAGAAATTAGTGAGACCTATCCGCTGATGCCCCAGAAATCATTTCGATTGCCTTACAGAACTGATGAAGAAGATCATGATCAGGAGTCTAGCTCTCCCGAGGATTTATACGGTGGGAAGATTTGCGCGATCTGCTATGATGTGCCACGAAACTGCTTCTTTGTTCCTTGTGGTCATTGTGCCACTTGTAATGGATGTGCTCGAAGGTACTTCACCTGAAAAAACAAGCTCATGAAGTGTTTTGACTAGACATTCTTACATGGGAACGAGAGGTGCTCTTCTCTAGACTATTTCCTCTATACTTTTTTATATTTATAATTTCAGTTGTACATGTGTCGAAATATGTTATAAGTATATGACTTGCAATCTCAACGTGTACAACTGAGATTGCAAATATGGAGGAAATAGTCTGGAGGGAAACATCTCTGCATCGGAACATATGAGCTAGTTTGATATGTATATGATGAGGTACCAAACTACTATTATGATCTTTTAAGCAAGCTTGTAATGTGCTAATATGACCTAAAAAGATACTATTAAGATAA
The DNA here is from genome assembly GCA_020205605.1 of Panax ginseng. Classification (NCBI taxonomy): domain Eukaryota; kingdom Viridiplantae; phylum Streptophyta; class Magnoliopsida; order Apiales; family Araliaceae; genus Panax; species Panax ginseng. The sequence goes on from CM035146.1 coordinate 5,715,760, forward strand.
TAAATTGAGTTTTAATACGTTATTACTCCATTTGATTTGGACTCAAAATTTGATATGAATATTTACGAGTAAATTCTATGAAAATTTTATTATTATGCCTTTTTTTGCAGGATTATGGATGGGAAGAACAAGGTGTGTCCCATATGTCGAAGGCTTATCCGCAAAGTAAGAAAATTAAAAATGTATCGACACTAGACTAGGACTAATAAAGTGTTGACACGCAGATGAGAGGTGATCTTTCTCTGCATATCAGCACTGTATTGATTAATTAACCAACTTATTATTAATATAAATTTATGATAACTGGATGAGGCTATTTATATTATTACTCTATTTTGTTTGTTGCTGAACCTTCTGTCAAAAAGTAGTAGTAGTTGTTGTTTATTTTCAACGGTTGAGGACCAAGTTACTACATAAAAGCTAGGTAGCTTTTTGAATTTCAAGATATATGTACCCGGCTGTTAATTCCTCTCCAAGAGTCTTCCAACTCCTTGATCCGTTTCCAAGATTTTTGTAGCCACGGAGACATGGAGTACACAATCTTCTTCTACCTCTTTCTCCTATTATCATCCTTATTTCTATTCACCAAACAGCTCCTTAGCAAAATCCAAAACCTCCCACCAAGCCTATTCCCAGCTCTACCGATTCTGGGCCATCTATACCTCCTGAAGAAACCACTCCACCGCACTTTGGCCAAGATCTCAGATCGTCACGGCCCAATTCTCCTCCTCCAGTTCGGCTCCCGCCGAGTCATCTTAGTCTCCTCGCCGTCGATCGCCGAGGAATGCTTCACCAAAAACGACATCGTATTCGCCAACCGCCCTCGCTTGCTCATCGGAAAACACCTCGGCTACAACTTCAGTTCCCTCGTTTGGGCTCCCTACGGCGACCACTGGCGGAACCTCCGCCGGATCGCATCCCTGGAACTGCTATCCACCCATCGGCTCCAAGCGCTTCAACCGATACGAGTTGAGGAGACTCGGTTGTTGATGCGTCGGCTCTTTCGAGCTTCAGAACGGACGGTGGATATGAAATCTATGTTTTTTGAGGTGGTGTTAAACGTGATGATGAGGATGATCGCCGGAAAGAGGTATTACGGGGAGAACGTGGCGGAGCTGGAGGAGGCGAGGCGGTTTAAGGAGATAGTTACGGAGACGTTTTATCTCGGCGGGGCCTCGAATTTGGGGGATTTTTTGCCGGCGTTGAAGTGGGTGGTAGCGAGAGGGGTAGAGAAGAGGATGATTGTATTACGGAAAAAGAGAGATGAGTTTGTGCAGGAGTTGATTGAAGAGCATAGAGGGAAAATGGGTAGCAACGGCGGCGTTGGTGGGGTTGGTGGCCGTGAGGGGTCGGAGTTGGGAGGTGGGAAGAAGAGCATGATTGAAGTGTTATCGTCGCTGCAAGAAACTGAACCTGATTACTATACTGATGAAATTATTAGAGGTCTCATGATGGTAAGATTTTCATTTTCTCTCTTCTTATAATTCATAATCCTTTTAAAAACTGCCGTTGATCTATTTAAATTTGGAAATAGTACTCCCATTATTTCACGAAAAAAAAAAACACTTTCAAATGTAAAATGTGTAAATAGTAAGAATGTATTTTTTGTTACATTTACTCCTAAAATGATTAAATTATAAGTTTAATTGTGGTGACATGGAATGACATAATGAAATTTTATAAATCTTTAGGCAGACTTATAGGCTGTATCTAAATGAAAAAAGTTGTTTGATAATTGATATGTTTAAAATTTCTAAATAACAGATTTTTATTATTTTGTCCGTCTAACTAAAAAGTTCAAAATTGTTATAAATTTATTTAATATTACTTAATATAATAGTTAATATTGTTAAAAAAAAAACTTCATTCAGCAAAAAAATGACACTAAATCATTCAACTCAAATCGTCTAAATGACTGATCGATTCAGTCATTCAGACGATTTTTTTTCAAAACAAACACACTTAATAGTTGACCGATTCAGCCATTCAATCCTAAACAAACAGCCCCTTAAACATCAAAGAGAGAATTTAGATGCAATTTCGAACGCCTAGCCTCGAGACTTGGGCATTTTCTAGGCTGGGCTTGGGTGGGGGTAGTTTTATTATTTTTTAGGCTTAAATATGAATTAATATTTGAATTTTTATTTTATTTTTATTTTGGGATTGTCTTTTCAATTTTTTCAATTAGGGGATTAAACTTTTAATTTTTTATGATTACGTCTAATTGATAGCGTCACGTTAGAAGAGTGATAACATGACAGCGACACGTTAGAAGAGTGATAACATGACAGCAGCACGTGACTAAAAAAATACTTATGCGTAATATTGAGTTTTAATTTAATATTTATTCAATTAATTTTTTTTTATCAAAAAGAGTAAATATAAGACCATTATTAATTTTTTTTTAAGTAAATTTATTGACAATTTACCATTTTTTGTATAAAATTAATTAAATTGATTATTGATGATTATGAAATAAACTTAAAGTTCAATGAATTAATTTATATTTGGGCATTAATTTTTTATACTAAAAATGGTAAAATTGTCATTATATTGATTATTGATGATTATGAAATAACAATATTTTTTGGGAACATACGTAGGTCTCACATATTAGCTAATAAAACTTCGACACATCAGCTAATATATGGGCTCGACATGTGGAAATATCAAAAAATGATATGAAAATATCGGTTTCTTTTTTAATTAGTAGTACATTTATACATTTTAAAATATTTATCATTATATTGATTATTGATGATTTTTTTAAGCTGAGTTTGTAATGTATTAAATTTACTTTAAAAAAATTAATAATGGTCTTATATTTACCCTTTTTTGGTATAAAAAATTAATGGAGTAAATGTTAAAATGAGACTAAATACTACACATAAGCATTTTTTAGCCACATGTCGCTGTCATGTTATCAGTTTATGATGTGGAACTATCAATTAGACGTAATAAAAAAATTAAAAGTTTAATTTCCTAATTGAAAAAATTGAGAAGACAATCTCCAAAATGAAAAAAAAAATTAATAGTTCAGGGTATAAGGCATAGTTTTTATATTTATATAAAATATAATTTTTTTTATTTATAATAAATTAATGTTATATTTATAAAAAGTGATAGGCTAGGAGTTGATTTAAAATATGGTAAAATAATGAGATCAAGTTTTAATTGGAACATTCAATAGTCACTTTTAACAAAACTAAAAGCATAATAATATAGTGTTATCCTATTCTATATACCGAAAGAAAACAAATCCCAATAGCACATATTGTTTAAGGAAGATACTCATTCAAGTTTCTCTCCTTCACCAGAAGTTGTGAATATTTTATTGGTTGGAACTTTATCTGTCTTTTTATTTAAATATTTAGGTCTAGTAGAAAAAGAATAAAATATTTTAAAGGCATACATCAATACATTTGAACACTTGTTTAGCAATGTGGGACTCATTAACATCTTGAGCTTTATTTTTTACTTTTTGTGTTTTTGTTCATCTCAGATGAATAATAATACTGAGAAAGAGAAAATAAACTAATATAACTTCTGTACTATGCAATCTATGAACTAATGTTTTATTATGTCATTATGCTTTAATTAAGCAGAGCCAGAACCCTACATCATCATTTTGTTTTAACTTTCTCTACAGTCTTTGAGTGGATCTTAGAAATTAGAATTATGTATATTTCATATTGGATGAGTAATCTTGAATAAACTAGATAATAAAGTAAACAATAAGTCTAGGGGACATTATTCTAGTGACCCTTTTTTTTTTCTTTTTTTTTTGGTTTTTTTTTATAGTATCTTCAAAAAACTGTATAGTATTTGACTGTACAGACCATGTTTCTTGTATGTATCCAAATTACACTTAAAATATTATTTTTTATAAAAAAAAAATCAATTGGAATAAATACTATACATTTTTTTGGAGTTGCTACAAAAAAAAATCCAAAAAAAAAAGTCACTAGAACAATGTCCCCCTAAAAGGACTCTAAAGTTAAATGTACTAGATTTCGTAATAATGTCATGGCACACATTTCCTCGACACACACATGAAAACGAGGGGAGGTAATAATTAATCTGATTGTTTTCACCTTATGAATAGGTTCTATTAGTAGCAGGGACTGATACTTCAGTTGGAACTATGGAGTGGGCATTATCTCTTTTGGTAAACAATCCAGAAGTTCTAAACAAGGCACAGATTGAGATTGACAATCATGTGGGACAAGACCGTCTCTTCAATGAATCGGATATAGCTGATCTACCTTATCTCCATTGTATTATTACTGAGACAATGAGAATGTATCCGCCTGGCCCGCTTCTAGTACCTCATGAATCATCAGTCAGGTGCACCTTAGGAGACTACTCCATCCCAGGGGGAACCATGCTACTGGTGAATGAATGGGCGATACAAAATGATCCCAAATTATGGTCAGAACCCAGAAAGTTCAAACCAGAAAGATTTGAAGGCCTAGAAGGGACAAGAGATGGGTTTAAATTTATGCCTTTTGGGTCTGGAAGGAGGGCCTGTCCTGGGGAAGGCCTGGCAATGCGTATGGTGGGGCTAGTTTTGGGTTCACTTATTCAATGCTTTGACTATGAAAGAGTTGGCAAGGAAATGGTGGACATGACAGAAGGAACTGGGCTTACCTTGCCCAAGCTTCGACCTTTGGTTGTGAAATGTCAGCCGCGTCCAGCCATGATTAACCAACTTTCTCAGATTTGATTCAATTACGGCCCCACAGATGTTTCGACAGGCGCAAGTTTGGGACGTCGCAATTTACAGGTCAGCTACCGAGTCCAAGACCAGAGACCATTGTATCTTAATGTTCTACCAATATCATCTGCATTATAATGCATTATATATGATGAGTTTAAGATTTGTTTGCGATTTGCTTTTAATTTGGGGAGAAGCCAGTTTCTTATTATCTTTGGTTAAGGTACTATTTACAGCCTTTGTGATAGATTAAATTTCTGCATGTGCAAATGTACACTATTATGGTATTGCGTCTTATTATGAAGTTAAACATATTTCTGTGTTTCTGTTGCTAAGCCATGAGTATGAATCAATATCCCAATGCAAGAGCGAGAACACAGATTACTTAATGTATTTGAACTATCAACCGTAGCCTTTGTTTCAGTGGGATAAAGGCTTGTATGAAGATGTTCCTTTGATTTACCAAAAAAAGTATACACTTTTATGAAGTGTCATATAAACACTGAAAAAGAAAAAAAAAATGTTGAGAACAATTATATAGAAATTATTTTGAAACAAAATACAAACAGTTCTTCTAGGGACCACCGGCTACTACCGACCGGTCTAGCCGTCTAGCGACTGGTCCAATTTTTTTTTTTTTTTTTTGCTTTGACTTCCAAAAAATGTTTAATATTTATTCCAACTGGAATATTTACAGAATCAAGTAATTTAGATACATATAATTGTACAACACTGTTTTTTATATATATCCAAATTACACCTAAATCACTGAATTCTATAAAAATTCATGTTGAAATAAATACTATATATTTTTAGGTGCTTCTTATTAGACAGAAAATTTGGACAAGATTATTGGACGAAAGTAATTTTTTTATTTTTTTATTTTTTTGCTTGTGACTCCAAAAAATGTATAGTATTTATTCCTACAGGAATTTTTACAAAATATAGTGTTTTAGGTGTAATTTGGATACACATACAAAAATAGGGTTATACAGACTGTATAACTCCTTTTTTGTATGTGTATCCAAATTACACCTAAAACACTATATTTTATAAAAATTCCTGTTGAAATAAATACTATACATTTTTTAGTCACAAGCAAAAAAAAAAAAAAAATCGCCTGTTCAATAATCCTGTCCAGCTTTCCTGTCCGGCTAGACTTATTGTACATTTTTTGGGAGTCAAAGTGAAAAAAAATAAATTTTGGACCGGTCAGTAGTGTCCGGTCCGCTAAACTTATTGAAATACCGACCTAGGAAATGAAAGATACTCCTAAGCTTGTAGTATTATGATTCTTTTTCTGAATATAGAACTTAACAATATTGTTAATTAAGCATCCCAAACAAGGAGGAGCAAACTTGGAAAAGATTCCTCTGTCTGAACCTATCATCAACTTGCCGGAAAGTGTTCTTCATTTTATTACTGAGTCTTGATGCTAAGTTTGGATTAAAATAATAGAATGGAGAATGGAATAAAATGATTTTAAGATATTTGAAGTATATGTTTGATTGTTAGTTGTGGATAGGCATGCACAACAGGCTGGTCTGGTCTGGCCTGGGCTTGCAAGGCCTTAGGCTTTGACCAGATCAAGTCAGGCCGTTGACTTTTGGCCTCTAGGCGTGCTGTGCCATGCCTTGTCGTTGGGGCACGTGGTCTAAACTAAGCCTCTTGAGGTTAGGTCAGCCAGGCCAAGTCCGTGCTGGACTCCAAGGTCGGGCAGGGACAAGGTCGAGCCATACCCAAAGCCTTGGTTGGTCTGGTTTTTTTTTTTTTAATGTTACATATTAAATATTAAAAATATAAATTATAAATTATAAAATATAAATTAATAAATTTTGTAAAAAAGATGCAAGATTTTTTAGATTTATTTTATTTTAACATTCTACTACACTAATATAAGTTGAATGATTAGAACAAAAATAAATATATTCATCTTAAATTACAGAAAAATATAATTTAGATGTAACTGGAATATAAAACAAATTGATTTCTTAAATATATGTCTAATCGTCTACTATGCACTTCGTATAAAATATTGTAGATTACCTAAATACTATAAATTACACTTTTATTTTTTGAATATAAAATTAGTTTTGATTTTATTTTCTTATAGTACTAGGATCGGTTGCACATAAATTTTCTAAAGTTTAAACACACATATATCTTTTCATTTGTGGTCATTAAACTCTTACATAGTTATATCTCAAATATTAATTTCAGTTAGTTTTCTAATTGCTTTATAAAATTTTTATTTAAATTGGTACAACAGAATACCTAAAAATAACCAAAATCATAATCCCCCAAGAATTTAGCATATCCAAATTAATGAAAAACTTGAGTATTTACAAGAAACTAACTTATTATTAATATTTAATATTAAAAATTAGATTATTGATGTATTAATTAATGTTAATATTAACATTAAAGTAACAAAAGAATATTAATAAAATTTAGTATTTACAATAAATTAACTTATTATTATTAATATTTAATCAACCAAGTAACTAACTTATTATTAATATTAAATATACTAACTAGTTATATTCATTGAAGATGTATATTAATTAAATGTATCTACAAGAAATCAAGAATTAATAATTAAAATTTTAAATTTTATTGACGTATTAATTAAAATTAATGTAAGACCCCAAGTTTTTTTTAATAAAGATGAATTTTCTATAAATATCATTTTGAATATTATGAAACGAATTTGATATAATGTTATAGTTGTGGGTAATATTTATAAATTTTATAAAGTATGCAAGTTGTTATATAATATTCGATTGGTGGTGGACCCCACAATGGAGTTATTGTCGGATTGAGAAAACGACAAAAATACTTTTATGAAAATAATCTGAAGTTTTACTGTTAAGCTGTTGAAACACCCGGTGTTCAAAGTACTGATGTCTGGCGATGGTTGCGTAAGAAGCACACGATATTGATTAGTGATGCTTACGTGAGAAGTCACTCAATTTTGTTTAATTATTATAATAAGAATAATTCTTTGCGTAGTATCTCACGTTATTTGATTCAATTATTGTCAATATTTTATAATCAATAATTGAGATGACAAAGTTATTAATATTATTATTTACAATATTAACAATGTCTAGAAGTTCTGTCAAGGAAAGGTTTGGTCACCTAATTGCGCGCCAATGAGGAGAAATCCTTATTGGAAAGCCCCCCCTCTTTCTTGAGAACGACCTGATCGATTAATATTGTGAATTATAATAATGATGATGAGTTTTGTTTTATTAGTATTATTAATGTAATAAAACAGAAAAGCTTTTTATATAAAACATAATATACTTTTATAAAGTTATTCATTTTATTAGACTATAAATAGAATATATAATATTCTATTATGCATAGTAAAATCTTTTTATATAAAACAAAATACTTTTATAAAGTTATTTGTTTTATTAAACAATAATTAGAATATATTATATTTTATTATGCATAGTGTTTTGCATAGTAAAATCTTTTTATATAAAGCAGAATACTTTTATAAAGTTATTTGTTTTATTAAACAATAATTAGAATATATTATATTTTATTATGCATAGTGTTTTGTATAGTAAAATCTTTTTATATAAAAGCAGAATACTTTTATAAAGTTATTTATTTTATTAGATTTTAAATAAAATATATAAATATATATATATATATATTTAGAATATATTATATTTTATTGCATAGTTAAAGATAGTATCCTTTCTATTTTCTATAAATAGATGCTTAGTTAGAATTGAAAACCACACGGAAGTTAGGAGAATTCTTCATAATTTTGGCGTATTTCTTTAGAGTTTTAAGAAGCTTTGAGCGTAGTGTAAGTTTTCTTCAAGAATATTCTCGCCTCTACGGTCGGAATACTCTTCTTTTGCTTGGTAAGGGATTTTATTTGTTGTTACTACTCGTAAGGGTATTATTTCTTTCTTATTCATGAAGAGAACTTACATTATTCCATTCTTTATTATTACATTGGAATAATCTGTATCTGTGAGCTACCCTATACTTGGTGAAATTTTTTATGTTACTTCGTTGTTTATTATTACATTTGGAACATCACATGCATGCATTTACACATGACTTGGTTAGTTGTTTATTATTACATTGGAATATCTATAATGCGTTCTGCATGACACAGATTCCATTATTTATTATTACATTTGGAATATCTTGTGCAATGCGTTTCTTGTGACACAATTCCGTTATTTAATATTACATTGGAATAACACATGCATGCGATCTATCGCATGTCCGGTGATTTCTTTTGTTATTCCATTCTTTATTATACTTAGTTGGTTAAAGTTTTGACTTCTGTACTCCATGAAATTAGTGGAATATCCTTGATATTTGCGCTTCATCTAGTATCTTTTCATGGAAATATTCTTCTGAGCATTCTTGAGTGTTACTCTACAAAGAAGTATCATATTGACAATTTGGACATTATTAGTTCCTAGATAAATTAATTTTTGAACTTGTTTTATTGAATTCTTATATATTTGTCATCATCCTCATATTTATATTATGTTGAAAGTCATGCGGGCTCTGAAGTGCGTAGATGGACTTGGTATGATTATGACCGAGGATTATTCGATTGTAATCATGGTAGTAATGTTACAAATGATGTGGAAAAAGTCCTCATTACCCCGTAGTACATTGATGGACAGTTGTTGACATGATCATGACCATTGACGAATACACGAATATCCTTGGCCCGTAGTGCATAGATAATTTGTGGTCGTGATACTAATGAATATCCTTGGTAGTAGTGCTTGGGGATGATGTAGATTATTTATTAAAAAGTGAGTCTCGTGATAAAAGTAATGAAAAACCTTTTAAATCATAGAAGATAGTAGATTTTATTCTCTCTTGACTCTTACAATGGATTGCTTGTTCAATTATGATTAAACTTGATGTTTGTTATATTTTATCGGTTTAACTTTGTTGAAGGCTAATGATAATTTATTTTGCATTATCTTAGTCATAATATTTCTTCTTTGGGCTAGTTGAGCTCACCCTTTTGCTTTCATTGTTCTCTTGAGAAAATGAGAGCGTAGCGAGGACTAGTCGGGGAGCGAGTGGCGGTCCGGATGATAGTATTAGTAGTCATCACTATTCTATAAAATAGTGTGATAATAAATGTATTGCGGACTTATTTTGAGTTTGAATACTGTCTAGAAGACAATATTTGTATTAAAACTCACAGCTCATGTTGTATATCTAAGGTTGTATTTGTATTCTATACCATGTATTTGGCGACTCAGAATATGTGATGTATACCTATTTTGGGGGCGTCACAATTAATGTATTATAATTTATAAATTACAATAATGAATAAGTAAAAATTTATACTTTATTGATGAATAACTATAAATTTAAAGTTCAAAAATTACAAATAATTGGATAAAAAATCTTGTAAGGTCTCAGGCCAGGCCAGGCCAGGGTAGACCTCATGCCAGGCCCAGCCAGGCCAGATTTTTATTTAAAAATAGCGGACTTTTCAAGCCTTACAGGGCCAGGCTGGCCTGGCCTTGACCAGTAGGACTTTAGCAAGGCGCATGAGGCCTCCTGCCTTTGTGCATCCCTAATTGTGGATATTGTCATAAAATATCAAAATTATCATATAATATATATATATATATGTTGTAAGACCCCAACTTTTATGAATAAAGATTAATTTTTCTCGAAATATATTTTTGAATATTATGGTGTGAATTTGAGATAATGTTATAGTTGTGGGTAATATTTACAAATTTTGCAAAGTAAGAAAGTGGTTATAAAATATTCAATTGGTTGGGGAATATTCGCTTTAACAGGGATTATTCGTACTACGACACAATCATTGGTGGACCCCACAAACGAAATTATTGTCGGAGTTAGAAAACGACAGATTTATCTTTTTATAAAAATAACGGCAAAAAAAAAGGAAGTTGACAAGTATTTTCCTTGAAACATATGGGGCCAGTTTGTGCATAAATTAGGGTAATTAACTACTAATTAACTGGAAAAATTACTCGCATGGGAGATCTTGATGGATGGTATCATGTGCTTTGTTTTGTGGTTCGTATTGCTGTATATATTGTAATTTCAGGTATGTATTACACTATGAAAATACTTTCTTCTTTTTTTTGCTAAATAGAATATACTTTTCCTTTTTGTTACACTTGTAGCTGTATATATTAAATGGCCTTCAACTGTTTAGTCATGGTTTGCAGGATTTTTGATGATACTTGTTTTTCTTCTTGTGAAATACATTGGATCATATGAAGTGGAAAGTTTTGAAGAGGAACAACCAGTTGGAGAAATTAGTGAGACCTATCCGTGATGCCCCGAAATCATTTCGATTCACTTTACAGGCTGATGAAGAAGATCATGATCGGAGTCTAGCTCTCCCAGAGGATTTATCTGATTGGGAAGATTTGCGCGATCTGCTATGATGCGCATCACTTAAGCCGCTTCTTTGTTCCTTGTGGTCATTGTGCCACTTGTAATGGATGTGCTCGAAGGTACTTCACCTGAAAAAACAAGCTCATGAAGTGTTTTGACTAGACATTTGTAGCGAAATTGTACAATCCATCCCACATCAATTCATCACCTAGCAGACGGACTCAATAAGTATGTTGGACCACCTCCTTACCTAAAAAGTTAACCTATTAGGTTGAGGCTCTACCATACTTATTAACTCATATATGAAAGTAGTATGCACACAAGCCAATCATTTTTGATGATAAAGCATATACTTTGTAACAATCTTATTCATTTATTAATAAAAAGTATTAATTTATTAAAGGCTTTTAATTATCTACATGATGCTGTTTTATAATATGTGATAAACCCATAGTTTTAAGCAATACTTTTAGAATAATGATGATGATCATTTTAATGAGATCTAAATTCTTAGAAAGCTTAAAACTAAAATAGTTCTCAATCGTTGGATTACTAAATTGGGGATTAGTGAATCCGGATAGATTGGTACATACGTTGCTTGCTCATTGGATGAGGATGATTGATCTCATGATCATTTGTGTGGAGACACTAAAGCAAGTATGTATGTGCTTATTAGATAATAAGTTCACTGAACGTGGCTCGCTAAGGAATACATAATAGAGTTTTACTTGTCTGTCAATAGAAATCCCTGTAGTAATAGTAGTACAAGTGATCTTTGGACTTGAGATCATCATAGTATCTTGTGTATGATGAGTTATACTTTGACTTATTCCTTAAGACCCTTAGGGTATATCAAAGGGTATGCTTGGGTATAATAAGTTGTACATGGGGATAATGTATGATCAATAAAGAATCTACCACGTCTAGTAAAAGAAGAGAAATGTCCTATGTGATTCGATAAATGACAACCCAGTAGTCCTTGGCCAAGGCAGAACGAAATTAGAAATGAGTTTTTAATTTGCAATATTTGGAGTTATGCATATATGAGTCGAAATACATATAATTAAATAAAATAAGACTTGACAGTAATTTCATGTCTTATATTTAATTGGGACATTGTATGGTGGAAGGATTGAATTGTACGGTAACTATTTACTCAAAGGTTCTTTTATGATTAATGTTGAAATCTATATTATCTGGAAAGTCGTTAATCGCTAGGGAGGCTTATCCCTATTGTAGAATAAATATTATTTATTTAAATAAATTAATACCTTAATTTATTTATTTAAATAAGATTAGAATTGTTCTAATTGATTTATTCACAACCGGTTTAATATGGAGAACTTAAAGGGTCACACCATAAAAGGAAGAATAATTATTTAAGAAGTTAATGGCATAATCGTAATAATATGTTAAGTATATTTAATTTAATCTATTGTGATAGAATAAATTAAATAGCTTAATATTTATTATTTAATATTTTGGAAATATTAAATATATAAATTAATAAGAGGAGTCTTATTAATATTATTACAATTATTATTATTTTAATTTTTAAAGAGTTGGAAATTAATTTAATATTAGTACTCTCATTTATTCCTAATAAGATTAGGAGGATAATTAATTAAATGATTTTAATTAATTAAAATAAAACCCAATTCCTTAATTGTTAAGGAGGGTTGCCCACATCTATAAATAAGAGAAGTCTTATTATGGGTGTAAGGGTTGTTGACTTTTTCACAACAGACGTAATTCCAATAGTTGGAGAGTACGCTCCTTTTCTATGAGAGATAGAAAATTAGGGTTTTGCCAAACACCCATCTTCTTGAATATTTATTCTTTCTTGGTGGATCACCTCTAGAGGCCAAACACTTGGGTGGGTTGCGTTGATCAAAGGAAGGAACCAAACCCAAGAGATTCAAGTTGAGCGCTTAAAAGGATTGGAGGTGAACTTGTACACGAGGAAGTTTCGAATCTTGAGGGTATGATTCTTGTTCTTCATATCTTTTCGTTTAATTAATAATTGTGCATAAAGGATGATCCAGGTATATGGTTTGTAAAATTTTAAACTCTAATATTTTACACGTTTCCGCTTATTTGTGCAATTTGATTGCGTCCAAGAATATTACAAACATAACAATCTACACTCTTGAATTTATCTGATGTGGAATTCATGTGAAATATCTCACATGGGAACGAGAGGTTCTCTTCTCTAGACTATTTCCTCTTTACTTTTTTATATTTATAATTTCAGTTGTACACGTGTCGAAATATGTTATAAGTATGACTTGCAACGAGTACAACTGAGATTGCAAATATGGAGGAAATAGTCTGGAGGGAAACATCTTTGCATCGGAACATATGAGCTAGTTTGATATGCATATGATGAGGTACCAAACTACTATTAATAGTAATTTCGATTATGATCTTTTGAGCAAGTTTGTAATGTACTAATATGACTTAAAAATATACTATTAAGATAATAAATTGAGTTTTAATACGTTATTACTTCATTCGATTTGGACTCAAAATTTGATATGAATATTTACGAGTAAATACTATGAAAATTTTATTATTATGCCTCTTTTTTGCAGGATTATGGATGGGGAGAACAAGGTGTGTCCCATATGTCGAATGCTTATCCGCAAAGTAAAAAAATTAAAAATGTATCCACACTAGACTAGGACCAATAAATTGTTGACACGATGAGAGGTGATCTTTTTCTAATTATTACTCTTTCCGTTCTTAAAAGATTGTCGTTTTAGAAGAAAAAATTTGTTCCAAAAAGTTTGTCGTTTACAACTTTCAAGGAGAATAAATTATTTACTTTTCTATATTACCCCTACCTTCTCTCATTGTCCCAAGAAATTTTCTTCCTTATATTAATAGTTTTCAACTTTCCATAAAGGGGTAGTGATGGAATTTCATATAAATTTTACTTGGTAAATGAATAATCTTTTAAGAACAGAGGTAGTAAGATAAATTTATGATAACCGGATGAGCTAGGCTATTTATATTATTACTCTATTTTGTTTGTTGCGGTAGTAGTTGTTGTTTATTTTCAACGGTTGAGGACCAAGTTACTACATAAAAGCTAGGTAGCTTTTTGAATTTCAAGATATATGTACCCGGCTGTTAATTCCTCTCCAAGAGTCTTCCAACTCCTTGATCCGTTTCCAAGATTTTTGTAGCCACGGAGACATGGAGTACACAATCTTCTTCTACCTCTTTCTCCTATTATCATCCTTATTTCTATTCACCAAACAGCTCCTTAGCAAAATCCAAAACCTCCCACCAAGCCTATTCCCAGCTCTACCGATTCTGGGCCATCTATACCTCCTGAAGAAACCACTCCACCGCACTTTGGCCAAGATCTCAGATCGTCACGGCCCAATTCTCCTCCTCCAGTTCGGCTCCCGCCGAGTCATCTTAGTCTCCTCGCCGTCGATCGCCGAGGAATGCTTCACCAAAAACGACATCGTATTCGCCAACCGCCCTCGCTTGCTCATCGGAAAACACCTCGGCTACAACTTCAGTTCCCTCGTTTGGGCTCCCTACGGCGACCACTGGCGGAACCTCCGCCGGATCGCATCCCTGGAACTGCTATCCACCCATCGGCTCCAAGCGCTTCAACCGATACGAGTTGAGGAGACTCGGTTGTTGATGCGTCGGCTCTTTCGAGCTTCAGAACGGACGGTGGATATGAAATCTATGTTTTTTGAGGTGGTGTTAAACGTGATGATGAGGATGATCGCCGGAAAGAGGTATTACGGGGAGAACGTGGCGGAGCTGGAGGAGGCGAGGCGGTTTAAGGAGATAGTTACGGAGACGTTTTATCTCGGCGGGGCCTCGAATTTGGGGGATTTTTTGCCGGCGTTGAAGTGGGTGGTAGCGAGAGGGGTAGAGAAGAGGATGATTGTATTACGGAAAAAGAGAGATGAGTTTGTGCAGGAGTTGATTGAAGAGCATAGAGGGAAAATGGGTAGCAACGGCGGCGTTGGTGGGGTTGGTGGCCGTGAGGGGTCGGAGTTGGGAGGTGGGAAGAAGAGCATGATTGAAGTGTTATCGTCGCTGCAAGAAACTGAACCTGATTACTATACTGATGAAATTATTAGAGGTCTCATGATGGTAAGATTTTCATTTTCTCTCTTCTTATAATTCATAATCCTTTTAAAAACACGAATCAGGATCTTGTGAGGGTTTTGTTGTTGGGTTGACAACACATCATAAATGAGATCCAATGGTTCACAATTATTATTTTTTGTCTGTGTATCAAAACGACGTCGTTTTGATAGGAATTTTTTTTATAAATTGACAAAAAAAATAGAAGCCACCAAACGCAATTTATTTTTACATATAATTATTTTAAATTTCTTAGTTATTATGTATATGATTTTTTTATATATTTAATAACTTAGCTTGCTATTAATATTAACTACAAACTTGGCCAAAAAAAATGAATAAATATATCGGTTATAATTATCGTTAATGTTTTCAATGCGGCTTTAGTTATTTTTCGTTTATTATTGTTTTTGTTTGTTTATTTATATTATTACTTATTATTATTATTATAATTTATATTTATCTGTTCCATAAAAAAAGTTTATTCTAGACCTTTATTATTTATATATTCCTTTATATCTTTTTTTATTATTAATAATCGTTTTACTTATCTCTCGTAATCCACTGCTCAACGGAGACAATCACCATCACAACTCAAATTCTATTTTAAATGTATTCTTTTTTACTTTACTTCGTTTGTTTGGTAAAAGTAAACTGCGTTTGGTGACTTCCAATTTTCTGTCAACTTGTAAAAAAAATTCCTATCAAAATGACGTCGTTTTGATACACAGACAAAAAAAGAGTTGTGAGCCATTGGATCTTATTTTTAATGTGTTGTCAATCTCACAACAAAACCCTCACAAGATCTTCACAGAAAAATCCTTATAGAGGATCCAGATCCTTTAAAAACTGTCGTTGATCTATTTAAATTTGAAAATAGTACTCCCATTATTTCACAAAAAAAAACACTTTCAAATGTAAAATGTGTAAATATTAAGAATGTATTTTGTTACATTTACTCATAAAATGATTAAATTATAAGTTTAATTGTGGTGACATGGAATGACATAATGAAATTTTATAAATCTTTAGGCAGACTTATGGGTTGTATCTGAATGAAAAAAGTTATTTGATAATTGATGTCTCAAATTTTTGAATTACAAATTTTTATTATTTTGTCCCTCTAAAAAATTCAAAATTATTATAAATTTATTTAATATAATAGTTAATATTGTTTAAAAAAAAAACTTCATTAAGCCTTTATTCAGCCCATTCAACAAAAAAATGACAATAAATCATTCAGCTTAAATCGTCTAAATGACTGATCGATTCAGTCATTCAGATAATTTTTTTCCAAAACAAACACACTTAATAGCTGACCAATTCAGTCATTCTGCCATTTTGTCATTCAGTCCTAAACAAACAGCCCTTTAGACATCAAAGAGAGAATTTAGATGGAATTTCGAACGCCTAGCCTCGAGACTCGGGCATTTTCCTAGGCTGGGCTTAGGTGGGGGTAGTTTTATTATTTTTTAGGCTTAAATATGAATTAATATTTGAATTTTTATTTTATTTTTATTTCGGGATTGTCTTCTCAATTTTTTCAATTAGGGGATTAAACTTTTAATTTATTCTGATTACGTCTAATTGATAGTGTCACGTTAGAAGAGTGATAACATGACAGCGACACGTGACTAAAAAAAATACTTATGTGTAATATTGAGTTTCAATTTAACATTTATTCAATTAATTTTTTTTTACCAAAAAGAGTAAATATAATACCATTATTAATTTTTTAAAGTAAATTTATTGACAATTTACCATTTTTGGTATAAAAATTAATTAAATTGATTATTGATGATTATGAAATAAACTTAAAGTTCAATGTATTAATTTATATTTAGGCATTAATTTTTTATACTAAAAATGGTAAAATTGTCATTATATTGATTATTGATGATTATGAAATAACAATATTTTTTGGGAACACACGTAGGTCTCACATATTAGCTAATAAAACTTTGGCACATCAGCTAATATATGGGTCCGACATGTGGAAATATCAAAAAATGATGTGAAAATATCGATTTCTTTTTTAATTAGTAGTATATTTATACATTTTAAAATATTTATCATTATATTGATTATTGATGATTTTTTAAAGCTGAGTTTGTAATGTATTAAATTTACTTTAAAAAATTAATAATTGTCTTATATTTACCCTTTTTTGGTATAAAAAATTAATGGAGTAAATGTTAAAATGAGACTTAATACTACACATAAGCATTTTTTTAGCCACATGTCGTTGTCATGTTATCAATTTATGATGTGGTACTATCAATTAGACGTAATAAAAAAAATTAAAAGTTTAATTTCCTAATTAAAAAAATTGAGAAGAAAATCTCCAAAATGGAAAAAAAAAATTAAAGTTCAGGGTATAAGGCATAGTTTTTATATTTATATAAAATATAATTTTTTTTATTTATAATAAATTAATGTTATATTTATAAAAAGTGAAAGGCTAGGAGTTGATTTAAAATATGGTCAAATAATGAGATCAAGTTTTAATTGGAACATTCAATAGTCACTTTTAACAAAACTAAAAGCATAATAATATGGTGTTGGGGCAAAGGGTCAAAAATGACCCTGATATTTACCTCGATGTTCTATTTGCATCCTAAACTAATTTTTTTTTTTTAAAAGTACCCTTAACGTTATATTTTTTGGGTCGCCTGCGTTCTCGCATAGTTAATGAGAAAACAAACGGGATTAAAATGTGATGACGTGGCATGCTTAAATATAAAATATATTCTAAATAAAACAATATATATCATTTAATCAAAACAAAAAATACTAAAATAAAAAAAAAAAAAATCACAACATATTTACATCATTTAATCAAAATAATAAAATTCAAATTATTTTGTTAACTAATCAAAACAACTAATTAAATAAAATAAGTTGTATAAAATATTTACATCAAATACTAATTAAAAAAAAATATACTAAAATACTAACAAAAATCAAATTAAAAAATACTAAAATTCAAATTATTTTGTTAATTAATCAAAATAACAAAAATTCAAATTACATCATTAAAATACTAAATACTAATTGATATAAAAATTTTAAATTACTAAAATCATAATACTAAATAATATTTTTAAAATTTAAAAGCTGGAGTATTATGATTATTTTAGTAATTTTTAATATTAATTTTAAAATCATATCATTTTAAAAATATTATGATGTAATTTGAATTTTTGAATATATTTTTTAAAAAAATTATGACATCATCAAATTATAACATACTACCTCCGTCCCATAATAAGTGCTTTTTTAGCTTAAATCACACATACCAATATACAAGCTAAAATGATAAAAATACCCTTAATATATTTTCTTTGAAGTTGAAGAGTTAATGAGTGTCATTTAATTGTAGTGATGGTAAGATGCAATAAATACCATTGAATGCATAAGGGCATATATGAGAAAATATTACAAAAATTGTATTGGAGTTCTAACACATCACTTATTTCGGGAAAAAATATTAAGCCTAAAAAAATACTTATTGTGGGACGGAGGTAGTATACTGTTATGTATAGATTATTACATCATCAAATTATTTATATTATTTATAACATATACTGTTATGTATTGATTATTACATCATCAAATTTTTATATAGTTTAAAAATATTATTTAGTATTATGATTTTAGTAATTTAAAATTTTATATCAATTAGTATTTAGTATTATGATTTTAGTATTTTAATGATGTAATTTAATTTTTCTTTGCTTTTGATTAATTAACAAAATAATTTGAATTTTTATTTTTAGTATTTTTAAATTTGATTTTTTTTAGGATTTTAGTATTTTTTTAATTAGTATTTGTTGTAAATATGTTATGTTTTGAATTTTAGTATTTTGATTAAATGATGTAAATATGTTATACAACTTATTTTATTTAATTAGTTATTTTGATTAGTTAACAAAATAATTTGAATTTTATTATTTTGATTAAATGATGTAAATATGTTATGCTTTTTTTATTTTTTATTTTAGTATTTTTTTTGATTTGACTAAATGATATATATTGTTTTATTTAGAATATATTTTATATTTAAGTCGCATACGTCATCACATTTTAACCCCCGCTTTCTTCTTCGTTAACTGGCGAGTAGCACCAGACGACCCAAAAAATATAACGTTAAAGGTATTTTTGGAAAAAAAATTAGTTTAAAGTACAAGTAGAACATTGAGGTAAACATGATAGGCTTTTTTATCCCTTTGCCCTATAGTGTTATCCTATTCTATATACCGAAAAGAAAACAAATCCCAATAGCACATATTGTTTAAGGAAGATACTCATTCAAGTTTCTCTCCTTAACCGGAAGTTGTGAATATTTTATTGGTTGGAACTTTATGTGTCTTTTTATTTAAATATATAATTAGGTCTAGTAGAAAAAGAATAAAATATTTTGAAGGCATACATCAATACATTTGAACACTTGCTTAGCAATGTGGGACTCATTAACATCTTGAGCTTTATTTTTTACTTTTTTGTTTTTGTTCATCTCAGATGAATAATAATACTGAGAAAGAGAAAATAAACTAATATAACTTCTTTACTATGCAATCTATAAACTAATGTTTTATTATGTCATTATGCTTTAATTAAGCAGAGCCAGAACCCTACATCATCATTTTGTTTTAACTTTCTCTACAGTTTGAGTGGATCTTAGAATTAGGTATATTTCATATTGGATGAGTAATCTTGAATAAACTAGATAATAAAGTTAAATGTTCTAGATTTCGTAATAATGTCATGGCATACATTTCCTCAACACACATGTGAAAACGAGGGGAGGTAATAATTAATCTGATTGTTTTCACCTTATGAATAGGTTCTATTAGTAGCAGGGACTGATACTTCAGTTGGAACTATGGAGTGGGCATTATCTCTTTTGGTAAACAATCCAGAAGTTCTAAAAAAGGCACAGATTGAGATTGACAATCATGTGGGACAAGACCGTCTCTTCAATGAATCGGATATAGCTGATCTACCTTATCTCCATTGTATTATTACTGAGACAATGAGAATGTATCCGCCTGTCCCGCTACTAGTACCTCATGAATCATCAGTCAGGTGCACCTTAGGAGACTACTCCATCCCAGGGGGAACCATGCTACTGGTGAATGAATGGGCGATACAAAATGATCCCAAATTATGGTCAGAACCCAGAAAGTTCAAACCAGAAAGATTTGAAGGCCTAGAAGGGACAAGAGATGGGTTTAAATTTATGCCTTTTGGGTCTGGAAGGAGGGCCTGTCCTGGAGAAGGCCTGGCAATGCGTATGGTGGTGCTAGTTTTGGGTTCACTTATTCAATGCTTTGACTGGGAAAGAGTTGGCAAGGAAATGGTGGACATGAAAGAAGGGACTGGGCTTTCCTTGCCCAAGCTTCGACCTTTAGTTGTGAAATGTCAGCCTCGTCCAACCATGATAAACCAACTTTCTCAGATTTGATTCAATTACGGCCCCAACAGATGTTTCGACAGGCACAAGTTTGGGACGTTGCAATTTACTGGTCAGCTACTGAGTCCAAGACCAGAGACCATTGTATCTTAATGTTCTACCAATATCATCTGCATTATATATGATGCATGAGTTTAAGATTTGTTTGCGATTTGCTTTTAATTTGGGGAGAAGCCAGTTTCTTATTATCTTTGGTTAAGGTACTATTTACAGCCTTTGTAATATATTAAATTTCTGTATGTGCAAATGTACACTATTATGGTATTGTGTCTTATTATGAAGTAAAACATATTTATGTGTTTTTGTTGCTAAGCCATGAGTATGAATCAATATCCCAAAGCAACAGCGAGAACAATATTACTTAATGTGTTTGAACTATCAACCGTAGCCTTTGTTTCAGTGGGATAAAGGCTTGTATGAAGATGTTCCTTTGATCTACCAAAAAAAGTATACACTTTTATGAAGTGTCATATAAACACTGAAAAAGAAAAAAAATGTTGAGAACAATTATATAGAAATTATTTTGAAACAAAATACAAACAGTCCTTCTAGGGACTGGCTACTACCGACCGGTCTGGCCGTCTAGCGACTGGTCCAATTTTTTTTTATTGTTTTTTGCTTTGACTTCCAAAAAATATTTAATATTTATTTCAACCGGAATATTTACAGAATCAAGTAATTTAGGTGTAATTTAGATACATATAAAAACAGTGTTACACAGACTGTACAACATTATTTTTTATATATATCCAAATTATACCTAAATCACTGAATTCTGTAAAAATTCATATTAAAATAAAATCTATATATTTTTTGGGAGTATTATGATTCTTTCTGAATATAGAACTTAACAATACTGTTAATTAAGCATCCCAAACAAGGAGGAGCAAACTTGGAAAAGATTCCTCTGTGTGAACCTATCATCAACTTGCCGGATAGAGTTCTTCATTTTATTACTGAGTCTTGATGCTAAGTTTGGATTAAAATAATAGAATAGAGGATAAAATAAAATGATTTTAAGATATTTTAAGTATATGTTTGGTTGTTAGTTGTGGATAGGCATGCACAACAAAGCTACTTCGATCTGAGTGCGGCACTGGGCTGTCAGCCAGGCTTTGATCGAGGCCAAGTCGGTAGTTGACTTTTTGGCCTCCAGGCCAAGACAAACCATGCCAGTCATTTGGTCACGTGGTCTAGCTAAGAAGTGCAGTAGAGCCAAGCCAGGCCGCTCATTTGATGCAGTCTGATCCTTTTTTTTTAATGTTACATATTAAATGTGACGCTCCCAAAATAGGTATACAACACCCATTCTGAGTCGCCAAATACATGGTACAAAAAGAAAACTACAACTTCATTATTACAATTGTTATGTATAATACGACAACATATACTGTGAGTTTAAATACAAATATTGTCTTCTAGACAATATCCACACTCAAATAAGTCCTCATTAAAATTATTCATACACTATTTTACAAAAATAGTGAGGACTGCTAAATTAACTTTCTAGAACCATCATTCTCTATTCCGACTGGTTCCTGCTATATTCTCGCTTCCTGAGAAGAAAAATAGAACAACAAGAAAAATGGTGAGCTCAACTAGCTCAGTAAAGAATATTATGACTAAGATAATATACAACAAATTATCATTAGTCTTCAACAGGGAAAAATCTGATAAAATGTAATAGACAACAAGTTTTAGATCAACAAATGTAGCGGAAACAACAATCCATTAGAAGAGTCACGTAGAGAATGAATTCTACTATCTTCTAAGATTTAAAAATTCATCATCAATATTTTATCCCTATAACAACAATCAATATACATCTTTAATCAAATATTCATCTTTGCACTACAGGCCAAAGATATTCATTTGTATCACCAGTCGGTCATGTTCATCTCAACACCTGTTCATCTTTGCACTACGGGCCAAAGATATTCATCAGTTAATCATTCATCTTTGCACTACAGCCAAAGATATTTAAGAAAATCATCATTTAAGAACTGAGGATGATGAAAAATATTTTAAAGAAAACGAATCAAGTGAGACAGAAGGACAAATATTAGAGATTTGTATTAGAGTTTATCCAAGATCAATAATACTCCATAATAAACTTTAGTGGAGTAAAATTCAAGAATGAAGATCAAAACATGGATTAAATTTCAAGAATAAGGGTCACAACAGATAACTTGGAAGAAAAAAAAATAATTTTTTTTTCTTTTGTGAAACGATACAGAGTGAGCGAAGAATCGTAAAAGCGATGCAAGTGAAGCAATGTACTCCAGTCATGAAAAGTTTCAAATATGATAAAAAGTTCAGACCAATATTCCTATGAAATGATATTAGATGAAGCAAAATTTTTAATCATTTCAAAAATTATAGAAGCAATACTTACCATAGTAAGTTCAATTTTAAGAATACGAGAAGAAATAATATCACTTACATAATATGGAGTATGAAAGAAAATAATATTTCTCACGAGTGTTGCAATAAAATAATATCCTTTACCTTAGTAGAACCTGGATTTGACTGGAATATCGGATATTATTCTGAGAAAATTTTGCAGAAAAACTACGCTCAAAGTATTCTTATACTCAAGAAAATACTCACAATATTTTAGAATAAGAATTTCTGAATTTGAAATGGTGTGATTTAGGATGGAGAGTTGCCCTCCTTTTATAGTGAAATTCGGAGGGGAAAGCAATTCATTCTGCCTAACTTTTCCTCTTTTCCTTCTCTATCTAAATTCTATTCTCTTCTTTTTCAAGGTTGGGACCCATAAGTTTGGCACGAAAGAATTTCATTGCAGGAGATGTTTTTGAGCCCCCCACCCATTTGAAACAATCAACTTTGCAGACAAATCCTACATTTTGCAATAGTGGAGGGCCCACACTATTTGAAACACTTGCATGAAATGTATTTGCAGGAGAATTCAACATTAAAAAAAATAACCAAAAGCATACTGCTTTTGAAAACAAATGAATGATTTGCATGAACCACATCAGCCACCAACCATTCTTAGAAAATAACGGACAAGCTATACAATTTGTTCACTCCTTTTCTTTAATCACATGCATAATATATATATATATATATATATATATATATATATATATGTATATGTGTGTGTGTGTGTGTGTGTGTGACGCCCACAAAATAGGTTCAATCCAACCAACCTATTCTGAGTCGCCAAATACATGGTACAGAAACAACTACAACTTCATTAATACAATTGTCCTGCAAAATACGACAACACATAAACTGTGAGTTTAAATACAAATATTGTCTTCTAGACAATATCCATACTCAAATAAGTTCTCATTACAATTATTGATACACTATTTTACAAAATAGTGAGGACTACTAAAACAACTATCATGAACCATTACTCCACACCCAGACTAGTTCATTTATATTCTCGTCTCCTGAGAAGAAAAATGGAACAAAAAAGAAAAGGGTGAGCTCAACTAGCTTAGTAAAGAATATTATGACTAAGATAATGTACAAAAAATTATCCTTAGTCTTCAACAAAGAAAAATCTGATAGAATACAATAGACAACAAGTTTTAGATCAACAACTGCAGCGGAAATAACAATTCATTAGAAGAGTTAAGTAGAGAATGAAATCTACTATCATCTATGAATTTAAAAGTCCATCATCGATATTTTATCCTGTAACATCAATCAATATACATCATAAATCAAATAGTCATCTTTTTACACTACAAGCCAAAGATATTCATCACATTGGTCGTGTTCATCTCAACACTATTCATTTTTGCACTACGGGCCAAAGATATTCATCGATTGGTCATGTTCATCTAAACACTGTTTATCTTTTTTTCTGGGCCAAAGATATTCATCGAAAATCATTCATCTTTGCACTACTGAGGCCAAAGATATTCGATAATATCATCATTTAGGGTGAGGATGATGAAAAATATTTTAAAGGAAAGCGAATCTAGTGAAACAAAAGAACAAATATTAAGGATTCGTACTTTACACAAACCAAGTTCAAAAATACTTCATAAATAATCAGAGTGGAGTAAAATTCAAGAATGAAGACCAAAACATAGATCCAATCAAAGATAGGAACAATAACAGACAATCTTGGACATAGAAAAGAAAATTTAATTTTTCTGTGAATAGTGTCGTATTCGTGAATAGTGTCGTATACGTGAATAGTGCCGTATACATGAATAGTAACTCCGACACCAAAAGATAAAAATTTCACAAAAAAACATCATCATGCTTCGTGAATAGTACTCGTGAATAGTAACTCATGAATAATAACTCGTGAATAGTAACTCATGAATAGTAACTCATGAATAGTAACCCCGACATGAAAAAGTTCCAAATTTGATAAAAATTTCCAACCAATATTTTGGCATAATGATATTGAAGAAATAATATCATTTTCGAATAAAATAACATCCCTTACCTCAGAAAGAATAAGTACTTACATTTGGAATCTTTGGATATAGTCTTTGAAAGAACTTGCTTAGTATAGCAATACTCAAAGTACTAAAATACTCACAAAATACGCTCGATATTATAGAGAGAGAAAGAGAGAGAAAACTTGTGTTTCTGGTGTGATTTTCAATTCTAACCTAAGCACCCTATTTATAGGAAATTGCTTAGAACACCAAAGAATAAAATTTAATATAATATATTATTATATGTTAAAATTCCATACGCCCACTTTTGAAGATCTGAAATCAACAATTTAACACATGTTAGACCCACTTAACTCACCAACCACGTTTTTCTTGAAAAAAATAATTAAACTTCCAAAAATCAATTATTTCGGAACTTTAGAACTTCAATAATTCATAATAAATAGCCCTTTTATCAGAAAATTTGAATCTCGCGTCTTTTTATAGGAAATTCAATTCTCTACAATTTTGTAGAAGAAAGTTTTTCCAAATCAAATGAAATTGGCCAAGAAATCCATAAGCAGACGATTTTACAATATATAATCAAATTCGATCGAGAAATGGGGGCCACTGGACATGTTTAACATGTGTTAAACAACTTTTACAATAAAAATACTCCTCATCCTCATATACTCATATATCCCACATTCATTGTAAAAATATCCCCATTATTATATTATAATAGTATAATAAAATATTATTTTATCAGAAAAGATAAAATATCAATTTTTAACAATTGTCACTTTAAAAATTTTTCTCCATCTATATCCACATAAAATCAATATTTTCCTCATCATATAAATCAATAATTAATTATTCACAAATAATATTACAGAATCACAAGATCTTTGTGACGGTAGTTCCTGGGAAGAGGGCTTTCAATAAAGATTTCTCCTTCTTGGGCGTAATTAGGTGACCAAACCTCTCCTTAGATGCGAACTTTCTAGACATTGCCAATAATGTTATCTAATAATATTATTAGGATAATATAAATTATTGTCTCGATAATGAAAAATATTTGTGTAGTGACAATTATTGAAATAACGATAATATAAAAAAATCAACGCGACAATTATTGAATCAATAAAATAAAATCTTTGAGCAGTAATTCTTTGTAACAATTATTGAGTAGTGCCTTCTTACGTAAAATCAATAATTGGTGCAATACTGGTGTCTTCTTGCAACAATAATAGCGTATAAGCGTGTGTTTTAACCAACGGGTATTCCAACGATATTAATTGGTAACAACTACGCCAGTTATTTATAAACAACTTATACTTGTCGTTTTTTCTTCATCCAATCGCTTTCCGTTATGGGCTCACACAAAAAGGTCTTAGGCAATGCATACGAATATTCCAAAATGGTAAAGAATATTCCACGACCAAACGAATATTCTAAAACAACAATGAGTATTTTATAACCACTTGCTTATTTGAAATATTTGCTCATTTTACCCATAACTAACCACATTAATCAAATCAACCCTTACTATTTCAAAATGATAAATAGAGAAATTAAAACTTTATTTATAAAAAGTTGGGGTCTACTGACCCCCACTCCTTATGAAATTTAAATCCTTGAAATTGATGTGCGTAAGACATGCTCCTTCTATCCAAGATTTTGGTGGTACCTCCTCAAATACGTTAAATCTTACATTATCTAAATCTTGTTCTAACTCAATAATGTGGTTCGGTCGTCACATATTTACGTAACTATCGTACGCCGAAAAATGTTATGAACACGCGTCATACTTAGTTGTAAAGCGAGTCTATAGGCCATAGTTCCTATTCAATCGAGGATTTCAAATGGACTAATAAATCAAAGGTTTGAGCTTTCCTCACATCGCCGATTCTCGCTTTTGGAATAACGACTCCTTGCATCTTCTTCTTCATATTCATCAACTCCAAGTCTGTAGCTTGAGCATCTTTAAATTTATCGATTAAAGTCGATTCTAATCGTATATTCGTTATCTTCACGCAGGTTCTTGGAATCTTTAACTCTATCTCCATCTTCTGTAAGTCATACGAAATGGGTCTTTGTGTTAACAATATCGCACTCGTAAACGCATACGATCTTTTACTCAACGCGTCAGCTACCACATTCGTTTTTTCTAGGATGGTATTGAATGGTATGGCCGTAATCTTTCAACAACTCGAGCCAACGTCGTTGCCGCATGTTGAGTTCTTTGAAGCTCTTTTCATATTCCTCGCTCCATTCAAATTTTGTATCTCTACGAGTCAGCTGAGTTAATAGAGTATTGATTCGATAAAATCCTTCCACGAATCTCCAATAGTAACCAGCTAAGCCTAGAAAGCTACGTATTTCTATTACCGACTTAAGTTGTTCTTAACTGTGACTCATATCCCAATCTTGGATAGCACATCACAATGACACCTATCGGTTTACTACCATACAAATATGGCGTCCCCTACAGAGAGTCTGGCTTCGGTGTATTCCACAAAGGAAGTCACCAGATAGAGGCTCGGGTACAAACTTCTACAGTTGAATTTTTAACTTCTAAAGTTCAATAGGAGCCATGAGATTTTAGAAATGGGTTTTGTCTTAGGGTTCAAAGTCGATACAAAATTTAATATCACACTTTGGGAGTAAGCAAGAAATTCTTCAGAAATACATCGGAAATTTACTAACAACTGAAATATCATTCAAATCGATGTATTTTGTTCAAGTCCATAACATGGGCTAAGAAAGCTTGACATCCGTTTTTCAATAAATGAATGACTTTCTTGCTTGATATAAAAGAGTTTGACTTCAATGGTTTGGTTGCTAGAATTGAATAACGAGTTGCTTAGGAATATGAAAACTAATGACCTTACAAAAGCAATAAATTTTAGCATGATGAGTGGTTGACCAATCAATCCCTAAGGTCACATCAAATGCAAGAATTTTTAAAGAAATAAAGGTCAACAGGTAATGTGATGGTGCCAACTTGGATCAAACAAGATTTATAAGCAATGGATGTAACGAAAGTTTCTCTAAGCGGAGTTTCGACAAATAAGTCAAAGTCTAATTTTCTCGAGTCAAGTTTAAGCGTTAAGTATAAGCGGAGAGATAAATGAATGGGTAGAAGCAGGTATCTAATAAGGTATAAACTTCATAAGAATTTATAATTAACTAACTTGAATAACTAACCGTTCGGGTTCTCGCATTCGAATTGAGTCCACGACAAACGCTCTTCCAAGAGGCAGATTGACTTTGTCTTTTCCGTATCCACCTTTGGTGCCACCATTCCAGCTGGACTTGATTTCGCTACAGGACAAAATTGAGCTATGTGACCATCTTTTCCACAACTAAAACATACCTTGGAAGGCTGTGAATAGTTTGGACTTATATGTCCCTCCTTTCCGCATTTGTAGCATCTAACTGATGGTCGTTCTTTTCCCCTAGAATTTGTTCTTTGGTCTTTGGTCTTTTCTTTGTTGAGCGTCTTCATGTCATCGTTAAATCTTCTCTTCTTAGATCGAACATCTCTTTCCACAATATCAACGCGTCGTGCGGATTTTACCCATGCATCACTCATTCTCACTCGTTCGATTATTTCTTCTTTCATTTCGATTCGACTTTATCATCTTATACTCTACCAAAAGAGTGCTTACATTCAAGCATCACATATCGGGTAACACAAGCTTGAATCGTTGCATCCTTTTTGCTCCTGACGCTTTGTCGTTCAAATTTCTACTCTTCTAACTCATGAATCGATTTTGAAATTCTACATTTTGATCATATAATACCTCTAATAAACTCTCCTCAGGTACCTCTTCTTCCTCTTCTTCCTCACTCTCAGCTGTTACCTCTGCGACTATCTCGGGTGCAACTATCAATTCTTCACTCACCACATGGATATCTCTAATTCCTTCTTCGCCTGACATCATATTAGCCTAGTTGGTGACTAAAGGTGTCTCCACAATCTCATTCACTCTATTGTTAACGTTCTCAGTTGTTATTCTCAAATACTGCCATAAAATAAGGGTTAATTTAAAAAATTAACAAATCACATAATACCCCTATATTATAACCGTCCAACAAATAAGCTTAGGTAGGACACACTAGCGAAGGATTTACTCGCTTCTCCCCTCCTAGTTCTATTCCCCGATTTCCGCCAAAGATCATATCCCTAAGCTCTGATACCAACTGTGACGCCCCCAAAATAGGTCCAATCCAACCAACCTATTCTGAGTTTCCAAATACATGGTACAGAAACAACTACAACTTCATTAATACAATTGTCGTGCAAAATACGACAACACATAAACTGTGAGTTTAAATACAAATATTGTCTTCTAGACAATATCCATACTCAAATAAGTCCTCGTTACAATTATTGATACACTATTTTACAAAATAGTGAGGACTAGTAAAACAACTGTCTTGAACCATTACTCCACACCTCGACTAGTTCCCGCTATATTCTCGTCTCCTGAGAAGAAAAATGGAACAAAAAGGAAAAGGGTGAGCTCAACTAGCCTAGTAAAGAATATTATGACTAAGATAATGTACAATAAATTATCCTTCATCTTAAACAGGGAAAAATCTGATAGAATACAATAGACAACAAGTTTTAGATCAACAACTGCTGCGGAAATAACAATTCATTAGAAGAGTTAAGTAGAGAATGAAATCTACTATCATCTATGAATTTAAAAGTCCATCATCGATATTTTATCCCTGTAACATCAATCAATATACATCATAAATCAAATAGTCATCTTTTGCACTACGGGCCAAAGATATTCATCATTGGTCATGTTCATCTCAACACTGTTCATCTTTGCATTCTGAGCCAAAGATATTCATCGATTGGTCATGTTCATCTAAACACTGTTTATCTTTGCACTACTGGGCCAAAGATATTCATCGAAAATCATTCAACTTTGTACTCTGGGCCAAAGATATTGATTAATATCATCATTTAGAATTTGAGGATGATG
This sequence comes from Panax ginseng, assembly GCA_020205605.1. NCBI lineage: Eukaryota > Viridiplantae > Streptophyta > Magnoliopsida > Apiales > Araliaceae > Panax > Panax ginseng. Next base: position 5,745,850 of record CM035146.1, read on the forward strand.
AAAAATATTTTAAAGAAGCGAATCCGGTGAAACAAATGAACAAATATTAAGGATTAAGTACTTTACACAATCAAGTTCAAAAATACTTCATAAATAATCGAGAGTGGAGTAAAATTCAAGAATGAAGACCAAAACATAGATCAATCAAAGATAGGAACAATAACGAGACAATCTTGGACATAGAAAAGAAAATTTAATTTTTACGTGAATAGTGTAAATTACGTGAATAGTCCGATGAATATCGTGAATAGTAACTCCGACACCAAAAGATAGAAATTTCACAAAAAATATCATCATGCTTCGTGAATAGTACTCGTGAATAGTAACTCGTGAATAGTAACTCATGAATAGTAACTCATGAATAGTAACTCCGACATGAAAAAGTTCCAAATTTGATAAAAATTTCCAACCAATATTTTGGCATAATGATATTGAAGAAATAATATCATTTTCGAATAAAATAACATCCACTTACCTCGAGAAAGAATAGTACTTACATTTGGAATCTTGGATATAGTCTTTGAAAGAACTTTGCATAGTATAGCAATACTCAAAGTACTAAAATACTCACAAAATACGCTCGATATTATAGAGAGAGAAAGAGAGAAAACTTGTGTTTCTGGTGTGATTTTCAATTCTAACCTAAGCACCCTATTTATAGGAAATTGCTTAGAACACCAAAGCATAAAATTTAATATAATATATTATTATATGTTAAAATTCCATCGCCCACTTTTGAAGATCACGAAATCAAAGCAATTTAACACATATTAGACCCACTTAACTCACCAAACCACGTTTTTCTTGAAAAAAATAATTAAACTTCCAAAAATCAATTATTTCGGAACTTTAGAACTTCAATAATTCATAATAAATAGCCCTTTTATCAGAAAATTTGAATCTCGCGTCTTTTTATAGGAAATTCAATTCTCTACAATTTTGCAGAAGAAAGTTTTTCCAAATTCCAAAAAGAAATTGACCGAAATCCATAAACGGGCGATTTTACAAGCTATAATCAAATTTCAGTTAAGAAATGGGCCCACGGACATGTTTAACATGTGTTAAACAACTTTTACAATAAAAATATTCCTCATCCTCATATACTCATATATCCCACATTCATTGTAAAAATATCTCCATTATTATATTATAATAGTATAATAAAATATTATTTTATCGAGAAAAGATAAAATATCAATTTTAACAATTGTCACTTTAAAATTTTCTCCATCTATATCCACATAAAATCAATATTTTCCTCATCATATAAATCAATAATTAATTATTCACAAATAATATTCTGAGAATCACGATCTTTGTGACGGTAGTTTCAGGAAAGAGGGGCTTTCGATAAAGATTTTCTCCTTCTTGGTATGATTAGGTGACCAAACCTCTCCTTGAGATGAGAACTTTCTAGACATTGCCAATAATGTTATCTAATAATATTATTAGGATAATATAAATTATTGCTTCAGATAATGAAAATCTTTGTGTAGTGACAATTATTGAAATAACGGTAATATATAAAAATCAACGCAAGCAATTATTGAATCGATAAAATAAAATCTTTGAGCGATAATTCATTGTAACAATTATTGAGTAGTGCCTTCTTACGTAAAATCAATAATTGGTGCAATACTGGTGTCTTCTTTGTCGCAACAACGCGTATTACTGTGTTTTAACCACCGGGTATTCCAACAGTATTAACGGTAACAACTACGCCGTTATTTATAAACAACTTATACTTGTCATTTTCTTCATCCAATCGCTTTCCGTTATGGGCCCACACAAGGCTGCGCCGTCGTACGAATATTCCCCGACAGCAAGAATATTCCACGACCAAACGAATATTCTCCGACAATAATGAGTATTTTATAATCACTTGCTTATGTGAAATATTTGCTCATTTTACCCATAACTAACCACATTAATCAAATCAACCCTTACTATTTCAAAATGATAAATAGAGAAATTAAATCTTTATTTATAAAAAGTTGGGGTCTTACAACATATATATATATACAACACTGATCAGGTCCGGACTCCCGGACCTGATAAAAAACGGACCCAATTATTTTTTTTCTTTTTTTTTAAAAACTACTAAAAAAATTATTTAATATTTTATGTAACTGAAATTTTTCCATAATACAATATTTTGAGCGTGTTTTGAATACCTATACCAAAAAATGGTGGTACGATGCGCGCAATTGTACATACATGTTATATGTTATACGCACTCCAAATCACACCCAAAATCTTATATTATGAAAAAATTTCAATTCCATAATTTTTATTTTTTTAGTTATTTTTTTTTAAAAAAAGGTTGAATTTTGTCTCGGTCAGAGAGTCGGACACGATCAAATTTCTCTATATATATATATATATATATATATATATATTATAACAATAATATTATTATTTAAACAATTATAAAATATTATAATAATATTTTGTATGAATATTCTATCGGAGAAATAATTGTCAAACTTTCAACAAATAATTCATACTAAAATTCTTTCATTTATATCCACATTAAGTAAATATTTTCTTATCATATAGACCAATAATTAATTATTTACAAATAATATTACAGAATCACAATAATGACAACCAGGCAATTCCTAGGAAAGAGGGGGCTTTCCGATAAAGATTTCTCCTTACTAGCGCGCAATTAGGTGATCAAACCTCTCCTTGACAGAACTTTCTAGACATTGCCAATAATGCTATCTAATAATATTATTCAAATAATATGAATTATTGATCTGATAATGGGAAATACTATGCAGTGACAATTATTGAAACAATAATAATATAAAATATCAACGCAGACAATTATTGAATCAATTAAATAAAATATTGAGCGGTAATTATCGTAACAATTATTGAGTAGTGCCTTCTTACGTAAGAATCAATAATTCAACAATCTTTGTGCAATACCGGTGTCTACTCTTTGTGCAACCAGATTCTTCGTATTTTAACCACCGTGTATTCCAACGATTGTTAATTCGGTAACAATTACGTCGTTATTTATAAAAACTCAAACTTTGTCGTTTTACGCATCCAAGCGGTTATTAGTTATGGGGCCCATAAATGGCCGCATCGTCGTACGAATATTCCCCGACAACAAGAATATTCCACGACCAAACGAATATTCCCCAACAACAATGAATATTTTATAACCACTTGCTTATTTTGTAAAATTTGTACATTTCACCCATAACCAAAGTATTATATCAAATTATCACCTTATTATTCACAATAATAAATAGAGGAAATTCAATTTTATTTATAATAAGTTGGGGTCTTACAACCTCCCCTCCTTATGAAATTTTGTCCTCGAAATTGAGGTACGTACCTGGTGTTTCGAAAAGGTGAGGGTACCTCGCTTTCATTTCCGATTCCAACTCCCAGGTCATTTCTTCAATAAAATGGTTCCTCCACAAAATCTTGACTTGTGGTATAACATTGGTGCGTAGGACATGCTCTTTCCTATCCAAGATCTTAACAGGTACCTCTTCGTACGTTAAATCTTCGGCTATCTCGTCTGGTTCTAACGCAATAATATGGTTCGGGTCTTTCACATATTTATGAAGCATAGATATGTGAAAAACATTATGAACACGAGACATGCTTGGAGGTAACGCGAGTCTATAGGCCACATTTCCTATTCGGTCAAGAATCTCAAATGGACCAACAAATCTTGGATTGAGCTTTCCTCTCTTCCCAAATCTTGTAACTCCCTTCCATGGAACAATACGTAATAGTACATGATCTCCAATATTAAATTCCACGTCCTTTCGATGAAGATCAACATAACTCTTTTGTCGATCATGTGCCGTTTGTATACGTTGTCGAATCATTTGAATCTTTTCTGTAGTCATGCGTACTAATTCTGGTCCCGACAATGTTGCTTCTCCCACCTCGTCCCAGCATACTGGAGAATGACACTTTCGTCCATACAACGCCTCGAATGGATCCATGCCTATACTTGCTTGATAACTGTTGTTGTAGGAGAATTCCACCAGTGGCAAGTACTTATCCCAACTTCCTTTGAAATCTAGGACACAGAGTCTTAATAGATCTTCAAGGGTTTGAATAGTCCTTTCCGATTGCCCATCCGTTTGAGGATGGTATGCTGAACTGAATCGTAAATCCGTGACCATAACTTTCTGCAAGCTAACCCAAAATCTTGAAGTGAATCTTGGGTCACGATCCGAAACTATGGATACTGGCATGCCATGCAATCTCACAATCTCATTCACGTACATACGAGCAAGACGTTCAAGGGAATAAGTCTCACGTATCGGCAAGAAATGAGCAGATCTGTAACCCAAATCGCATTTATGCCTTGAAAAACTTTGGGAAGACCTATAACGAAATCCATGGTAATGTGTTCCCACTTCTATTTCAGAATCTCAAGTGGTTGCAATGGACCCTTTGGCACTTGATGCTCCGCCTTTACACGTTGACATGTTAAACACCTCGAGATAAACTCCGCGATCTCTCTCTTCATATTGTTCCACCAAAATGTATGTCGAAGATCATGATACATTTTGGTACTCCTAGGATGGATTGCAAATGGAGTGTTGTGTGCCTCCATCATGATTCTATGCTTCAAGTCAGAATCGTTAGAAACGCAAAGTCTAGAGTTAACTCGAAGTATTCCTTCTTCATCGATTCTTGCTTCTGAAACAGCACCTTCTTGCACTTTATTCTTCATACGCATCAGCCCTAGGTCCGTAGCTTGAGCAGCTTTAACTTTATCGATTAAAGTCGATTCTGTTAGTTCATAGTTGGCACAATAGTTATCTAGAAGGGGGGTTGAATAGATATTTAAAAAATCTTTTCGTTTTAAACTTGTTCTTTGATGATGATTAAAACTTAGCAAAAATGATGTTTGTTTTAATCTTCTTTACAAAGCAATTGGAGTTATGAGAGTGAGGCAGTTATAGCGATTATGGCGAGATATAGCGATTATAGTTATGAATGTAAAAGACACACGATCGTTTAAGTGGTTGAGCACTTAAAGCTCTAGTCCACTCTTCTACTCAACGAGTAGGATATCCACTAAGGATGTCTTTTACAACTTCGAATTACATAGATTCCTTACAGACGGTGAGCCAGAACTTCTTAGTTCACTCTTGAACTCTTCAAGTCCAATGAGACTTGCTCTCTTTTGATTCACTTAGAACTCTTCAAGTCCAGCAGACTTGGTACTCTTCTTCAGATTGATTGATATATGTTGAGTTCTTGATGGTCTTTACTTTCGATTCTTTGTTTAAGCACTTGTTCAAAAGAACCGAGTAATGAGCAAGCTTCTTTGCTAATTCTCAGATCGTAGAGTTGAGCTTGAGAGTTGTTCACGTTGTTTTTTCAATGCTTGTTTGTTGCTCTCTCATCTGCTTGATTTGCATATATGTGTGACGCCCCCAAAACAGGTACTGAATACAAATACAACTTAATAAAATAATTGTCGTGTACAATACGACAAAACATAACCTGTGAGTTTGAATACAAATATTGTCTACTAGAGAGTATAAAAACTCAAAAGGAGTCCTCATTACAATTATTATCACACTATTTCACAGAATAGTGAGGACTACTAATGTACCATCTAAGAACATCACTCTGTTCCCCGACTAGTCCCAGCTACGTTCTCATTTCCTGAAGAGAATAGTGAAAGAAAGGGTGAGCTCAACTAGCCCAGTAAGAAATATTATGACTAAGATAATGCAGAATAATTTATCGTTAGCCTTTAACAATGTTAAACTGATAAAATATAATAAATATCAAGTTTAACTGCAGCGGAACAAGCAATCCATTAGAAGAGTCAAGTAGAGAATAAAATCTACTATCTTCTATGATTTAAAAGGTTTTTCATCACTTTTATCACGGACTAAATTTTTAATAAATAATCCACATCATCGAATCACCCTTACACTTACTCTACTAAGGATATTCTTTAGTATCACGACCATAAATTATCCATGCACTTCTGGCCGAGGACATTCGTGTATTCATTAATGGTCATGATCATGCCAACAATCTGTCCATCAATGCACTACGGGCCAATGGTACTTTTACCACATCATTTGTAACATTACGGTTATGATTACACCGAATAATCCCCATTATAATCATACCAAGTCCATCTATGCACTACTGTGCCATGATGACTTTCAACAAAATATAAACATGAGGATGATGACAATGATATAAGAATTCAATCAAACAAGTTCAAGAATTAATTTATCTAGGAACCGATAACGTCCAAATTGTCAACATGATCTCGCTTTTGTAGAGTAAAATTCAAGAATGCTCGGAAGAATATTTCCATGAAAAGATATTGGATGAAGCTTAAATATCGAGGATATTCCACTAATTTCATGGAGTATTAAAGTCAAAACTTTAACCAACTAAGTATAATAAAGAATGGAATAACAAAAGAAATCACCGGGCATGTGATAGATAAGATATGTAGGTTATTCCAATGAGAATAATAAATCTGGAACCGGTCCCACAGTAAAATGCATGCAGACATGATATTCTAACAGAATAATAAAGAGGCGGAACCCGGTCAGTCGTAAAAGAAAACGCATGCGAGGATATTCCAACAGAATAATAAAGAATGAAATAGCGGAAGGATTTCACCAAGTATAGAAAGTCCGTAATATACAGAGTTATTCCATGAGAATAATAAAAAAGAGACGGAACCAGTCCCACAGAAAACGCGCATGAGCAGGATATTCCAGCGAGAATAATAAAGAATGGAATAATGTAAGGATTTCACCAAGTATAGGAATTAGGCGATACTGAGGTTATTCTAACGAGAATAATAAATAATGGAATAAATGAAGTTCTCTTCATGAATAGAAAAGAAATAATACCCTTACGAGTACAACAAATAATATTCCCTACCTAGAAGAAAGCGGATATTGGAAAAGCTCAAGTAACAAAATACTTTTCTTCTTTCTCTCTATAGTTTATTTCTCTAGAGTTTCAATTGAATTCGTAAGAAATAATGAAGGAATGAGCTTCTTATTTATAGGAGAATGGGTGAATAGTAACTAATTCATGAACGGTCCAGATTGATTTACTTTTAAGCTAAGCCATTCATGCGATTTACTATTAAAACTTTAAACCAAATGATCCATATTGATTTACTATTATAACTTTCCACCAAATGGTCCATATTGATTCTTATTATATCTTCAACCAACTATTCGAAAAATTAGCACATCTCCTCATGAAATAATATTGTACCCAAAAATAATTTGGACCGAAAAGAAATATATCTTACAGGTGAATAGTTCCCCATAAATAGTAACTCGTGAATAGTAACTCATGAATAGTAACTCGTGAATAGTAACTCGTGAATAGTAACTTGTAAATAGTAACTCGTGAATAGTAACTCATGAATAGTAACTCGTGAATAGTACTCTGACACGAAGAGTGTCCCGAATACCCGATTGAACAATATATCCTCCAGACATCAATTATACTAACACAAATAAGTCCAACACAATGGACTTATTCATCATTAATATTACAATTCACAATATTTAACAACCAGGTCGTTCCCAGGAAAGATGGGGCTTTTTCGATACGGATTTTTCCTTATTGGTGCGCAATTAGGTGACCAAACCTCTCCTTGACAGAACTTCTAGACATTGTCAATATTGTAAATAATAATATGAATAACTTTGCCGTCTCAATTATTGATTTAATAATATATCATATTATGCGAGATGATCTTTGTAACAATAATTTAATCAATAATATTAGAGATATGATCAAAGAACTCATCGTGTAGCAATAATTGAGTATAACCTGAGTGACTTCTCACGTAAGCATCAATAATCAATCTGGTAGCTACTCTTATGCAACCATGCGTGTATTCATTGTACTTTTTACTATCGGGTAGTTCAGCGGTTTTAATGGTAACACCTCCGTAGTTATTTTTATAGAAAGATAATTTTGTCGTTTTTAACTATGATAATACTTCCGTTGTAGGGGTCTACTTAATGATTGTCTTGAAGTCGTGCACGAATATTCCTGTAAAATGAATATTTCTCGACCAATCGAATATTATATAACCACTTGATTACTTTGCAAAATTTGTAAATATTACCCACAACTATAACCTTATATCAAATCAACACCATTATATTCAAAAATATAATTCGAGAAAATTATTCTTTATTCATAAAAGTTGGGGTCTTACATATGTGATCTTGAAAACTATCCGTTGGATCCATCCGTTGAGGCATTAAATGCATTTAACTTTTCTAATTTCTGATGGAGACATTTCTGCACATCTTCTGAATTGCATTCTGGCCCACTGACACTGCAGACTGCTTTCTCACCTAACACTTGAAAATGTGTTTTCCCCCTTACCAATGGCACTTTCCTTAGCTTCTTTAATACGCTTCTTTGTTGCATACTAAGGATATTTCTTATGTCTTTGGGACTGGTGAATACTGCAGCGTTTAGAATCTATTCCTCTTTTGTTGGAACCTATCTCCACACAAATTATGAGGCTCGACATTTTCTGACACAATACAGATGATACTCTACGATTCAGATCATGGTGACTTGTTGCCTTGGTGCCTGGTCTGATGCTATCAGCCGAGAGCACTACGATTTCTCTGAAGTCCTTGCACACTACAATCTTTTCTTGCTTGAGTTGGCTCGGCAAACGTTGGGACCACTCTACGATTCTGAAGAGGCCCTTCAAGGCAGGCACACTACGATCTTTGAAGCTCTACATTTCTGCCTTGACTTCTGCAATGTTGATCAGATTTATACACTCCGATTTCTTTGAAGACTATCTATTACATCTCAAGATCTGCCTAACAGCTTTGATCTTTCTATCTATACATTCTTAAGAAGAATGATACACGTTAAGAGCTTAGATCAACCTAACAAATTTGATCTTATCACTAAGTCCTTGTACATATCTTACTTGAAGGACTTTACAAATAATCATGAGCATATACATTAAAACATCAAATCATAATATGCATTCTCTCAACAGATTCTACTCGTATATGCGCCATCATCACGTGGGTCCCTGGAGTCTTTAACTCAATATCCATCCTTTGTAAATCGTACAAAATGGGTCTTTGTGTTAACAACATTACACTCGTACCCGCATACGATCTTCTACTCAATGCGTCAGCTACTACATTTACTTTTCCATGATGGTATTGAATGGTATGATCGTAATCTTTCAACAGCTCGAGCCAACGTCGTTGCCGCACGTTGAGTTCCTTATGGGTGAAAAAGTATTTGAGACTTTTATGATCCGTATAGATCTCCACTTTCTCCCCATACAGGTAGTGTCTCCAGATTTTCACTGCTGCCAACTCCAGATCATGAGTAGGATAATTCCTCTCATATTATTTGAGTTTTCGTGAGGCATAGGCTATGACTTTCCCATGTTGCATGAGAACACATCCTAACCCTTTGCCTGAAGCATCGCTGTATATAACAAATCCATCTGAACCAAATGGTATTGCCAGAACAGGTGCCGAAATGAGTCTCCTCTTGAGCTCTTGAAAACTCTTCTCGCATTCCTCGCTTCATACAAATTTTGTATCCTTCCGAGTCAACTGAGTTAATGGAGTAGCGATTCGAGAAAATCCTTCCACGAATCTCCGATAATAACCAGCTAAGCCCAGAAAGCTACGCACTTGGGTCACCGACTTCGGTTGCTCCCAACTTTGTATTGCTTCAATCTTCGCCGAGTCAACAGATACTCCATATTTTGACACCACGTGCCCAAGGAATGCTACTTCCTCAAGCCAGAACTCGCATTTCTTCAGCTTGGCATATAGCTTGTTTTCACGAAGCCTTTCAAGTATCGACTTCAAATGGTGCTCATGATCTTCACGGCTTTTGAAATAGATGAGGATGTCATCAATAAAGACAACAACGAACTGATCCAAATACTCCTTGAATACACGGTTCATCATATCCATGAAAGCAGTAGGAGCATTAGTCAATCCAAAAGATATGACTAAGAATTCATAATGCCCGTACCGAGTTCTGAAGGTAGTCTTTGGAATATCCTCAGTTTTAATCTTCAGCTGATGATATCCAGAACGAAGGTCGATCTTTGAAAAGAATTGTGCTCTTTACAACTGGTCAAACAGGTCATCAATGCGAGGTAGCGGATACCTATTCTTGATGGTGACATGCTTCAATTCTCGATAGTCAATACAAAGTCGCATACTCCCGTCTTTCTTCTTTACGAATAAAACAGGAGTACCCCAAGGAGATGTACTAGGACGAATTAAACCGGTGTCTAACAATTCCTATAGTTGGACTTTTAACTCCTGAAGTTCAATAGGAGCCATTCGATATGGGGTTTTAAAAATGGGTTTTGTACCCAGTTCAAGGTCAATAAAGAATTCAACATCACGTTTTGGGGGTAGACCAGGAAGTTCTTTAGGAAATACATCAGGAAATTCACTAACAATAGAAATATTATTCAAATCTAACTTGTCTTTGTTCAAATCCATAACATGGGCTAAGAAAGCTTGACATCCGTTTTTCAATAAACGAATAGCTTTATGGATTGATATGACAGTGACTAATTTTAGTGGTTTAGTTGCTTGAATTCGCATAACAAGTTGGTTAGGAATATGAAAACTAACAACCTTACGAAAACAATCAATTTTGGCATGATGAGTGGTTAACCAATCAATCCCTAAAATCACATCAAAAGCAAGTATCTTTAAAGAGATAAGATCCACAGGTAATGTGATTGTGCCAACTTGGATTAAGCAAGATTTATAAACAGTGGTCGTAACGAAAGTTTCTCCTAACGGAGTCTCTACTGATAAATCAAAGTCTAATTTCTCCGGAGTCAATTTTAAACTTTGAGCACAAGCAGGGGAGATAAAAGAATGTGTAGAACCGGTATCTAGTAAGGTATAAACTTCGCAAGAGTTTATGATAAGCTTACCCGTGATCACCTCGTTCGGGTTCCTTTTGTTTTGGCCAGTTACGACAAACGTTCTTCCAGGAAACGCTGATTTTGACTTATTCGGGATAACCTTTGGAGTCACCATCCCCGTTGAACTTGGTTTCGTAACTAGACAATCTCTAGCTATATGACCTTCCTTTCCACAGTTATAACACACCTTGGATTGTTGTGGGCAGTTTGGGCTGATGTGTCCCTCTTTCCCGTATTTGTAACAAACGACCGGTGCTCATTCTCCTCCCCTAGAAACAGTTGATGTTTGTGCTGACGTCTTCACGTTATCATAATTGTACCTTCTCCTTTTGAAATCTCCTCCCGACTCACTCCTTCTATTATCACGGCCACTATTACCACCAGAGTGGTTACCGCTTTTGTTCGAATATTTTCCTCCCTGCTGGTTTTCATTGCTCCGATGGCCCGCCATCAAGACGTATGGCGCCCCCAAAATAGGTATACAACACCCATTACGAGTCGTTGAAAAACACATGATGCGTAAATAACTACAACTTTATTAATACAACATAAAAAACTGTGAGTTTAAATACAAATATTGTCATCTAGACAATAGCCACACTCAAATAAGTCCTCATTACAATTATTAATACACTATTTTTACAGAATAGTGAGGACTACTAGAACCACTTCTAGAACCATCATTCCACACCCCGACTAGTACTCGTTACATTCTCGCCTCCTGAGAAGAAAAATGGAACAAAAAGGAAAAGGGTGAGCTCAAATAGCCCAGTAAAGAACAATATGACTAAGATAATATAAAATAAATTATCATTAGTCCTCAACAGGGAAAAATCTGATAGAATACAATAGACAACAAGTTTTAGATCAACAACTGCAGCGGAAACAATAATTCATTAGAAGAGTTAAATAGAGAATAAAATCTACTATCTTCTATATATGAATTTAAAAGTCCATCGTCAACATTTTATCCCTGTAACATCAATCAACATATATCTGGAATCAAATATTCATCTTTGCACTACAGGCCAAAGATATTCATCAGTCGGTCATGTTCATCTCAACACTTGTTCATCTTTGCACTACGGGCCAAAGATATTCATCAATAAATCATTCATCTTTGCACTACAGGCCAAAGATATTCAGTTATATCATCATTTAGGACTGAGGATGATGAAAAATATATTTTAAAGAAAACGAATCCAGTGAGACAAAAGAACAAATAGTAAGGATTCGTACTTCAATTTATCCATGTTCAAAAATACTCCATAATAAACTATTGTGGAACAGAATTCAAAAATAAAGATCAAAACATAGATCCAATCAAAGATAGAAATCATAACAGATAATCTTGGACACAGAAAAAAAAATTTAATTTTTCTGTGAATAATGTCGTATTCGTGAATAGTGCCGTATACGTGAATAGTAACTTCGACACTAAAAGGTAGAAATTCCACAAGAAAAATTACCATGCTTCGTGAATAGTACTCATGAATAGTAACTCGTGAATAATAACTCATGAATAGTAACTCGTGAATAGTAACTCATGAATAGTAACTCGTGAATAGTAATTCTGACATAAAAAGACCAGAATTTCACAAGAAAAATCTTACCAATATTCCGGCATACTGATATTGAAAGAAATAATATCATTTTAAAAAAAAATATCCCTTACCTCAAAAGGATAATACTTCTGACTAGAATACTGGATATAGTGCTGAAAGAACTTGCACTGTATAGCAATACTCAAAGTACTAAAATACTCATAAAAATACGCTCAATATATCGAGAGAGAAAACTTCAGTTTCTGGTGTGATTTTCAATTCTAACCTAAGCACCCTATTTTTAGGAAAATACTTAGAACACCAAAGCAGAAAATTTAATAAAATATTAATATATTTATATAAATTTTCCTTAGCCCACTTTTTTGGTCTAGACATCAGCCACCAACCCACCAAAATCATAATAAACGTTTTTGTTAAAATAAATATTTAAAACTTTCAAAAATCAATTATTTCAGAACTTCAATAATCCATAAAAAATAGCCCTTTTATCAGAAAAATTCGAAGCTCATGTTTTTTCCATAGGAAATTTCATTCTCTACAACTTTACAGAAGAAAGTTTTTCCAAATTCCAAATAGAAATTGACCAAAATCCACAAACGGGCGATTTTACAGTTTATAATCTAATTTCAGTCAAGAAATGGGCCCACAGACATGTTTAACATGTTATAAAAAAATTTTGCAACAAAAATACTCTTCCTCCTCATATACTCATATATCCCATATTCATTGTAAAAATATCATCATTATTATATTATAATAATATAATAAAATATTATTTTATCAGAAAAGATAAAATATCAATTTTTAACAATTGTCACTTTAAAAATTTTCTCCATCTATATCCACATAAAATCAATATTTTCCTCATCATATAAATCAATAATTAATTATTCACAAATAATATTCTTTGAATCAAGATCTTGCAATCGGTAGTTCGGAAAGAGGGGGCATTCAATAAGAATTTCTCTTCTTGGTGGCGCTTAATTAGGTGACCAAACTCTCCTTAGACAGAACTTTCTAGACATTGCCAATAATATTTTCTAATAATATTATTCAGATAATATGAATTATTTCTTCGATAATGGAAAATATTGTGTAGTGGCAATTATTGAAACAACAGTAATATAAAATATCAACGCAGAATTATTGAATCATTAAAATAAAATACTGAAAAGTAACTACTGTAACAATTATTGATTAGTGCCTTCTTACGTAAGAATCAATAATTGGTGCAATCGCAAATGTTATTCTTGTGCAACAACGCAGACATTCTTGTGTTTTAACCACCGGGTATTCCAACAAAGTGTTAATTCAGTAATAACTACTGTAGATTATTTATAAACAACTTATACTTGTCATTTTCTTCATCCAATCGCTTTCAGTTATGGGGCCCACACAAGGTCATACCGCCGCAAATAATATTATTCACAAAGCAAAGAATATTCCACGACCAAACGAATATTCTCTGACAACAACGAGTATTTTATAACCACTTGCTTATTTGAAATATTTGCGCATTTTACCCATAACTAACCACATTAATCAAATCAACCCTTACTATTTCAAAATAATAAATAGAGGAATTAAATTTCATTTATTAATAATTTGGGGTCTTACAACCTCCCCACCTTATGAAATTTCATGTTGCATGAGAACACATCCTAACCCTTTGTCTTAAGCATCGCTGTAGATAACAAATCCATCCGAACCAGATGGTATTGTCAAAAAAGGTGCCGAAATGAGTCTCCTCTTGAGATCTTGGAAACTCTTCTCACATTCCTCGCTCCATACAAATTTTGTATCTTTACGAGTCAGCTGAGTTAATGGAGTAGCGATTCGAGAAAATCCTTCAACGAATCTCCGATAATAACCAACTAAGCCTAGAAAGCTACGTATTTCGATTACTAACTTAGTTTGCTCTCAACTGTGACTCATATCCCAACCTTGGATAGCACGTCACAATGACACCTATCAGTTTACTATCGCACGAATATGGCGCGTCCCTACGAAAGTGTCCGGCCGGTGCATTCCACAATGAAGTCACCAAATAGAGGCTCGATTATCAATTTCTATAGTTGGGTTTTTAACTCCTGAAGTTCAATAAGAGCCATTCGATATGAGATTTTAGAAATGGGTTTTGTACCGGGTTCAAAGTCGATACAAAATTCAATATCACACTTTGGGAGTAAGCCAAGAAATTCTTCAGGAAATACATCAGGAAATTTACTAACAACAGAAATATCATTCAAATCTGATGTATTTTTATTCAAGTCCATAACATGGGCTAAGAAAGCTTGACATCCGTTTTTCAATAAATGAATGACTTTACTGCTTGATATAAAAGAGTTTGACTTCAATGGTTTGGTTGCTTAAATTCGAATAACAGGTTGCTTAGGAATATGAAAACTAACAATTTTACAAAAGCAATCAATTTTAGCATGATGAGTGGTTGACCAATCAATCCCTAAGGTCACATCAAATGCAAGAATTTTTAAAGAAATAAGGTCAACAGGTAATGTGATGGTGCCAACTTGGATCAAACAAGATTTATAAACAGAGGATGTAACGAAAGTTTCTCCTAACGGAGTTTTAATAAATAAGTCAAAGTCTAATTTTCTCCAGAGTCAAGTTTAAACGTTCAGTATAAGCAGGAGAGATAAAAAAATGGGTAGAACCGGTATCTAATAAGGTATAGACTTCGCAAGAATTTATAATTAACTAACCCGTGATACCTTCGTTCAAGTTACTCGCGTTTTGGGCAGTCACAACAAACGTTCTTCCAGGAACCGTTGACTTTGACTTGTTTGTATCCGCCTCTGGTGCCACCGTTCCAACTGGACTTAACTTTACTATAGAGTACATTCCACCCGTCATTGTTTCGTCAAATTCCTGATCCATGATTTCAATCATTACTCTCCGATCCATATCGAATTGGGGTTGACCGGTCTGCATAGGGTAATTCCGAACTCGATGTTGGATTCTCCCAATTGCTGTCCAAAAAGCGAAATCCATTTCATATATTTTGGCCTTATTGGATCGGATGTCTTTTTCTACAATATCAACGTGTCGTGTAGCTTTTACCCATGCACCCTCCATTTTCATTCATATCATTCTCAGATTCCAGCTCTAATAACTTATACTCTGCCAAAGAGTGCTTCTGTTCAAGCATCGCACATCGGGTAACACAATTTAGAATTGTTGCATCTCTTTGCTCCACGCATCACCGCCGTTCTTCAAATCGCTTCTTCTAACTCATGAATACGTTTTTGTAATTCTAAATTTCGATCATAAAATTCTTCTAATAAATTCTCCTCAGGTTCCTCTTCTTCCTCACTCTCAGCTGCTACCTCTGCGACTATCTCGGGTGCAACTATTAATTCTTCACTCACCACATGGATATCTCTAATTCTTTCTTCGCCTGACATCACATTATCTTGGTTGGCGATTAGAGCTTTCTCCACGGTCTCATTCAATTGTTAACATTCTCAGTCGACATTCTCAAATACTACCATAAAATAAGGGTTAATTTAACAAATTAACATATCACATAATATCCCTATATTATGACTGACCAACAAATAAGCTTAGGTAGGACACACTAGCGAAGGATTTACTCGTCTCTCCCCTCCTAGTTCTATTCCCCGATCTCCGCCAGAAATCATATCCCTAAGCTCTAATACGAACTGTGACGCCCCCAAAATAGGTATACAACACCCATTCTGAGTCATCAAAATACATGGTACAGAAACAACTACAACTTTATTAATACAACATAAAAACTGTGAGTTTAAATACAAATATTGTCATCTAGACAATATCCACACTCAAATAAGTCCTCATTACAATTATTAATACACTATTTTTACAGAATAGTGAGGACTACTAGAACCACTTCTAGAACCATTATTCCACACCCGACTAGTACTCGCTACATTCTCGCCTCCTGAGAAGAAAAATGGAACAACAAGGAAAAGGGTGAGCTCAACTAGCCCAGTAAAGAACATTATGACTAAGATAATATAAAATAAATTATCATTAGTCCTCAACAGGGAAAAATCTGATAGAATACAATAGACAACAAGATTTAGATCAACAACTGCAGCGGAAACAATAATTCATTAGAAGAGTTAAATAGAGAATAAAATCTACTATCTTCTATACATGAATTTAAAAGTCCATCATCAACATTTTATCCCTGTAACATCAATCAACATATATCTGGAATCAAATATTCATCTTTGCACTACAGGCCAAAGATATTCATCAGTCGGTCATGTTCATCTCAACACTTGTTCATCTTTCCACTACGGGCCAAAGATATTCATCAATAAATCATTCATCTTTGCACTACAGGCCAAAGATATTCAGTTATATCATCATTTAGGACTGAGGATGATGAAAAATATATTTTAAAGAAAACGAATCCAGTGAGACAAAAGAACAAATAGTAAGGATTCGTACTTCGGTTTATTCATGTTCAAAAATACTCCATATTAAACTATTGTGGAGCAGAATTCAAAAATAAAGATCAAAACATAGATCCAATCAAAGATAGAAACCATAATAGATAATCTTGGACACAGAAAAGAAAATTTAATTTTTCTGTGAATAGTGTCGTATTCGTGAATAAGGTATTAGTATATGTGAATAAAGGCTAGTATCGTGAATAAGTAACTCCGACACTAAAAGGTAGAAATTCCACAAGAAAAATTATCATGCTTCGTGAATAGTACTCATGAATAATAACTCGTGAATAATAACTCATGAATAGTAACTCGTGAATAGTAACTCATGAATAGTAACTCTGACATAAAAAGACCAGAATTTCACAAGAACCATCTTTCCAATATTCCGGCATAATGATATTGAAAGAAATAATATCATTTTTTAAAAAAATAATATCCCTTACCTCAAAAGGATAGTACTTCTGACTGGAATACTGGATATAGTGTTGAAAGAATTTGCACCGTATAGCAATACTCAAAGTACTAAAATACTCATAAAAATACGCTCAATATATCGAGAGAGAAAACTTCAGTTTCTGGTGTAATTTTCAATTCTAACCTAAGCACCCTATTTATAGGAAAATACTTAGAACACCAAAGCAGAAAATTTAATAAAATATTAATATATTTATATAAATTTTCCCTAACCCACTTTTTTGGTCTAGACATCAGCCACCAACCCAACAAAATCACAAAAAACGTTTTTGTTAAAATAAATATTTAAAACCTCCAAAAATCAATTATTTCGGAATTTCAGAACTTCAATAATCCATAAAAAAAAATATCCCTTTTATCAGAAAAATTTGAACCTAATGTCTTTTCCATAGGAAATTTCATTCTCTACAACTTTCAAGAAGAAAGTTTTTCCAAATTCCAAACAGAAATTGACCGAAATCCACAAACGGACGATTTTACAGTCTATAATCAAATTTCAGTCAAGAAATGGGCCCACAGACAAGTTTAACATCTTTTAAACAACTTTTGCATCAAAAATACTCTTCCTCCTCATATACTCATATATCCCACATTCATTGTAAAAATATCATCATTATTATATTATAATAATATAATAAAATATTATTTTATCAGAAAAGATAAAATATCAATTTTTAATAATTGTCACTTTAAAAATTTTCTCCATCTATATCCATATAAAATCAATATTTTTCTCATCATATAAATCAATAATTAATTATTCACAAATAATATTCTGAGAATCACGAAGATCTTGTGACCAAAGTTGTTCCCGGAAAAGGGGTTTTCAATAAGAATTTTTCCTTCTTGGTAGCAAGGTGATTAGGTGACCAAACCTCTCTTTAGACAAAACTTTCTAGACATTGCCAATAATATTTTCTAATAATATTATTCAGATAATATGAATTATTGCTTTGATAATGGAAAATACTGTGTAGTGACAATTATTGAAACAACAGTAATATAAAATATCAACGCAAAGCAATTATTGAATTAATAAAATAAAATCTTGAGCAATAACTCATCGTAACAATTATTTAGTAGTGCCTTCTACGTAAGAATCAATAATTGGTGCAATACTGGTATCTTCTTGTCTGCAACAACGCCAGACATCGTGTTTTTAACCATCGGGTATTCCAATGATTGTTAGCAGTAATAACTACGTCGTTATTTATAAACAACTTATACTTGTCGTTTTCTTCATCCAATCGATTTCTGTTATGAGGCCCACACAAGGCTGCGCCGTCGTACGAATATTCTCCGACAGCAAGAATATTCCACGACCAAACGAATATTCTCCGACAACAACGAGTATTTTATAACTACTTTCTTATTTGAAATATTTGCGCATTTTACCCATAACTAACCACATTAATCAAATCAACCCTTACTATTTCAAAATAATAAATAGAAGAATTAAATTTCATTTATTAATAATTTGGGGTCTTACAGTACGACCCTGTTTGTGTTCCCTTGGTTGAACATACTCATTATCTCGCTCTAATAATAGAGTCATGTTTACAACATCTGAATATAAAGAAAATTTATGAGAGATAAGATATTGCCGAATCTCGGGTTTTAGACCTCTCAGAAACATCTTTGTCATTCGTTCCTCATTCTCTACCAAATGAAGTGCAAACCTGGATAACTCAGCGAACTTCGCCTTATACTAGGACATCGTCATGTTATTTTGTTCCAGTCTAATAAACTCTACCTCCTTCATATGACGAATACTTTCAGGAAAGTACTTGTCATTGAATAGTTTTTGAAATGTTTCCCAAGACATGTTGAGTCAAGTAGTCGAGTACGCTTCACGAGACTCCATCGGTGATCCGCCTCCTCACCGCATGAACATAAAGGTGGCGAATGGAACCATCTGTTCCTCCGCTCATCCCAAGACATCGAATATCTTGGTAATTTGCTTGACCCACGTTTCCGCCTTGATCGGATCCGGCTTTCAATAAATTTCGTGGTCTAATTCCTTGAATCGCTTTATTATGCCAATCGATCAAGCGTTCTTTATCACTTCCACCGTATTTTGTACACGAGACTCCTCGTCAAATCGATTTTGCATGAACCGCAAAAAGCTCCTAAACATTCCATAATTCATCGTTTGCTCGGTAGTGTTGTTTACGGGAGGAATATTGCCTTCCCTGTTATATCGTTCTCCGGTTTGTGACTAAAGGTTGTTCCACGCCTCATACACTCCATTGTTAACGTTCTCGTGACCATTCTAAATCATCGCCATAAAACAAGGGTTAATTAAACAAATTAACATATCACATAATATCCCTATATTATGACTCACCAACAAATAAGCTTAGATAGGACACACTAGCGAAGGATTTACTCATCTCTCCCTCCTAGTTCTATTCCCGATCTCTGGGAGACCATATCCCTAAGCTTTGATACCAACTGTGACGCCCTAAAATAGGTATACAACACCCATTCCGAGTCGCCAAATACATTGTATGAGAAAGCAAACTACAACTTCAATAATACAATTGTTATACAAAATACGACAACACATCTTTGTGAGTTTAAACTTAGGTAGGTTATAATCCATATACTTTGTGACCAATTAAATACCAAATAAACTTAGGTAGGTCATACTAGCGAAGGAATTCCGAATCTCTCCCTCCTAGTTCTATTCTCACATCTTAGCCGAGGATCATATCCCTAAGCTTTGATACTAATTGTGGCGCCCCAAAATAGGTATACATCACCTATTACGAAGTCGCCAAATACATGGTACAGAATATAAATACAATCTTTAATATACAACAAGAGAGCTGTGAGTTTTAATACAAATATTGTCTTCTAGATAATATTCACTCTCAGAATAAGTCATCATTACATTTATTGTCACACTATTTAATAGAATAATGAGGACTACTAATACTATCATCTGGTCCATCACTCCGTTTCCCGACTCATCCCAGCTATATTCTCATTTCCTGAAGAGAACAGTGAAAGAAAGGGTGAGCTCAACTAGCCCAGTAAAAAATATTATGACTAAGATAATGCAGAATAAATTATCATTAGCCTTAAACAGTGTTAAACTGATACAATATAACAAACATCAAGTTTAACTACAGCGGAAACAAGCAATCCATTAGAAGAGTCAAGTAGAAAATAAAATCTACTATCTTCTATGATTTAAAAGGTTTTTCATGACTTTTATCGCTGAGACTCAGCTTAATAAATAATCCACATCATCGAATCATCCCTGCACTACTACCACGAGGATATTCTTTTAGTATCACGACCACAATTATCCATACGCACTACGGGCCAAGAATATTTGTGTATTCATTAATGGTCATGATCATGCCAACAACCCGTCCATCAATGCACTACGGGACAATGAAGACTTTTACCACATCATTTGTAACATTACGGTCATGATTACAATCGAATAATCCTCGGTCATAATCATACCAAGTCCATCATACCACTTCTGGCCACAGATGACTTTCAACAAAATATAAACATGAGGATGATGACAATGACATAAGAATTCAATAAAACAAATTCAAGAATTAATTTATCCATGGACCAATAACGTCCAAATTGTCAACATGATACTGCTTTGTAAAGTAAAATTCAAGAATGCTCAGAAGAATATTTCCATGAAAAGATACTGGATGAAGCACAAATATCAAGGATATTACACTAATTTCATGGAGTATATAAGTCAAAACTTTAATCAACTGAGTATAATAAGGAATGGAATAACAAAAGAAATCACCAGGCATGCGATAGACCGCACAGGCAGGTTATTCCAACTGAATAATAATTAACAGAACCGGTCCCACGAATACGTCGCATACAGACGAGGATATTCAACGAGAATAAGAAAAGGCAGCAATCAATCCCCCAACTTTCTTTCCTTTCTTACGACTTTCATATATATATATATAATATATATATATATATATATATATATATATATATATATATATATATAAATGGTCATACCATCCCACCATCACCAAATAATAACACTACACACACTACTAATACACACACTTTAATATTATATATATATATATATATATATGTATAATACGTATATATAAATATACTGAAAAACTTTTTACCGATTATTTTGAAAAATGGGTAAATGGGAATCCAAATAAAATGCAAAATTTACAACAATTACTATAGTAATAATTGAACATAACTGAGTGACTTCTCACGTAAGCATAAATAATCAATAACGTGTGCTACTATGCAACTATGCGTATTACTGTACTTTTAACACCGGGTGTTTCAACAGTTAACGGTAAAACTTTCGCCATTATTTTCATAAAATATTTTTGTCGTTTTCTCAATCCGACAATAATTCTGTTGTGGGGTCCACCAATAATTGTGCCGTTGTACGAATATTCCCTGTTAAAACGAATATTCCCCGACCAATCGAATATAATATGACAACTTGCGTACTTTGCAAAATTTATAAATATTACCCACAACTATAATATTATATCAAATTCATTCCGTAATATTTAAAAATGATATTTATAGAAAAAAATCATCTTTATTAAAAAGTTGGGATCTTACAACCTCCCCTTCTTAAGAAATTTTGCCCTCGAAATTAGGGTACGTACCTGGTATATCGAAGAGGTAAGGATACATTGACTTCATTTCAGAATTTAACTCCCAGGTCATTTCCTCAACATCGTGGTTTCTCCACAAAACTTTGACTTGATGTATAACCTTGGAGCGTAGAATATGTTCCTTCTTATCCAGGATTTGAACAGGAACCTCTTCATACGTTAAATCTTCCGCTATTTCGTCCTGTTCTAACTCAATAATATGGTTCAGATCTTCCACATATTTACGTAACATGGATATGTGAAAAACGTTATGAACACGAGACATACTTGGCGGTAAAGCGAGTCTATAGGCCATGGTTCCTACTCGATCGAGGATTAAAAATGGGCCGATGAATCGAGGATTGAGCTTTCCTCTCTTTCCAAATCTCGTAACTCCTTTCCATGGAGCAACACGTAACAACACATGGTCTCTAATATCTAATTCTACGTCCTTTCGATGAAGATCAGCATAACTCTTTTGTCGATCTTGTGAGGTTTTTATACGTTGCTGGATCGTTTGAATCTTTTCCGTAGTCATACATACCAACTCCGGTCCCAATAACGTTGCTTCACCCACCTCATCCCAGCATACTGGAGAACGACACTTTCTTTCATACAACGCCTCGAATGGAGTCATGCCAATACTTGCTTGATAACTGTTGTTATAGGAAAACTCCACAAATGGTAAGAACTTGTCCCAACTTCCTTGAAGTCAAGGACATGAGTCTTAATAGATCTTCAAGAGTTTGAATCATCCTCTCCGATCGCCCATCCATCCGAGGATGATATCCGAAAGCTAAATCGTAAATCCGTGCCCATAGCTTTTTGCAAACTAACCCAAAATCTTGAAGTGAATCTTGGGTCTCGATCGTAAAACTATGGATACAAACATACCATGCAATCTACAACCTCGTTTATGTACATACTGAGCAAGACGTTCAAGTGTATAAGTTTTCAGATTGGTAAGAAATGAGCGGAGACTTGGTCAATCTATCAACAATGACCCAAATCGCATCTATGCCTTGAGAAACTTTGAAAAGACCGGTAACGAAATCCATGGTAATGTTCTCTCATTTCCATTCTGGAATTTCAAGTGGTTGCAATGAACCTTTTGGTACTTGATGCTCCGCCTTGATTCGTTGACACATTAAACACCTGGAGATAAACAGCGCTATCTCTCTCTTCATATTGCTCCACCAAAATGTATGTCGAAGATCATGATACATTTTGGTACTCCCAGGATGGATTACAAATGGTGTGTTGTGCGCTCCATCATGATTTTATACTTTAAATCGTGGTCGTTAGGAACACAAAGTCCGGAGTTGACTCAAGTATTCCTTCTTCATCGATTCTTGCTTCCAAAGATAAGACCTTCTTGCACTTTCTTCCTTATACGCATCGGCTCCCGTGTCCGTAGTTTGGAAACTTTAACTTTATCAATTAAAGTCGGTTCTACTAGTATATTCGCCATCATCACCTGGGTCCCTAGAGTTTTTAACTCTATCTCCATCCTTTGCAAGTCACACAAAATGGGCCTTTGCGTTGACAATATCGCACTCGTACTTGCATATGATCTTCTACTTAATGCATCAACTACCACGTTCGTTTTTCCAGGATGGTATTGGATGGTATGATCATAATCTTTCAACAGTTCAAGCCAACGTCATTGTCGCATATTGAGTTCCTTTTGAGTGAAGAAATATTTGAGGCTTTTATGATCCGTAAAGATCTCCACTTTCTCTCCATACAAGTAATGCCTCCAAATCTTTAGTGTGAAGACAATAGCTGCCAACTCTAGATCATGAGTAGGATAATTCCTCTCATATTCTTTAAGTTGTCGTGAGGCATAGGCTATGACTTTCTCATGTTGCATGAGAACACATCCTAACCCTTTGCCCGAAGCATCACTGTAGATGACAAATCCCTTTGAACCAGATGGTATTATCGTAACAGTGCGAGTAAATGAGTCTCTCTTGAGTTCTTGAAAACTCTTCTCACATTCCTCGCTCCAACCAAACTTTGTATCTTTTCGAGTCAGCTGAGTTAGTGGAGTAGCGATTCGAGAAAATCCTTCCACGAATCTCCGATAATAACCAGCTAAACCGAGAAAGCTACGTACTTCGGTAACTGATTTAGGTTGCTCCCAGCTTTGAATAGCTTCAATCTTTGTTGGATATTCCATGACTTGATACCACGTGCCCATGGAATGCTACTTCCTCAAGCCAGAACTCGCATTTCTTCAACTTGGCATAAAGTTTATATTCACGAAGCTTTTGGAGTATCAGCCTCAAGTGTTGATCATGATCTTCACGGGTTTTGGAATATATGAGGATTTCATCAATAAAGACGACCAAAAAGTGATCCAAATATTCCTTGAATACTCGGTTCATCATATCCATGAAGGCAGCAGGAGATTAGTCAATCTAAAGGACATGACTAGGAATTCATAATGCCCGTATCGAGTTCTGAAAGCTGTCTTTGGAATATCATCGGTTCTAATCTTCAATTGGTGATATCCGGAACGAAGATCAATCTTAGAAAAGAATTTGGCGCCTTGCAACTGGTCAAACAGGTCATCAATACGTGGCAATGGGTACCTATTTTTGATGGTGACATGATTCAACTCCCGATAATCAATACAAAGTCGCATACTCCCATCTTTCTTCTTCAAGAATTGAACAGGAGCACCCCAAGGAGAAGTACTAGGACGAATAAATTCAATGTCTAACAATTCCTGCAGTTGGGTCTTTAACTCCTGAAGTTCAATAGGAGCCATTCGATATGGGGCTTTGGAAATGGGTTTTATACCGGGTTCAAGGTCGATACAAAATTCAATTTCACGCTCTGGGGGTAGGCCAGGAAATTCTTCATGGAATACGTCAGGAAATTCATTAACAATAGAAATATTATTCAAAACTGATGTATTTTTATTTAGATCCGTGACATGAGCTAAGAAAGCTTGACATCCGTTTTTCAATAAACGAATAGCTTTATGGCTTGAGATAACAGTGATTCAAAATTTTAATGGTTTGGTTGCTTGAATTCGCATAATAGGTTGATTAGAAATATGAAAGCTAATAACCTTACGAAAACAATCAATTTTTGCATGATGAGTAGTTAACCAATCAATCCCTAGAATCACATCAAATGCAAGTATTTTCAATGAAATAAGATCGACAGGTAATGTGAGGGTACCGATTTGAACCAAACAAGACTTATAAATAGTGGATGTAATAAAAGTTTCTCCCAATGGAGTTTCTACAGATAAGTCAAAGTCTAATTTCTCCGGAGTCAAATTTAATCGTTCAACGCAAGTAGGAGAAATAAAAGAATGGGTAGAACCGGTATCAAATAAGGTATAGACTTCGCTAGAGTTTATGATAAGCTTACCCGTGATGACCTCATTCGGGTTCCTTGCTTTCAGGAGGTCACAACAAACGCCTCCTCAGACTAACTCTGGCTTTGACTTTTTCGGGGACTGACCTTTGGTACCTCCATCCTGGCTGAACTTGTCTTCGGTGAACGACAAAATCGGGCTAAGTGACATTCTCTTCCATAATTATAACATACTTTGGACTGAGCATCGCATGCAGTTTTGACCGATGTGTCCTCCCTCGCATTTGAAGCATATGATAGGTGGTCGTTCTCCTTCCTTAACAACTTGGTCTTTGGTCTTTGACGTCCTTCCATCATTGTTGAATCTCCTCTTCTTGAAATGTCCATTCTTATTATTTTGGCCCTGATTACCACCGAAGTGGTTACTACTTCTGGCCTGTTGATTCCATCCTCGCTTGTTGTCACCGCTTCGATGACTGCTCTCATTTGTATTATTATTTTGTCGGCTGCTCTCTTTTGGTTGCGTTGACTCGTTATCGCGCTCTACTAACTGAGCCTTATTTACAACATTTGAATAAAAATACAGTTTATGAGAAATAAGATGTTGACGTATCTCCGGCTTTAAACCTCTTAAAAACATTATGCGCCAAGTGGGACGCAAACCGAGACAACTCGGCAAACTTCGCTTCGTACTGCGACACGGTCATATTATTCTGCTCCAACTTGATGAACTCTACCTCTTTTATGTGATGAATACTTTTGGGAAAGTACTTGTCGTTGAATAGTTCTTGGAAATTCTCCCAAGACATCTTCAGTACGGCAAGTTGAGTACGCTTTACCGATTTCCACCAGTAACCTGCTTCTCCTCGCAACATAAAGGTGGCAAAGGGAACCTTTTGCTCCTCGGAGCATCCCAAGACATCAAATATCTTGGTGATCTACTTTATCCATGCTTTCGCCTTAAGTGGTTTTGGCTCTCTAATAAACTCCGGTGGTCCCAGCTCCTTGAACTGTTTAGCGGTGACCGTTCGAGAGTTTCCAGTGTTTTCACCTATATTTTGGACAGGAGCTGCTCTCGCCTACTGTTGCATGAATTGCATAAAGCCTCTAAACATTCCATCATTCATCATTTGGTCAGTGTTGTCGTTTGCATGAGGATTATCGCCTTCCTGATGCACATTATCCTGATTATTGATCTGTGGAGACTCAACGGTCTCCTGTGCTCCATTGCTATTCTCAACATTCTCGGATGTCATTTTCAGATACTGCCACAAAACAAAGGTTAATTAAGATATAACATATTATCCCTATACTTTGACCGACCAATTAAATACCAAATAAACTTAGGTAGGTCATACTAGCGAAGGAATTCCCCGTCTCTCCCCTCCTAGTTCTATTCTCACATCTTAGTCAGGGATCATATCCCTAAGCTTTAATACCAACTGTGATGCCCCCAAAATAGGTATACATCACCTATTCTGAGTCGCCAAATACAATCATTAATATACAACAAGAGAGCTGTGAGTTTTAATATAAATACTGTCTTCTAGACAATATCCACTCTCAGAATAAGTCCTCATTACATTTATTATCATACTATTTAACAGAATAGTGAGGACTACTAATACTATCATCCGGTCCATCACTCCGATTTCTCCGACTCGTCCCAAGCTATATTCTCATTTCACAGAGAAACGGTGAAAGAAAGGGTGAGCTCAACTAGCTCAAGAAGAAATATTATGACTAAGATAATGCGAGAATAAATTATCATTAGCCTTAAACAGCTTTTTAAGCGATACAATATAACAAACATCAAGTTTAACTGTAGTGGAAACAAGCAATCCATTAGAAGAGTCAAGTAGAGAATAAAATCTACTATCTTCTATGATTTAAAAGGTTTTTCATGACTTTTATCGGCGAGACTCAAATTTTAATAAATAATCCACATCATCGAATCATCCCCGCACTACTACAAGGATATTCTTTTAGTATCACGACCACAATTATCCATGCACTACGGGCCAAGAATATTTGTGTATTCATTAATGGTCATGATCATGCCAACTGTCCATCAATGCACTACGGGCCAATGAAGACTTTTACCACATCATTTGTAACATTACGGTCATGATTACACCGAATAATCCCTGGTCATAATCATACCAAGTCCATCTATGCACTACAAGCCACAGATGACTTTCAACAAAATATAAACATGAGGATGATGACAATGACATAAGAATTCAATAAAACAAGTTCAAGAATTAATTTATCCAGGAACCAATAACGTCCAAATTGTCAACATGATCTTTCTTTGTAAAGTAAAATTCAAGAATGCTCAGAAGAATATTTCCATGAAAAGATACTGGATGAAGCGCAAATATCAAGGATATTACACTAATTTCATGGAGTATATAAGTCAAAACTTTAATCAACTGAGTATAATAAGGAATGGAATAACAAAAGAAATCACCGGGCATGCGATAGATCGCTTAAAAGCAAAGTTATTCCAACTGAATAATAATTAACGAACCGGTCGGCGTAATACGCATGCATGAGGATATTCCAAAGAATAATAAAGGCGGAATCAGTCCCAGAAAGCGCATGCATGTGATATTCCAATAGAATAATAAAGGCGGAATCAGTCCCAGAAAAGCGCATATGAATATGATATTCCAGCGTAATAATAACGAATGGAATAATAGAAGAATTTCACCAAGTATAGGTAATTGGCAGCGTATCTGAGTTATTCCAACCGAATAATAAATAATAGAATAACAAAAGTTCTCTTCATGAATACAAAAGAAATAATACCCCTTACGAGTACAACAAATAATATCCCTTACCGTAAAAGGAGAGTATTCCGACTAGTAGGGTGAGGATATTCGTGAAGAAAACTTGCACTACGCTCAAAGCTTCTTAAAACTATAAAGAAATACGTTCAAGATTATAGAAGAGAATTCTCTGAAAAATTATGGTGTGTTTTCAATTCTAACTAAGCATCCTATTTATAGGAGAATAGAAGGGGTACTGTTTAAGAAAAATCACGGACCAACAGTAATAAACTTTCACGGGCTGAGTTTGTAGCATCATTCATGTGCTAGATTTTTCAATGATCAATATAAAACAAAATTTTTACTTTATATATATATATATATTGCCCATTTCCTGGGTAATCAATCCCCCACCCCCCCTTTAACTTTCTTTTCCTTTCTTACGACATTCATATATATATATATATATATATATAAATGGTTAAATACCATCCCACCATCACCAAATAAAAACACTACACACACTGTAATATTATATATATATATATATGTATAATACGTATATATAAATATACTGAAAAATTTTCTACCGATTATTTTAAAAAATGGGTAAATGGGAATCCAAATAATAAGCAAAATTACAACAATTACTATAGCAATAATTGAACAAAAGCGAGTGACTTTTCACGTAAGCATCGATAATCAAATCTTTGTGTCTTCTTAAATGACCATGCATATTCTTTTACTTTTAACATAGGTTGTTTCAACAGTTAGCGGTAAAACTTCGCCGTTATTTTCATAAAGTATTTTTGTCGTTTTCAATCGATCAATAATTACATTGTAGGGTCCACCAATGATTTGTGTCGTTATACGAATATTCCCCTGTTAAAATGAATATTCCTCGACCAATCGAATATAATATGACAACTTGTGTACTTTGCAAAATTTATAAATATTACCCACAACTATAATATTATATCAAATTCATTCCATAATATTTAAAAATGATATTTATAGAAAAAATTATCTTTATTAAAAAGTTGGGGTCTTACATATAATATAACAATAATATTATTATTTAAACAATTATAAAATATTATAATAATATTTTGAATGAATATTCTATCGGAGAAATAATTGCCAAACTTTTAACAAATAATTCATACTAAAATTCCTTCATTTATATCCACATAAAATAAATCTTTTCTTATCATATAGACCAATAATTAATTATTCACAAATAATATTACAGAATCACAATAATGACAACCGTAGGTTCAGGAGAGAGGGGCTTTCAGATAAGGATTTCTCACTTCGACGCAATGATTAGGTGACCAAACCTCTCCTCGATGAACTTTTAGACATTACCAATAATCTTTATCTAATAATATTATTCAAATAATATGAATTATTGATCCGATAATGGAAAATATCATGCGTTGATAATTATTGAAACAACAATAATATAAAATATCAACGCAACAATTATTGAATCAATAAAATATAATATTGATAAAGAATTACGGTAATAATTATTGAGTAAGTGCCTTCGTGACGTAAGAATCAATAATTCAACAATCATTGCGTAATACTGCACAGGCCATATTTCAGAATGTAACCACAGACATCTTTGTATTTTAACCACCGTGCATTCCAACGATTGTTAATCAGTAACAATTACGCCGTTATTTATAAAAACTCAAACTTTGTCATTTTTTTCATCCCGACGGTTATTCCATTATAGGGCCCCTAAATGGTCGCTATTGTCGCATTTAATATTCCCAGAAACAACAAGAATATTCCACAACCAAACGAATATTCTAAACAACAATGAATATTTTATAACCACTTGCTTATTTTGTAAAATTTGCACATTTCACCCATAACCACGGTATTATATCAAATTATCACCTTATTATTCACAATAATAAATAGAGGAAATTCGATTTTATTTATAATAAGTTGGGGTCTTACATTAAATATTAAAAATATAAATTAATAAAGTTTATAAAAATGATGCAAGATTTTTTAGATTTATTTTATTTTAACATTCTACTACACATTAATATAAGTTGAATGATTAGAACAAAAATAAATATATTCATCTTAAATTACAGAAAAATGTAATTTAGATGTAACTGGAATATAAAACAAATTAATTTATTAAATATATGTCTAATTGTCTACTATGCACTTCGTATAAAATATTGTAGATTACCTAAATACTGTAGATTACACTTTTATTTTTTGAATATAAAGTTAGTTTCGATTTTATTTTCTTATAGTACTAGGATCGGTTGGACATATATTTTCTAAAGTTTAAACACACATATATCTTTTCATTTATGGTCATTAAACTCTTACATAGTTATATCTCAAGTATTAATTTCAGTTAGTTTTCTAATTGCTTTATGGAATTTTTACTTAAATTGGTACAACAGAATACCCTAAAAATAACCAAAATCATAAATCCCCCAAGAATTTAGCTTATCCAAATTAATGAAGAACTTGAGTATTTACAAGAAACTAACTTATTATTAATATTTAATATTAAAAATTAGTTTATTGATGTATTAATTAATGTTAATATTTAACATTAAAGTAAGAAAAAATATTAATAAATTTAGTATTTACAATAAATTAACTTATTATTAATATTTAATCAACCAAGTAACTAACTTATTATTAATATTAAATATACTAACTAGTTATATTCATCAAGATGTATATTAATTAAATGTATCTACAAGAATGAATAATTAAAATTTTAAATTTTATCGACGTATTAATTAAAACTAATGTATTATAATTTATAAATTACAATAATGAATAAGTAAAAATTTATACTTTATTGATGAATAATTATAAAGTTAAAGTTCAAAATTTACAAATAATGGGATAAAAAATCATGTAAGGTCTCGGTGTCGCCGGACCTCGTGTCGAGCCCAACCAATGTTAGGCAGATCCAGGTCAGTTAGGTTTTAGCCAGGCCTACCAAGGCCGAGGACCTTTACAAGCTAGGCCAAGCCAAATTTTTGTTTAAAAATAGCAGCTTTTTCAAACCTTTCAGGCCAGGCCTGACCGGGCCAGACTTTGACCAAGTCAGACCTAGGCCGCAGACCTCATGTCTTTTGTGCATCCCTAGTTGTGGATGTTGTCATATAATATCAAAATTATCATATAATATATATATATATATATATATATGTGTGTGGGGGGGGGTTATCCACAACAACGAGTTCTTTGTGGAAGAACCCTTTTTTAGCCTCGTTAAAATTTCGATTGGAGGAAAAAAAATTCAACAGACCAAAAAAGGGTTGCTTCCATAAAGAACGGTTCTTCCACAAAGAACCGGTTCAACGTGGATGGAACCCCATATATATATATATATATATAGAGAGAGAGAGAGAATCCATCCATGGCAACCTTTGCCATGGACACAATTATCTTGAACCCACTTTTGAACAGATTGATCAACTTATTAGAAGGCTTAGATTGAATGCCATAATTGCTCGGTATGGCACAAGCTTTCTGAGGCTTTTATTTTAATATATTACCTTTATATGGTCAATTGTTATCATTTTAATAATTTTAAAACAATTTTTAATATTAAAATACTCGGTAAGCATAACTTATCTGTAATTTACCGGTATTTTTTTAAAGCATTTCTATTATATGGGATGACTCGGCACATTAAAGTTGCATTAAAAAAATAAAAATAAAAATAATAAGCATAAACTGTACAAAATTTGAGAGACTATTTCTATTATATGTGAATATGTCTATTTGTCTATTTCATATGTTATAACAGTTTTAATAAGTTGATATATTTTTATTATTAATTAGTTAAAAATATATTGTTTTGACATTTTTATTGTTAGTTAGTAAAAAAATATATTGTTTTGACATATTTTTTTATTGTTAATTAGTTAAAAATATATTGTTTTGACATATATATTTTTATTGTTAATTAGTTAAAAATATATTGTTTAGACATATATTTTTTTATTGTTAATTAGTTAAAAATATATTGTTTTGACATATTTTTTTTATTGTTAATTAGTTAAAAATATATTGTTTTGATATATTTTTTATTGTTAATTAGTTAAAATATATTGTTTTGACATATATTTTTTTATTGTTAAATAGTTAAAAATATATTGTTTTGACATTTTTTTTTTATTGTTAATTAGTAAAAAAATATATTGTCAAAACAATACAAACTTATTAGAAACTGTTATAACATATGAAATAGACAAATAGACATATTCACATATAATAGAGAAATAGTCTTTCAGCCGGTACAGTTTGTACTGGTTGGATTATTTTTTATTTTTTTAATGCAACTTTAATGTGCTGAGTCATCCCATATAATAGAGAAATGCTTAAAAAAAATACGTTACTTGCATAAAGTTGTCTTTAAATTTGAAATATTTTAATATTGAAAAATTGTTTTAAAATTATTAAAATGACAACAGTTGACCATACAGTGCAATATATTAAAATAAAAGGCGGTAAAGCTTGTGCCGACTGGGCAATTATGGCATTCAATCTAAGCCTTCTAATAAGTTGATCAACGGTCCAAAAGTGGGTTGTTATAACGATGGTCACATGTAACCCATACACATGGATTCAATATATATATATATATATATATATATATATATATATATATATATATCTGTGAGATCAAGAGCATTCTCCTTAAATAGCATTCCTCCTTAAATAGCATTCTTTTATTAAAACTTACGTCGTTTTTGGAGGATGGCGGTGGCATTTTTGTAAATACAATGCCACCGCCAGATTTACTAAAAAAATGCCACCGCGTCCTCCAAAATGACGTAGTTTTAATAAAGAATGATATTTAGGAGAATGCTTCTTGATCTGACTCGATATATATATATATATATATATATATATATATATATATATATATCTATATCTCGAATCTTAAGTTTATTTTTATTCAACTCATTCGAAAACTCACCCTTTAGCGAGCGGACGGACCAATGATGATTCGTTCGGTTATGGCAATCGTCGTCTATACTTTTAGCGATTTAACAAATATATAGCGTCGCTTAAAAGTATGTATTTACTTCAGTCATATAATCGAATCGTCACGGATCCGGATCGCTAAAAAGGTGAGCTCGAGTGAAATAAGATCGGACTATATATATATATTTCATTTGAATGTATTTTACACATTTTCTACATAGAATAAAAAAATAAAAGTATATAATCAATTTTTATTCTATTAGAATGATTTATTTTTTAAAATAATCATCAAATACATTATTTTTATTTTATTTCTTGCACTGTTCCATTCCCTCGTGTAGTCTTAACATGAATGCTAATAATTACTATATCATAGAATATGAATATCAGATTATTTTATTATTTGCTTACCATTGCCCTGATGTCACTACACCTAATACCAGACAAAATGCATCTGATTCAAAGATATAGATAAGATTATAAATGTGACATACAGACATACAGACAACAGATGACACACTAAATCTAATCATTCATTTTAGACCTCAAGCTTCAGATTACAAAATTATCTCCAGTCCATGGATAAGGAGCACATCTTTTTCCTGTACCTTCCAATATTCATAGCTCTGTATGTGCTTACTCAACATGCACTTCACAAGTTCCAAAACTTCCCACCAACCCCTTTTCCCAGTCTCCCTTTAATCGGTCACCTGTACCTTCTGAAGAAACCTCTCAAACAAACACTATCAAAACTTTCACACAAATATGGTCCGGTATTCTTCCTTTGGTTTGGCTCCCGCCGTGTCCTCATCATTTCTTCAGCGTCAGCTGCCGAAGAATGTTTTACCAAAAATGACATCATCTTCGCCAACCGCCCCCATCTCCTCGTCGGAAAATACCTCGGCTACAACAACACCAGCATTGTTTGGGGGTCCTACGGTGATCACTGGCGAAACCTCCGTCGTATTTCCTCCATAGAAGTTTTTTCATCTCATCGCTTACAGAAGCTATCTTATATTCGTGTTGATGAGGTTAAAACACTTGTCCACCATTTTTATCGAGCTTATGTTGAGAAAAGTCATCAGCCATTGCTAATAAAGCCATTGTTCTATGACCTTATGTTCAATGTCATGACTAGGATGATTGCTAGAAAGAGGTATTATGGTGAGAATACATCGCAGTCAGCGGAGGCGATGAGGTTTCAGGAGATAGTGACTGAGACGGCTAAGTTGACCGGAGAGTCGAATTTGGTAGATTTTATGCCAATTTTAAAGCGGTTCATGTTTAGTGGAATTGTTAAGAGGTACGTGGCCGTAAATAAGAAGAGAGATGAGCTTGTGCAAAAGTGGATAGATGAATTTCGCGAGATGGGATCCAATGAGTCTGCAGGAAGGAGGGAGAAATCTATGATTGAGATCCTATTGTCTCTGCACGAAGCAGAACCTGAATACTATACAGATGAAGATATTAAAAGCCTCATGCTGGTAAGGAGTGTGTATGTTTTTTTATACAATGAATACACCTGTACCCCTTTCACTTCCAAATCATTTTTAAATCCCGAACAAATTTTGTGTCAAACAAAGTTCTAATCGAATCAAATCCACATCCAAACAACCTCCCCACGACCTCTTTAGAGAGTTAAATCCAAGTCTGGAACAAATTAAATCCATCTAAACAAGGCATAACAACTAGTCTAATAGTATCTTTTTAGGTTCTTAACTCATCATATACGGTAATGAATAAAGATATATATTATTGTTAGTAACTTAATTCTTTTTCTCATATTTTTTATGTGAAAATGGGGTGTTATAATATAAATCTGAAAATTGAACAGAAAATTATATTTTCATATGAAAATCGCGGCGACACTTTTTATGTGAAAATATTAAAAAGTATTGTGAAAATATCAATTTCTCATAAATCTTTGTTGAACAAACCTGCTTCCACCGTGAATGATGCAGTTGTAGCACAATAACAAGATTTCCCATCTTTAATTTTTTTTCTTATAATTGTCCCCTAATTCTTAGACAACAATACGTTATCTATATTTAAGAAGAGCTTATTGATTTGTCATCACTATATAGAGTTATGCAATATCATGCAACAATCTTGGAATTAGAATCCTTTTCATTTCAAATGAAATGAAAAGTCTCTATTTTATGATCTAAATTTAATTTAAAATGTGTTTGGTACTAGATAATGAAACGCAATGTAATTTAAGTGCAAATATATGGATTATTTGTGAATTTATCTACTCATAACAAAAGTCGCAACTTTTTGTTACAATATATATATATACTATCCGGATTTTAAATTCACCCCTTATCTAGCTCACCTTGCATACTCCCTTTTAGCGACGGAACAGACGATGATTTGGTCCGTCATTATATATAGAATCGTCGTCTTAACTTTTAGCGACGGATAATATAAAGTGACGGACCGAATCATCGTCCGATCCGTCGCTAAAGGAGAATATGCAAGATGAAATTAAATAATGTGCTTTTAAGATTCGAACCAATATATATATATATATATATATATATATATATATATATATATATATATTACAAGATGTATTTTGTCAGTATATATATCTTTGTATTCTGCTTTTTCTTCTCCCTTATCCTCTGGCCCATAGCCTGCCACTTTTGACCTTTAGAACCGTCGTTATATATAGAACCGTTAGACAACATATAGCGACGGATCAAATCGTCGTCCGATCCGTCGTTAAAAAGGAATATGCAAGATGAACTAGATAAAAGGTGAGTTTAAAATTCAAACCGTGTGTGTATATATATATATATATATATATATCTTTTACAAGATGTATTTTGTCGGTGTATATATCTTTCTGTCCTGCTTTTTCTTCTTCCCTTTTCCTCTGGCCCATAGCCTGCCACTTTTGACCTTTAGCTCCTTATATAGCTTAATTTACAAGGATTGATGGTATGCATAATATGCACACTTTTCACACTAAGAATTCTGCTGGATAACTTTAGTGGTGTTATTAATTCTAAATTCTTATAAATACGTAAGCAGTTTGAGGCCAAACCATAATAAGTAATTAAAATGATGAGTGTACTATTTGTATTGTATGCAGTCAATACTACAGGGAGGAGTGAGTACATCAGTTGACACAATGGAGTGGGCAATGTCACTTTTGCTCAACAGCCCACAAGTGTTGAACAAGGCCCAAAATGAAATCGACGGTCGTGTTGGACAATCCCGTCTAATCAACGAAACAGATGTGGCCGAGCTTCCTTATTTACGTTGCATTATCAATGAGACGCTTCGGATGCACCCAGTAGCCCCATTCCTCGTCCCCCACGAGTCATCCGAAGAATGCACTATTGCCGGTTTTCGCATTCCCCGAGAAACTATGCTGCTAGTGAACTTGAATGACATACAAAATGACCCAAAAATTTGGGCAGATCCTGAAGCATTTAGGCCTGAGAGGTTTGAAGGAGCTAAAGCTGGGTTTACGTGGATGCCTTTCGGGTCTGGTAGGAGAGGGTGTCCTGGTGAGGGATTGGCAATACGGATAGTTGGGTTGACATTAGGATCATTGATTCAGTGCTTTGATTGGGCTCGTGTTGGCAAGGACATGGTGGACATGACCGAAAGGAGTGGCCTCACTGCGCCCAAGGCTCAGCCCTTGATGGCTGTGTGCCGGCCTCGTGCATCCATGCTCAACTTTCTTTCTCAAATTACACAAGTTTAATGTATCCTGTCCAAATTTGTTATTGCCGAAACCAAACACCCAAACGAAAAAAAATAATAAACGACCCAAAAGTATTTCACTTTCTGTTAGATTGACGCAAGCAATCAATAATCACCTCCGTTAAAAAAGAAAAAAGGAAAAAAATAATAAAGAAAATAGGTCACACTTGTTATTTTGTTTAATTGTATAAATTTATTAATAAAATGATACAATCTACTTAAGGTTATCATTATTCTTTTTGTTATTATAATGTACTTGTATTAAATCAATAATTTATTAATCCCTCTTTCCCTAAAACTAAAAGGACTGTTGAAGTGATAAAAATATTTGTCTTAAAAAACATATCATGTCAACTAGATAAAATTTTACATTTATTAATTTTTTTCCTTGACCATATTACATCTTATATAAGCCATAAATCAATTACATTCCAAAATAAATGTCTCAAATTAATTAACGAGTATTACCACTACACCAAAGCTTATATCATGATTATAATTTTAAAACAAACTATAAAAGGAAACATATGTGAGTTGACTTACTAAACAAAATTACTTCCACATAAGATTTGGTGATTGCAATGGCAGTTACAAATACTCTATAATAATGATAAAATTAGTCATCACTAAGAGTCATTATATATTTTATTGTTTTGTGATAGCTTGAAAATTACATCACAAAATATATTTTTTTTGTAATTGCAAATAAAAGTTGTCACAAAGCTTAATTAATTATTGCAACATTTTTAATGGATTTCAAAGAAAGTGGGCGAGAGGGGAGGGGGTATATTGTTTCGCTAGTGTTTACTTTTTAAATTTGCCAAAGTTTCTTCTTTATCATCTTTTTCGTTTACTCTGGATCTTAGAATTCTACTTCTTATTCAGGATTGAAGTCTTAAAATCAATATATACTTGGCAAATTCATCTACAATCCATGGATATGGAGCACATCTTTTTCCTGTACCTTCCAACATTCATAGCCCTGTATGTGTTAACTCAGCATGTCGTTGACAAGCTCCAAAACTTTCCACCCACCCCTTTTCCCAGTTTACCTTTAATCGGTCACCTTTACCTTCTAAAGAAACCTCTCCAACAAACACTATCAAAACTTTCAGAAAAATATGGTCCTGTATTCTTCCTCCGGTTAGGCTCCCGCCCTGTTCTCCTCGTTTCCTCCGCATCAGCTGCCGAAGAATGTTTTACCAAAAATGATATCATCTTCGCCAACCGCCCCCATCTCCTCATCGGAAAACACCTCGGCTACAACAACACCAGCATAGTTTGGGGGCCCTATGGTGATCACTGGCGGAACCTTCGTCGTATTTCCTCTGTAGAAGTTCTGTCATCTTATCGCTTACAGAAGCTATCTCAGATTCGTGTTGATGAGGTTAAAGCACTTGTCCACCACTTTTATCGAGTTTCTGTTGAGAAAAATGATCAGCCACTGGAAATGAAGCCATTGTTCTATGACCTTATGTTTAATGTCATGACAAGGATGATTGCCGGGAAGAGGTATTACGGTAAGAATACAACACAGTTAGCGGAGGCAAAGAATTTTCATGAGGTAGTGACTGAGACGGCTAGGTTGGCTGGGGATTCGAATTTGGGAGACTTTATGCCAATTTTAAGGTGGTTTATGTTCAATGGAGTTGTAAAGAGGTTCATGGCCGTACATAAGAAGAGAGATGAGCTTATGCAGAAGTGGATAGATGAATTTCGCGAGACGGGATCAGATTTAAGGAGGGAGAAATCTATGATTGAGATCCTATTGTCTCTGCGCCAAACAGAACCTGAATACTTTACTGATAGACTCCACGGCACGCTTGCGTGAAAGTATTCGCTTCGATCGCTTTCTAAGACAAATTGTTGGGTGAATGCACACCTTAACCCCTCGCCTATATGTAGAGCAGTAATCTTGGTACAATTGTCGCGTTCTAATTTCTGCGTTGAATGGACACCAACGACACCTTGACCCCTCGCTTATATTGAAGCGGTAATCTTGAAGACAATCGATTTATTGATGCGGTAGAAGACGCCACACACAACTATGAATTGTTGTATGATAAGTCAAATTGAACATCAAAGAAATAACTAAGAAAAATACTTAGGAATTCTTCAAAAGAACCAAACAAAGAGAATAATAACCTCACAAATATATTGAATAATAATAATGTATAATGTATTTGATTACATCAACTTGAACCTCTATTTATACTACTCAAAACAATCCAAATTCTAATAAGAATTTATAAGCTATAAACCTAATTTCTATAAGGAAATAGAAATCAAATTGGAAAAGAAATTCTAATTAAAAAGAAATCCTAATTAGAATAGAATTTAGAATTAATTCTAGATGCTAAGAGATTTTCCATGTCGTGTACGTTGCCAGCTTTCCGTGTACTGCTAGGACTTAAAATAATGCTCCAACTTCTTGCGTGTACTGCTAAAATTAACATTGTCCAGCTTGATGATTGCAACAAAAAAACGTGGCCCACCAAAATGATATGTTGAACATACTGACTCCATCTCCATGCATTGCTTCATGAAAATTAATAATGAAAAGCCCACTAGATGCTATGTTTACATGATGAAGAATATGCTGAGTCTGATAACTTGAAGAATTAAAAAGGTACGGCCCACATGATTAAATAAGTGTTGACATATCTTTATTCCTTTACATGTCTGGCATGGGCTGATTTGAAGTAACACGAATGATGTTTAATTAGAAGGCCCAAATGAATATAAATTGACTTACTTGAATTGGGTGGATCCAATAACACATAAATTGTACTTTCTCTTAAATAATCTTTAACCCAATTACTTGAAATCATTTGTTGAACACTTGATGCTCGAGTCGATAAATCGAATGAAAAAATTTCAATTCATTAATCATTATCATTCATTCCTCTTCAAAAGGATTTGTCCTCAAATCTAGCATCCGCTCCCTTGAAAATGATTTGTCCACAACCGATCCTACATCAAAACAAACAAAGTTAGAATCACCAAACAAAACATAACCACAAGTCTCACCTGGTAATTTAAATGAATAAGCAATATCTGCAACGCAAGCAAGAATTTGAAAAGTTCCAACTCCTCCTGGATCAAATATCAAAATGAAAAACTCTTCATGTGATAGATTTTCCCAATGGCGAATTCCCGGATCAAACGGAAATCTTATGATCTCGATCATTTTCAAACATAACCACGTCAATGATCCTGGGTCAAATATCAACTTTTGAAATTCATGAGGTCGCATAATCCCATACACCTGAATCCCTGGATTAAACATAAAATAAAACAAATCAATAAGTTTATTTTGTCTAATCATGAAGAAATTAAATAAACCAAAATCATATGCATAGTTTATTAAAATAATATTTAAAACACTCCCCTGTAGACTCTCAATGCATTGATCAAATTGAATTGCACGATCCACAATTCCCTCGATGAATATATTCCTATCACGAATCTGCAAAACACAACCAACCTTTCTCTTTCCATTGACATTAACACAATAAAGAACAAATAATGTTGTCAACGGAGTAAAATGGTCACAACCAACTTCACAAGATAAAAACTCAATAACATACTTATTATGACAAACAAACTCAACACATTCTATAGAATTTTGCAAATTGTTGACAAAAATTGAAATATCATCAAAATAGAGAATACCAATTTTTCACATAAAAGAATGTAAAATATAATTCAACAATTCCATAGAAGTATGCAATGCCTTAGCTAATCCAAGTGAACTAACTAAACATGCAAATAACTCATCCCTCAAACGATCTTGATGATAAACACTTGTTGAATCAAAATCATATGATAGCAAATCATGCAAGGAAGATTGGTCGAACGGACAAACATGATCACTACCATTGTCAACTAACGACAACTCATGTAAAGATTGATTAGCATGAAAACCTAACTCAACATATGGATAAGAAAACCTAGAATAAATTTCATGCAAGTAACAATATTGAAAACGAGAATATATATCATGATCATAAACTAACTCAACATAAATCAAATATCCACCGTAGTTCATGATAAAGATGATTTTACCCTCAAAATAGCTAACAACAAATCCAATGGAAGCATGCAAAACATTTTTTAAATAACTCATGAAAACACTAGATGCATCAGTTAATCTATCAGAAATAACTAACCACCTGTATAACACACATGCTAAAATAATTTTCCCTTTATCACAATCTCTCATGCTAAATTGATTAGGCATTGTCATCACATGATTATTATCACATGTAGATAAAACATAAGAACTATGCAATTTATCTAACATATTATCTAAATAAAGAAAAGAATAACGATACTTGTTTACCAATTCAAAATCGATGCACAAATTCGTTGTCTCATTCTCCTTAGTACTATGATCTCATAATTAGCACACACTAACTCATGTCTTCTCTCATGATACCCACTTTCACCAACTCTCCAACCCGCCTTTGTAACTCCGTCTGCCTTCCTGGGAATACTATCACCGATTGATATAGAATGATAAATACGAGGTATATCATCAACAACTGTATAAGAGACAAAATAGAACTAGACAAAGAAGAATCATTAATGTTAGTATTCAAAAGCACCGTCTTATATTTAATGTACGATCGTTGGCTTTTCAAAATATAACTCACTTTTCAACTCACTTTCTTTTTCATAGTCACATATTTCTTCTCTCTCTTCTTTATGCTCACCCTCTCGTTTGTTTTTCTCTCGTTTGTTTTCAAGGTCACTCTCATTCTCTTTATTCTCAATCTCTTTTTTCTTTTCATTCTCACTCCTTTCAATTTTTTCTTTAACATTATCAATCTTTCGAACAATTTCTTTTTGTTGATCTTTTCCACATGTATTTCCTTGTACGAACTCATCTTCTTGATTACTTTCTTTCGGATGTTCACCATCTTGCTTTAGATCATGGATTTCATCTTGAACACTCGAACCCAATAACTCTCCTTGGACTGTATATTCTATAATTTCTTCCACCTCCCCCCGCTGATCTTGTTTCTTTTGCGCCTTAGAAGTATATTGTAGCTACATCCATTAATCTTCATTGTTTACTTGTGTGCGAACACTCCTATTATTGTCTACTGTAAATCGCCTTGAAAGTTGATCTACATGTCTTTGAGATGTATAATCCTCCTCTCCATCACTGTTGTCTTTTTGAGCAAAGCGCTTTTCATTCTTGATTTTAATTTCGCCCGTATGTCTCGAACAGACGCTCCCATATTTTTGTTTGATAAGTCGCCACCATATAATTGTATGATCGGAGAACTCTTGAATCGCCTGCCGTCGACCTTCCTCCTCTCAAGTAATCATGAAAGTCAAACTCTCGCTTCTATTTTTCTCCCATCTCGGATATGCCTCTCAGATCAATATTGACTTGGAAAGTATTCCTTGAGACCCATAATAACTTTCATAATTGTAGCCATACATGTTTGTTGTAAAACAAAGGTTAGTAGATAAAAATTTTCCTCACACACTCTCCACTTACTTTTTTCATTTCAAATAATGATGAATCACTCGTGTATGGCTCAAATTTGGCTTTTACCTCTAATAATCTTACACTCTTGCCTTTTACCTCTAATATTCTCTCTAATAGGTTCTTCTTGAATTCTCCTAGCAAAATTCTTGGTTTTACTAATCAATTCAAAAATTACTTATCACTTAAACAAAATTATAGATGGTGTAACTATTAGAATATCATAAAATCACCGATCGATTGCCTTTCTCCTCTTGTATGCGTCGATTTGTAAATTGTAGTTTAGCTTTTTAATTGATGATGATGGAAGCCAGTATGAAATCTTCGTTGGAATTTGATGGTGTGTTACAAGTTTGGTTAGCACAATGAAAATATGAAAAAAAAATTCTTTTCCTTTTTTTTTTTTTTTTTTCTTCTTTTTTTTTTCTTTTTTTTTACAATATATATTTCGACAGAAAATTAAAGATAAGTAACTCGCTAGAAAGGCTTAGCTTTGATACCAAATGATAGACTCCACAAAGCGCTTTGCGTGAGGTGGTGGTCGCCACCGATCGCTTTTTAGCTAGCGATTATTATTGGGTGAATGCTTGTAACACCTTAACCCTCGCCTATATATGTAGAGCGGTAATCTTGGTACAATTGCTCGCGTTCGAATTCTGCGTTGAATGGACACCAACGACACCTTGACCCCCTCGCTTATATTGAAGCGGTAATCTAAGACAATCGACGATTATCGATGCGGTAGAAG
Source organism: Panax ginseng (assembly GCA_020205605.1). Taxonomy (NCBI): domain Eukaryota; kingdom Viridiplantae; phylum Streptophyta; class Magnoliopsida; order Apiales; family Araliaceae; genus Panax; species Panax ginseng. Next base: position 5,789,034 of record CM035146.1, read on the forward strand.
ACGCCACACAAAACTATGAATTGTTGTATGATAAGTCAAATTGAACCTCAAAGAAATAACTAAGAAAAATACTTAGGAATTCTTCAAAGAACCAAAAGTAAAGAATAACCTCACAAATATATTGAATAATAATAATGTATAATGTATTTGATTACATCAACTTGAACCTCTATTTATACTACTCAAAACAATCCAAATTCTAATAGAATTTATAAGTTATAACCCTAATTTCTATAAGGAAATAGAAATCAAATTGGAAAAGAAATTCTAATTAAAAAGAAATCCTAATTAGAATAGAATTTAGAATTAATTCTAGATGCTAAGAGATTTTCCATCTGCCATGCGTTGCTTGACTTTTCAGTGTCTTCGCTAGGACTTAAAATAATGCTCCAACTTCTTGCGTGTAATCGCTAAAATTGACATTGTCCGACTTGATGATTGCACAAAAAAACGTGGCCCACCAAAATGATATGTTGAACATCACGACTCCATCTCCATGCATTGCTTCATGAAAATTAATAATGAAAAGCCCACTAGATGCTATGTTTACATGATGGAAAATATCTTTGAGTCGATAACTTGAAGAATTAAAAGGTACGCCCACATGATTAAATAAGTGTTGGAATATCTTTATTCCTTTACATGTATACGGCATGGGGTGATTTGAAGTAACACTAATGATGTTTAATTAGAAGGCCCAAATGAATATAAATTGACTTATTTGAATTGGGTCAATACCCAATAACACATAAATTGTACTCTCTTAAATAATCTTTAACCCAATTACTTGAAATCATTTGTTGAACACTTGATGCTCGAGTCAATAAATTGACGAAAAATTCTGACCCGGTAAATCTGTCATCATTCCCCTCCTCTTCAAAAGGATTTGTCCTCAAATCTAGCATCCGCTCCCCTTGAAAATGATTTGTTCACAAATCTGATCCTACATCAAAACAAACAAAATTAGAATCACCAAACAAAACATAACCACAAGTCTCACCTGGTAATTTAAATGAATAAGCAATATCTGCAACGCAAGCAAGAATTTGAAAAGTTCCAACTCCTCCTGGATCAAATATCAAATTGAAAAACTCTTCATGTGATAGATTTTCCCAATGGCGAATTCCCGGATCAAACGAAAATCTTATGATCTCGATCATTTTCAAACATAACCACGTCAATGATCCTGGGTCAAATATCAACTTTTGAAATTCATGAGGTCGCATAATCCCATACACCTGAATCCCTGGATTAAACACAAAATAAAACAAATCAATAAGTTTCTTTTGTCTAATCATGAAGAAATAAAATAAACCAAAATCATATGCATAGTTTACTAAAATAATATTCAAAACACTCCCCTGTAGATTCTCAATGCATTGATCAAATTGAATTGCACGATCCACGATTCCCTCAATGAATATATTCCTATCACGAATCTGCAAAACACAACCAACCTTTCTCTTTCCATTGACATTAACACAATAAAGAATAAATAATATTGTCAAAAGAGTAAAAAGGTCACAACCAACTTCACAAGATAAAAACTCAATAACATACTTATTATGACAAACAAACTCAACACATGCTATAGAATTTTGCAAATTGTTGACAAAAATTGGAATATCATCAAAATAGAGAATACCAATTTTTCCCATAAAAGAATGTAAAATATAATTCAACAATTCCATAGAAGTATGCAATGCCTTAGCTAATCCAAGTGAACTAACTAAACATGTAAATAACTCATCCCTCAAACGATCTTGATGATAAACACTTGTTGAATCAAAATCATATGATAGCAAATCATGCAAGGAAGATTGGTCGAACGGACAAACATGATCACTACCATTGTCAACTAACAACAACTCATGTAGAGATTGATTAGCATGAAAACCTAACTCAACATATGGATAAGAAAACCAAGAATGAATTTCATGCAAGTAACAATATTGAAAACGAGAATATATATCATGATCATAAACTAACTCAATATAAATCAAATATCCACCGTAGTTCGTGATAAAGATGATTTTACCCTCAAAATAGCTAACAACAAATCCAATGGAAGCATGGAAAACATGTTTTAAATAACTCATGAAAACACTAGATGCATCAGTTAATCTATCAGAAATAACTAACCACCTATATAACTCACATGCTAAAACAATTTTCCCTTTATCACAATCTCTCATGCTAAATTGATTAGGCATTGTCATCACATGATTATTATCACATGTAGATAAAACATTAGAACTATGCAATTTATCAAACATATTATCTAAATAAAGAAAAGAATAACGATACTTGTTTACCAATTCAAAATCGATGCACAAATTCGTTGTCTCATTCTCCTTAGGTACTATGATCTCATAATTAGCACACGAACTCATGTCTTCTCTCATGATACCCACTTTCACCAACTCTCCAACCCGCCTTGGTAACTCCGTCGTCTTCTCGGGAATATTATCAGCTGATTGATATAGAATGATAGCGCGAGGTATATCATCAACAACCTGTACAAGAGACAAAATAGAACTAGACAAAGAAGAATCATTAATGTTAGTATTCAAAAGCGCCGTCTTGTACGAATGTACAGTCATTGGCTTTTCAAAATATAACTCACTTTTTAACTCACTTTCTTTTTCATAGTCACATATTTCTTCTCTCTCTTCTTTATGCTCACCCTCTCGTTTGTTTTTCTCTCGTTTGTTTTCAAGGTCACTCTCATTCTCTTTATTCTCAATCTCTCTTTTCTTTTCATTCTCACTCCTTTCAATTTTTTCTTTAACATTATCAATCTTTCGAACAATTTTTTTTTGTCGATCTTTTCCACATGTATTTCCTTGTACGAACTCATCTTCTTGATTACTTTATTTTGGATGTTCACCATTTTGCTTTAGATCATGGGTTTCATCTTGAACACTCGAACCCAATAACTCTCCTTGGACTGCATATTCTATAATTTCTTCCACCTCCCACCGCTGATCTTGTTTCTTTTGCGCCTTAGAAGTATATTGTAGCTGCATCCATTAATCTTCCTTGTTTACTTGTGTGCGAACACTCCTATTATTGTCTACTGTAAATCGCCTTGAAGGTTGATCTACATGTCTTTGAGATGTATACTCCTCCCTCCTATCACGCTGTACTGGAGCAAAGCGCTTTCTCATTGCTGATTTTAATTCTGCCCATGTCTCGAACGGACGTTCCCCATATTTTTGTTTGATAAGCTGCCACCATATAATTGTATGATCGGAGAACTCTTGAACTGCCCGTCTGACCTTCCTCCTCTCGGAGTAATCATGAGAGTCAAACTCTCGCTCCATTTTTCTCTCCCATCTCAGATATGCCTCTGTATCAATATTGACTTGGAAAGTATTCCTTCGAGACCCATAATAACTTTCATAATTGTTGCCATACATGTTTGTTGTAAAATAAAGGTTAGTAGATAAAAATTTTCTTCACACACTCCCTTACTTCTTTCGCTCAAATAATGATGAATCACTCGTGTATCGCTCAAATTTGGCTTTTACCCTCTAATAATCTTACACTCTTGCCTTTTACCTCTAATATTCTCTCTAATAGGTTCTTCTTGAATTCTCCTAGCAAAATTCTTGGTTTTACTAATCAATTCAAAAATTACTTATCACGAAACAAAATTATAGATGGTGTAACTATTAGAATATCACAAAATCACCGATCGATTGCCTTGTACTCCTCTTGTATGCGTCAGATTTGTAAATTGTAGTTCCGTTTCAGAATTGATGATGATGGAACGGTATGAAATCTTCGTTGGAATTTGATGGTGTGTTACAAGTTTGGTTAGCACAATGAAAATATGAAGAAAAAAATTCTTTTCCTTTTTTTTTTCATTTTTTCTTCTTTTTTTTTTTTTTTTTACAATATATATTTTTGATGTAAAATTAAAGATAAGTAACTCGCTAGAAAGGCTTAGCTTTGATACCAAAATGATAGACTCTACAGTGACGCTTGCGTGAGGTGGTCGCCGCACCGATCGCTTTCTAAAGACGGTTGTTGGGTGAATTGCTTGCAACACCTTAACCCCGCCTATATATGTAGACGGTAATCTTGGTACAATTGCTCGCGTTCGGAATTCTGTGTTGAATGGACACCAACGACACCTTGACCCCTCGCTTATATTGAAGCGGTAATCTCGGTAAAATCGACGATTGATGCGGTAGAAGACGCCACACACAACTATGAATTGTTGTATGATAAGTCAAATTGAACCTCAAAGAAATAACTAAGAAAAATACTTAGGAATTCTTCAAAGAACCAAAAGTAAAGAATAACCTCACAAATATATTGAATAATAATAATGTATAATGTATAATGTATTTGATTACATCAACTTGAACCTCTATTTATACTACTCAAAACAATCCAAATTCTAATAGAATTTATAAGTTATAACCCTAATTTCTATAAGGAAATAGAAATCAAATTGGAAAAGAAATTCTAATTAAAAAGAAATCCTAATTAGAATAGAATTTAGAATTAATTCTAGATGCTAAGAGATTTTCCCATGCCAGGTATCGTTGCCACTTTCAAGTGTACTACTAGGACTTAAAATAATGCTCCGGCTTCTTTTGCGTGTCTCGCTAAAATTGACATTGTCCAAACTTGATGATTGCAACAAAAAACGTGGCCCACCAAAATGATATGTTGAATATATCTTGACTCCATCTCCATGCATTGCTTCATGAAAATTAATAATGAAAAGCCCACTAGATGCTATGTTTACATGACGGAGAATATGTTGAGTCTGATAACTTGAAGAATTAAAAAGGTACTACCACATGATTAAATAAGTGTTGGCATATCTTTATTCCTTTACATGTCGGCGTGAAAATGATTTGAAGTAATACGAATGATGTTTAATTAGAAGGCCCAAATGAATATAAATTAACTTGCTGAATTGGATCAGTCCAATAACACATAAATTGTACTCTCTTAAATAATCTTTAACCCAATTACTTGAAATCATTTGTTAAACACTTGACGCTCGAGTCGATAAATTGACGAAAAATTCTGACCCGGTCAATCTGTCATCATATACAAATGAAGATATTAAAAGCCTCATGCTGGTAAGATAGCTCTTTCACTTTGAATGATTGATGTTATGATTGAGACGTATGCAATTATTTATATTTTACCCATATACATGCAAACTTTTTCACCCTATGAATTCTGTTGGATGAAATATATATATACATATATATATATATATATTTATATTTAACTTTAGTGGTGTTAGTAATTCTTATGAACATCTAAACAGTTTCATACTATCTCAAGGCAGTAGTTAACATAAAATTAACTTTGGTCAATTGACCAATACAATGTCGACACGTAAGCCGGGAGTTGATCTCTCTCTACGTGTCAATATTATATTGATCAATTGACCAACTTATTATGAAGTTAACTTCGTGATACCGAATCCTATCTCAAACTTATAACTCTCCATTATGTACTATGGTATGTAGGCTTTATTGCAGGCAGGTGTAAGTACACCGGTTGCTACAATGGAATGGGCAATGTCACTTCTACTTAACAGCCCAGAAGCGTTAAAGAAGGCCCAAAATGAAATCAACAATCGTGTTGGTCAAACTCGTCTAATCAACGAAGCAGATGTGGTAGAGCTTCCTTATTTACGCTGCGTGATCAACGAGACACTCCGGGTGCACCCAGTAGCCCCGTTCCTCTTGCCCCACGAGTCATCATCCGAGGAATGCACTGTAGCCGGTTTTCGCATTCCCCGAAAAACTATGCTACTGGTGAACTTGAAGGCCATACAAAATGACCCCAAAATTTGGGCAGATCCTGAAACTTTTAGGCCCCGAGAGGTTTGAAGGGGCTAACTTTGGGTTTAAGTGGATGTCTTTTGGGTCAGGTAGGAGAGGTGTCCTGGTGAGGGATTGGCAATGCGGATAGTTGGATTGGCATTAGGATCATTAATTCAATGCTTTGATTGGACTCGTGTTGGTAAGGAGATGGTGGATATGTCCGAAAGGAGTGGGCTCACTGCGCCCAAGGCTCATCCCTTGATGGCTATGTACCGGCCTCGTCCATCCATGGTTAACCTTCTTTCACAAATTTTTGAATAACTTACATTCTCCCGCACAATATAAAACCAGTTAACTACTCCACAGTCCACACCGAGGCGAAAACGATAAAAATAAAAAACCATTTATCCTTATTTTCTTAATTGGAATTACCAAATTAGTACGTGGGTATTTTGCTAGCCTTGCTCTAGTTTTGTTTTTGGTTGACTGCTTAATTGCATATTTAATTCATAGTTATGAATATTATACGACGATACGTATCTTACAATATGATATAGAAAATAAACCATAATATACGATATTAGGTATATATACGATTTATTAAGTTCAATAAAATTTTAAGTTGACGACGAACTTAATAAGAGTTTAAATATTCCATCTGTTCCAAAATTAAAGATATAATTTGACTTTTAAAGTTAAACGACGACATAAATTTATTTAATTTAGTTGATACAATAATTATAAGCTCGAATTACTTTCTAGAATTGAGTATCTTTTTTGAAAAAAATTCTCCCCATCCTCTTTTTTATGTCTCATTCTCATAGTTTTAAAGTTGTCTTTAGCAATAAACTTTATAGTTTGGTTTTAGCTTCACTTTGAGATAGTTTTAAAAGATGCGTTATCAAATAAGTGCTCAGCTTTCAACGATGGGACCTGTAAAAATCTGTAAGGGGGTGAGCGATGAAACCCAGCAAGTAGCAATCCTCTCTATCTAGCCGAATCAAGTACAATTTGCAAAATACTTTTTCGAAATAACTTTTTGTTCAATAACAATAGTATAAAAGCTTTCAAAACTAAAACAATTCAAAAATGATTTCAATGTATATCATAAATCTTTTAATCCACGTACTTATATGACTAAGGTTACAATAGCCTCGTAACACGGCCCAAAAGTTCGATAACGTTATGACACGCACCCTACTAATGTATCTATAAAATGCACGCCCTCAAGAAGGCATCTAAAAGGTGTAATGCCTTAGTAGGTCCTATATTAGCTCGGAACTAAACGTAATCAATAACGGGTTCTATACATAGTCAGACTGAAGATTTTAAAAACTTTTCTCAATATTATCGATAATATAAACGATACTTTTTCAAAGTTCAAATCATATAATCTCATTCACAATTCAAAAATAAATACTTGATCCGAATTTTGAAATAAAAGAACATAACAATTTAATTTAAATGGAAGCCTTAAATAAAAAATAACGAATTTTGAAACTGTACATTTAAGCATCCGAATAATTAATAAGACATACTTAAAAGTAACGATAATCTTAAAAACACTAAATAGCTCGGAAAACCACTTACCTCGATATTGCAAAACACGAAATTAAAAACGAACAAATCCTAAATATAAAATTAAGACAAATAGAATTATTAGAATACAATATTATAACACAATCATACTCTTTATTGAATATTATGCACATAAATCTTAAGTTTTAAATAAATTCGTAGTTAATTATTATAAAAATTGATTACAAAATTAATCATATATATAAGGCAAATATCATCTCATAATAATAATAAAAAAAAAGGGTTTAAGTTTTACCTTTTTGAATTTTCTTTTTTCTTCTTTCTTCGCTCGCAGTACTCCAAAGCCAAATAAATTTTTTACGTTTCTTCTCTCTAGTTGTTTAAATATATGTAAATCCTTTTGCAAAATAGGTTACTAGATAAAAGAGTCCTTTTTAAAATTAAGAATTTGTTAAACTTAAATGACTTTTCTTATCCTTATAGGTTTTAGATATTTATAAATAATTATTAGTTACACTTCTATTATCTAATTATTATTATTTATTATCTTTTATCTTTTTTTTTAAATCGGGTATTACATTCTACCCACCTTAAAAGAATTTGTTCCTCCAAATTTCAAAAATAACATCTAAAGAAAAATACAAATTTGACATAATCAAGAAATTTATTATCTAATTACTAAATGCAATTAATAAAAGAGTTTCATACCTTAATTTTGGTTGCCTGAAAGCTGAAACACACGTCCTCGATTTGGTCCTAGGCTTGCCAATGTTATTTCTTCCTCTTTTTCATCTCTTTTCGGTGGAGGGTTCTTGGGACATTGTGCAATCCTATGACCAAAATCTCCACAATGAAAACACGCTCCCGCCAACGACATTCCTTATCTAGGTGGTTTCTACCACACCTCGAACACTTCAGTTTGTTCTCTTGATTCCATTGGTTTCCTCTAAACTTAGTGGTTTGTGTATTCAACTTCTTTGTAGGTCCTCCATGGCTGAACTCTTCCCTAGATGGTTTGTCCCTCTTATTGTTCTTCCCTTTCTCCATTTCCGCTAAGCCCTTCTCGATCACTAACGCCTTATTGAGCACTACATGATATGTGGGCAGCTCAAAAGACGCCACACCATGTCTTATGTCAGCCCATAATCCATCCTCCAACCTTCGCGCTTTTGCCGCCTCATCTGCCACCAAGGTCGGTGCATACTTGGCAAGCTTGAATTCGACTTCATATTGAGCATTTGTCTTGCTCCCCTTGTTAAAACCTAATAAATTCTCTCTCATTTTGTGCCCGAATTGTTCTAGAAAGTATTTGTTAGTAAATGCCTCCTTGAACATGGTCCATAATGTAGGGTTCAGGATTCCTTCATGCTTTCTTTTCTCCATAAGCCACCAATCATCGCCCCTTTGAAGTTGGTAAACCGCCAACATCACCTTATTAGCCTCACTACTCCACTAGCAAATCAAACGCCTTCTCCATTTCTTGAATCCACTTCTCAACTATGGAAGGGTCTTTAGCCCTTCAAAGATTAGTGATTCAATCGCTGCAATTCATTACCATGCCACGTTGCCAAAGTTGTTGGTTCAAGACTACCGAGCTAAAGTAAGTAGTAACCGGTGAGTGAGACCATTAAGCATTAAAATTGGTGTTAGTAGGGTTGCTTTTTCTAGGTGTCATTTTCCCTACAAAAAGAAATCCCCACTCAACAACACTATACAAAACTAATAACGAATAAAATAAAATACCCAATTAGCCTCGAGTACCAAACGTCAAACAAAACATAGATTTCTTACCTTATTCTCTATTTAATTTTAAAATCATTAAATTTAGTCAATACTCTTACCCACAGCTAACTCCCAAAATCACTCCCCAGGAAATATGTAGGTTTTTCAACCTAACACATTGCGAGGGGTCACTGCTTTGATACCACCTCTATAACACCTCGAACCCGATATAGGCCCAAAGTTCTACACGCCGCAAGCCCATAGGCCCGCAAGGCAACAATATCAATAACGCGCAGCCCAAACAAAATAACTTAACATTAATCTTAACTTAAAACCCAACAATAAATATACTTTAAATCAATCCAAATGAAATACTAATAAATACCACATTCAAATAATGGAGACGCAGCTCCTCGAAACTAAGAGTTATCAAAATTCATCAACAAAAGAATAACATCTAAAACTAAACTCTAGCTATTCCAAGCGTATCAAATAAGTGCTCAGCTTTCAACGATGGGACTTGTAAAAATATGTAAGGGGGTGAGCGATGAAGCCCAGCAAATAGCAATCCTCTCTATCTAGCCGAATCAAGTACAATTTGCAAAATACTTTTTCGAAATAACTTTTTGTTCAATAACAATAGTACAAAAGCTTTCAAAACTAAAACAATTCAAAAATGATTTCAATGTATATAATAAATCTTTTAATCCACAGCCTTAGCGACTAAGGTTACAATAGCCCTGTAACACGACCCAAAAGTTCGATAACGTTATGATACGCACCCTACTAAGGTATCTATAAAATGCACGCCCAGAAGGGCATCTAAAAAAGGTAATGCGCCTTAGTAGAGTCTATATTAGCTTCGGAACTAAACGTAATCAATAATGGGTTCTATACATAGTCAGACTGAAGATTTTAAAAACTTTTCTCAATATTATCGATAATATAAACGATACTTTTTCACAGTTCAAAATCATATAATCTCATTCACAGTTCGAAAATAAATACGTGATTCGAATTTTGAAATAAAAGAACATAACAATTTAATTTAAATGGAAGCCTTAAATAAAAAATAACGAATTTTGAAACTGTACATTTAGGCATCCGAATAATTAATAAGACATACTTAAAAGTAACGATAATCTTAAAAACACTAAATAGCTCGAAAAACCACTTACCTCGATATTGCAAAATACGAAATTAAAAACGAACAAATCCTAAATATAAAATTAAGACAAATAGAATTATTAGAATACAATATTATAACACAATCATACTCTTTATTCGAATATTATGCACATAAATCTTAAGTTTTAAATAAATTCGTAGTTAAGTATTATAAAAATTGATTACAAAATTAACCATATATATATAAGGCAAATATCATCTCATAATAATAATAAAAAAAAAAGGGTTTAAGTTTTACCTTTTTGAATTTTCTTTTTTCTTCTTCACTGTTCTGCAGTACTCCAAAGCCAAATAATTTTTTACGTTCTTCTCTCTCTCTAGTTGTTTAAATATATGTAAATCCTTTGCAAAATAGGTTACTAGGTAAAAGAGTCCTTTTTAAAATTAAGAATTTGTTAAACTTAAATAACTTTTCTTATCCTTATAGGTTTTAGATATGTATAAATAATTATTAGTTACACTTCTATTATCTAATTATATTTTTTATTATCTTTTATCTTTTTTTTTTAAACCGGGTATTACACTCGTTTAATATTACGGATACAAATTTCTTTTTAGTTTAATTCAAAATTAGAGATATAATTTTTAAAAAAAATTTATTAACTGACATTATGATCTTAATTTACATTATTTTTTCATTATCATTTATAGTATCACAATATCATTACCTAGCTACTATCAACTGAAAATAGGTATTAGTCTTTAATGACAAAACAAGCACATATTGGGCTTATTATTTATTATCATTTTCACATCTAGTAGTAAGGATGTAAACGAATCGAGTCAAACAAAGTATTTAGTTGCTCAGATTTAGTTCACAAAATTTATCGAATATAAAATAAGGTTTGATTGAAGCTCATTTAGCTATCGAGTCAAGCATGATTCCGAGTCGAGCCCGAGTTTGAACTTTTCGAATGAATATGATCCGAGTATCAATAGAAAATTACAATTTGAGGAGGAGGTTCGAATAATTTATCAAATTTTAAAATTTGCTCATATTTGACTCATTTATATTTTGAGTCGAGTTCGAATCGAACTTTTAGTCGAGCGAGTACAAATCAAACCCGAACTGTTTGCTCATTTTACAGTCTTATTTAGTACTCTGGTTTCTCAATATTTATTGTCATTTTTCACCACTACTGTTTTGTTTTCCTAGGCCTAAATTTAACCCCCTTTAAAAGCAATGACAACAACAATATTGGGTGGGTGGGTGGGTGGGTGGGTGGGTGGGGTTCAATTTAGCCATGTTATGGGTTTAAGGAGGTATTAATTTAAGTTAGGGGGTGTTTGATAAAAAAATGAATTAATCTGAATTTGAATGAGCTCAATTTGAATCTGAATGTATAAAAAGTTGTTTGATAATTGATATGTCTGAAACATCTAAATAACAAATTTTTATTATTTTATCCATCTGGAAAAATTCAAAATTATTATAAATTTATTTAATATTACTTAATATAATAATTAATATTGAAAAAAAAAATCATTCAACCGTCATTGATCAGCACAAAAAATGGGACTTAGCAATTCAACCCAAATTGTCTGAATGACTGACCGATTCAATTATTATTTTTATTCGAAATAAACGCATTGAATAACTGAATTGATCAGTCATTCAACCATTCAATACTAATCAAACAACCCCTTAATGATGATATGTATAAATTATAAACACAAAAAGAATTTATTTATGTTGTTTGTGTTTTCACTACTCATTGAATTGTGTAGGCGAATTTGGGATAGTGACAATTAAAAGATAGTGCAAATACTTTTCCAACTCCAAAACTTAGATGAAATTTAATAATAGGATCGTTATCCTATTTACTAAGCCCTATTGACATCGTAAATATTAAATTTGAAGCTAAAATTGTTTACTAAAATAATGATATTTAGCCTCACAATTTTAATGTAGTGGTTGTTACCCTACTAATACAAGTGTTTCTATTTGACAATGCATTCCACAATTGTCACAATTGCTATTGAAATTTAGATTTAGAAATGAATTTTAATAGTAGTACTTAAAACGTAATTTCAGACCTAATAAGATCGACGCCCCAGCTGATCATCCATCTCGGACCTCCGTAGATACTTCTCTCTCTCTCTAACGTAAGTTGCCGGCGAATTACAAAATCCCGGCGACGTTGACAGCAATGAGCTCACCTCCACCAGAAGGCAATACAACCGCAGCCTCCAAAGGCGAAGAAGCCCGCCGTCTATTATCCTCGCAATCCTCGTCGCCGTCTCCGTCGCCATTATCCCTGCCGTTGTCAGACGGCGACGAGGAAGATGAAGATGAAGTCGCGTACGAATCAAGGGAAAAGATTCTAATTTTCGATTTGGAATCGGAATCAACCGAAGACCTTGATTACGCCGTTACGCCTCCGTTCTCATGGAAGAAGCTATGGTTATTTACCGGGCCGGGTTTCTTGATGAGCATAGCTTTTTTGGATCCGGGAAATCTGGAAGGGGATTTGCAGGCGGGAGCAATTGCGGGTTATTCGCTGTTGTGGCTTTTGATGTGGGCCACGGGTATGGGCCTGATGATCCAGCTGTTGTCGGTAAGAGTCGGGTGGCGACGGGTCGGCACTTGGCGGAGCTCTGCAGGGAGGAGTATCCGTATTGGGCCGGCTTGCTGTTGTGGTTTATGGCGGAGCTGGCTTTAATTGGGGCGGATATACAGGAGGTGATTGGAAGTGCTATTGCTATTCAGATTCTTAGCAATGGAGTTTTGCCTCTTTGGGCTGGAGTTTTAATCACTGCTTCTGATTGGTAATAAAGCTTCCCCTTTTTTGTTTCATCCTTTTAATTTCTTGCTCTATATGGTTGAGGAGAAAATGCAGGACTACAAAGCATGTCCAATTATCATTTTTTTATGTTGTTAGAATCTGAGTAGAGCTAGATAATATGTATATTATCTAGAATTCAACAAGACTTTTTTTATTAAAAAAAATTATAATTTTTCTTTATAGAAATTGAAGTCCTGTTAAACTTAACTCAGCTAAAGGTTTGTCCAAAATGAAGGGTCTGTTTGGGAAAAAGTAGTATCCTTTTCAGTGGACATTACATAAGTAGGGGTATTTTTTTTGAGGGGGAGAAGGGGAGTATTGTTTAACTAGTATTTACTTTTCATAGTTGTCAAAGTTTCTACCTTTATCATCTTTTTCTTGGCGCATGGAAGTTACTGTCTTGTTTTTTAACATTCTACCCATTAAAGATTTTGGTTTGTTAATTATTTGTTGTTTATTCTAATTGGCAGCTCTGGATCTTAGAATCCTATTTCTTATTTAGGAGCTACTACCTTAGCATTTTTCACTTTGTTTATGAATTGTGGATGTTCATACTGTTTAACTTGTGGTGGTTTTATATTACAATATTGTACAGTTTCATATTTTTACTTCTTGAGAACTATGGAGTGAGGAAGTTGGAAGCTGTTTTTGCAGCTATCTCATTTAGAGATGGAGCTTTGTTTTGCTAGTTTTACTTTTTATATTTGTCAAGGTTTCTTCCTTTATCATATTTTCTCGGTGCATCGAAGTTACTGTTATGTTTCTAAACATTATACCCACCAAAGATATTAGTTTGTTGATTTTTTTGTTATTTATTCTTATTGGCAGCTCTGGATCTTAGAATTCTTTTTCTTATTCAGGAGCTATTACCTTAGCATTTTTCACTTTGCCCATAAATTGTGGATGTTCATACTGTTTAACTTGTGGTGGTTTTATATTACCTTTTTGTACAGTTTCATATTTTTACTTCTTGAGAACTATGGAGTGAGGAAGTTGGAGGCTGTTTTTGCAGTTCTTATATCAACAATGGGAGTCTTATTTACCTGGATATTTGCTGGCACTGATCCTAGTGGAAAGGAACTTCTAATAGGTCAGACTCTTCGTTGTGTCTTTACTTTTCAGTGTTGCTTTTTTGTTCAAATATTGGTTAGTTTACCTCTCTGATTGTTTTGAACCTAATTATCTTCGCAGGTCTTTTGGTGCCAAAACTTAGTTCAAGAACGATACGACAGGCTGTGGGAGTTGTAGGTTGTGTTATTATGCCTCACAATGTATTCTTGCATTCGGCTTTAGTACAGTCGAGAAAGATTGACCCCAGCAAGAAAGGGCGGGTTCAAGAGGCAGTCAATTACTACACAATTGAGTCCTCTGCTGCCCTTTTTGTATCCTTTATGATCAATGTGTTTGTTACAACTGTTTTTGCCAAGGGATTCTATGGTAGTAAACAAGCCAATAGTATTGGCCTTGTAAATGCAGGGCATTATCTTCAAAATAAGTATGGTGGGGGATCTTTACCGACTCTCTATATTTGGGGTATTGGTTTATTAGCAGCTGGGCAAAGTAGCACTATAACTGGTACATATGCTGGACAGTTCATCATGGGAGGTTTCCTCAACCCTCGTTTGAAAAAATGGCTGAGAGCATTAATCACAAGAAGTTGTGCTATTGTGCCAACCATAATTGTAGCTCTTGTTTTTAGCAGATCTGAAGCTTCTCTTGATGTTCTGAACGAATGGCTTAATGTGCTTCAGTCTATACAGATTCCATTTGCCCTCATTCCACTTCTTACCTTGGTGGCCAGGGAGCAGGTTATGGGAGTCTTTAAAATTGGACCTACTCTAGAGGTATGATATACATTAAACTGCTCCGTTATTCATTTATGTCAATTGGTCCTAACCAAAACTTTTAGATGAGTTGGTAACTTAAAATAATTTCTGAGCTCTGGGTGTGCAAGGTCTTGTGTTCAAATCTTTCTGCTTCACATTGACCTTTATGTTGATATTGATGATGCATATGCATTTAATTTGCCTCTCCACATATGCACTTGAGTGCGGATTAACTTGATTTGATATACATTGTTAGGACCTCTCTCAAACAGTTTAAGCTTTTAAATGAGTTGTAACTTAACCTCCTTGCCGAAACTTTCTGGCTCTGCACTGTTGATTAGCCCCAAACAATAGGGCCCAATGAAAAGATCAGAAACTAAAGAATTCTACTGGGCATTGTTTAAATATACAAGTGTTGTCAATCTCTACGTTACTCGGGAGAAATGATTCAAAAAAATTCATCCTAAACTAATCTGTAATCACAAAATTAACTTGTTAACTTTTAGTATGAATAGTGACTCCTTTATTCCTTAAGAACTTGTACTTTGTATATTATACCATATATTGGATTGCCAAGGAAAAATATATGTATTTGATCAAAACTTTCTAGCTCTTATCAGGGACAGAGGCAGGATGAAAGATTAAAAACTAAAGAATGCTGATAGGCATCGTTTCACCTTGTCTAGACAAATGATCCAAAATTATCATCCCAAACTAATATAAAGAAAAAAGAGCACTCACTTAATTAATCCATATTATCATGGGAAGATATCAGTTTCTTTTGGGAAATTTCCTGGGAAGAGAAAGAGATATAGATCTGAAGGCAATGGTTTGTGGATACTTGGGGGGATTAAAAGAGAGAAAGAATGTGTGAACTGCAGTTCAGAGATTTTCAAACCCTTCCAACGTGTTACGCCAAATTTAAGTAGTAGGCGCAACCAACGTGCATGGTCTGAATTACTAGGCCTGCAGGGTTGGGCCAATTGTTCCATTTACACAATTCTGTTGTTAATGTTGGGAATCCGTTGTGTGTGTCATATTTCATGGTGACTCTTCTTTTGAGGTCTGCCAAGATCATGTTGCCATCAACTATATAGGTATGTCAAGGACCATCATAGTTAGTGGAAATCCAACCACCAAGTAACAAACTTGAGAAGTATGTAGAGCTGGTAATGCCATTCCAGCCCAACAAGTTGCACAAGACCTAAGGGCTCCCAAAGCTCTGCTCTTGACACTTGGGTGTCGGGTGTGTCTATTAAATCTCTTGTTGCAAACTCAAATGTGGAACTGAGCTAAACATTGTTCGTGTAGAGAACAAGTGATGATAGAAACAATGGCCATGTCCTTGTTGGACGAATACAAAGCTTGTTTAGTCAGAAGAAGTTATCCTCGGGACGTCATAGAATATTCAAACCTCAGTCCTTCCTAAATTTTATGGACGTTGAAATATCTAAAAACAAAGCAGTTCAATAATGCTGGTAAGACTAAAAAATTCCCAATTATTTTGGGTTGATTATTTTTTATATATTTTTTCTTTTGCTAATCAAGGATTAATATCTTGTTAACCAGTTTCATCGAGTATCTTAACACAGTACTGAACTTACCTTTTGATTCAAGTAGTCCGTCTTCTTATCCTGGCTCCTCTCTCTTTTGAATTTATTTTCTTCACTTTTTCCGTGTCAAGTTCAGTGAAGTAAAAATTTAATAAGAAGAAAGAAAATTCCATCTCAATAAAAATAAATAAATTGAATTTGCAAATTCCTCAAGTTGTAGTATGATGCTGGTTACTTTAGCTACAGGTTCTATAAATTGTGGATGTAAAGATCAGGGTTATTGTAATAAAATGTAGTGCTTGATGATAGAGACAATCTACCTATTCTTACTCTCATTCTTTGACTTCTGTTGCAGAGAGTTGCCTGGACCGTGGCTGCCCTGGTGATGGTGATCAATGGGTATTTTTGCTGGATTTTTTTGTTTCTGAAGTTAGGGGAGTGACGTTTGGGTTTTTCGTTTGTACCGGAACTGCTGCATATGTGGCATTTATTTTCTATCTAATTTTACATGGTGATTGCCTCCCTTCTACCTGGTTTAATCAATTACTTTCCAAGGGGTATGCTTATGCTGGGTAATGAGCGAGAACGAAGCTTCAAGTTATCAGATTCCTGGTTCACCAGACCATTGCCAAATAGCATATCTGAGTGTTGATCTATTCATTCAGAACCAGAGCTCCTTTGATTATAATCACCTCTAACATTCATGTGACTTATTATAAATAAAATTGAATTTTCCTTTATTCATTATTCTAAATTAATAAGGGTTAATTTGATATAATTCTTTGGTTATGGGTGAAATGTGCAAAGTTTACAAAATAAGCAAGTGGTTATAAAATATTCATTATTATTGTGGGGAATATTTCGTTTGGTGGTGGAATATTCTTTTTGTCGGGAATCTAAAAAAATGTGAGGCCTTGATCATTAGTGGGCCCCATGCGCGAAAAGCGGTTGGATGAAGGAAAAGCGACAAAGATTGAGTTTTATAAATAACGGCGTAAATTATTCACAATTAACCTTTGTTGGGTTACACGGTGGTTAAAATCTGATGTCTGGCGTGGTTGCGATGATAGCTTGCGGTATTGCTGATATTATTGAATTATTGATCCTTACGTGAAGGCCTTTACTCGATAATTATTACGATGAATTCTTATTGATATTATATTTTATTGATTTGATAATTCTTTGCGTTGATATTTTGTATTCTTTGTTGTTTGATAATTGTCATTTACGGTATTTTCCATTATCAAATCAATAATTCATATTATTTGAATAATATTATCGAGATAACATTATTGGCAATGTCTAGAAAGTTACATCTACAGGAGAGGTTTGGTCACACTAATTGCTTGTAGGTAAGGAGAAATCCTTATTGGAAAGCCCCTAACTCTGAGGAGCGGCACGGTTGTCGATCTTGTGATTACGTAATATTATTTTTAAATAAGTAATTATTGATTATTATGATAAAGAAAATATTTATTTTATGTGGATATAGATGGAGAAAATTTTTAATGTGACAATTGTTGAAAATTAATATTTTATCTTTTTACGATAAAATAATTCATTTAAATATATTATTTTAATAATATATTAGCGGTGATATTTTATAATGAATGTGGGATATATGAGTATATGAGGAGGTAGAGTATTTTGTGGCATTAAATGTTTAACATATGTTTTTGTGTGTCGGTGGACCTGATTCTTAATAGAAAATTGATTATAGTATTTGTAAAATCGCGCTTGGTTTGTGGATTTTGGTCAATTTACATTTGGAATTTGGAAAATTTTTTCTTACGCAAAGTTGTAGAGAATGGAATTTCCCATGGAAAATCGTGAGTTTGAATTTTTACGATAAGCGAGCTATTTTCTACAATTATTGAAGTTTAGGAAGATAAAATAATTTTTATTAAATAATGGGTGGGACCCACTCTTGTTTGAACATGTGAAATTTCTTTGGAAATTGGGTCAAGAGGTTGGTTTGGTGGCTGAAGTGTTCAAATGGCATGCGTAGAAATATAATTTTAAATAATAATAATTTATTAATTTAGTCTCTTTGGCGTTACAACATTTTCTATAAATAGAGGCTAAGTTAGAATTGAAAATCACACGAAACAAAGTTTTCTCTCTTTCTCTCTCTAAATTATCGGCGTATTCTTGTGAGTATACTTTGAGTGTTCTTTATCTGGTCTTGGGTTTACATCGACCTTTATCTAGAAATTCGATCGAAATACGGTTTTTTTGGTAAAGGGTATTATTTTCTTCTTAAATGATATTTTTTTTTCTTGATATCATTATCTTAGAAGTATTGGTGAACTTTTTATCAAATTTGGAACTTGTTGTGTGGGAGTTCTTATTCACGTATCTGGCCTTTATTCGCGTATCGACCTTTATTCACGAATCGGCCTTTATTCATAGAAAAATAAAAATTTTCTTTTTGTCCAAAATATCTAATACGGATACTAGCTTTGATTGTATCCATGTTTTGATCATTCTTGAATTTTACACCAATATGATTATTTTGAAGTATTTTTTGGACATGGGTAAAACAAATCACGAATCCTTAATCCTTAATCCTTGTCATTTTGTTTCCTTTGGATTCGTTTCTTTAAAAATGTTTTTCATCATCCTCGGTCCTAAATGGTGATATAAATGAATATCTTTGGCTTTTGTAGTGCAAAGATGAGCGATTAAGCGATGAATATCTTTGGCTTTTGTAGTGCTGAAGATGAGCAGTGTTGAGATGAACATGACCATTTGGTGATCTGAATGAATATCTTTGGCTGTAGTGCAAAGATGATTAAAGATGTATATTGATTGTTATTACGGGGATAAACTATTGATGATGGACTTTTAAACCTTAGAAGGCGGTAGAATTCTTTCTCTACGTGACTCTTACAATGGATTCTTTATTCCATTGCATTTGTTGATCTAAAACTTGTTGTCTATTGTATTATTAGATTTTTTCCTGTTGAAGACTAACGATAATTTGTTGTATATTATCTTAGTCATAATATTCTTCTTTGGGCTAGTTGAGCTCACCCTTTTCTTTTTGTTCCATTTTTCTTCTCGGGGGAGGTGAGAACATAGCGAGGATCGAGTCGGGGTATGGAGTGATGGTTACAGGAAGATGTTTTTATTTATCCTCATTTATTTACGTAAAATAGTGTATGAATAATTAATGAGGACTTATTTGGGTGTGTATATTATACAGAAGACAATATTTGTATTTCAAACTCACGGTTGTATTGTGCGTATTCTACCACGACATACTGTATTATCAAAGTTGTAGTTTGCTTTCTATACCATGTATTTTGGCGACTCGAGAATGGGTGTTGTATACCTATTTTGGGGGCGTCGCGGTTAATATCGAGCTTAGGGATATGATCTCTGGCGGAGATCGGGGAATAGAACTAGGAGGGAGGCGAGTAAATCCTTGCTAGTGTGTCTACTGAAAGCTTATTTGTTGGTCGGTCGTAATATAGGATATTATGTGATATGTTAATTTGTTTAATTAACCCTTGTTTTATAAGCGATGTTAAGAATGGGGGCTTGAGAGCGTTAACAATGGAGTTTATGAGGCCAGTAGAGCAGCAGGGTACTCACCAGCGAGGAGAAGCGTCTGCAGCAGTGGCAATGTTCCTCTCTGTGAACAGCATGCTTGAGCAAATGATGAGCAGCGGGATGTTTAGAAGCTTTTTGCGAGTTCATGCAAAAAAATCGAGACGAGGAGACTTCGTGTACAAAATCTGGGAGGAAATGATAGTAGCGTGCGGTTTGTCACGGCCGAACAATTCAAAAAGTTGGGACCACGATTTCCATGAAGGCGGATCCGATCAAAAGCGAAGCGTGGGTCAAGCAAATTACCAAGATATTCGATGTCTTGGGGTGCGGAGAACAGAAGGTTCCATTCGCCACCTTTATGTTTTAGTGGTGAAGCGATTCTTTGGTGGGAATCGTAGGCGTACTGACCGGATGCTGCTTAACATGTCTTGGGAAAGATTTGAAGCTGTTGATGACAAGTACTTTCCGAAAGTATTATTCGTCGTATGAAGGAGGTAGAGTTTATTAGACTCGAGCGAGAACAACATAGCGGTGTCTCGATGCGAGGCAAGGTTAGCGAGAATTATCGAGGTTTGCACCTCATTTGGTGGAGAATGAGAGCGAATGAATAGCGTATGTTTACGAGAGGTCTAAAACCGGAGATTCGTCGATACCTTATCTCTCATAAATTTTCTACGTATTAGGATGTTGTCAGCGAGGGCTCGATTATTAGGCGAGATAGTGAGTATACTCAATGGGGACCCTGATCGGGGTAGTCATCGAGCGATGATAACGGTGAGGAGGAAAGAATACGGACAAAGCGGTAACCACTCGGTGGTAATCGTGGACATGATAATAGGAGAGGTGACTCAGTGGAAATTCGGAAAGAAGATTCAATGATGGCGGGAAGATATCAGCGGCACACTGCACCAACAACAAATCTGGGGGAGGAGAGCGGCCGCGGTTAGATATTACAAATGCGGGAAGGAGGGACATATCATTATTTATCCACAACAATCAAGGTATGTTACAAATTTGTGGAAAGGAAGGCCACATCGCTCGAGATTGTCTTATCAGCGAAACCAAGTTAATGAGTGGTGATTCGAAAGTACATCCGGATAAGTCGAAATCGGTTCTGGAAGGCGTTTGTCGTATTTGGACAAAGCGTGAGGAACCAAGCGGGTGATCACGGGTAAGCTAATCTTGAATTCTTGCGAAGTTTATACCTTACTGAATCTGGGTTCTACCCATTCTTTTATCTCTCTGCTTGTGCTCAGCGTTTAAACTTGACTCAGGAGAAATTAGATTTTGATTTATCTGTTGAAACTCAGTTGGGTGAAACCCGTTACATCTACGGTTTATAAATCTTGCATGATCCAAGTTGGCACTATCACATTACACATTGATCTTATCTCTTTAAAGATACTTGCTTTTGATGTGATTTTAGGAATTGATTGGTTAACCACTCATCGTACCAAAATTGATTGTTTTTCGTAAGGTTGTTAGTTTTCATATTCTAACCAACTTTGTCATACAATTCAAACCACTAAACCACTAAAATCGATCCTTTGTCATATCAAGCCCAAAAGCTATTCGTTTATTGAAAAGCGGATGTCAAGCTTTCTTAGCCCATGTTATGGATTTGAATAAAACAAATCGATTTGAATAATATTTACGTGGTTAGAGAATTCACGATGTATTTCTGAAGAGCTTCGGTCTACCCCGAGCGTGATGTTGAATTCTTTATTGACCTTGAGCGAAGGGTACAAAGCCCATTTCTAAAACCCCATATCGAATGGCTCTATTGAACTTGGGAGTTAAAAGTCCAACTTCTGAGGAGTTATTAGACGCCGGTTTCATTCGTCTAATCGTCTCCTTGGGGTGCTCTGTTTTTTTTCGTAAAGAAGAAAAGCGGAGTATCGACTTTTGTATTGATTATCGAGAATTGAACCATGTCACCATCGAGAATAGGTATCCATTACCTCGCATTGATGACTGTTCGACCCGATTCTGAGGCTATGATTCTTTTCAAAGATCGATCTTAGATTACGGATATCATCAATTTGAAGATTAAAAGCGAGGATATTCAAAAGGCGGCATTCGGGACTCGATCTGGGCATTATGAATTCTTGGTCATGTCTTTTGGATTGACTAATGCTCTCTTTGCTTTCATGGATATGATGAGCAGTGTATTTAAGGAATATTTGGATCGATTCGTTGTTGTCTTTATTGATGACATCCTCATCTATTCAAAAGCCGTGAAGATCATGAGCACCATTTGAAATTTGGTACTCTGAAGACTTACGTGAACACAAGCTTTATGCCAAAATTTGAAGAAATCGAGTTACGGCTTGAGGAAGTAGCATTCCTTGGGCGCGTGGTGTCAAAACAAAGGAGTATCATTGACGTGAAGATTGAAGCAATACAAAGTTAGAACAGCAAAAGTCGGTGGCCAAAGTCTGTGACTTTACGGGCTTATTTGGTTATTATCGGAGATTTGTGGAAGGATTTTCTCGAATCGCTACTCAGATTAACTTCGGTGACTCGGAAGGATGCAAAATTCTTATGGGGCGAGGAATGCGAGAAGAGCTTCCAAGAGCTCGAGAGGAGACTCATTTCGGCTTTTTGTTACGACAATACCATCTGGTTCGGATGGATTTGTTATCTCTGATGATCTTACGGCAAGGGGTTAGGATGTGTTCTCATGCGACATGGGAAAGTCATAGCCTATGCCTCACGACAACTCAAAGAATATGAGAGGAATTATCCTACTCGTGATGCGGAGTTAGCGGCGATCGTGTTTGCGTTGAAGATATGGAACACTACTTTATGCGGGGAGAAAGTAGAGATTTATCACGGATCATAAAAGCCTCAAATATTTCTTCACCAAAAAAAGAACTCAACATGCGGCAGCGGCGTTGGTTGGGCTATTAAAGATTACGATCACCTTTATTGATATCATCTGGAAAAGCGAGCGTGGTGGCGCATTAAGTAGAAGATCATATGCAAATCTGAGTGCGATATTGTCGTATAAAGGCCCATTTTGTATGACTTGCAAAGGATGGAGGTAGAATTAAAGACTCGGGGACCCACATAATGATGGCGAATATACAAGTAGAGCAGAGCTTTAATCGATAAAAGTTAAAGGCTGCTCAAGCTACGGACACAGGGGTGATCGTATGAAGAAGAAAGTCTGAAAGGAGCTATTAGGAAGCAAGAATTGATGAGGAAGGAATACTTGAGTCGATTCTAGACTTTGCGTTCTAACGATTACGACACTGAAGCATAAAATCATGATGGAGGCACACTGACACCCGTTTGCGATCCATCACAGGAGTACCAAAATGTATCATGATATTGACATACATTTTGGTGGAACAATATGAAGAGAGAGAGATTGCGGAGTTTATCTCAAGATGTTTAACTTTGTCGGCGTGTAAAGGCGGAGCATCAAGTGCCAAAAGGTCCATTGCAACCACTTGAGATTAGGAATGGAAATGGGAACACATTACTATGGATTTTATTCTGAGTCTTCCCAAAGTTTCTCAAAGGCGTAGATCTGATTTGGGTTATTGTTGATAGATTAACCAAGTCGCCATTTTCTTACCGTCTGTGAGACTTATCCCTTGAGCGTCTTGCTTTCGTATATGCGTGAATGAGATTATGCGATTGCATGGCATGCCGGTATCCATAGTTTTGGATCGTGACGAGATTCACTTCAAGATTTTGGGTTAGCTTGCGAGAAAGCTATGAGCGCAGATTTCTGATTGATTCGACATACCATCCTCGAAGCAGACGGACAATCGAGAGAGGACTATTGAACCCTTGAAGATCTATTAAGACTACTGTGTCCTAGATTTCAAAGGAAGTTGGGATAAGTACTACTACCTTTGGTGGAATTCTCTCTGACAACGAGTTATCAAGCAAGTATAGGCATGGCTCCATTTGAGGCGTTGTATGGGCGAAAATGTCGTTCTCGATATCTTTGGGGCGAGGTGGGAGAAGCAACATTGTTGGGACGAATTGAAATGCGCATGACTACGAGAAAAGATCCAAATGATTGACAGCGTATTCAAACTTCACAAGATCGACAAAAGAGTTATCTTGATCTTCATAGAAAGGGCGTGGAGTTTAATATTGGAGATCATGTATTATTACGTATTGCTCCATGGAAAGGAGTTACAAGATTTGGGAAAAGAGAAAGCTCGATCAAGGTTTGTTGGTCCATTTGAGATTCTTGCCAAGAATAGGAAGCGTAGCCTATAGACTCGCGTTACCTCAGTATGTCTCGTGTTCTGATGTATTCCACATATCTATGCTTCGTAAATATGTGAAAGACCCGAACCACATTATTGCATTAGAACCAGACGAGATAGTGAAGATTTAACCTACGAGGAGATACTGTTGAGATTTTGGATAGGAAAGAGCATGTCTTACATACGAAGGTTATACCACAAGTTAAGGTTTTGTGGAGAAACCATGCGATTGAGGAAATGACATGGGAGTTGGAATCGGAGATGAAAGCGAGGTACCCTCACCTTTTCGATATATACCGAGTGCGTCGTCGATTTCGAGAGGGCGAAATTTCATAAGGAGGGAGGTTGTAAGACCCTGACTTATTATAAATAAAATTGAATTTTCCTTTATTCATTATTCTAAATTAATAAGGGTTAATTTGATATAATTCTTTGGTTATGGGTGAAATGTGCAAAGTTTACAAAATAAGCAAGTGGTTATAAAATATTCATTATTATTGTGGGGAATATTAGTTTGGTCGTGGAATATTCTTTTTGTCGGGAATCTCAAATGCTGATGGCCTTGATCATTAGTGGGCCCATGCGGAAAAGCGGTTGGATGAAGGAAAGCGACAAAGATTGAGTTTTATAAATAACGGCGTAAATTATTCACAGATTAACCTTTGTTGGGTTACGGTGGTTAAAATCTGATGTCTGGCGTGGTTGCGATGTAGCTGCGGTATTACCGCGATATTATTGAATTATTGATCCTTACGTGAAGGCCTTTACTCGATAATTATTACGATGAATTCTTGTTGATATTATATTTTATTGATTGATAATTCTTTGCGTTGATATTTTTGTATTTCTTTGTTTTTGATAATTGTCATTACGGTATTTTCCATTATCAAATCAATAATTCATATTATTTGAATAATATTATCGAGATAACATTATTGGCAATGTCTAGAAAGTTACATCTAAGGAGAGGTTTGGTCGCACTAATTGCTTGCGATAAGGAGAAATCCTTATTGGAAAGCCCCTCTTTCTGAGGAGCGGCACGGTTGTCGATCTTGTGATTACGTAATATTATTTTTAAATAATAATTATTGATTATTATGATAAAGAAAATATTTATTTTATGTGGATATAGATGGAGAAAATTTTTAATGTGACAATTGTTGAAAATTAATATTTTATCTTTTACGATAAAATAATTCATTTAAATATATTATTTTAATAATATATTAGCGGTGATATTTTATAATGAATGTGGGATATATGAGTATATGAGGAGGTAGAGTATTTTGTGGCATTAAATGTTTAACATATATTTTTTGTGTGTCGGTGGACACTGATTCTTAATAGAAAATTGATTATATTTGTAAAATCGCTTGGTTTGTGGATTTGGTCAATTTACATTTGGAATTTGAAAAATTTTCTTACGCAAAGTTGTAGAGAATGGAATTTCCCATGGAAAGTCATGAGTTTGAATTTTTACGATAAGCGAGCTATTTTCTCTGAATTATTGAAGTTTAGGAAGATAAAATAATTTTTATTAAATAATGGGTGGGACCCACTCTTGTTTGAACATGTGAAATTTCTTTGGAAATTGGGTCAAAAGGTTGTTGGTGTTGGTGTTTGATTTGTTCAAATGGCATGCGTAGAAATGTAATTTTAAATAATAATAATTTATTAATTTAGTCTCGCTTTGGCGTTTAACATTTTCTATAAATAGAGGCTAAGTTAGAATTGAAAATCACACGAAACAAGTTTTTTCTCTCTTTCTCTCTCTAAATTATCGGCGTATTCTTGTGAGTATACTTTGAGTGTTCTTTATACGGTGCGGGTTTACATCGACCTTATCTAGAAATTCGATCGGAAATACGGTTATTTTGAGGTAAAGGGTATTATTTTCTTCTTAAATGATATTTTTTTCTTGATATCATTATCTTAGAAAGTATTGGTGAACTTTTTATCAAATTTGGAACTTGTTGTGTCGGGAGTTCTTATTCACGTATCTGCCTTTATTCACGTATCGACCTTTATTCACGAATCGGCCTTTATTCATAGAAAAATAAAAATTTTCTTTTTGTCCAAAATATCTAATACGGATACTAGCTTTGATTGTATCCATGTTTTGATCATTCTTGAATTTTACACCAATATGATTATTTTGAAGTATTTTTTGGACATGGGTAAAACAAAATACGAATCCTTAATCCTTAATCCTTGTCATTTTGTTTTTCTTTGGATTCGTTTCTTTAAAAATGTTTTTCATCATCCTCGGTCTAAATGGTGATATAAATGAATATCTTTGGCACATGTAGTGCAAGATGAGCGATTAATGATGAATATCTTTGGCTTTTGTAGTGCAAAGATGAGCAGTGTTGAGATGAACATGACCCATTTGGTGATCTGAATGAATATCTTTGGCTTTTGTAGTGCAAAGATGATTAAAGATGTATATTGATTGTTATTACGAGGGGATAAACTATTGATGATGGACTTTTAAACCTTAGAAGGCGGTAGAATTCTTTCTCTCGTGACTCTTACAATGGATTCTTTATTCCATTGCATTTGTTGATCTAAAACTTGTTGTCTATTGTATTACTATTAGATTTTTCCTGTTGAAGACTAACGATAATTTGTTGTATATTATCTTAGTCATAATATTCTTCTTGGGCTAGTTGAGCTCACCCTTTTCCTTTTTGTTCCATTTTTCTTCTCGGGAGGTGAGAACATAGCGAGGATCGAGTCGGGGTATATGAGTGATGGTTCTAGGAAGATGTTTTATTTATCCTCACTATTTACGTAAAATAGTGTATGAATAATTAATGAGGACTTATTTGGGTGTGTATATTATACAGAAGACAATATTTGTATTCAAACTCACAGTTGTATTGTCGTATTCTACACGACATACTGTATTATCAAAGTTGTAGTTTGCTTTCTATACCATGTATTTTGGCGATTTCGAGAATGGGTGTTGTATACCTATTTTGAGACTGGGCGTGGTGACGGGGGGCGGCATATGGCGGAGATATGTAGGGAGGAGTATCCGTGGTGGGCCAGGATGGTGCTGTGGTTGATGGCGGAGCTGGCGTTGATTGGGGCTGATATTCAGGAGGTGATTGGGAGTGCAATTGCTATTAATATTTTTAGCAAGGGAGTTTTGCTTCTTTGGGCTGGTGTTATTATTACAGCATCTGATTGGTATTCACTTATTTTTTTCAGTCCTTTCAGTTTGAGCTCTTTATATATACAATATATAAACTATCTACTCATTAATTTTAAAAACTGTATTTGAATAATTTGGCTATTGTAGGTAGTATTCTAATGTTATGAGCTTGAGATTTGAGAATATAGTGCTGAATTTAGGACTGAAATTTCTGGTATTTAACAACACAATTGAAGCTTTTGTGATAATCATATATACTATAAAATGACCTTGTAGTTGTATGTCATGTTTAGTTCATTAGCTTGAGAATGTTTTTTTAACATTAATTTTGTGGGTTGTTGTTTCATTTTTTGGCATGAATCCTATCTTGTTAGAGTAAGTTTTTGATTCTATTGTTAAAAGATGATTGCTCTGGCATTTTATAGTATTTGTTGAAATGAATCTCATAAAATTCATTCTACTGGCATAAACAGTTTCATCTTTCTATTCCTTGAGAACTACGGGGTAAGGAAACTGGAAGCCGTTTTTGCTCTTCTTATAACAACTATGGCACTATCGTTTGCCTGGATGTTTGCTGACACAAAACCCAATGGAAAGGAACTCCTAGTAGGTGGGTAAACTTGATCTTCCTTATTTTTCGCTATTGGTGTAAAACAGAATCCAATCAATTTTTGCAGGCCTTTTGGTTCAAAAACAATCCAAGAGGCTATTGGAGTTGTAGGCTGCGTCATAACCCCTCACAATGTATTTTTGTATTCTGCTTTAGAAAAATTGACCCTACTAAGAAAAGTCGGGTACAAGAGGCTCTCAATTACTACACGATTGAATCCTCAATCGCTGTTTTTGTCACTTTCGTTATCAATTTGTTTGTTACAACTGTCTTTGCAAAGGGATTCTACGGAACCAAACAAGCCAAAACCATAGGCCTATTAAACGCAGGGGAATATCTCCTATGGCGGAGGATTGTTCCCGATCCTCTATATTTGGGGAATCGGGCTGTTGGCTGCAGGGCAAAGTAGCACGTTAACTGGTACTTATGCAGGCCAGTTTATCATGGGAGGTTTTCTTGACCTTGGCTTGAGGAAATGGCTAAGATCTTTGATCACCAGAAGTTGTGCCATTGTACCAACTATAATTGTAGCCATCGTTTTCAACAGATCTGAAGCTTCACTTGATATTCTGAATCAATGGCTTAATGTGCTTCAGGGTATGCAAATTCCTTTTGCCTCATCCCTCTTCTTACATTGGTGACCTACTTTTGAGGTCCGTTGTTATTTCAAATTCATTGCAGCATAAAATTTATATCTATATACTCTACGATTGTAGCATAAAATTTATATCTATATACTCTACTATTGTACAAGCGAGTTGTTATGAATACCAATGTGAGCTTGTCATATGGGTGCAGATCCCACGATGCTATAGCTAGATTTCCAGGAGGAAATAGGGGTTACTACTTACTAGTAAAACTAGTTCTATAAAATCAGATATGCTGATTCATTTACCTATACAAGCTTCTATGTTAAAATGCATGCTGAACAAGTTGATGTTAACTAAAATGAGTACTGTTAGTTGTTGGCTTTTTTTTTTTTTTTCTTGTAGCGAATCGTGTGGAGCGCCCTAGTAATAATGATAAATGGATATGTTCTGCTGGGGTTTTTCTTCTCTCAAGTTAATGGACTGGTGTTTGGAATTTTGGCCTGCATTTGGGTTGCTGCTTACTTTGGGTTTATTCTGTTTCTTATTTCGCATGGTAATGCTCTCCCCTCTACTTGGTTCAACAGATTTCGCTAAGACCCAAAACTCAGACCACCTTAACCTCTAGTATATCAACTAAACCAACACACCAAATAGGTAACGTTACCTTTTTTCCCATTGCAATTGTAAAGATTGATTCCATCGTATGTTCAACAAGATGTAGAATCTTATAAATTACTACTCAGATTAACTTAAAACGGTATACAAATTTATTTTTTTTGATTTAGCTGCTACAACATAGGATAAAAAGAGGTTTTCCAAAAGAAAGTTCTTTCTTAAATGATGAAACCCTATATATATATATATATATATATATATATATATATATATATGAATTTTGCAACGTTGGAAAGTTTTTAAGGCAAATTAGCAATTAGCCCCCACTATACTTGTTCACTTTTGTGCAATAGCCCACTAAACTTTTAATTTATGTAATTGTCCCATTAAACTAAACTTAGGGGTGTTTGATAAAACTGAATGAAATAGTTTCGAATGTTTAAGTAAAATTTGAATGAAGCGAGTAATTACGAATCTTTGAATGAAAAAGTTGTTTGATAATTGACATATACTCCAAACATCTTAATAACAAAATTTTATTATTTTACCCTCTCGAAAAAATTCAAAATTGTTGTAAATTTATTTAATATTACTTAATATAATAGTTAATATTGTAAAAAAATTAAAAATAAAATACTTTATTCAGCAGTAATTCAACCCATTCAGCCAAAAAAATTACACTTGGTCATTCAGTCCAAAAATTTGACCAATTCAGTCATTTAGACAATTTTTTTTCAAAATAAATGCACTGAATGGCTGACCGATTCAATCATTTAGACTATTTTTATTCATAATAAATACAATGAATGACTAACCGATTCAATCATTCAACTTTAAACAAACAACCCCTTAGTTAGAAGATAATTTTGGTCGTTTGGAATATGTTGTACAACTTGAGTGGTCATAACTCATAGGTAACTTCTTGGTGTTATCTTCCATTTGTGTTAGTCAAGAACATGGAAGTCTATACGAAATCCCAATAAAGCTTATTTGGTACTACCTCCATCTATAATAATTGATTTTTTAAAAGAAAAAATTTGTTTTAATTTATTTGTTTTTTACAAATTTTTTTTAACTTTTCATAAAAAGATAATGATAAATTTTTTTATAAATTTTAATTATTAAATAATTTTTTTAATTCATATACATGAAACTAAATCGATAAATTTTATACATGGAATTAAAACAACTATTATACGACCCTTTAATATGGTTAATAAATAATAGTGAAGCTTTTGGTATGTTAGTGCCCGAGTACCCTCCCTCTATAACTTGATGTGGAATCCACTTGCACTTACAAGAAAAATCTCTTTTTAGTAAACTTCAAGAACCTTCATTGTTCTTTATCATACAAAAATTATGGTTAGTTGATGAAGATGGGATTCACTTATTATGGTCAATATATTTACCCCACCTCACAAAAATAGGAACAATCTGTTTCCTGCAGCTTTCAGGAAAACTTTCATGGCTCATGCTAAAAACTCAAAGTTAAGTAATTTGGAGAGAGAGAGAGAAGAGTTGACCACTTAACATCAAAAAGGAATGTATACATGTCTGTTTTTCTTCAGTTCTAAAATATAAGAGTACTTCTAAGTAGATAGAAAAATTAGACCTAAAAGAACAAAATAAATTTGTTCGTGAGAATAAATAGACAATACAATCTATTTGTTTGCAGGAACATATTCATTTTATTCCCGCGAACAAATTTATTTTTCTGTCCAATTTTATTGTCCGCATATACTTATTGAAAATATAATACTACAAATTTGATGGCATATGCAAAAGCACAAGTAAGTTTAAAAATGACTTGGGGATTTTTTTTAAATTAAATTGTGCATAATATAATTTATTTAATTAACTAGACTTTTGATTTTTTTTCACATCTTGGGAAAAAACTATAGACTATTTATGTCTTAAAATTAATTGTATCTAGTTGTTTGTGTAATATGCATGCTATATCTGATACTTTATAACAACTCTAAATCTATCTAATAAAATAGAAATAATTTTGAATTTCCCGCTACTCAATAAATCATCTGAATCGTCCAAAGTTTAAGATAAATCCCACCGTCCATACAATGTCAGAGGCACGTGACATAACTAGTTAGATATATTGAAATAAGAATAAATAAAAAAGATACAACGTATTTGTACATAAATTTGAGAAGTCACTATAAATGAATATATGTGTAACACCCCCTTTTCCAAAAGGAAAAAGGGATGTCACGCACAAACATAATAAATACAAACCTCTAATAAACCTCAAAATATCTCCAATAAAATTTAATGCCAAAAGTCACATACTCCAATTTAAATAGAAGGAACTCCACACTTACATAGTCTCTACTAATAAGAAATACTGCCAAAATGGCCCAAACATCCATATATAAAATATTAGGAAAACCAAGTCTAATAATAAGTCTCAAAAACTAATCTACTCATTTGGATCAAAGGTAACTCTCATCCCACATATCCCGATCACCCCTAATTACCTGCCGAAAAAAGAACACAGCGTGAGCCAATTGCCCAGTACGGATATAAAAATGCATATATATAAACAATATATATATGTACCGAAAGAACTGAATGAACGAACAATTATAACTACTAACCAAACATGAATATATCAAAATTGGTGAGACAATGTACAAATGATTAACACTGTCGAACCGACAACTATAGTCAAAAGAATTTCAAACAAATAAGGCTGAATCAAATGGTGATAAGGTGATAACTTCATACTGAGCTCAAATACAAATAGCCAAAGCTAACAAAATACATTGGTATCATGATGTATACAAATCAAATCGGATATTACGCACGACACATACGTCACTAATCCGCCAAATAAATCAAATCAAATCAAATCTTGGAATGCGACCCATACGTATCCTGAACAAATATATCAAATGGCCAAAGCTCATACCCAGAGAGCATACAAAAGGATCGCCAGTGGACTAATCACACCATACGGAAGGTGTCATGCCACTT
Source organism: Panax ginseng (assembly GCA_020205605.1). Classification (NCBI taxonomy): domain Eukaryota; kingdom Viridiplantae; phylum Streptophyta; class Magnoliopsida; order Apiales; family Araliaceae; genus Panax; species Panax ginseng. The sequence goes on from CM035146.1 coordinate 5,821,214, forward strand.
ATGTCGAGAGGACATGCTCATGGTACCCTACACGGTGGTTAGCTCAAGTATACCCTAAGGATCAAACTACAAAATATAAGCCAAAAGGGGTTCAAATAACAAGGCTTACATGACCATATTCAAATGAAATCGAATTATTAAATACAAACATACTCAATTATTACAAGATATCAATGATCAAAACAACTCCGAGTGTGAACGAAAATATACGAACAATGGTACAAACGAATAAAGTCTCCAAAACATATTGACACGATTAACTAGTTTCAAGAGTACAAATACGAATTATAATATCAACGCCAAAACGAAACTATCTCAATAATTTTGACAACAAAGAATAATCCGGAGAGGCAATACCAAATCTCTAAACGAATACAAAACAAACGAATTAAATTTAAAGGAGTATTGTTGAAAAAGTACGAAATCCGTACCTTAATATGGTACCAAAATAATTCGCCGAATTCAAATATCACCAGCTAAACTCCCCCAATCCGATCTAATTATCAAAATAAAATATAAAGCATATAATTAAATTACGAACTCATACAAATTATATTTTCATAAATTCAATAAATTTTAATGTACTATATCCACTTTGTAATCAAAAGATATATTTTAAATATAATAACAATATTATAATATTATCTATCATTTTCCCCTTATTAAAAATTTACGCAAATCTTTTAAATATATTTATAACGAAATTACGGTATAATATATATATATATATATATATATATATATATATATATATATATATAATGAATTAGGTGAATCAATATATATATATAGAATCAGTAGGTAACGAATATATATATACTCAACTTACTGGATCATGAATCTAATATATATATATATATATATATATATATATATATATATACACGTAATGCATGCAGTAACATATATATATAAACGCAATCATATATATAAATATATATATATATATATATATTATATCTCAATTATAAATCAAAATTTTATTAACAAATTCAACTAATCAAAGCGGCCTAATAAAATTTTAAAATAGATTACAAATACAACAAAAATATAGATTGTAGTTACACTAGTAAAATAATTGTTTTGTATTCAAAAATAGTCCAATAATTACCTTTGAGAAGAAGAATATGGTGAATAAAGTTTAAAGATCTTGCTCTCAAACCCTTTTGCAATCCCAGTCACGTTCTCTCGTTCCCTCTTGCGCCTCCTCCTTTTTCTTCCGTTCTATTCTCACAACTCCTAATACGTAATAAAGTATAACTAGGTTTTAGCTATTTAATTATTAATTAATATGTTTTATTAATACTCCTAATTTAAATAGGATTTAAAAATTAGACAAATATAATTTAGACTCAATTAATACAATCCTTTACTTATTATGGTCCACATTAATTAAATAGAATCTGACCCAAACATAAGAAAAGCCCAAATTAATTATTTTAAAGCTCACATAAATATTTTATTATTATTTTATTGGGTATTACAATATGACACACTAAAATAGAAAAAATAAAAAAAACTCATGGATTCCTCAGTCATCAAATTATATTCTTAAATTATTGAGTCGTTTTGGTGAGTCGACTTGAAATCTTTTTATATTTGTGTATTGATGTCATCTCCAAAATATAATATTATTATTAATTTTTTGAAGTTATATACTCCGTGAAATTAGTAGAATATCCTTGATATTTCACTACAAGAAAAAGATCTATCAGCGACCACTTATATCGGTGACCGATATCAGATATTGGTCACGATATCATCTTAATGATTCGAACATCGCCGTGACCATTATATAATCCGATTCATTTAAGTGATATCAATGACGCGATGCGATCGCTAGAACAAATTTCCCACCCAAAATTTGGCAGGAAATGTTGGCGCGTAGTTTTTTTGCGACCACTTATAATCAGCGACCGCTAAGTCTATGTCATTAAAATTCAGCGATCAAACTAAATGAAATCAGTAACCAATTCGCTCGACACAGAACACAGAAGGGAAAAAAAAAGAGGGAGGTCACCGAAATAGAGAGAAGAGGGAGAAAGGGGGGAGAAGAGAAGAAGGAGAAGAAGTTTGCGCCACCGTTGCCACCAACCTTCCGCCCACCTGCCACCGCCTCTACAAAGGTAACTCACTTGAAATCCATTAGAAACCTTGAATCTGTTGTTAATTTGTTAATTGAATGTGGTTTAGACAAACCCTAACTTTTTTTTCATTTTTGTTATTAATTGAATGTGATTTAGACAAACCCTAATTTGTTAATTTTTGTTATTCAATAAACCAAGGAATGGTGTTTACTCCTTATTTGCAGCTTAATGTTCATCACAAACATAAAATACTCTCTCCATCCGAACACATTTTGGTTTGTAAGACTTGTGTATTTGTTTATTTATTTATTTATTCAAATTAAAAAGTTTCTAGTGCATCTTTATCAAATTTTAATTTTAATTTATTCTTTTAAAAGGGTATAACCAAAATAATAAAAATTTATGTATAAGTGTGTTCTAGACTAATTTTATCATGCCTAGAAAACTTAACATATAAAATAGAACTATAGTCACCCAAAGTTATTTTATTCCTTTTTCATTTTCAATTATTATAGCATTTCACAAACTACTATTTCTTAATTTCAATTTTGGGATATAATAATAAAAAAGTCAAAATTATAATAAAACCAAACTTAGAATTAAAAAAAAAAGAAATTTGTGACAGTTTCAAAATGATTATGAACTAGTTAAATTATAGTAATACTATAACTAATAAGATAAAGTGTAAAATGCTTGTATAAATAATTATCAGGAAGCCATTCATCAATTTGATGATTGCAAAATGCAAATTCAAATCACATTAAATTCGAGAGGGGACTGACTACTCCTACTTGATCTCGTGGATACCAAAAACACTATCTACTACTACTACTACTACTACTACTACTAATAATAATAATACTATAAATACACAACACCATATTGATCACATGCCTTAAATCTCTCCTCTTTCAAAAATTCAAATTAACAAAGTTTTTATTTATAATTTCCAAATACAATTTAAACACTCACTATTCATAAATGGTGGCATTCAACTATCTCCTAACGGTTATAGTTTTGTTCTTGGGCCCAACTATCTCCAATATGTTAATGTTTATAACATGGTATAGATTGTACGATGATGAGTTAAAAGTGAAGTATCCCGGCATAACTGATAAAGATATTCAAATCAATCGTGATAAAAAATTTGCACTTTGGTTAAAGGACAAAGTAAGTTCAATTTCTTAAGCATGATATATATATATATATATATATATATATATATATATATATATATATATACTCCATATTAACTATGACTTCATTTAATAAGATGGAGTTTTTGTAGGCTTTTGATTGAGGGATCAACGATTAAAGCTAATGTACAAGTCCTAGCTATGGGACGCAGGGGACCAAGTCGGTACCATAATGGTTACAAAATAAATGGTTGAGAATTTCATACAAAGGCATATAAGGCGCGAAAAAGAACAACGAACTCGGAGTGTGTGTCAAGGAGATTGTTACAATGAGCTTGAGTAAGTCGTGCCTTTTATGGGGAGTTGGAGGAAATCGTAGAGTTGTCGTGACAAAGGCGCGTCTGGGGTCATATTCACTTGTTCAAGTGCCGTTGGTTTGATTCGGAAAAAGGGATACGTGTTAATGGACATGGAATCGTCGATATTGACCTCCATAGGTCTGCGTGCTCCAACGAACCATTTGTTTTTACCAACTCAAGCAAAGACAAGTATACTACACTCCTAGTCTGCCTTTAGGAAAAGGGATAACCGCTTTATAGATTGGCAAGTTGTAATTCATACTCCATGGCGTGTAGTCGTGTAGAAGTAGTTGATGGGGAGATTTACAAGAAGCGGATGCTTCATAGTCAAACTATAATAAATGTGGAGGACGACAATGAAGTAATCCGGTTAGATGGTGGAGATAAACCATATGAATTAGATCCGAGTCAATACTTGTGTCGGATGACATTGATACTGAGGAGGAAGATTTATTGGTGAATCGACATGAATCAAGCGAGATGATGGTTATGAATCTGAAACACGTATACAAGATGATTCTGAATCAGACATTGACACTTGAATAAAAGAAATGTATGTTTAGTATTACATGTTTTTTATATCATTGTCATGTTTATGTACTTAACTATTTAAATGCAATTTTTGTTTATTGTCATTTTATATATATTCATATATATACATGTTTATATCACTGTCATGTTTATTGTCATTTTATATATTCATATATACATGTAATCAAATATAACTCATATATACATTTTGAAATTTGTAATATACAGATGGCATCTGAAGCAGCGCAGAAAAAGCGCGGCATGGGTAGGGGACCTAATCATGTGCCCAAGGCCCCTACTAATCTGGATGATCGGATTCTTATTCAGATTCGCCCTCCTCCGAATAAAGACGTCGTCCGCATCATTTATATATAAGCATTTTAGATTCTATTTATACAAGATATATAGAACTTAGATGTAAATTGCTTTAATATATCTACTTAACGTTGATGTAAATTATTGTATACTATAGTGATTTTTCAGATAATAAGATCGTCAAGTGCATATCACAGTTGTGTTTATAGAATTGGCCTACACCTGTGATTACGTGGGTGAGCACACCTATTGTCCACGAGGATACTGTTTGGGCTGAATTCCAGGTATGTTTTTTTTAATTATGACAGATAATATAATATTCTAATTAAGGATAATTGTTTAGTAATATTATTATTGTTGTTTTATTTGCAAAAAAGGTATAGATGGGAGGAGGGCGTGCGAGGCCCGATGATTCAAACATTATTACAGCGTAAGTCTGCGTCCGCACAAAGGATAATTTGAACAAAGAACGACAAAAAGCCATTCACAATGTCGAGATCAACCATCCAGGCCAGGGAAAGGATTACATGCACGAGCATAGCCCCTGGTGGTGCACCCAGTCCATATGGGTTGAGATGTGTGCCCAATGGGAAGTGAGAGTCGGGTGAAAAGATGAAAAGCGCCACACCACTAATGTGAGCCTCGGGTGTACCCGATGGCGAAAAGGCTAAAAGAACATACAAGGGGGCGGTATTTCCGCGATTCTGACATATCCTTTGCCAGTGCGTATTTACAAGTTTTAATATGTTTACAATCATGAATTATAGAAAATATATCCCATTTTACTTAGTAATATTGTCTTTGTTTTTGTATAGGAGTCTCGGATCTCAAGGTCACCCTATCCATTGGTTTGGATGTGTGCGTAGCCACCCGTGATGGTTCACTTTGATGCTATCCAGGATAAGCGATAATAAGTTTTAACAACTTGATCTTGTTTATCAATGCTTATAGAATTTTTTTAACTATTTAATTGTTAACATGATGACAAGATACTTATAAGCGTTTATTGAATGAAGCGTTATCCTGAAGGCACTCCACGTCGCTTTATTGATCAAGAGTTGTGGGAGAGGCGATGCATTGTGAAGAAGAACTACATTAAAGGTCGAGGACAACGACGCAGCGTCCATCCTCGATGGCTCTCGGCGACTCTGCTTACCTAGTCTTCTGATCATCGAGCCATCCAGGTTGTTCATACTCTACCGAATTGTGTGTGAGAGCTATATATCGAGATCAAAATTTTTGAAGATCTTGGGCGGTGCATCTGGGGGCTCTTGATCCCGGGAGTTAAATTTGAAGCGATGGCAAAATGACGAGGACAGACATGGAGATGGCGGCGAGGTATAAAATTAATTTATTGTATATATTATCGTAATATATATCGATTATCAACATAGTTACTATATTTATAACTTGTTTTATTATTTTGTTAATTCTGAGGGTGATCGAGGAGGCGATGATGCTTGGCGTACTGCTTTAGATCAGTTTTGTAGTTATAGTATAAGCTTGTACTTGTATATTCATTTTTTGGATGTTTGTATATTACTTAAACAAGTTTTGATTTTATATTTATTCAAATCATATTGGTGTTTAAAGGTTTATATAGTTTATATACTAGTTTGGTGTATGTTTCGGTGGACGATGGATGTTTATGGTGTTGTGTATGATGTTTATCTTATTGTGTATGTGTGTTGGGATAAAGCAGGTACAAATGCAGTACAATTTTTGGGGAATTACAGAGATGTTAAAATTCTCGGTTTGTTGTTTTTTCATATCGATGTGCGTGCGATCACGATTTGTATAAATGTGACAGTTAAACATTTGGGACTATCGTGATCGCAGCGGATGTCACGATATCGATCGCTGCCACATGGACCACGTCAGCTTTGGCCCTAGACCATCTTCGATTTTCAATTTTAGCTTGATCGAATTAGTCATTTCAGTCGCTCATAGCGGTCGCAGATAGGTCGATCGTAATAATAGTGGTGTTGATGTGCATGCCCGTGACCAAATTTATCTTGACGACAATCAATGACGTAGTAATCGGTCACCCGATAAGTGATCATTGATAAACCTTTTTCTTCTAGTGTTTGTGCTTCATCCAGTAGCTTTTCATGAAAATATTATTCTGAGAATTATTGATAAGTTTTAACTTTTTCATGTCGGGGTACTATTCACGAGATTACTATTCCCAAAGTTACTATTCACGGATACTATTCACTCAGTTACTATTCACCCGGAGTACTATTCATGATAAAAATTGATTCGTTTTCGGTCCAAATTATTTTTTGTAAGACCCCAACTTTTATGAATAAAGATGATTTTTCTATAAATATCATTTTTTTTGAATATTATGGAATGAATTTGATATAATGTTATAGTTGTGGATAATATTTATAAATTTTACAAAGTACGCAAGTTGTTATATAATATTCGATTGGTCGGGGAATATTCGTTTTAATAGGAAATATTCGTACAACGGCACAATCATTGGTGGACCCCACAACAAAATTATTGTCGGAGTTAGAAAATGACAAAATTATATTTTTATAAAATTAACGGCGGAAGTTTTACCGTTAACTATTGAAACACCCGGTGTTAAAATACGATGTCTGGCGTGGTTGCATAGTAGTAGCACACGGTATTGATTATTGATGCTTACGTGAAAAGTCACTCAGTTTTTTTTTTATTTATTACGATAATTCTTTGCATACTATCTCACGTTATTTGATTCAATTATTGTAAATATTTTATATATTATTAAATTAATAATTGAGATGACAAAGTTATTAATTTTATTATTTGCAATATTAACGATGTCAGAAGTTACACGAGAGAGGCTTGGTCACCTAATTGCGGCTTGCTAATAGAGAGAAATCCTTATTTGAAAGCCCCTCTTTCACAGGAGCGACACAGTCGATTAATATGGTGAATTATAATAATGATGATAAAGTTTGTTTTATTATTATTATAAATGTAATAAAACAGGAAACTTTTTATATAAAACAGAATACTTTTATAAAGTTATTTGTTTTATTGGATTTTAAATAGAATATATTATATTTTATTATGCATAGTGTTTGCATAGTGATTGCATAGTATTTGCATAGTGTTTGCATAGTAAAATCTTTTTATATAAAATAGAATACTTTTATAAAGTTATTTATTTTATTAGATTTTAAATAGAATATATTATATTTTATTATGCATAATATTTGCATAGTGCTGCGATAGTGTTTGCATAGTAAAAACTTTTATATATAAAACATAATATTTTTTTATAAAGTTTTGTTTTATTTGATTATAAATAGAATATATTATATTTTATTGCATAGTGCAACATATAGTATTCTTTCCATTCTTCTATAAATAGGATGCTTAGTTAAATTGAAAATCACACCGAAGTTCGAGAGAATTCTTCTTCTATATTCTTGGCGTATTTCTTTAGAGTTTTAAGAAGTTTTGGCGTAGAAATAAAGTATAAGTTTTCTTCAAGAATATCCTCATACTATCGATCGGAATACTCTTTCTTTCTAAGGTAAGGGATATTATTTGTTGTATTCGTAAGGGGTATTATTCTTTCGTATTCATGAAGAGAGTTATTTTTCTTTCAATACTCGTAAGGGTTGTTATTCTATTCTTTATTATTATGTTGGAATAACCTTTCATGCTAAGTACCGCATACATGGTAAAATTCTTTCATTATTAGTTCTTTATTATTACGTTGGAATAACTTTTATGCATCTTGATCTATCGCATGCCGGTGAATTCTATTGTTATTCCATTCTTTATTATTCTGTTGGAACATCCTATCTGTGTGGATTGCGCATGATCGGTTCCATTCTTTATTAATTTGTTGGAACATCCTGTCTGTACGGATTACGCATGACCTGGTTCCATTCTTTATTATTCTGTTGGAACATCACATGCATGCGGATTATGCATGACTGGTTCCATTTTTATTATTCTGTTGGAATAACTTGCATGCATGCGGATTACGCGCGCTGGTGAATTCTTACATTATTCCATTCTTTATTATTCTGTTGGAATAATCTGTCTACGTGGATTACCGCATGGAGGCAAAAATCCATTTGCGGTTTCATATATTCTATTATACTCAGTTGGTTAAAGTTTTGGCTTCTATACTCCATGAAATTAGTGGAATATCTTTGATATTTTCTTTTCATCCAGTATCTTTTCATGGAAATATTCTTTTGAGCATTCTTGAATTTTACTTCACAAAGCAGTATCATGTTGACAATTTGGACGTTATTGAGTTCAGGATAAATTAACTTATAAATCTTTAAAATTTATTCTTGAACTTTTTTTATTGAATTGTCATCATCCTCATATTTTATAATATGTTGAAAGTCATCTGTATTCATGGTGCATAGATGGACTTGGTATGATTATAACCAGAGATTATTCGGTATAATCATGACCGTAATGTTACAAATGATGTGGTAAAAATCCTCATTGGCCGTAGTGCATTGATGGACAGTTATTGGTTTGATCATGACCATTGATGAATACATGAATATCCTTGGCCCGTAGTGCATGGATAATTTATGGTCGTGATACTAATGAATATCCTTGGCCGTAGTGCAGGGATGATGTCGATTATTTATTAAGCTGAGTCTCAGCGATAAAAGTAATGAAAAACCTTTTAAATCATAGAAGATAGTAGATTTTATTTTCTACTTGATTCTTCTAATGGATTCTTTGTTCATTGCAGATTAAACTTGATGTTTATTATATTTTATCGGTTTAACATTGTTGAAGGCTAATGATAATTTATTACGCATTATCTTAGTCATAATATTTTTCTTGGGCTAGTTGAGCTCACCTTTTGCTTTCATTGTTTCTCTTCAGAAATGAGAGCGTAAGCGAGGGACTAGTCGGAAATGGAGTGACGGTCCGGATGATAACATTAGTCCTCCTTTATTCTATGAAATAGTGTGATAATAAATGTATTGAGGACTTATTTTGAGTTTGAATCATGCAGAAGATAATATTTGTATTAAAACTCACAGCTCATACAGTCTATATAACCCTGTTTTTGTATATATATCCAAATTACAACTAAAACACTATATTTTGTAAAAATTCCTGTTAGAATAAATACTATACATTTTTTGAGAGTCACAAGAAAAAAAAAATTTGCACCAATCCAATTTTTCAGTCTAGTATACCTGTCTGTCTAGACTTATTCAATATATAAACTTAATGGGGTACATCCGTACATGACAAAAGTGTGCCGACTAAAAATTTAAAATATACTAATAGGGACAATGGCCCCCACTTCTGTTTATATATTTTCCAATATTTTAAGTTTTAAATGATTTATAGTTGCAAGGCATTTTAATTAGGCTTAAATATGAATTATTATCCTAAACAATGAGCTATATTCCACTTTGGTGATCCACTTTTCAATTTTGTCAATTAGATGATTAAACTATTAAATTTTTACACTTGCATTCAATTGAGCCTGCCACATCAGAAATTGCTGACGTAGCTCTTTATGTATGCTGATGTGTAACTAAAAAAGAATATTTTAATATTTAATTACACAATTATTATATGAAAGGGCAAATTTGTCAAACCACTTTATATTATACAATAATACTAATCAAAAACAACAAAATCTAAAACCATCAAAAATCATAAAAAAAAAACTCATTTTAGCCAAAAATTGTTATGCAGCCAAAAATCATCAAATCAGTCATACAATACAAAAAAAAATTCATCTCATGTTCATCGTCTCCTTCCTCAAATTAAATGTTACAGTCTCACCATTAATTTAAAATGCATCCATATCATATTCAATCAAAATAAAAAAAATCTATTCCATACTTCTTAGACCCGATCTCTACCAAACTCTCTCCATCTTCCTAATTTTTAAATCTCCACTGTAAAACCCTACTCCCCAAAACCAAACCCTATAATCAATCCAAGGATTTTATGTATAAGCTTCGATTAAAGTCTTTTCACTCCCGATTTAACTCTTCTTTCCAAATTCGCCATTTCTCACCTTCAATCCTAAACCCTGACTCCAATATTCCACTCTCCAGAAAAAAAAAGTCCCAAGCCGCTCTCTCTCTTCTCAAATTAGAGAATAACCTAGAAACTATACTCGAGATCCGTCATACGCTTCTCTAACTCCACGATCTTTCTAGAATCCCAAGACAACCATGCATTCTCAAATTTAAAAAAGAAAAAAACGAAAAAGAAAAAACATAAATTGTGACGCCCCCAAAATAGGTATACAACACCCATTTCGAAAGTCAAAATACACATGAGTACGTAAACAACTACAACTTTATTAATACAACATAAAAAGCGTGAGTTTAAATACAAATATTGTCATCTAGACAATATCCACACTCAAATAAGTCCTCATTATAATTATTAATACACTATTTTTCTGGAATAGTGAGGAATACTAGAACCACTTCTAGAATCATCATTCCACACCCTTTAACTAGTACTTCATTACATTCTCGCCTCCCGAGAAGAAAAATGGAATAACAAGGAAAAGGGTGAGCTCAACTAGCCCAGTAAAGAACATTATGACTAAGATAATATAGAACAAATTATCGTTAGTCTTCAACAGAAAAAAATCTAATAGAATACAATAGACAACAAGTTTTAAATCAATATTCGCAGCGGAAATAATAATTCATAGAAGAGTTACGTAGAGAATGAAATCTATTATTATCTATGAATTTAAAAGTCCATCATCAATATTTTATCCCTGTAACATAAATCAATATATATCTGGAATCAAATATTCATCTTTACACTCTGAGCCAAAGATATTCACCGATTGGTCATATTTCATCTAAACACCTGTTCATCTTTGCATTACGGGCCAAAGATATTCAGCAGAAATCATTCATCTTTGCACTATAGGCCAAAGATATTCAGTTAGATCATCATTTAGGACTGAGGATGATGAAAAATATTTTAAGAAAAATGAATCCAGTGAAATAAAAGAACAAATATTAAAGATTCGTACTTTAAACAATCCAAGTTCAAAAATACTTCATAAATAACCAGAGTGGAGTAAAATTCAAGAATGAAGACCAAAACATAGATCCAATCAAAGATAGGAATCATAATGCACAATCTTGGACACGAAAAGAAAATTTTAATTTTACGTGAATAGTAATAAATGATAGATTTAATAGTCAGAGTATCGTGAATAAGTGCCATATACGTGAATAGTAACTCTCACACTAAAAGATAGAAATTTCACAAAAAAATTATCATGCTTCGTGAATAGTACTCGTGAATAGTAACTCGTGAATAGTAACTCATGAATAGTAATCCCGACATGAAAAAGTTCTAAATTTGATAAAAAGTTCCAACCAATATTTCGGCATAATGATATTGAAGAAATAATATCACTTACGAAGAAAATAACATCCCTTACCTCAAAAGGATAGTACTTCTGACTGGAATACTGGATATAGTGCTGAAAGAACTTGCACCGTATATCAATATTCAAAGTACTAAAATACTCACAAGAATACGATCAATATATCGAGAGAGAAAGAGAGAGAAGATTTCAGTTTCTGGTGTGATTTTTAATTCTAACCTAAGAACCCTATTTATAGGAAAATGCTTAGAACACCAAAGCAAAAAATTTAATAAAATAATAATATATTTTTCTTAATTTCCTTAGCACACCAAAGAATCTGATTTCAACCATTAACATGTGCCACTCAAATGGGAAAAATGTTTTTCTTAAAATATATAATAAAAACTTCCAAAAATCAATTATTTCGGAACTACGGAACTTCAATAATTTATAATAAATAGCCCTTTTATCAGAAAAATTCGAACCACATGTCTTTTCCATAGGAAATTTCATTATCTACAACTTTGCAGAAGAAAGTGTTTCCAAATTCCAAATAGAAATTGACCGAAATCCACAAACGGGCAATTTTACAGGCTATAATCAAATTTCAGTTAAGAAATAAGCCTACAGACATGTTTAACATGTTTTAAACAACTTTTGCAACAAAAATAGTCTTTCTCTTCATATACTCATATATCCCACATTCATTGTAAAAATATCATCATTATTATATTATAATAATATAATAAAATATTATTTTATCAGAAAAGATAAAATATCAATTTTCAACAATTGTCACTTTAAAAATTTTCTCCATCTATATCCATATAAAATAAATATTCTCCTCATCATATAAATCAATAATTAATTATTCACAAATAATATTACAGAATGATAATATCTGACAAACCGGTAGGTTCCTGAGAAGAGGGGCTTTCAATAAGGATTTCTCCTCACTCGGCATGCAATTAGATGACCAAACCTCTCCTTAGACAGAACTTTCTAGACATTGTCAATAATGTTATCTAATAATATTATTCAGATAATATGAATTATTGCTTCGATAATGGAAAATCTTGTGTAGTGATAATTATTGAAACAACAAGAATATAAAATATCAACGCAAAGAATTATTGAATCAATAAAATAAAATATCGAGCAGTAATTATCGTAACAATTATTGAGTAGTGCCTTTCTTACCTAAGAATCAATAATTGGTGCAATACTGCAAATATCTTCTTGGCAACAACGCCAGACATCACGTGTTTTAACCACCGGGTATTCAATAAGATAATCTGTAACAAGCTAGGCCATTATTTATAAACAACTTATACTTGTTGTTTTCTTCATCCAATCGCTTTCTATTTTGGGGGCCCACACAAGGTCATACCGCCGTCATTTAATATTCCACGACCAAACGAATATTCTCTGATAAAAATGAATATTTTATAACCACTTGTTTATTTGAAATATTTGCGCATTTTACCCATAACTAACTACATTAATCAAATCAACCCCTTACTATTTCAAAATAATAATTAGAGAAATTAAATCTTTATTTATAAAAAGTTGGGGTCTTACAACCTCCCCTCTTTATAAAATTTCGTCCTCGAAATTGATATACGTACCTGGTGTTTCGAAAAAATGAGGATACCTCACTTTCATTTCCGTTTCCAACTCCCAGGTCATTTCCTCAATAGCATGGTTTCTCCACAAAACTTTAACTTGTGGTATGACCTTCATGCGTAGGACAAGCTCCTTCCTATCCAAGATCTTGACATGTACCTCTTCGTACATTAAGTCTTCGGCTATCTCGTCCGGTTCTAACTCAATGACGTGGTTCGGGTCTTTCACATATTTACGAAGCACAGATATATGAAAAACATTATGAACACGAGACATACTTGGAGGTAACGCGAGTCTATAGGCCACATTTTCCTACTCGGTCAAGAATCTGAAATGGACCAATAAATCATGGATTGAGCTTTCCTCTCTTCCCAAATCTTGTAACTCCCTTCCATGGAGCCACACGCAACAATACATGATCCCCAATACTAAATTCCACGTCGATGAAGATTCGCATAACTCTTTTGTCGATCCTGTGCCATTTGTATACGTTGTCGAATCGTTTGGATCTTCTCTGTAGTCATTCGTACCAACTCTAGTTCCAACAACGTTGCTTCACCCACCTCATCCCAGCATACTAGAGAACGACACTTTCTTCCATACAACGCCTCGAATGGAGCCATGCCAATACTTGTTTGATAACTGTTGTTGTAGGAAAACTCCAACAATGGTAAGAACTTGTCCCAAATTCCCTTGAAGTCAAGGACACAGAGTCTTAATAGATCTTCAAGAGTTTGAATAGTCTTCTCTGATTGCCTGTCCGTTTGAGGATGGTATGCCGAACTGAACCGTAAATCCGTGCCCATAGCTTTTTACAAGCTAACCCAAAATCTTGAAGTAAATCTTGGGTCACGATCCAAAACTATTGATACTGGCATGTCATGCAACCTCACAATCTCATTTACGTACATACTAGCAAGACGTTCAAGGGAATAAGTCTCCCGTATCGGCAAGAAATGAGCAGACTTGGTTAATCTATCGACAATAACTCAAATAGCATTTATGCCTTGAGAAACCGTGGGAAGACCCGTAACGAAATCCATGGTAATATGTTTCCACTTCCATTTCGGAATCTCAAGTGGTTGCAATTGACTTTTTGGCACTTGATGCTCCGCCTTTACACGTTGATAAGTTAAAAACCTCGATATAAACTTCGCGATCTCTCTCTTCATATTGTTCCACCAACAATGTATGTCGAAGATCATGATACATTTTGGTACTCCCAGGATGGATTTCAAATAATGTATTGTGTGCCTCCATCATGATCTTGTACTTCAAATCAGAATCATTAGGAACACAAAGTCTGGAGTGGACTCGAAGTATTCCTTCTTCATCGATTCTTGCTTCTGGAATAGCACCTTCTTGCACTTTCTTCTTTATACGCGATCACCCAAGTTCGTGGCTTGAGCAACTTTAACTTTATCGATTAAAGTTGGTTCTATGCGTATACTTGACATCATCGCACTCGTTCCTGCATATGATCTTCTACTCAACGCGTCAGCTACCATGTTTGCTTTTCCAGGATGGTATTGAATAGTGTGGTCCTAATCTTTCGATTTCGAGCCAACGCGTCGTTCCGCATGTTGAGTTCTTTTTGAGTGAAGAAATATTTGAGGCTTTTATGGTGCAGAATATATCTCCACTTTCTCCCCATATAGATAGTGCCTCCGGATCTTTTAGCAAGAAAAATGATCGGGCCGCTAACTCTAGATTATGAGAAGATAATTCCTCTCATATTCTTTAAGTTGTCATGAGGCATAGGCTATGACTTTCCCACGTTGTACATGAGAACACATGCTAACCCTTACTCAAGCATCATCAGAGATAACAAATCCATCCGAACCAGATGGTATTGTCAAAACAGGTACCGAAATGAGTCTCCTCTTGAGATCTTCGAAGCTCTTCCCACATTCCTTGCTTCATTCGAATTTTGTATCTCTACGAGTCAGCTGCGTTAATTGTAAGACCCCAACTTTTTGAATAAAGATTAAATTTTCTCGAAATATATTTTTGAATATTATGGTGTTAATTTTATATAATGTTATAGTTGTGGGTAATATTTACAAATTTTGCAAAAGTCCCGATTGTTATATAATATTCGATTGGTGGGAATATTCGTACAACGACACAATCATTGGTGGACCTCATTAACGGAATTATTGTCGGATTGAGAAAACGACAAAAATACTTTATGAAAATAACGGCGGAAGTTTTACCGTTAATCGTTGAACTACCCATTAGTAAAGAAATCTGATGTCTGGCTGTGGTTGCATAGTAGCACACAATATTGATTATTGATGCTTACGTGAGAAGTCACTTCGATTATACTCAATTATTGCTACAATAATATCTTGATCATATCTCTATATTATTGATTCGATTATTGTCATAGATCATCTCGTGATAATATATTATTTTATTAAATCAATAATTGAGACGACAAAGTTATTCATATTATTAAATTAAAATATTTACAATGTCTAGAAGTTCACAAGAGAGAGGTTTGGTCACCTAATTGCGCGCCAATGGGGAGAAATCCTTATTGGAAAGCCCCCTCTTCCTCCAGAGCGACACGGTTGATAAATATTGTGAGTTATAATATTAATGATGAATGTTATTAAAATTGAAGTTGTGTTAGGAGTTGAATTTGGAGACGCGGACGTGAAATTTGAGTCCGGAACGATGAAATTAGTAAAAATAGTCTATAAACACAACATTTTCCAAAATTCAGTATTTGGTCAAAAAGTTGATGATTGACTTTTTCGGAAAAAGTCAAACTTCAAAATTTCAAAATTTATATTTTTTGATAAAAATATTTTCATTGTGTTGGAATTATTTGTGTTAGTGAAAATCGACAATTATTTTGATAATAATTGATGTCTGGAGGTTATATTGACCAATCGGATATTTAACCGGATAAATGAGCAATTGATTGCTATTATTTCACAGGATTATAACTATTTGTTCACATGTGTATACTATTGTTTCATATTCTTGTTACTATTAGGGGAGTTGGTGCAAGATTGATAATACTTGCATGACTAAGTTAAAAATGGAGGTATAGATGGAGGTATTATACTGTAATTCGTATTTTCACATGTCTAGAACTATTGATTCACACAATTTACTATTGAATCACATTATTTACTATTAGGGGAGGTGGTGCAAGTTTGATAATACTTCCATGACTAAATTAAAAATAAAGGAAAAGTTGGAGGTATTGTAAAGAAATTTTTCGAGCCCTAAAACGTGCAATTATCGAAATTATATTTTTCTATAAATAGAAGCTCATTCTTCCTTCATTTCTCACCAATTCACAAAAGCTTTAGAGCGATTATTATAGAGAGAAATTATAGAAAGAATAAGAGAAGTCTGATACCTCACTATTCCAGTATCCAGTTTTTCTAAAGGTAGGGAGTATTATTTCTTTCTTATCTATGAAGAGAACTTCTGTTATTCCATTCTTTATTATTCCATTGGAATAACCTGTATACGCGGGTTACCCTATACTTGGTGAAATTCTTCTGTTATTCCATTCTTTATCATTCTGTTGGAACATCCCACCATGCAATGCGTTTCTGGTGGGACCGGGTTCCATTATTTATCATTCGTTGAAACATCACATGCATGCGTTTACATGGGACTGGTTAAAATCTTTATTATTATTTTGGAATATCACATGCAGGCGCGTTTTCTTGGGACCGATTCCGTCTTTATTATTACGTTGGAATATCCACATGCATGCGTTTTTACTTGGGACCTAATTCCGTTATTTATTATTCTCGTTGGAATAACTGCGCATGCGCGTCTATCGCATGCTCGGTGATTTTTTTTTGTTATTCCATTCCTTGTTATACTCATTGGTTAAAGTTTTGACTTCTATACTCCATGAAATTAGTGGAATATCCTTGATATTAGCGCTTCATCCAAAGATCTTTTCATGGAAATATTCTTTCCGAGCATTCTTGAATTTTACTCTACAAAGCAGTATCATGTTGACAATTTGGACATTATTAATTTCTGTATAAATTAATTCTTGAACTTTTTTTATTGAATTCTTATATCATTGTCATCATCTCAAGTTTATATTTTGTTGAAAGTCATCTGTGGCCTATAGTGCATAGATGGACTTGGTATGATTATGACCGAGTGGATTATTCTTGTAATCATGGCCGTAATATTACAAATGATGTGGTAAAAGTCCTCATTGGGCGCGTAGTGCATTGATGGACGAGTTGTTGGCATGATCATGACCATTATTGAATACACAAATATTCTTGGCCCGTAGTGCATGGATAATTGTGGTCGTGATACTAAAGAATATCCTTGGTAGTAGTGCGGGGATGATTCGATTATGTGGATTATTTATTGTCGAGTCCCAAATGATAAAAGTGATGAAAACCTTTTAAATCATAAAAGATAGTAGATTTTATTCTCTACTTGACTTTTTTAATGGATTGCTTGTTACCGCAGATTAAACACGATGGTTGTTATATTGTATCGGTTTAACATTGTTGAAGGCTAACGATAATATATTATGCATTATCTTAGTCATAATATTTCCTCTTTGGGATAGTTGAGCTCACCCTTTTACTTTTATTGTTTCTTCGTGAAATGAGAACGTAGTAAGGACTAGTCGAGAGCGGAGTGACGGACCGGATGATAGCATTAATAGTCCTCACTATTCGGTGAAATAGTGGAAAATAAATGTAATAATATTGAATTTGAGTTTGAATATTGTCTAGACGACAATATTTGTATTAAAACTCAAACTTATGTTTTTTGTCGTACTTTTACATGACAGCTTGTATAATTAAGTTGTATTTGTATTACGTATTCATGTATTTGATTTAATTCGAGAATAGGTGATGTATACCTATTTTTGGGGCGCGCGGTTAATGGTATCAAAGCTTAGGATATGATCCCCGGCTAAGATGTGAGACTAGAACTAGGAGGGGAGAGACGGGGAATTCATTCGCTAGTATGACCTACCTAATTTTTTTGGTATTTAATTGGTTGGTCAGAGTATAGAGATAAATGTTGCATGTCAATTAACCCTTGTTTTGTGGCAGTATTTGAAAATGGCATCCGAGAATATTGAGAATAGCAATGGGGCACAAGAGACCGTTAAGTCTCCACATATCAACAATCAGAATAATGTGCATCAGAAAGGCGACAATCCTCATGCAAACAACAACACTGACCAATGATGAACGATGGAATGTTCAGAGGCTTTATGCAATTCATGCAACATCAAGCGAAAGCTCTCCATCCAAAATGTAGGTGGAAACATCGAAACTCTCGGACGGTTATTCTGCTAAAGTTCAAGGAGGGACCACCGGAGTTTATTGGAGAGCCAAAACCACTTAAGGTGAAGCATGGATAAAGCAGATCACCAAGATATTTGATGTCTTGGGATGTTCAAGAGCAAAGGTTCCTTCGCCACCTTCATGTTGCGTGAAGAGGCGATTCTTTGGTGGGAATCAGAAACGTACCTGGCGACGACTTTCAAGATGTCTTGGGAGAAGTTCAAGAGCTATTCAACGACAAGTACTTTCCGAAAGTATTCGTCATCACATGAAGGAGTTGGAGTTTATCAAGTTGGAACAAAACAATATGACCGTGTCGCAATACGAGGCTAAATTTGCGGAGTTATCCTGTTTTGCATCCCATTTGGTCGATAATGAGGAGCGAATGACGCTTGAATGTTTTTAAGAGGTTTGAAACCGAGAGATACGTCAATATCTTATTTCTCATAAACTATGTTTATACTCGGATGTTGTAAATAGGGCTCGATTATTAGAATACGAACGCAGTCAACCTTAACTAAGAGAAAGCGGTAAACAACGGAAAATACTAATGGTAACAACCATCGAAAACGGTGACAACAAGCGTGGAGGAATCAATGGCCGTAAATAGTAACTACTTTTGTGGTAATCATAGCCAAGACAATAAGAATGGACATTTCAAGAAGAGGAGATTCAACAATGATGGAAAGACGTCAGCACCAACACCCGTTGTCAAAGAAGGAGAACGACCACCTATCATATGCTTCAAATACAGAGGGGAGGGACACATCAGTCCAAATTGCGCGATGCCGTCCAAAACATGTTATAATTGTGGAAGGGAAGGTCACTTAGCTCGATTTTGTCGTTCACCGAAAACAAGTTTAGCTAGTATGGAGGCACCAAAGGCCGTCCCAAAAAAGTCAAAGCCGGTAGTGCAAGGGAGAGCGTTTGTTGTGACCTCCCAGAAAGCAAGGAACCCGAACGAGGTTATCACGGGTAAGCTTATCATAAACTCTAGTGAAGTCTATACCTTATTTGATACCGGTTCTACCCATTCTTTTATTTCTCCTACTTGCGCTCAACGTTTAAATTTGACTCCGGAGAAATTAGACTTTGACTTATCTGTTGAAACTCCATTAGGAGAAACCTTCATTACATCCACTATTTATAAGTCTTGTTTGATTCAAATCGGTAACTGCACATTACCTGTTGATCTTATCTCCTTAAAAATACTTGCATTTTACGTGATTCTAGGGATTGATTGGTTAACTACTCATCATGCTAAAATTGATTGTTTTCGTAAGGTTGTTAGCTTTCATATTCCTAATAAACCTATTATGTGAATTCAAGCGACCAAACCATTAAAATCAATCACGGTCATCTCAAGCCATAAAGCTATTCGTTTATTAAAAAACGGATGTCAAGCTTTCTTAGCTCATGTCACGGATTTAAACAAAAATACGTTAGATTTGAAGGATATTTCTCTTGTTAATAAATTTCCTGACGTATTTCCTGAAGAACTTCCTGGCCTACCCCCAGAGCATGAAGTTGAATTTTGTATCGAACTTGAACCCGGTACAAAACCCATTTCCAAAGCTCCATATCGAATGGCTCCTATTGAACTTCAGGATTTAAAGACCCAATTACAGGAATTGTTAGACATTGGTTTAATTCATCCTAGCACGTCTCTTTGGGGTGCTCCTGTTCTATTCGTGAAGAAGAAAGATGGGAGTATGCGAATTTGTATTGATTATCGGGAGTTAAATCATGTCACCATCAAAAATAGGTACCCATTACCACGTATTGATGACCTGTTTGAACAGTTACAAGGAGCATAATTTTTTTCAAAGATCGATCTTCGCTTCGGATATCATCAAGGTTAAAAGCGTGGATATTCAAAGGCGCCTTCAGAACTCGATACGGGCATTATGAATTCTTAGTCATGTCTTTTGGATTTTAATGCTCCTGCTGCCTTCAAGGATATGATGAATTGAGTATTCAAGGAATATTTGGATCATTTTGTGGTCGTCTTTATTGATGACATCCTCATATATTCCAAAAGTCGTGAAGATCATGAGCAACACTTGAGGCTGATACTCCAAAAGCTTCGTGAAAACAAGCTATATGCCAAGTTGAAGAAATGTGAGTTCTGGCTTGAGGAAGTTGCATTCCTTGGGCACGTGATATCAAGTCATGGAATATCTGTTGACCAAAGAAAGATTGAAGCTATTCATTAGGAGCAACCTAAATCGATGATCAAGTAACGTAGCTTTCTCGAATTATTTGGTTATTATCGGAGATTCGTTGAAGGATTTTCTCGAATCGCTACTCCATTAACTCAGCTGACTCGAAAAGATACAAAGTTCGGTTGGAGTGAGGAATGTGAGAAGAGTTTTCAAGAACTCAAGAGGAGACTCATTTAAGCACCTGTTCTGACAATACCATCTGGCTCGGAGGGATTTGTCATCTATAGTGATGCTTCGGGCAAAGGGTTAGGATGTGTTCTCATGCAACATGGGAAAGTCATAGCTTTATGCCTCACGACAACTCAAAGAATATGAGAGGAATTACCTACTCATGAACTAGAGTTAGCGGTATGGCTTTTTAAGCGCTTAAGATTTGGAGGCGAGACGTATATAGAGAAGGTGGAGATCTACGGATCATAAAAGCCTCAAATATTTCTTCACCCAAAAGGAACTCAACATGCGACAACGACGTTGGCTTGAACTATTGAAAGATTATGATTATACCATCCAATACCATCTCGAAAAGCAAACGTGGTAAATGACGACCGAGTAGAAGATCATAAGCGGCACGAAAGTGCAATATTGTCAACGCAAAGGCCCATTTGTATGACTTGCAAAGGATGGAGTTAGAGATAAAGACTCAGGACCCACGTGATGATGGCAAACATACGAGTAGAACCGACTTTAATTAATAAAGTTAAAGTTGCTCAAATAATGATCCGAAATGATGCATTATGAGGAAGAAAGTGCAAGAAGGTGCTTATCTTGGAAGCAAGAATCGATGAAGAAGGAATACTTGAGTCAACTCTGGACTTTATGTTCTAATGAATACGATTTAAAAGTATAAAATCATGATGGAGGTGCAAAACACACCGTTTGCAATCCATCCTGGGAGTACCAAAATGTATCGTGATCTTTGTCATACATTTTGGTGGAGCAATATGAAGAGAGAGATAGCACTATTTATCTCAAGGTGTCTAATTTGTCAACGAGTTAAAGCAGAGCATCAAGTACCAAAAGGTCCATTGCAACCACTTGAAATTCCAGAATGGAAGTGGGAGCACATTACTATGGATTTCGTTACTGGTCTTCCCAAGGTTTCTCAAGGCATAGATGCAATTTGGGTCATTGTTGATAGATTGACCAAGTCTGCTCATTTCCTACCTATACGAGAAACTTATACACTTGAACGTCTTGCTCGTATGTACATAAACGAGATTGTAAGACTTCATGGTATGCCAGTATCCATAGTTTCTGATAGAGACTCAAGATTCACTTCAAGATTTTGGGTTAGTTTGCAAAAAGCTATGGGCACGGATTTACGATTTAGCTCGGCATATCATCCTCGACATTTGGCAAGTAATGAGCGAGACCATTCAAAATCTTGAAGATCTATTAAGACTCTGTGTACTTGACTTAAAGGGAAGTTGGGATAAGTTTCTACCATTGGTGGAGTTTTCCTACAACAACAGTTATCCAGCAAGTATTGGTATGACTACATTTGAGGCGTTGTATGGAAGAAAGTGTCGTTCTCAAGTATGCTGGGATGAGGTGGGTGAAGCAACGTTGTTAGGACCGGAGTTGGTACGTATGACTACGGAAAAGATTCAAACGATCCGACAACGTATAAAAACCTCACAAGATCGACAAAAGAGTTATGCTGATCTTCATCGAAAGGACATAGAATTCGATATTGGAGATCATGTGTTGTTACGTGTTGCTCCATGGAAAAGAGTTACAAGATTTGGAAAGAGAAGAAAGCTTAACCCTCGATTCATTGGCCCATTTTAATCCTCTACGAGTAGGAGCGTGGCGATAGACTGCTTTTACCATTTATGTATGTCTCGTGTTCATAACGTTTTTCACATATCTATGTTACATAAATATGTGAAAGACCCGAACCACATTATTGAATTAGAACCAGACGAGATAGAGGAAGATTTAACATATGAAGAGTTACCTGTTAAAATCTTGGATAAAAAGGATCATATTCTACGCTCCAAGGTTATACCTCAAGTCAAAGTTTTATGGAGAAACCACGATGTGGAAGAAATGACCTGGGAGTTAGACTCTGAGATAAAATCAAGATATCCTTACCTCTTGAACATACCAGGTACGCACCCTAATTTTGAGGACGAAATTTCATAAGAATGGAGGTTGTAAGACCTCAACTTTTTGAATAAAGATTAAATTTTCTCGAAATATATTTTTGAATATTATGGTGTGGATTTGATATAATGTTATAGTTGTGGGTAATATTTACAAATTTTGCAAAGTACGCAACTTGTTATATAATATTCGATTGGTGGGGAATATTCGCTTTTAACAGGGAATATTCGTGACAACTAAGACACTCATTGGTGGACCCCACTGGCCAAGAATTATTATAGAATTGAAAAAAACAAAAAATACTTTATGAAAATAATTGGCGGAAGTTTTACTGATTAGCTGTTGAACTACCTAAGTAGTAAAAGAAATGCGATGTCGCATGGTTGCATAGTAGCACACGGTATTGATTATTGATGCTTACGTGAGAAGTCACACCGCTTATACTCAATTATTGCTACAAAGAATTGATGCATCATATCTCTCATATTATTGATTCGATTATTGTCATAGTATCATCTTCATAATATATTATTTTATTAAATCAATAATTGAGACGACAAAGTTATTCATATTATTAAATTGCAATATTTACAATGTGTAGAAGTTACATCGAAGAGATTTGGTCACCTAATCGCGGCATGATAGGAGAAATCCTTATTAGAAAGCCTCCTCTTTCCAAGGAGCGACACGGTTGATAAATATTGTGAGTTATAATATTAATGATGAATGTTATTAAAATTGAAGTTGTGTTCGGAGTTGAATTTGGAGACGCGGACGTGATATTTGAGTCCGGAACGATAAAATTAGTAAAAATAGTCTATAAACACAACATTTTCCAGAATTCACTATTTGGTCAAAAAGTCAACAGTTGACTTTTTTGAGAAAAGTCAAACTTCAAATTTTCAAAATTTATATTTTTGATAAAAATGGTTTCATTGTGTTGGAATTATTTGTGTTAGTGAAAATCGATAATTATTTCGATAATAATTGATGTCTGGAGGTTATATTGACCAATCGGGTATTTAACCGGATAAATGAGCAATTGATTGCTATTATTTCACAGGATTATAACTATTTGTTCACATGTGTATACTATTATTTCACATTCTTGTCACTATTAGGGGAGTTGATGCAAGATTGATAATACTTGCATGACTAAGTTAAAAATAGAGGTATAGATGGAGGTACTATACTGTAATTCATATTTTCATATATCTAGAACTATTGATTCACATAATTTACTATTGAATCATATTATTTACTATTAGGGGAGGTGGTGCAAGTTTGATAATACTTCTATGACTAAATTAAAAATAAAGGAAAAGTTGGAGGTATTGTATTGAAATTTTTCGAGCCCCAAAACGTGCAATTATCGAAACTATATTTTTCTATAAATAAAAGCTCATTCTTCCTTCATTTCTCACCAATTCACAAAAGCTTTAGAGCGATTATTATAGAGAGAAATTATAGAAAGAATAAGAGAAGTCTGCTACCTCACTATTCCAGTATCCAATTTTTCTAAAGGTAGGGAGTATTATTTCTTTCTTATCTATTAAGAGAACTTCTGTTATTTCATTCTTTATTATTCTATTGGAATAACAGATACGCAAGCTACCCTATACTTGGTGAAATTCTTACATTATTCCATTCTTTATCATTACATTGGAACATCCGCATGCATGCGTTTACGTGGGACCGGGTTCCATTATTTATCATTCTGTTGGAACATCCTCAGATGTAATGCGTTCTACTCATGGGACTGGTTCCGTCTTTATTATTACATTGAAATATCCTCGCATCATGCGTTTTACGTACGGACCGATAAAATCTTTATTATTACATTGGAATATCACATGCTCATGCGTTTCTGTGGGACCTAATTCCGTTATTTATTATTACATTGGAATAACTTTTGTATATGCGGATCTATCGCATGCCCGGTGATTTTTTTGTTATTCCATTCCTTGTTATACTCGGTTGGTTAAAGTTTTGACTTCTATACTCCATGAAATTAGTGGAATATCCTTGATATTAGCGCTTCATCCAGTATCTTTTCATGGAAATATTCTTACGAGCATTCTTGAATTTTACTCTACAAAGCAAGATTCATGTTGACAATTTGGACATTATTAATTTACGATAAATTAATTCTTGAACTTTTTTTATTGAATTCTTATATCATTGTCATCATCTCAAGTTTATATTTTGTTGAAAGTCATCTGTGGCCTATAGTGCATAGATGGACTTGGTATGATTATGACCAGGGATTATTCGGTGTAATCATGACCGTAATATTACAAATGATGTGGTAAAAGTCCTCATTGGCCCGTAGTGCATTGATGGGATGATTGTTGGCATGATCATGACCATTATTGAATACACAAATATTCTTGGCCCGTAGTGCATGGATAATTGTGGTCGTGATACTAAAGAATATCCTTGGGTCAGTAGTGCGGGGATGATTCGATTATGTGGATTATTTATTGTTGAGTCCCAATGATAAAAGTGATGAAAACCTTTTAAATCATAAAAGATAGTAGATTTTATTCTCTACTTGACTTTTTAATGGATTGCTTGTTAATTCATAGATTAAACTTGATGGTTGTTATATTGTATCGGTTTAACAACTGTTGAAGGCTAACGATAATATATTATGCATTATCTTAGTCATAATATTTCCTCTTTGGGATAGTTGAGCTCACCCTTTTACTTTTATTGTTCTCTTGAGAAAATGAGAACGTAGCGAGGGACTAGTCTGGGGAGCGAGTGCCGGACGGATGATAACATTAGTAGTCCTCACTATTCAGTGAAATAGTGGAAAATAAATGTAATAATATTGAATTTGAGTTTGAATATTGTCTAGACGACAATATTTGTATTAAAACTCACAGCTTATGTTTTGTCGTACTTTACATGATAGTTGTATAATTAAGTTGTATTTGTATTTTGTACCGTGTATTTGACGACTCAGAATAGGTGATGTATACCTATTTTGGGGGCATCACATTAATGGTATAGCGATTCGAGAATATCCTTCAACGAATCTCCGATAATAACCAACTAAGCCTAGAAAGCTACATATTTTGATTACCGACTTAGGTTGCTCTCAACTGTGACTCATATCCCAACCTTGGATAGCACGTCACAATGACACCTATCAGTTTACTATCGCACGAATATGGCGTCCCCTACGAAGAGTCTGGATTCGGTGCATTCCACAAAAGAAGTCACCAGATAGAGGCTCGGTTATCAACTTCTATAGTTGGGTTTTTAACTCCTGAAGTTCAATAGGTGCCATTCGATATGAGATTTTAGAAATGGGTTTTGTACCGGGTTCAAAGTCGATACAAAATTCAATATCACGCTATGGGAGTAGGCCAGGAAATTTTTCAGGAAATACGTCAGGAAATTTACTAACAACAGAAATATCATTCAAATCGGCGTATTTTGTTCAAGTCCATAACATGGCTAAGAAAGCTTGACATCCGTTTTTCAATAAACGAATGACTTTACGGCTTGATATGAAAGAGTTTGACTTCAATGGTTTGGTTGCTTAAATTTGAATAACAGGTTGCTTAGGAATATGAAAACTAACAACCTTACAAAAGCAATCAATTTGTCATGATGAGTAGTTAACCAATTAATCCCTAAAATCGCGTCAAATGTAAGTATCTTTATAGAGATAAGGTCAACAGGTAATGTGATGGTGCGAACTTGGATCAAACAAGATTTATAAACAGTGGATGTGATGAAAGTTTCTCCTAACTGAGTTTACACAGATAAATCAAAGTCTAATTTCTCCGGAGTCAAGTTTAAACGTTGAGCACAAGAAGGAGAAATAAATGAATGGGTAGAACCGGTATCTAATAAGGTATAAACTTTGCAAGAATTTATAATGAACTAACACGTGATACCTTCGTTCAAGTTCCTCACGTTTTGGGCAGTCACAACAAACGCTCTTCCAGGAATCGTTGACTTTGACTTGTTCGTATCCGCCTCTGGTGCCACTGTCCCAACTGGACTTAACTTTGCTATAGAGTACATTCCACCCGTCATTGCTTCGTCGAATTCCTGATCCATGATTTCAATCATTACTCTCCGATCCATATCGAATTGGGGTTGACTGGCTCTGCGTGGGTAATTCCGAACTCGATGTTGGATTCTCCCAATTGCTGTCCAAAAAGAGAAATCCATTTCATCTATTTTGGCCTTATTGGATCGGACGTCTTTTTCTACAATATCAACGTGTCGTGTAGCTTTTACCCATGCATCCTCCATTCTCATTCATTTTGTTACTTCTTCTTTCATCAGAACTTTGATCATAGTATTCTCAGATTCCAGCTCTAATATCTTATACTCTGCCAAAGAGTGCTTCTATTCAAGCATCGTACATCGGGTAACACAATTTAGAATTGTTGCATCTCTTTGCTCCACTTAATCACTTGCCGCTCTTCAAATTGACTTCTTCTAACTCATGAATACGATTTTGTAATTCTAAATTTCGACCATAAAATTCTTCTAATAAATTCTCCTCAGGTTCCTCTTCTTCCTCTTTTTCCTCACTCTCAGCTACTACCTCTGCGACTATCTCGGGTGCAACTATTAATTCTTCACTCACCACATGGATATCTCTAATTCTTTCTTCGCCTGACATCACATTATCTTGGTTGGCGATTAGAACTTTCTCCACAGTCTCATTCACTCCATTGTTAATATTCTTAGTCGACATTCTCAAATACTGTCATAAAATAAGGGTTAATTTAATACCCCTATATTATGACCGACCAACAAATAAGCTTAGGTAGGACACACTAGCGAAGGATTTACTCGTCTCTCCCCTCCTAGTTCTATTCCCCGATCTCCGACAGAGATCATATCTCTAAGCTCTGATACCAACTGTGAAGCCCCCAAGATAGGTATACAACACCCATTCTGAGTCGTCAAAATACATGGTACAGAAACAATTACAACTTTATTAATACAACATAAAAACTGTGAGTTTAAATACAAATATTGTCATCTAGACAATATCCACACTCAAATAAGTCTTCATTACAATTATTAATACACTATTTTTACAGAATAGTGAGGACTACTAGAACCACTTCTAGAATCATCATTCCACACCCTGACTAGTACTCGCTACATTCTCGCCTCCTGAGAAGAAAAATGGAACAACAAGGAAAATGGTGAGCTCAACTAGCCCAGTAAAGAACATTATGACTAAGATAATATAGAACAAATTATCGTTAGTCTTCAACAGGGAAAAATCTAATAGAATACAATAGACAACAAGTTTTAAATCAATATTCGTGATGAAACAATAATTCATGTAAGAGTTACGTAGAGAATGAAATCTACTATTATCTATGAATTTAAAAGTCCATCATCAATATTTTATCCCTGTAACATAAATTAATATATATCTGGAATCAAATATTCATCTTTGCACTACAGTCCAAAGATATTCACCAGTTGGTCATGTTCATCTAAACACCTGTTCATCTTTGCACTACGGGCCAAAAGATATTCAGCAGAAATCATTCATCTTTTCACTACAGGCCAAAGATATTCAGTTAGATCATCATTTAGGACTCAGGATGATGAAAAATATTTTAAAGAAAACAAATCCAGTGAAATAAAAGAACAAATATTAAGGATTCAAACTTTAAACAATCCAAGTTCAAAAATACTTCATAAATAACCAGAGTGGAGTAAAATTCAAGAATGAAGACCAAAACATAGATCCAATCAAAGATAGGAATCATAACAGATAATCTTGGACACAGAAAAGAAAATTTTAATTTTTCTGTGAATAGTGTCGTATTCGTGAATAGTGCCGTATACGTGAATAGTGCCGTATACGTGAATAGTAACTCTGACACTAAAAGATAGAAATTTCACAAAAAAAATTGTCATGCTTCGTGAATAGTACTTATGAATAGTAACTCGTGAATAGTAACTCATGAATAGTAACCCCTACATGAAAAAATTTCAAAGTACTGAAAGAACTTGCACCGTATAGCAATACTCAAAGTACTAAAATACTCACAAGAATACGATCAATATATCGAGAGAGAAAGATAGAGAAGATTTCAGTTTCTGGTGTGATTTTCAATTCTAACCTAAACACCTTATTTATAGAAAAATGCTTAGAACATCAAAGCAGAAAATTTAATAAAATAATAATATATTTTTCTTAATTTCCTTAGCACACCAAAGAATCTGATTTCAACCATTAACATGTGTCACTCAAATGGGAAAAATGTTTTTCTTAAAATATATAATAAAAACTTCCGAAAATCAATTATTTCGGAACTACGGAACTTCAATAATTCATAATAAATAACCTTTTTATCAAAAAAATTCGAACCACGTGTCTTTTCCATAGGAAATTTCATTATCTACAACTTTACAGAAGAAAGTTTTTCCAAATTCCAAACAGAAATTGACCGAAATCCATAAACGAGCGATTTTACATGCTATAATCAAATTTCAGTCAAGAAATGAGCCTACAGACATGTTTAACATGTTTTAAACAACTTTTACAACAAAAATATTTTTTCTCCTTATATACTCATATATCCCACATTCATTGTAAAAATATCATCATTATTATATTATAATAATATAATAAAATATTATTTTATCAGAAAAGATAAAATATCGATTGTCAACAATTGTCACTTTAAAAATTTTCTCCATCTATATCCACATAAAATGAATATTCTCCTCATCATATAAATCAATAATTAATTATTCACAAATAATATTATGTAATCACAATACCAATAACGTGCAGGTTCACAGAGGAAGAGGGGCTTTCAATAAGGATTTCTCTCCTTACTCGGCGCAATTAGGTGACCAAACCTCTCCTTAGACAGAACTTTCTAGACATTACCAATAATGTTATCTAATAATATTATTAAAATAATATGAATTATTGCTTCGATAATGGAAAATACTGTGTAGTGACAATTATTGAAACAACAGTAATATAAAATATCAACGCAGCAATTATTGAATCAATAAAATAAAAATACTGAACAGTAACTACTCTAACAATTATTGAGTAGTGCCTTCTTACGTAAGAATCAATAATTGGTGCAATAACATGTATTCTTTGTGCAACAACGACATCGTGTTTTAACATAGGGTATTTCAACAAGATAATAACAGTAATAATTGCGGCAAGATTATTTATAAACAACTTATCTTTGTCGTTTTCTTCATCCAATCGCTTTTCAGTTATGGGGCCCACACAAGGCAATTACTTGATAGCAAAAGAATATTCCACGACCAAACGAATATTCTCCGATAAAAATGAATATTTTATAACCACTTGCTTATTTGAAATATTTGCGCATTTTACCCATAACTAACCACATTAATCAAATCAACCCCTTACTATTTCAAAATAATAATTAGAGAAATTAAATCTTTATTTATAAAAAATTGGGGTCTTACATAAATGGTTTCGATTACTCAGTACCTCAGATCGACAATACAAGGGTGTGATTTTAATTTGGTGGAATTTTTTTTTTGTTGGTGTGATGTTGATGATGGCGGTACCGAGCATGGGTGATGCGGTCATGATGGAAGTGAGATGGAGGAAGATGAAACCCACCATGTAAATTTCCCCTGAATACAGTGGGTGGGGTACGAAATAACCGGCGCCGGCGATTGGATTTTGTGAGAAATTAGATTTTTTTGGATTGAAGTTGGCCATTTTCTGTGAGTGATGATCGATTTCTTCTGTGAGTGAATAACTTTGATCGAAGTTGGGGGATGAGGGATTTGATCCGTATCTATTTGTTTTATTTAGTCTTTTGTTGTTTTTAATTGGTATTAATATTTAATATAAGGTAATTTGACAATTGTATCCCTTAATGTATAATAAATGTTTAATCAAAAATTAAAATATTCTTTTTTTTGTTACACATCAGCTTAACTCTGACCCACCCAAACGGCCGTCGCCCAATTTCGACATGGCGGAATCTAACTGAATGG
Organism: Panax ginseng; assembly: GCA_020205605.1. Lineage (NCBI taxonomy): Eukaryota > Viridiplantae > Streptophyta > Magnoliopsida > Apiales > Araliaceae > Panax > Panax ginseng. The sequence continues at coordinate 5,852,281 of CM035146.1, forward strand.
AAGTGAAAAAAATTAATAGTTCAATCATCTAATTGACAAAATTGAAAGGTGGATCACTGAAGTGGAATATGGTCCATAGTTTAGGATAGTAATTTATATTTAAGCCTTTTAATTATAATCTGTATAATAAAAGTATTTTTGATATTTTAAATTTGTTTATGAATAATAATTATAAACACAAATTATATACAAAAAATTGTATACACATTATAATAATAAAAAAAAAAAGATCTATTATTAAATTTTTTTATACATTTTTATTGATATGTAATACATGAGTTCTACACTTCTACTATTGGTATAAGTTGCGCACATGAAATTATTATTTACTTATTTTAATCCTTTACATACGCTAGTAATTTTTTTAAAATTTTATTATAAAAAATTAAAGATAAAAAAGAAGGTGATAGACACATCATATAATTGCATGAAAATTATTACGATATAATTTTGGAAACTGTTAAATTCACAACATTTTTTATTATTTTCATAACAAAAGTGTTGCTATAGATTTTATAGCGACGATTTTCACTGTTACTATACATTTACAGCGATATTTTTGTTGTAAAAATAATAAAACGTGTTATGGATTTAACAATTTCTTATAATTTTATATAATTAAATACAGGTTCATGTTATGTGTAAAAAAATATTTTATAAATTTTAAAAATAATATTATTAGGGAAGATAATTCACACAAGAACGTTATATTAGATGCCACTACCCTCAAAAATAAAATACTACTCCCTCCGTCCCATGATAAAAGTATTTATTATTATTTTAGTTTGTTTCAAGATAAATGTCTACTTATTTTAAATGATCTAATTTTTATAATAATTTACTTATAATACCATTATTATTAATTGTTATATTTATATTCTCTATGCATATTTATGAATCATCACTAATAATGTACAAAAATATATATAATTAAATAAAAAATTAAATATAAATAATTTTGTCATTTTATTCTATTTTTTAATATACGTAAAAAGTAAAAAGTCAAACCATGACTTTTATACCGGTACTCCATAAAAACTTTCCTAATATTGCATGGCTCGTCTCTCTCTCACTCGTCAGTCTTTCCTGCTCTCTCTATATATACACATCTCTTGCTAAATCTCGAAAAAAAAAATCCCAGAAAGAATCATAATCATAATCCTAACCCAATTTCTTTTTCTATAATTTTAATTTAGAGTGTTTATTAAGTAATAATTAAAATTCCAAAAATTTAGGACTTTCATTATAAAACCCAACTACAAAACCCGTTATCAAAACCCTTTCGATTCTGTGGCTGCTCCAATTTCTCTTCTTTTCTTTTCTCCGCAGTTTCTTTAGTCGAATTCTTGATCGTCGTTTCGATGGAGCAAAGAATCGGCAACACACAACAAAACCACCCACATTATTATCGTACGGAAACCTCGTTGATTCCCACATCTAATTACAACAATGGCCGCAGCTTATTCGTATACCCAGTCTGCAATCTCAACTCGCCGGACAGGCAAAATTTGTTTTATCTTCCGATCCCTGATCAAAACCTAGAGGCCGCCTTTTCTAACCTCAATCTCTCACCGGCGCCGTCCCTTCTCCCTGTCAGTCTCGATCCTGATTTCGGCGGCGAGGGTTTGTTGTATGACGCTCCGCAGCGGCAGCAGCAAAGTAGTAGTGACAATGTGAGTTTGAGGAGTTTAAGGTTTCAGAACGGCCAAATGGGTTCCGGGGTGGGCCCACGAAATCCGACAGTGGGCCCGGAGGGTTTTGTGTTGAATAGTCCTCCGACGGCGGCGGCTCTGGTTAGGAATTTACGGCGGTATGGAGATGGTCAGAACTTGGCATCTGGGATATGTGATTTTGATTACTTGGACTGCAAGAAACAAAGCCCATCAAGTTATTCCTGTCCTCAATCCCTGTTCCCAATTCCATGTTCTAACCAAAATACTAATAATATCTCAGTCGATTTTGGTCGGTTAAAAAATCAGTTGTCCCAAACCATTGATTTTGGTCGTTTAAATAATCAAGTGAATTTCTTGACTTTGAATGATTTGAAGGGGAGGCTTGTTTCTTTAGCTAAGGACCAATATTGGTCTCGAATTTTGCAAGACAAATTCTTGGAACCAAGCCAAGAAGAAATTGAGATGGTTATATCAGAGGTCATTGATTATATTGGTGATCTGATGAAAAACCAATTTGGAAATTATCTTGTTCAGAAGCTAATTGCTATATGTAATGAGGATCAGAGGACTAGAATTATTTTATCAGTTACCAAGACTGCCTCACAACTCATTAGCATCTGCCTTAACCCACATGGGTAAGATTATTTATTTATTTATACTTGGGTCCGTTATTTTATTTCAGAAGATTAATTCTTTGTACTAATGTGTAAATAACTTATTCTTACAGGACTCGAGCAGTACAAAAATTGTTGGAGAATGTTAGTCGCCCTCAGCAAGTTTTCTTGCTAATGGCAGCTATAAGCCCTGGTGCGGCGACAATGGCCAATGATCAGAATGGTCATCATGTGATCCAGTATTGCGTGAAACATTTTTCTACTGAAGACAACATGGTATAATTACATGATAATTATATTATGCATGATTTTTGAAAAATAATATCCTGCTAAGAATATGTAAGAGGCTGGAATTTTAATTATTTTTTGTGTGTAGATTAGTGTTAACGAATATTATGTTGCAGCATTGTATTGGCTTATATGTTGTGCCTTTTTCTTTAAATGGACAACCCTTCTGATGGTTTATTTAGTGCTTAAATCTGGAACCTTTAACTACTTATTAGACTATATCTGTTTGTAGCTTATAAGTTTTAAGAAAATTCACTGTTTTCATTTCTTTTGGTAGCTACTGACATCTTTCATAAAGATGATCGAACTTATAACTGAAAACTTATCATTTCATAACGGTATGTAAATTTTCTTTTGCAATCAGTTCTAGAAAAATTTTCTGCCTCCACTGTAGTTTACATAACAAAAGAAAATTTATTGTATTTTTTGTTGCCAAAAGAACCTAGCTAGTTGTCTAGAATCTTTAGCACCTGAGCTAGTTGAATTGGGATGTTTTTTCATCCTTTTCGTACAAAAGTAAATCCAGTTTATTAGTTCCACAAGCCATAAGTTGTGTATGTGCCTACAATTTTTCATAATACTAGTTTAAAAATCGTCTTTATGCATTTTCCAATTCGTTGGCTATTAACAGACCGCAGGTATAAAATAGGGGTCCTAGAGTACCAGATGCCAAAGAAGTTTTTTCAGTTATTTATATTAATCCATCTAATACGCGTAAATGTATGAGTGAAGGTTAGTTTATGGAACTATGGTGGAAGTAACGTGCTCTAGTTAAATCCTTTCCACAGTTGCAGATGTACCATCCTAACATTTTCTTTTATTATTATGCTTTTTTACTTTGTTGTCATTAATAAGTTGCAAATTTCTTCAAATTGTCTTCTGTCTTGTTCTAAGGTGTGTCTGATGCAGTACATTATGAAATCTAAATATGCTGTCTATGCTAAAGAATATTTTTTAAGATAAGTCATTCTTAGTAAGAAATTTGAACATCTCGCACTGACTTGCAGCTATGTTTTTGTAAGTAGTACTAGATTCTCACTAAAATTCATTTCACCTTTTCTTTCTTAAGAGGTGTTCTTCTGAAGTTGATTATATTATCTGTTATGATTCCATGTGAGTTGGCATCGTCCCACAATAGTGTTCAATTGTGAAGCCGGCTCATTCCACATATTATGCTTTACGAATTGCTATTTTTAAAGGAAATATTCTATTTCCAGAAAGTCTCTTACACATGAAAAGTAGATGGCTTCCACACATGCGAGAGCAGACCTTTTTGAACGAGCTAAACAATTTGTGAAAATAGTCATCACCTATATTAATTGTTTTTTTTGCACTCATGATTCTGCAGTGTCTTATACTCCCTCCCCTCCGTCCTTAAAAGGATGGTCTAATGTACAAAATTGTCCTAAAAAAGATGGCAATAAGTACGTAAAGTAAGGGTAAATATGTCATTGAGGGGTTCACTAGTATATAAAAAAAGACTCGTTATTTTATGTAATTTTGTGGAGCCACTAAGAATTTTTTATACTCTCTTTCCTCTAATTTTACTTTTCTTAATTTGTGTGCAAAATGTACTTTGGACATCCAAAAAGGAAGGAGGGAGTATCAGTCAACATATGATCTTGTTTATTTTATTGAGTTCATGGTCTTGAATACTTGATGAAACTTTCAAAGATGTACAATTTTGGGTAATGCTGGACCTATGAATGATAATACTCAGTTGTTAACTCCACCTTAAGGTCACTACCTTTTAAAACACAACAAGCTTTCTTTCTTTTATTCTTCTTTAGTTTGCTTTATTTTTTGTTTTCTTCTTGTCTTTCTACTTTTACTTTCATTTATGATTCATGTAACAACTCGGGTCAAATCTCGAGTCTGAATTAAAGCATAGCATAATAAGGCCTAATACGCTTTCTCAATAATATTTTCTTGTGGCTAAGAAGCTCACCCAAAATGTCATGACTGATTTTATTTGTGATAGCAACTCGAGTCCTTATATACACATCCAAATATCTCACATGTTACGATGTGGGACTGGGGTGTTACAATTCATTTTCAGCCACCCCAACTACTTTTGGAAGAGTTCATTTTAGCTATATGTATATACTAGTTGTGTCCCGTGCCTCCGGCACTACATGGACGGTGGGATTTATCCCAAACTTTGGACGGCCCAGATGATTTATTAGAGTGAGCGGAAAATTCAAAATCAGTTGTATTTTGTTAGATAGATATATACACAGATGTGGGTGTGTTTTTATTTACTTATTTCTATGCAGGTTTTGTTCTTTTATTAAATATTATCTATTTTATTTTCTTATTTTCTCGCTTAATTTGTACAATATATTTTAGTTTTCTTCTTGCCTTTCTACTTTTATGCTTGTATATGAATCCATTAAATTTTCAGTCTACTGCAACTAGTTTAGGTTATAATGCATTTTGTGTTTAGTTGAGAGGGGATGATTAGCTGCTGCCTGCTGCCTAAGATTGCTGTTGATTGAACTCCTTTTACTTAAAAGGAACTATTAACTATCTGTAGGTCTTGCTGTTCAAAGCTAGTAAAATTTGAGCACATATATTTGTTTAGAAAATTCTAGATAGCAATAATGTACTCAAGAATATTTTACAGATGATATAATCACTTCAGTTATTGCTGTTCAAATGTTTTTATTTTGACAAGTAGAATCAGTTATACTGTTCTTTGTAATCTAATACCAAACCTTGCATGAAGTAGAGTGTTATCTTACTTTGGGTTGTTATTTGCAGCATCTTCTCGATGATATAGCAGCTAACTGTTTTGAAGTTGCCATCGACAGAAGTGGGTGTTGTGTGATGCAGGCATGTTTAGAGAATTCCAGGGGAAAAGCTAGAGAACATCTAGTCTCTGAGATAATAGCTAATGCACTGCACCTGGCAGAACATCCTTACGGGTTTGTATCTAAATAACACTTCATGTATCCTTCTCTTTGAACATAACTGTGGTCCCAAACTAATATGTTTTTCACTCTTCCTTACAACCAGCAATTATGTGCTGCAACATATGCTGGGGCTGAAGGAATTAGATATCACAGCAGATCTTCTGAGAAAGCTTGAAGGGAATTATTTGCCCATCTCCTGCAATAAATATGGCAGTAATGTTGTGGAGAAATGTCTGATTGAATCAGCAGAAGAGCAATCAACAAGAATTATAATGGAGTTGGTTAGAAGTCCCAATGCTTCCATGATTCTACTGGATCCCTTTGGGAACTTTGTCATCCAGTCGGCGTTATCTGTTTCTAAGGTTAGTTCATCTGTCTCCGCAAGTTTGTCAGCTATTTTAAGCAACGGATTATATGTGCAGCTATAGCTAGGCTGAACCTAGTTAATTGTTTATTATACACTCATATACATTTGGAGCCATGGCTCCAGAATCCATTTTAATTTATTTATTTTCATTTAACTGAACTAGTAAGATGCATAAGTTTGCAGTAATGCCTAGGTTGGGAATTGGAATTTGCGCCAAAAATTTGTGACAATACAAAAAGGACAAGGAAATGAAATCTTTAAAAATGTGTTGGAGCATTGTTAACCATACATTACACTACATTTGAACAATATCTCCCTCCCTCCACTAGTCCTTTAAATAAAACTTATTTCTCCGAATATTTAGGTTTGCATAAGAAACACTTGCACATTATTTTTTGATGATTTTTCTTAATATCAAGTTTTTGTGACAAATTTATTTTCAAGAAAATTATGTTTGGGTATGTCCTATGAAAACCTTAGTATTTGTAAAATAAATGTTTATAAAAACATAGGACTCTTTTATCGTGGATGATTCGCTATTTTGTTATTTATTTATCAATTGTCTATTTATTTATTTTGTTGGACTTCTTATTTATTGGTTTATTTTAGTATTGGGTTATTTATTTAGAGGCTCAATTGCTACTGGACTTGGGGTTATTAGAGTTTATTTTCTTATAAATATGCTTGTAAGTCATGTCAGACTCTGAACATTTTGATAAAATTATTCTGATTATTGATTGCAATCAATATTTTTCCTCCTTATTGCGGTTGGGAAACCCTAGGGGTAGTGGTTCTCTTGCGGTTGAATCACCCTAGTTGTTTTAATTCTCTTTGTTTATGTTGCCTTTTCCAATTAATTATCTGTTCAACAATTTCCGTCCTACATCAAATCATCAATCAAGGTACGTAAATTTAGAAGTTTTTTCCCCATTTTTTAGTTTTCCCCTTTTCCTTCCCCTTGAGTTTTCCAAGTTTCAAACATATCCTTCAAAATGAGTCCCTATTGTTAGCTTAAGAAATGGCACCTAGACCAATAAGACATGGTCAAGTCCTAACTAAGACGTGGGTGCATGTGTAGTATTTAAGTAAATTTTGGATTATCGTAGAATAAGAGGAGTCATATGAGGAAATGACTTCACTTAAAAGACAGATGCGCCACCGCTTATGGACGAATTATTAAAGAGCCAACTGATCAAGTTGGAGCACTCCTTGACTACCCAGATATGCTGATCAAAACTAGAAACGGCTGCTGCTGAGAGCGCTAGCTCCTATGTTTAAACCCTTTACACAGTAAATTGCTATATTGATAAAAGACTGGCTTCAATTGTTATCAAGATCAAATTAGACTTAGGTAGGCACTGAGCTGTCCTCATTCCGGTGATTCTACAAGGTATTCCAACAATATTTGTTATCAAAAAAATTCTGAGCAGATGTCATATGGAAGATCATAATAGTTCGACTCCTTGGTTACTTTTACATCACCATGTTTCCACTACCTGGTTGATCTATTTGATCAGAAATCCTACTATCCCAATCATCAATTATATTGGTTGCCTCTATCACTCATTCGTATGATTATTGATCAACCCAAGTCTTATGAATCATTCTTTTTTTTTTAAATGGTCCACGACTCCGTGTTTGCTTGTTCTTCTGTACGGCCAGTCGGCCATATGACAAGTCTTTAGCTAAATAATCCCTACGTGTTACATAAGGTAAATATTGTACAATTGTTTGGTTTCTCACTACTTGTGCTGTCAAATGGAACATTAGGGTTCCACTTCTCGTTTCCTGCTTAGGTTATAGCGACCATTATCATCAGTTGATTCTATAAATAAAGGTACAGTGATTCCATTACTTTGTTTTTTGCTGGAAGGGTTGTTGTATCCCAAGCTTTTTTATTTTTTATTTTTTGCTGGCTTATTCTTTATTGATGGTGACCTGTTTTTCTTTGCAAGAGCAGGGACTTGCACGCAATGTTCTGCTCCATCTAATTCTAGTGAATGCTCCTTTCATGCGGAGCAGCATCTATGGGAAAAAGGTTCTTGCCTGGCTCGAGAAGAAGAAGATTAAATTAGTTTAGACATAAGAAGATATTTTTGTAATCCCCAGGAAAACTGCTGGTGTTGTACTTTTGTTAGTACTTGGTATCAAACTCCTCTTCATTATAATTTTAGGCATTTCTAGGCTGTAGAGATAGTTCAGTGTGTAGTAGTAACCTCAGGTGTCACTAATGTATTCTCAAAAGGCAGGAAATCGGAACCTAGCGAATAATCTGCCAACAGCAATCTGGAGCTATGTTCAGTATACACAAGCCTCTTGAGGGGATGATTGGTAAAGGAATAGGGGATTTATATAGATGTATGTGCTTTACCTGTATACTCTTTTGAGTTATTGCCACTTGTTGATTGATATATCTTATAAATATGGTTGTAACTTTATGTTTTGGATATAAAAAATAATGGATTATTTATCTTTTGTCATTTTTTTTCTGGAGCAAGATTTGGTTGACCATGTAATGATAGATATTGTATTAGTAAAGAATACATTTCTCTCATTCAAATTATAAATCATTTGAGACACTATTTAGACAAAGAAAATTGAGCTCCTAGGATTACTCTATTATTAAGCATGAACATCCTTTTTTTAGCATGTTGAAGAATACTAGAATGACCCTCTACCAACCAGTGAGTAGGGAAAGAAAATTCAAACCTTTGTGCCAATTTAGCTAATCTGGGCTGTCCTTGTGTTGATATTTTAGTGATAAGTGGGTCGTTTACCATTGGCTTCGATACCCACCCCACCCACAGCGGATAATTGGTGATAACTCTACGTCTTATGGTTAGTGACAATTCTATGTTTTACACGCTTACTCGTGTGTTTCGGCCCGATGGGAGTTCTCTATGTGTAGTTTATAGGCAGAATGTGCCTTGCCAAGAGTTTGGGATACATTACTTCTCATTTATTGGATAAACAAATTATTTCAATGTAGTTTTCGACCTCACATTAAAATTGAGGTGAGATATGTCACATCAACAAATTATAAAATAATTATAAAATAAATTGTGTCTCTAACATTATTCTTATTTTATTGTGTAAAAATGTAACCCCACACAAGATGTTAAATTGTTAATTCAATACAAAAATATCATCACTGTTACTCTCTTTATAATCTTAACTATCTTTTCTTTCTCTCTAAATCATTAAGAAATGGAGAGTAGAAAAATCTCTTTTTAATCTTAAAATATTTTCTTCATGTTTCTGTCTTTTCAAGTTTATATTATTTGATAATTGTTGATTTTTTAAATTCAGCTTGCTCAAATTAAATTGAGATGACTCATTAAAAATTATAAAATAATAAAACTTACAATGAGTAATACTATTACTTTTTAAGTTGTTTACAATATTAATCAATGTATTGATTAAAATTAAAAGAATTTGTGTCAATTTTGAGTTTAAAATAAGTTGATTTTAAAAAGTCAGCAATCTATTTAATAAAATATAAATGATTTTGAATTTTCCACTCACTCAATAAATTATCTAGGCCGTTTAAAGTTTGAGATAAATTTCACCGTCCATATAATGCCGGAGGCATGGGACCGAGCTAGTAATCAAATAATATGTAACGGATAGAGTATTTTAAAATGATAAGCATTCTCCCTTTTCTTTTCTTTTCTTTTTTTATTTCTCAACTTCCAAGCAATAACATTTTCTTCATTTCTCTCCACCTTTAGAAACTTACAATCAGAGCTTAACAACATTTATATTGGTAAATTAAATATATATTTAACAATATTTTTATATTTATTTTAATAACACTGGCAAATTAAATATATATGTAACAATACTTTTATATTTATTTTAATAACACTTTGAATTTTCATCGACATCTATTACTTTAGCAATATAATTATTATTTGACTTGTAAAAAATAAAAATTACTTTCTATCCTCTATTTGAGAGTTGATATGAAAAGAACATCCAATCCAACCCAATAAAATAGTCAATTCCTCTCCTTTTTCCAATTTTTCCATCCATCCCTCCCTAGATAAGATCGTAAAATAAATAAACAATTTCTGTTCGATTTATATTCGCTCGACTCGAAATATAAATAATTTAAATATAAATAAATTTTAAAATTTAATAAATTATTCAAATCTTCTCAAATTATATTTTTTTTTATTGAAACTCAGATACTCGACTTGATTGGATGCATACACTCTTACCCCTTGCACATAAAGGAGTGGGACACATGAACTTAAAAATGTTCTTCCATAAAATCTTTAAATTGTACCATTCTCAAGATACTTGTCGATTGTACTACCTCTAGTAAAAAAGAAATCTTCATCTTGATTGATCAAATCCTTTTTTCAATAGATGGGGTTTTTGGGTCGTTTGGTAAAGCCTGACATGTGCAATAATATTTCACGAGTTCTTTGTATTTGAATTTTATATATTTATATTTTTATTAATTATTAGGAGTCAAAATATAATTAAATAAAATTCAAATATATTTATGTTCAATTATCATGTTACGTAGAATTTTTGATATTTCACCTACCACAACCCAATCAAATGAATATTATTTCATTCTTTATAAAATATAAGATTGAATTTGACTTTTCAAATATAGTTTGAAATAAAAACTGATGTGGTTTAATTTGTTTTGAACATAATAAATTTTGTACTTTATAATATTTTTATATAAATTAATAATTTTTATTATTTATAATTCTTATTAATTTTAAAATTCAAGTTTACTTCAAACAGTTAACATTGATCTTATGTTCGGCATAAAAAGAGTAAGCTTTTTTTGACACAGAAATATGCGAGCACATATAATTTCTTAATTAAATCAAAAAATTAAATAATCAAAATCAACTTATTCAAAATTACAATCTATCTAATAAAATACAAATGATTTTGAATTTCCCGCTCACTCAATAAATCATCTGGACCGTTCAAAGTTTGAGATAAATCACACCGTTCATACAGTGCCGTAGACACGGGACCCAGCTAGTATACTTATATAAGGGCAAAGGTGTAAAAATACCCATAATATTTACACGGATGTCCCACTTCCACTCTAAACTAATTTTTTTTTCAAAAGTACCATTAACGTTGCAAAGAGCAGGTCACCCGTGCCCTCATGTCGATAGACCGTACCCACCGACCAACTCGCTTTACACGTATATTTATTCTTCGATTTGGCACTTAGGGGATGTAACAATGTAACAAATCACGGCCAAAAGAACAAAAAAGCCCTAATCAGTTCTTCAAAGAGAGACGAAATCGAGGAGAAGAAACGCGAGACTTCAAGCAGGTGAATTCGAAGCCCAGCTCGGCGAGAAGAAGGTGTAACCCAATTTGACGAGAAGAAGAAGCGACATGGCTCACTATTCGTCATCATCTTCATCATCTGCAGGTCCCCAGAAACTCTAAAAGCCCCACCACCATATTCTTGAACAGTAGAGCGCACAGAGTAAACTTTTGGGGTAATATCAGTAAGTTCATCTGTGACGCCCCCAAAATAGGTATACATCACCTATTCTGAGTCGTCAAATACATGGTACAGAATACAAATACAACTTAATAATACAACTGTCGTGTACAATACGACAAAACATAAGCTGTGAGTTTGAATACAAATATTGTCTACTAGAGATTATACAAACTCAAAAGGAGTCCTCATTACAATTATTATCACACTATTTCGCTGCAATAGTGAGGACTACTAATCTATTATCATCCGCCCGCCACTCCGCTCCCCGACTAGTCCTCGCTACATTCTCATTTCAAGAAGAGAACAATGAAAGTAAAAGGGTGAGCTCAACTAGCCCAGTAAGAAATATTATGACTAAGATAATGCAGAATATATTATCGTTAGCCTTCAACAGTGTTAAACTGATACAATATAACAACCATCAAGTTTAATCTGTAATGAACAAGCAATCCATTAAAAGAGTCAAGAGAGAATAAAATCTACTATCTTTTATGATTTAAAAGTTTTCACCACTTTTATCATTTGGGACTCAAATTTTAATAAATAATCCACATCATCGAATCACCCTCGCACTACTTCGCTTAAAGATATTCTTTAGTATCACCACCACAATTATCTATGCACTACGGGCCAAGAATATTTGTGTATTCAATAATGGTCATGATCATGCCAACAATCGGCCCATCAATGCACTACGGGCCAATGAGGACTTTTACCACATCATTTGTAATATTACTACCATGATTACAATCGAATAATCCTCGGTCAAAATCATACCAAGTCCATCTATGCACTATAGGCCGCTGAGATGACTTTCAACAAAATATAAACATGAGGATGATGACAATGATATAAGAATTCAATAAAACAAGTTCAAGAATTATTTTATCCGGGAACTAATAACGCCCAAATTGTCAACATGATACTACTTTGTAGAGTAAAATTCAAGAATGCTCGTAAGAATATTTCCATGAAAAGATATTTGGATGAAGCCGCAAATATCAAGGATATTCCACTAATTTCATGGAGTATAGAAGTCAAAACTTTAACCAACCGAGTATAATAAGGAATAGAATAACAAAAAAATCATCACCGAGCACGCGATGATCAGATCGCAGGCGAGTTATTCCAACAGTAATAATAAATAACCTAAATCAGTCCCACAGAAATGCATGCATGGGATATTCCAATGAATAATAAAGACGGAATCAGTCCGCCGTAAAATGCATGCATACGATATTCCAAATGTAATAATAAAGACGGAATCAGTCCCAGATAGAAACGCACGTGCATGTGATATTCCAATGTAATAATAAAGATTTTAACCAGTCCCAAAGCGTAGAACGCATGATGAGGGATGTTCCAAATGTAATGATAAAGAATGGAACAATGTAAGAATTTCACCAAGTATAGGTAAATTGCATAGTATACAAAAGTTATTCCAACGGAATAATAAAGAATGGAATAATGAAGTTCTCTTCATAGATAAAGAAAAGAAATAATACTCCCTACCTTAAAAAAAACCGGATAATTGGAATAGTGAGGTAGCAGACTTCTCTTCTTCTTTCTATAATTTCTCTATAATAATCGCTTCTAAAGCTTTTGTGAATTGGTGAGAAATGAAGGAAGAATGAGCTTCTATTTATAGAAAAATATAGTTTCGATAATCAGACGCTTTGGGGCTCGAAAAATTTCAAAGACAATACCTCCAACTTTTCCTTTATTTTTAATTTAGTCATGGAAGTATTATCAAACTTGCACCACCTCCCCTAATAGTAAATAATGTGATTCAATAGTAAATTATGTGAATCAATAGTTCTAGACATGTGAAAATACGTAATTACAAAGATAAGACCTCCATCTATACCTCCATTTTTAACTTAGTCATGCAAGTATTATCAATCTTGCACCAACTCCCCTAATAGTAACAAGAATGTGAAATAATAGTATACACATGTGAACAAATAGTTATAATCATGTGAAATAATAGCAATCAATTGCTCATTTATCCGGGTTAAATACTCGATTGGTCAATATAACCTCCGGACATCAATTATTATCGAAATAATTATCGATTTTCACTAACACAAATAATTCCAACACAATGAAACCATTTTTATCAAAAATATAAATTTTGAAATTTCAAAGTTTGACTTTTCCCAAAAATTCAACTGCTGACTTTTTGACCAAATAATGAATTAGGAAAATTTTGTGTTTATAGACTATTTTTACTAATTTCATCGTTAGGACTCAAATATCACGTCTGCGTCTCCAAATTCAACTCAGAACACAACTTCAATTTTAATAACATTCATCATTAATATTATAACTCATAATATTTATCAACCAGTCGATTCGCAGGAAAGAGGGCTTTCCAATAACGATTTCTCCCTATGGCGCAAGCAATTAGGTGACCAAACCTCTCCTCGATGTAACTTACATAGACATTGTAAATATTACAATTTAATAATATGAATAACGTTATCGCCTCAATTATTGATTTAATAAAATAACATATTATGCGGATGATACTATGACAATAATTGAATCAATATATGAGAGATATGATGCAGCAGAATTATTGTAGCAATAATTGAGTATAGCTGGTGAATAACTTCACGCGTAAGCATATTATATTTTACTACATATATTTTTACTAATGAAGCAACCTGGCGCTAATTACTTTAATAATTTTCATAAGCAACTAGTTCAGTTTTCATTAATTATATTGTTTCATAAAATATATTTAGGGTCGAATTTACCGAAAATCGAATTAAAATAGTTTTTTGATCAATTATAATATATCATTGAATATAATATTCAAAAATATATTTTGAATTTAATATCATTTTGAATATTATGGAATGAATTTATATAATGTTATAAATATTTATGGCAAAGTACGCAAGTTGTTATATAATATTCGATTGGTATTTGAGAATATTCATTTTAACAGAAATATTCGTATAATCATTACAATCATTCGTGGACCCTACAACGGAATTATTATTGATTGAGAAAAACGATAAAAAATATTTTATGAAAATAATGCGAAGTTTTATCGTTAATCGTGAAACATTGTGTGTTAAAAGATAAAGAATATGCTGCGGGTCGCATAAGAAAGAATGTATATTGATTATCGATGCTTTACGTGAGAAGTCACTCAATTTTGTTCAATTATTGTAAATATTTATATATTATTAAATCAATAATTGAGATGATAAAGTTATTAATATTATTATTTACAATATTAACGTATGTTAGAAGTTCATCAAGGAGAGGTTTGGTCACCTAATCATGCTAATTAATAGAGAGAAATTTTTATTAGAAAGCCCCTCTTTCCGAGAACGACCCGGTCGATTAATATTGTGAATTATAATAATGATGATAACGTTTGTTTTATTATTATTATAAATGTAATAAAACAGAAACTTTTTATATAAAATGTAATACTTTTATAAAGTTATATATTTTATTAGATTTTAAATAGAATATATTATATTTTATTATGCATAGTGTTTCGCATAGTGCTCGATAGTGTTTGTATTGGAAAATCTTTTTATATAAAATGTAATACTTTTATAAACTTATTTGTTTTATTATATTTTAAATAGAATATATTATATTTTATTATGCATAGTGTTCAAGATAGTAAAACTTTTTTATAAAACCCCAACTTTTGAATAAAGATGAATTTTCTATAAATATTATTTTTGAATATTATGGAGTGAAATTGATATAATAGTTGTGGGTAATATTTATAAATTTTGCAAAGTACGCAAGTTGTTATATAATATTCGATTGGCTCTGGGAATATTCATTTTAACAGGAATATTAGTAGTACAATCAAGCACAATCATTGGTGGACCCTATTACAACGGAATTATCATTGATTGATTGAGTTTGAACGAGAAAAAAAAAATACTTTTATGAAAATAATCTATGAAGTTTTACCGTTAATCGCTGAAACACCCGGTGTTAAAAGTACAAAGAATACGCGGGTCGCATAAGAAAGCACACCAGATTAATTATTGATGCTTAATGATAAGTCACTCAGCTTTTGTTGGTATTATTAATGTAATAATACGTAAAAATCTTTTTATATAAAATGTAATACTTTTATAAAGTTATTCTATAAATAGAATATATTATATTCTTCTATTATGCATAGTTGCATGTAGTGTCTCGTGATAGTGTTTTTGCATAGTAAAATCTTTTTATATAAAATGTAATACTTTTATAAAGTTATCTATTTTATTAGACAATAATTAGAATATATTATATTTTATTATGCATAGTGTTTCAGATATAGTGCTCTCAGATAGTGTTTTGATAGTAAAATCTTTTATAAAGTTATTCGCTTTTATTAGATTATAAATAGAATATATTATATTTTATTTAAAAGATTTTGCTTTTAAATATGGACCGTCGATTAAAGTAAATCAATCTCTAACTGCTCATGAGTTAGTTACTATGCATTCCATTTTTCTATAAATAAGCTCATTCATTCATTATTTTCTTTTAATTCACCTAAACTCTAGAGAGATAAACTATAGAGAGAAAGAAGAAAGTATTCGCTACTTCACTACTTATATATCCAAAGATTTTCTTCTTAAGGTAGGAATATTATTTGTTGTACTGTAAGGGGTGTTATTCTTTCTTATTCATGAAGAGAATCGTTGTTATTCCATTTCTTATTATTCGTTGAATAACTCAGATACGCGGCTCTACCCTATACTTGGTGACATTCTTCTATTATTCTCGTTGGAACATCTCGCTCTGTGTGTTTTACACCGACCGGTTCCGCTTTTTTATTATTATTTCGTTGAAACATCGTTCGAACATCATGTTCCGTGTGTTTTACACGTCTGGGCGGTTTTTACCGGTTCCGGTTCCGCCTTTATTATTATTCTCGTTGGAACATCCTTTACTGCAGTGTTTTACACCTGACCGGTTCCATTTTTTATTATTCTCGTTGAACATCCCGCTTGCAAAATTTTGCCCGACCGTTCCGTTTATTATTATTCTCGTTGAATAACTCGTCTATGCAAGTACCGCATGCATGGTGATTTCTTTTGTTATTCCATTCTTTATTATACTCATTGGTTAAAGTTTTGACTTCTATACTCCATGAAATTAGTAGAATATCCTCGATATTTGCGCTTCATCCAAAGATCTTTTCATGGAAATATTCTTCCGATCATTCTTGAATTTTACTCTACAAAACAAAGATCATGTCGACAATTTGACGTTAATAATTCCTCGGATAAAATAATTCTTGAACTTGTTTTATTGAATTTTATATCATTGTCATCATCCTCATGTTTATATTTTGTTGAAAGTCATCTCGTGGCCTCAGAAGTATGGGGATGGACTTGGTATGATTATGACTGTGGATTATTCTTGGTGTAATCATGACCGTAATGTTACAAATGATGTGGTAAAGTTCTCATTGGCCCGTAGTGTATTGATGGATGCTTGTTGGCATGATCATGACCATTAATGAATACACAAATATTCTTGGCCCCAGAAGTGCATGGATAATTGTGGTCGGATACTAAAGAATATCCTCGTCAGTAAAGTAAGGGTGATTCGATGATGTGGAATATTTATTGTCGAGTCTCGCCGATAATGTTGATGAAAAACCTTTTAATCATAAAAGATAGTAGATTTTATTTTCTACTTGACTCTTTTTTTAATGGATTGTTTGTTTCACCGCAGCTTAAACTTGATGTCTATTATATTTTATCGCTTTAATATTGTTGGAGACTAATGATAATTTATTCGCATTATCTTAGTCATAATATTTCTTATCGGGCTAGTTGAGCTCACCCTTTCTTTCACCGTTCTCTTCGTGAAATGAGAATATAGCCGGGACTAGCCTGGGAACTGAGTGATGGTCCAGAGGATAGCATTAGTAGTCCTCACTATTATTCGAAATAGTGTGATAATAATTGTAATGAGGACCTTTTGAGTTTGTATAATCTCTAGTAGATAATATTTGTATTCAAACTCATAGCTTTTATGTTTTGTCGTATTGTATTACACTACACGCTTGTATTAGTAAGTTGTATTTGAATTTGCATCATGTATCCCGCGCACCCAAGATGGGTGATGTATACCTAATTTTGGGGGCGCCACAGCTTGGTATCAAAGCTTAGGATATGATCCCCGGCTAAGATGTGAGACTAGAACTAGGAGGGAGAGACGGGAATTCTTCGCTAAGTATGACCTACTTAAATTTATTTTGTATTTAAATTGGTTGGTCGAGTTTAGAGATATTATGTTACATGTCAATTAACCTTTGTTTTGTGGCAAGATTCAAAATGACATCCAAAATGTTGAGAATAAGAATGGAGCACAAGAGACCGCTGAGTCTCCACATATCAATAATCGTGAGAATGTGCATCAGAAGGCGATAATCCTCATGCAAACAACAACACCCGACCAAATGATGAATGATGGATTGTTCAGAGGTTTTATGTAATTCATGCAACAAGAAAAGAGAGCGGCTCCTCGCCCAAAATGTAGGTGGAAACATCGAAACTCTCAAGGTCACCGCTAAACAGCTTCAAGGAGCCGGGACCAACTGAGTTTAAGGAGAGCCAAAACCACTTATGTGAAGCATGGATAAAGCGTATCACCAAGATATTTGATGTCTTGGGATGCTCCGAGGAGCAAAAGGTTCCTTTCGCCTTTTTTATGTTGCGCGGAGAGGCAGACATCGTGGGAATCAGAAACGACTCAACTCCGCCAGATCAAGATGTCTTGGGAGAAGTTCCAAGAGTTGTTTCAACGACAAATACTTTCCCCAAAGTATTCGCCACATGAAGGAGGTGGAGTTTATCAAATTCGAGCAAAACAATATGACCGTGTCGCAATACGAGGCAAAATTTATGAGTTATCCCGCTTCAAGGCCCCACTGGTGGATAATGAAGAGAGAATGGCGCTAATGTTTTTAAGAGGTTTGAAGTCGAGATACGCCAACATCTTATTTCTCATAAACCGTGGTTTGTATTCAGATGTTGTAAATAGGGCTCTGGGCTGGTGGAGAGCGATAACGAGTCAACGCAACCAAAAAGAGAGCAAAAACACAAAATGATAATACCAAATGAGAGAGTACCATCAAGGTTTATGACAACAAGCGTGGAGGGAATCAACAGTGCCGTAAATGGTAACCACTTCTGGTGGTAATCGTGTACAAAAACAATAAGAATGGACATTTCAAGAAGAGGAGATTCAACAATGATGGAAAGACGCCAAAGACCAAAGACCCGTTGTTAAGGAAGGAGAAAGACCACCTATCATATGCTTCAAATGAGAGGGAGGGACACATCACCAAATTGCGCGATGTCGCCCAAAGCATGTTATAATTGTGGAAGAGAAGGTCACTTTAGCCCGATTTTGTCGCTCACCAAGAAGACAAATTCACTAGATGGAGGCACCCAAAGGTCGTCCCCGTAAAAGTCAAAGCCAGAGCAAGCAAGGAGAGCGTTTGTTGTGACCTCCCGTAAAGCAAGGAACCCGAATGAGGTCATCACGGTAAGCTTATCATAAACTCTAAATAAGTCTACACTTTATTTGATACCTGTTCTACCCATTCTTTTATTTCTCCTACTTGCGCCAACGATTAAATTTGACTCTCGAGAAATTAGACTTTGACTTATCTCGTGGAAACTCCGCTGGGAGAAACCTTCATTACATCCATGGTTTATAAGTCTTGTTTGGTTCAAGTTGGTACCCACACATTACCCGTCGATCTTATTGCATTAAAAATACTTGCATTTGATGTAATTCTAGGATTGATTGGTTAACTACTCATCATGCAAAAATTGATTATTTTCGTAAGGTTGTTAGCTTTCATATTCCTAATCGACCTATTATGCTAATTCAAGCAACCAAACCATTAAAATCAATCATCGTCATCTCAAGCCATAAAGCTATTCGCTTATTGAAAAATGGATGTCAAGCTTTCTTAGCTCATGTCATGATCTAAACAAAATACGCCGCTTTTGAATAATATTTCTATTGTTAATGAATTTCCGACGATTCCCTCAAGAACTTCCCCGCCTACCCTCAGAAAGCGTGAAATTGAATTTTGTATCGACTTGAACCCTAAGACAAAACCCATTTCTAAATCCCCATATCGAATGGCTCCTATTGAACTTCGTGAGTTAAAAACTCAAATCGCAGGAATTGTTAGACATTGGCTTTATTCGTCCTAGTACTTCTCCCTGGGGTGTGCCCTGTTCTATTCGTGAAGAAGAAAGATGGGAGTATGCGATTTTGTATTGATTATCTGGAGTCAATCATGTCACCATCAAAAATAGGTACCCATTGCCACGTATTGATGACCCGTTTGACCAATTGCAAGGAGCCAAATTCTTTTCAAAGATCGATCTTCATTCCGGATATCACCAATTGAAGATTAGAACCGATGACATTCCAAAGACGCTTTTAAATCCCCAGACGGCATTATGAATTCCTAGTCATGTCCTTTGATCGACTAATGCCCCGCCGCTTTCATGGATATGATGAACCGAGTATTCAAGGAATATTTGGATCACTTTGTGGTCGCTCTTTATTGATGACATCCTCATATATTCCAAAACCCGTGAAGATCATGAGCAACACTTGAGGTCGATACTCCAAAAGCTTCGTGAATATAAGCTTTATGCCAAGTCAAGAAATGCGAAGTTCGCTCGAGGAAGTAGCATTCTTGGGCACGTGGTATCAAGTCATGGAATATCCGCTGACCCAAAGAAAGATTGAAGCTATTCAAAGTCGGGAGCAACCTAAATCAATGATCAAGCACGTAGCTTTTTCGCGCTTAGCCGGTTATTATCTGAGATTCGTAGAAGGGTTTTTCTAATCGCTACTCCACTAACTCAAACCGACTTTAAAGATACAAAGTTCTGGTTGGAGCGAGGAATGTGAGAAGAGTTTTCAAGAACTCAAGAGAGACTCATTTCAAAGACTGCTCGACAATACCATCATCCGTTCTTGAGGGATTTGTCATCTACAAGTGATGCTTCTAGCAAAGGGTTAGGATGTGTTCTCATGCAACATGGGAAAGTCATAGTTTATGCCTCACGATTAACTCAAAGAATATGAGAGGAATTATCCTACTCATGATCTAGAGTTGGCAATTGTTGTCTTCGTGACTAAAGATTTGGAGGCATTACTTGTATGGGGAGAAAGTGGAGATCTTTACTTGATCATAAAAGCCTCAAATATTTCTTCACTCAAAAGGAACTCAACATGCGATAAACGACGCTGGCTTGAACTGCTGAAAGATTATGATCATACTATCCAATACCATCCTCGAAAAGTTTAACGTGGTAGCCGACGATCGAGTAGTAAGATCATACGCGGTACGAAAGTGCAATATTGTCAACGCAAAGGCCCATTTTGTATGACTTGCAAAGGATGGAGATAGAGATAAGACCTGTGGACCCACGTGATGATGGCAAATATACGAGTAGAACCGATTTTAATTGATAAAATTAAAGTCGCCAAATTACGATCCGGAAATGATGCGTATGAGGAAGAAAAGTGCAAGAAGGTGCGATGATAAGCAAGCAAGAATCGATGAAGAAGGAATACTTCGAGTCAACTCTGCATTTTTGTGTTCCTAACGACCTCGATTTAAAGTATAAAATCATGATGGAGGCGCACAACACACCGCTTTGTAATCCATCTCGGGAGTACCAAATGTATCATGATCTTCTACATACATTTTGGTGGGGCAATATGAAGAGAGAGATAATACTGCTTATCTCAAGGTGTCTAACGTGTCAACGAAGTCAAGGCGAGAGCATCAAGTACCAAAAGGTCCATTGCAACCACTTGAAATTCCGTAATGGAAGGGAGCACATTACCATGGATTTCAAGCATCGGTCTTCCCAAAGTTTCTCAAGGCATAGATGCGATTTGGGTCATTGTTGATAGATCGACCAAGTCCGCTTCATTTTTACCGATACGAGAAACTTATACACTTGAACGCCTTGCTCAGATGTACATAAACGAGGTTGTAAGATTGCATGGTATGCCAAGATCCATAGTTTCGATCGAGACCCAAGATTCACTTCACGATTTTGGGTTAGTTTGCAAAAAGCTATGGGCACAGATTTACGATTTATTTTTCAAGATATCATCCTCGCATTTGACGGACGGACAATGGAGAGGACTATTCAAACTCTCAAGATCTATTAAGACTCGTGGTCCTTGATTTCAAAGGAAGTTGGGACAAGTTCTTACCATTGGTGGAGTTTTCCTACAACAACAGCTTATCAAGCAAGTATCGCATGGCTCCATTCAAGCGCCAGATGGAAGAAAGTGTCGCTTCCAAAGATGTCGGGATGAGGTGGGTGAAGCAACGTTGTTGGGACCAGAGTTGGTACGTATGACTACTTTAAAAGATTCAAACGATCCCAAGAACGATAAAAACCTCACAAGATCGATAAAAGAGTTATGCCGATCTTCATCGAAAGGACGGAATTCGATATAGAGATCATGTGTTGTTACGTGTTGCTCCATGGAAAGGAGTTACTTAGATTTGGAAAGAGAGGAAAGCTCAATCCTCGATTCATCGCCCATTTTTAATCCTTGATCGAGTAGGAACCGTGGGCCTATAGACTCGCTTTTACCGCCAAGTATGTCTCGTGTTCATAACGCTTTTTCACATATCCATGTTACGTAAATATGTGGAAGACCCAACCACATTATCGAGTTGGAACCGGATGAAATAATGGAAGATTTGACGATGAAGAGGTTCCTGCTCAAATTTGATAAGAAGGAACATATTCTACGCACCAAGGTTATACCTCAAGTCAAAGTTTTGTGGAGAAACCACGATGTTGAGGAAATGACTGGGAGTTAGAATCAAATGAAATCAAGGTATCCTTACCTCTTCGACATACCGTGTACGCATTCTAATTTCGAGGGCTAAATTTCATAAGAAAGGGAGATTGTAAAACCCCAACTTTTTGAATAAAGATGAATTTTCTATAAATATTATTTTTGAATATTATGGAGTGAAATTGATATAATAGTTGTGGGTAATATTTATAAATTTTGCAAAGTACGCAAGTTGTTATATAATATTCGATTGGCTCTGGGAATATTCGCTTTTAACAGGAATATTAGTACAACCAACACAATCATTGGTGGACCCCACAACGGAATTATTGTTTGATCGAGAAAACGATAAAAATATTTTTATGAAAATAAAATAACTATGAAGTTTTACCGTTAATCGCTGAAACACCCTTGTTGTTAAAAGTACAAAGAATACGCGTGGTGGGTTGCATAAGATAATACACCAGATTAATTATTGATGCTTAAGTGATAAGTCACTCAGCTTTTTGTTGGTATTATTAATGTAATAATACGTAGTAAAATCTTTTTATATAAAATGTAATACTTTTATAAAGTTATTCTATAAATATAATATATTATATTCTATTATGCATAGTGTTGCATAGTGTGTTCAGATAGTGTTTTGTATAGTAAAATCTTTTTATATAAAATGTAATACTTTTATAAAGTTATCTGCTTTATTAGACAATAATTAGAATATATTATATTTTATTATATATAGTGTTTTGATAAGTTTCTAAGATAAGTGTTTGTATAGTAAAATCTTTTATAAAGTTATTCATTTTATTAGATTATAAATAGAATATATTATATTTTATTTAAAAGATTTTGCTTTTAAATATGGACCGTCGATTAAAGTAAATCAATCTCGACTGCTCATGAGTTAGTTACTATGCATTCCATTTTTCTATAAATAAGCTCATTCATTCATTATTTTCTTACTTTAATTCATCAAACTCTAGAGAGATAAACTATAGAGAGAAAGAAGAAAGTATTCGCTACTTCACTACTTATATATCCAAAGATTTTCTTCTTAAGGTAGGGAATATTATTTGTTGTACTCTGTAAGGGGTGTTATTCTTTCTTATTCATGAAGAGAACTGTTGTTATTCCATTTCTTATTATTCTCGTTGAATAACTCAGATACGCCGGCTCACCCTATACTTGGTGACATTCTTCTATTATATTCGTTGGAACATCCCGTCTGTAGGTGTTTTACGACCGGTTCCGACTTATTATTATTCCGCTTTATTATTATTATTCCGACTGGTTCCGCTTTTATTATTATTCGCTGAACATCTCGTCTGTGTGTTTTACACCGGACTCGGTTCCGCCTTATTATTATTATTCGCTGGAACATCCTCGTCTGGTGTGTTTTTACACCGGACCGGTTCCGCATTTTTATTATTCTCGTTGAACATCCCGCTTGCAAATGCAAATTTTGCCCGACCTCGTTCCGTTATTATTATTTCGTTGAATAACTCGCCTATGGGCAAGTACCGCATGCATGGTGATTTCTTTTGTTATTCCATTCTTTATTATACTCAATTGGTTAAAGTTTTGACTTCTATACTCCATGAAATTAGTAGAATATCCTTGATATTTGCGCTTCATCCAAAGATCTTTTCATGGAAATATTCTTCCGATCATTCTTGAATTTTACTCTACAAAGCAAAGATCATGTCGATAATTTGACGTTAATAATTCCTCGGATAAAATAATTTTGAACTTGTTTTATTGAATTTTATATCATTGTCATCATCCTCATGTTTATATTTTGTTGAAAGTCATCTCGTGGCCTCAGAGTGTATAGATGGACTTGGTATGATTATGACTCGTGGATTATTCTTGGTGTAATCATGACCGTAATGTTACAAATGATGTGGTAAAAGTTCTCATCGTCCAGTAGTGCATCGATGGACAAAGCTTGTTGGCATGATCATGACCATTAATGAATACACAAATATTCTCGCCCTGAAAGTGCATGGATAATTGTGGTCGTGATACTAAAGAATATCCTCGTCAGAAAAGTGTAAGGGTGATTCGATGATGTGGAATATTTATTGTCGAGTCTCAACGATAATAAAGTGATGAAAAACCTTTTAATCATAAAAGATAGTAGATTTTATTTTCTACTGACTCTTTTAATGGATTGCTTGTTCCACCGTAGCTTAAACTTGATGTCTATTATATTTTATCGCTTTAATATTGTTGGAGACTAATGATAATTTATTCTCGCATTATCTTAGTCATAATATTTCATCGGGCTAGTTGAGCTCACCTTTCTTTCACCGTTTCTTCGTGAAATGAGAATATAGCCGGGATTAGTCTGGGAAACCGAGTGATGGTCCAGAGGATAAGATTAGTAGTCCTCACTATTCTCGTGAAATAGTGTGATAATAATTGTAATGAGGACTCCTTTTGAGTTTGTATAATCTCTAGTAGATAATATTTGTATTCAAACTCACAGCTTATGTTTTGTCGATATTGTACATTTACAGCTTGTATTAGTAAGTTGTATTTGAATTTTGTATCATGTATCCAAGCACCCAAGGTGATGTATACCTAATTTTTTTAAAAATCAAATTATATATCTAATTTTAAAAGTATTAATTAGCCACTTCATTCAACACAAAAGATTTGTTTTAGTTTTTTAAAGTTAATTCATAAAATTTAAAATGTTTGTAATAAATAATATTTTTAGATAATTTATAAATATAATTGAATTAATCAGAATCAAATAAAATTAAGATTTATTTATTTATTTAAAATTATACTTTTTTTGGTAAAACATAATGAGTAAACACATTACATGTACGAATTCATCGTACATCCACGTGACGGTCCGACAAAATTGTGTGGTGGACCCGGGGGTCAGTCTTACACAGTTACACTTACCCTCTCAAATTATGTCACATTTTTTCTTTTTTTATGGTTCAAAATAATGTTACTTTTAACTTTATAATAGGAATTACTCCACTCGAAAATATAATATCTTAGGAGTATATTTTGTTATTTTAATACAAATAAAGTATAAAAAATAGTTTACACTCTAAAATTTGTAGGGTTGTTGAAAATTTAAAATTTATATTTTAATATTTAAAACGTATCTAAGTGCACCCCAAGTTTTTTTTAGATAAATATCAACAACAAATATATGTACAAGCCACCAGATAGAAAAAAAATCTTAATTTTTTTTATTTAAAAAAGAAATAAATAATACAACTGAAACATAGATATACATCGCATTAAACTCAGAACAAACTCACGACGAAATTATAAACATAATCCCACACATATATATGGAGGGAGGAATGAATGAACTGAGGGCACTTGGGGTTGCCCTTGGAATTCTTTTTGTCCCTATAGCAAGGGCACTCATCCTTGTGCCCATAAGTTCCAGAAGGCACACATTTGCACTCCTCACAGCATATCCCACAGTACTTTAAGCACATGTCCTGTACACTTGCTTTTGAGCACCTCTGCCCGCACTTGGACCCACAAAAACCTGTTGTAATAAACACTTTGTTAAAAAAAGTTGTACATTTTTACCCAAAGTGTATTTTAAGAAAATTATGAAGATACATTCGGGGAAGGAAGTAAGTGGGTGGGTGGGTGGGTGAGTGGGTGGGTGGGTGGGTGGGTGGCCTTAATGATCGGTTTATAATTTTTTGTTTAAATTTGCTCTATTATTTTTTATTTATTTTTTTTATTATTGTGGTTAAAAAATCAAAAAAAAAAAATATTAAATTAAAATCAAAGTGTACCGGTCATTACCGGTCATTAAGACACCGGACCGCCCCTTGATCCACATTCGGGAACTAAGAAATTACATGGAATGAAGAAGGAAATGCATATGGTGCTGAACTCTAGTGGGGTTATATATGGTGTGGGACGGTTGGTGAAGGCATAAACAAATTGTTGTAAGAGAATTAATTACTCCCTTTTTTTATTAATTCAGAATACATTTGTAAAAAGATAACTTTTAATTATAAGTTTTTATTGGGTAAATTATAAAACAGTCCTCCCATATATGCACTGAGTTGCAACATAGACGTTAATGTTCTTATCTTTGCAATATCATAGCTAATGTCTCAATTTGCAAAACTATTTTCTCCCCTAATAGAATGACATATAGGTCCTTACAACAATAAAATAGATTCTCTTATAAATAAATGTTTTTAACCAAAATAAATTAATTACAAAACTCAAAAATCTGTTTAAATTAAAATTTAAGTAGAATATTTTACTTAAATATAAAAGACAAAATTAAACACTATATATAAATTAGATTAGATTAAAGGAAAAAACATAAATAAAAATTATTAGTTATTCATTTTAACAAATAATTTTCTTTTATGTACACAATATTCCCTCACTCAGTATTACACATCGACATTTTTAAGAACTTCTCAATTATGATTCACAAAGTTCTAATATATATATATATATATATATATATATATATATATATATATATATATATATATATATATATATATATCCGTCCCATAGTTATAGACTAATTTTTTTTTGACACATAGTTTAAGAAAATCAATTAAGTGACAATTTTAACATAAAATTTCCACATATACCCCTTAATATAAAATTAATGAATAAGTTAATTACTCCTTACTTATCACATTGGAACTCTCAACTTCATTGATTGACGTGTACTGACTATTAAAATCCATAAACTTTAACCAAAGAGGATACAACAATATTAAATGTGGTGATAAAAATAATGACATTGAATGTTGTTTCTTCAAAAAAAAAAATAATGGTTGAATATTTATTATAAGGGCATAAAAGTAAAACAATGAACCAACTAAATTTTATAAATAGTAAGTAGCCTATATATTGAGACATCTCAAAATAAAAAATCAGCCTATAACTATGGGACGGAGGGAGTATATAGTATGCCGATTGCTAGAAAACTATTCCAACAACCCAAAAAAGGGAACAAGTTGTAGTGGGTGGGACAATTAAATTGGGACATGTCACTACAACTTGTAGCGGCTATGTAGCTTCAACATAATAATATTAATATCTTGTAATATTATTAATACTAATATTAATATTTTGTAATATTAGTATTAATAATATTTATATTAATAATATTAATATTAATAATTATAATAACTAATATGAATATTAATATTCGTATTACTATTATTTATATTAATATAAATATTATTAATATTAATATTAATTGTGATTTCAAAAATAGGTATACAACACCCATTACGAAAGTCGCCAAACACATGATACGTAAACATCTACAACTTTATTAATACAATTGTCGCAAGAAAATACTTAATACAACACATAAAGCTGTGAGTTTAAATACAAATATTATCATCTAGACAATATCCACACTCAAATAAGTCCTCATTATAATTATTGATACACTATTTTACAAAATAGTGAGGACTACTAAAACAACTTCTAGAACCATCATTCCACACCCCGACTAGTACTCGCTACATTCTTGCCTCCTAAGAAGAAAAATGGAACAAAAAGAAAAAGGGTGAGCTCAACTAGCCCAGTAAAGAACATTATGACTAAGATAATATAAAACAAATTATCGTTAGTCTTCAACATGGAAAAATCTAATAGAATACAATAGACAACCAGTTTTAAATCAATATTCGCAGCGGAAATAATAATTCATTAGAAGAGTTAAGTAGAGAATAAAATCTACTATCTTCTATATATGAATTTAAAAATCCATCGTCAAAATTTTATCCATGTAACATCAATCAATATATATAGCTGGAATAAATATTCATCTTTGCACTACAGGCCAAAGATATTCATCAGTTGGTCATGTTCATCTAAACACTGCTCATCTTTGCACTACGACCAAAGATATTCATCAGAAATCATTCATCTTTGCACTTCCGACCAAAGATATTCAAGAATATCATCATTTAGGACCGAGGATAATGAAAATGTTTTAAAGAAAATGAATCCAGTGAGACAAAAGAACAAATATTAGGGATTCGTATTACAGTTTTATCCAAGTTCAATAATACTCCATAATAACCAATTTTAAAGCAGAATTCAAAAATAAAGATCAAAACATGGATATAATCAAAAATAGTAACCATAATAGACATCTTGGATAAAAAAGAAGAAAAATTTTATTTTCTATGAATAATGTCAAGATTCGTGAATAAAGTCAGATATCGTGACTAGTCCAGACACGTGAATAAGACAGATATCGTGAATAGTAACCCCGACACAAAAAGTTCTAAATTTGATAAAAAGTTCAAACCAATATTTCGGCATAATGATATTGAAAGAAATAATATCATTTACGAAGAAAATAACATCCCTTATCTCAAAAGGATAATACTTTTGACTGAATATCGGATATAACGCTGAAAAAAACTTGCACCGTATAGCAACACTTCAAAGTATCAAAATACTCACAAGAATACGCTCGATATTATAGAGACAGAAAACTTCAGATTCTTGTGTGATTTTTAATTCTAACCTAAGCACCCTATTTATAGGAAATTGCTTAGAACACCAAAGCAGAAAATTTAATAAAATATTAATATATATTATAAATTCCTACGCACACCTCCACTGATCCAAAAAATCAACCACACATGTGCCAAACTCACCAAAAACGTTTTTCATATAAAAATCATTTAAAACTCCCAAAAAAAAATAAAATCAATTATCCTGGAACTTCAATAATTCACAATAAATAGCCCTTTTATCAGAAAAATTTGAATCTTATGTCCATTCCACAGGAAATTCAATTCTCTACAACTTTGTAGAAGAAAGTTTTTCCAAATTCCAAACAAAAATTGACTGAAATCCACAAACGGACGATTTTACAGGCTATAATCAAATTTCAATCAAGAAATGGGTCCACCAACATATTTAACATGTTTTAAATATTTTTAGTAACAAAAATACTCTTCCTCCTCATTTACTCATATATCCCACATTCATTGTAAAAAACATCACCATTATTATATTATTATAATATAATAATATATTTAAATGAATTATTTTATCAGAAAAGGATAAATTATCAATTTTCAATAATTGTCACATTAAAAATTTTCTCCATTTATATCCACATAAAATGAATATTTTCCTTATCATATAAATCAATAATTAATTATTCACAAATAATATTGAGAATCACACTATCGACAACCGTGTAGCTCTCAGGAAGCAGGGCTTTCAATAAGGATTTCTCCTCATCGGCACGCAATTAGGTGACCAAACCTCTTCTTAGACAGAACTTTCTAGACATTACCAATAATGTTATCTAATAATATTATTCAAATAATATGAATTATTGATTTGATAATGTAAAATACTGTGTAGTGATAATTATTGAAACAACAATAATATAAAATATCAACGTAGCAATTATTGAATTAATAAAATAAAATATTGAGCGGTAATTATCGTAATAATTATTGAGTAGTGCCTTTTACGTAAGAATCAATAATTGTGCAATACGCAGTGCATCGTAACAATGTGTATTATCTTGTGTTTTAACCATAGGTATTCCAACAATGTTGTTAACCAGAATAACTACGCCTGTTATTTATAAAAACTCATATTTGTCATTTTCTTCATCCAATCGCTTTCCGTTATGGGGTCCCACATTAATGTCTTGGCCGTCGCATTTAATATTTCACGAAAGAATATTCCACGACCAAACGAATATTTTCCGACAACAATGAATATTTTATAACCACTTGCTTATTTGAAATATTTGTGCATTTTACCCATAACTAACCATATTAATCAAATCAACCCTTACTGTTTCAAAATAATAAATAGAGGAAAATTAAATTTTGTTTATAATAAGTCGGGGCTTACAACCTCCCCTCCTTATGAAATTTCATCCTCGAAATTAACGTACGTAACTGGTGTTTCGAAAAGCTGAGGATACCTCGCTTTTATTTCCGTTTCCAACTCCCAGGTCATTTCTTCAATAGCATTGTTTCTCCACAAAACCTTAACTTGTGGTATAACCTTGGTGCGTAGGACATGCCCTTTCCTATCCAAGATATTAACAGGTACTTCCTCGTACGTTAAATCTTCTGCTATCTCGTCTGGTTCTAACTCAATAATGTGGTTCGGGTCCTTCACATATTTACGAAGCACAGATATGTAAAAAACATTGTGAACACGAGACATGCTTGTAGGTAACGCGAGTCTATAGGCCACATTTCCTACTCGGTCAAGAATCTGAAATGGACCAATAAATCATGGATTGAGCTTTTCTCTCTTCCCGAATCTTGTAACTCCCTTCCATGGAGCAATACGTAACAATACATGATCCCCAATATTAAATTCAACGTCCTTTCGATGAAGATCCGCATAACTCTTTTGTCGATCATGTGCCGTTTGTATACGTTGTCGGATCATTTGGATCTTCTCTGTAGTCATTCGTACCAACTCTTGTCCCAACAACGTTGCTTCTCCCACCTCATCCCAATATACTAGAGAACGACACTTTCGCCCATACAATGCTTCAAATGGACGGTTATTCAATGCATGTGCTATCTGCCCCACTTTATTTTCCAGATTCTTTATTGACGCACCTTGGCTTTTCATATTCATATCTACTTGATTCAATAGCTTGTCTTGTTCCACAATCTTTTTGTTAGTAGCCCTTATGAATTTTTCCAAGGCTTCCTCCCAACCTGATTTCTTCTCTCCGTCATTATTTGAGTCGATTTTGAATTTTGGATGTGTTTTGTTGTCTAGGTGCTTGAATCAAGCTTGATTATTACTCCATGAAAACCCAGATGATTTCTCTCCCCGGATTATATGCATTTTGAGTTGGATACGGTTGAGTTGAGCGATTATAGATCCCTCTTAACCGTGGTGATTCGTAATTTATGGCACATTGATCCGCAAAGATGAACCCCAACACACAATTCACAAATCGCTACCTGCTGTGTGGATTGTGGACGCCATATTTCCATTTGCTTAGCCATTGCGGCCACTTGTGCTGTTAATGCTGTCATCGCATCTACGTCTTACTTTCCTGGTGATTTCGGATGATTAGACCTAGTCATGGGCCACTGATAGTTGTTGGTGGCCATTGTCTCTAACAACTGATATGCCTCATCAAAACTCTTAGACATGATCGCTCCCCCTGTTGCTGCATCAATACTAGCCCTCGTGGACGCGTGCAAACCATCAGAAAATATCCCTAATTGCATCTATTGCGGAATTCCATGATGAGGGCACTTACGGAGCATATCCTTAAACCTTTCTCACGCCTCATATAACGATTCTGAATCAAATTGTGCGAAAGTGTGAATATCATTCCGTAGTTTTGCCGACTTCGCTGGTGGGAAGAACTTAGCTAAAATTTTTTGAGCTAAGTTGTAAGACCCCAACTTATTATAAATAAAATCGAATTTCCTCTAATTATTATTGTGAATAATAAGGTATTAATTTGATATAATTCTCTGGTTATGGGTAAAATGTGCAAATTTTGCAAAATATGTAAGTGGTTATAAAATAATCATTGTTGTTAGGGAATATTCGTTTGGTCGTGGAATATTCTTGTTGTTTGGGAATATTCATACGACAATGCATAATCATTTGTGGGCCCCATAATGTAATAATTGTCGGATAAAGAAAACGACAAGTTTGAGTTTTTATAAATAACAGCGTAGTTATTCACAGTTGCTTTGTTGGAATACCCGGTGGTTAAAATACGATGAATACGTGTGGATGCACGATGATTGATAAATTATTGATCCTTACGTGAAGCACTACTCAATAATTGTTACTGATGAGTTCTCGTTCAATATTTTATTTTATTGATTCAATAATTGATGCATTGATATTTTATAGTATTGTTGTTTAATAATTGTCACCGCACAAGATTTTTCATTATCGGATCAATAATTCATATTATTTGAATAATATTATTAGATAACATTATTGGCAATGTCTAGAAAGTTTCATCAAGGAGAGGTTTGGTCACCTAATTACGCTACCAAAGAAGGAGAAATTCTTATTGGAAAGCCCCCTATTTCACAGGAGCGACTGGTCATCATAAATGTGATTCTGTAATATTATTTGTGAATAATTAATCATTGATTTATATGATAAGAAAATATTTATTTTGTGTGGATATAAATGATGGATTTATTTATGTGGTTATAAATGAAGGAATTAATGTTGAGGTGATTTATTAGTATTTTGTCGGATTGGAGGTATTAAAAATTAAACCAGTGTTTTTTGAGATATATTGTGGGAGTTATAATTTTTAATCCGACCGTTGGATCGTTGTGATTTTTGGATATGTTATACATATATAAGTTGAGTATATGTCCACAAATTTTGAACCGTTAAAAATGAACGTATGATTTGTTATGAATTTTAAGAGGTGATTTGGTTCGAAATTGTTGAATTTTGAATTTATCATTTTGGTGGAAAATTCTAGAATCAGTGGCCCCACTTTTGGTTGGTGAAGAAATGTGCTGAATTTTATTTCAAATATGGTGGGTGGGAATAGTAGCAGGAGTAAAGCCATCAAAGTCATAAAAGTTAAGTCTGCCTTGACGTCTTAACATTTTCCTATAAATAGAAGGCTAAGTTAGAATTGAAAATCACACCGTAAACAAGTTTTCTCTTTCTATCTAGATTATTGAGTGTATTTTGTGAGTATTTAGATACTTTGTGAGTTTTTATTCATCGATTGCAAGTTTCTTGATCTTATACCGATATTCCGGATCAAGATTGATATTTTGAGGTAAGTGGATATTATCTTCTTCTTAAATGGTATTTTGTTCAATATCAGTATGCCAAAATATTGGTATGAACTTTTTATAAAATTTGAAACTTTTTGTGTCGGGGTTACTATTCACGATATCTGGCACCATTCATAGAAAAAATGAAATTTTCTTCTTTTGTCCAAGTTGTCTATTATGGTTACTATCTTTGATTGTATCCATGTTTTGATCATTATTTTTGAATTCTGCTTCAAAATTGGTTATTTTGGAATATTATTGAACTTGGATAAACTGTAATACGAATCCTTAATATTTGATCTGTTATCTCACTGGATTCGTTTTCTTTAAAATATTTTTCATCATCCTTAGTCCTAAATGATGACACAAATGAATATCTTTGGCCTGTAGTGCAAAGATGAATGATTACCTTATGAATATCTTTGGCCCGTAGTGCAAAGATGAACAGGTGTTGAGATGAACATGACCAACTGGTGATACAAATGAATATCTTTGGCTTGTAGTGCAAAGATGAATATTTGATTCAAGATGTTTATTGATTGATGTTACAGGGATAAAATATTGATGATGGACTTTTAAATCTTAGAAGATAGTAGAATTCTTTCTCTACTTGACTCTTTTAATGGATTGCTATTTTCCGCTGCAGTTGTTGATCTAAAACTTGTTGTCTATTATATTTTATCTGATTATTCCCTGTTGAAGACTAATGATAATTTGTTGTATATTATCTTAGTCGTAATATTCTTTTATCGGGTTAGTTGAGCTCACCCTTTTGTTCCATTTTTCTTCTCGGGAGGTGAGAACATAAAGAGCAGAACTAGTGTGAGTGCGGAGTGATGGTTCTAGAAAGTTGTTTTAGTTGATCCTCACTATTTTTAAAATAGTGTATCAATAATTGTAATGAGGACTCCTTTTGAGTTTTTATACTCTCTATTTGTATTTAAACTCACAATTTAATGAAGTTGTATTTGTTTCTGTACCATGTATTTGGCGACTCAGAATAGGTGATGTATACCTATTTTGGGGGCGTCACATAAGTCTTCCTAAGTGGTGATTGAGCCAGGAGGCAAAGAATGTAGCCAACTTCGCGCTTTATCTTTCAAGGTAAACGGGAACATCCTAAACCTTACAGCATATTCCGTTACATTGTTGAAATTGAAGGTGTTACAAACATCCAAGAAACTCAAGATGTGCTCATTAAGATCATCTATCGAATTATCCCCAAACTGACATGTATCCTGTAGCATCTGAATTATTCCCGGTTTTATCTCGAAACTGTTCGCATTGATTGCCGGCCTCCTAATACTCGACTGTATATCCATGACATTCGGCATGGCGTAATCCCTAAGTGATTTCTGTTCGTTCCCTGCCATGTTCACGGGTATTTCCTGGTCTGCCAGTTCTTCTTCCAAATGTATAACCTCACTATTCAACCGTAATTTATGGAACTTCCTTTCGATATCGTCTGTATACGGAAAAAGTTCCTTATTAGATCTTGATCTAGTGTGCACACACCCGCAAAGAATTCCTACAAATACAAGAGGAAAATAAGTAACGTTTAAATTAAGACCGAATTGATTATAACTAATATGAAATTAATATTAATAAAGAAGTCCTCAACAGCGGCGCCAAAAACTTGTTGGTCGATTTCACAATCAATGAATACGTGCAAGTATACACGGTCAACAAGTAAAAAAGTGATAAGATAGAGTGTCGATCCCATAGAGAATTCTAATTAATAAATTCCAAATACTAGCACTATATCAATCCAATTTTATTTAAACAACCGTAAATTGTGATTTTCTGAATTGATAAAACTAAATTAAATAATTAAAAGAGATTATTCTAAATTAAATCAAATAAACCAAACTACGATTTGTATGTATTCAGATAAATAAAGATTAAGACTTCAATATCCCCAATTATGAACTTATAAATTAATTATCCCAATTATCATGCCTACTGAATTGTTAACAGGAATTCTCAACTGCCAACAACCATTTTCCAAGTAATCAATTGACTTCTATTTAATTCAAATTAATCTTGCTATATTCCTATGCAAAACAAGTGAATTAAACTCCTTCATTTCCAATTCTTTATGTGTCACATGCGGTGAACAGATATTTCCATTCAATTCACAAACCTAATTATTCACTGTGCAAATAACTAAGTCACACGTTATCAAACCCAATTCTAACCCTAGAATTCCTCTTTCAATTCCTTCTAGAGTAACACGGTAATTATTGGCCAAATAATTAATCAATAAATGCAAGGAAAGAAAAACAATTCACTTCAACAATAAATAATTAGAATAAATTGAATAACTAATTTATAGCCATAAAAGGTTCAATTGAAATCTTAATTAAAGATTAGTTCATAACGGAAATAAAAACCAATAATCTTTTGCAAATCATCCTTAAAGAATTACACAAATTGAAAGAATGAAGAAGAAGAAAACTCTAAGTGAAAATCTTCAAAGCTCCTCTTGACTCCTTGCTCAACCTCCAATTGTGTAGCATAGATCCCTCTTTCAATTAAAACAACCCTTATATACTTCACCTCTCACAATTTTTCACATAACCACCTCTTTAATGCCTTTAATGCAAGTCAGCTGCCAGATCCACGCGCGCGTCCCTGGTAAACGCCAGCTGAAGCCTAAGGCCCCGACGCTGGGAAATGAACTATGTTAAGCGCCCCGGCGCTGAGGTGCTGGAAATTACCAGATTTCCCCTTTTTAGCTTAAAACCCCCAAACGCTCCTATAGCTCCCGATTCTGCAAAACATCACATAAACACAGTAAAGATATCCCTAAATGACTCGAGAATACAACTATTTAAGCCCAAATACCCCGATTTATGTGTAGTTCAACTGGTCATCCGTCGACGTCTTGCTGGAGTAGTAGATTGTGTGAAAAATCTTGTCGTGGCGTTGTCCCAATACTGCCCCAACTGCGTAATCACTGGCGTCGCACATCAATTCAAATGGTAAAGACCAATCGGGTGCCATAATAATTGGAACAGAGACCAATTTCTTCTTTAACACCTCAAATGCCTCGATACATGAATGATCCATCTTGAAAGGCACATCTTTTTCCAACAGGGAACATAAGGGTTTTGAAATTTTTGAAAAGTCTTTAATGAAGCGTCTGTAGAAACCCGCATATCCCAAAAAGCTTCATATTCCCTTCACAGATGATGGAGGAAGTAGTTTCTCAATCATCTCTATCTTTGCTCTATCTACCTCTAATCCAGATGCAGAAACCTTATGCCCCAGAATAATCCCCTCTTGCATCATAAAGTGACATTTTTTACAGTTAAGCACCAGGTTAGTTTCCACACATCTTTTTAACACCAAGATCAGATTCTTCAAGCACAAGTCGAAACTATCACCGAACACAGAGAAGTCATCCATGAATACCTCCAAATTATGTTCTACCATATCGAAGAAGATTTCCATCATGCACCGTTGAAAGGTTGCCGACGCATTACATAAACCAAAAGACATACGTCGGAATGCAAACGTACCGTATGGACATGTGAACGTGGTTTTTTCTTGATCTTCCAGAGCTATTGCAATTTGATTGTATCCAGAGTATCCATCCAAGAGATAATAGAACTGATGTCCCGCTAATCTGTCCAACATCTGATCAATGAACAGCAAGGGGAAGTGATCCTTTCATGTGGCTTTGTTCAGCTTACGGTAGTCCATACATACTCTCCATCCTATAACTGTTCTCATAGGGATGAGCTCATTGGCTTCATTATTTACCACTATCATACCCCCTTTCTTTAATGCACGACCGTATATGACTTACCCATGAAGTATGCGAGATTGGGTAAATAATACCAAAGACATCAACCACTTTATAATCTCTTTTTCACCACATCTTTCATAATGGGGTTTAGTCTTCTTTGCATCTCAATGGTTGGTTTTTCCGCCTCTTCCATTAAAATCTTGTGCATACAGAATGATGGGTTAATACCTCGAATGTCCGCTATAGTCCACCCAATTGCTGTTTTGAACTCTCGCAAGACCCGTAGTAGTTTCTCCTTTTGCGTGTCAGTTAATTCTGTTGAAATAATAACTGGTAGAGTCGCATCTTTTCCCAGGTAAGCATACTCCAGATGAGATAGTAGTGGCTTTAATTCCAACACTGGTGGCTCTTCTATTGAGGGTATGTACTTTTTACCTTCCATTTCGGGCCTATCAAGGGTGTCGAATGATTGATTGCTTTTCTAGAAAAACGATGTTGTATGTAGCCATTTGATATGCTCAATGTCCTCATCAATACCGTAGTCGTCTATTCCGAACAACATGGATTCTATCGGGTCTTCTGAGTAATTGTCGCAGAACTTGTGATTAACAAATTCATCTATTA
This sequence comes from Panax ginseng, assembly GCA_020205605.1. Taxonomy (NCBI): domain Eukaryota; kingdom Viridiplantae; phylum Streptophyta; class Magnoliopsida; order Apiales; family Araliaceae; genus Panax; species Panax ginseng. The sequence continues at coordinate 5,889,657 of CM035146.1, forward strand.
AATCCACCCGCAAACACTCACCTTGGTACTTCGGATAAGACATCAACTTAAATACATTAAAGGTGACCTGTTGATCTTCAACTCGCATTGTCAATTCTTCTTTTTGCACGTCATTCAATGTTCTCCCCGTTGCTAAAAATGGTCGCCCGAGAATGACGGGAATTTCCTTATCTGCTTCACAGTCCAAGATAACGAAATCTGCTAGAAATATGAATTTATCCACCTTTACTAATATGTCCTCAACAATACCACGTGGATATGTAACTGATCGGTCCGCCAACAATAAACTGATATTTATCAGTTTTGGTGCCTTAAGTCCAAACTGACTGTAGACGGAGAGTGGCATCAAATTTATACTGGCCCCCAAATCACACAACGCTCTCCCCGAAAACTGGTTACCAATATCGCACGGAATAGTAAAACTACCTGGATCTTTTAACTTCGAAGGCAACTTATTCTGGATAATTCATAACGCATTCTTCTTGGTTATGCCACTGCTTCAAAAATCACCCAATTTCCTTTTCTTTGACAACACATCCTTCATGAACTTAGCTTAGCTAAGATTTGTTCTAAAGCTTGGCAAAATGGATGTTGATATGCGCTTTTTAAAAATATCCAAAATCTTAAAACTCGCTTATCTAACTTGGATTTCTGAAACCTTTGCGGATACGGTATGGCGGCATTGTGATAGTCGGTTCCGGTGCTTTCTGCTCTACGATTTCGTCTTTATGATTCCCGGTTTCCACAACTTCTTCTGTTTCAGCTGTTGCGTTGTCCCTCTTTTCCTTATCCTGAACTGTTTCTTGCAAATCCTTCCCATTGCGTAAAGTTACAGCCTTGCAATGCTCGTTTCTGACTGGATTTATTTCGTATCACTAGTGGAGTGTTCCTGTGGACTGCTATTCAACGCACGTATGTCATCTCCCTTACTTATTTTCCAGATTCTTTATTGACGCACCTTGGCTTTTCATATTCATATCTACTTGATTCAATAGCTTGTCTTGTTCCTCATTCTTTTTGTCAATAGCCCTTATGAATTTTTCCAAGGCTTCCTCCCAACCTGATTTCTTCTCTGGCTGTTGTTGAGTCTGATTTTGAATTTCGGATGTGTTTTGTTGTCTAGGTGCTTGAACTGAAGCTTGATTATTACTCCATGAAAACCCCGGATGATTTCTCCAACCCGGATTATATGCATTTTGAGTCAGATACGGTTGAGTTGAGCGATTATAGCTCCTACTTAACCGAGTTGATTCGTAATTTATGGCACATCGATCCAGAAGCATGAACCCCAAAGACACAATTCACAAACCATCGCTACTCATTGTGTGGATTATGGACGCCATATTTCCATTTTGCTTAGCCATTGCGGCCACTTGTCTTTATTAATCTTTGTCATCGTGATTCACGCTATATTTTCCCGGTGCTTTGGGATGATTAGACTAGTCATGGGCCATCGATAGTTGTTGGTGGCCATTGTCTCTAACTGTTGATATGCCTCATCAAAACTCTTAGACATGATCGCTTCCCCATCTCGCTTTGCATCAATACTAGCCTCGTGGACGTGTGCAAACCATCACAAAATATCCCTAATTGCATCCACTGCGGAATTCCATGATGAGGACACTTACGGAGCATATCCATAAACCTTTCCCACGCCTCATATAACGATTCTGAATCAAATTGTGCGAAAGTGTGAATATTGTTCTGTAGTTTTGCCGACTTCTCTGGTGGGAAGAACTTAGCTAAAATTTTTTGAGCTAAGTCGTCCCAAGTGGTGATTGAGCCAGGAGGCAACGCGCTTTATCTTTCAAGGTAAACGGGAACATCCTCAACCTTACAGCATATTCTGTTACATTGTTGAAATTGAAGGTGTCACAAACTTCCAAGAAACTCAAGATGTGTTCATTAAGATCATCTATCGAATTACCCCTAAACTGACATGTATTACAGAAAGCATCTCGAATTATTCCGGTTTTATCTCAAACTGTCATAGCATTGATTCACGGCCTCCCTAATACTGATCAGATATCCGTGACATTCGGCATGGCGTAATCCCTAAGTGATTTCTGTTCGTTCCCTACCATTTTCACGGGTATTTCCTGGTCTGCCAGTTCTTCTTCCAAATGTATAACCTCACTATTCAACCGCAATTTCTGGAACTTCCTTTCGATGTCGTCTGTATATGGAAAAAGTTCCTTTTTAGCTCTTGATCTAGTGTGCATACACCCGCAAAAAATTCCTGCAAATACAAGAGGAAAATAAGTAACGTTTAAATTAAGACCGAATTGATTATAACTAATATGAAATTAATATTAATAAAGAAGTCCCCGACAGCGGCGCCAAAAACTTGTTGGTCGATTTCACAATCAATGAATACGTGCAAGTATACACGGTCAACAAGTAATAAAGTGATAAGATAGAGTGTCGATCCCACAGAGAATTCTAATTAATAAATTCCAACTACTAGCACTATATCAATCTAATTTTATTTAAACAACCATAAATTGTGATTTTCCGAATTGATAAAACTAAATTAAACAATTAAAAGAGATTACTCTAAATTAAATCAAATAAACCAAACTACGATTTGAATGTATTTAGATAAATAAAGATTAAGACTTCAATATCCCCAATTATGAACTTATAAATTAATTATCCAATTATCCCAATTATCATGCCTACTGAATTGTTAACAGGAATTCTCAAGTGCCAACAGCCCTTTTCCAAGTGATCAATTGACTTCTATTTAATTTAAATTAATCTTGCTATATTCCTATGTAAAACAAGTGAATTAAACTCTTGCAATTCCAATTCCTTATGTGTCACATGCGGTGAACAGATATTTCCATTCAATTCACAAACCTAATTATTCACTGTGCAAATAACTAAGTCACGCGTTATCAAACCCAGTTCTAACCCTAGAATTCCTCTTTCAATTCCTTCTAGAGTAACACGGTAATTATTGGCCAAATAATTAATCAGTAAATGCAAGGCAAGATAAACAATTCACTTCAACAATAAATAATTGGAATAAATTGAATAACTAATTTATAGCCATAAAAGGTTCAATTGAAATCTTAATTAAAGAATTAGTTCATAACGGAAATAAAAACCAATAATCTTTTGCAAATCATCCTTAAAGAATTACACAAATTGAAAGAATGAAGAAGAAGAAAACTCTAAGTGAAAATCTTCAAAGCTCCTCTTGACTCCTTGCTCAGCCTCCAATTGTGTAGCATAGATCCCTCTTTCAATTAAAACAACCCTTATATACTTCACCTCTCATAAACCTAGCAATCCCATTCTAACTCAATTTTTCACATAACCACCTCTTTAATGCCTTTAATGCAAGTCACTACCGATCCACGAAAGCACGTCCCGGGGTCAACGCCAACCAAGCCCAAGATCCCCTACCGGGAAATGAACTATGTTGTTACCCCTTGCCGAGGTGCGGAAATTACCAGATTGTCCTTTTTTAGCTTAAAACCCCAAAACGCTTCTATAGCTCCCGATTATGTAAAACATCACATAAACACATTAAAGATATCCCTAAATGACTCGAGAATACAAATATTTAAGCCTTTTGGGTAAAGAAATATTTGAGGCTTTTATGATCTGTGTAGATCTCCACTTTCTCCCCATACAGGTATTGTCTCCATATCTTCAACGCAAAAACGACTGCTGCCAACTCTAGATCATGAGTAGGATAATTCCTCTCATATTCTTTAAGTTATCGCGAGGCATAGGCTATGACTTTCCCATGTTGCATGAGAACACATCCTAACCCTTTGCTCCGAAGCATCGCCAGAGATAACAAATCCATCCGAACCAGATGGTATTGTCGAGCAGAAAATAAATGAGTCTCCTCTTGAGTTCTTGGTAACTCTTCTCGCATTCCTCGCTCCATACGAATTTTATATCTTTATGAGTCAGCTGAGTTTATGGAGTAGCGATTCAAGAAAATCCATCCATAAATCTCCGATAATAACCAGCTAAGCCCAGAAAGCTACGTACTTCGATCACCGACTTCGGTTGCTCCCAACTTTGTATTGCTTCAATCTTCGTTGGGTCAACAGACACTCCATGTTTTGACACCATGTGCCCAAGGAATGCTACTTCCTCAAGCCAGAACTCGTATTTCTTCAGCTTGGCATATAACTTGTTATCACGAAGCCTTTGCAGTACCAGCTTCAAATGGCGCTCATGATCTTCACGGCTTTTGGAATAGATGAGGATGTCATCAATAAAGACAACAACGAACTGATCCAAATATTCCTTGAATACTCAGTTCATCATATCCATGAAAGCATCATGAGCATTAGTCAATCCAAAAGAAATGACTAAGAACTCATAATGCCCATACCGGAGTTCAAGGCGCGTCTTTGAATATCCTCGCTTTTAACCTTCAAATTTGATGATATCCAAGCTAAGATCGATTTTTAAAAAGAATTGTGCTCCTTGCAACTGGTTAAACAGGTCATCAATGCGAGGTAGCGAATACCTATTCTTGATGGTGACATGGTTCAATTCCCGGTAGTTAATACAAAGTCGCATACTCTCGTCTTTCTTCCTTACAAATTAAACAGGAGCACCCCAAGGAGATGTACTAGGACGAATGAAACCGATGTCCAACAACTCCTGTAGTTGGACCTTTAACTCCTGAAGTTCAATAGGAGCCATTCGATATGGGGTTTTAGAAATGGGCTTTGTACCGGTTCAAGGTCAATAAAGAATTCAACTTCTCGTTCCGGGGGTAGACCGGAAAGTTCTTCAGAAATACGTCAGGAAATTCACTAACAACATAAATTATTCAAATTTGACGTATTTTTGTTCAAGTCCGTGACATGGGCTAAGAAAGCTTGACATCCGTTTTTTAATAAACGAATAGCTTTATGGCTTGATATGACAGTGATTGACTTTAGTGGTTTGGTTGTTTGAATTTTCATAACAGGTTGGTTAGGAATATGAAAACTAACAACCTTACGAAAACAATCAATTTTAGCATGATGAGTAGTTAACCAATCAATCCCTAAAATCACATCAAATGTAAGTATTTTCAACGAAATAAGATCGTCAGGTAATGTGATGGTACCAACTTAAATCAAGCAAGATTTATAAATAGTAGATGTAATGAAAGTTTCTCCTAACGGAGTCTCAACAAATAAGTCTGTTGGTCTTCGGCACAGAAACGCAAAGCGGAAATTAAAATTTTAAAGCAATTTCCGAAACCCTAAAACAGGATCCATGCGAAAAATCAATTAATTCAGAGGTTTAGAGATTATACGGATATAAAAACGAGAATCAAGAAATCGATCGCCTTAATCTCCAACATTAATACAAACCGATCAAGGCCTCTACGATCCACATCGAACGCCGCACTAAAACCGTCCGAACGATTCTCGCAATAAGAAGGACTTCATGATTAGCCACCAAAAGGAATGGATTTTCAAACTGCTTTTCTCTAGTCTCTCTCTAAGAGCGGCTTAGGATTTTTGAATTTTGATATATTCCTAAGTAAATGCTATATATCATATATATAGTAGTTAAAAGGAATTAATCAAATCAAAACCTAATTTCATAAAAATCCGAATTTATATATATATATATATCTCTTAATTAAGTCTTACTTAATTAATATACATATATACAAATTATCCTTTTAATTTAAATTGTGATTTAAATACTATTAATCATATTAATATATTTAAATCCTTAAAATTTAAATTAATTCCCTTTTAAATAACGCTCTATGTGTGTGACCCTATAGGTTATTATTACGTTGGCAATAATTTTAAAATCATATTATAAAATTATAAGCGTTGAACAGCATCTAGTAATGCATCATCGCTACCCAAGAAATAATAAGATCGATGATTCGATGCAACCCTTTTGTGACCAATGTTTCAATGTAATTTAATCCTTTTAACCTTAATATCCTAGATTAAACTCGAGTCATGGAATGTGTCATACTCTTCATAATTTAATCTGAGTTTTCTTGATCAATGAGTAGACTATATGAAACAAATCACTATTTGAGCATGGCCATGCATTTCATAGTCCTACTCAATCAAGAGGCCTATGGATATCACCCATAATATATAGGATGGTTAAATTCCATCTAGATCACTCATATTTCTCACACGATTAATGATGAACCCAATAATCACCTTTATAGTCCACCCTATTAAAGGTGACATTTGATGATATCAAAGTACATAAATTCTCGTGTAGTAATATAGCGATTTTGTGTCGGAGGACCATTACATCATTGTCACTATGAGAATTGCTAATGACACTTCGCATAATGCTCCATATAGAATTCTCATGGTGGGTCCATCCAAAGACATCGTTTCTCAACATGTACCTATGCATTGACTTAATATCTCATATATTTATGACCAATGAGATTTGGTCATCAATCAATCCACATACTAGTCTTCAATGCATCATTGTTGTCCCATCAACAATGATACTCGATTAAGGACATTTAAGAACACCGATACTAATGGTAATATATAATCTCATGTTCAAGTCACATACTTGAAACTATATAATTTGTATCACTATTCTAAGGAATTTTATTATGTTAACAATTATATTACGCAGTAAATAAAACCATATAAAATCAAATATTTATTCAATCAAATATAATATCAAAACGTTAAGCAATTATATCAAATAATTGGCCTCTAGGGCATAAACTCTAACAAAGTCAAGGTCTAATTTCTCCGGAGTTAAGTTTAAACGTTGAGCACAAGCAGGAGAGATAAAAGAATGGGTAGAACCGGTATCTAATAAGGTATAAACTTCACAAGAGTTTATGATTAGCTTACCCGTGATCACTTCGTTTGGGTTCCTTGCATTTTGACCAGTCACGACAAATGCTCTTCCAGGAACCGTTGACTTTGACTTTTCTGGAACAGCCTTTTGAGTCACCATCCCCGCTGGACTTGGTTTCGCTACCGTACAATCTCAAGCGATATGTCCTTCTTTTCCACAATTATAGCATACCTTGAACTGCTAGTGATGCTTTAGTTTGATGTGTCCTCTTTCCACATTTATAAGATACGACCAGGTGGTCGTTCTCCTCCCTTAAAACCAAATTGCATATGGTGCCGACGCCTTCACAAAGGTCATTGTTGAATCTCCTCTTTTTTAAAATCTTCCCCATTTCGCTTCTTCTATTTTGATGACCACGATTACCACCAGAGTGGTTACCGCTTTTGTCCAGATGTTTTCTCCCCACCGGTTTTCATTGTTCGATGATCGCCGCCAATTTGAGATGACCTCGTTGTGGTCCATCAATTGAACATATTCACTATCTCGCTCTAATAATTGAGCCTGCTTTACAACATCCGAATATAAAGAAAATTTATAAGAGATAAGATATTGCGAATCTCGGGTTTTATACCTCTCGAAACATCCTCGCCATTCGCTCCTCATTCTCTACCAAATAAGGTAATAAACGGATAACTCTGCGAACTTAGCCTCATCTTAAGACACCGCATCATGTTGTTTTGTTCTAATCTAATAAACTCTACCTCCTTCATATGGCGAATACTTTCAGGAAAGTACTTATCATTGAAAAATTTCTGAAATATTTCCCAAGACACGCCGAGGCAGATCTGGTACGCGTTTCACAGATTCCCACCAAGAGTCCGCGCTTTTGCCACGAAAACATAAAGGTGGCGAATGGAACCTTCTATTCCTCCGTGCATCCCAAGACATCGAATATCTTGGTAATTTGTTTAACCCAAGTCTCTGCCTTGATCGGATCCGGCTTTCTAATAAATTCTAGTGGTCCCAACTCTTTGAACTGCTTGGCTGTGATAAGCCACACATTGCTATCATTTCCACCCGTGTTTTGTACACGAGTCTCCCTCGTCTGGTTTTGTATGAACTGCCAAAAGGTTCTAAACATCTCATCATTCATCATTTGTTCAGTAGTGTTGTTTACAGGAGGAATATTGTCATCCTGTTGTACGCTCCCCTGGGTGGTGATTAAAGGTGTCTCATCGGTCTCATTCACTCCACTGTTAATATTCTCAGCTGCCATTCTCAAATACTGCCATAAAACAAAGGTTAATTAAAGAGATTAACATGTTACATAATATCCTTATTATGACCGACCAACAAATAAGCTTAGGTAGGACACACTAAGCGAAGGGTTACCTGCCTCCCTCCTAGTTCTATTCTCCGATCTCCGCAGAGACCATATCCCTAAGCTCGATATCAACCGTGGACGCCCCCAAAATAGGTATACAACACCCATTCCGAGTCGCCAAACACATGGTATGTAAAACAACTACAACTTTATTAATACAATTGTCACAAGAAAATACGACATAAACACATAAAACGTGAGTTTAAATACAAATATTATCATCTAGACAATATCCACACTCAAATAAGTCCTCATTTGTAAGAGACCTAACTTTTATGAATAAAAATAATTTTTTGAAATATATTTTTGAATATTATGTGTGGATTTGATATAATGTTATAGTTGTGGGTAATATTTACAAATTTTGCAAAGTAAGCAGTGGTTATATAATATTCGATTGATGGGGAATATTCATTTTAACAGGGAATATTCGCATGACGGCACAATCATTGGTGGACCCCATTAACGGAAGTATTGTCGTAGTTAGAAAACCACAAAATATCTTTCTATAAAAATAACTACGGAGGTGTTACCGTTAAAACCATTGAACTACCTTTAGTAAAAGTACGAAGAATACGCTGTGGTTGCATAGTAGACACAAGATTGATTATTGATGCTTACGTAAGAAGTCACTTAGTTACACTCAATTATTGCTACAAGAATTGGCCGATCATATCTCTCGTATTATTGATTCAATTATTGTTACAAAGATCATCTACATAATATGATATATTATTAAATCAATAATTGAGACGACAAATTTATTCATATTATTATTTGCAATATTGACAATGTCTAGAAGTTCTCATCAAGGAGAGGTTTGGTCACCTAATCAAGGCTATAATAAGGAGAAATCCTTATCTGAAAGCCCTCTTTCCAAGGAACGACAATTGGTTGTTAAATATTGTGAATTATAATATTAATGATGAATAAGTTCGTGTTGATTAAAGATGAATTTTATAGTTTCATTGTGTTGGAATTATTTGTGTTAGTAGAAATTGACATTTGTTTCGATAATAATTGATGTCTGGAGGTTATATTGTTCAATCGGGTATTCGAGGCACTTTTCGTGTCGGAGTACTATTCACGAGTTACTATTCATAGGGTACTATTCACCCGTAAGATATATTTCTGTTCGGTCCAAATCATTTTTCGGTACAATATTATTCCATGAGGAGATGTGTTAATTTTTCGAATCAGTTGGTTGAAGATATAATAAGTAAATCAATATGGATCATTTGGTGGAAAGTATAATAGTAAATCAATATGGATCGCTGGTTTAAAGTTTTAATAGTAAATCAGTATGGACCGTTGCTTTAAGTTTTAATAGTAAACCAATATGGACCGTATGTTTAAAAGTAAATCAATCTGGACCGTTCATGAATTAGTTACTATTCAGTCCATTCTCCTATAAATAGAAGCTCATTCCTTCATTATTTCTTACGAATTCACTGAAACTCTAGAGAGAGAAACTATAGAGAGAAAGAAGAAAAGTATTCTGCTACTTCACTACTTCAGTATTCAATTTTTCTAAGGTAGGAAATATTATTTGCTGTACTCGTAAATGGTATTCTTTCTTTCTTATTCATGAAGAGAACTTTTGTTATTCCATTCTTTATTATTCTGTTGGAATAACCTGTATACGCGGGATACCCTATACATGGTGAAATTCTTCTGTTATTCCATTCTTATTATTCTGTTGGAATAACCTGTTTATGCGAAGTACCGCATACATGGTGAAATTCTTCTAATATTCCGTTCTTTATTATTCTCGCCGTAATATCACGCTCAAGTGCGTTACTTGGGACTGGTTCAATTATTTATTATTACGCTGGAATATCCATCGTCGTAAGGCTTACGGGACCTGGTTCCATTATTTATTATTCTGTTGGGAATAACCTATCGGTGCAGTCTATCGTGACGCATGGTGAATCCTTCTGTTATTCCATTCTTTATTATTCTATTGGAATAACCTGTCTATGTGGATTACCACATGCATGGTGAATGATCAAGTGTATTCATTCCTTATTAAATTGTAGAAATGATCTGTATACGTGGATTATCGCATGGCGGGTGAAAATCCATTTGCAGTTTCATATATTATATTATACTCAGTTGGTTAAAGCTTTGGCTTCTATACTCCATGAAATTAGTGGAATATCCTTGATATTTGCGCTTCATCCAAAGATCTTTTCATGGAAATATTCTTCCAGTATTCTTGAATTTTCTTTGCACAAAGCAAGTATCATGTTGACAATTTAGACGTTATTGAGTTTAGGATAAATTAACTTATAAATCTTTAAAATTTATTCTTGAACCTGTTTTATTGAATCGTCATCATCCTCATGCTTATATTATGTTGAAAGTCATCTTTGGCTTATGTGCATAGATGGACTTGGTATGATTATGACCATGGATTATTCGGTATAATCATGACCGTAACGTGACGAATGATGTGGTAAAAGTCATCATTGGCCTATAGTTCATTGGTGGACAGTTATTGGTATGATTATGACCGTGGATTATTCTTAAGATAGTCATGACCATTGATGATTATATGAATATCCTTGGCCGTGGAGCGAGGATGATTCGATTTTATTTATTAAGTCGAGTCTCAAATGATAAAGTTGATGAAAACTTTTAAATCATAGAAGATGATGAGATTTTATACTTTACTTGACTCTTCTAATGGATTGCTTATTCTGTCACGCAGCTTTTTTGATCTAAAATTTGTTGTCTAATATATTCTATCTAGTTGTTATACTTGTTGAAGGCTATTGATAATTTATTCTCGCATTATCTTAGTCATAATATTTCATTTGGGCTAGTTGAGCTCACACTTTCTTTCACCGTTCTCGTGAAATGAGAACGTAGCTGGGACAAGTCGGGGAACAGAATGATGGTCCTAGATGGTGCATTAGTAGTCCTCACTATTCTGTGAAATAGTGTGATAATAAATGTAATGAGGACTCCACTGAGTGTGGATATTGTCTAGATGAAAATATTTGTATTAAAACTCACAACCTATGCTTTGTCGTATTTCACACGACTGTTGTATAATTAAGTTGTATTTGTATTTAGTACCTTGTATCTGGCGACTCAAGATGGGTGATGTATACCTGTTTTGGGGGCGTCACATCATTACAATTATTGATACACTATTTTACAAAATAGTGAGGACTACTAAAATAACTTCTAGAACCATCATTCCACACCCCGACTAGTACTCGCTACATTCTCGCCTCTTGAGAAGAAAAATAGAACAAAAAAAAAAGGTGAGCTCAACTAGCCCAGTAAAGAACATTATGACTAAGATAATATAAAATAAATTATCGTTAGTCTTCAACAGGAAAAAATCAAATAGAATACAATAGACAACCAGTTTTAAATCAATATTCGCAGCGGAAATAATAATTCATTAGAAGAGTTAGGTAGAGAATAAAATCTATTATCTTCTATAGATGAATTTAAAAGTTCATCGTCAATATTTTATCCATGTAACATCAATCAATATATATAGCTGGAATCAATATTCATCTTTGCACTACAAGCCATAGATATTCATCAGTTGGTCATGTTCATCTAAACACCTGTTCATCTTTGCACTACGGCCAAAGATATTCATCAGGAAATCATTCATCTTTGCACTACAGTCCAAAGATATTCAGTAATATCATCATTTAGGACTGAGGATGATGAGAAATGTTTTAAAGAAAACGAATCCAGTGAGACAAAAGAACAAATATTAGGGATTCGTATTACAGTTTTATCCAAGTTCAATAATACTCCATAATAACCAATTTTGAAGCAGAATTCAAAAATAAGGATCAAAACATGGATACAATCAAAGATAGTAATCATAATAGACATCTTGGACAAAAAGAAGAAAATTTCATTTTTCGGTGAATAGTGTCGTATTCGTGAATAGTGTCGTATACGTGAATAGTACCATATACGTGAATAGTAATCCCGACACAAAAAGTTCCAAATTTGATAAAAAGTTCAAACCAATATTTCGGCATAATGATATTGAAAGAAATAATATCATTTACGAAGAAAAAAACATCCCTTACCTCAAAAGGATAGTACTTCTGACTGAATATCGGATATAACGCTGAAAGAAACGTGCACCGTATAGCAACACTTCAAAGTATCAAAATACTCATAAGAATACGCTCGATATTATAGAGAGAGAAAACTTCAGATTCTGGTGTGATTTTCAATTCTAACCTAAGCACCCTATTTATAGAAAATTGCTTAGAACACCAAAGTAAAACATTTAATAAAATATTAATATATATTATAAATTTCTACGCACACCTCCACTGATCCAAAACATCAACCACACATGTGCCAAACTCACCAAAAACGTTTTTCATATAAAAATCATTTAAAACTCCAAAAATTTTTTTTAATTATTCTAGAAGTTCAATAATTCACAATAAATAGCCCTTTTATCAGAAAAATTTAATTCTTATGTCCATTCTATAGGAAATTCAATTCTCTACAACTTTGCAGAAGAAAGTTTTTCCAAATTCCAAATGTAAAATGGACAAAGAAATTCACATACTGGGACGATTTTACTGTGCTATAATCAAATTTCAGTCAAGAAATGGGTCCACCAACATGTTTAACATGTTTTAAATATTTTTAGTAACAAAAATACTCTTCCTCCTCATTTACTCATATATCCCACATTCATTGTAAAAAAATATCACCATTATTATATTATTATAATATAATAATATATTTAAATGAATTATTTTATCAGAAAATGATAAAATATCAATTTCAACAATTGTCACATTAAAAATTTTCTCCATTTATATCCACATAAAATGAATATTTTCTTATCATATAAATCAATAATTAATTATTCACAAATAATAATATGAGAATCACACTACTTCGACAACCGGTAGTTCCTAAGAAAGAGGGGGCTTTCAATAAGGATTTCTCACATCATACAAGCAATTAAGTGACCAAACCTCTCCTTAGACAGAAATTTCTAGACATTGCCAATAATGTTATCTAATAATATTATTCAAATAATATGAATTATTGATTTGATAATAGAAAATACTGTGTAGTGACAATTATTAAAACAACAATAATATAAAATATCAACGTAGCAATTATTGAATCAATAAAATAAAATATTGAGCAGTAATTCTTGTAATAATTATTGAGTAGTGCCTTCACGTAAGAATCAATAATTGGTGCAATCTGGTGCATCGTGCGCAACAATGTGTATTATCGTGTTTTAACCAACGGGTATTCCAACAATGTTGTTACTTCGCAACAACTACTGCAGTGATTTATAAAAACTCATACTTGTCGCTTTCTTCATCCAATCGATTTTTCGTTATGGGGCCCACACAAGATCGCTAGCGAGTACGCATTTAATATTCCCTACAATAAAGAATATTTCACGACCAAACGAATATTCCCCGACAACAATGAATATTTTATAACCACTTAGTTATTTGAAATATTTGCGCATTTTACCCATAACTAACCATATTAATCAAATCAACCCTTACTATTTCAAAATAATAAATAGAGGAAAATTAAATTTCATTTATAATAAGTTGGGGTCTTACATTAATAATATTACCAACTAATATTAATCCAACTATGTTTCCAATAATTTATTACTCCCTTCGTATCTAATAGAACCTAATACATGAGTAAATTAGGTACGGAGGGAGTAAATTATTAGAACTACATAGTTGGATTAATATTAGTTGGTAATATTATTAATATTTATATTAATAAGAATAATAGTAATACTTGAGTTAATATTCATATTAGTTATTATTATTATTATTATTAATATTAATATTAATATTAATATTATTATTATTAATACTAATACTATAAAATTATATTATTAATATTAATATTATAAATATCAATATTATTAATACTAATATTACAAAATATTAATATTATTTATATATATATGTAATTAACTTACTTGGAGCAGCTAGCTATTGTGGTCTGAAGCAGAGAAAAGCTGAGGAGTAGGGCAACAAGCATGATACTTATAAAGACTGCCTTCATCTTTATTTCTCTCTAGGAAAGAAATCTATCTATGTTATGTTTAAGAGGAATTGCAGTGGAGTGAATTGAAGGATTATACATGCAAATGGTAATGTTCTTGTGGGTGCAGGGTCGATCATGAGTTTTTCAGGGTCTAAAGTGAAGAAAAAAAAATTAGGCTCTTTGCGAATTGCTATTAAGATAAGTATAAAAAATAACTAAGAACTTTCTCTGAACAAAAGAGCATAAATACAAAAGAATACCAAATATAATAACCGACTATTTCAATATTTTTAAAGCATCATTCAGATATCATATTATCACTAATTCAAAAAAGTAATCAGTTCAAAGACATAATATCATCAACAGAGGGGTGAATGATATTATCAACAGCTCCTCTTGAATAACACTCACTTATAATGGGCAAATTATAAATAAAGAACCATAAAATTTTATAGTTCAGGTAATGGAATGTAACCTTACTGAATTTTAAATAGTTTCACAGAGATCAATCAGGGGGTGACATATCCAAGCTATGACAAGAGTTAACCTATTTGGTTATTCTTCAAATAGTACCCATGGTAGATAGTGTAAAACTCAAAATCTTCCCAGCAAGAGTTTACCTATTTTCTTTTGTATTATATTGGCTATATTATGACCTCAGTCTTTAACTGTCAAATTTTAATACCAATAAGTAAAGTACGCATGATCCATAGTCTATTAATAGAGATAATCGTAAAGTCTGCACTAGCCAGATTAAGAGAAAAAATGGGATTATACATATTTGCAAAGAAACACAAGAATGAGTAAAGACATAATTATGATGGACAAATGCATAGACTAACAAAGATTGAAAATAATTGAGACATATTGAAGTAATTATTTTTTAATTTATGTAAACTGGTTGGTATTTTTTTTAAATGTACATATTAGAATTTTTAATAGTTTTGGATCTAGTTTTACTTATGTAATAATTTTATTTGTCAAAATTTTAAATATTTTAGAGAATGATTCTACATAATCATTTATACTCATCCATTAGAATAACACTAGACATGCACTGATTGTATGATATAAGAAAAAGGGGCCCTAAAAAATTTTGGGCCTAAAGCCCGGGCACTTTGGACTTTAGCCGAAATTTAGTCTTTTGTGTGGGTGTCTTGTGTGTGGATATATATATATATATATATATATATATATATATATATATAGCAAGGATCAAGAAAATTCATCTTAAATACTATTCCTCCTTAAATAGCACTCATTTATTAAAATTACGTCATTTTTAGAATGGTGAATGTGAAATATACATGCAAATGATAATGCTATTTAAGAAGAATGTTCTCGATCATTGATATATATATATATATATATATATATATATATATATATATATATATATATATATATATATATATATATATATATATAGTCTATGTGATGTGTATAGTAGAAAGGTTGGTGAATACGCGTAGAAATTGTTCAGACCATAGAATTTAAATCAGATTGGAGAAATCCTTTTTTCCATAATTGGGATGTTCCCATGCATGGTTTGACAACTGAGACTTGTTATATATATTTAAAACAGCTTAAAACCATGAAAACACAATCAAAATTGTAAGGCTATATATGTTGGACCCTCACTTCAGTTTGGATAACCTAAAAAATTAACTCATTAATTTGAGAGTGGTTAGCATAAGTTAATTTTGATCAATTGACCAATACAGTGTCGACACGCAAGCGAGAGGTGATCACTTTCTCTGCGTGTCAGCACTGTATTGGTATCAACTTACCATGAAGTTAACTTCATGGTAACCGGATCCCATTAATTTATATCAATACCTTTAACAATTATGAAGTTGTTTAGTTTTATTATATGCGGCTACACAAAGCTTTAGGCATCTTGTATTCATTAAAGAATGAAGATTAAGCTTGAAGAGTTGGATCCCAAAAATGATATAGCAATTCTGATGATGCTTAATTAATTACCGGCTAAGAAACTGGTCAAATCAGAGCTTTTTTTTAAGATTTGTCATATATATATATATAGGGATTCCATCCACAGCAATCGGTTGTTGGGGAGCAACTCATTTTATTTAAAGCCAGACATAGCTAGTTACAAATTTTTTTTTTTTTATAGCCGCATACAGGTTGTAGCGGCCGGGCTAAATGGATTGCTCCCCAACAATCATTTCTTTGTGGATGGACCTATATATATATATATATATATATAGGGGGGTGGGGGGTAGGGGTGGGGGTGGGGGGTGGGGGTGGGGGGGTTTTTGGGGCTCTAAATTTTGTTTATCTTAAAACAAATGTTAATCACAAATGGAAAAATTACTACATGTCACGATTAGTTTATGAGATTCATAGTTTATAACATAGGGTATGTTCCTCCGACTGTCCTTAACGTAATTGAGAATTTAATTTATTTCAAACACAGTTTATTTAAATTATAAACGCTGATTTTAAAGTCCAAACGTAATTCTCTAAAAATGATGCGATGTGTTTGGATGTCTAAACGCATCAAATTTTATGACCGTAAATATTCGCCCTAAGCTAATAGACAAATAATTATAATTAGCACATTATTTTATACTTTGATTTTGAGTTGGGACCAGCTATTTCATATCTTATAGTACTAGCTAGTGTAAAATACGGAAGTGGTTAGCATGAAGTTTATTTTTGAGTAAGTCAGTCAATTGGTCAGTAGAGTGCTGACACGCAGGCGAGACTCTATGTGTGTCAGCATTCTATTGATCAATTAATCAACTTACCAACTTACTAAAAAATAAATTTCATGCTAACCGGATTCGTAAAATGCGACACGATGGTACCTACTACCACGGTCAGTTTTCGAGGCAATTTTGCTGTGGAAAAATAAAAGTCAAAACAGTGTTCACCTAACAAAGACCTGAAACCTTTTCTAAATATGTTTCTATGATGTTTCATTTCTTGTTTGAAACCTTTTCTTTAAAGACTAGTCAATATTTAATTTCTCAATAGATCCAACTTCTAAGATGGAAAAGCATTATCCTGTGGCCTTGTAGTTTTTATTACAAAAGAATTATTAATAAATAAATAAATCAAACTACTTGCAACTTAAAACTGACTCGTTTAATTAGCACTCAGAAGAAGAAAAAGATATATGACTCGTTTCAAAACTTTCTGAAATGAATGACTATAAATGAAAGCTTTGTATTCTTTTATATCGTCGGTTATAAACACTTGAAAGGGTATCGAGATATGAAAAGAATTATTTTCCAATCTCTTCTTCTCCTCTCCCTCAATTTCTTCCAAGTTTAGCTGAGAAACTCTAGTAAGGGTGTAAAGAAATCGAGTCGAACTGAGTATTGAGTTGCTCAGATTTGGTTCACAAAATTTATCGAGTATAAAATAAAATTTGATTGAGGCTCATTTAACTATCGAGTCGAGCACGATTCCGAGTCGAGCCCGAGCAGTTTGAACTTTTCGAATAAATATGATCCGAGTATCAATAGAAAATTATAATTTGAGGTTTGAGTGATTTATCGAACTTTAAAATTTACTCATATTTAACTCATTTATATTTCGATTCAAGCTCGAACTAAACTTTTAGCCGAGCGAGTATGAATCTAACCCGAACTATTTGCTCATTTTACAACTATATACTTCAGCAACAGTTAACTTA
This sequence comes from Panax ginseng, assembly GCA_020205605.1. Taxonomy (NCBI): domain Eukaryota; kingdom Viridiplantae; phylum Streptophyta; class Magnoliopsida; order Apiales; family Araliaceae; genus Panax; species Panax ginseng. Next base: position 5,907,536 of record CM035146.1, read on the forward strand.
ATTTTAAGGTAAAGAACTTAAAAAATAAAAAGTCGCTTAACTTATATTGAGAAAGAAAGCGAGTATAGAGAAATTTTAGGGACAAGTTTGGGCCTTTTCAATTTCGGAAGGCTGTCCATAACCCTCAAGGACCTAAATTCTCAAGCCACAAATTAAGAAATGGGCTAAATTTAAAGTACACACGGTGCGTTCGTTTGTTGTTGGTAATGACATTATAACGTCATCTGTTTTCTAATCAGAGAATTCATGACACAATGACGTTTACGATATTGATATACGTACACCCTAGAGTAATACTTCAGGCTGTTTTATTCATTTTTCAGGTATATTAAAAAGATGAATGAAGTGATAAAATTGTCCATAATAATATATCATTAATCATTTCTAATATAGGTGAGAGAGTGACTTTCTAGCTTTTCAATTCAAAATATTTTCAACACATAACTAATTATACATGGAGACGGAGAAATAAAAATAGAAAATATGAGATATTTAATGCTAAGGGTATAATAGAAAAATTTGTGTAAATATTTGGTTATTAAAGAAAAATGGACATTTAACATAGGACTACTCAAAATAGTAATAAGGACTTTTTATCCTTGTACGGAGGGAGTAATTGCAAACCCAAATATGTTAAGGAGACTATATTACCCTTAATATACTTACAATAATTTATCATTTACTCCTTATTTGTTTTGATTTGATTTTGTTATCCATCATATCTGTTGGGCATAATTATTTGGATTCTAATGATTCGGCGGGCCATAATTTACGTGGAGGAAGTCTCTCCACGTAAGAACATGTTTGGGAAATTCGAGAACTTTAAGGAATTCAGGATTTTTAAAATTATACTCCATCCGTCCCAGGATAAAAGTTCTGATGGACTTTTCACGCATATTAAGAAGATGAATGAAATGATAAAATTATCCATAATAATGTCATTAAATATGGAGAGAGAATTAGAATAAAAAAAGTATGAGATATTTAATGTTACGAGTATAATAGAAAAATATGTGTAAAAATTTGGTTATTAAAAAAAAATTAACATTTAACATGAGACTATCCAAAATAGTAATAAGAATTTTTATAATAGGACAGAAGGAGTATTTGATTTCTAAGTCCTATGAAGAGTGTAGGATAAACACCGACTTTCTTCCTTTAATATAGTTTTTTCAACGATTAATTTAAAGTGTGCATATATTATTACCTTGTCTTTTAATGGATTAGTACGAGGGTATTTTCTAAAAGTGTAAAAATCATAAAGTGATTACACAATCTATAATTAATTAATAATTTATGAATTGTGTATATATTAATTAATAATTTAATTATCTCTTACTCGTATAAGCTATAAACAGTACACTACAAACCTATTACAAACTTTAAGTTAAAAAGTATTTCACAAATAAATTCCAACAAACAAAGCTTTTATAATACATGGGTTTAAGGATGTTTGCTTTGGGGTGTTAAGATGGAAATTGGAGTTAAAAATTTATTATTTGTTACTAAGCTGTCTGTCTAAATTATTAATTATTAATTATTTTTTAGGGGAGTGGGTGTGGGGGGGTGGGGGTGGTGGGGTAGGTGTGGGAGTGTCGGGGGGTGGGAGTGTATACATAATCAGAAAATATTAATTTTTTCGAGGTGCGGGATGAGGGTGTATACATAATCAGTAAATATTATTTTGGGTTTGAGGGTGAGGGTGAGGGTGAGGGTGAGGGTGAGGGTGAGGGTGGAGATGGAGGTGGGGGTGGAAGTATATACATAATCAGAAAATATTATTTTTTTGGAGTGAGAATGGGGGTGGGGGTGGGGGTGGGGTGTATACATAATCAGTAAATATATTTTTTATGTATAAATAAATTTAAAATATGTTATTATTGGTAAGAGTATAATAATCTAAACAATATTTTTTAATCCAATACTTTAATTAATCTTGAAAAAAACAAATATAACATGGGATTATTTTAAATTATCCAATGAATAATCTCATAAAATACAAATACGTAACTAGGACTATTTAATCATAGGATTAATAGTCTTGAGATTATAATCCTTTCAAACAAACATGACTTAAGAGTTCGAGCAATTGTGAATTAGAGCGAGAAGGCTATAGGTCCAAAATTTTATTTTATTTTATTTTGACAAATCTATATTTGGAATAAAAATATACAATAATTCTCATTTATAAATAAATCAAGTTATAAAAATATTAGTATTTTTTTTTCTTGTATATGATAATATTGAGACAATATTCTTAATCGATTGACTGTTTTAAAAAATATTTAAACATTGTATCATTGAAATATATATGATTTGGGTTTAATTTGACAAAAATAAAAAATAAACAATCATTTAAATAATAATAATAATTCATTTTATGAACACTAGCTACTAGCTAGCTTTAATTTTAATATATGAATGAATGAATTTTGTCTAGTGCGCTTTTACTAGCTATATGGCTTGACAGACTTGTGTAATTGCAAATCATGAATTCTACCATAACAATAAACATGTTTTTGATGTCATGACCATGAGGATTACAGCGCGGAACATATTGTGAATGATTTGAAACATGATTTAATGATATTGTGATTTTTTTTTTGTTAATGATTGCTACATGATTCTGATTGATTAGATCTCTATTAAGACTCGAAATCATATAAAATATATAGACTAATTATATTAAAGAAAAAAGTGTATATATACAATTGTGTAGTATACAGTCGTCTATCGGTTCAACCGTATCCATAGATATTTTGGTCTATGACGATGGTTAAACCGTTGCTATAGTCCAAAAAAATTGTCGCTATAGCCCAACTGTGTATATACATATAGCCCTATATTAATTATTATATATTTACACTCAATTTATATTTATATGTTGTATCTTTAACTTAAAATTAAGTTCTATATTTTCTTTAAAGTGGTCACTTCTTTTAACTTCATACCACAATTTTATGAAAAAATATTGAGACGAAATGTTAAAAATAATAAATAATAGTATATTTATAAAATAATTCATCAATATTAATTTAAACTTTAATATTGTTAGTATGAAGAATGATGCATGTCAAACATTTTAAGTAATTAAGTTATTATAAATTATAATTTTTTAGTTTAGGAGTCGATCTTAATAATATTATATTTTAATATGGACTTGAATCACTCGATCACAAAAAAACTCGAAACTCATGATCTTATTTAGTCCGAATTTGGACAAATTTATCGCAACCTAAATGAATCAATCCTGAAGTCGAGCCCCTGCGTCAATTTTTTTAGATAATTTTGTATTTTTTGGCCAATTGCATATGTAAAACATGTATTTTGTTACAATATTATAACAAATAATAACATTATATATATATATATGTATATATGTATATACACATCTTATTGACCCCTAATACGCCTTTATAATCACAAATTTGTTAATAAATCTTTTATATTTCTTATGTTATAAAAATAATATAAATTAGATTATTATTTATTTAATAATATTAGAGAAAGATACATACATTAAGAAGTAGAAATAATATGGACTTGAGAAAGTTATAAAAAAATAATTTGACCCCGTATATTAAAAAATTTATAAAATTTCAGTAGAGTTAATTTATTCATTAAACTTAAATTTCTTCTAAATTTATCATATATTATAAAATATTTTTTTTTCAGTGGGGTCAATTGACCCATACCCTTGGTTGTGGTTTCACCTATGGTCGTTACATAGTAATATTGATGATGAACTTTTAGTGACTAATCTAATTGATAAAAATAAATTTATTTGGAAGATTGAGTTGCTAGAAGGTGTTGTGTTCGATAAACCTAAGAATTAAGATCTGAATGATTATAATGTATTAATAAATTAGATCATCTGAATAGTTATGAGGTCTGAATTTTAAAAATTGTTTGATAACTTAAAAATAAGTTGTCTCTTAATGACACTATTTTACCATTTAAATGATAAAATTTTATTTAATAATTTTAAATATTCAATTTAATAAAAATGAGTGCATAATATTGTTGAATATATTTATATATAAAAAATTATCAAAATCTTTTTATTAAGAGGTACCTCTTAATTATTAAGATTTTATTTTACATCTTACCAATTAAAAGGCATTCGAGAGGTACGAGAAAAAACAAAACAAGCAACATCATGCTTCTTAATGAATAAAAGGCGGTCGAATTTAAGAATGATCGGATGTAAACAAACAACATCAAAGTAGATTTGACTTCTGAGCGATACAGATATTTGTCTAATGTAGTATGGTACCCTCAACACTAGTCCCCCAAGTCATGAAAATCAAAAGGTCCGAATCTTAATATTGGGCCAAGCCGAAGACTTCATTTTAGACACGATTGAACCAAGAAAATAAATGCATATCGATAAATGAGGATGTCAATTGAGGGATTCCTTTGAAAATACAAAAACAAGCCTAACATTTGGCTCCGCCATTTGCGCCAGAAAGCTCATACATGGGGAGAGCAGATCTTCTGTATCCAAATTTTATGTTCCTTTGTGTTCTTCCACTTAAATTTTGACACATAATCTTTTACTTAACACTAATTAATTCTGAAATTAAATAAAAAGATTATGTGTCAAAATTTAAGTGGAGGGACACAAAGAGACAGAGAATTTAGGAACAGAGGATCTGCTCTCATACATGGGGTATGAGATCTCATATTAGAGTTATGGTATTAGTAATAAATTTTTATTATAAATATATTATTGGATTGTACAGTTTTTTTTTTCTATTTAATAACTGAATCATATGATTGGCCAATATATTATATGGATTTGTATTTTTATTCAACAAATCCTTATAAGAAAATTATGTATCCATGTAATATTAAAAATCTTACTCATATTACAAGTTATAATTATATTTACATTTTAATAAATAAAAATAGTACTAACAATTTCAAATTAGGTAAGATGAATGTATGAGAAAATTGTTTCCTTCTCAAACTTTATAATATTAATAATAATAATTCTCACTTAAACTCACATTATATAAAAATATATTTGAATGATTGATAATAGTAAAAAACTAATTTTATGTAAAATGATATTATTTTCTATTTTTTCACTCGGTCAAACTAAATTGTCTATTTAACACTATTTTGAACTAATTAATCATTCCACAACGATTCCCTATAACTAAAAATAAATAACATTTGTAAATATATTATCGCTGTTTTTTTCTCTTTTGGCGTTACGAACAATCGCAATCTTTCTGAGCATTTTGACTTTGATCCTGCTTTGCTACTCAACTTCTATTCTACTCCTCAATCACTCGTACCGCTCATTTAGCGGATCTTCCGCTGCTGGTAATAAAACAGTCATATATTATACTAAGATATTTTTACGCAGGTTAGGAGGTGATCTCTTTTTATGTGTTATTATTTTATTAGTTAATTGACTAACGTTAGTTTTAAAATATAACTTTGGTTTTGTCACTATTTTCTACCTAATAAATAACACTTTTTTTAATACAATGATAATATAAACAATTAATATTATATTTAATGTTATATAATTATTTTCAATTAATATAGCAATTGCCTATATATATTTTCACAATAAGTCTTGTGCCTCCTAAAAAATGTATAGTATTTATTTCAACTGAAATTTTTACAGAATACAGTGTTTTTAGGTGTAATTTTGATATAGATACAAAATAGGGTTATGCGATACCAGACATTCGTACGTATCCAAATTATACCTAAAATCTTTATAATCATCAAAATTTCGATTATAAATATCTATATATTTTTTTTAAAATCACCAAAAAAACAAAAAAAAATAAAATGAAAATGTCCACTAATTCGGTCCTTGTAGAAGGACTCATATTTTCAAGACTCGGAGGCGTGAGAAGCGGCGTGATTGGGATAGGGCTATTGTTGCCTTTGAAGTAATAAGAAGGCTAAAGAAGCTTCTTTTGTGATGTGTATGTAAATCGTAATGTGCTTAATTCATATGTTAATGGAAAGTTAAACTTCATAAGTTTTTGCCAAATCTATTGCACACTATGTGTGTAATAAATTTTTTGTTACAACATAAAAAAAAGTATTTGAATTTTTTAAAAAATTACAAAAAATTTAATACAATAACGTTCAAAATAAATAAAGAGTGAAATTTGATGCTTTAAATTTAAAATGGGTCAATTTGAAAGGAGGAAACTTGATTTAGTTAAGTAGCTCAAACTTAATTTAAAAATAAGAGATTTATTTTTTAAAAAAATAAGAACAAGAAAAACATTATATATATAGAGTTAGGTTTCAAATCAGGATGATCAGGATTATCAAAATCTGGATTTTATTTTTTTTTTTTTTTTTTTTTTAAAACAACTAAAAAATATTTAATATTTTATGAAATTGAAATTTTTTTCATAATCTGATGTTTTAGGCGTGATTTGAGTGCATTATAACAAAATATGTATATACGATCTATCTGACTATACCACCATTTTTGGTATAGGTATCCAAATCACCCCAAAAACATCAGTATTATAGAAAATTTCAGTTCCATAAAATATTAATTATTTTTTTAGTTGTTTTAAAAAAAACAAAAAAAAATTGGTCAAATCTTTACTCCGGTCAGGCGTTGATTTGGATCCATTTAACATATATATATATATATATATATATATATATATATATATATATATATATAAAGAAAAATGTATGTACACAGCTGTATATTACATAGTCGGTTATGACGACGGTGTTTCGACGCTGAAAATCATCGCCATAGCTATTCTAGACTATGGCCCGGTCCCATAATTTTAAAAATCCGTCGTCATATGTCTATTGTGTAATACACAGATATGTATATGCATATAGTCCATATATATATGTTTTTGTATCTTTCCTATAATTTGGCAAGCAAATATTGGTGAATCCTTCTCGTCCTACGTTTTTAAGTCCACGTTCATTATTCAATCTCAAGGCAAGTATCTTACTTGGGAGTAATATAGAAATTTTATTCTTCTTCCAACACTGGATTAAAAAGACAAATATAGCATGATGATTAAGACTATTTGTGACGCCCCCAAAAATAGGTATACATCACTCATCTTGGGTCGCCAAATATATGGTACAGAATACAAATACAACCTTAAATATATAACATGAGCTGTGAGTTTTAATACAAATATTGTCTTCTAGATAATATACAAACTCAATGGGGTCCTCATTATATTTATTATCACACTCTTTCACAGAATAGTGAAGATTACTAATGCTATCATCTAGGACCATCACTCCGTTCCCCGACTAGTCCCTGTCGCGTTCTCATTTTCTGAAGAGAACAATGAAAGTAAAAGGGTGAGCTCAACTAGCCCAAGAAGAAATATTATGACTAAGATAATGCGAGAATAAATTATCGTTAGCCTTCACTGTGATGTTAAACTGATACAATATAACAAACATCAAGTTTAACTGCAGCGGAACAAGCAATCCATTAGACGAGTCAAGTAGAGAATAAAATCTACTATCTTCTATGATTTAAAAGATTTATCATCAATTTTATCGCTGAAACTCAACTTAATAAATAATTCATATCATCGAATCACCCCTGCACTACGGCCAAGGATATTCGTTAATATCACATCCATGAATTATCCATGCACTACGGGCCAAGGATATTCATTATTATCACATTCATGAATTAATATTTTATTACTGAGACTCAGCTCAATAATTAATCCACATCATCGAATCATCCCTGCACTACAGGCCAAGGATATTCTTTAGTATAACGACCACGAATTATCCATGCACTACGGGCAAAGGATATTCGTGTTTTCATCAACGGTCCTGATCATGCCATAAAACAATTCATCTTTGCACCCTTGGCCGAAGAGAATCCATAGCCATAATCATACCAAAAACTGTCCATCAATGCACTACGGGCCAATGATGACTTTTTCCACATAATTTGTAACATTACGACCATGATTATACCGAATAATCCCTGGTCATAATCATACCAAGTCCATCTATGCACTACAGGCCATAGATGACTTTCAACATAATATAAACATGAGGATGATGACAATGACATAATAATTCAATAAAACAAGTTCAAGAATTAATTTATCCAAGAACCAATAACGTCCAAATTGTCAACATGATACTTCTTTGTGGAGTAAAATTCAAGAATGCTCAGAAGAATATTTTCATGAAAAGATACTGGATGAAGCGCAAATATCAAGGATATTCCACTAATTTCATGGAGTATAGAAGTCAAAACTTAAACTAACTGAATATAAGAGAATATATGAAGCGCAAATGGATTTTTAAGCATGATGCAAGTAATCCACGTTTACATATCATTTTCACAATTTAATAAGGAATGAATACAAAGGATCATTCACCATGCATGTGGTAATCCACATGTATAAAGTTATTCCAATGAATAATAAATAATGGAACCCGGTCAAAGCGTAATACGTCTGACCGGCAGGATATTCCAATGTAATAATAAAGAATGGAATAACAATGAAATCACCGTGCATGCGATAGGCGCATGCAGACGAGTTATTCCAATGAGAATAATAAATAATGGAACCAGTCGGCCAGAACGCAGTACGAGGATATTTCGACGAATAATAAATAATGGAACTGGAGTTTCTACAGAACGCACGCATGGATATTCCGACGTAATAATAAAGAAACGAAATATTAGAAGAATTTTACCATGTATGCGGTACTTGATAAGCAAAGTTATTCAACATAATAATAAAGAATGGAATAATGAAGAATTTCACCAAGTATAGGGTATCCCACGTATATAGGTTATTCCAATGTAATAATAAAGAATGGAATAATGAAGTTCTCTTCATGAATAAGAAAGAAAGAATACCCCTTACGAGGGACAACAAATAATATCCCTACCTTAAAAGAAGAGTATTTAAAATGGTAGGCGAGGATATACTCGAAGAAAACTTGTACTACGCTCAAAGCTTTCTTAAACTCTAAAGAAATACGCTCAAGATTATGAAGAAGAACTCTCTCTATAGTTTCTCTCTCTAGAGTTTCAAATTGAATTCGTAAGAAATAATGAATGAATGAGCTTCTATTTATAGAAGAATGGACCGCATAGTAACTAATTCATGAGCGATCCAGATTGATTTACTTTAATCGATGGTCCATATTTAAAAGCAAAATCTTTTAAATAAAATATAATATATTCTATTTATAATCTAATAAAACGAATAACTTTATAAAAGTATTACATTTTATATAAAAAAATTTACTATGCAAAATACTACGCAGTATACACTACGCAACACTATGCATAATAAAATATAATATATTCTATTTATAGAATAACTTTATAAAAGTATTACATTTTTATATAAAAAGATTTTACTATGCAAAACACTATGCAGGACTAATCAACACTATGCATAATAAAATATAATATATTCTATTTATAGAATAACTTTATAAAAGTATTCTGTTTTATATAAAAAGCTTTTCTGTTTTATTACATTAATAATACTAATAAAACAAAACTTATCACCTTTATTATAATTTCAACCAACGGTCTGAAAAATTAGCACATCTCTTCATGTAATAATATTGTACTCAAAAATAATTTGGACCGAAAAGAAATATATTTTTTGGGTGAATAGTAACCAGTGAATAGTACTTCGGGAATAGTACCTTGTGAATAGTACCACGACACAAAAAGTGTCCTAAATACCCGAGTGAACAATACTAGAGTGAATAGTAATCGGGTGAATAGTAACCCGTGAATAGTACTCCGACACGAAAAGTACCCCAAATACCTGAGTGAATAATATTTGGGTGAATAGTAACCCGTGAATAGTAACTTATGAATAGTACTCCAACACAAAAAGTGCCCCAAATACTCGAGTGAACAATACTAGAGTGAATAGTAACCAAGTATTTTATGACAACTTGTCTACTTTAAAAAAATTTCACATATCACCCTTAACTTTAAACTTTTATCAATTTAACTATTTACCAAAATAAAAAAATTGAATACTTTTATTTCATAAAATTCAGGGTCTCACACTATTAGCACCATTATATTTGATTTTATTTTTTAATACCCTTATAAAAATTTTCTTTTCTCTCTACAAAAAATCTAGCCTCTATATTTTTAGATATGAAGAGGGTATCTGATTTACTCTAAAGAGACCATTTCTCAAGTTTTTTCTTACGTTCTTCCGTTTAATTATTTTTATTTTCTCTTTTTGTGGAGTTTTATTTCTCATAGTTTGGATTTTTTTCAATCTATGAAGTCTTTCTTCTCCTGATTTGAGATTTTCTTATTTTATGAAGAAACAAAATTCATGATCTCTTCGTGGAGTAGGTTGATTAACATTAATCGGTGAAGATAAATTTTTTCAGATTTGGATGTGGGCTTATCACGACAGCCTTTTTTTTGTTGCTCGTGTTGAAGAACTATGTAAATCTGTATATTTTTTATCTATTTTTTAGAAATTTATATGTTCTCGAGTTTCGAGTTTCGAGATTCAATTTGGGATGAGAGAAAGTATCACATTGACTCTAATATTTTTGTAATTCGATTCACTTATCATTGAGAATTATTCCCTATTTTTATTCCAGAACTTTGTCAAAAAAATATTTGATTGTTTCTTGTACAATGCAAAATTATACACCAAATTAATTTAGTCTCTCAAATGTTAAATTATTTAAACGGTCAAATTTAATTATTGTCAATAAAGTTAACTTGGTGTGGCTGATTTGTTTATATATATATAGAGAGAGAGAAAGAGAGGTTCCTGTTGAGTGGGATTTATACCTGCGAATCAAATCCTTTATGGCTTAAGTTGTTGCCTGTTTTCTATTATTTAGTTAGCTTTTAATTATATTTTGTTGTTATTATGTTTAAGTTCTATCATGCAGGGCTTTGCAGATCGTTTCTAGCTTTTATAGGCATTTTTGTTGTCTTTGGCCTTGCAGTTACTAATTGTTATACTTGAGTCCGTGTTATATTTCGATTATTCTTTCAAACATCTTGTAGAGTGGCGCCCGGTGGCCAGAATCTGCACCACGCCAAGCCCCCGATGGCGACCTTGCATGCAATACGACCTCCGGTCTTTTAAGTCACACGATATGTAATCCACTTGCTAAACAAAGGCTCGCGTCGCGGCGCAAGCTCCGGTGTCCAGACAATAAAGGGGCTTTAAATGACCTAAAGAGAGAGAAAAAGATATACTTAAAAATTTCAGCCGCCTGCGATAGATCTTAGTCATAGAGTGATTCTAGAAATAGTACATACAGTCTTAAATTCCTAGAAGAAAAAAGAAGCTATGCTTCAAGGAGGGAGATTTATTGCATCCGACAGCAGCTCAAGTAGACTTCGCTAGAGTTTATGATAAGCTTACCCGTGATGACCTCATTCGGGTTCCTTACTTTGTGGGAGGTCACAACAAATGCTCTCCCTTGCACCACCGGCTTTGACTTTTCTGGGATGACCTTTAGTTCCTCCATCCTAGCTGAACTTGTCTTCGGTGAACGACAAAATCGGGTTAGGTGATCTTCTCTTCCACAATTATAACACGCTTTGGATGGCATCGCGCAGTTTGGACTGATATGTCCCTCCCCTCCGCATTTGAAGCATATGATAGGTGGTCGTTCTCCTTCCTTAACTACGGTTGCTAGTGCTGACATCTTTCCATCATTGTTGAATCTCCTTTTCTTGAAATATCCATTTTTACTGTCTTGGCCATGATTACAACCGAAGTGGTTACCATTTCTGGCATGTTGATTCCCTCCACGTTTGTTATCACCGCTTCGATGACTGATACCACTGGTATTTTCATGCTGCCAGCTGCTTTCTCTTGGTTGCGTTGACTCGTTACCGCGCTCCAATAACTGAGCCCTATTTACAACGTCTGAGTACAAACACAGTTTATGAGAAATAAGATATTGACGTATCTCTAGTTTCAAACCTCTTAAAAATATTCGTGTCATTCGCTCCTCATTATCGACTAAATAGGATGCAAACCGGGATAACTCCACAAATTTAGCCTCGTTTTGCGACACGGTCATATTGTTTTGCTCCAACTTGATAAAATCCACCTCTTTCATGTGACGAATACTTTCGGGAAAGTACTTGTCGTTGAATAGCTCTTGGAACTTCTCCCAAGACATCTTGAGTGCGCCAGTCAGATACGTTTATAGATTCCCACCAAGAATCGCTTCTTCACGCAACATGAAGGTGGCGAAGGAACCTTTTTGCTCTCGAGCATCCCAAGACATCAAATATCTTGGTGATCTACTTTATCCATGATTTCGCCTTAAGTGGTTTTAGCTTTCCAATAAACTCGGGTGGTCCCAGCTCCTTGAACTGTTTAGCGGTGACCGTTCGAGAGTTTCCAGTGTTTCCACCTGCATTTTGAACAGGAGCCGCTCTCGCCTGATGTTGCATGAATTGCATAAAGCCTCTGAACATTTTATCGTTCATCATTTGGTCAGTGTTGTTGTTTTCATGAGGATTGTCGCCTTCCTAATGCACATTATTCTGATTGTTGATCTGTGGAGACTCAACGGTCTCTTGTGCCCCATTGCTATTCTCGATATTCTCGGATGCCATTTTCAAATACTGCCACAAAACAAGGGTTAATTGACATGTAACATATTATCTCTATACTCTGACCAACCAATTAAATACAAAAAATTTAGGTAGGTCATACTAGCGAAGGAATTCTCCGTCTCTCCCCTCCTAATTCTAGTCTCACATCTTAGCCAGGGATCATATCCCTAAGCTTTGATACCAACTGTGACACCCCCAAAACAGGTATACATCACCTATTCTTGAGTCGCCAGATACATGGTACAGAATTCAAATACAACTTAATAATACAAGCTATAGGTGTACAATACGACAAAACATAAACTATGAGTTTGAATACAAATATTGTCTCTTAGAGAGTATACAAACTCAAAAAGAGTCTTCATTACAATTATTATCACACTATTTCACGAATAGTGAGGACTACTAATGCACCATCTAGGACCATCACTCTGTTCTCGGCTCGTCCCAACTATATTCTCATTTCACGAAGAGAGCGATTGAAAGAAAGGGTGACCTCAACTAGCCCGAAGAAATATTATGACTAAGATAATGCTGAATAAATTATCATTAGCCTTAAATGTTGTTAAAGCGATACAATATAACAAACATCAAGTTTAACTGCAGTGGAACAAACAATTCATTAAAAGAGTCAAGTAGAGAATAAAATCTACTATCTTTTATGATTTAAAAGGTTTTTCATCACTTTTATCGTTGGGACTCAGCTTAATAAATAATCCACATCATCGAATCACCTCAGACTACTGCCCGAGGATATTCTTTAGTATCACGACCACAATTATCCATGCACTACGGGCCAAGAATATTTGTGTATTCATTAATGGTCATGATCATGCTAACAACTGTCCATCAATGCACTACGGGCCAATGAGGACTTTAACCACATCATTTGTAACATTACGGTCATGATTACAAGAATAATAATCCTTGGTCATATTCATACCAAGTCCATCTATGCACTACGAATGCCATGAGATGACTTTCAAAAAAATATAAACATGAGGATGATGACAATGATATAAGAATTCAATAAAACAAGTTCAAGAATTAATTTATACAAGAACTAATAATGTCCAAATTATCAACATGATAATCTTTGCTTTAGAGAGTAAAATTCAAGAATGTTCGGATGAATATTTTCATGAAAGAGATTTGGATGAAGCGCTTAAATATCAAGGATATTCCACTAATTTCATGGAGTATAGAAGTCAAAACTTTAACCAACCGAGTATAACAAGGAATGGAATAACAAAAGAAATCACCGGGCATGCGATAGGCCTTACATCTGAGTTATTCCAGCGAGAATAAAATAACGGAATCGAATTACAGTAAAACGCATGCAGACGAATATTCAAACGAGAATAATAAAGAGCGGAATCAGTCCGGCGTAAACGCATACGAGGATATTCCAGCAGAATAATAAAAGCGGGCAAGAACCGTCCGGCGTAGAATGCTGTGACGAGGATGTTCCAATGAGAATGATAAATAATGGAACCGGTCCGGCGTAGAAGCGTATAGGCAGGATGTTCCAACGAATGATAAATAATGGAACCAGTCCGCATAAGCGCATTGAAGACGGGATGTTCAGCCAGAATGATAAAGAATGGAATAATGGAAGAATTTCACCAAGTATAGGGTAGCTTGGCGTATCTGAGTTATTCCAACGAGAATAATAAAGAATGGAATAACAAAAGTTCTCTTCATGGATAAGAAAGAAATAATACTCCCTACCTTGGAAAAACTGGATCTTTGGAATAGTAAGGTAGCAGACTTACTTCTTCTTCTTTCTCTCTATAATTTCTCTCTATAATAATCGCTCTAAAGCTTTTGTGAATTGGTGAGAAATGAAGGAAGAATGAGCTTCTATTTATAAGAAAATATAGTTTCGATAATTGCACGTTTTGGGGCTCGAAAAATTACAAAGACAATACCTCCAACTTTTTTTTCATTTTTAATTTAGTCCTGCAAGTATTATCAAACTTGCACCACCTCCCCTAATAGTAAATAATGTGAATCAATAGTTCAATCATGTGAATCAATAGTATAATCATGTGAAAATACGAATTACAAAGTATAAGTACCTCCATCTATACCTCCATTTTAATTTAGTCATGCAAGTATTATCAATCTTGCACCAACTCCCTAATAGTAAATAATGTGATTCAATAGTACACACATGTGAACAAATAGTTATATAAGTATGTGAATTAGTAGCAATTAATTGCTCATTTATCCAGATAAATTACCCGATTTATCAATATAACCCCTAGACATCAATTATCATCGGAATAGATGTCGATTTCCACTAACACTAATAATCCCAACACAATGGAACTATCAAAATTCATTTTAATCAACACAACTTATTCATCATTAATATTATAACTCACAATATTTAACAAACTGTGTCGTTCCCGAGGATAGGGGGGCTTTCAGATAAGGATTTCTCCTTATTAGCGCCGCAATTAGGTGACCAAACCTCTCCTTGTGAACTTACAGACATTGTCGATATTGCAAATAATAATATGAATAACTTTGTCGTCTCAATTATTGATTTAATAATATAAAATATTATGCAAATGATATTGTGACAATAATTGAATCAATAATATGAGAGATATGATGCATCAATTCTTTGTAGCAATAATTGAGTATAAGCGAGTGACTTCTCACGTAAGCATCAATAATCAATACTGTGTCTACTTATGCAACCATGCCGTATTCATCGTAGTTTTAACACCGGGTGTTTCAATAGTTAACGGTAAAACTTCCGTTATTTTCATAAAGTATTTTTGTCGTTTTCTCAATCCGACAATAATTCCGTTATGGGGGTCCACCAATGACTGTATCGTCGTACGGATATTCCCCGACAAAAAGAATATTCCCCGACTAATCGAATATTCCCCGACACAATGAATATTTTATATCAACTTGCTTACTTTGAAAAAAAATTCACATATTACCCTTAACTTTAAACTTTTATCAATTTAACTATTTACAAAAATAGAAAAATTAAATACTTTTATTTCATAAAATTCGGGGTCTCACAATCACCCCTCCTTATGAAATTTTGCCCTCGAAATTTATGTACGTACCTGATATTCGAAGAGATGAGAATACCTTGCTTTCTTTTTGGATTGTACCTTTCCGGTTATATCCTCTGTATAATGATTTTTCCATTGCTCATCTCCTGTATTTCAGATATCATTTTAGAATATATCTTCAAAATAAAGGTTAATTGACATATCATAATTTGTCAACTTATCAAGTAAACAATTTCAGCTTAGGTAAGTCACACACTAGCGAAGTATATAACTCGTCTCTCCCTCCTAGTTCTAGACTCTTATCTCCGCCAAATGACCATATCCCTAAGCTCGATACCAATTTGTGACGCCCCCAAAATTAGGTATACATCACCCATTCGAGTCGCTTGGATACATGGTACAAAATTCAAATACAACTTCATTTATACAACTGTTGAGTATGTCGTGTAGAATACGACCACGATTAATCGTGAGTTTTAATACAAATGTATGTAACTCTCTCATGGTGCCTCGACCACAACCTTACAATGGTACTTTACATAAAAGTATAGTCAAAGATCTGCTTTTAGAAATTAAAATCTTTGGGAAGTGCTCAAGGAAACCTTCGTACATGGGAGGCCATGCGTCACAGGTTATAATAGATATCATATGGCCACAGAATTATCTTTGGTTGACCCAATAGACCCCAAAGAAAAACGAGAAGATTACTATCATTTTCTTTCCAATGGTGAGTCTTTTCTTGACATATAACTATCTCCACTGTCTCCTAGTGAATATTATATTTCAAATAAACTCTAAGATCATATAGGTAGTGCCCGTAGATATACTCAGTAAGTGGATGCGCATAACCCTGTCTTATGATAACACGAGGTTGTATGTCATTAGACATCTTGTGTGATAGTGGCAAAACACCCTTTCAAAGTTGGGTTCACCTCACCCTATTTGATTCACCAAATATAACTACTAAATGTTGTATAGAATACAACACACTTTTCTATACTGTTTAGGGAGAACCTCCACATTAGAGACCACTGTTTCTATTCCCTGTTATTCCCTGGGCCGACCAAACTGACAACACTCTTATGGCAACACTCTTATTACCTGAAAGGAATTGTGAAGCAGAAAGGGTGAGCACAACTAGCCCAGTAAAGAATATCATGACTAAAGATAATTAAAATAGTTTTCATCAATAATAAATCAGAGATTTAGAACATATGGTAGATGATAAAACTTTTCAACCATAGTTGCGCAGAATGAGCAATCCATTAGAAGAGTCAAATAGACCATAAGGTCTATTATCTTCTCTATGTAAAAAGTCCACCAATAATGTTTTATCCCTATAACATCAATCAACAATTCCCGTCCACGATCATGTGAATAACTCATAATCACAATTGTGATTCTAAATTCCTCTTCGTACCTAGGACGAAGATAATTTTCATCACATGTCTTCACCTGAAACATCAAAAATCATGGTTATACCAAATCACAATTCCTGCTCGTAATCATTAAATCATCTTTGCACTACGGCCAAAGATATTTATTATTATCACATCCATGAATTAATATTTCATTCTTTGAGACTCATTTCGATAAATAATCCACATCATCGAATCATCCACCGCACTACGAGGCCAAGGATATTCTTTAGTATCACGACCACGAATTATCCATGCACTACGGGCCAAAGATAATCGTGAGTTTTCATCAACTAGTCCCCGATCATGCCATAAAACAATTCATCTTTGCACCCTTGGTCGAAGAGAATCCATAGCCATAATCATACCAAAAACTCTCCATCAATGTATTACGGGCCAATGAGGACTTTTTCATTAGTATCACAACCACAAATTATCCATGCATTACGGGCCAAAGATAATTGTGTTTTTATCAACGGTCCTAATCATGCTATAAAATAATTCATCTTTGCACCCTTGGCCGAAGAGAATCCATAGCCATAATTATATCAAAAATTGTCCATCAATGCACTACGGGCCAATGGGGACTTTTTCCACATTATTTGCAACATTACGGTCATGATTATACCGAATAATCCCTGGTCATAATCATACCAAGTCCATCTATGCACTACAGGCCACAGATGACTTTCAACATAATATAAATATGAGGATGATGACAATATTATAAGCATTAATCAAACTAAATCAAGGATAAATTTTAAAGACTTTAAATTTATCCAGACGTTATCGATTACTTAATAAAATCATAATCTAATACTGTTAATACTATAACAATATTTTAATCACTTAAACTTATAAACAATTACATTTAATTGTTTACACTTTTCCAAATAATGCATTTAATTATTCAAAATGTCATACTCATAAGATTTCATCACCAATAATCAAATTACTCATCAAAAATCAAGATATACCTTATATAGGATTTCCAAGCCATAAAATCCTATTTACCAATTCTTCAACTCCACATAACATATTTAATTCATATGTTCGTAGCTAACTATTTTCATGAAAAATATCAAATTAGTCCCAAAAATTATTCTTTTCTAGGATTTAGCATAATATAGTCCCGTATTGAACATATATTTTTCTTGACATTTTTAAAATTCATTTACTATTTTTTAAAAAATCAATTTCTAATTAATTCCTTAAGAAATTAGCTACCTCATGGTTAACTCCAGAAATTCCCAAATCTTGGCAGGATCTTACACATGTTAACATGAGCTTCCAGTTTAAATTTCATGGTCATCGGAGTTATAGAACTCCGGTTATAGCATTTTTCGTCAAAAAAACCTAAATATTGAAATGGTCATAACTTGCTCATTTTAAGTCGGAATGAGCTCATTTTTGGACAGGAGGTACTTTATACCATATACTTTCATGTCCCAAAAGGCCGAATGTTTCTCATAAATTAAGTGGTAAAAATGCCCTTTTTAAAATTGTGGCGACAAGATCCTTTTTCATATTTTACAGTTTTTCGTACTTTGCTAAAATCAGTCCACATGAAAATCTACAACACCTTTTCCAGTGATTCCAATTGGATAAGTTACAAAACTCATAGACCTAACTCTAGAACTTGACCACACTCAAAAATTCAAAATATAATAGGAGATATGGTCAATTGAACTTCATGTTCTATTTTCGCCAAAATCTGACTTTTCAACCCTTTGTGATTTCTAAGAAACTTTCATGTTTACACATAATAACCAACATAACACATCATAACACTTACTAATACCACATATACCCATGATTTTCATCAGTCCAATGCTTTTATTATGACTTTCATCATAATCCACGTAAACAAATCATTTCCACAATTTAATAAGGAATGAAATACAAAGGATCATTCACCATGCATGTGGTAATCCACATGTATGAGGTAATTCCAGCAGAATAATAAAGAATGGAATAATGAAGGATTCGCCATGCATGCGATGCGATAGATCGCATGCAGATGAGTTATTCCCAATAAAATAATAAATAATGGAACCGAGTCCCGGCAGTAAACGCATGTATGTGATGTTACGACATAATAATAAAGAATGGAATAACAACATAAATCACGTGCATGCGATAGGCCTCGCATGCAAAGTTATTCCAATGTAATAATAAATAACGGAATCGGTCGGCGTAAAATGCACAAACGAGGATATTCCAATGTAATAATAAAAAGCGGAATTAGTCCGGCGTAAAACGCATGATGTGAGGATATTATTCAATGAATAATAAAGAGCGGAACCAGTCGGCGTAGAAACGTCTGAGCGAGGATGTTCCAACAGAATGATAAATAATGGAACAAGGTCCGGCGTAAATGCACAAACAGGATGTTCCAACATAATGATAAAGAATGGAATAACAGAAGAATTTCACCAAGTATAGGGTAGCTACTTTATCTGAGTTATTCCAATAGAATAATAAAGAATGGAATAACTGAAGTTCTCTTCATGGATAAGAAAGAAATAATACTCCCTACCTTGGAAAAACTGGATATTGGAATAGTGAGGTAGCAGACTTCTCTTCTTCTTTCTCTCTATAATAATCGCTCTAAAGCTTTTGTGAATTAGTGAGGAATGAAGGAAGAATAAACTTCTATTTATAGAAAAATATAGTTTCGATAATTGCACGTTTTGAGGCTCGAAATATTACAGTATAATACCTTCCCTAATAGTAAATAATGTGAATCAATAGTTCAATCATGTGAATCAATAGTATAATCATGTGAAAAATACGAATTACAGTATAGTACCTCCATCTATACCTCCATTTTTAATTTAGTCATGCAAGTATTATCAATCTTGCACCAACTCCCCTAATAGTAAATAATGTGATTCAATAGTACACACATGTGAACAAATAGTTATATAAGTATGTGAATTAGTAGCAATTAATTGCTCATTTATCCGATAAATTACCCGATTTATCAATATAACCCCTAGACATCAATTATCATCGGAATAGATGTCGATTTCCACCAACACTAATAATCCCAACACAATGGAACTATCAAAATTCATTTTTAATCAACACAAATTATTCATCATTAATATTATAACTCACGATATTTAACAACCGTGTCGTTCCTGGAAAAGGAGGCTTTTCGATAAGGATTTTTTCTTATTGAGTGCGCTTGATTAGGTGACCAAACCTCTCCTCGATGTAACTTCTAGACATTGTCAAGATTGCAAATAATAATATGAATAACTTTATCATCTCAATTATTGATTTAATAATATAAAATATTATGCAAATGATCATTGTGACAATAATTGAATCAATAATATGAGAGATATGATGCATCAATTCTTCGTAACAATAATTGAGTATAACTGAGTGACTTCTCACGTAAGCATCAATAATCAATATCGTGTGCTACTATGCAACCACACGTATTATTGTACTTTTAACACCGGGTGTTTCAACAGTTAACGGTAAAACTTTCGCCGTTATTTTTATAAAGTATTTTTGTCGTTTTCTCAATCCGACAATAATTTCGTTGTGTGGGTCCACCAATGACTGTACCGTCGTACGGATATTCCTCGACAAAAAGAATATTCCCTGACTAATCGAATATTCTCCGACACAACGAATATTTTATATCAACCTGCTTACTTTGAAAAAAAAATTCACATATTACCCTTAACTTTAAACTTTTATCAATTTAACTATTTACCAAAATAGAAAAATTAAATACTTTTATTTCATAAAATTCAGGGTCTCACATTAATGACCTTGGCCTAGTTTTCATCACCAATAGACATATTGTGATTTATCTAGCTAGGGATGTGCATTTGGCCTTCGATAGAAGCTTATGCGTATTTACTGTTCTCGGTTGACCATTCCTCTATTCATTTGTAACTTGGAGAGTTAGGAGATTAGGCGAGGCATTAGGGCAATTATAATCCTATCTTGACTTCCTAGCACAACTGCTTCTCTTATTCTTACAGTTTTAATCTTATAGCTTAATCAACCATCTTGTTTTACCTGTTTAGATAAGATAAGTAACGACTTTACCTTAGTATTTGTATTCTCTTAAGACTTTATCCTTGTGGGTTCGACAGTCTACTTTCATATATTACTTGTGGACCGCGTATGCTTACGCGAATCGACCAACAAGTTTTTGGCGCCGCTGCCGGGGCCTTAGTATTAATTGTTATTCAATATTAACACTAAGCCAATATAATATTAATTTAAACTGATTCTTCTGTTTAACTTTCTTTTCAGGTAGTCTTCACTGTTTATGTCACCTCGTAAGGGTCGGAACATAATACCTCTCGATCCCGAGGTTGATAGAACTTATAGAACATACAGACGACTGCGGAGAAAAAATCTAAGGACATACGTGCTCCTATCAAAATGGCTGAGGAACTTCAGAAGTCTTTGAGGGAGTATGATATGCCTCATATCGACGATCTCCAGACGAGCATTCTAAGGCCCTCCATCCAAGCTAATAATTTTGAGATCAAACCGGGCTGCATTCAAATGTGCACCAATATTCAATTTGGGGGACAAAGCAGTATCATGTTGATAATTTGGAAAATATTGAATTCTGGATAAATTAAATTATAAATCTTTAAAAATTTATCCTTGAACTTGTTTTATTGAATTCTTATATCATTGTCATCATCCTCATGTTTATATTATGTTGAAAGTGATCTGTGGTCTGTAGTGCATAGATGGACTTGGTATGATTATTGTAAGACCCCGAAATTTATGAAATGAAAGTATTCAATTTTTTTATAATTATTATTTTATTTCGTAAATGGTTAAATTGATAAAGGTTAAAGTTAAGGGAGATATGTGAAAATTTTACAAAGTATGCAAGTTGTTATAAAATATTCGTTTAATTGGGAATATTCTTTTTATCGGGGAATATTCAGATTTATTTACACAATCTTTGGTGGACCCCACAACAGAAGTATTGTTGTAGTAAGAAAACGACAGATTTATCATTTTATAAAAATAACGGCGAAAATATTACCATTAAAACTGTTGAACTACCCGGTAGTACAAGTACAGTAATATGCGTGGTTGCATAGTAACACACGATATTGATTATTGATGCTTACGTGAGAAGTCACTCAGTTATACTCAATTATTGTTACAGTAATTGCTGTATCATATCTCTCATATTATTGATTCAATTATTGTTACAATACCATCGACATAATATTTATTATTATTAAATCAATAATTGAGACGACAAAGTTATTCATATTATTATTTGCAATAGTGACAATGTCTAGAAGTTCTGTCAAGGAGAGGTTTGGTCACCTAATTGCGCGCCAATAAGGAGAAATCTTTATCGTAAAGCCCCCTCTTTCCTGGAAACGACCTGGTTGTTAAATATTGTGAATTATAATATTAATGATGAATAAGTTCGTGTTGATTAAAGATGAAATTGATAGTTCTATTGTGTTGGAATTATTAGTGTTAGTGAAAATCGACATTTATTTCGATAATAATTGATGTCCGGAGGTTATATCGACCAATTCCGTAATTAACTGTATAAATGAGCAATTAATTGCTATTGATTCACATGATTATAACTATTTATTCACATGTGTGTACTATTGATTCACATTCATTTACTATTAGGGGAGTTGGTGCAAGATTGATAATACTTGCATGACTAAGTTAAAATGGAGGTATAGATGAAGGTACTATATCAGAATTCAGATTTTCACATGTCTAAAACTATTGAATCACATGATTTACTATTAGGGGAGATGGTGCAAGTTTGATAATACTTGCAGGACTAAATTAAAAATGAAAAAAAGGAAGATATTATACTGTAATATTTTGAGCCCCAAAACGTGCAATTAACAAAACTATATTTTCCTATAAATAGAAACTCATTCTTCCTTCATCTCTCACCAATTCACTAAAGTTATAGAGTAATTATTATAAAGAGAAATTATAGAGAGAAAGAAAAGAGAAGTTCGCCTACCTCACTTATTCCGAAGATCCAGCTTTTCTTTTGAGGTAAGGGTATTATTTCTTTCGTATTCATGAAGAGAGCTTATGTTATTCCATTCTTTATTATTATGTTGGAATAACCTGTCTATGCGAAATACCGCATACATGGTGAAATTCTTCTGTTATTCCTTTCTTTATTATTATGTTGGAATAACCTGTCTATGCGAAGTACCGCATACATGGTGAAATTATTCTGTTATTCCATTCTTTATTATTCTGTTGGAATATCCTGTCTGTGAGGATTACGTATGACCTAATTCCATTCTTTATTATTTTGTTGGAATATCCTGTCTGTGCGTATTACGCATGACCTGGTTCTATTATTTATTATTCTATTGGAATAACCTATTTGTGTGGTCTATCACATGCCTGTTGAATTCTTCTGTTATTCCATTCTTTATTATTCCGTTGGAATAACCTGTCTATGTGGATTACCGCATGCATGGTGAATGATCCTTCGTAATCATTCTTTATTAAATTGTTGAAATGATCTGTCTACGTGGATTACCGCATGGCGGGTGAAAATCCATTTGCAGTTTCGTATATTCTATTATACTCGTATGAGATATCATTTCTTTTGTACTCGTCATGAAATATCATTTTATTTGGTATTTTATTTACGAGTTACTATTCACCCAGTTACTATTCACTCTAGTATTATTCACTCGAGTATTCGGACACTTTTCGGTTTTAGTACTATTCACGAAAGTTACTTATTCACCTAAATTACTATTCACCCGAATATTATTCACTCCTGCATTTGGGGTACTTTTCATGCCGGGGTACTATTCACGAGGTACTATTCCCTAAAGTACTATTCACTTGGGTACTATTTACCCTAAAAATATATTTTTTTGTCCAAATTATTTTTGGTACATGAATATTATTCTTGAATTTTACTCCACAAAGCAAAGATCATATCGACAATTTGACGTTATTGATTTCTGGATAAATTAAATTATAAATCATTAAAATTTATCCTTAGACTTGTTTTATTTAATTATTATGTCATTGTCATCATCCTCATGGTTATATTGTGATGAAAGTCATCTTTGGATTACGTGCATAAATGGACTTGGTATGATTATGACCGAGGATTATTGGTATAATAATCATGACCGTAATGTGACGTAATGATATGGTAAAAGTCCTCATTGGATCGTAGTTCATTGATGGACGCTTGTTGGTATGATTATGACTGTGGATTATTCGGTATAATCATGACTATTGATGAATACGAATATCCTTGGCCCGTAGTGTATGGATAATTTGTGGTCGGATACTAATAAATATCCTTGGTAGAGTCAGGTGGATGATGTGGTTTATTTATTGTCGAGTCTCAAATGATAAAAGTGATGAAAACCTTTTAAATCATAGAAGATAGTAGATTTTATTCTCTACTTGACTCTTCTAATGGATTGCTTGTTCCACGCAGCTTAAACTTGATGTTTATTATATTTTATCGAGTTAACACCTTGTTGAAGGCTAATGATAATTTATTCTGTATTATCTTAGTCATAATATTTTTTACTGGGCTAGTTGAGCTCACCCTTTCTTTCACTGTTCTCTTCAGAAAATGAGAACGTAGCCGGGACTAGTTGAGGAACGGAGTGACTGTCCAGATGATAGCATTAGTAGTCCTCATTATTCTGTTAAATAGTGTGACAATAAATGTTATGAGGACCCCATTGAGTTTGTATATTGTCTAGATGACAATATTCTTATTAAAAACTCTTAGATTATATTTTGTCGTATTTTACACAATTGTTGTATAATTAAGTTGTATTTGAATTTTGTACCATGTATTTGGTGACCCAAGATGGGTGATGTATGCCCGTTTTGGGGGCGTCTCAGTTGGTATCAAAGCTTAGAGATATGATCCCTGACTGAGATGTGAGACAAGAACTAGGAGGGGAGAGACGGGGAATACTAAACTACTATATGCAAACTAAACATGCAAATACTAAAATGCAAATACTAAACTAACATGTAGATATTACGTGCAACTATACTACTACCCCAATACCCCCAAACTTATAATATTCAATGTCCTAGTGAATAAAGGTAAAGGGTTAAAGAAAACTCCCCTAGTGCTCAGCCGAACCACCCTCTGCGGGTGGTGAATCTGGTGGTGGATATGGCACAGCCATCCCGAACTGAGGCCACTCAAGTGTTGTCCCCTGTAGTGCAAAAGCCTCTGCAAGTGACCTTGTCAACCCCGTTGCAAACGTTGAAAAATTGTCGTACATGGCGTCGACTTTTTGCTCCAACCTTCGGAGCTGTCGATCCCCAGTAACAAATGGAACTTGGGTTGACGGGCCTGCCTCATCCGTCTGAGGGGGTTGCTGTGGTGGCTCTGGGAAAGTGGGCTGGATAATAAAACCTAATCCTCTCGGATGTGGTTCACCTCCTGTCCAATCCTTAAACTTGGCAATAGTTGCATGTGTGATGTCTTGGCTCGGTTTTTGCATCTGTTCGTTATCCCACTAGACTCCTAGTTGGACACACAGCATGGCTACCACAGACGCATGTGGAATACCCCCTGTAGTGCTCCCCCATAAATAACGCAGCATGTTTTGATGAATTAGGTGGCCTACGTCAATGTAATTGCCTTTGATAATGCCCCACAAAATGATAGCCCGCTCAGTGGTTATTTCATGCTGGTGAGATGATGGAACTAACTTAGCATAAATAAACAGATTCCATGCATTTTCATATCGATTCAAGGCAGACACTGGGAAAGTTTTAGGCTCATTCGTTCCGGCTTTATAATTCCACTTTGTTCCTAGAATGCATAATTCAGCAATTACTAAGTCCAAATCTGTGTCTAGATGCGCACCTTCGACCCAATTAGCAGACCCAGTCGGTGGTGCGTCATTGATTCTGAAAGCTACTCGGATCGCTGGAGGGCAAAAATCCACTTGCACTCCTCGAACCAGCGTTATTCCTCCCTTTATGTCCTTAGCATTCGCATAGAACTCTCGAATAACCCCCATGGGAATAGGCATAGGAGTTGCAGCCAAACCAACCCACCCTTTTTCTCGTATCATATTCCATAGTTGGCCATCTTGCTTGTCAGGCTTAAACCCCCGTCCCTTCACGAACGATTTGTCCACGATTCGATAATATTCTACTTGTGCCTCCCAATTGATAAATTTCGTGTGGTTTACGGCATCCTCTTCTTGGTTACTAGAGGACGAGGAATAGGAAGAAGAGATGGAGACGGGGCGTGCTCTTTTTGGACCCATATGCAGATGATAGAGAGAATACAGATGATTTGCTTGATACAGAATAAGAGTTGCTGATGAGAGTACCCCCAAACTTGTTGCTGCACAACCCAAGCAGAACCCTAGATTTATGCCAGTGGATGAGATTGTGGGTATGAGCTTTAAATGTGGAGAGAATCGAGGGTATGAACTTTGATGAGAGTCGAGGAGTCGTGCGGTTATGGGAGAGTAGAAGAATACGCTACTATTATGTCAAGTGAGAGACCGAATAAACCACGACTCGGTTTTAAAACTTTAAAAATTTTCAATTCTCAGTATCGCGCGCGGCCGCGCGAGTTGTCATTGAGTATGTTGCGCGGGCGCGCAAGTGATTTGACCTGCTCGGATTCCTTTATGCACGGGTGCGCGAGTTCGCAAGCTTATTCATGAGCTATCACATGATGCGTATCTTCAGATCGCTAACTCTTACTTCGATCTGCAAGTCGTTGATGAAGTCAAGGTTAAGGTACCTACATAGACATCAAGACACATTGTTAATGCATGAAATACTGAGTACGCATGAATGACTACATAAACTCTATACTACATCAAACACCTCTCAGTGCAAATTTAGCCACACATTCACTTATGCAAACATAACAATTTATCGAAAATAAACTAAAGCTGAATTAGCTAAAGCATCCTAAACTGAATGAATAGAAAGAGAATAGAGATAGAAAGAATGGGTTGCCTCCCATCAAGTGCTAAGTTATAGTCAATTAGCTTGACTGTCTCTGAAGCTCATGCCGACGAAAGAATTGAGGTGACTTTCTGTTTGTCCACCTCGCCACCAAAGTAATGTTTCAATCGTTGTCCATTCACCTTAAAAGGCTTGTCCGAAAACTGATCATATACTTCAATTGCACCATGTGGAAAGACAGTCTTTACTGTAAATGGACCTGACCATCTCGATTTCAGCTTCCCGGGAAAAAGTTTAAGTCTGGAGTTATAAAGCAAAACCCTTTGTCCCGGTTCAAATGTTTCCTCCATAATCTTTCGGTCATGCCATTTTTTCACCTTCTCTTTGTACAACTTTGAATTCTCATATGCCTATAATCTGAATTCATCCAACTCATTGAGTTGGAGTAAGCGTTTCTCCCCTACAGCTTTCAAATCAAAATTGAGCTTCTGAATCTCCCAATATGCCTTATGCTCTAGCTCCATATGAAGATGACAAGCTTTTCCATACACAATCTGAAAAGGTGACATGCCCAACGGAGTTTTGTATGCAGTCCTATAGGCCCATACTGCATCATCCAACTTTAACGACCAATCCTTCCTCGTGGGATTCACAACCTTTTCAAGGATTCTTTTTATTTCTCGATTCAACACTTCAGCTTGGCCATTCGTTTGTGGGTGATAAACTGTCCCAATGCGATGGTTCACTCCATACTTAGCCAACAAAGCTGTAAACTTCCTGTTGCAAAAATGACTGCCTTCGTCACTGATGATGGCCCTTGGAGTCCCAAACCTAGTGAAAATACTCCTGTGTAAAAACCTGAGGACTACCTTGGCATAATTTGTAGGAAGAGCTGCCACTTTTACCCATTCCGAGACATAATCCACTGCGAGCAAGATGTAGAGGTTTCCGCAGGAAGAAACAAAAGGTCCCATAAAATCAATCCCCCATGTGACGCCCCCAAAATAGGTATACATCACCCATCTTGAGTCGCCAGATACATGGTAAAGAATTCAAATACAACTTAATAATACAACTGTCGTGTACAATACGACAAAACATAAGCTGTGAGTTTGAATACAAATATTGTCTACTAGAGATTATACAAACTCAAAAGGAGTCCTAATTACAATTATTATCATACTATTTCACAGAATAGTGAGGACTACTAATGCTATCATCTCGCCCGTACTCCATTCCCCGACTAGTCCTGCTACGTGCTCATTTATTTCAAGAGAACAATGAAAGTAAAAAGGTGAGCTCAACTAGCCCAAAGAGGAAATATTATGACTAAGATAATGCGAGAATATATTATCGTTAGCCTTCAACAAAGTGTTAAACCGATACAATATAACAACCATCAAGATTAACCGCAATGAACAAGCAATCCATTAAAAGAGTCAAGTAGAGAATAAAATCTACTATCTTTTATGATTTAGAAGGTTTTCATCACTTTTATCATTGGGACTCAAATTTTAATAAATAATCCACATCATCGAATCACCCCAACACTACGGCCAAGGATATTCTTTAGTATCACGACCACAATTATCCATGCACTACAGGCCAAGAATATTTATGTATTCAATAATGGTGATGATCATGCCAACAACTGTCCATCAATGCACTAGGGGCCAATGAGGACTTTTACCACATCATTTGTAAAATTATGGTCATGATTACACCGAATAATCCCTAGTCATAATCATACCAAGTCCATCTATACACTATAGGCCACAGATGACTTTCAACAAAATATAAACATGAGGATGATGACAATGATATAAGAATTCAATAAAACAAGTTCAAGAATTATTTTATCGAGGAACTAATAACGTCAAATTGTCAACATGATATCGCTTTGTAGAGAGTAAAATTCAAGAATGCTCGGATGAATATTTTCATGAAAAGATCTTTGGATGAAGAGCAAATATCAAGGATATTCCACTAATTTCATGGAGTATAGAAGTCAAAACTTTAACCAACCGAGTATAATAAGGAATAGAATAACAAAAAAATCACCGTGCATGCGATAGATCGCACAGCAAAAGGAGTTATTCCAATGTAATAATAAATAATGAATCAGTCCCACAGAAAACGCAGAGACAGTGGTATTCCAATGTAATAATAAAGATTTTAATCAGTCCGCGTGAGAACGCATGCATGAGGATATTCCAATGAGAATAATAAAGACGGAAACCAGTCAGGTGTAGAACGCCTTGTGAACATGATGTTCCAAATGAATGATAAAGAATGGAACAATGTAAGAATTTCACCAAGTATAGGTATCCCGCGTGATACAAAGTTATTCCAACGAGAATAATAAAAAATGGAATAATGAAGTTCTCTTCATAGATAAGAAAGAAATAATACTCCCTACCTTTAGAAAAATTGGATAATGGAATAGTGAGGTAGCAGACTTTCTTCTTCTTTCTATAATTTCTCTCTATAATAATCGCCTAAAGCTTTTTGTGAATTGGTGAGAAATGAATGAAGAATGAGCTTCTATTTATAGAAAATATAGTTTCGATAATCAAGACGTTTTGGGGCTCGAAAAATTTCAAAGACAATACCTCAAACTTTTCCTTTATTTTTAATTTAGTCATGGAAGTATTATCAAACTTGCACCACCTCCCTAATAGTAAATAATGTGATTCAATAGTAAATTATGTGACTCAATAGTTCTAGACATGTGAAAATACTAATTACGATATAGTACTCCATCTATACCTCCATTTTTAACTTAGTCATGCAAGTATTATCAATCTTGCACCAACTCCCCTAATAGTAACAAGAATGTGAAACAACAGTATACACATGTGAACAAATAGTTATAATCATGTGAAATAATAGCAATCAATTGCTCATTTATCCTGTTAAATAATCGATCGTCAATATAACCTCCGGACATTAATTATTATCGAAATAATTGTCGATTTTCACTAACACAAATAATTCCAACACAATGAAACCATTTTATCAAAAATATAAATTTTGAAATTTTGAAGTTTGACTTTTCCCAAAAATGTCAATTGTTGACTTTTTGACCAAATAGTGATTTCCAGAAAATTTTGTGTTTATAGACTATTTTTACTAATTTCATCGTTCCGGACTCAAATATCACGTCCGCGTCTCCAAATTCAACTCCGAACACAACTTCAATTTTAATAACATTCATCATTAATATTATAACTCACAATATTTATCAACCAGGTCGTTCCCAGGAAAGATGGGGCTTTCCAATAAGGATTTCTCCCTATTGGCGCGCAATTAGGTGACTAAACCTCTCCTTGAAAGAACTTCTAGACATTGTAAATATTGCAATTTAATAATATGAATAACTTTTTTGTCTCAATTATTAATTTAATAAAATAACATATTATGCAGATGATACTATGACAATAATCGAATCAATAATATGAGAGATATGATGCAAAGAATTATCGAAAGTAATAATTGAGTATAACCGAGTGACTTCTCACATAAAGCATCAATAATCAATACCGTGCTACTATGCAACCACGCGATATTATCAGTATTTTTACTACCGGGTAGTTCAACAGTTAACGGTAAAACTTCCGCCGTTATTTTTATAAAGTATTTTTGTCGTTTTCTCAATCCGACAATAATTCCTTTGTGGGGGTCCACCAATGATTTGTTGTTGTTATTTAATATTCCCCGTTAAAACGAATATTCCCCACCAATCGAATATTATATAACAACTGCGTGACTTTGCAAAATTTGTAAATATTACCCACAACTATAACATTATATCAAATCCACACACCATAATATTCAAA
The DNA here is from genome assembly GCA_020205605.1 of Panax ginseng. NCBI lineage: Eukaryota > Viridiplantae > Streptophyta > Magnoliopsida > Apiales > Araliaceae > Panax > Panax ginseng. Next base: position 5,938,389 of record CM035146.1, read on the forward strand.
AATATATTTAGAGAAAATTTAATCTTTATTCAAAAGTTGGGGTCTTACAACCTCCCTTCTTATGAAATTTCGTCCTCGAAATTAGGGTGCGACACAGTATATCAAGAGGTGAGGATACTTTAATTTCATTTCAGATTCTAACTCCCAGGTCATTTCCTCAACATCGTGGTTTCTCCACAAAACTTTGACTTGAGGTATAACCTTGGAGCGTAGAATATGTTAGTTCTTATCCAAGATTAACAAGAACCTCTTCATACGTTAAATCTTCCTATATTTCGTCCGGTTCTAACTCAATAATGAAGGTGGCGAAGGGAACCTTTTGCTCCTCAGAGCATCCCACGACATCAAATATCTTGGTGATCTGCTTTATCCATGCTTCAGTCTTAAGTGGTTTTGGTTCTCCAATAAACTCCGGTGGTACCAAACTCCTTGAATCATTTAAGCGGTAATCGTCCGAGAGTTTCAGTTGTTTCCACCTACATTTTGGACATGAGAGTCGCCTCTCTTTGATGTTGCATGAATTGCATAAAGCCTCTGAACATTCCATCGTTCATCATTTGGTCAGTGTTGTTGTTTGCATGAGGATTGCTGCATACAGTTTGGACGGATGTGTCCCTCCTGTCCGCATTTGAAACATTCGACCGGTGGTCGTTCTTCTTCCTTTAAAACGGGTGCTGGTGCCGTCGTCTTCACGTCATTGTTGAATCTTCTCTTCTTGAAATGTCCATTCTTATTGTTTTGACCATGATTACCACCAAAGTGGTTACCATTTCTGACATGTTGATTCCCTCCATGTTTATTATCCTTTGCTTTGATGATCGTTATTATCAGTATTATCATTTTGCTACCGCTTCTCTTTTGGTTGCGTTGACTCGTTATCGCGCTACACTAACTGAGCCCTATTTACAACATCGAAATACAAACACAGTTTATGAGAAATAAGATATTGACGTATCTCTGGCTTCAAACCTCTTAAAAACATCCGCGTCATTCTCTCTTCATTATCAACCAAGTGAGATGCAAATCGGGGCAACTCGGCAAACTTGGCTTTGTATTGCGACACGGTCATGTTGTTTTGCTCCAACTTGATAAATTCAACCTCCTTCATGTGACGAATGCTTTCGGGAAAGTACTTGTCATTGAACAGCTCTTGGAACTTCTCCCAAGACATCTTGAGTGCGTCAGGCTGGGTAAGTTTTACAGATTCCCACCAGTGATCTGCCTCTTCACGCAACATAAAGGTGGCAAGGGGAACCTTTTGCTCCTTGGAGCATCCCAATACATCAAATATCTTGGTGATCTGCTTTAACCAAGTCTCTGCCTTAAGTGATTCTGGCTTTCCTAAAAACATCGGTGGTCCCAGCTCCTTGAATTGCTTAGCGGTGACCAACCGTGGATTGCCATTGTTTCCTCCTGCATTATGAACAGGAGCCGCCTTCACCTGATGTTGCATGAATTCTAAAAAGCTCATAAACGTACCGCCGTTCGTTAATTGATCAGTGTTGTTGTTTATAGGAGGATTATCGCCATCCTATTGCACATTGTTCTGATTATTGATCTGTGGAGAATCAACAGTCTCCTGTGCTCCATTGCTATTCTCAACATTCTCAGATATCATTTTCAGATACTGCCACAAAACAAAGGATAATTGACATGTAGCATATTATCCCTATATTCTGACCGACCAATTAAATACCAAATTAACTTAGGTAGGTCATATTAGCGAAGGAATTTCCCGTCTCTCCCCTCCTAGTTCTATTCTCACATTCTAGCCAGGGATTATATCCCTAAGCTTTGATACCAACTGTGACACCCCCAAAATAGGTATATGTGACGCCCCCAAAATAGGTATACATCACCCATCTTGAGTCGCCAGATACATGGTACAGAATTCAAATACAACTTAATAATACAACTGTCGTGTACAATACGACAAAACATAAGTTGTGAGTTTGAATACAAATATTGTCTACTAGAGATTATACAAACTCAAAAGGAGTCCTCGTTACAATTATTATCACACTATTTTATAGAATAGTGAGGACTACTAATGCTATCATCTGGCCCGTCACTCCGTTCCCCGACTAGTCCCTGCTACGTTCTCATTTCCTGAAGAGAACAATGAAAGTAAAAGGGTGAGCTCAACTAGCCCAAGAGAAAATATTATGACTAAGATAATGCGGAATATATTATCGTTAGCCTTCAATGATGTTAAGCGATACAATATAACAACCATCAAGTTTAATCAGTGGCGGAACAAGCAATCCATTAAAAGAGTCAAGTAGAGAATAAAATCTACTATCTTTTATGATTTAGAAGGTTTTTCATCACTTTTATCGCTGGGACTCAGCAAAAATAAATAATCCACATCATCGAATCACCCCTACACTACGGCCAAGGATATTCTTTAGTATCACGACCACAATTATCCATGCACTACGGGCCAAGAATATTTGTGTATTCAATAATGGTCATGATCATGCCAAAAACTGTCCATCAATGCACTACGGGCCAATGAGGACTGTTACCACATCATTTTTAACATTACGGTGATGATTACACCGAATAATCCCTGGTCATAATCATACCAAGTCCATCTATGCACTATAGGCCACATATGACTTTCAACAAAATATAAACATGAGGATGATGACAATGATATAAGAATTCAATAAAACAAGTTCAAGAATTATTTTATCCAGAACTAATAACGCCCAAATTGTCAACATGATATCGCTTTGTAGAGTAAAATTCAAGAATGCTCGGATGAATATTTCCATGAAAAGATATGGATGAAGCGCAAATATCAAGGATATTCCACTAATTTCATGGAGTATGAAGTCAAAACTTTAATTATTTGAGTATAATAAGGAATGGAATAACAAAAGAAATCACGTGCATGCGATAAAACGCGCATAAGGCGGTTATTTTAACGAGAATAATAAATAACAGATCAAGTCCGGCGTAAAAACGATAGGCAGGATATTCCAATGTAATAATAAAAGAGGCGGAATCGGTCGAAGCGTAAAATGCCTGCACGAGGATATTCCAGCAGAATAATAAAGAGCGGAATCGTGTCTAGCGTAGAAGCATGCACGAGGATATTCCAATAGAATAATAAAGGCGGAATTAAGAATAATAAAGACGGAACCGGTCCGGCGTGAAACGCATGCATAAAGATGTTCCAAAGAATGATAAAGAATGGAACAATGGAAGAATTTCACCAAGTATAGGGTAAATTGCATGATATCTGAGTTATTCCAATGGAATAATAAAGAATGGAATAATGAGAAGTTCTCTTCATAGATAAGAAAAATAATACTCCTACCTTTAGAAAAAGCTGGATATTGGAATAGTGAGGTGTAAAGACTTCTCTTCTTCTTTCTATAATTTCTCTCTATAATAATCGCTCTAAAGCTTTTGTGAATTGGTGAGAAATGAAGGAAGAATGAGCTTCTATTTATAGAAAAATATAGTTTCGATAATTGCACGTTTTGGGGCTCGAAAATTTTTAGTACAATTCCTCCAACTTTTCCTTTATTTTTAATTTAGTCATGTAAGTATTATCAAACTTGCACCACCTCCCCTAATTGTAAATAATGTGATTCAATAGTAAATTATGTGACTCAATAGTTCTAGACATGTAAAAATACGAATTACAGTATTGTACCTCCATCTATACCTCCATTTTTAACTTAGTCATGCAAGTATTATCAATCTTGCACCAACTCCCCTAATAGCAACAAGAATGTGAAACAATAGTATACACATATGAATAAATAGTTATAATCATGTGAAATAATAGCAATCAATTGCTCATTTATCCTAGGTTAAATAATTGGATTGGTCGATATAACCTCCAGACATTAATTATTATCGAAATAATTGTCGATTTTCACAAACACAAATAATTTCAACACAATTAAACCATTTTTATCAAAAATATAAATTTTGAAATTTCGAAGTATGACTTTTCCCGAAAAAGTCAACTGTTGATTTTTTGACCAAATAGTGAATTAGGAAAATTTTGTGTTTATAGACTATTTTTATTAATTTCATCGTTCCGGACTCAAATATCACGTCCGCGTCTCCAAATTCAACTCCGAACATAACTTCAATTTTAATAACATTCATCATTAATATTATAACTCACAATATTTGTGACGCCCCCAAAATTAGGTATACATCACCCATCTTGGGTCGCCAGATACATGGTACAGAATTCAAATACAACTTACTAATACAACTGTCATGTACAATACGACAAAACATAAACTGTGAGTTTGAATACAAATATTGTTTACTAGAGATTATACAAACTCAAAAGGAGTCCTCATTATAATTATTATCACACTATTTCACAGAATAGTGAGACTAATAATGCTATCCTCTGGACCATCACTCCGTTCCCCGACTCGTCCCAGCTATATTCTCATTTCCTGAAGAGAACAATGAAAGAATGGGTGAGCTCAACTAGCCCAGTAAGAAATATTATGACTAAGATAATGCAGAATAAATTATCCTTAGTCTCCAACAATGTTAAACTGATAAAATATAATAGACATCAAGTTTAACTGTAGCGGAACAAGCAATCCATTAAAAGAGTCAAGTAGAGAATAAAATCTACTATCTTTTACGATTTAAAAGGTTTTTATCACTGTTATCGCTGAGACTCAGCTTAATAAATATTTCACATCATCGAATCACCCCTGCACTACGGCCAATGATATTCTTTAGTATCTCGACCACAATTATCCATGCACTACGGGCCAAGAATATTTGTGTATTCATTAATGGTCATGATCATGCCAACAATCGGTCCATCAATGCCACTACAGGCCAATGAGGACTTTTACCACATCATTTGTAACATTACGGCCATGATTACACCAAATAATTTCTCAGTCGATAATCATACCAAGTCCATCTACATACCTTTGCAGCTTACAGATGACTTTCAACATAATATAAACATGAGGATGATGACAATGATATAAGAATTCAATAAAACAAGTTCAAGAATTAATTTGTCCAAGAACTACTAATGTCCAAATTGTCAACATGATAATCCGCTTTGTAGAGTAAAATTCAAGAATGATCGTAAAAAATATTCCCATGAAAAGATATGGATGAAGCGCAAATATCAAGGATATTCTACTAATTTCATGGAGTATAGAAGTCAAAACTTTAACCAATGAGTATAATAAAGAATGGAATAACAAAAGAAATCACCATGCATGCGGTACTTAGCATAGGCGAGTTATTCAACAGAATACTAAATAACGGAACCGGTCGACCGAAATTACATGCAAGCGGGATGTTCCAATAGAATAATAAAGAATGGAATAACAAATGTAAATCACCATGCATACAGTGCTTTTATAGATAAAAGTTATTCCACGAGTAATACTAATAAGGACGGAATCAGTTCGACGTAAAGCGCTTACGTACGAGGATATTCCAAGTAATAATAATAAAGAGGCGGAATTCAGTCCGGCGTAAAAGCGCCTGTAAAAGGATATTCCAACAAGTATAATAAAAGGCGAAATCAGTCCCAGCGTAAAACGCATTGCATGACAGGATATTCCAACGAGTAATAGTAAAAGGCGGAATAATGAAGAATGTCACCAAGTATAGGGTAGGCCAGCGTGATAAAAGTTATTCCAACAGAATAATAAATAATAGAATAACAACAGCTTCTCTTCATGAATAAGAAAGAATAACACACCCTACCGTAAAAGAAGCTGAATATAAGAGTAGGAAGGAGGCGAGAATACTTTTCTATAGTTTCTCTATAATTTTTCTCTCTAGAGTTTCAAAGTGAATTAAGTAATAAATTATGAAGGAATGAGCTTCTATTTATAGAAGAATGGACTGCATAGTAACTAATCCATGAACGGTCCAGATTGATTTACTTTTAAATGGACGGTCCAGATTGGTTTAATAAAATATTCTAATAAAATAAAATCTTTTAAATAAAATATATTATATATATATATATATTAAATATATATAACATATGCCAAAAAAAATCACGGGATACACTCCCGTGATCAAATTTCCTTCCTTCACCAAAATGTCAACAAAGTTATATATAATAATAATAATAATAATAATAATAATAATAATAATAATAATAATAATAATAACCTTAATAATACACCCTCCCATCCAAGCCATCCAATTCCTTTCATTTTCCGTGAACCCTCTCATTATTCCACCAACATGTGGGCAACACTTGCCCCACTAATGCCCCCACAAATATTATATATATATACACCTGAATAACCTTCACCGATTATTTTGAAAAATGGGTAAATAGGGGTCCATAAAATAAGCAAAATTTACAACAATTACTATAGCAATAATTGAACAAAACCGGTGACTTATCACGTAAGCATCGATAATCAATACTGCGTGCTTACTATGCAACCACACGTATTCGTATCTTTTAACACCGGTGTTTCAGCAGTTAACAGTAAAACTTCCGCCGTTATTTTCATAAAGTATTTTGTCATTTTCTCAATCCGCAACAATAATTCCGTTGTAGGGTCCACCAATGATTGTGCATTGTACTAATATTCCGTGTTAAAGCGAATATTCCCAGACCAATCGAATATTATATAACAACTTGCATACTTTGCAAAATTTATAAATATTACCCACAACTATTATATCAATTTCACTCCATAATATTCAAAAATAATATTTATAGAAAATTCATCTTTATTCAAAAAGTTGGAGCTTTACAATCTCCCCTTCTTATGAAATTTCGCCCTCGAAATTAGGGTACGTACCTAGTATATCGAAGAGGTAAGGATACCTTGATTTCATTTCAGATTCTAACTCCCAAGTCATTTTCTCAACATCGTGGTTTCTCCACAAAACTTTGACTTGAGGTATAACCTTGGTGCGTAGAATATGTTCCTTCTTATCCAAGATTTGAACAGGAACCTCTTCATACGTCAAATCTTCCGCTATTTCGTCGGTTCAACTCAATAATGTGGTTGGGTCTTCCACATATTTTCGTAATATGGATATGTGTGAAAAGCGTTATGAACACGAGACATACTTGGCGGTGAAGGCGAGTCTATAGGCCAGTTCCTACTCGATCAAGGATTAAAATGGGTAGATGAATCGAGGATTGAGCTTTTCTCTCTTTCCAAATCTAAGTAACTCCTTTCTACATGGAGCAACACGTAACAACACATAATTTCCTATATCGAATTCCCGTCCTTTCGATGAAGATCGAAGATAACTCTTTTGTCGATCTTGTGAGGTTTTTATACGTTCTTGGGATCGTTTGAATCTTTTTCGTAGTTATATCGTACCAACTCGGTCCCAACAACGTTGCTTCACCCACCTCATCCCAAAGATCTTTGGAGAGCGACACTTTCTTCCATACAATGCTTGAATGGAGCCATGCCAATACTTGCTTGATAACTGTTGTTGTAGGAAAACTTCACCAATGGTAAGAACTTGTCCCAACTTCCCTTGAAATCAAGGACACAGAGTCTTAATAGATCTCAAGAGTTTGAATAGTCCTCTCCGAATGTCCGTCCGTCTGAGGATGATATGCAGAGCTAAATCGTAAATCTTTGTCCATAGCTTTTTGCAAACTAACCCAAAATCGGGAAGTGAATCTTGGGTCTCAATCAGAAACTATGGATACTGGTATACCATGCAATCTTACAACCTCGTTTATGTACATACGGGCAAGACGTTCAAGTGTATAAGTTTCTCGTATCGGTAAGAAATGAGAAGACTTGGTCAATCTATGAAAAATGACCCAAATCGCATCTATGCCTTGAGAAACTTTGGGAAGACCGATGTGAAATCCATGGTAATGTGCTCCCACTTCCATTCGGAATTTCAAGTGGTTGCAATGGACCTTTTGGTACTTGATGCTCGCCCGACTCATTGACACGTTAGACACCTTGAGATAAACAACGCTATCTCTCTCTTCATATTTCCCCACCAAAATGTATGTCAAGATCATGATACATTTGGTACTCCCAAGATGGATTGCAAGCGGTGTGTTTGCGCCTCCATCATGATTTTATACTTTAAATCGAGGTCGTTAGGAACATAAAGTCTGGAGTTGACTCAAGTATTCCTTCTTCATCGATTCTTGCTCCCAAGCATCGCACCTTCTTGCACTTTCTTCCTCGCACGATCATCTCCGGATGTAACTCCGCAAGCGCAAATTTTAATTTTATCAATTAAAAGTCGGTTCTACTCATATATTTGCCATCATCACGTGGGTCCCCGGAGTCTTTATCCCTATCTCCATCCTTTGCAAGTCATACAAAATGGGCCTTCTGCGTTGACAATATTGCACTGCATGCCGCATATGATCTTCTACTCAATCGATACGTCTACCACCGCGTTCACTTTTCGGATGGTATTGGATGGTATGATCATAATCTTTCAATAGTTCAAGCCAACGTCGTTGTCGCATATTGAGTTCCTTTTGAGTGAAGAAATATTTAAGGCTTTTATGATCCGTAAAGATCTCCACCTTCTCCCCATACAAGTAATGCCTCCAAATTTTAAGTCACCGAAGACCACAATTGCTAACTCTAGGTCATGAGTAGAATAATTCCTCTCATATTCTTTTGAGTTGTCGTGAGGCATAGGCTATGACTTTCCCGTGTTGCATGAGAACACATCCTAACCCTTTGCGGAAGCATCACTATAGATGACAAATCCCTCCGAACCGGATGGTATTATCGTAAGCAGTCTTTGAAATGAGTCTCCTCTTGAGTTCTTGAAAACTCTTCTCATTCCTCGCCCAACTTAGAACTTTGTATCTTTCAGGAGTTATCGAGTTAGTGGAGTAGCGATTGAAAACCTTCTACGAATCTCCGATAATACCCAATTTAAGCCAAAGAAAGCTACGTACTTGATCAGCGATTTAGGTTGCTCGACTTTGAATAGCTTCAATATTTGTTGGGTCAACGGATATTCCATGACTTGATACCACGTGCCCAAGGAATGCTACTTCTCGAAGCCGAACTCGCATTTCTTCAACTTGGCATAAAGCTTGTATTCACAAAGCTTTTGAGTATCGACCTCAAGTGTTCCTCATGATCTTTACGGCTTTTGGAATATATGAGGATGTCATCAATAAAGACGACCACAAAGTGATCCAAATATTCATTGAATACTCGGTTCATAATATCCATGAAGGCAGCAGGAGCATTAGTCAATCCAAAGGACATGACTAGGAATTCATAATGCCCGTACTGAGTTCTGAAAGCCGTCTTTGGAATATCATTGGTTCTAATATTCAATTGGTGATATCCGGAACGAAGATCAATCTTTGAAAAGAATTTGGCTCCTTGCAAATTTGGTCAAGCAGGTCATCAATACGTGGCAATGGGTACCTATTTTTTATGGTGACATGATTCAACTCCCGATAATCAATACAAAGTCGCATACTCCCATCTTTCTTCTTCACGAATAGTAAACGAGGGAGCACCCCAAGGAGAAGTACTAGGACGAATAAAGCCAATGTCTAATAATTCTGCGGTTGAGTCTTTAACTCACGAAGTTCAATAGAGCCATTAGATATGGGGCTTTGGAAATGGGTTTTATCTACCGGGTTCAAGGTCGATACAAAATTCAATTTCACGCTCTGGGGTAGGCGAGAAGTTCTTGAGGAATACGTCAGAAATTCATTAACAATAGAAATATTATTAAAAGCGGCGTATTTTTGTTTAGATCTGTGACATGAGCTAATAAAGCTTGACATCCGTTTTTTAATAAATGAATAGCTTTATGGCTTGAGATGACAGTGATTGATTTTAATGGTTTGGTTGCTTGAATTCTCATAATAGGTCGATTAGGAATATGAAAGCTAACAACCTTACGAAAACAATCAATTTTTGCATGATGAGTAGTTAACCAATCAATCCCTAGAATTACATCAAATGCAAGTATTTTTAATGCAATAAGATCGACAGGTAATGTGTGGGTACCAATTTGAACCAAACAAGACTTATAAACCGTGGATGTAATGAAGGTTTCTCCCAATGGAGTTTCCACAGATAAGTCAAAGTCTAATTCCTCCGGAGTCAAATTTAATCATTGAGCGCAAGTAGGAAAAATAAAAGAATGGGTAGATCCGGTATCAAATAAAGTATAGACTTCGCTAGAGTTTATGATAAGCTTACCCGTGATGACCTCATTCGGGTTCCTTGCTTTCTGGGAGATCACAACAAACGCTCTCCCTTGCACTACCGGCTTTGACTTTTTTGGGACGGCCTTTGGTGCCTCCATCCTAGCTAAATTTGTCTTCGATGAACGACAAAATTGGGCTAAGTGACCTTCTCTTCCATAATTATAACATGCTTTGGACGGCATCGCGCAATTTGGACTGATATGTCCCTCCCCTCCGCATTTGAAGCATATGATAGGTGGTCTTTCTCATTCCTTAACAACAAGTCTTTGGTCCGACGCGTCTTTCCATCATTGTTGAATCTCCTCTTCTTGAAATGTCTATTCTTATTGTTTTGTCCCTGATTACCACCGAAGTGGTTACCATTTCTGGCCTATTGATTTCCTCCATGCTTGTTATCACCGCTTCGATGACTGCTTTCACTGGTATTATCATTTTGCCGGCTGTTCTCTTTTGATTGCGTTGACTCATTATCGCGCTCCACCAACTGAGCCCTATTTACAACATCTGAATATAAACACAGTTTATGATAAATAAGATGTTGACGTATCTCCGGCTTCAAACCTCTTAAAAATATTTGCGCCATTCTCTCTTCATTATCCACCAAATGGGACGCAAACCGGGATAACTCCGCAAATTTTGCCTTGTATTGCGACACGGTCATATTGTTTTGCTCCAATTTGATAAACTCCACCTCCTTCATGTGATGAATACTTTCGGGAAAGTATTTGTCGTTGAAAAGCTCTTGGAACTTCTCCCAAGACATCTTTAGTACGGCAGGTTGAGTACGTTTTACCAATTCCCACCGAGAATCGCCTCTTGGCATGAACATAAAGGCGGCGAAAGGAACCTTTTTGCTCCTCGGAGCATCCCAAGACATCAAATATCTTGGTGATCTGTTTTATCCATGCTTCCGCCATAAGTGGTTTTGGCTCTCCCTTAAACTCCGGTGGTCCCAGCTCCTTGAACTGTTTAGCGATGACCGTCCGAGAGTTTCCAGTGTTTCCACGTGCATTTTGGACAGGAGCCGCTCTCGCCTGTTGTTGCATGAATTGCATGAAGCCTCAGAACATTCCATCGTTCATCATTTGGTCGGTGTTGTTGTTTGCCTGAGGATTGTCGCCTTCCTGATGCACAGTATCCTGACTATTGATCTGTGGAGACTCAACGGTCTCTTGTGCTCCATTAATGTTCTCAACATTCTCGGATGCCATTTTAAATACTGCCACAAAACAAGAGTTAAATAACATATCAAATATTATCCCTATACTCTGACCAACCAATTAAATACCAAATAAACTTAGGTAGGTCATACTAGCGAAAGAATTCCCCGTCTCTCCCCTCCTAGTTCTTATCTCACATCTCAGCTAGGGATCATATCCCTAAGCTTTGATACCAACTGTGACGCCCCCAAAATTAGGTATACATCACCCATCTTGGGTAGCCAGATACATGGTACAGAATTCAAATACAACTTACTAATACAACTGTCGTGTACAATACGACAAAACATAAACTATGAGTTTGAATACAAATATTGTCTACTAGAGATTATACAAACTCAAAAGGAGTCCTCATTACAATTATTATCACACTATTTCACAGAATAGTGAGGACTACTAATGCTATCCTCTGGACCATCACTCCGTTCCCCGACTCGTCCCAGCTATATTCTCATTTCCTGAAGAGAACATTGAAAGAAAGGGTGAACTCAACTAGCCTAGTAAGAAATATTATGACTAAGATAATGCAGAATAAATTATCCTTAGTCTCCAACAATCTTTTTCCAATAAGTCGCAGCAGTGGAACAAGCAATCCATTAAAAGAGTCAAGTAGAGAATAAAATCTACTATCTTTTATGATTTAAAAGGTTTTTCATCACTATTATCGCTGAGACTCGGCTTAATAAATATTCCACATCATCGAATCACCCCTGCACTACGGCCAAGGATATTCTTTAGTATCACGACCACAATTATCCATGCACTACGGGCCAAGAATATTTGTGTATTCATTAATGGTCATGATCATGCCAACAACTATCCATCAATGCACTACGGGCTAATGAGGACTTTTACCACATCATTTGTAACATTACGGTCATGATTACACCGAATAATCCCTGGTCATAATCATACCAAGTCCATCTAATGCACTGCGGCCACGGATGACTTTCAACATAATATAAACATGAGGATGATGACAATGATATAAGAATTCAATAAAACAAGTTTAAGAATTAATTTGTCCAAGAACTACTAATGTCCAAATTGTCAACATGATCTCGCTTTGTAGAGTAAAATTCAAGAATGATCGGAAGAATATTTCCATGAAAAGATATTGGATGAAGCTCAAATATCAAGGATATTCTACTAATTTCATGGAGTATAGAAGTCAAAACTTTAACCAACTGAGTATAATAAAGAATGGAATAACAAAAGAAATCACCATGCATGCGGTACTTCGCATAGGCGAAGTTATTCAACGAATACTAAATAACGGAACCGGTCAAAGCGAAATTCGCTTGCCAAGCGGGATGTTCCAACAGAATAATAATAAAGAATGGAATAACACCGTAAATCACCATGCATGCGGTACTTCTCATATATAGGTTATTCCAACAGAATACTAATAAGGACGGAATCGGTCCCACAAAACGCATGCACAGGATATTCCAACAGAATAATAATAAAAAGCGGAACGGTCCGGCGTAAAATGTCTGAGCGAGGATATTCAACGAGAATAATAAAAGGCGAAATCGGTCCCACAGTAAAAGCGCGCATGACAGGATATTCAACGAGAATAGTAAAAGGCGGAATAATAGAAGAATGTCATCAAGTATAGTGTAGACCGCGTATACAGGTTATTCCAACAAAATAATAAACAATGGAATAACAACAGTTCTCTTCATGAATAAGAAAGAATAACACCCCTTACCATAAAAGAAACTGAATATAAGAGTAGGGAAGGAGCAGAATACTTTTCTATAGTTTCTCTATAATTTTTCTCTCTAGAGTTTCAGTGAATTCGTAAGAAATTATGAAGGAATGAACTTCTATTTATAGAAGAATGGACTGCAAAGTAACTAATCCATGAACGGTCCAGATTAATTTACTTTTAAACGGACGGTCCAGATTGGTTTAATAAAATATTCTAATAAAACAAAATCTTTTAAATAAAATATATTTTATATATATATATTAAATATATATATAACATATGCCAAAAAAAATCACGGGATACACTCCCGTGATCAAATTTCCTTCCTTCACCAAAATGTCAACAAAGTTATATATATATATATATATATATATATATATATATATATATATAATAATAATAATAATAATAATAATAATAATAATAATAATAATAATAATACACCCTCCCATCCAAGCCATCCAATTCCTTTCATTTCCCGTGAACCCTCTCATTATTCCACCAACATGTGGGCAACATTTGCCCCACTAATGTCCCCCACTAATATTATATATATATACACTGAATAACCTTCTACCGATTATTTTGAAAAATGGGTAAATAGGGGTCCATAAAATAAGCAAAATTTACAACAATTACTATAGCAATAATTGAACAAAACTGAGTGACTTATCACGTAAGCATCGATAATCAATACTGGTGTGCTACTATGCAACCACGCCGTATTCGCATCTTTTTAACACTAAGGTGTTTCAACGAGTTAACGATAAAACTTCCATAGTTATTTTCATAAAGTATTTTGTTGCGTTTTCTCGGTTCGACAATAATTCCGTTGTGGGGTCCACCAATGATTGTCAGTTGTCTTAATATTCCTGTTAAAGCGAATATTCTCAGACCAATCGAATATTATATAACAACTTGCGTACTTTGCAAAATTTATAAATATTACCCACAACTATTATATCAATTTCACTCTATAATATTCAAAAATAATATTTATAGAAAATTCATCTTTATTCAAAAAGTTGGAGTTTTACAATATTTATCAACCAAATCGTTCCCAGGAAAGAGGGGGCTTTCCAATAAGGATTTCTCTCTATTGGCGCGCAATTAGGTGACCAAACCTCTCTTTGACAGAACTTCTAGACATTGTAAATATTGCAATTAAATAATATGAATAAATTTGTCGTCTCAATTATTGATGTAATAAAATAACATATTATGTAGATGATACTATGACAATAATCGAATCAATAATATGAGAGATATGATGCAACAATTACTGTAGTAATAATTGAGTATAACTGAGTGACTTCTCACGTAAGTATCAATAATCAATCTGCAGTGCTACTTATGCAACCACGCGTATTCATCGTATTTTACTACCGGGTAGTTCAACAGTTAACGGTAAAACTTCCGCCGTTATTTTCATAAAGTATTTTGTCGTTTTCTCAATCAAACAATAATTCCGTTATGGGGGTCCACCAATGATTGTGTCGTTGTACGAATATTCCCTGTTAAAACGAATATTCCTCGACCAATCGAATATTATATAACAACTTGCGTACTTTGCAAAATTTGTAAATATTACCCACAACTATAACATTATATCAAATCCATACCATAATATTCAAAAATATATTTCGAGAAAATTTAATCTTTATTCAAAAAGTTGGGGTCTTACACCCCACACATCAAAATTTTTTACTTCGAGGATAGTATTCAATGGCATTTCATTTCTTTTTGAGATTTTTCCCACTCTCTAACATCTATCACACCGCTGGACAAAACTGTAGGCATCCTTGAACATTGTCGGCCAGTAGAATCCTGCTTGTAGCACTCTAGCCGTTGTTCTCTCTCCACCATAGTGACCACCATACAGCAAAGAATGACAATCCTACAAAATTCCCTCGGTCTCGCTATACGGGATACACCTTCTTATCATTTGATCAGCACATTGTTTAAACAAATAAGGCTCATCCCATATGTACCATTTAACATCATGTAGGAATTTCTTCTTTTGACAACCCACCAAGTCAGAAGGTACCATCTTACTCACCAAATAGTTCGCGTAGTCTGCAAACCATGGCACTTCCCCTTTCACCACAAATAACTGCTCATCTGGAAAGGATTCATTGATTAAAACCTTGTAGTCTGCCTCCCTTTTTGGATTCTCAAGTCGCGATAAGTGGTCCGCCACTTGGTTTTTAGTGCCCTTTCTGTCCTTGATCTCCAAATTAAATTCCTGCAGTAATAGAATCCATCTGATCAACCGGGGCTTTGCATCCTTCTTTGCCACTAAATATCGAATTTCTGCATGATCCGTATACACTATCACCTTTATGCCAATCAGATATGCTCAAAATTTATCAAAGGCGTACACCACTGCCAATAACTCCTTCTATGTGGTGGTATAGTTCAACTGTGCGTCTGTAAGGGTCTTGCTGGCATAATAAATCACATGAAACATCTTCTCTTTCCTCTGCCCCAAAGCAGCCCCTACGGCATAATCACTGGCATCACACATCAGTTCAAATGACAAATCCCAATCTGGTGCAGTAATAATTGGTGCTTACATTAATTTCCCTTTTAGGTGCTCAAATGCCGACACGCAAGCCTCATCAAAGTTAAACTGCGCATCCTTCTCCAATAAACTGCATAGTGGTTTAGTTATCTTGGAGAAGTCCTTGATGAATCTGCGGTAGAAACCTACATGTCCCAGAAAGCTGCGAACACCTTTAACTAAAGTAGGTGGTGGCAATTTCTCAATAGTTTCCAGCTTCGCCCTATCCACCTCGAGTCCCTTCTTCGACACTTTGTGTCCTAGTATGATTCCTTCTTGTACCATAAAATGGCACTTTTCCCAGTTCAACACTAAATTTGTCTCAACACACGTCTTCAAAACCATCACCAAATTCTCAAGGCATAGATCGAACGAGTCCCCGAAGACTGAGAAGTCATCCATAAATACTTCCACATTCTGCTCCACCATATTTAAAAATATAGCCATCATGAATCTCTGAAAGGTGGTTGGAGCATTGCATAACCCGAAGGACATCCTTCTGAAAGCGAAAGTGCCGTAAGGACATGTGAAGGTTGTCTTTTCCTGGTCTTCTGGAGCTATCATAATTTGATTATAGCCCGAATATCCGTCTAGAAGGCAATAGTACTCATGACCTACTAATCTGTCCAACATCTGATCAATGAATGGGAGTGGAAAATGATCTTTTCTTGTAGCTTTATTGAGCCTGCGGTAGTCCATGCAGACTCTCCACACTGTCACTGTTTGTGTTGGAATCAACTCATTATTCTCATTAGTCACTACAGTCATGCCACCCTTTTTCGGTATACACTTACTTGCTTTGGGCTCACCCATGAGTCGTTCGACGATCTCGGATAGATTATGCCTCCATCCAAACCATTTCGATTACCTCTTTCTTAACCACTTCTTTCATTATCGGAATAAGTCTCATTTCTTTGCTCAACCGGCCGCTTACTCCCATCTTCCATCGGGATCTTATGCATGCAAAACTAAGGGCTGATCCCTTTGATATCTGCTATGGTCCATCCAATAGCTGATTTGAACTCTCGAAGCACTCGTAGCAATTTTTCTTCCAGAAAAGATGTTAGTGCAGAAGAAATAATCACAGGTAGCTTTGAATCTGTTAGTTCCCAGTAGGCACAATAGATCTAGAGGGAGGGGGGTTGAATAGATCCTTTTTATTTCAAATACTTTTCTCATTTATTTTGTATTGCTATTACATTAGCAGATGACAAACATAAGAATCTTTTCAAGCACAACGGAATAAGTAAAAGATCCCCTTCATTGATATATTCATAATCAAACATACATTGTTCGTAGAGTTAGTTTGGTTGTAAGTAGTTAAAACATACATAGCAGTTATAGCAGTTATAGTACATAATGTAAATGAAATAATGTAAAAGACACAAGGGGGTTTAAGTGGTTCAGAGACTCAAGCTCCTAATCCACTCTTCTGCTTTCAACTAGCAAGATTTCCACTAAGGAAGGGCAGCACCCTGAATCACTAAGATTCCTTCAAGGACAGCAGCCTTGGGACTTTAGTTCACTAAGAACTCTTCAAGGCCAGCAGCCTTGGGACTCCTCTAGTTACCTAGGAACTCTTCAAGTCCAACAGGCTTGGAACTTCGTTTAGTCCCTCTGGACAAGGACCCCTCAGGCCCTGGCTTCTGTTGAGTTATTTGTTTATTTGTTGGAGTTGGTGCTGAGCTGCTAAGATGTCTTCATGCTCTGAACATCTTCTATACTTAGCAGCTTGACGTGATCATCCTTGAAGTGTAGTTGAGTGTTGCATAATGCTCAGCTTCTTCAGTTACTCAACCTCTTCGGATGATCCCTTGATGAACTGCCTTGAAGATCTTTCTCTTGATACATGATGGCTGCACATGATAGGTTTCTAAGATGACTGTAAGTTCTTCTGCTTGGTACTTAGAAACTTTTTCATGCTTGCCACCATGATGACGTTTACGATCTCCCTTCTTGATACTTGATGTCTTCTCATGATGGACGTGCTAAGATGACTGTGAGCTCTTCTCTATTGTACTTAGAGTCTTCCCATGATGAACACCAAGATGACATGATGCTCTTCTTTCTCTCAGCAGTTCAGAACACTCTTCTTGTAGTAGAACCCTCACTTCTACATAGTAGAACTCTCACTTCTACTTCTTCCTTTGCATGTATTTGAGTGTTCTTGGTGGATCGTAGAGTGAGCCTTCGGACTCACTATCTTACGTAGTTTAGTACAATCCACCTTCTCTCCAAAAATGGCAACTCCAACAACCTTTGATCTTTGAAGCTCTAGCAGATTTATACTCCTTCCCAATCCTTCCGTTGGAAAGTAGTCGTTGAAAGATATTCAAACATCTTCACAGATCTCGAGTTGCTTGAGGTAGACTGCTGATGTGACATGTCATACTTTATCTGACATTGCAGTCTACTGTTTCACCTACCCCATTAGAGTTGTTACTTTAATATCTTGGGCAGGTCGAAGACTGTATTTCCTCCTTCTGATTTCTAGATCAGAGGTTGTCCTTTTGCATCGATGCTCTCAATAAGCTTTTGTCCAAATACCATCCTTCAGATTGAATCGTTGCCAATGATTCAATTTTTGGGTGTTCGAACTCTACGATTCTGATGCATGTCTTCAATAACCTAATCGTAGTGTCTTGTTGAGTGTTGTTCATTGACTGGTAGAGTTAACACTATGATCTTGAAGAGTGTTGATTGGATCTCCAATGTAGAACACCTCTTCCTTCTATTATGCGAAGGCTTCAACACTTACATTTGCTTATTTGTTCTCGAGACTGATGGCTTGACTCCTTTGATCTGGCCTCTATTGAATAGCAATACACTTCAAATTTTTGGCGCGTCCAGCTCGCTTTCTACTGGTGATCTCCCGTTCACTTATCATCAATGAACTGACCCTACACTTAATCACTTTAGCCTTGTTCTTCAAAGGCTGACCAGCATCTCTGTGCACGTTCCATCAGATCTTTCTTTGTTTGGCAAACACTATGATCCTGGTAGCTTCCAAGATCATTATCTTCTGTCTTCTTGATAGCTACTGCACTTGCTGACTTTTCTTAGTCAGTTACTGAAGTCTTCTTATAATTGTCTTGTGGAAGACTTCATCTCCAATGGCTTTACAACTCAATCTTGATGCTGATTGGGTTGGTGCTTAGATCTTCTGTTAGCTTGCATGCCATTCGTTGAGTGCTCTCTGGTTCTCTTCAGGTGATGTATCTTTGCAGTGCCAACCAGAGGCTTCGTTCCTTTGGATATTCTGGGAGTGCTCATTAGTTGAGAATCATACTTGCTCTACGATTCTGCCTATGTATTATGAGCACTTACTGAGGTCGTAGTTACGACTCTACGATTCGACCTTCTTGTCACGAGACACTACGATCCTGAGATCAGATCTTGACATTGTACGATTTTTGCCTTGCGCTTGATGTCTTCATCTGATCTTGCTCGACTACGATCTCTGCATGTAATCAATAGACTCTACGAACTCAGAGTGTAGTCTACGATCCTTGATATGGCTTCGACATCACTAGACTCTACGATCTCGAGTGTAGTCTACGATCCTTGACTTGGCTTCGGCATCGGTAGACTCTGCGACTCCAAGTGTAGTCTATGTTTCTGACTTGGCTTCGGCAGATATTCGGTCGGGTCATAGGCAGGCTGTCTCTACGATTCTGAACATGACTTCCTCAGCACATTACGATCCCGAGGAAGATCTTCTCGATATACCACGATCCTTCATCGTCTCTCCTGGCAGTCTACGAACTCTGAGATCTACTATCTTGCAGACTACGATTCTACCTCGATAGCTCTCGAGTTATCCTCGACTCTCTGACGCATCTACGATCTGCAGTGCGATTTTACTTTCGGCGATCGAGACAAGCCTATCAATTACATCATAAGATCAACCTAACATGCTTGATCTCTCTATATTTATAGTCCTTGTACATCATTTCTTTTTAAGGACTTTACAAAGCTGTTTTGCTTATGTAGGATCAACCTAACATATTTGATCAATTCATTCTAAGTCCTTGTACACATGTTTCTATTATCTATCAAAGGACTTTACAGCTTTTCTTAATGCAATCATACTTGCATATTCATTCATATATATCATAATCAAATCATATATAAATAGGAATAACATTCACATGCTTATTCCTGACAGAATCTTTATTTAAAAATGCGTACCTGAGATGTTCTGGAAGTGGTTTTAATTCAAGTTCTGGAGGTGTCTCAAGAGATGGCTTTAATTTTTCTGAGGATTCTCCAGCTTTTGTCAATGGCTCGACAGGTGTTCTGAATTTTTTGACTTGTGGAGTGGTATTCAAATATTACACAAGTTTGTCAAGTTCCTCGTCCTCCAAATCTGAATTTTCAGCAATTACACTCCTCAAAGGTTCATCATCCACTAGACTCTGTACTTCATCATTTACGACCTGATCCACCAAATCAACCAGGAAACATTCATCTTCCTCTACAGGAAACTTCATGGCTTTGAAAACATTAAAGGTGACCTCTTGATCATGAACACACATAGTGAGTTCCCCCTTCTGCACATCTATCAAAGTCATTCTTGTGGCTAATAATGGTCTCCCCAGTATGATTGGTATATTTTTATATTCCTCATAATCCAAAATGATGAAGTCAGCTGGAAAGATAAATTTGTCCACTTTCACCAATACATCTTCAACAATTCCTCGTGGGTATGTGATGGATCTGTCAGCTAATTGCAACAAAATGTTTATTTACCTTGGGTAGAAGTAACTAATGATTGAACAATGATAAGGGCATCAAATTGATGCTTTCCCCAAGATCACACAAACATTTTTCAAAATTTATCTTCCCGATTGTACACGGAATTGTGAAACTGTCCGGATCCTTCAGTTTTGGAGGTAATTTCTATTGAAGCACTGCACTGCATTCTTCTGTCAAGGCCACTGTCTCAAAGTCATCTAATCTCCTCTTCCTTGGAAATATGCCCTTCATAAACTTTGCATAGCTTGGCATTTGTTCCAATGCCTCGGCGAAGGGTATGTTGTTCTGCAGCTTTTTAAATACGTCCAAGAATTTGCTGAACTATTTATCTTCCCTCTGCTTATTCAATCTCTGCGGATACGGAACTTGAGGGTGAATTGGTGGTACTGAACTCTTAAGCTTCTCCTCTGAACCTGCTTTATCTTTCTCTTCCTGCTGAACCTCAGAATTTTTTAGACTTCCTTTCTCAGCATTTTCCTGCTCTGCCTTGCGCGGTCGCGTGGCACCCCCTTGTAATTCATGCGCGGGCGCGCGATACTCAGTTCCTGCAACATTTTTCCCAGACCTTAATGTAATCGGTTGACACTGTTCCTTCCCTTCTCTTCGTGGATTTGTTTATCCTGGGACCTATTGTTAAACATGTTCGCCATTTGCCCTATCTGAGTTTCCAGATTCTTAATAGCCACTGCTTGGCTTTTGATCATAACCTCTGTATTCGCCATGTATTTCATTATCATCTCCTCCATTTCTGATTTCTTTTCTTGCTGAGGTTCAGCTAGAGTGTGATGTTGTTCCTGTTGAGAAAATCCGGTAGGAAAAAGGTGGTCTAAGAGTAAATTGTGTTTGTCTTTGTTGTGGATCAAAACTATTGATTTGTCTCAAATCGATTTCATTGATTCCTTAGTTATTTGACCAAATGAAGTTTGGATGATTACGGTTGTTGGGGTTGTATGTGTTCAAACCCGACCTTGGTCTTTTTGTAATCTTTCACATCTTGTCTGACTCTGGTGATAATACATTGATCGTCGAGTGTGACCCCCGCATGATTTCACATCTGAAGCAAATTGTTTTCACTTTACTCTCGTGATGAATCTATTTTCTTTATCATAGCTGCCATCTATGCCGACAACTGCGTAATAGCATCCACTTCCAACAAACCTGTAACTTTGGGTTGTGGCCTCCGAGATGTAGGATTTTGAAAATCGTTTGATGCCATTGTCTCGATAAGGTTATAAGCTTCCTAATAGCTCTTTGCCCATAATGCCCCTCCTGCAGCTGCATCTATAATAGGTCTCGACTGTTATCCCAATCTATTGTAAAACGTGTTGATCACCATCCAATCTGGCATACCATGGTGCGGACACTTCCGTAGCATCTCTTTGTATCTCTCCCATGCTTCGTAAAAGGATTCACCCTGTTGTTGCTCAAACTGAGAGATTGATGTTCTCATTTTCGCAGTCTTAGCCATTGGGAAAAACTTGGCTAAAACTTCTCTGCTAAGTCCTCCCATGTAGTTATAGATCCTGCTGGCAAAGAATGAAGCCAACTTCTCGCTTTATCCCTCAATGAGAACGGAAACAGCCTAAGTCTGATAGCATCCTCCGTAACCCCGTTGTATCTGAATGTGTCACATATTTCAATAAAACTCAACAGATGTTCATTCGGATCATCTGTGGTGGCACCCCTAAACTGTACCAAATTCTGTACCATCTGAATAGTGCCCGTTTTTATCTCGAATGTATTAGCTGCTATCGTTGGTCTGACTATGCTGGACTGTAATCCATTAATATTAGGCATAAAATATTATCTCAGAGCCCTATGTTCCTCTCTTTGCTCTTCTCTTTGTCCCTCGGCTGCCATATTAGATGTAGTACCTTCTAACTGTGCTTGTAAATTTCTACGAACACTCACTTTCCAACCTCTCCCGTTTATGTTGTCCTGAGCAGGTGTTAAGTCAGGGTTGGATGACCGCGTGCGCATAAAAATATATACAAGTTCCTGAAACACAAACAAAAACAAAAATGAAAATGAGATAAGATTAGATTTGTCTAAGTCATACAATATAGCTTAAAACTAATGATAATAATAAAAATTTAAACGCCTTTCCCCGGCAACGACGCCAAAAACTTGTTACCTCTTTTTTTAGTTCTAACAAAAGAGCTCTAACTCATGCAAGCATACATGTGTCAACAAGTAATACATAGTAAGTAGAGTATCGATCCCACAGAGAAAGTTATCTAATTTAAACCATTATGCATCAATTAATCACTATATTTATATGCATAAACTACTGATTATAATTACGAATTACTCTAATTGAAAATAACGACTAAATCGAGAATAATAAGATAATAAATCAAATCTGGAAATAATGGGATCCTAACTTCATTTAATACTTCATCTAATTACCACCATCGTGCAAGATTGCTTATATATCACAGAAAAGTAGCCAAGAGCACTAATATAGACATAGCCATTTTTCAATGTACTATGACCCACTTACACAGTATCCACATGCGATAGACACCATGTAATCATCAATATAACCAAAATTACTATATGTCTATGTGAAATTGCAACCATATTGAATTTAAGTACAAGCCCTTATTTTAACTTATACGGTGAAACAATATATGTCTATCTAATTCACAAAATACACAAGCCATACAAAACAGCCCCATATACGTACACTATCATGATTACAATCCATACTTGCATGTTCATTTTCAATTCCAAATAAGTACTGAAAACGAATGGTGATCAAGCATTCATGCATGTAAAACAACCATGACAGAAATTCCTTATGATATGTAAAACAGTCCAGCAGTCAAGCATGCAGCTAAACTATATAGTAAAATCTGTTAGAATCCCATAACGGAGTTTAGTTCATGACTGAACCAAAAGCCATTATGGGATCAAAGCAATAAATGGACAATAACCAAACAAATAAAAGAGAGAAGAAAGAATCGATCAAACCCAATTGCTGATTATAAATCCAACGTAACATGAAAATCCTCAATAATATCCAGCAAAAATAATGTAAAGCATCCACAAATACTGAATTCCAAAGAAGGAGTAGAAAATACAAAATCTATGATTGGTGTCACGTTGGAATACTCTCTAAGTATAAACCCTAGTTTCAATGTCAAAAACACGTAAAACTTACTGAATGATCCGTTTGACACTAGTCAGAATCGTTTTTAAATCAATACAACCTTTAAAATTAAAAATTAAAATAAAAAGCATTTCAGTGAATTTTAAGCATCGTGGCACTGCCACCCTTCCTTCGTAATCCTCACACATGCACGCATCTGCAGAATCTGGTCCGGTGGGTGCTTTTGGCATGGGCTCCTCAACCCTAATCTGTCATGGCGGCCTGCGGTCTCTGCAGACTCTAGCTTTTCTCATTGCCATCGCTTTCATTATGCTGCTCATTCTTCTTTGTCATCCCTGTTTAGTCTCCTTGCTCCGCTTGATCCTCACACCATGCAACCATAGCCTCATGCCATCTAATACCACCAAATTATGCCATATCATGCACTTTTATACCAAAGGGAGTTCTAAGTACATGCAATGCAAAATAAAAAAAATGCAACAAAAACACACTAAAATGTACTTAAGATAAGCGTAGTTCGCGTGAATTGATATCCGATAAGTAGGTATAAAACCCACTTATCAATCACTCATCTTGAGTCACCAGATATCACACTATAAAAATCAAATACAAACTTCATTTATATTAACTGCTGTTGAGTGCGTAAATGCGATACGACAACAGATAAGCTGTGAGTTTTAATACAAATGTATGTAACTCTCCTGGTGCCTCGACCACAACCTTACAATGTTACTTTACATAAAAGTACAGTTAAAAACTGTTTTAGAAATTAAAATCTTTGGGAAGTGCTCAAGGAAAACTTCATACATGAGAGGCTATGCGTCTAGGTTATGATAGATATCATATGTCCACAGAATTATCCTTGGTTTACCCAAAAGATCCCAAAGAAAAATGAGAAGATTACTATCATCTTCTTTCCAATGGTGAGTCTTCTCTTGACATATAATTATCTCCGTTGTCTCCAAGTGAAAATTATATTTCAAATATTCAAATAGTACTCCGTAGATATAAGTGGATCACTATATCTTATG
This sequence comes from Panax ginseng, assembly GCA_020205605.1. Classification (NCBI taxonomy): domain Eukaryota; kingdom Viridiplantae; phylum Streptophyta; class Magnoliopsida; order Apiales; family Araliaceae; genus Panax; species Panax ginseng. The sequence continues at coordinate 5,962,979 of CM035146.1, forward strand.
ATAACAGGTTGTATGTCGTTAGACATCTTGTATGATAATGGCAAAAACACCTTCAGCGTTGGGATTTGATTAAAATTTTCATCACTATGAAACATCAAAAAAGTCATGATATACCAAATCACAAGGTTGTATAGCAGAAGATATTCATTAACAATTCAGAGACATATATCTTGTATTTTAAAAGATTCAATGATATCTCTTATCTTTTACGTAATTAAAAGTGTATAATCAATATTTTATCCTTAACCACGTCTACGCCTTAAGTTGTTACGGTTTTCCCAAAAACTATGGTGGTCCCGACTCTATTTGATTAGCGGTGACAACAGTGGGTTGCCAAATTTTCATCACTGCATTATGAATAGGATCATATACTTTGATGTTGCATGAATTCTAAAAAAGCTCTCAAAAGTTCTTCAATTGATTAGTGTTATTGTTTACGGGAGGATTATCGTCATCTGCTGCACATTGTCTGATTATTGATGCATGGAGAATCAACGATCTACATTGTTATTCTCAACATTCCATCATTTTGAGATCGCCAAAATAAAGGTTAATTGACATGTAACATATTATCCCATATTACATTGTAAATACCAATTCAAATACTTTAATGAACAAATTTCGCCTCCTCCTAGTTCTAACATCTATCTTAAATATACAACATGAAATGTGAGTTTTAATACAAACATTGTCTTCTAGATAACATTAAAACTCAAAATAAGTCCTCAATACATTTATTAACACACTATTTCATGTAATAGTGAGGACTACTAATGCTATCCTCTGACCATCACTCCGCTCCCGACTAGTCCCTCGCTACGCTCTCATTTCCTCAAGAGAACAAATGAAAGAAAGGGTGAGCTCAACTAGCCCAAAGAAGAAATATTATGACTAAGATAACGCAGTAATAAATTATCGTTAGCCTTCAACAATGTTGTTAAACCGATACAATATAACAATCATCAAGTTTAATCTGCAATTGAACAAGCAATCCATTAAAAGAGTCAAGTAGAGAATAAAATCTACTATCTTCTATGATTTAAAAGGTTTTTCATCACTTTTATCACGAGACTCAATTTTAATAAATAATCCACATCATCAAATCATCCCTCGCACTATAAGCCAAGGATATTCTTTAAGATCACAACCACTTAATTATCCATGCACTACGGCCAAAGATAATCATGTTTTCATCAACTATTCCCGATCATGCCATAAAATAATTCATCTTGCACCGCTTGGTCAAGAGAATCCATAGCCATAATCATACCAAAAACTATCCATCAATGCACTACGCCAACGAGGACTTTTTCCACATCATTTGTAATATTACTACATGATTATACCGAATAATCCCTCGGTCATAATCATACCAAGTCCATCTATGCACTATGTGCCACAGATGACTTTCAACATAATATAAACATGAGGATGATGACAATGATATAAGAATTCAATAAAACAAGTTCAAGAATTAATTTATCCAGAACTAATAACGCCCAAATTGTCAACATGATACTTCTTCAGAGTAAAATTCAAGAATGCTCGTAAGAATATTTCCATGAAAAGATATCGGATGAAGCGCAAATATCAAGGATATTCCACTAATTTCATGGAGTATATAAGTCAAAACTTTAACCAACCGAAAGTATAATAAAGAATGGAATAACAAAAGAAATCACCATGCATGCGCAGATTGTGATGTACAAAAGTTATTCCAATGTAATAATAAATAACGGAACCAGTCAAAGTAAATTCCCACCGACATGTGATGTTCCAATGTAATAATAAAGAATGGAATAACAACGAAATCACCAAGCATGCAGAATGATAGACAAAGTTATTCCAATGTAATAATAAATAACGGAAGGTCAGTCAAAGCATAAACGCATGCATGTGATATTCCAATGTAATAATAAAGAATGGAACTGTGTTCAACAGAAACGCATAAACGTGATATGATATATTCCAATGTAATAATAAAGAATGGAACTGTGTCCCACCAAGAAACGCATGCATGTGATATATAAATGTATTCCAAATAATAATAAAGAATGGAATGGAATAATGTAAGAATTTCACCAAGTATATAGGGTAGTTCTGTGATACAAATGTTATTCCAAATGTAATAATAAAGAATGGAATAATGTAAGTTCTCTTCATGAATACAAAAGAAATAATACCCCTTACGAGTACACACAAAATAATATTCCCTACCTTAAGAAGAAGAGATCGGATATATGAAAGAAGAAAGAGCCTAAAGTAAAAGTAAAAATACTTTTCTTCTTCTCTCTATAGTTTATCTCTCTAGAGTTTCAAAGTGAATTCGTAAGAAATAATGAAGGAATGAGCTTCTATTTATAGAAAATGGATCAGATAAGAATTAACTCATGAACTATCCGTATTGATTTACTTTTTAATCTGACGGTCCATATTTAAAGAAAAATCTTTTAAATAAAATATAATATATTCTATTTATAATCTAATAAAAATGAATAACTTTATAAAAGATTTTTTTACTACAAAACTACTACGCAGTACTATGCAAACACTATGCATAATAAAATATAATATATTCTAATTATTGTCTAATAAAATAGATAACTTTATAAAAGTATTCTGCTTTTATATAAAAGATTTTACTATTAGCCTAATAAAACGTAATAACTTTATAAAAGTATTTAATTTTTATATAAAAGTTTTTATATATTCTAAATATTTTTTTTATTTTATTAATTAATAATACCAATAAAACAAAACCGAGTGACTTATCACATAAAGATCAATAATCAATACCGTGTGCTACTACGCAACCACGCCAGACATCGCATTTTTTACTACCGAGTAGTTCAACAAAGATTAATGGTAAAACTTTCCGCCGTTATTTTCAATAAAATATTTTTGTCGTTTTCTCAATCCGACAATAATTTCCGCATGGGGTCCACCAATGATTGTGTCATCCGCACGGATATTCCCCGACAAAAAGAATATTCCCCACCAATCTAATATTATACAACAACTTGCATACTTTTCAAAATTTATAAATACTACCCACAACTATAATATTATATCATATCCACACCATAATATTCAAAAAATTATTTTGAGAAAATTAAATATTTATTCATAAAATCTGGGGTCTCACAATCTCCCTCCTTATGGAATTTTGCCTCTAAAATTTACGTACATATTCTGATATGCCAAAGAGGTGAGGATACCTCGACTTCATTTCAGATTCTAATTTTCGAGGTATAACCTTTCGAGTGTCGAATATGATCCTTCTTATCCAAGATGTTAACACGATCTCCTCATACGTTAAATCTTCCGCTATCTCGTCCGGCTCTAAATTAATAATGTGGTTCGTCGTCCACATATTTACGTAACATCGATACGTAAAAAAAAAAACGTTATGAACACGCAACATACTTAAGTAAAACGAGTCTATAAGCCACAGCTTCCTACTTCATCGAGGATTTCAAATGGGCCAATTAAATCGAGGGTTGAGATTTCCTCTTCATCGATTCTCGCTTCTAGAATAACGCCTCTCGAACCTTCTTCTTCACATTCATCACCGAGTATGTAGCTTGAGCCGCTTTTAACTTTATCGATTAAAGTCGATTCTAATCAGATATTCGTTATCTTCACGTGGGTTCAGATATTCGCATTCATAATCAAGATACGATCTTCTACTCAACGCTACGTATTTACCACGCTCAGACTTCCACGATGATATTGAATGGTACGATCGTAATCTTCAACAAATTTCGAGCCAACGCTTTTGGCGCATGTTACGCCTTCATTTTAGTTGAAGAAATATTTGAGGGTTTAAGAAATGGGTTTTGATCGGGGTCAATACAAAATTCGATTTCACGCCTAGGGTAGGCTAAGAAGTCTTCAAGAATACGTCAGAAATTTATTAACAATAGAAATATCATTCAAAATCGTGACCTCATCCAAGACTTGGATAAGACGTCACATCGATACCTATCAACTTGCCATCGTCATTCACGACATCGCCTACGTAAAGTCCGGCTTTGCAGCATTCCACACAAGAAAGTCAACAACGAAAGGATCGAGGCTCTTTACTTATGGCTTGATATGACAATGATTGACTTTTAGTGGTTTGGTTGCTTGAATTTGCATAACAAAGTTGGTTAGAATATGAAAGCTAACAACCTTACTTAAAAGCATGATGAGTAGTTAACCAATCGATTCCTAAAATCGCATCAAAGGCAAGTATTTTCAAAGAGACAAGATCGACACGTAACGTGAAAGTGTTGATTTGAACAAGATTTATAAATAGTGGAGGTAACGAAGGTTTCTCCCAACCGAAGTTTAAATAGATATATCAAAGTCTAACTTCTCCTGAGTTAACTTCAAACATTGAACACAACTAGGTGAAATAAAAGAGTAAGTAGAACCCAGATTCAACACTCAGATAGACTTCACAAGAGTTTATGACTAACATACCCGTGATAATTTTATTCGTGTTCCTTGTCACAAAAAAAAAATGCTCTCTCTTAAACTACCGGCTTTTAGCTTGTCGGGACATCCTTTGGCATCACTATCCCAAATTGGACTTGACTTCACCATACGACAAAATCGAGCTAGGTGACCTTCTCTTCCACAATTAAAACATGTTTTTGATTGTCGCGTATAGCTTTGGACGGATGTCCTCCTCCCGTCAAGATTTGAAAACATACTGACCGGTGGTCATTCTTCTTCCTTTGAAACGGGTGTTGGTGCCGACGCCTTCACGTCATTGTTGAATATTCTCTTCGAAATGTCCATTCTTATTGTTTTGACCATGATTACCACCAAGTGGTTACCATTTTCGCATGTTGATTCCTCCATGCTTATTGTCACCGCTTTGATGATCAAGTTATCACCCCAGATTATCATTTTTATTTACCGCTTCTTTTGGTCAGGTTGACTTGTTATCGCGCTCCACTAATCGAGCCCTATTTACAACATCCGAATACAAACACGCTTTATGAGAAATAAGATATCGACGTATCTCTCTCTAGCTTCAAACCTCTTAAAAACATCCGCTCATTCTCTTCATTATCAACCAAGTGGGATGCAAATCGGGACAACTCGCAAACTTGGCTTCAGATCGCGACACTGGCCATGTTGTTTTGCTCCAACTTGATAAATTCCACCTCCTTCATGTGATTTAATGCTTTCGGAAAGTACTTGTCATTGAACAACTCTCGAACTTCTCCCAAGACATCTTGAAAAGGCCAGTGGGTACGCTTTTACGATTCCCACCGTTGATCCGCTTCTTCACGCAACATAAAGGTGGCAAAGGAACCTTTTGCTCCTCTGAGCATCCCAAGACATCAAATATCTTGGTGATCCGCTTTAACCACGTCTCCGCTTTTAAGTGGTTCTCGCTTTCCCAAAAACTCCGGTGGTCCCAGCTCCTTGAATTGGTTAGTGGTGACCAACCGTGGATTGCCATTGTTTCCTCCCCATTATGAATGCGAGCCGCCTTCTCACCGATGTCGCATGAATTCTAAAAAGCTCCTAAACGCATCTGCTCGCTCGTCAATCGATCGTTGTTGTTGTTTATAGGAGGATTATCGCCATCCTATTGCACATTGTCCTCGATTATTGATATGTGGAGAATCAACAGCTCTCCTCGTGCTCCATTGCTATTCTCAACATTCTCAGATGTCATTTTCAGATACGCCACAAAACAAAGGTTAATTGACATGTAACATATTATCCCTATATTTCGACCGACCAATTAAATACCAAATAAACTTAGGTAGGTCATACTAAATAAGGAATTTCCCGCCTCTCCTCCTAGTTCTATTCTCACATCCTAGCCAGGATCATATCCCTAAGCTTTTGATACCAACTGTGACACCCCCAAAATAATATAGCCCCCAAAATAGGTATACATCCCATCTTGAGTCGCCAAATACATGGTATGTAATTCAAATACAACTTAATAATACAATGCCGTGGGTGTACAATACGAATAAAACATAAGCTATGAGTTTGAATACAAATATTGTCTACTAGAGATTATACAAACTCAAAAGGAGTCCTCATTACAATTATTATCACACTATTTCATAGAATAGTGAGGACTACTAATGCTATCATCTAGACCATCACCCGCTCCCCCGACTAGTCCCTCGCCACGTTCTCATTTCCTCAAGAGAACAATGAAAGTAAAAGGGTGAGCTCAACTAGCCCAAAGAAGAAATATTATGACTAAGATAATGCGTAATATATTATCGTTAGCCTTCAACAAGTTGTTAAACCGATACAATATAACAACCATCAAGTTTAAGCTGCAATGAACAAGCAATCCATTAAAAGAGTCAAGAGAGAATAAAATCTACTATCTTTTATGATTTAAAGGTTTTTCATCACTTTTATCGCCGGGACAAAAAAAATAAATAATCCACATCATCGAATCACCCCTACACTACGGCCAAGGATATTTTTAGTATCACACCACCACAATTATCCATGCACTACTGGCCAAGAATATTTGTATTTAATAATGGTCATGATCATGCCAACAAACTGTCCATCAATGCACTACGCCAATGAGGACTTTTACCATATCATTTGTAACATTACTACCATGATTACACCGAATAATCCTCGGTCATAATCATACCAAGTCCATCTATGCACTATAGGCCACAGATGACTTTCAACAAAATATAAACATGAGGATGATGACAATGATATAAGAATTCAATAAAACAAGTTCAAGAATTATTTTATCCATGAACTAATAATGTCCAAATTGTCAACATGATACCGCTTTGTAGAGAGTAAAATTCAAGAATGCTCGTAAGAATATTTCCATGAAAAGATATCTTTGGATGAAGCGCAAATATCAAGGATATTCCACTAATTTCATGGAGTATAAGTCAAAACTTTAACTAATCGAGTATAATAAGGAATGGAATAACAAAAGAAATCACTGGCATGCGATAGATCCTTACGGTAGGTTATTCCAATGTAATAATAAATAATGGAATCAGTCCCGCCAGAAAGCGCATGCATGTGAGGATATTCCAATGTAATAATAAAGACGAAATCGGTCCCGCGTAGAAACGCACGCATGATACGAGGATATTCAATGATGAATAATAATAAAGACGGAACCAAGTCCTACAAAAACGCAAGTCCCACAGAACGTGATGTTCCAAATGAATGATAAAGAATGGAACAATGTAAGAATTTCACCAAGTATAGGGTAGCCAGCGTATACAAAAGTTATTCCAATAATAATAAATAATGGAATAATGAAGTTCTCTTCATGGATAAGAAAGAAATAATACTCCCTACCTTTAGAAAAATTCGATCTTTGGAATAGTGAGGTAGCAGACTTTCTTCTTCTTTCTATAATTTCTCTCTATAATAATCGCTCTAAAGCTTTTGTGAATTGGTGAGAAATGAAGGAAGAATGAGCTTCTATTTATAGAAAAATATAGTTTCGATAATTGAACGTTTTGGGACTCAAAAAATTTCAGTACAATACCTCCAACTTTTCCTTCATTTTTAATTTAGTCATGGAAGTATTATCAAACTTGCACCACCTCCCCTAATAGTAAATAATGTGATTCAATAGTAAATTATGTGAATCAATAGTTCTACACATGTGAAAATACGAATTACAGTATAGTACCTCCATCTATACCTCCATTTTTAACTTAGTCATACAAGTATTATCAATCTTGCACCAACTCCCCTAATAGTAACAAGAATGTGAAACAATAGTATACACATGTGAATAAATAGTTATAATCAAGTGAAATAATAGCAATCAATTGCTCATTTATCCGGTTAAATACCCGATTGGTCAATATAACCTCCAGACATTAATTATTATCGAAATAATTGTCGATTTTCACTAACACAAATAATTCCAACACAATGAAACCATTTTATCAAAAATATAAATTTTGAAATATCGAAGTTTGACTTTTCCCAAAAATGTCAACTGTTGACTTTTTGACCAAATAGTGATTTCCAGAAAATTTTGTGTTTATAGATTATTTTTACTAATTTCATCGTTCCGGACTCAAATATCACGTCCGCGTCTCCAAATTCAACTCCGAACACAACTTCAATTTTAATAACATTCATCATTAATATTATAACTCACAATATTTATCAACCAGGTCGTTCCCGGGAAAGATGGGGCTTTCCAATAAGGATTTCTCCCTATTGGTAGCAATTAATTAGGTGACTAAACCTCTCCTCGATGTAACTTCTAGACATTGTAAATATTGCAATTTAATAATATGAATAACTTTGTCGTCTCAATTATTGATTTAATAAAATAACATATTATGCGGATGATACTATGACAATAATCGAATCAATAATATGAGAGAGATATGATGCAAACAATTATCGTAGTAATAATTGAGTATAACCGAAAGTGACTTCTCACGTAAGCATCAATAATAAATACAGGTGTACTACTACGCAACCATGCGTAGACATCGTATTTTTTACTACCGGGTAGTTCAACGATTAAACGATAAAACTTCCGCCATTATTTTCATAAAGTTTTTTGTTGTTTTCAATCCGGCAAATAATAATTCCGTTGTGGGGGTCCACCAATGATTGTCTTGGTTTGCCGAATATTCCATGATAAAACGAATATTTCCCTACCAATCGAATATTATATAACAACTTGCATACTTTGTAAAATTTGTAAATAGTACCCACAACTATAATATTATATCAAATCCACACCATAATATTCAAAAATATATTTCGAGAAAATTTAATCTTTATTCAAAAAGTTGGGGTCTTACAGTATACATCACCCATCTTGAGTCGCCAAATACATGGTACAAAATTCAAATACAATCTTAAATATACAACATGAGCTGTGAGTTTTAATACAAACATTGTCTTTTAAATAGCATTAAAACTCAAAATAAGTCCTCAACACATTTATTAACACACTATTTCACAAAATAGTGAGGACTACTAATGTTATCCTCTGGACCGTCACTCCGTTCCCCGACTAGTCCCTGCTACGTTTTCATTTCCTGAAGAGAATAGTGAAAAAAAGGGTGAGCTTACTAGCCCAGTAAGAAATATTATGACTAAGATAACGCAGAATAAATTATCGTTAGCCTTCAACAGTGTTAAACTAATACAATATAACAATCATCAAGTTTAACTGCAGCGGAACAAGCAATCCATTAGAAGAGTCAAGTAGAGAATAAAATCTACTATCTTATACGATTTAAAAGGTTTTTCATCACTTTTATCGCTAAGACTCAACTTAATAAATAATCCACATCATCAAATCATCCCTGCACTATAGGCCAAGGATATTCTTTAGTATCACGACCACGAATTATCCATGCACCACGGGCCAAAGATAATCTTGTTTTCATCAATGGTCCTGATCATGCCATAAAATAATTCATCTTTCCACCCTTGGCCGAAGAGAATCCATAGCCATAATCATACCAAAAACTGTTCATCAATGCACTACGGGCCAATGAGGACTTTTTCCACATCATTTGTAACATTACGGTCATGATTATACCGAATAATCCCTAGTTATAATCATACCAAGTCCATCTATGCACTACAGGCCACAGATGACTTTCAACATAATATAAACATGAGGATGATGACAATGATATAAGAATTCAATAAACCAAGTTCATGAATTAATTTATCCAGGAACTAATAACGTCCAAATTGTCAACATGATACTTCTTGTAGAGTAAAATTCAAGAATTCTCGGAAGAATATTTCCATGAAAAGATCTTTGGATGAAAGCCTTAAATATCAAGGATATTCCACTAATTTCATGGAGTATAGAAGTCAAAACTTTAACCAACCGAGTATAATAAAGAATGGAATAACAAAAAGAAATCACCATGCATGCGGTACTTGCGATGACAAAGTTATTCAACAGAATAATAAATAACGGAACCAGTCCGTGAAATTTTGCAAGCAGGATGTTCCAGCGAGAATAATAAAGAATGGAATAACAACGAAATCACCATGCATGCCAGACTTGGCGATAGAGCGAGTTATTCAACAGAATACTAAATAACGGAACGAAGTCGGGGCATAATACGCACTTGAAGCGGGATATTCCAATAGAATAATAAAGAATGGAACCGAATTAAAGCGTAAACGCATGCATGTGAGGATATTCCTAGAATAATAAAGAATGGAACCAAGTCCCAAGTAAAAGCGCAAGCAGACAGAGGATATTCAACAGAATAATAAAGAATGGAATAATGAAGAATTTCACCAAGTATAGGGTAGCAGCATTATCTGAGTTATTCCAGCGAGAATGATAAAGAATGGAATAATGTAAGTTCTCTACATGAATACAAAAGAAATAATACCCCAACGAGTACAACAAATAATATTCCCTACCTTAAGAAGAAAAGTCTTGGATATATGAGTAGTGAAGTAGCAAAATACTTTTCTTCTTTTCTCTCTATAGTTTATCTCTCTACAGAGTTTTGGTGAATTAAGTAAGAAATAATGAAGGAATGAGCTTCTATTTATAGAAAAATGGGTACAGTATAGTAACTAACTCATGAACAATCCAGATTGATTTGCTACTTTAATCGACGGTCCATATTTAAAGCAAAATCTTTTAAATAAAATATAATATATTCTATTTATAATCTAATAAAACGAATAACTTTATAAAAATTTTTACTATCAAACTGTGAGACCCCAGATTTTATAATAAATATTTAATTTTCTCAAAATAATTTTTTAAATATTATGGTGTGGATTTGATATAATGTTATAGTTGTGGGTTATATTTATAAATTTTGCAAAGTACGCAAGTTGTTATATAATATTAGATTGGTGGGGAATATTCTTTTATTGGGGAATATCCACACGACAGTACAATCATTGGTGGACCTCAGAATGGAATTATTGTCGAATTGAGAAAACGACAAAAATACTTTATGAAAATAACGGCGGAAGTTTTACCGTTAACTGTTGAAACACCCGGTGTTAAAAGTACAGTAATACACGTGGTTGCATAGTTACACACGGTATTGGTTATTGATGCTTACGTGAGAAGTCACTCAGTTATACTCAATTATTGCTACAGTAATTGTTGCATCATATCTTTCATATTATTGATTCAATTATTGTTATAGTATCATTTGCATAATATGATATATTATTAAATCAATGATTGAGACAGCAAAGTTATTCATATTATTATTTGAAATATTGACAATGTCTAGAAGTTCTGTCAAGGAGAGGTTTGGTCACCTAATTGCGCGCCAATAAAGAGAAATCCTTATCGGAAAGCCCCCTCTTTCTTGGAAACGACCTGGTTGTTAAATAATGTGAGTTATAATATTAATGATGAATGTTATTAAAATTAAAGTTATGTTCAGAGTTGAATTTGGAGACGCGGACGTGATATTTGAGTCCGGAACGATGAAATTAGTAAAAATAGTCTATAAACACAAAAAATTTGGGATTCACTATTTGGTCAAAAAGTCAACAGTTGACTTTTTCGGGAAAAATCAAATTTTGAAATTTCAAAATTTATATTGTTGATAAAAATAGTTTCATTATGTTGGAATTGTTTGTGTTAGTGAAAATCGACATCTATTCCGATGATAATTGATGTCTGGGAGTTATATTGATAAATCGGGTAATTTATCGGATAAATGAGCAATTAATTGCTACTAATTCACATGCTTATATAATTATTTGTTCACATGTGTGTACTATTGAATCACATTCTTGTACTATTAGGGGGAGTTGGTGCAAAATTGATAATACTTGCATGACTAAGTTAAAAATGGAGATATAGATGGAAGTCTTATCTTTGTAATTATTTTTATCACATGATTAGAACTATTGAGTCACATGATTTACTATTGATTCATATTATTTACTATTAGGGAGTTGGTGCAAGTTTGATAATACTTGCGGGACTAAATTAAAAATGAAGAAAAAGGGAAGGTATTATCTTTGTAATATTTGAGCCCCAAAGCGTGCAATTATCGAAACTATATTTTACATAAATAGAAGCTCATTCTTCCTTCATTTCTCACCAATTCACAAAAGCTTTAGAGCGATTATTATTATAGAGAAATTATAGAGGCGACAAAAGAAGAAGAAAAGTCTACTACCTCACTATTCCAGTATCCAGTTTTTTCAAGGTATGGAGTATTATTTCTTTCTTATCCATGAAAAGAACTTCTGTTATTTCATTCTTTATTATTCTATTGGAATAACTAGTATATCGCAGCTACCCTATACTTGGTGAAATTCTTACATTATTCCATTCTTTATCATTACGTTGGAATATCCATCTCACACGTACGTTTTAATAGAACACGATTAGATTATTTATTATTCATTGGAATAACTCGCCTTTTGTCTTGATTCTATCGCGTACTGGTGATTTCTTTTGTTATTCCATTCTTTATTATACTCGGTTGGTTAAAGTTTTGACTTATACTCCATGAAATTAGTGGAATATCCTTGATATTTGCGCTTCATCCAAAGATATCTTTTCATTGAAATATTCTTACGAGCATTCTTGAATTTTACTCCACAAAGCGATATCATGTTGACAATTTGGAAGTTATTGATTCTGGATAAAATAATTCTTGAACTTGTTTTATTGAATTCTTATATCATTGTCATCATCCTCATGTTTATATTTTGTTTAAAGTCATCGTGGCTTTTGTAGTGCATAGATGGACTTGGTATGATTACACGAGATTATTCGATTGTAATCATGTAGTAATGTTACAAATGATGTGCTAAAAGTCCTCATTGGTCCGTGGTGCATTGATGGATGAGTTGTTGGCATGATCATGACCATTAATGAATACATAAATATTCTTGGCGTAGTAGTGCATGGATTGTTGTGGTCGTGATACTAAAAAATATCCTTGGTAGTAATACGGGGGTGATTCGGTGATGTGGATTATTTATTAAATTTGAGTCCCAATGATAAAAGTGATGAAAAACCTTTTAAATCATAAAAGATAGTAGATTTTATTCTCTACTTGACTCTTTTAATGGATTGCTTATTAGCTCATTGATTAAACTTGATGGTTGTTATATTATATCGGTTTAACATTTCTTTGTTGAAGGCTAACGATAATATATTCTTCATTATCTTAGTCATAATATTTTCTCTTGGGCTAGTTGAGCTCACCCTTTTTACTTTTATTGTTCTCTTGAGGAAATGAGAGCGTAGCGAGGGACTAGTCGGGAAGCGGATGAGCGGACGGATGATAGCATTAGTAGTCCTCGATATTCGGTGAAATAGTGGGAAAATAAATGTAATAATATTGAATTTGAGTTTGTATATTGTCTGCAGGCGACAATATTTGTATTAAAACTCACGACTTATGTTTTATCGTACTTTTGCACATGAGATTATACAATTAAGTTGTATTTGTATTACGTACCATGTATTTGGCGACTCGAGAATAGGTGATGTACACACATTTTGGGGCGTCACGATTGGTATTAAAGCTTAGGATATGATCCTGGGTGAGATGTGAGACAAAAACTAGGAGGGAGAGGCGGGGAATTCCTTGCTAGTATGACCTACCTAAATTTATTTGGTATTTAATTGGTCGATTGAGTATAGGGATAATATGTTGCATGTCAATTAACCCTTGTTTTGTGGCGGTGATTTGAAAATGACATCAGAGAATGTTGAGAATAATGATGGAGCCACGAGGAGACCGATTTGAGTCTCCACAGATTAATAATCGAGGACAATGTGCAACAGGATGGCGATAATCCTCCTGTAAACAACAACAATGATCAATTGATGAGCGATGATGCGTTTAGGAGCTTTTAGAATTCATGCAACATCAAGCAAAGCGGCGCTCCACATTCATAATGCGAGTAAGAATAATGGCAACCCACGATGGGTCACCGCTAAGCAATTCAAGAGTGGGACCATGGGAGTTTTTGGGAAAGCGAGAACCACTTAAAGCGAAGACGTGGTTAAAGCAGATCACCAAGATATTTGATGTCTTGGGATGCTCCGAGGAGCAAAAGCTTCCCTTTGCCACCTTTATGTTGCGTGAAGAGGCAGATTATTGGTGGGAATCTGTAAAACGTACCCAGCCTAACGCACTCAAAATGTCTTGGGAGAAGTTCCAAGAGTTGTTCAATGACAAATACTTTCCCAAAAGTATTCGTCAGATGAAGGAGGTGGAGTTCATCAAGCTAAAGCAAAACAATATGACCGTGTCGCAGTACGAGGCTAAGTTTGCTGAGTTGTCTAGATTTGCGTCTCATTTGGTCGATAATGAGGAACGAATGACGCGAATGTTTCTAAGAGGTTTGAAACCCGATATACGTCAATACCTCATTTCTCACAAACTTTGTTTATATTCAGATGTTGTGAATAGGGCTCGAGTTATTGGAGTAGCGATAATGAGTCAACACAACCAAAAGGCTGACGACAACAACCATAATAATAAATGCCGGTGGCGGCGACCATTGGAACAATGATAACCATCGTGGGGAAATTATCATGCCGAGAATGGTAACCACCGGTGGTAATCATGGCCAAGATAATAGAAGTGGAAATTTCAAGAAAGAAGGTCATTTAGATCGATTTTTGTCGTATAGTGAAGTCAAGTCCGGCGAGAGACGGTACAAAACAAAACAAATTGGTTTTGAGGAGAGTGTTTTTGTGACTGACGAATCGAGCGAAGTTATCCTTTGGTTAGTTAATTATAAATTCTTACGAAATCTATACCTTATTAGATACCAGTTCTACCCATTCTTTTATCTCTCTTGCTTGTGCTCAACGTTTAAATTTAACTCCGGAGAAGTTAGACTTTGACTTATTGCTTGAAACTTCGTTAGTAGAAACCTTCGTTACCTCCAATGTTTATAAATCTTGTTGATTCAAATCGACACTTTCACGTTACGTGTCGATCTTGTCTCTTTGAAAATACTTGCCTTTGATGCAATTTTTAGAAATCGATTAGTTAACTACTCACCATGCTTTTCGTAAGGTTGTTAGCTTTCATATTCCTAACCAACCTGTTATGCGAATTCAAGCAACCAAACTACTAAAGTCAATCATTGTCATATCAAGCCATAAGTAAAGAGCCCCGGTCCTTTTGTTGTTGACTTCCTTGTGTGGAATGCACCAAAGCCAGACTTTCTGTAGGCGACATCGTGAATGACGATGGCAAGTTGATAGGTATCAATGTGACGTACTATCCAAGTCTTGGATGAGGGTCACAGTTTTGAATGATATTTCTATTGTTAATAAATTTCCTGACGTATTCTTGAAGACTTCTTAGCCTACCCCTAAAGCGTGAAATCGAATTTTGTATTGACCCCGGTACAAAACCCATTTCTTCAACCCTCAAATATTTCTTCAACTAAAATGAACGTGTAATGTGCTAAAGACGTTGGCTCGAGCTGTTGAAGATTACGATCGTACCATTCAATATCATCGTGGGAAAAACGAACGTGGTAGGCGACGCGTTGGGTAGAAGATCGTATCTTGAGTGCGATGTTGTTAACACAAAGACCCATTTCATTATAACTTACAAATGATGAAGATAGAGTTAAAGACTACAGGGACCCACGTGAAGATAACAAATATACGATTAGAATCGACTTTAATCGATAAAGTTAAAGTCGCTCAAGCTACACACCCGGAGCTGATGAATGTGAAGAAGAAGGCTCAAGAGGGCATTATTCTAGAAGCAAGAATCGACGAAGAGAGGAAATCTCAACCCTCGATTTAATTGGTCCATTTGAAATCCTCGATGAAGTAGGAATTGTGGCCTATAGACTCGTTTTACCACCAAGTATGTTACGTGTTCATAACATTTTTTTTCGTATCGATGTTACGTAAATATGTGGACGACCCGAACCACATTATTAATTTAGAACCGGATGAGATAACAGTTGATTTAACGTTTGAGGAGATACGTGTTAGAATCTTGGATAAGAAGAATCGTATTCAACACTCAAAGGTTATACCTCAAGAGTTAGAATTTGAAATGAAGTCTAGGTATCCTCACATATTCAAAGATACCAAAGTCGTAGGTAAATTTAGAGGCAAAATTCCATAAGGAGGGGAGATTGTGAGAGATCAGATTTTTTGAATAAATATTTAATTTTCTCAAAATAATTTTTTTAAATATTATGGTGTGGATTTGATATAATGTTATAGTTGTGGGTTATATTTATAAATTTTGCAAAATACATAAGTTGTTATATAATATTGATTGGTGGGGAATATTCTTTTTTGTGGGAATATCCACACGAGCCGGTACAATCATTAGTGGACCCCATAATGGAATTATTGTCGGATTGAGAAAGCGACAAAATACTTTATGAAAATAACGGTAGGAAGTTTCTGAGTTAGCTTATTGAAAAACACGGTGTTAAAAGTACGATGTCTGGCGTGGTTGCATAATTACGCACGGTATTGGTTATTGATGCTTACGTGAGAAGTCACTCCGGTTATACTCAATTATTGCTACGATAATTCTTGCATCATATCTTTCATATTATTGATTCAATTATTGTTATAGTATCATTTGCATAATATGATATATTATTAAATCAATGATTGAGACAGCAAAGTTATTCATATTATTATTTGCAATATTGACAATATCTCAGAAGTTACATCGAGGAGAGGTTTGATCACCTAATTGCTTTGTATTAATAAAGAGAAATCCTTATCGGAAAGCCCCCTCTTTCTTGGAAACGACCTGGTTGTTAAATAATGTGAGTTATAATATTAATGATGAATGTTATTAAAATTGAAGTTGTGTTCGGAGTTGAATTTGGAGACGCGGACGTGATATTTGAGTCGGAGCGATGAAATTAGTAAAATAGTCTATAAACACACAAAATTTTGGGATTCATTTATTTGGTCAAAAAGTCGTGATTGACTTTTTGGGGAAAAATCAAACTTTGAAATTTCAAAATTTATATTGTTGATAAAAATAGTTTCATTATGTTGGAATTGTTTGTGTTAGTGAAAATCGACATCTATTAGATGATAATTGATGTCTGGGGTTATATTGATAAATCGGGTAATTTATCGGATAAATGAGCAATTAATTGCTACTAATTCACATGCTTATATAACTATTTGTTCACATGTGTGTACTATTGAATCACATTCTTGTACTATTAGGGGAGTTGGTGCAAAATTGATAATACTTGCATGACTAAGTTAAAAATGGAGGTATAGATGGAGGTACTATACTGTAATTATTTTTAACACATGATTAGAACTATTGAGTCACATGAGTTACTATTGATTCACATTATTTACTATTAGGGGAGTTGGTGCAAGTTTGATAATACTTACAGGACTAAATTAAAAATGAAGAAAAAGAGGAAGGTATTATACTGTAATATTTCGAGCCCCAAAACGTGCAATTATCGAAACTATATTTTCCTATAAATAGAAGCTCATTCTTCCTTCATTTCTCACCAATTCACAAAAGCTTTAGAGCGATTATTATAGAGAGAAATTATAGAGTAAAACAAGAAGAAAAGTCTGCTACCTTACTATTCCAATATCTAGTTTTTTCTATGGTAAGGGGTATTATTTCTTTCTTTCGTCTTCATGAAGAGAACTTCTGTTATTCCATTCTTTGTTATTATGTTGGAATAACCTGATATGCTAAAGTACCCTATACTTGGTGAAATTCTTACATTATTCCATTCTTTATTATTATGTTGGAATAACTCTGCCTATGCAAAAAAACGCATACATGGTGAAATTCTTCTAATATTCCATTCTTTATTATTCTATTGGAATATCACATGCAATGCGTTTTTACGTGGGACTGGTTCCGTTATTTATTATTCTTTTGGAATATCTGTCTGCATGCATTTTCTGTGGGACTGGTTCCGTTATTTATTATTCTGTTGGAATATCATGCCGGTGCGTTTTCGCCTAAGCTGGTTCCATTCTTTATTATTCTGTTGGAATATCACGTACTGCATGCGTTTTACGCAGGACTGGGTTCCGTTATTTATTATTCTGTTGGAATAACTCGCCATGTCTTGATTCTATCGCATGCACGTGGTGATTTCTTTTGTTATTCCATTCTTTATTATACTCGGTTGGTTAAAACTTTGACTTCTATACTCCATGAAATTAGTGGAATATCCTTGATATTTGCGCTTCATCTAGTATCTTTTCATGAAAATATTCTTACGAGCATTCTTGAATTTTACTCTATAAAGCGAGATCATGTTGACAATTTGGACGTTATCGGTTCTAGATAAATTAATTCTTGAACTTGTTTTATTGAATTCTTATATCATTGTCATCATCCTCATGTTTATATTAATTTGAAAGTCATCGTATTTGTAGTGCATAGATGGACTTGGTATGATTATGAATTAAGGATTATTCGGATAATCATGCTTAGTAATGTTACAAATGATGTGGAAAAAGTCCTCATTGGTCCGTAGTAGTGCATTGATGGGCGAGTTTTTGGTATGATTATGGCTATGGATTCTCTTTCGCCGTAAAGTAAAAAGATGAATTATTTTATGGCATGATCGGGACCAGTTGATGAAAAACATGATTATCTTAAGCCGTAGTGCATGGATAATTTATGGTCGTGATCTTAAAGAATATCCTTGGTCAGTAGTGCGGGGGTGATTCGATGATGTGGATTATTTATTAAAATTTGAGTCACGTTGATAAATGTGACGAAAAACCTTTTAAATCATAGAAGATAGTAGATTTTATTCCCTACTTGACTCTTCTAATGGATTGATTGTTCCGCTGCAGTTAAACTTGATGTTTATTATATTTTATAAGTTTAACACTATTGAAGGCTAACGATAAATTATTCTGCATTATCTTAGTCATAATATTTCTTACTGGGCAAGTTGAGCTCACCCTTTCTTTCACTGTTCTCTTCAGGAAATGAGAACGTAGCTGGGGCTAGTCGGGGAACAGAGTGATGGTCCTAGATGGTGCATTAGTAGTCCTCACTATTCTTTGAAATAGTGTGATAATAGTTGTAATGAGGACTCCTTTTGAGTTTGTATACTCTCTAGTAGACAATATTTGTATTCAAACTCACAATTTATGTATTGTCGTATTGTACACGACAATTGTATTATTAAGTTGTATTTGAATTCTGTACCATGTATCTGGCGACTCAAGATGGGTGATGTATACCTAATTTTAGGGGTGTCACACAAACACTATGCAGGCACTATGCAAATACTATGCATAATAAAATATAATATATTCTAATTATTGTCTAATAAAACAGATAACTTTATAAAAGTATTCTGTTTTATATAAAAAGATTTTACTATTAGCCTAATAAAATGAATAACTTTATAAAAGTATTCATTTTTATATAAAAGCTTTTACGTTTTATTACATTAATAATACCAATAAAACAAAACCGGTGACTTATCACATAAGCATCAATAATCAATACTGGTGTAACTCTTATGCAACCACGCAGTATTCGCATACTTTTACTACTGAGTAGTTCAACATTATTAATGGTAAAACTTCCATAGTTATTTTCAATAAAATATTTTTGTCGTTTTTCAATCAAACAATAATTACATTGTGGGGTCCACTAATGATTGCGTTGCCGTAAATACGGATATTCCCCGACAAAAAGAATATTTCACGACCAATCGAATATTATACAACAACTTGCATACTTTTCAAAATTTATAAATACTACCCACAACTATAACATTATATCATATCCACACCATAATATTCAAAAAATTATTTCGAGAAAATTAAATATTTATTCATAAAATCTGGGGTCTCACAACTTATTGGTTTTATATTAAACCCATTTCATATCCTATAATATTCGTTTCAATTGAATTGAAACACTTTTTAAGTTCATTAATGTGACGCCCCCAAAATAGGTATACATCACTTATTCTGAGTCATCAAATACATGGTACAGAATACAAATACAACTTAATTATACAAACTGCTCATGTAAAAAATGCGACAAAACATAAGCTATGAGTTTTAATACAAATATTGTCGTCTAGACAATATTCAAACTCAAATTCAATATTATTACAATTATTTTCCATCATTTCTTTGAATAGTGAGGACTACTAATGCTATCATCCGTCCGGTCACTCTGGTTCCCCGACTAGTCCTCGCTACGTTCTCATTTCTGAAGAGAACAATAAAAGTAAAAAGGTGAGCTCAACTAGCCCGAGAGGAAATATTATGACTAAGATAATGCGAGAATATATTATCGTTAGCCTTCCAACAAATGTTAAACCGATACAATATAAAAACCATCAAGTTTAAGCTGCGGTGAACAAGCAATCCATTAAAAGAGTCAAGAGAATAAAATCTACTATCTTTTATGATTTAAAGGTTTTTCATCACTTTTATCATTTGAGACTGAAACAATAAATAATCCACATCATCGAATCACCCCGCACTCTACGGCCGAGGATATTCTTTAGTATCACGACTACAATTATCCATGCACTACGGGCGAGAATATTTATGTATTCAATAATGGTCATGATTATGCCAACAATTGTCCATCAATGCACTACGGGCCAATGAGGACTTTTACCACATCATTTGTAACATTACGGTCATGATTACAATCGAATAATCCTAATCATAATCATACCAAGTCCATCTATGCACTATTGGCCGAGATGACTTTCAACAAAATATAAACATGGGGATGATGACAATGATATAAGAATTCAATAAAACAAGTTCAAGAATTATTTTATCCAGGAACTAATAACGTCCATATTGTCAACATGATACTGCTTTGTAGAGTAAAATTCAAGAATGCTTAGAAGAATATTTCCATGAAAAGAAACTGGATGAAGCACAAATATCAAGGATATTCCACTAATTTCATGGAGTATAGAAGTCAAAACTTTAACCAACTGAGTATAATAAGGAATGGAATAACAAAAGAAATCACCAGCATGCGATAGACCCATACAGGCGGGTTATTCTAATGTAATAATAAATAACGGAATCAAGTCCGTCAGAAAACGCATGCACGGGATATTCCAACAGAATAATAAAGGCGGAATCAGTCCGCAGAAACGCTGAACATATGATGTTCCAAAAAATGGTAAAGAATGGAACAATGAAGAATTTCACCAAGTATAGGGTAAGGTCAGCGTATCTGAGTTATTCCAACAGAATAATAAAGAATGGAATAATAGAAGTTCTCTTCATAGATAAGAAAAAAATAATACTCCCTACCTTTAGAAAAACTGGATACTAGAATAGTGAGGTAGCAGACTTCTCTTCTTCTTTCTATAATTTCTCTCTATAATAATCGCTCTAAAGCTTTTGTGAATTGGTGAGAAATGAAAGAAGAATGAGCTTCTATTTATAGAAAAATATAGTTTCGATAATTGCACGTTTTTGGGGCTCGAAAAAATTTCGAAAGACAATACTTCCAACTTTTCCTTTATTTTTAATTTAGTCATGGAAGTATTATCAAACTTGTACAACCTCTCCTAATAGTAAATAATGTGATTCAATAGTAAATTATGTGAATCAATAGTTCTAGACATGTGAAAATCTGAATTACATTATAGTACCTCCATCTATACCTCCATTTTTAACTTAGTCACGCAAGTATTATCAATCTTTCACCAACTCCCCTAATAGTAACAAGAATGTGAAACAATAGTATATACATGTGAACAAATAGTTATAATCATATGAAATAATAGCAATCAATTACTTTCATTTATCCCAAGTTAAATAATTCGATTGGTCAATATAACCTCCGGACATTATTATTATCGAAATAATTGTCGATTTTCACTAACACAAATAATTCCAAACACAATGAAACCATTTTTATCAAAATATAAATTTTGAAATTTTGAAGTTTGACTTTTCCCAAAAAGTCAATCGTGAATTTGACCAAATAGTGAATTCAAAATTTTTATGTTTATACACTATTTTTACTAATTTCATCGCTTAGGACTCAAATATCACGTCAGCGTCTCCAAATTCAACTCGAACACAACTTCAATTTTAATAACATTCATCATTAATATTATAACTCATAATATTTATCAACCAGTCGTTCCTGTGAAAGAGGGGCTTTCCAATAAGGATTTCTCCCTATTAGCGCCGCAATTAGGTGACCAAACCTCTCCTCGATGTAACTTCTAGACATTGTAAATATTGCAATTTAATAATATGAATAACTTTATCGTCTCAATTATTGATTTAATAAAATAACATATTATACGCAGATGATACTATGACAATAATCGAATCAATAATATAAGAGATATGATGCAAGAATTATCGTAGTAATAATTGAGTATAACCAAGTGACTTCTCACGTAAGTATCAATAATCAATCTGCAGTGCTACTTATGCAACCACGCCAGACATCGCACTTTTACTACCGAAGTAGTTCGACGATTAACAGTGAAAACTTCCGCCGTTATTTTCATAAAGTATTTTAGTCGTTTTTCAATCCGACAATAATTCCGTTTGTGGGGGTCCACCAATGATTGTCTTAGTTGTAAGAATATTCCTGTTAAAACGAATATTCCCAACCAATCGAATATTATATAACAACTTGCGTCTTTGCAAAATTTATAAATATTACCCACAACTATAACATTATATCAAATCCACACCATAATATTCAAAAATATTTTGAGAAAATTTAATCTTTATTCAAAAGTTGGGGTCTTACAATTAACATTTGGTACGCTGCTTCGACGCTCAATCGCTACACGCCTGGATTTGCCTCTCTCTTGTGTATACTTACTATGCTTCTATAACTTATCTAATACATTATTTATTAATGTTAAGCATCATTATATTTACTAATATTCAAGTTTTATAATTTAGAATAACATCTTTTATCGTCAGGTGCACTACACATGCATATATGCATGCCCGACGCCCTCCGATTGCCCCCGAAAACACAAAAGTCCTAAATATAACCATTTTGACTACTATTACAGACCTCAAATTGAAAAACATAAAGAACAAAAGTTGTAGGCCTACTCGTCCTCGTTCCGGATCATCTTGAATCACCTCAATCGGAGTTCATATGAGAAAGTTATGATCGTTTTACTACAAGAGGTCAAAACTGTCCGACTCAGACTACAATTCTGGTGCTGGGGCGCGAGGTCTAAGCTAGCCAGTGGTGCCGAGGTGCAAACTTTGGCGCTGGGGCACGAATTTCAGTGTTGGGGCGCCAAAACTTGCAGAACCCAACCACGGAAGAACAGAACAACTAATTTTTATCTATTTAACACTGCTAACATCTAAATTAACATGCTTATTACTTATATAAATTACTCATGAATGTTAGCAATCATCCATATTCCAATTACCAACAACTAAAAAACCATTGTAGAAAACTTAATTATTTGAAACATCGTTTTTAAAACAAAACTCCATTACTGACAGTTGATAAACACAGTGAATACTGTAAATCCTACTAACCACCAATTTGATTACTTTTAAACTACAATTCTCTGTAGTTCATATCCAATTAACATACTCGACTTTCAATTTCACAACTAGCATACAATTGTATCTATAACCTTTGATTTTGTACAACTCAAGTTCATACACGTTTTCACTGTAAAACCAATTCTTCTTTCTCTTTGAACATAATTTAGCATACAACACATATATACATATATACATGCTAGTTATAACAATTACAATTATAATTACATGTAATATCATAACCAATTCTAAAACATGGTTTACAGACACTTTTTGTAAAAACCTATATACAAAGGAGGTTGAGTTTCAAGAAACATGAGAGGCTAAATAGTTATACTATAAAACCTATGTTAAGATTATAAAACATACCTTTTGTTGCTTTTAGAAAAACCAATCAACGAGAATCATTACTTCGAACTAGCTTTTGAAATCTTAGTCCTTTCTCAAATGCTCTCTCCGAAATTTCTCACTCTTTTCTTTCCTTAAACACTTCCTTTTTCCTTTCTCAGACTTAACCAAATACAATATACATAACACAATATAAAAAACTAATTTGACGCTTTTTTTTTTTAAAAATCGACATTATAATAATTGCCCTAATCAATTATCACTATAAAATTATTATATATATTATTTATATTTAATAAATCAAATTTAAAATCCAAAATCCATAAGGCTCATTCTGCAAAACTCTTTAAAATTAAAGACTTAATATATTTAAGCCTTGTTTGGCAAAATAAATTAAAATTACTTTAATTTATTTTAATAACCACTTATAATATAGTTATTTGTCACACTTCTAATTAATTAAGTTTTTATACTTAATTTAATTAATTCTAATAACAATTCATTTACATAATATAATAATTTATTTAATCATTATAAACTCTCTAACTTAATTATTAAAATAAATTAGATTACTATTTCAAAATAATTACTTTCCTTAACTCATTAATTATTTATTAAACAAATAAATAATCAAATCACATAATATCAATTAAACAAATACTTATTCAATGATAAACACATTCATTAAATATTTATATAATTCAATAAATATTTAATTAAAAATCTGGATTGTTACATCATTCCCTCCTTACAAGGATTCTGTCCTCAGAATCACAACTCAAGCCACTCATTCGTTACATAAGCCAAAGATATACAACTATAAAACCAATAATCAACAGTCCATCTGTGCACGTAAGCCAAAGATATACAACTGTAAAACCAATAATCAATAATCCATCTTTGCACGTAAGCCAAAGATATACAACTGTAAAACCAATAATCAACAGTCCATCTTTGCACGTAAGTCAAAGATGACTTTCAACATAATATAAGCATGAGGATGATGACAATTCAATAAAACAAGTTCAAGAATAAATTTTAAAGATTTATAAGTTAATTTATCTTGAACTCAATAACGTCCAAATTGTCAACATGATACTGCTTTGTGAAGTAAAATTCAAGAATGCTCAGAAGAATATTTCCATGAAAAGATACTAGATGAAGCTCAAATATCCATGATATTCTACTAATTTCATGGAGTATAGAAGCCAAAACTTTAACCAACTGAGTATAATAGAATATATGAAACTGCAAATGGATTTTCACCGCCAAAGCAGTAATCCACGTAGATGAGATCATTTCCACAAGTTACTAAGGAATGAATATAAATGATCATTCACCATGCACGCCAGTAGTCCACATGCATGAGTTATTCCAATGAATAATAAAGAATGGAATAACAACAGAATTCACCAGCATGCGATAGCGCATGCATACATGTTATTCCAATGAATAATAAAAAAATGGAACCAGTCGTATGTAATCCGCATGCATGCAGGATATTCCAACAGAATAACAAAGAATGGAACCATGTGCACGCGTAATCTGATGTATGGATATTCCAAATGAATAATAAAGAATGAAATAACAACAGAATTCACCAGCGATGCGTAATCCGCGACAGATGAGTTATTCCAATGTAATAATAAAGAATGGAACCAGTGTCATGCGTAATCCGTATACAGATGGATATTCCAATGAATAATAAAGAATGGAATAATGAAGAATTTCACCATGTATGCGTAGATTGGCGTAGACAAAGTTATTCCAACATAATAATAAAGAATGGAATAACAAAAGAATTCACCGTGCATGCGATAGTATACATGACATGTTATTCCAACAGAATAATAAAGAATGGAATAACAGAAGAATTTCACCAGGTATGCGGTACTTCGCATAAACAGGTTATTCCAACATAATAATAAATAATTGGATAACAACCCTTACGAGTATTGAAAGAAAATAACTCTCTTCATGAATACGAAAGAATA
This sequence comes from Panax ginseng, assembly GCA_020205605.1. Taxonomy (NCBI): domain Eukaryota; kingdom Viridiplantae; phylum Streptophyta; class Magnoliopsida; order Apiales; family Araliaceae; genus Panax; species Panax ginseng. The sequence goes on from CM035146.1 coordinate 5,988,812, forward strand.
ATACCCCTTACAAGTACAACAAATAATATCCCTTACCTTAGAAAAATTGAATACTAGAGTAGTGAAGTAGCAGAATACTTGTCTTCTTTCTCTCTATAGTTTCTCTCTCTAGAGTTTCAGTGAATTCGTAAAAAATAATGAAGGAATGAGCTTCGATTTATAGAAGAACTGAAAGTAGCTCTTGGTCTTAACGAATGGTCAAAATGACTCTTGGTAATATTGAAAAGACAACTACTATTTGCGAAGGGGCAATTAACTCTTGAAACACCGAAGAGATAAGTAACTCTTGGGAAATCGAAGAGACAAATAACTCTTGGAAAACCGAAGGGACAAATAACTCTTGGAAAACCGAAAACACAAGTTACTATTAAAACTTTAAACCAATGATCCATATTGATTTACTATTATAATTTCAATCAACTGTCTGAAAAATTATCACATCTTCTCATGGAATAATATTGTACTCAAAAATGATTTGAACCGAAAAAAAATATATTTTTCGGGTGAATAGTACCCCGACACAAAAAGTGTCCCAAATACCCGAGTGAACAATACTAGAGTGAATAGTAGCTTGGGTGAATAGTAATCCAAGTGAATAGTACTCGACACGAAAAAGTGCCCCGAATAATTCGATTGGTCAATATAACATCCGGACATCAATTATTATCGAAATAAATATCGATTTCTACTAACACTAATAATTCTCACACAATGGAACTATCAATTTCATCTTTAATCAACATTTAACTTATTCATCATTAATATTATAATTCACAATATTTAACAACCGTGTCATTCCTGTGAAGAGGGGCTTTTCGATAAGGATTTCTCCTTATTGGCACAATTAGGTGACTAAACCTCTCCTCGATGTAACTTCTAGACATTGTCAATATTACAAATAATAATATGAATAACTTTGTCGCCTTAATTATTGATTTAATAATATATCATATTATACGATGATAATGTGACAATAATTGAATCAATAATACGAGAGATATGATGCAAAGAATTAATGTAGCAATAATTGAGTATAATCGAGTGACTTCTCACGTAAGCATCAATAATCAATCTTTGTGTGCTACTTATGCAACCACGCCAGATTGTACTTTTACTACTGGGTAGTTCAACAGCTTTTAATTCAGTAACACCTCCGCCAAGTTATTTTTATAAAAGATAATTTTGTCGCTTAACTACGACAATACTTCCGTTGGGGGGTCCACCAATGATTGTGCTGTCGTACGGATATTCCCTGACAAAAAGAATATTCTATATCAACTTGTTTACGTTGCATAATTTTCTCATATCACCCTTAACTTTAATCCTTTTATCAATTTAACCATTTACTAAATAACATAATAATTATAAGAAAATTAAATACTTTCATTTCATAAAATTCAGGATCTCACAATCTCCTCTCCTTATGAAATTTCGCCCTCAAAATTTACGTACCTGGTAGTTCGAAGAGATGAGAATACCTTGTTATCTTTTTGGATTGTACCTTCCCGGTTATATCCTCTGTATCATGATTTTTCCATTGCTCATCTCCTGTATTTCAGATATCATTCTAGAATATATCTTTAAAACAGATAAGCTGTGAGTTTTAATACAAATGTATGTAACTCTCCTGGTGCCTTAACCACAACCTTACAATGGTACTTTACATAAAAGTACAGTCAAAAACTGTTTTAGAAATTAAAATCTTTGGGAAGTACTCAAGGAAACCTTCGTACATGGGAGGCCATGCGTCTAGGTTATGATAGATATCATATGTCCACAGAATTATCCTTGGTTGACCCAAAAGACCCCAAAGAAAAACGAGAAGATTACTATCATCTTCTTTCCAATGGTGAGTCTTCTCTTGACATATAATTATCTCCGTTGTCTCCAAGTGAAAATTATATTTCAAATATACTCCAAGATCATATAGGTAGTGCTCGTAGATATACTCAGCAAGTGGATGAGCACAACCATGTCTTATAATAACACGAGATTGTATGTCATTAGACATCTTGTATGATAGTGGCAAAAACACCCTTCCAACGTTGGGTTCGCCTCACCCTATTTGATTCACCAAAATTAAATATTAAATGACGTATACAATATGACACACTTATCTAAAGTTCTCAATAAAATTATTTTCATACTATTTAGGGAGAACCTCAACAGCTATTGACCATCATTTTATTCCCCTGTTATCCCCCGTCAATTCTAAATACACTCTTATTACTCCGAAAGGAATTGTGAAGCAAAAAGGTAAGCACAATTAGCCCAATAAAGAATATCATGACTAAAGATAATTAAATTATCAATAGCTTTCATCAATAATAAATCAGAGATTTAGAACATATGGTAGATGATAAAACTTTTCAACCATAGTTGCAGCGGAACGAGCAATCCATTAAAAGAGTCAAATGGTCCATAAGGTCTATTATCTTCTCCATGTTAAAAGTCCACCAACAATATTTTATCCTTATAACATCAATCAACAGTTCCTGTCCACAATCATATGAATAACTCATAATCATAATTGTGGTTCTAAATTCTCTTCGCACCTGTGACTAAGATAATTTTCATCACCTATCTTCACCTGAAACATCAAAAGTCATGGTTATACCAAATCACAATTCATGCTCATAATCATACTAATAAATTCATCTTTGCACTACGACCAAGATATTCATTAACAATTCATCTTTGCACTACGTGCCAAAGACATACAACTCAGTATTTTAAAAGAGTCAAGAGAGCATGATATCTACTATCTTTTACTTAATTAAAAGTGTATAATCAATATTTTATCGCCGAGACTACTCGCTTAATAAATAATCCACATCATCGAATCATCCCTACACTACTACTAAGGATATTCATGTAATCATCAATGGTCATGATTATACCGAAAAATCCTCGGTTATAATTATACCAATAATCATCCATCAATGCACTACGGGCCAATGAGGACTTTTACCACATCATCTATAACATTACGGGTCATGATTATACCGAATGATCCTCGGTCATAATCATACCAATAAGCGGTTTATCTATGCACATAAGCCAAAGATACTCATCAATCAATAGTTCATCTTTGCACGTAAGCCAAAGATATACAACTGTAAAATCAATAATCAACAGTCCATCTTTGCACGTAAGCCAAAGATATACAACTGTAAAACCAATAATCAACAGTCCATCTTTGCACGTAAGCCAAAGATGACTTTCAACATAATATAAGCATGAGGATGATGTTAATTCAATAAAACAAGTTCAAGAATAAATTTTAAAGATTTATAAGTTAATTTATCCTGAACTCAATAACGTCTAAATTGTCAACATGATACTGTTTTGTGGAGTAAAATTCAAGAATGCTCAGAAGAATATTTTCATGAAAAGATACTGGATGAAGCTCAACTATCCAGTATATTCTACTAATTTCATGGAGTATAGAAGCCAAAACTTTAACTAATCGAGTATAATAGAATATATGAAAGCGCAAATGGATTTTCACCGCCATGTGATAATCCACATGTATGCATCATTTCCACAAGTTACTAAGGAATGAATACAAAGGATCATTCACCATGCATGCCAGTAGTCCACATGCATATATGTTATTCCAATGAATAATAAAGAATGGAATAACAACAAAATTCACTATGCATGCGATAGATCGCACAAAAAAAGTTATTCCAATGTAATAATAAAGAATTGAACCGGTCACGCCAGAATCCGCATGCATGTGATATTCCAAATGTAATAACAAAGAATGAAACCGGTACGTGCGAATCCGTGACGCATGGATATTCAATGTAATAATAAAGAATAGAATAACAACAGAATTTATCACGCGTGCGTAATCCGCACAGACATGTTATTCCAACAGAATAATAAAAAATGGAACTAGGTCATGCATAATTCGCACATACAGGATATTCCAACAACAGTTTATTTCAACTGATTATTCTTTTGGTTAATTCACCAAAATAATTTTCTATTTTGTTAATATTTTCTAGAAAGTTGAAAGGTAGTTAGTAATAAGAATAAAATAGTTAGTCTAAGAGCGACTGTTATACAAAATAGTTATACTTTCAAAAATATTAACTAATTGATATTATCATAATATCAGCTGGTTGCCCCAAGCACGCTGCACAGTGCTTAAGTTCGATTCAGCCAAAAACTATTCGGTTCAGTCCTACTAGCCTGCACTCATAACAGTTGCCAAAAAACTGCCCAAACTTCATTCGGTTCAGCCACTGGATAAAAAATTTGAACATTTCGTTTTTTTTTTTCGATTTTTCAGTATTTTTCGAATTCTAAATTTTCATTATCGTTATCGGTACCAAAAAATATAAAAAATCGAAAAAATCGATATCGAACCGAAAGAACCGAATTTTTTTTAGCACCTAGATAGGATACCCAAATCCGAAATGGACACTACCCGCCGTTTCATGTAGATCAGAATATATAATAGACACACACATGATTATACATACATTTCTCTGTCTCTACTAACCAACCTATTACCGGTCTACATTCTGCAGCTATTTACCTCACCCACAGTGTCGTTTCTCTCATGCCAGTCCATTTCTTTCCTATAATACATAGGAGTACAATATATAATTATACATATAGAGATAGAGAGATAATGTTTGTGTATAACAATGAAATTGTTTTGCTTCTTCCAAAAAGCATACCCTTCTCTCCCTTTCTCTCTCTACCCTGCTCTTTTACAGTACTACTGACAGACTGAGACTCTTGTTTTCGCTCTCAGGTTTTGCTTCTTCATAGTTTGCAGATTGAATCTGTAGTGGGATTGTTGTAAATATGGAGAAGAAACAAGGGTTCTTTTCGGCGTTGAAGGAAGAGGTGGTGAGGGGCTTATCACCGGCGAGGTCTCGGGGGAGGAGGAGCCGGAGCGGGTCGCCAAGTTTGGGTTTGTTTAGGCGGAGCAAGGGCTACCTGGTGGCGCCGCCGGAGCAATTTGTTGCGAGATCGGGGGGTTTTAGGTCGGTGGAGGCGCTGTCGCCTTTGAGGGAAGGCCCGGGTGCCAATGAGGAGATGGACAGTGGTGATTCGAAGGTGGAGAAGTTGGGTCACTGGATGAAGGGTCAGCTGAGTCGCGAACCATCCGATCTGAGGTTGCTGCTGGGGGTTTTGGGTGCGCCGTTGGCTCCGGTGCACGTTAGCAGTAATGACCCTTTTCCCCATCTTAGTATCAAAGACACTCCCATTGTAATTTTTCATCCCCTTCTTATTTGTTTCTATTTTCCCTTATTTCTTGTTAGATTTTTATAAAATAAAGCTTTTATAGTTAACTGGTTTTCTGTTCATTACTTGTTTCTTTGGTTATGTTTTTATAAATTCATTTGTAATTGCGAAATGGATTATTATGGTATCTTAGAATCTAGACTTGATGGTTTGGATTTTGGTTGTTTGAGCATATTATTGATAGAACTACTGTGTATTATACTTTTGGCTGATTATGTTAGTTTTGTACTTTAGTGGTCATTTGATAATAAATTATGTCCATTAGCTACTGAAGTGTTTCAATCAGAACAAATGTTCTCCCTTTTATGATAACTTTTTTATTTGGGTATTATATGAAATAAATAAGAACTTTCATGTTTGCTACTCCTTCCTAGCATTATATGCAATCTACTGAATCTGTAATATTTTTGTGCTTTAAAAATCTATGATATGTGCATGTATGTAGCAATTTATGGCTCTGTACAAGACTTTCTAACTATTTGAGGTTTTGGGAGGGGGCTGAGATGTTATTTTTTATTATTATTATTTTTCATATGATGTCATCTGCTGTCTTGAGAAAAAATCTGCCAAGATTGGGTCTGTTTAAATATTTTAGTAGTTGGACTGTCAGTTTGTCTACTATTAAATTTAGATTGGGAACAAATAAAGAACTAACTCCACATGGCGACTTTTTTTTAGTTTTTTTTTTTTTTTTTTTGGGGGGGGGGGGGGGAGAAGGAGGTTGTTAAGCAGTTTAAGAAATTAACATTATGATTTGAAGGTTAGTTGACTTGAATGATCATTGTTTATAGGAAACTTCATCTGCTCAATACATATTGCAACAATTCATTGCAGCGTCGGGAGGCCAGAAACTTCACAACTCTATTCAGAATGCTTATGCAATGGGGAAGGTGCGAATGCTAGCCTTTGATATGGAGACTGCTACAAAGGTGATAAAGACCAGAAACTCCTCAAAAACAGCAGAGTCCGGTGGCTTTGTGCTATGGCAGATGAATCCAGACATGTGGTACGTTGAGCTTGCGCTTGGTGGTAGCAAGGTTCATGCTGGTTGCAATGGAAAGCTTGTGTGGCGGCACACACCATGGCTTGGTTCACATGTTGCAAAAGGGCCTGTTAGACCATTGCGTCGTGCTCTTCAGGTGAAGTTGTCTGTGCTCATGCCTCAGTCATGTCTCATTTGTTTGTTTCTTTATTTGCTTATCCATTAGGAAATTGAAGATCTAACCTATCATCTGCTTGTAGGGTCTTGACCCGAGAACCACTGCAAGCATGTTTACCAAAGCAAGATGCATTGGAGAGAAGAAAATCAATGGAGAGGATTGTTTCATTCTCAAGCTTTGTGCTGATCCTCATACATTGAAATCCAGGAGTGAAGGGCCAGCAGAGATCATAAGGCATGTCTTGTTTGGCTATTTCTGCCAGAAAAAAGGGCTGCTCGTGCACTTGGAAGACTCTCATTTGACTCGTATCCAAACCAATGGAGGTGACGCTGTTTACTGGGAGACCACAATCAATTCATTTCTTGATGACTATAGGCCTGTTGAGGGGATCATGATTGCTCACTCAGGGCGATCAATGGTAACCCTTTTCAGGTTTGGAGAAACAGCAATGAGTCACACTAAGACGAGGATGGAAGAAGCATGGACAATTGAAGAAGTGGCGTTCAATGTCCCAGGCTTGTCAGTAGACTGTTTCATTCCTCCTGCTGAACTAAGATATGGATCTATGAATGAAGCATGTGAGCTTCCCCAGGAGGAGAGGGTAAAGACTGCTGTGGCTGCTGCAGCAACAACAGCTTATCGTGCCAAAGTTGCATCACTGGAGAAATCAGACAATACCCACACCAATAATAGATTTTATTTTGAAGATGGATATGTGAGAAAGTGACTCAGTTTGGTTGCAAATCTTTGGACCATGGGTCTAGATCTTAGTTTAGTATAATTGGACTGACAAACTTGAAGTGAAGTGGTGAGGTAGGATCTCAGTTGATTGAGGCTATTTTGAAATTGATATCAAGTCTCCTAGAATCTGTAAATAGTCACAGGATGTGTGGGAAGTCTGGGTAATCTGTTAACACTCAGTTTAAGAGTTGCATAATGGATCCAGGCTTTTCCTACTGCATATGGAAGTAAAGGAGGTTTGTTAACTTAATTTACTTTCACGCATGAATTTAATGTAACTGTTAATCTGTGACTTGAAACTCCCTCGTGTAAAATCTCTTCTGCAAAGTCTTTCGGCTGTGATACTTGATGAACATAAATGTCTTTTATGGTTTTGTAAAATTCTCATGGGAAGCAAAAGTTTTTAGATTATGCCACGTGACAATTGTTGGGTATGAGTATTAGTGTGTATTAAAATAGTTCAAAGAAGTGAAAAAACTCAGTTCTATCTTTGCCTGCTAATTTTTAATTCAGAACCTTTATAATAAGTTATTCAGTATGGTTATTGGTTGTGGGTTATGACTATGAACATTGCTGGGAAAGCTGTGTACAAATCATGATATTCAGCAAAGATATTGTACACATCAATATGCTTTGCTTCCATTTATTCTCTTCCATATAATCATTCAAACTTCTGCTAAAAGGTAACTGGTTGTTTCATAGTTTACTATGCGGACCAGTTCTGTCCTTCAAATTGTTGATTATGTTCTTTTTGCTGGCAATGTGTTTGTTTTCTGTCTCTTCTTCCAATGTCCGTGCTAATCATCACTGCCTCATAATTTGCCAGTGAAGCTGCAAAATGAAGTTCAATTTCCGCATTTAGAGGAAGGGAAGTAATAAATGCACTACTCACTCCGCTATAGAACAAAATTTGGTCAATTTCACCTTGCAGAGATTTCTAGGCGGTGAAATGTGTAGTAGTGCATTTAACCATCTCCCTCGAAGAAAATGTAGCAAATTTCACAAATTCTCACTGGTTGACATAAGGTTGTAAACGAGCCGAACAGTTCGGGCTCGATTTAAAAAAATATGAACGAGACTCAGATTCGTTAATAATATGATTCAAACGAATGTGAAGACACCCCAAATCAATAATTTTTATTATTTTGTTGCTCTGGATAAACTATTATTCATCCTGAAAATGTTCACTCTGTTGAGCAGCCTGAGCTTGTTCTTGCAACTTTCTTGCTCTACCGTTTAATATCCTAGATTCGCGCATTCTGTATAAGGTATCTGTTTATCATCATACTGGTAGTTTGAAACTATTTGTAGCTGTTTCCAGTGGGATTCATCAGAAAAGATGACCTGTGATTCTTAATAACATGTTCACTAGCACATCTTAAAACTGGCACAAGTTTGTACTAGTAGCAACTTCCTTCTTGGCTGGACCTCTGTGTTCTTGTTCAAATTTGGGTTCTGTCAAATTTAACACCCAAGTCGGGAAAACTTTGTTACATATTCAGCTTCTTCACTGAAAATGTTGTAACAAAATATACTTTGACATGTCATCTATTGACAAAGCAAGAAACAAAACCAGGCTGCTTGTATATGATCAATGTACAAGACAATTAGAAACCTGAATGAGAAATAACTCCAGTGCTGCCAGTAGTTTTTGAGAATTGGCTAAGATCCAAAAATGAAAATAAAAAGGTTGAGGTCAGACCACGAGAAGTCGAGAGTTTTTTTTGTTTTTCTTTTACAAAAAAAAAACAAATGGGTAGTGGGTAACATTATCTGATTTATTTCCGCAAGGAGTAGGTCTAAAAAATATTCTGCACTGTTAGACTGTTGTGTACAATATATGATCAGAGACTTGATTCCATCGAGTAATAAACGTGTATGAATTTACTGACAGTGTTTGATGTCTATGGTTTGATCAGTTGAGGAGAATTTTCTAGGTGCTGAATTTGTAAAAAGTTTTGTGAGGTGTCTGTTACATCTCTGGTGCCTGCGAGCAATTGTTCAGCACAAGCAATGTGGAACTCTCTTAAACACGTAAGTCTTCTCCTCTTCACATGTACTCGTGTTTGTAGAAGTCACTCCCCAGTTATGACAATGAAGATAAATTCTGATGAAATGCTACTAGATTTTGACATGGACATTTAAATTCTAGGATATGCTGCTCTCTTATTTCACAATTAAAAGCTGCATTATATGGTAATGCAAAACCATCAGCAACGATAAACAGAGTTTTCCCTCCTTTCTAAGCTTATTTTAATTTTTTAGGCATAGCTAACCAGTTTTATTCCCTGATCTTCCGACACTATTGCATAAGTCTGTGAGTGGTTACATAATAAAAGGCTCGAGTTCTGATAACGTATTCTGAAGTTATTTTCTCACTCCGTTCTAAAATCAAAGATGCATTTTCCAAAATTAGAGATACAGTTTTATTTTAGGACTATAAAGTGGCATGATATTCCTATCATGTTTTTTTACTATCATATCTATCATCACACAACCACTATAAATTCTTAACTAATATTCTGTTTGGTTTCTTAACTCATTCTTATGTTTGGTTACTTAAAAAGGGAGGGAATGAGCATTCCAATAGAATGCCTAATCAAATGTTTAAAGGAATGCTTATTCCATCAGGAGGATGAGTAAAGATTATCCATTCCATTTCGATCGACAAACTTAAAAAAAAAATTCAATCAATCAAAATCATGTAGCTTCTCGTTCTGACCAAACATATGAATAGGAACACCCATTCCATTCCAATTCCCATTCTGATTCCAATATTGTAACCAAACAGAGTACAAGAGTACAACTGAGAACATAAAATATCCTTAGAATTTTGTTTTGACATATATATTTCTAGTTTTGGAATGGAGGGAGTATTAGGTGGACTCTTATTGGATAGAATATATTGATGCAGCCAACTCCTAAAACAAATGCCAGGAAAGCAGAACAGATACTCCCCCTCCCGTTCCACAAAAAGAGTCCCATTTAAAAATTTTCAAATTATGAAGGATATATTTGTATTCCGTATTTATCCCTAAAATTTGCGAGTGTTGGTTAGTAGTAGTGGATAATGATGAAATTGTGATAGTGAGGTTGAGGCCATTGTGTCATTTTATTCTGCAGTCAATTGAAATGGTACTCTTTTTGCGATACAAAATAATAAATAGCAAATGATACGAAATATGTTTCTGAAATGATCTTTGAATTGGCTTAGTGGTTTTGAGTAAAACTAAACTGTCTCGTTACCAAATTTTTATCCAAGCTGCTTTAAACTTCTTGTATTTGATCTTGGTGGACTGTATGTAGTTTTTTCAATGACTTGGAAAATAGATGGATATGTTGCTGCTCTCCAGTACTATTGTGCACAATATCTTCACTGCACTAGAATTTCTAAGAGAGAAGTGCGTATTGGGCATCTTGCTAGTTGTGCAATTGTCAATATGGAAAAGCAAATAGTCTAACACCAGAAGCAGCTTTTATTAAACTATCTGCATGCTACAATTCTCATGGCTTTTACCTGAAATAATTAATACTTTCTGCTATAGTGCTATTCCTTTGTAGCATGTGATTGAACCCTGGTTTTAAGCATGAAATATTGGCAAAATAATAATGTCTTGTTAGTAACTAAAACGAATATTTGTCAAATGAAAGAAAACTTTCAAGCCTTCTAAGCTTGGAATAATACAGAAAGCAACTTTCATTCTTCAGTTTCACCTAGGATAGTGTGAGTAGATCATGAACTAGGTATCCCCTCATCATGATCTTAGGAATTAACGTAGTTATTTTCCACGCCTATTGTACAAGAAGTAATAAACTAGATTAAGATACGACAAAAACCAGATGTTTTTACAAGAACTAAATCATCATGATTATTGTAGACAGGAAAGGTACATTGGTTTTGGGTAGTAGAAGAATGTTTAGGCGAATAACCATTCGCTAACGAAGATTAATAACTGTAAAATCTACTTTTCATGATTCTATATTATAGCAGCCGCATATTCTTGAGACCTTCCCCATATGTACTAACCCCTGTTTTTAATCTTTTTATTGTTTATATTCTTAGATTTGCTAGTTGTGGGATTCATATTTATTTGAAGAATTCATTCAAATGCTCTAAAGTGAGAAGGGACCGCAATTTCACTTCTGGTTTGAAGGGACAATCTCCCATTTTCAAGCTGTGGTCCTCACCCCCTTTTGCAGCTCCCATCTGAATGCTCATTGCATATACACTTTCTTAATCCTTAAAAATGTCGGACAATTAAGGTTGTTTACTAGTACATGACCTGGCTTATTAATTAACTAGTTGCAACTAAGACTATTGATTGATTCACAACAGAGGCTGCATTAAATTATTTGCTAATCTATATATGTTCTTATGGGTAATAAAGGAGTAGAATTCTATATGTTTTTTTTTTATATTTTCCAATGGAATGATATATTTTACTGATGTTATTTGGTAGATAAGTTTATCTCGGAGTAATGATAAAATCATTGGCTAAAGAACCTGTTAAGCAACATAATTAATTAGTTAATTACAAAGTACCTATAGATTTTTAAACACGCTCGCACACATGCAGCTAAGAAAAAGTAGATGGAGAAATTTAGTTCAGCTATAGGAACAAGGAATTACTTTACTGTTTCCTCGTTCATGTATTGCTGTAATTGAAGTAGATTTGCAATCTTTCATATGCAATCGTTTTTCAGATAAGACAAATTAGGCTTGTGCATCAGAATAATAAGAAGCATAAAAGAACATTTAGAAAAAGATGATTTTTTATTTATTTTTTTACCAAAGATTGCCCAACAGAACTCTGATCTGCTAAAAGAAAGAGTAACCCACTCACAATAGAAAACTGTATTTTAAAATTTATGCATTGATAGAATCTTCTCGTGCTAGTCAAGTCACCATTCCACTATCCTCCCATTCTTTTTACCTACATTCATCTTCACATGTAAAAGTCTAAAACCCTGATCCCATATATAATCATTTTCAAAAACCCTCGACTTGTTTTCTTTACTTCCTAATCCATGGATTCTCAAACAAGAATGGATGATATTTCTACCAGCACAGCCACCACCACGATGATCGAGCAGCCTTGTACTAATCCGCGTTGTTTCTTTTGCATCATGAAGGAGCCAATCTCATCGATCAGGAGATTAGGAATCGAAAAATGCTTCAAAGAAATACAACTGATTGGTGATGAAGAACATGTTCTAGTGCTAAGTGCTCTATGGAACATTGCCATGACACATCCTAATGATCCAGAGTTTCCGTCTCTTGGCATCTTCAAGTGCATGGCTAGTTTACTCTCTAGAGGCATAAATGATAGAGTTTGGCTTCTAAAAGGCCAAAATATATACATTCCATATTATGCAGCTCATGTCATTGGTTCCTATACCATGAACAAGGTTGAGTTTGCAGAAAAAGCGGTGGAATCAGGTGTGATACCTCCATTGTTAGAGCTTATGAGGGGAAAGATGAGTTGGGTTGAGCAAAGGGTAGCGGTTAGAGCACTTGGACATCTCGCAAGCTATGAAAGAACATTTGAATTTGTGGCCAAACATGAAGAAGAGGTGGTTAAGTTAGCGATGAATTTAGCTTCCACTTGTCTAGAACTAGTGTTTGATATGTTTGTGGGAGTAAAGGATGAGAGTATGAGGTTGAAATATCATGGTGACTTGCTTACACGTGGTGTTGGAGGGGTAGAAATGCAGAACCGGAAAGCTGAGGAATGGGCTAGCCAAATGCAGTGCTGGTCTTTACATCTTCTAAACTGCTTTGCTATCAAAGAGAGGTCTATAAATCTCGTTTGTAGACGAGATTTCTTGAAGGACTTGTGTGAAATGTGGGGTGGCTTGGTGAATCACACATCACCTGCTGGGGTTGGACTTATTAGAATTTTGTGTTACACTAAAATTGGAAGAACGAGAATTGCTGAATCTAATGAAGTCATCGATAGTCTCTGTAATCTCTCGAGATCTTCAGATGATTGGCAATACATGGGCATTGATTGTTTACTTTTACTTCTCAAAGATACTGATACAAGGTACAAAGTTATTGAAATTGCCACCTTGTATCTGATTGATTTAGTTGAGCTTAGAACTATTGGAGAAAGATCAAATTTAGGCAAAACCATCACAAGAACACTTCTTCAAGATTTTAAGAGAAACAAGTCCAAGATCAAAAATGGTGAAGTTCAGAGAGCACTAGAAGAAATATGGGTTTTGAAGGTAGAGAAGAGGAGAAAAGAAAATTCAATGTCTGATGAAAAAGAGGAAGAGAAAAGAGTTATGGTAAGCTTGATAAAACAACAAGGAAACCATAGCTTTTTGTTAGGAGAGATTGAAGAAGCAGTTATGAAGTACACAGAGGCTTTGGAGTTGTGCCCATTAAGACTTAGAAAAGAAAGAACTGTTCTTTATAGTAATAGAGCTCAATGTCATTTGTTGCTTAGTAACACAGATTCTGCCATTAGTGACACAACTAGAGCTCTTTGCCTTTCGAATCCTCCAAACTCTCACCCAAAAAGCCTTTGGAGAAGATCACAGGCTTATGACATGAAAGGGCAGGCTAAAGAGAGCTTAATGGACTGCCTCATGTTCATAAATAGCTGCTACATCAAATCAGATAATTCCACAAAGGATGTGAAAATTCCATACTACGCGGTGCGTATGATCAGCAAGCAGATGGATTCAACATGGCTTTTTGCAGCTGCTAGGTCCAAAACATTGAACAATTATGTCACTGGAGTACATAAATCGTGTCGCTGTGATTCTGAAAGTGGCTATGAAGATTACATACATGATGAAGTGATGGGAAAGACTTTTGAGAACAAGGTTTCCATGTCAGGTAAGTTTCATTATTTGTAATCCATTACGTAGCTCCATTATTATATGTATATAATCTAATGGTGCACAAGTTGGTGACTTTGTCTTAGTATTATTACATCATTATATAGAAGAATGATCTATACATGGCATCTAACTTCCGGGACTAAGAGTCATTAACTCCAGGAACTGTAGTGCAAAATACCTTTTGGGTATTACCCTTGAAAGTTAGATGTAATCTAACACTGGCTACGTACGGATCAGACTCCTATACAATATATCTAATAAAATACAAATGATTTTGAATTTCCCGCTCATTCAATAAATCATCTGGGCCGTTCAAAGTTTCAGATAAATCTCATCGTTCATACAGTGCCGGAGACACGGGATCCAACTAGTATTTAAATATAATACAAGTTGGTGACTTCGCATAGTATTACATAGTTTATATATATATATATATATATATATATATATATATATCATGTGAATTACTTTTGGCTTTCAACTTTTTCAGGTCTGTCCACCATCCTAGAAGAACCTTTTATGAAAAATGGTGGGAGTACTAGTAGGAGAAAGCTGGAAAGAGGTAGAAGAAGAAAATCCGCCTCGGCGTGGTCAACTTAAGGTCAAATACATGTAACAGATACTATGCAGATTGTGTTTTACAGATCTAGATGTGAGTACTGGCCAAAAACAAATATTAGATGTTACATTTATGATCAACATTATGCAGTTGGAAATATTGATCTATGAACTATAGGATGATATCACAACATTAATCCCACTTTATGATTTTATTAAGTTTACTAATTTAAATTAGAAAGATGATAACATGGTATATAGTAATTAATATTCAATTTTTTAAATAAAAAAAATTGCCCCATCTTTGTATTATTTCATTCAACAACATTGTCAAGGCCTAACCTTTTTTTTCTTTTTTTTTAATCTAGCCGAAATCTTAACTCAAAGTGTCTCAAACCATAAATCCATATTGAATAAAAAACTATATATAATTAAGAAGAATATCTTTTTAATAAAAAAAAAACTCACTAGACTCTCTGTTATTCCTTTACCCTTTGTTGAACTCATTTCATGGAGCTGTTGAAGTTGACAGATGAGAGGAGGATGATCATGCAATACAAAATTATTTCTTTAATGTTCAAATCAAACATTCTGGAATGCCATTATCTTCTTTTAGGGGTCGTTTGGTTCCAATCTTAATTTATACAGGAACGAGGGTTTTGGTGATTAGTTTTGGAGACAAAGGTGGTGGTGATATCATAAAACTATCACTACGTAACGTAATTCAACCAAAACATTGACCTTACTACGCTTATATGGTCTTATCAAATTCTCCAACCAAACGATCCCTTATGCGAATAAAGGAGCTAGGGTTTTGGTTTAAATATGTTAAAGATGAAGAGACGGGGACAAGTGATATTGGAGCTAGGGTTTTGGTTTAAATAGGTTAAAGATGGAGAGACAGCGACAAATGATATTATATTTTGAAATTGAGGTACGTAATAATCCTTAGGTTAGGCAGATTTGCACCATTTTTTTAAAAAAATAAAAAAAAGTTCTGGTGTCTTCTTTTAGGTAGGTTAAATTGTTGTTTTCCTTTTTCTTTTTTTTAAAAGGTGGGTTAAATTATGTTTTGGCTTTCGGTCCAAGAAAAAGAAGTTCATAATTCTATGCATCTCAATTCTTAGCTTTGACAAACCCTATAATGTTGTTTAATTTGGAGGAATATAATAATAATATACAACCATCATCTCTGAAGAAGAAATTGACAACCAACTTCTTATTTTATATTCTTTTTCTATTTATTATATTTCATTTTATGTAGAACTAGAATATAAGAATGTTCATTGAGTTATATACATGAAGTGATAGATAAAGAGATCGAATACTCTTGATTCTTTCTATATATATATATATATATATATATTGGAGTCGTCCGTCGCTAAAGACTGGTCCGTTAACGAACCAGTCCGTTTCTGAACTATTCCATATATATATATATAGGTTGAACGACCAAAAATGAAAAAAAAAATAAAAAAAATAAATATTTATATACTTAACTCATAAGTTATGTTCATTGACTTATATTCGAAAAAGAGTAATGCTAAGTGATCTCTCAAATTTTTGGTCTCAAATGACGTTATATTAAATACTAGATGTGTCTCGTGCCTCTGATACTGTATGAACGGTGGGATTTTTACAAACTTTGGACGATCCAGATGATTTATTGAGTGAGCGGAAAATTCAAAATTATTTATATTTTATTAAATAGATTCTAATAATATTTTATGACATAGTCAATCACATGATATCTACTCAATTAATGTTATACGACATTTGAGACATATATGTTGTAGTTTTTTTATTTTGTAAAAGTCAAAAGATTTTATATTTAAAATATAACCTGCATAACTACATTAAACATGGATTATAGGGTGTATATATTCAATAAAGACTTTTAATTTTTTGTTTTCAAGTAACAGATTTTTGTAGAGTTTATGGATTTTAACGACTTTTAAAATTTTTTTTCAAGTAAACAGACTTTTGTAATTTTAACAACTTTTAAAGACTTTTAAAATGATTTTTTAAAGACTTCATGAAATAAGTAACAGACTTTTAATAAATTTTTTACCAAGACTTTGGTAGACTTTTGTATATTTCTAATATATCTTGCAACTTATATTAATTGTTAAAAAGTCAACAAAGATCTTATATTTTAGATGAAATGAATTGTAAGACCCCGAATTTTATGAAATAAAAGTATTCAATTTTTCTTATAAATACTATTCAAAGTAAATGGTTAAATTGATAAAAGTTTAAAATTAAAGGTGATATATGTAAATATTTTAAATAAGCAAGTGGTTATAAAATATTCATTATTATTCGGAGAATATTCGTTTTGGTCGTGGAATATTCTTTCCGCCGGAGAATATTAAATCTGACGACGACGCAATTTTTTGGGCCCCATGCTTGAAAAGTGATTGGATGAAGAAAACGACAAGTATAAGTTGTTTATAAATAATTACGTAGTAGTTGTTACCATTAATCTTGTTGGAATGCGGTGGGTTGAAACACATGAATGGCGTTGTCGTCGCGACAAGAAGACACGGTATTGCACCAATTATTGATTCTTACGTAAGAAGGCACTACTCAATAATAATTATACAAGTAATTATTGTTCAATATTTTATTTTATTGATTCAATAATTGCTACGTTGATATTTTATATTACTGTTGTTTCAATAATTGTCACTACACAGTATTTTCTATTATCGAAGCAATAATTCATATTATCTGAATAATATTATTAGATAATATTATTGGCAATGTCTAGAAAATTCTGTCTAAGGAGAGGTTTGGTCACCTAATTGCGCGCCAGTAAGGAGAAATTCTTATTGGAAAGCCCCCTCTTTCCTGAGAACGGCCTAGTTGTCGAAGTAATGTGATTCTGTAATATTATTTGTGAATAATTAATTATTGATTTTTATGATGAGAAAAATATTCATTTTATGTGGATATAGATGGAGAAAATTTTTAATGTGACAATTGTTGAAAATTAATATTTTATCTTTTTCTGATAAAATAATTCATTTAAATATATTATTATATTTTAATAATATATTATTATATTTTAATAATATAATAATGGTGATATTTTTACAAAGAATGTGGGATATATGTGTATATGAGGAGAAAGAGTATTTTTGTTGGATTAAATGATTAACACATATTTTTTGTGTCAGTGGACCCCATTTCTTGACTGAAATTTGATTATAGCCTGTAAAATCGCCCGTTTGTGGATTTCGGTCAATTTATGTTTGGAATTTGGAAAAACTTTCTTCTGTAAAGTTGTAGAGAATTAAATTTCCTATGGAAAGGATATGTGGTTTGAATTTTTCTGACAAAAGGGCTATTTATTATGAATTATTGAAGTTCCGAAGTTCCGAAATAATTGATTTTTGGAAGTTTTAATTATTTATTTTATGAAAAACGTTTTTGGTGAGTTTGGCACATGTGTGGCTGATGTTTTGGATCAGTGGAGGTGTGTGTAGGAATTTATAATATATATATTAATATTTTATTAAATTTTCTGCTTTGGTGTTCTAAGCAATTTCCTATAAATAAGGGTGCTTAGGTTAGAATTGAAATCACACCAGAAACTGAAGTTTTCTCTCTCTATATATTATCGAGCGTATTTTTGTGAGTATTTAGATATCTTGAGTGTTGCTATACGGTGCAAGTTCTCTTCAGCGTTATATCCGACATTCCTGTCAGAAGTATTGCTCTTTTGAGGTACGGGATTTTAAGGGTTATTATGTTTTTCAGTTTTGAATTTTTTGCGAACCTTCAAAAATTCTGGAAAAATTTGAAATGATAATTTGATGAGTTTTGTTGATTGTGTCCAAAAATGGCGATTTTTGGATATATAGATTAAGAGTTATGGATTTTAAGAGAAAAAACTATTTTAAAAGTAAACGCTTATAACTCCTTGTGGTTAACTCCAAAATTGATAAAATTTATATTGAGAGTACATCTATATAACATCAGTATACTCTGTGAATTTCGGAATTTTTGGAGAAAAGTACAATTTATGATAAATGTCTAAATATTCGACGGTTTTGGCCATATGAAAAATAGTAAATGAATTTTAAAAATTCTAAGAAAAATACATGTTCAATGTGGGACTATATTATGCTAAATCACAGAAAAGAAATATTTTTGGAACTGATTTGGTATTTTTCATGAAAATGGACTAGTTATGAGTAAATGAATTAAATATGTTATGTGAAGTAAGAAAATTAAAAAATAGGATTTTATGGCTTAAGAATCCTATATAAGGTATATGCAGATTTTTTATGAGGGTTTTGGTTATTGGTGATGAAATCTTGTGAGTTTGGCATTTTAGAATGATTAAATGCATTAATTAGTAAAGTATAAACAATTAAAATAAATTATTTATAAGTTTAAGAAATGATTAAGATATTGTGGTAATATTAATAATATTAGATTATGATATTATTAAGTGATTTATAATATTTGGATTAAGGTGTTATGAAATCATTGATTTATGAATCTTATTCTTGAAATTAAATGCACTTGTTGATCATATTATTTTTATTATCATATATAACATTTTTATAACCCTGGTGATGAAATTTCTCTTTGACTTGAGTGTAAAGATGGGTAAAGTATTGGTATGATCGTGACTATGGGTTCTCTTTGGCCAAGAAAGGCAAAGTTGAATTGTTGATTAAAGTATGATCATGACCATTCAATTTACAATATAATATTTTTAGCTTAAGTGCAAGGTGAATTGATCAACATGGTTATAATTATGGTTTATATAAATTACGAAATGATTATGTATTTCTTTGAGATGTGAATGTCTTCGGCCCTGTAGTGCGGAGATGACTGTTGTTGAATATCTTTGACCAGTAGTGCAAAGATGAATCTGTTGATGAATATCTTTGGTCGTAGAAAAAAGATGAATTTATTAGTATGATTATGAGCGTGAGGCTGTGATTTGGTATAACCATGATCTTTGATGTTTCGAGGTAAAGACAGTGATGAAAATTATCTTCATCCCGAATGCGAAAAAAGAATTTAGAACTACAATTATGATTATGAGTTATTCACATGATTGTGGGTGAGGCTGTTGATTGATGTTATAGGTTAAAACATTATTGGTTGACTTTTAACATGGAGAAGATAATAGACTTTATGGTCTATTTGACTCTCTTAATGGATTGCTTCGTTCACCGCAACTATGGTTGAAAGTTTTATCATCTACCATATGTTTCTAAATCTACGATTTATTATTGATGAAGGCTATTGATAATATAATTATCTTTAGTTATGATATTCTTTATCGAGTTAGTTGTGCTCACCTTTTTGCTTCATAATTCCTTTTAGGTAATAAGAGTGTTCTTTGGGTCGAGCGGGGATAATGAGGGAATAGAGCGGTGGTTCATAGTCATTGAGGTTCTCCCTAAATAGTATGGAAATAATTTTATTGAGAACTTTAGATAAGTGTGTCGTATTGTATACATCATTTGATATTTAATTTTGGTGAATCGAATAGGGTGAGGCGAACCCAACTTTAAAAGGGTGTTTTGTCACTATCATACAAGATGTCTAATGACATATAACCTCGAGTTATCATAAGACAGGGTTGTTCACATTCACTTGCTGAGTATATCTACGAGCACTACCTATATGATCTTGGAGTTTGCTTAAAATATAATTCTCAATTGCAGACAGTGGAGATAATTATATGTCAAGAGAAGACTCACCATTGGAAAGAAGATGATAGTAATCTTCTTGTTTTTCTTTGGGGACTTTTGGGTCAACCAAGGATAATTCTGTGGACATATGATATCTATCATAACCTAGACGCATGGCCTCCCATGTACGAAGGTTTTCTTGAGCACTTTCCAAAGATTCTGATTTCTAAAACAGTTTTGACTGTAGCTTTATGTAAGGTGCCATTGTGACGTACTATCCAAGGTTGGGACATGAGTCACAGTTGGTATATATTTGTATCAAAACTCACAACATATGTGTTGTTGTATTTTGCACGACAATTGTAGTAATAAAGTTGTAGTTGTTTTCTGTACCATGTTTTTAGCGACTCAGAATAGGTTGGTTGGATTGGACCTATTTTGGGGGTGTCACATGAATACATTATTAAATAATATTAAAATATTTTGACCATGTCACAACTTAATTTGAAATAAAAGACATTGTTGAAGTTGAATTATTAGAATATACCCGGTCTCTACTACAAGAAAATGTCATATTTCATAAAAAAAGTCATTTTCTACTAATAAAAATAACAATTTCGATTTTAAAATTGTTCATTGTCGTTTTCCTATCAAGTCATTATTACTAAACTAACAATTTATAATTTTTAACAAATAACAAAATTAACAAATTTATTACTTTTAAAAATAAACATAAAACAAAATACAACCTTAATACTTACAAATATAATAAATGAATTTTTTTGTGGGAGAGAAGAAATATAAAATGATATTAAAATATTTATTATCTCCATTTATACCATTGGTTCTATTTGGAGCCCTTAACGCTACTCCATCTTTTTAACTCCTCCTTTTTCTCTCTCCTCACTTGCTATAAATAGGTCTTTGCTCCTTTCTAGCTTTTTGGGATTTTTATTTTGAGAGGACTGAGGTAGACAAAGAGAAAGTGAGACACATATATATTTTGTTTTCTTTTCTCTTCTTCGTTTGATCTCCTATGTTCATCTTCTCCATTTTTCAAATATTTGGAAGTCTTTAAAGATGAGGTCAGACTTTGGACATGAGTATATCTTCTTCTAAAGTTTGTCAAACTCCACCATGTGATAAAATTTTGAAAAATCTATGACTTTTTGAATACTAAAATACTTTTATAGATTTTGTAAAAGTCTCCATTCAATACCATCTAACTTTTAAAGACATTATAAAAGTAGTAATTGAATACCAGTAAACTTTTATAAACTCTTTAAATGTCTTGATTGAATACAACCAAATTTTTAAAGTCTTAATTAAATACACGTTTACAATAATAATTGTTTTTGGAAAAAAATTAATTCTATTTTTACATCATTTTATTGTTGTTTAAGTAAAACTACGTTATTAATTGGTAGGACTTGAGTATGTGTCCAATCTCTCAAATCCTCTAATTAAAATCTCTTCTTTTGGATACAATTTAATTAATTAATTAATTTATAATTTTATATCCTACCGTCCGTCAGTACAATAATCAAGTTCTCAATTGACCACTGACCAGGGTGCTTTAGAAGTAGTCCACCCATAACTCAGACAAAGCCCAAAGCCCATAAATAATTGATAGATTTCAGTCCACATTCAGTTTAGACTAAAATTTGTTTCAAATTTCTCCACCATAAAAAAGCCCAAAGTACAATGAGAAAGCCATTAATTTGTTTTGGCTTAAATAAATAATTGAAATAAATGGAAGTAGTTAGCATGAAATTAACTTTGATCAACTGATCAATATAGTATCGACGCGTAAGTTGGGAGGTGATCTTTCTTGCGTGTCAGCACTGTATTGATCAATAATCCCAAACTTTATGTGTCATGTGAGATTTACACCTTAACATTTAAAACGTGACTTGTACATAACTTTTTAAAACAAAACGTATACTCCTGACGTAATTTTAGAGGGTATTGACTATAATAACATTCATCTTCTACAACCCACGACAGAACAAAAGCCCTAACTAAAAAGCAAAGCATAAAAATCAAAACAGATCGAGAGGAAAATCATTCTCAAAATGGATTGCAATTGATTTTGCAGAAAAAATAGTACAAAAATTTCTCTATTTTTGAGGTTTGTGTTTACTAATTAAATGCCTAATCCATACCAAATCCAAATTATGTAATCTTTGTGAAAACTTTAAACTGAAGATTAAAAAAAACAAGATAATTAATAATTAAACGTAGCAAATGAGATGAATTTACCCTCAAATTGGTGATTGAAATAATTAAAGTTCAAAAGTGTAGCCATGGCAAAAAAACAGAGCAATGTTTTCAAATTGACTTAAACTGTAACTCAAAAATTACTTGGGTAATGAAGCCCAGTGGGTAATCAACTTAATTTGAATGGTTTTGCATGCTTTTAGGAAGACTTTCATCACATTTTTTTGGGTTGCAAATTTGTTTAGATCCCAACCTATTTGCTTCTTTACATATGGTAAAATCACTTCTCAAAACTTGGGTTAGTAATTATCTTAATAGGTAAAATCATCTTTACCTATTAAGATTGTCTTCCCCCTATCATAACACAATAAAAAAAACCATATCTTTAATCATTATAAAAAGGAGAAATGAGGGACAACATTTTGATGAGGTTCTGGCATGACACAAGGTGGTTATGATTAGGATTTAGGGTTATAATTAGAGTTAGGGTTTAATTTAAGGTTTTAAATTTCTTAAATATTACTCCTTTTGTCCCAGGATAAAAGTCCGGGTGAACTTTTAGAAGATAAATAAAATGACAAAATTGTCCATAATAATGTCATTAAATATAGAGGGAGAATTAGAATAAAAAAAATGAGATATTTAATGCTACGGGTATAATAGAAAAATATGGGTAAAAGTTTGATTATTAAAGAAAAATAGACATTTAACATGAGACTACCCAAAATAGTAATAAAGACTTTTATCATGGGACAGAGGGAGTATTTAATTAATACTTTACCTATTTTACCTTTGAAAAATGGAGTAATTGGTGATCCCAATCACTTTTGCCCGGTTGAAAGTTTTGAAAAGTGTTACTCCCTCCATCCCATTATATCTGACGTTTTAGAGTGTATTTTTTTCCCAAAATATTTAACGTTCTACAAAACTAAGACTATTTTGCCTATTTGTTTTCCTTCTTTACCCTTCCTTCTCCACCACCATTAATGTTATTTTCTCTGTTTTCAAAAAATAGTTCAAATTGAGCAGCATGAGCGAAGAGAAAGCAACTCCTAAAATGAATCGAGCTCCAAATCTGATCCGCCAATAAGAGATGAATAAGAACGCCAGTTTGAATTAATGCTCGAGATCCGACCAATATTAAAAGCCTTAGAACCACAATCGACATTAATGGTCGAGATCGCTGATATTGAAAAGCCTTAGAACATTATACTTTTAGATCCAAAGATTAATTGAAAAGCCTTAGAACGCCATCAAAGCATTAATGGTTAGATCGTCAATATTGAAAAGCCTTAGAACACACACGGCCTTAGATCCGAGCATAAATTGAAAAAGCCTTAGAACGTGCGTCGGCAGATTAATGGTCGATCAAGCCTAATAAGAGATGAAGAAGAAGAGTTGGGACTATGTATGTATGGAGAGGAGAGGATTGCCAAATCCGAGGCCATTGTGACCACCCATCGCATCAAAGAGAGCCTTCTCTCTACCCGCTTCCCTTTCAATCTCTATCCCGCAAAACAATGGAGGTTGAAAAGTATATCCTCTTCTTCATTATGGTAATACTATGGTATCATAATCAGATCTCGGTCATTAATACTATTAAGGATAAAATAGTCAAACTGTATATATTCTTAATCTGTGTGAAAATAGGTAGAACGTCAGATATAATGGGATGGAGGGAGTATTTATTTTAAAAAGTGATCTACAAGGTGAAAATATACACGTTTTAAAAGTTAAGGTGCAAATCTCACCTGACACATAAAATTTAGAGTGCAATCTTATTTTTAATACAATATAAATAAATTAACAAACATGTTTACATTTCTTTCGGTGGAACGGTATGGTAGAATAAAATACTTCTAAAATAAATATATAAATATTTTAGCCATTCTATAAGGGGGGGTGTATTCAATTAAGATTTTTAAAGACTTTTTTAAGTGACAGACTTTTGTAGAATTTGTGAAATTTTAATGACTTTCACAGACTTTAAAGACTATTTTTAAATGACTTTTATAGACTCAATGAAATAAGTAACAGACTTTTATAAACTTTTTATCAAGACTGTGATAGACTTTTGTATACTTCTAATATATATTGCAACTTATATTAATTGTTAATTAGCTCATGTGTACAACATCTCCCTCTTTTTTCATGAACTAGAGTAAATCTCATTATATTATTGTGGCATGAGATTTTATATGGGAATTGTTAAATCCACAACAGAAATTATTATTTCCACAATAAAAGTGTTGCTATAGATCCTATAGCGACGGTTTTTACCGTCGCTATACATCTATAGCGACACTTTTGTTGTGAAAATAACAAAAAATGTTGTGGATTTAACAATACTCTAAAATCCCAAATTAAGCTACTTTCGCTTTTGACTTTTTTAAGTCAAATTAACTATTTTAGAATTAATAATTAAGCATATATAAATATATTTCTAAAATTATAAAAATTAGAATTAGTAATAAATTGTATATACTTTCTTTTGGTTATAATCTCTTCACCTATATTTTAGCAAAAATAGTAAAAAGATTAGTTTTAAAAATGGTCAATTTGACTTTAAAAAGTCAAAACTGAGCAATTAATTTGGGACGGAGGGAGTACCATTTTATATATGTTGAAAGAATTCACATTATTCTACTCATTTCATGATACATTTGGATACTCGGATACCAATAAAATTTTAGAAACTACAGATGCAATACAAAAATTAAGCTCACTTTTCATTGAGCTATATATACTTTATGCATATATTCGTACGCTTTTTACTAATAATTTATTGCTTTTTATTATTGATTGCTTTACTAATATATATATATATATATATATATGTTAATTGTGTGATTGTGTGATTTTGTCAACCCAATTTTCCATCTTAACTGCTGCTAATTTTGTTTGATTGTGCGGACCTTTTTTATGCGCCTAACATATATCAAAGCAATGCGTTTTTCCCTTTTTTATAAGGGAAAGATAACAATTCTGTAAATTTTCATGCAGGAATACAACCACATGTTACATTATTTCACTATGATACACCAAAGACACTTGAAGACGAATATGGAGGATGTCTCAAAAATTAACAGTGATTTCCTTCGTTTAAAATGTCAGAAAACTAAAAAAAAACATACACATATACATCATATATTTTCTGTGATGCCCCCAAAATAAGGTATACATCACCCATTCTGAGTCGTCAGATACATGGTATAAAATTCAAATACAACTTTATTTATACAACTGTTGAGTTGTCGTATAGAATACGACCACAGTTAACTATGAGTTTTAATACAAATGTATATAACTCTCATGGTACCTCGACCACAACCTTACAATGGTACTTTACATAAAAGTACAGTCAAAAACTATTTTAGAAACTAAAATCTTTGGGAAGTGCTCAAGGAAATCTTCGTACATGGGAGGCCATGCGTCCAGGTTATGATAGATATCATTTGTCCACAGAATTATCCTTGGTTGACCCGTCCCCAAAGAAAAACAAGAAGATTACTATCATCTTCTTTCCAATGGTGAGTCTTCACTTGACATATAATTATCTTCGTTGTCTCCAAGTGAAAATTATATTTCAAATATACTCCAAGATCATACAGGTAGTGCTCGTAGATATATTATTCAGCAAGTGGATGTGCACAACCATGTCTTATGAGAACACGAGGTTGTATGTCATTAGACATCTTATATGATAGTGGCAAAACACCCTTCCAAAGTTGGGTTCGCCTCACCCTATTTGATTCACCAAATATAACTACTAAATGATGTATAGAATACAACACACCTTTTTATACTGTTTAGGGAGAACCTCCACAACTAGAGACCACCGTTCTATTCCCTTGTTATCCCCACTCGATCCGACAACACTCTTATTACCTGAAAGGAATTGTGAAGCAGAAAGGGTGAGCACAACTAGCCCAGTAAAGAATATCATGACTAAAGCTAATTTACACCATCAATAGCCTTTATCATTAATAAATCAGAGATTTAGAACATATGGTAGATGATAAAAGTTTTCAACCATAGTTGCAGCGGAACGAGCAATCCATTAGAAGAGTCAAATAGACCATCAGGTCTATTACCTTCTCCATGTTAAAAGTCCACCAATAATGTTTTATCCCTGTAACATCAATCAACAATTCATGTCCACAATCATATGAATAACTCATAATCATAATTGTGATTCTAAATTCCTCTTCGCACCCAGGACGAAGATAATTTTTATCACCTATCTTCACCTGAAATATAAAAAATCATGGTTATACCAAATCACAATTCTTGTTCATAATCATACTAATAAATTCATCTTTGCACTACGGCCAAAGATGTTCATTAACAATTCATCTTTGCACTACAAGCCAAAGACATACAATTGTATTTTATAAGAGTCAAGTAGAGCATGATATCTACTATCTTCTACAAATTAAAAGTGTATAACCAATATTTTATCGCTGAGACTCAGTTTAATAAATAATCCACATCATCGAATTATCCATGCACTACGGCCAATGATATTCGTTAGTATCACATCCATGAATTATCCATGCACTACGGCCAAAGATATTCATTATTATCACATCCATGAATTAATATTTCATCGCTGAGACTCAGCTCTATAATTAATCCACATCATCGAATCATCCCTGCACTACAGGCCAAAGATATTCATTAGTATCACGACCACGAATTATCCATGCACTACGAGCCAAAGATAATCGTGTTTTCATCAACGGTCCTGATCATGCCATAAAATAATTCATCTTTGCACCCTTGGCCAAAGAGAATCCATAGCCATAATCATACCAAAAACTGTCCATCAATGCACTACGGGCCATTGAGGACTTTTTTCACATAATTTGTAACATTATGGTCATGATTATACCGAATAATCCCTGGTCATAATCATACCAAGTCCATCTATGCAGTGCAGGCCAGAGATATAAGACCCCAACTTTTGTGAATAAAGATGAATTTTCTATAAATATCATTTTTGAATATTATGGAATGAATTTGATATAATGTTATAGTTGTGGGTAATATTTATAAATTTTGCAAAGTACGTGTAAGACCCCAACTTATTATAAATAAAATCGAATTTCCTCTAATTATTATTGTGAATAATAAGGTATTAATTTAATATAATTCTCTGGTTATGGGTGAAATGTGCAAATTTTTCAAAATATGCAAGTGGTTATAAAATAATCATTGTTATCGGGGAATATTCATTTGGTTATGGAATATTCTTGTTGTCGAGAATATTCATATATGACGGCCATTGATCATTTATGGGCCCCATATGAGAATAATTATCGGATGAAGAAAATGACAAGTTTGAGTTTTTATAAATAACAGGCGTAGTTGTTGCTTAATTAACAACTTTGTTGGAATACCCCTTGGTTAAAATACGATGTCTGGCATTGGATGCACAAAGATTGATGAATTATTGATCCTTACGTAAGAAGGCACTACTCAATAATTGTTACACTGATGAATTCTTTGTTCAATATTTTATTTTATTGATTCAATAATTACTGCGTTGATATTTTATATTATTGTTGTTTTGATAATTGTCCTTTGCACATGATATTTCCCATTATCAGATCAATAATTCATATTATTTGAATAATATTATTAGATAGCATTATTGACAATGTCTAGAAAGTTCTGTCAAGGAGAGGTTTGGTCACCTAATTGCGCGCCAGTAAGGACAAATTCTTATTGGAAAGCCCCCTCTTTCCTGGGAAAGGCCTGGTTATCATAAATGTGATTCTGTAATATTATTTGTGAATAATTAATTATTGATTCATATGATACGGTAATATTTATTTTATGTGGATATAAATCTTGGATATATTTATTGTGGTTAAAAATGAAAGAGTTAATGTTGAGGTGTTTTATCCGTATTTTTGTCGGAATGAAGGTATTAAAAAATTAAACCAGTGTTTTTGAGATATATTGCGTGAGTTATAATTTTTAATCCGACCGTTGGATCGTTGTAAATTTTGGATATGTTATACATATATAAGTTGAGTATATGTCCACAAATTTTGAACCGTTAAAAATGAACGTATGATTTGTTATGAATTTTAAGAGGTGACGGTTCAAAAATTGTCAAGTATCCGAATTTAGCATTTTGGTGGAAAATTCTAGAATTGAGTGGGCCCCCAATTGTGGTTGGTGAAGAAATGTGCTGAATTTTATTTCAAATGTGGTGGGTGGGAATAGTAGCAGGTAAAGCCATCAGGTTGCAGGTCAAGTCTGCTAACATTTTCCTATAAATAGAGGGCTAAGTTAGAATTGAAAATCACACCAGAAACATATGCTTTCTCTCTTTCTCTCTAGATTATAGAGTGTATTTTATGAGTATTTAGATACTTTGTGAGTTTCTATTCATCGATTGCAAGTTTCCTTGATTTTATCTGGAGATATTCCATCGTAAGAAATCGATATTTTGAGGTAAGAGGTGTTATATTCTTCTTAAAATGATATTTTCTTCAATATCATTATACCGAAATGTTGTTATGAATTTTTTATCAAATTTGGAACTTTTTGTGTTGGGATTACTATTCACGTATACGGCACTATTCACGATATCGACACATAATTATTCATAGAAAAATAAAATTTTCTTCTTTTTGTCCAAGATGTCTATTATGGTTACTATCTTTGATTGTATCCGTGTTTTGATCTTTATTCTTGAATTTTGATTTAAAATTGGTTATTATGGAGTATTATTGATCTTGGATAAACTGTTATACTGAATCCTTACTATTTGTCCTTTTGTCTCACTATATAATATTGATTGGTTGGTAGGGAATATTACGTTTTAACGTAATGGGAATATTAGTATGCAATGCAGCACAATCATTGGTGGACCCTAGCAAAATTATTATTGTCGGATTGAGAAAGCGACAAAAATACTTTATGAAAATAACGGCGGAAGTTTTCTAACAGATTAGCTTGTTGAAACACCGGTGTTAAAAAATGCGATGTCTGGCGTGGTTACCATGTAAGCACGGTATTGATTGATTGCTTATGATGCTTATGTGATAAGTCACTCGGTTTTGTTTTATTGGTATTATTAATGTAATAAAAGCAGAAAAGCTTTTTATATAAAAGCAGAATACTTTTATAAAGTTATTCGTTTTATTAGGCTAATAGTAAAATCTTTTTATATAAAGCAGAATACTTTTATAAAGTTATACATTTTATTAGACAATAATTAGAATATATTATATTTTATTATGCATAGTGTTTGCATAGTGCTGCATAGTGTTTGCATAGTAAAATCTTTTATAAAGTTATTCGTTTTATTAGATTATAAATAGAATATATTATATTTTATTTAAAAGATTTTTGCTTTAAATATGGATAGTCAGATTAAAAGTAAATCAATCTAAATAGTTCAATGAGTTAATTCTTATCTGGGTCCATTTTTCTATAAATAGAAGCTCATTCCTTCATTATTTCTTACGAATTCTTTGAAACTACTAGAGAGAAATTATAGAAGCTATAGAAAAGTATTATGCTCCTTCCTACTCTTATATTAGGTTTCTTTTACGGTAAGGGATATTATTTGTTGTACTCGTAAGGGTATTATTTCTTTTGTATTCATGAAGAGAACTTACATTATTCCATTCTTTATTATTACTCTTTGGAATAACCGGTGTATGTGGACTACCCTATACTTGGTGACATTCTTCTAATATTAAAAGTCTTTATTATTATTACATTTGGAATATCTATCACATGCGTTCTGTGGGACTGGTTAAAATCTTTATTATTATTACATTGGAATATATCACATGCATGCGTTTTCTGTGGGACTGGTTCCATCTTTATTATTATTACATTGGAATATCGTATGCATGCGTTTCTGTGGGACTGGTTCCGTCTTTATTATTACTGTTGGAACATCACATCGGTCTTGAAATTTACTTTGACTGGTTAGATTACTTATTAATCTGTTGGAATAACTTTTATATATCTGAACGCATGCATGGTGATTTCTTTTGTTATTCCATTCGTTATTATACTCGGTTGGTTAAAGTTTTGACTTCTATACTCCATGAAATTAGTGGAATATCCTTGATATTTGCGCTTCATCGATATCTTTTCATGGAAATATTCTTACGAGCATTCTTGAATTTTACTCTAAAAGAAGATATCATGTTGACAATTTGGGCGTTATTAGTTCTGGATAAATTAATTCTTGAACTTGTTTTATTGAATTCTTATATCATTGTCATCATCCTCATGTTTATATTTTGTTGAAAGTCATACGTGTGGCTGTAGTGCATAGATGGACTTGGTATGATTATGACCGGGGATTATTCGGTGTAATCATGGTAGTAATGTTACAAATGATGTGGAAAAAGTCCTCATTGGCCCGTAGTGCATTGATGGATAGTTGTTGGCATGATCATGACCATTAATGAATACACAAATATCCTTGGTCCGTAGTGCATGGATAATTTGTGGTCGTGATCTTAAAGAATATCCTTGGTAGTAGTGTGAGGGGTGATTCGATGATGTGGATTATTTATTAATTTGAGTCGGTGATAAAAGTCATGAAAAACCTTTTAAATCATAGAAGATAGTAGATTTTATTCTCTCTTGACTCTTTAATGGATTGCTTATTTCATTTTGATTAAACTTGATGTTTGTTATATTTTATCGGTTTAACCTTTTGTTGAAGGCTAATGATAATTTATTACGCATTATCTTAGTCATAATATTTCTTCTTTGGGCTAGTTGAGCTCACCCTTTCTTTTCTTTGTTCTCTTGAGGAAATGAGAATATATTTTGGGACGAGTCGGGGAGCGGGTGATGGACGAGATGATAGTATTAGTAGTCCTCTTTATTACATTAAATAGTGTGATAATAAATGTAATGAGGACTTATTACGAGTGGATATTGTCTAGAAGACAATATTTGTATTAAAACTCATGACTCTCTTGTTGTATATTAAAGATTGTATTTGTATTATTTTGTACCATGTATTTGGCGACTCGAGAATAGGTGATGTATACCTATTTTGGGGGCGTCACGGTTAGTATCAAAGCTTAGGGATATGATCACTGGCTAAGATGTGAGAATAGAACTAGGAGGGGAGGCAGAATTCCTTATTAGTATGACCTACCTAAGTTTTTTTGTATTTATTTAATTGGTCGAATCGAGAATATAGGGATAATATGTTACATGTCAATTAACCTTTTGTTTTTTGTGGCGATGTCTGAAAATGACATCGAGAATGTTGAGAATAGCAATGGAGCACCTGCGTGATAGTTGATTCACCACATATCAATAATCGGAGGATAATGTGCATCGGGAAGGCGACAATCCTCATACAAACAACAACCTTGACCAAATGATGAATGATGGAATGTTAGGAGGCTTTATGCAATTCATGCAACAATGAGGCGAGGCGGCTCTGTCCAAAATGTAGGTGGAACCACTTTGGAAACTCTCGGACGGTCGCATTAAGCGAGTTCAAGAGGCTGGGACCACCGGAGTTTATTGGAGAAGCCAAAACCACTTAAAGGCGGAAGCATGGATAAAGCGAGATCACCAAGATATTTGATGTCTTGGGATGCTCAGGAAGCAAAAGGTTCCCTTTTCTTGCCTTTATATTGCGAGGAGGCGGATTCTTGGTGGGAATCGGTAAAAGCGTACTCGACTTTGCCGCCTTGAAAATGTCTTGGGAGAAGTTCGAGAACTATTCAACGACAAGTACTTTCCGAAAGTATTCGTCACATGAAGGAGGTGGAGTTCATCAAGTTGGAAGCAGAATAATATGGCCAGTGTCATGATCTGAAGCAAAGTTTTAGAGTTGTCGGTTTGCGTCCCACTTGGTGGATAATGAAGAGAGAATAGCAGCGGATGTTTTAAGAGGTTTGAAGCGGGAATCGTCGACATCTTATTTCTCATAAAGCTGTGTTTGTATTAGGATGTTGTAAATAGGGCTCGATTAGTGGGCGCGATAATGAGTCAATATGACCAAAAAAGAAGCGGTAGGCAAAATGATAATACCGGTGAGAAGCGATCATCGAAGCGGTGACAACAAGCGTGGAGGAATCAACGGGGCGAAATGGTAACCACCACTTGGTGGTGTCGAGGGCCAAAACAATAAGAATGGACATTTCAAGAAGAGGAGATTCAATAATGATGGAAAGGCGTCGGCACTGACACCGTTGTTAAGGAAGGAGAAGCGACCACTATATATATGCTTCAAATCACGGAGGGAGGACACATCGGTCAAAGCTAGCGATGCCGTCAAAGCATGTTATAATTATGGAAGAGAAGGTCACTTAGGCCGATTTTGTCGTTCATAGAAGACAAGTTCGACTAGGATGGAGGCACCAAAAGGCGTAGTCGAGAAAAGTCAGCCCGGTAGTCTGAGGGAGGCGTTTGTTGTGACCTCCCGAGAAAGAAAGGAACCGAATGAGGTCATCACGGGTAAGCTTATCATAAACTCTAGCGAAGTCTATACTTTATTTGATCTGGGTTCTACCCATTCTTTTATTTCTCTACTTGCGCTCAGCGATTAAATTTGACTCAGGAGAAATTAGACTTTGACTTATCTGTGGAAACTCCGTTGGGAGAAACCTTCATTACATCCTTTGTTTATAAGTCTTGTTTGGTTCAAATCGGTACCCTCACATTTACTGTCGATCTTATTTCATTGAAAATACTTGCATTTGGCGTGATTACTAAGGATTGATTGGTTAACTACTCATCATGCAAAAATTGATTATTTTTCGTAAGGTTGTTAGCTTTCATATTCTAATCAACCTATTATCTGAATTCAAGCGACCAAACCATTAAAATCAATCACGGTCATCTCAAGCCATAAAGCTATTCGTTTATTGAAAAGCGGATGTCAAGCTTTCTTAGCTCACGTCACGGATCTAAACAAAAATAAATCGAGTTTTGAATGATATTTCTATTGTTAATAAATTTCTGGCGTATTCCTGAAGAACTTCTGGCCTACCCCAGGCG
Organism: Panax ginseng; assembly: GCA_020205605.1. Lineage (NCBI taxonomy): Eukaryota > Viridiplantae > Streptophyta > Magnoliopsida > Apiales > Araliaceae > Panax > Panax ginseng. The sequence goes on from CM035146.1 coordinate 6,022,293, forward strand.
TGAAATTGAATTTTGTATCGACCTTGAACGGTACAAAACCCATTTCCAAAGCCCCATATCGAATAGCTCTATTGAACTTGAGGAGTTAAAGACCCAGCTGCGAGGAATTGTTAGACATTGGCTTTATTAGTCTAGTACTTCTCCTTGGGGTGCTCTGTTATTCGTGAAAAAGAAAGATGGGAGTATCGACTTTGTATTGATTATCGGGAGTTGAATCATGTCACCATCAAAAATAGGTACCCATTGCCGCGTATTGATGACTGTTTGACCCGATTTGCGAGAGCAAATTCTTTTCAAAGATTGATCTTCGTTAGGATATCACCGATTGAAGATTAGAGCCGATGATGACATTCAAAGGCGGCTTTCGAGAACTTCGATGCGGGCATTATGAATTCTAGTCATGTCCTTTGGATTGACTAATGCTCTCTTTGCCTTCATGGATATGATGAGCAAAGTATTGAGGAATATTTGGATCACTTTGTGGTCGTCTTTATTGATGACATCCTTATTTATTCAAAAGCCGAAGTGAAGATCATGAAAGCAACACTTGAAGGTGACACTCCAAAAGCTTCGTGAATACAAACTTTATGCCAAGTTGAAGAAATGTGAGTTACGGCTTGAGGAAGTAGCATTCCTTGGGCACGTAGTATCAAGTCATGGAATATCAGTTGACCGCAAAAGATTGAAGCAATTCAAATTTGGGAACAACCTAAATCGATGGCCAAAATCGTAGCTTTCTCGGTTTATTTGGTTATTATCGGAGATTCGTGGAAGGATTTTCTCGAATAGCTACTCCATTAACTTCGGTGACTCGGAAAAGATACAAAGTTCGGTTGGGGCGAAGAATGTGAGAAGAGTTTTCAAGAACTCGAGAGGAGACTCATTTATTTTATTACGACAATACCATACGGCTCGGAGGATTTGTCATCTCTGATGATGCTTTGGGTAAAGGGTTGGGATGTGTTCTCATGCAACATGGGAAAGTCATAGCCTATGCCTCAAGACAACTCAAAGAATATGAGAGGAATTATCCTACTCATGACCTAGAGTTAGCATTTGTTGTCTTCGCACTTAAAATTTGGAGGCATTACTTGTATGGGGAGAAGGTGGAGATCTTTCACGGATCATAAAAGCCTCAAATATTTCTTCACTCAAAAGGAACTCAACATGCGACAACGGCGTTGGCTTGGCTATTGAAAGATTATGATCATACCATCGATACCATCACGGAAGCGAGCGTGGTAGGTGGCGCATTGAGTAGAAAGATCATATCTACAAATCTGAGTGCGATATTGTCGACCTGAAATGCCCATTTTGTGTGACTTGCAAAAAGGATGGAGATAGAGTTAAAGACTCGAGGGACCCATGTGATGATGGCGAATATCTGAGTAGAACCAGACTTTAATTGATAAAGTTAAAAGGCTGCTCAAGCTCTGAGACACGGAGGTGATGCGTATGAGGAAGAAAGTGCAAGAAGGTCTTATATCAGGAAGCAAGAATCGATGAAGAAGGAATACTTGAGTCGACTCGGACTTTGTGTTCTAACGACCATGATTTAAAGTATAAAATCATGATGGGGCGCACAACACACCATTTGCAATCCATCACAGGAGTACCAAAATGTATCATGATATTGGTCATACATTTTGGTGGGAGCAATATGAAGAGAGAGATAGCGTTGTTTATCTCAAGGTGTCTAACTTGTCAGCGAGTTAAAGCGGAGCATCAAGTACAAAAGGTCCATTGCAACCACTTGAAATTCAGAATGGAAGTGGGAGCACATTACCATGGATTTAGATTCTGGGTCTTCTAAGGTTTCTCAAGGTATAGATGCGATTTGGGTCATTGTTGATAGATTGACCAATCTGCTCATTTCTTCAAATCTGAGAAACTTATACACTTGAGCGTCTTGCTCGTATGTACATAAGCGAGATTGTAAAGGCGCATGGTATACCGATATCCATAGTTTACGATCGAGACCAAGATTCACTTCACGATTTTGGGTTAGTTTGCGAGAAAGCTATATGGCGCTGATTCTGATTTAGCTTCGGCATATCATCCTCGAGACGGATGACGGTCGGAGAGGACTATTCAAACTCTTGAAGATCTATTAAGACTCTGTGTCCTTGACTTCAAAGGAAGTTGGGATAAGTTCTTACCATTGGTGGAGTTTTCCTACAACAGCAGTTATCAAGCAAGTATTGGCATGGCTCCATTTGAGCGTTGTATGGAAGAAAGTGTCGTTCTCGGTATCTTTGGGATGAGGTGGGAGAAAGCAGCGTTGTTGGGGCCGGAGTTGAGTGCGTATGACTACTGAGAAAAGATTCAAGCGATCAACAACGTATAAAAACCTCACAAGATCGACAAAAGAGTTATCTTGATCTTCATCGAAAGGGCGTGGAATTCGATATAGGAGATCATGTGTTGTTACGTGTTGCTCCATGGAAAGGAGTTACGAGATTTGGAAAGAGAGGAAAGCTCGATCCTCGATTCATGGCCCATTTTAATCCTCGATCGAGTAGGAGCGTGGCTATAGACTAAACTTTCTGTGAAGTATGTCTCGTGTTCATAGCGTTTTTCACATATCCATATTACGTAAATATGTGAAAGACCGAACCACATTATTGAGTTAGAAGCCAGGACGAAATAGCGGAAGATTTGGCGTATGAAGAGGTTCTGTTCAAATCTTGGATAAGAAGGAACATATTCTACGGCTCGAGGTTATACCTCAAGTCAAAGTTTTGTGGAGAAACCACGATGTTGAGAAATGACTTGGGAGTTAGAATCGAAATGAAATCAAGGTATCCTTACCTCTTGACATATGCAGTCGTACCCTAATTTGAAGGCAAAATTTCATAAGAAGGGGAGGTTGTAAGACCCCAACTTTTGTGAATAAAGATGAATTTTCTATAAATATCATTTTTGAATATTATGGAATGAATTTGATATAATGTTATAGTTGTGGGTAATATTTATAAATTTTGCAAAAATGCATGAGTTGTTATATAATATTCGATTGGTGGGGAATATTCGTTTTAACGGGGAATATTAAATACAACGACACAATCATTGGTGGACCATAGCGGAATTATTGTCGGATTGAAAGCGACAAAAATACTTTATGAAAATAACGGCGGAAGTTTTACCATTATTTGTTGAAACACCGGTGTTAAAAAAATGCGATGTCTGGCGTGGAATTTACTTGAGTAACTTTACGGTATTGATTATTGATGCTTATGTGATAAGTCACTCGATTTTGTTTTATTGGTATTATTAATGTAATAAAAGCAGAAAAGCTTTTTATATAAAAGCAGAATACTTTTATAAAGTTATTTGTTTTTATTAGGCTAATAGTAAAAATCTTTTTATATAAAAGCAGAATACTTTTATAAAGTTATACATTTTATTAGACAATAATTAGAATATATTATATTTTATTATGCATAGTGTTTTGCGTAGTGCTGCATAGTGTTTGCATAGTAAAATATTTTATAAAGTTATTCGTTTTATTAGATTATAAATAGAATATATTATATTTTATTTAAAAGATTTTGCTTTAAATATGGACCGTCGAGATTAAAGTAAATCAATCTCGATAGTTCATGAGTTAATTCTTATCGATCCATTTTTCTATAAATAGAAGCTCATTTCTTCATTATTTCTTACGAATTCTTTGAAACTACAGAGAGAGAAATTATAGAAGCTATAGAAAAGTATTACTGCTCCTTCCCTACTCTTATATTAGGTTTCTTTTACGGTAAAGGATATTATTTTTGTTGTACTTCGTAAAGGGTATTATTTCTTTTGTATTCATAAAGAGAACTTACATTATTCCATTCTTTATTATTCTCTTTGGAATAACCGATTATCTGTGGACTACCCTATACTTGGTGACATTCTTCTAATATTCCATCTTTATTATTATTACATTTGGAATATCCTATGTCGTGCGTTTTCGTGGGACTGGTTAAAATCTTTATTATTATTACATTGGAAATATCCTATGCATGCGTTCGTGGGACTGGTTCCATCTTTATTATTATTACATTGGAATATCACATGCATGTTTAATGGGTCCATCTTTATTATTCTATTGGAACATCCTGCCGGTGCAAATTTCGCTTTGACTTTGGTTCCATTACTTATTAATCTGTTGGAATAACATGTCTATGCGAAGTACCACATGTATGGTGTAAGACCCCAACTTTTTAATGAATAAAATCAAATTTCCTTTATTTATTATTGTGAATAATAAGGTATTAATTTGATATAATACTTTGGTTATGGGTGAAATGTGCAAATTTTCAAAATAAGCAAGTGGTTATATAATATTCATTGTTGTAAGGGAATATTCGTTTGGTCGTGGAATATTCTTTATGTTGGGAATATTAAATGACGACGGGCGACTATTATTGTGGGCCCCATAACGGATAAGCGCCGGATGAAGAAAATTACAAAATTGAATAACGTACAGTAGTTATTACCAGTTAACATTATTGGAATACCCGACTGTTTAAAATCTGAGAATCTGGCGTGGATGCACAATATTTTTGAATTATTGATTCTTATGTAAGAAGCCTTTACTCAATAATTATTAAAGTAATTCTTTATTCAATATTTTATTTTATTGATTCAATAATTGCGTTGATATTTTATATTATTGTTGTTTCAATAATTATCAACTTGCACAATATTTTCCATTATCGGATCAATAATTCATATTATTTGAATAATATTATTAGATAGCATTATTGGAAATGTCTAGAAAGTTACATCAAGGAGAGGTTTGGTCACCTAATTCTTGCGCCAAGAAGGAGAAATTCTTATTGGAAAGCCCCTCTTTCTGAAGCTACTTTAGTTGTCATAATTGTGATTCTGTAATATTATTTGTAAATAATTAATTATTGATTTATATGATAAGGAAATATTTATTTGATGTGGATATAAATGATGAATATATTTATTTTTATGTGGATAAAAATGAAGGAATTAAATGCTGAGGTGTTTTATCAGTATTTTGTCGGTGTAGAGGTATTAAAAACCATCCGTTTATGGATTTCGGATATTTTATGTTCGAAATTTGGAAAAACTTTCTTCTGTAAAGTTTTAGAGAATTCAATTTCAGGCAGAATGGACATAAAATTTATATTTTTCTGATAAGCGGGCTATTTTCTATGAATTGATGAATTTTTGAAAAATAAAATGATTTTTATTAAATTATGGGTGGGACCCGCTCTTGTTTGACAACATGTGGGCTGCTGAAAATTGTTCAAAGGTGGTGGCTGGTCTTGGTCATTGATAGCATGCGTAGAATTGTTGTTTTAAAAATTAATATTTTATTAATTTAGTCTCCTATGGCGATCTAGCATTTTCCTATAAATAGTACGCTTAGGTTAGAATTGAAAATCACCCTTAAACAAGTTTTCTTTCTCTAGATTATCGGATATTTTTGTGAGTATTTATATACTTTGAGAGTTGTTGTTCTAAGACAAGTTTCCTTCTGCTTTCTATCCGATATTTCGATCAGAAGTACCGTTATTTTGAGGTAAGGAATGTTATTTTCTTCGTAAATGATATTATTTCTTTCGATATCATTATGCCAAAATATTGGTTTAAACTTTTTATCAAATTTAGAAATTTTTGTGTCGGGGTTACTATTCACGTATACGACACTATTCACGTATACGATACTATTCACGAATACGGCACTATTCACCAAAAAATAAATTTTTTTCTTCTTTCTAAGATGTCTATTATGGTTACTATCTTTGATTGTATCCATGTTTTGATCTTTATTCTTGAATTTTGCTTCAAAATTGGTTATTATAGAGTATTATTGATCTTGGATAAATTGTTATACGAATCCTTACTATTTGTCCTTCTGTCTCACTGGATTCATTTTTTTTAAAATATTTTTCATCATCCTCAGTCCTAAATGATGATATTGAATATCTTTGGCCCGTAGTGCAAAGATGAACAGGTGTTGAGATGAACATGACCAACTGGTGATACAAATGAATATATGTGGCCTGTAGTGCAAAGATGAATATTTGATTAAAGATGTATATTGATTGTTGTTACAGGGATAAAATATTGATGATGGACTTTTAAATCTTAGAAGATAGTAGAACTCATTCTCTGTTTGACTCTTCTAATGGATTGTTGTTTCACTGCGCAGATTGTTGATCTAAAACTTGTTTGTCTATTATATTTTATCGATTTTTCTGTTGAAAACTAATGATAATTTGTTGTATATTATCTTAGTCATAATATTCTTTTTTGGGCTAGTTGAGCTCACCCTTTTTCATTTTGTTCCATTTTTCTTCTCAGGAGGTGAGAACATAGCAGGATCTAGTCGGGGTATGGAGTGATGGTTCTAGAAAGATGTTTTAGCAGGTCCTCACTATTTACGTAAAATAGTGTTTGAATAATTATAATGAGGATTTATTTGAGTGTGGATATTGTCTCAGAAGATGTATTTGTATTTAAACTCACAGTATGTGTTGTCGTATTTTACCGCGACAATTGTATTATTGAAGTTGTAGTTTGCTTTCTGTACCATATATTTGGCGACTCAGAATGGGTGTTGTATACCTATTTTGTGGGCGGCACATATGGTGATTTCTTTTGTTATTCCATTCGTTATTATACTCAGTTGGTTAAAGTTTTGACTTCTATACTCCATGAAATTAGTGCAATATCCTTGATATTTGTACTTCATCCAATATCTTTTCATGAAAATATTCTTCCGAGCATTCTTGAATTTTACTCTACAAAGCGATGATCATGTTGACAATTTAGGCGTTATTAGTTCTCGGATAAATTAATTCTTGAACTTGTTTTATTGAATTCTTATATCATTGCCATCATCATGTTTATATTTTTGTTGAAAGTCATCTACGGCTTTGTAGTCGTAGATGGACTTGGTATGATTATGACCGAGGATTATTTGGTGTAATCATGCACCGTAATGTTACAAATGATGTGGTAAAAGTCCTCGTTAGTCGTAGTGCATTTAATGAACAGTTGTTGGCATGATCATGACCATTAATGAATACACAAATATCCTTGGTCCAGTAGTGCATAGATAATTTGTGGTCGTGATACTAAAGAATATCCTTGGCAGAGTGCGAGGGGTGATTCGATGATGTGGATTATGTATATATAGGTCGAGTCCCGTGATAAAAGTCATGAAAAACTTTTAAATCATAGAAGATAGTAGATTTTATTCTCTACTTGACTCTTCTAATGGATTGCTTTTCCACTGCAGATTAAACTTGATGTTTGTTATATTTTATCGGTTTAACACTTTGTTGAAGGTTAATGATAATTTATTCGCATTATCTTAGTCATAATATTTCTTCTTGGGCTAGTTGAGCTCACCCTTTCTTTCACTTTGTTCTCTTCAAGAAATGAGAATATATGGGACGCAATTAGTGGGAGCGGAGTGATGGACCAGATGATAGTATTAGTAGTCCTCACTATTACATTAATTAGTGTGACAATAAATGTAATAAGGACTTATTCGAGAGTGGATATTATGCAGAAGGCATGATTTGTATTAAAACTCATGACTCTCTTGTTGTATATTAAAGATTGTATTTGTATTCTGTACCATGTATTTGGCGACTCAGAATAGGTGATGTATACCTATTTTGGGGGCGTCACAACAGATGACTTTCAACATAATATAAACATGAGGATGATGACAATGACATAATAATTCAATAAAATAAGTTCAAGAATTAATTTATCCAGGAACCAATAACGTCCAAATTGTCAACATTATACTTCTTTGTAGAGTAAAATTCAAGAATGCTCAGAAGAATATTTTCATGAAAAAATACTGGATGAAGCGCAAATATCAAGAATATTCCACTAATTTCATGGAGTATAGAAGCCAAAACTTTAACCAACTGAGTATAATAGAATATATGAAACTGCAAATAGATTGCATATGCAAAGAATCCACTTAGACATATCATTTCCACAATTTAATAAGGAATGAATACAAATGATCATTCACCATGCATGTGATAATCCACATGTATGTGTTATTCCAATAGAATAATAAAGAATGGAATAACAGAGGATTCACCATAAATGCGATAGAATACCCCTTACGAGTACAACAAATAATATTCCCTACCGTAAAAAAGAGTATTCAATTTGGTAGAAGCGATGATATACTCAAGAAAACTTGCACTACGCTCAAAGCTTTCTTAAACTCTAAAGAAATACGCTCAAGATTATAGAAGAAGAACTCTCTCTATAGTTTTCTCTCAGAGTTTCAAGTGAATTCGTAAGAAATAATGAAGGAATGAACTTCTATTTATAGAAGAATGGATTGCGATAAGAACTAATTCATTGAACGATCCAGATTGATTTACTTTTAATCGGACGGTCCATATTTAAAGCAAAATCTTTTAAATAAAATATAATATATTCTATTTATAATCTAATAAAACGAATAACTTTATAAAAGTATTCATTTTATATAAAAAGATTTTACTATGCAAAAAACACTACGCAAGTTAACTATAAAACACTATGCATAATAAAATATAATATATTTTAATTATTGTCTAATAAAACAAATAACTTTATAAAAGTATTATGTTTTATATAAAAAGATATTACTATGCAAAATACTATGCATAATAGAATATTATATATTCTATTTATAGTCTAATAAAACGAATAACTTTATAAAAGTATTCGCTTTTATATAAAAAGCTTTTACGTTTTATTACATTAATAATACTAATAAAACAAAACCGAGTGACTTCTCAACGTAAGCATCAATAATCAATACCGTGTGGCTACTACGCAACCACGCCAGACATCGCATTTCTTTAACACTTGGGTGTTTCAACGAGTTAACGGTAAAACTTCCTACCGTTATTTTCATAAAAATATTTTATCGTTTTTCTCAATCCGACAATAATTCCATTGTGGGGTCCACTAATGATTGTCTTCACGCATTTAATATTCCCAAACAAAAAGAATATTCCCAATACAACGTAATATTTTATATCAACTTTGCTTACTTTTGCAAAAAAAAAAATTTTTACATATTACCCTTAACTTTAAACTTTTATCAATTTAACTATTTACCAAAATAGAAAAATTGAATACTTTTATTTCATAAAATTCGGGGTCTTACATTTTCTATTTTTATATATTATAATACATAATCTTTACAATTGATATGAGAGTTTTATGATTTTATCTCACCTTTGTTGAACAAATCTTTTTCCTCTTTCTATTGGAAGCTTTCGAAGGACTGCTTTTTCCCTCACCAATTCCGATTAATTAGGTCTAGTTATTTGTTTACTTATTAATATATCTTGTTAATTCTCTTATAATAAAATTATAATAAATCCAGTTATTTTTATGGCCCAAATTTTACCAAATTATTTATTCATCACATATTAATATTTATTAGTCCATATAAAATAAATAACTAATTTGACCCAATAAAAGAGAAAGTCCAATTAATAACTAGTTTTATCCACATTTGTGTTTATTTGGAAGTCTTTAGAAATATTTAGAGATGAGGTAAGACTTTGGATATGGATTGATAGTTATAATTCTTCTTCTAAAGTCTGTCAAACTCTACCATTTGATAGAAATCTTTAAAATCTATAACTTTTTGAATACCAAAATACTTTTATAGACTTTGTAAAAATCTTAATTCAATATCACCTAACTTTTAAAGACATTAAAAAAGTTATAATTGAATACCACTAAAGTTTTATAAACTCTTTAAATATCTTGATTGAATACAACCAAACTTTTAAAGTCTTTAAAAGTATTTAAAAATCTTAATTGAATACACCCCCTAAGTGTTTTTAATAAGGAGATTTTGGCTAAAAATTAAGAAAATTAGTGTTTTTGGAAACAATTGGGTGCAAAACAAAAATTTGGAAAGTGTAGGGGGATAAAATAGAAATTCTATTAACCTATACCGTAATAAGAAAATGAAATGTATATAATAAGAGTTGGCTCCCAATTTACCCTCTTCAGATAGCCCTAGTTCTCAATTGGGTCCTTCCAGGAATCGAAAACCTTCCTGCCAGCTTCTTTATTCCTCCTCTGTAAGTATATAATTCACCCCTTCTTTCAATTCCCCTTTTTTTCTCTCTGTCAATATATATAATTTCTATATGGACATGTGGATACTTGTTTACAATTACATATATGTTAATGGCAGTGAAATAAAGAACTTCTTTCAGAAATGGTGCTCACAAACTTCAACGGGACTGGTATTGGATTCGGTATACTCGTATATTTCGATCATTTACTCTCTTTTTTTTCATATTTATATCCAGTGTCTTTTGAACATGATGATTTTGGGTTTGTGGTTTGATCTCAGGTTTTGGAGTTGGTTGTGGTTTCGGTATCGGATGGGGTTTTGGAGGTTTGATTATCTTATAATCTTACTTGAACATTTTGTAATTTTTGCTTTGCTGACAAATATGATACTTGGGTAATTAGATAATTTAGGTGTTGGTGATTGATTGATGTTTTGGTTTCAATGGTTTTTTTTCAATGTGAGAATTTGAATGTGTGTGATACTTTGTCACATTTTGGCACTTGCTTTCGTGTTTTTATTCTACTACTGTTCTGCTGAAACTTAAGTGAACAAACAGTGAAATGATCTTGATTTGTGATTTTTCCTGCTCTATAAGGATAAAAACATCAAACTGCAGGAATATTAGGTGGGGATTACTTAGTGTCATCTCTATTTACTGCACCAGATCTTGTGTGGATCCTTCATATACAGACAATGAAGTTGATCTTAATGTGATCGCTTGGAATTAATACGGAGTCCATGGCTGGATGTCATATGGGTATTCCTAGTCTGAGAGACTAATTCAACATAAACCTAAATATTGGTTCTACGTTTATGAGGAAAGGTTATACCCGTCTCCAGGTCGAAGGCAACTTAGTGACTCTCGTCAGACTGCGGAAGTACACTGAAGAAGACTAGTGATGATAATACAAAATGAGGATTTGTTTGATGTCATATAAGTGTGGATAGCTCAAAATTCAAATGAATGGTTGGAAAATTCTCGCAACAAGTGCTGCAATTTCTGTTACTAATAAACATTCTTATTTCCTTGGTTGCTGTATAGAGAATCTGGGGTCAAATCTGAGGATCCCATTGAAGTTTCAAGAATTAACCTTCCCAGTAAATATAAGATTAGAGCATGTATTAGTAGCCACAAGTGATGGAACTGCCAAATGTGTCCTTATTAATTTCTGTGTGAACTACTTAGTTTGAATGTATATAGCCTGTACATGATGAAATTAATAGTACCGCTGTACCGCACCTACCTAGATGGATTAATAATGAAGGATGGGGCAGAGTTTCGTTAAAAAGTTATGCAAATATGGGGTCTGTATACCAGAGCTGATCAAAGAGTCCAGAAGTCCAAGGACCAAAAGGAACCACAGAAGAAACCCCTCCTCAAGTTGTGAGAGGTATTTATAGTTGTGGGTACCTCCCAGGTCATGTGCTCGACAGATCCAGTCATGTGCAGGTCCCACTTAATCCCATATGTCTAGTAGGTCCCACTGATGAAATTACCACCCTCGTTAAGCCTGAGTTACCCTACCATTACATCCCACCAATGCAAGTCCCTCTCACAGGTCCAATATGGAGGAGGTCTCCCTAAGCCTTCTACAAGGAGCCCAAGGAGGCAGCCTTCTGACTTATCTTCTACTCTGTTGTGCACGCTTATGTCCAAGAATCTTCTGAATAATCATCAAGGGGCTGGCCTGAGCTAAGTGGGGAGGAGACTAGCCAGCCCCGGCCAAGGCCAAGGGTAGGCCTCCCCCAGACTTGGCCAATTTTCTTGTTTACACTTTCTTGGGCATCCAAAGATTTCTTAGAACATGCTCGTGTATGTGTTATGGAGCATGGTGTAGTTTGATTCTTTTGTCATATTTGCAGTTACTACTGGTCATATTGGTATTTATTTTTGCCTTCTTCGCTGTTTTCTATTTGAAACTTTTACCTGTACTTTTATCATTTATTTGGAAAATGATGGTAAACAACTTCTGTAATGTAAAACCTTGGATTAAAATTGTCAAATTAGCTAAATCTCTACAAATTTATCAATTAAAATCAAATTTGTTGAACTAGATTCTCTTGTTATCTAGAATTATCTAACTTCTTTAAGCTTAGAAATTAGAATTTTCATTTCCAATATGTTGTTGTTGTCCAGTTTTCGCACAGTTGTTTTAGTATGATTCATGCTTTTGTCAAGAATCTTTAGATCCATGTAGGCATTTTCTAATTTTTTTTGTTAATTTGATACAGGCATGCCTTTGAATATCATAGGTCTTGGTGCAGGTATAGACTAGAACTGCCTTTACTTGAAGCAATTTATACATGTACCTTACCTCAAATCATTTCGCTGAGTTATATATTGGCACTTTAATGAAGGCGGAGGGTGTGGAGTTGGGCTAGGCCTTGGATGGGGATTTGGCACAGGATTTGGTAGTCAATACCGATCTTCTAGGCTCACGTTCCAGGGCATGGAGTTCAACAGAAAGAGTGACAGTCAAGAGAGAGAATCCGATAGATCAAACAGCACCACAAAAGCACGCACTTCTCAATAGTTATGTTCTGGACTCGACTCTTTTTATTAGTAGTGAACTTCCATATTTAACATGATAAAAGATGCAATTTTGTTGCATCTGTTCAAGAGTGAAAAGAGGTTTAAATGTATGGCTTTTGGTACTGGATTTGTTAAACTTGGTGAAGAAACCTTCTGACTGCATCTTTGTACCAGAATCAATATCTGAGATCATGCACGGTCACAAGGAGGCCAGTGACTGCAAGTAATATGGGAAACCTTTGAAATCCAAATTAGTCCATAAACTCCACCTTTTATGGCCTAGTTGTTGATCTTGTAATTCATTATACATGCTTTTAACATCTGTTCTTCTAAATTTAAGGGTTTAACTTATAAGGAAATTGTAAAGACTAAAAACTACAAATTCAAATTTGTCAACCTAAACATAAAGGACAAGCGACTGGCTTGTAGGAGATTACATGTGTGACGACCCCCCAGTTCAAATCTGTGAAATAATAAGTCATACTATCCTCATCTTCCCGTGTAGAGTCCTCCAAACTAGCATTCTTCCTTCCCCCATCCTGTACACAACACTTAAATGGCCCATAAAACTTGGGAGATAACTTAAGCTTCTTCCTTATAAGTTATAACCACTAAACTTTGTTTATAAGGTTGAAGTTTGAGATAAACATAATCTCTCACATAAAAAATTATCTCTGTCCTCCTTGCATCAGCCCTATATTTCATTCTTTGTTGAGCTCTTTCTAAGTTTTGTTTTAATACTATCAGCTGTTCAATTCTCGTACCAAGAACTGAATGATAAGTAGTAGTATTGAATTGAACCACCATTCTGCCATTGTCAACCAAGTACTCCATTTCAGCCATGCCTCTCAAATATTGCTCAACACATATTGGTTTATCCTTTCGGTGCACCCATCACTTTGAGGATGGGTAGCTAAGCCAATAGTCTTAGTAAATGTTGCCAAAATTCACCAAGGAACAATTGATCTCGATCACAAACAATCCATGCAAAGATGTTTTCAAAGAAAGAAAGAGATACCTGCTTGGCTGAGAAAGGGTATGGCTATATCTACCAAGTCTATCACTCACCACTCAAATAACTTCAAATCCCCGAGAGTTGGGCAATCCAGTAATGAAGTCCTTCCAAAAGATTTCTGGAATGGCTTTAATTCTTTGACAAGTATCACATTCAGCAACCCAAGTCTCGATATCACGTTGTAATCCTACCCAAGAAAAATATTGTTGCGCTCTTCTTATAGTTGGCACGCGCACTAACACTAGAATGGCCTCCCACTCCCTTAGTCCCTTACAATGCAGCTCCTCAAAGATATGCCTTCGAAGGTCACCATTAATACCAACCACCCTTTTGCCCTTTATGCTTTTAATATTCCACTTTTGACTAAAATTAAACACGTACACCTTATTTGGTCACTGTCAAGGTTCGAATCTAGGATCTCCTGCTTTGTAGGAGGCATAGTCCACCAACTGAGCTATAGCTTTGGTGTAACCAATTCATATTCATGAGGCCCAGCCGTGCAAATAAGCTAATTTGATTATCTCCTTCATAAGAAGCAACAAGTTGTTGTATCCGTAGAGGCAAAACAGTAATTATAGCTTCATTTGTACTTGAATTAATTTAAGAGTAAAATACAGTGACACCCCTTCTAGATAATCATAATAACACTCACCTTCCCTCTAGTTTCTTAAGTAACAGTTAGTACTCCTGTAAGTTTTTAGGGTTGACTAAATAGATAAAGTTACATATTTACCCTTGTATTTTATCAAATTTTAATTACTAAAATATATATATATATATATATATATATATATATATATATATATATATATGTGTGTGTGTGTGTGTGTGTGTGTGTGTGTGTGTGTGTGTGTGTTTAATAGATCCTTTTTTTAATACAATACATTTTAATTATAGTTTTATTTGTAATTAAAACTATCTCATTTAAATTGTTGGTAACTTATAAAAAACTAATTTAGTTTAATTAACACATTTTTGGATAAGTGATACAAATATTAAAAAAATTAATTAAATTTTTAATGAAGCTATTTTAATAGTTTAGTTTTTAGTGCTTAACAAAAAAAAATATTATTTGAATTTTTAATTTCATATTATAATTTTTATATGTTAACTTTTATTGAGTATATATAAAAAATTGGGATGTTTATGATTTTAATTACATTTTTAGTATATGGTTGACGTTGTTTTTTATGCAATGTTAAATAAAAATATAATTATATTTATTACTACCTCTATCTTGTAAAAAAAATTCTTTTAATATATTTTTTCTTTTTTTAGTAACAACATTTGTCATTTTCTTGTAAATAGTTATGTTTAAGTGTGACTTATGTTTAGTTTAATATATGAGAAAAATAATTAATATATTTTTTAATACTTTTTTTATATGAGTAATAAGATTCGTTTAAATTGTAATAATAAGTTTGTTTTACGTAAATTTTAATATTTAAAAAAATTATTATTATTTTATTGCGTTAATTTGTAATTTTTATGGGTATTAACATTATACTTTTTAATTACAAAAAATATATTTGAATATATATCACATAAATTTTAATATTTGAGAAATTTAATTAGTAAAATTGTATGATTTTATCTTCTGATAAAATGAATATTTTTATTTTTTGACTTTTATGTTATTTATTGCACAATTTCATAATTTAATTAATTAGATCAAGTAAAGTAAAAATTATGATATACAAATTTATATTTAGTGGAAAAATTAAACATTATAACTTGAAGGGTGTATTAGACATTATATTAAAAATATTTTTAAATATTAGTTGGTCAACCACGCTTAGGGGTAGTGAATGTTACATATTGTAGTAGAGTAGATTTACTACATTACTTGAAAAACTAGAAGGGTGGTGAGTATTATTATGATTATCTACAGGGGGTGTCAGTGTATTTTACTCTTAATTTAATTAGTATTTGGAGGAGGAAGTACATTTTATTTGTTTTTTACCCAAAAAAATAAATAATGAAAATACTTTGAAAAACGCGTATTCAACCTTGTTATGCAACCCAAAAAGGATGAAACCTGCAAAAACAGAATTAATTCTAGCAGGAGTTTGGTCAGGCCTTATTTCCAATAATCTATACCTAAGTTATCGCCAACATCACAACAGACAATAATTTTAGTATTATCGACCAAACAAATAAAAAGAATTGGGGGAGGAAGCTTTTTGGAGAGTTTGCAAATGGGATTTTTATTCTTTTATGTTGGACAGAGGGAGTACTAATCTCAAATGGTCCCAACTGTCATTCATGAGGCTGATTAATGCCCGATATTTGACTTGATCCCCTTCACAAAACAAAATATGAATGCTGCCAAATTAACAAGGAAAAATTACATACTATACACAATCTGCAAGTGGTACAATCCTAGCTCTCTACTTTCTTTCGGTAAGATGAAGGGGGCGGGGCAAGAGGGAGATGTAACCCTGGCTCACCATCACTATTACCTTCCAGTTCCATCACTTTCACTTAATATACAATGATACAACAGAATTAGCTGATCACCAGCAAATCAAAATCCAAAATCATGAAGGAGAAGAGGGGATTGTTGACGGTGTCGCTACAGCATCTGTATGCCAATTTTTTGAGCATCAACATACAGTTATGAATACTAATTCTCCACAGAAATGGAAGAAAAAACCACACCTGCCACTATGGGGGACTTTTCACCCCCCCCATAATGCTGTGTCTACTTCAAAACGCTGAAAAGAATCCTCTGCTGCTCTTTAGATGGTGCGCATAGCAACTAAGACTGCAGAGAAAACCAAAAAGTGTAAACCCCCAAAAACAGAAACACATAAACATGTGAATCTTAAACTTTTCACACCAAGTATATGTCTTCCTAAAAATAGTGTAACTGATGCTTCCAAGCTCAGGTGACTGAATAAGAAATAGATAATTGCAAACATTTATAAAATTATCATATTTGCATTTTTTTTTAATGGTATAATATCTTTTTCATTTCTTCAAAATGTTAATAGTTCTATCCAGACAATGGTGTCACCAGTTACTTCATTTACACAAATGGAGCCATGTACCAGGGTTTTATTCCTTTCAGCTACTTGAATCAAATTAAAGTATAACATCAATTACTAATGTCGCCAATAGAAAAGTACTAGTCACTAAGACCTAGAGACTAACCTATACAGCAAGCATCACATCATAACCAAACATATTTCTAACACATAATGCAGAAGAATCTTTTCAATTATAAAGCTTAGATGATATTTAAGAGAAGATTAATTAATGATTCTGTTAAAGATATATGGCCAGGTTTACAAGTGTTTTTACTAGGAGTATTATTTGTGACATTGATATTTATTGATCAACTACCCAATTAGGGTTAAGGCTTCACAAATTCTTTCTATTCTCTCTTTCTTTATTATGTGTCATGAAATTAGAGCTATATTAAAACCCTAATTAGGTTAACAAGACTGCTTTAACCTTTCTCCTCTTCTTTTTTTCTTTCTGTGTTTCCCCCCCTGTTATGACTTAATTAAGTCACAAATAATTCAACAACTGTTATAGTAGATCAAGTGTCACCTTGCTTAGATAGCTGGTCAAAGGTGCAGTTGGGAAGTGATTGTCAGAGGGAGGCAAGGTTGCAGGAGAAGTCACCAGTACTTCATTTGAAATTGCATGCCTCCAGACAAAATTGGTATGTCGGGTGCTGCATGCGATGGGATACTAATATTTTATAGCAATAAGGTAAAGTTTTTATTCAACTAAACCAAGTTTTTTTCTTTGATTTTCCTTTTCTTCCTATATGTCATATAGATGGCCTTCCTCAACAAAACCCAAATCTCTGAAAGAACCTCCCACACCTGTTGAATCACTGTGCTTAGATTAACTGAATGCAAGTGACAACTATTTCTCCTGTGGGGCCCTATATGGGTAACTCATGTTCACCATCTCTGAAATCACAATATGTAATCAGGGATCTCTATTTCCCATCCCATACATATCAAAATTCATGCAGACAAATAGGCAAAAGTAGTAAACTAATAAGAATTTGACATAGGAATGAGCATGGTGCCGCTAATGAGCTGTATTAGATGAGTAAATTTTAAAAAGTAATATCTTAAAAATAGACAATCAATTTAGATATACTAATTTAGATATACTAGACAAGTTCAATTCAGGGTTCAAGCAAGCTCACCAATGAAGCAAAGAAGGAGGACGATCCAGAACACAAGTTGAATGGGTCGACTATATTGCATATGATACTGCGACCTTTGAAGCTGTCTCCGAATGGCTCCGTACCAACCATAGAGTTGCTTGTCATAGCACTCATCACAACTACCAAGGCAACTCTTACATCTTTCATAGCACGCATTTATGCCCTATCCAAATGATAACAATTCATATTATCATTGGCAATATTTTACACTAAATGTGAAAATCAAGAAGAAAATTCTAATAAACATGTCTCAGTTGCAAGGAAACATATTAAACACTCACTTTAGGCAAATGCTGAGGTTGCAATAATGTAGAATCAGCATCTTGTTGGCGATCCGGGAGCTTCAACTTCCTGTAACCATTCTTTGGCCACTTCAGTTTAGATGCAGACTCCATGGTATTAAGAAATCCTGAAAAGCTGGGTATCTTTCGGGGAGGTGGCTCACGGTGTGCACCAGAGGAACTCAGAAGGGAAACATCATCATCAACTGCAATCTTCCAATTACCGATGTCAGCACTAGCACTTGCCGTCCTTCGATGGTCATGAAACTTCTCCTGCCTAGGTTCCACTTGGGCCAATTCCACCGAGTCAGACAAATTCTTCAAACACTCAGGTCCGGATTCTTTATCAGCATCTAATGGCTTCAATGGTAGTTGGTCCTGGGCATGAACTTTTGCAGAGCTTTTGTCCGTGGATGCTGCTGGCCCAGAAAGAAACAACGCGAGCTCATTGCTTTCTCCCTCATTTAAGCGCACCCAGGGGAGAGGTGGCTTGCCTTCTGAAACAGCTGACTTGTTCAAGGAACTTTCAATTTTCGAAATCTGGCTCTCCATTGCAATAATAAAGTCATTACGCCTGTCTTTCACATCATCAATTGAGCTGCTATTGTAACTCGACTTCACAGCCCGTTCAAATTCCTCCAACTGCATCAACATCACAACAATCATTTCAACAGTTATTAAGTTAGCGCAAATTGGCATGGCAATGTTTTCGATAAACTGTGTTTTTGCTTTTTCCTCTTTCAAAATTTTGTTTTGAAGATTGTTTAGTAACATTATAAAAGTACAATTAGCAAACAGCACTTCAGTTCAACGGCAATTTTTATCTAAATGTTAAATTTTGATGCATCTTAAATTGCTTTAGCACTTAACCTTATTGTTTTTTGAAACGGTATACGAAAGATCATTTGACTTGTCAATAAAACTAATACACTTCAAAAGTAAAAAACTTCATTTAAACCACCGCAACAATCAGTCCAGGACCTAATATCAATAACATAATTAAAAGAGAGAGAGAGAGAGAGAGAGAGAGAGAGAGAGAAATATGCATACCTGCCACTTGGTAGTGCCAAGGGCAGTTTGCAGGTCCCTTCGAATTTCATCCCAATTCCACATACTTGACTTATCCTTCGAGGCATGAATCCACGTTCTATATGTTGACTCCATCCTTTACAAATTTAATGCACATTGCAATTATGACATATCACAACATATCAATATAATCAAACCAGAAATTAAAGTTCAAAAATTAATAAAAATAAAAATCCCCAATAATAATGGACATAAAAATATACATATAAACATTATAAAAGACCATTACTATGATACTCTTTCCATATGTAAATATGTATATATATATATATAGCAAAACCCTAGACAAATTAAAATTGGGGTACCTATCGGCAGATTCCTGAACTTCTTCTGCAGCGGAGAAGAATGGATCTTTCTCCCATCGATCGAAATCTGAGGTCATCTCCCTCCCAATTAAAATTAATTCTCCTTTTTGGTAAATTGAATTACACGAGCTGAAGCTAAAATACTTACAAACTTCGTCTTCCAAAAAAGTTACCAGTAAAACTTAAACCCTAATTAACGAAATCGCAGATATGTATGGATTATAGAATATTTGGATTGGGAATGGGAATCCAAAAAAAAAGCTGTAATTTTGGGCGGGCGCTTGAGGAGAGAGAAAAGATGAAGAAATAATGTACTGTACTATATAATTGGATCAACCCGCGTGCGTTTAATCTTTTCTGTTCTTAGAAAGGGAGTTTATTTACGGTGGTGTGTTCGTGAAAGGAGATACGCTGGAATACGGTGTCGTTTGGTCCTCTGATAATTAATCAGGAAGGTGGACGGTCAAAATGATTATACCTGAAAAAGAAGAAGTTGGTTGACATTTCATGTTTTGGCAGTTTCTAGATTTCCCAAACGTGTATTATATGGTGTAGTATATAATTAGCAAACAATTGAACACTTGAATGAATCTTAATACCTACCGCTTACTATAAATAAATCAGCTTGCCTGAAACTCGTTGACTGAATATTTGCTAATTTGAACCATAATTCATTAAATACCCTAATTTAGGTGAAAAAATGAATAAATAGGTAAGGCTACAAAATAATTATTTTAAATAAATAATTTATTTTAAAATATTAAATATAATTATTATTTAAATTTTTTTAAATAAATATTATATTTTAAATATTAAAAATAATTATTTTGTTTCAAAATATTAAAATTGGGGTTGGGTCAAACTGGGTCGGGTTGGGATCAAATCGAGTAAAAAGAACGAAAACGTCAAAAATGTCACTTTAAGGACCTATGTAACGCCCCCAAAATAGGTCTAATCCACACAACCTATACACTCGATGAAATTTCCAAATACAAACTTCATTATTACGATTTGTGTGCAAAATACTGACCACACATAGTGAGTTTTAATACAAATAGATACCAACACTCGTCATCCCTTTACCGGATACATTGATACCTTATATGGTGTGACGCCCCCAAAATAGGTATACATCAATTCGAGTAATGCCAAATACACACGTAAACAACTACAACTAGTTTAAATACAAATAATGTGAGTTTAAATTGTCTTAGACAATATTCACACTCAAATAAGTCATCATTACAATTATTGATACACTATTTTACAAAATAGTGAGGACTACTAAAACAAACATCTTGAACCATTACTCCACTTTTTGACTAATTCATTTATATTCTCGTCTCACGAGAAGAAAAATGGAACAAAAAAAAAAGGGTGAGCTCAACTAGCCCGATAAAGAATATTATGACTAAGATAATGTACAACAAATTATCATTAGTCTTCAACGAGGAAAAATTTGATAGAATACAATAGACAACAAGTTTTAGATCAACAAGCTGCGGCCGGAAACAACAATTCATTAGAAGAGTTAAGTAGAGAATGAAATATCTTATCATATATGAATTTAAAAGTCCATCATCGATATTTTATCCTATAACATTAATCAATATACATCTTGAATCAAATAGTCATCTTTTTTTTCTGAGCCAAAGATATTCATCGATTAATGTATTCATCTCAACTTTTGTTCATCTTTGCACTACTGGGCCAAAGATATTCATCGATTGGTCGTATTCATCTAAACACATGTTCATCTTTGCACTACTGGGCCAAAGATATTCATTAGAAAATCATTCATCTTTGCCTTCTGGGCCAAAGATATTGATTATATCATCATTTTAGGGTGAGGATGATGAAAAATATTTTAAAGAAAAGCGAATCCGGTGAAACAAAAGAACAAATATTATGGATTCGTACTTTAAACAATCCAAGTTCAAAAATACTTCATAAATAACGAGTGGAGTAAAATTCAAGAATGAAGACCAAAACATAGATTCAATCAAAGATAGAAATCATAACGAGATAATTTTGGACACGAAAAAGAAAATTTAATTTTTTTGTGAATAGTGTAAAGTATTCGTGAATAAGTGAATAGTCATAGTATCGTGAATAGTAACTCAGACACTAAAAGATAGAAATTTCACAAAAAATATCATCATGCTTCGTGAATAGTACTCGTGAATAGTAACTCGTGAATAGTAACTCATGAATAGTAACTTCGAATAGTAACCATGAATAGTAACATGAAAAAGTTCTAAATTTGATAAAAATTTCCAACCGATATTTGGCATAATGATATTGAAGAAATAATATCATTTTTGAATAAAATAACATCCTTACCTCGGAAAAGAATAGTACTTACGATTGGAATCTTTGGATATAGTCTTTGAAAGAACTTGCTTAGTATAGCAATACTCAAAGTACTAAAATACTCACAAAATCGCTCGATATTATAGAGAAAAGAGAGAAATCTTTAGTTTACGGTGTGATTTTCAATTCTAACCTAAGCACCTATTTATAGGAAATTGCTTAGAACACCAAAGCGAGAAAATTTAAATATAATAATATATATATAAACAAAATTCATACGCCCACCATCTTGAATCTGAATCAACCACCATGCATATCACATGTTAAAGATGTCCACAACATATAAAAAACGTTTTTATTAATAAAAATAAATAAAACTTCAAAAATCAATTATTTGAACTTGAACTTCAATAATTCATAATAAATAGCCCTTTTATCGGAAAATTTGAATCTCACGCCTTTTTATAAGAAATTCAATTCTCTACAACTTTGCGGAAGAAAGGTTTTCCAAATTCCAAGCAGAAATTGGCCAAAATCCACATACAGACGATTTTACGGTATAATCAAATTTCGGATCGAGAAATGGGTCCCACCAACACACAAAACATGTGTTAATCATTTAATGCAACAAAAATACTCTTCCTCCTCATATACTCATATATCTCACATTCATTGTAAAAATATCATCATTATTATTATTATAATAATATAATAAAATATTATTTTATCGAGAAAAGATAAAATATCAATTTTTAACAATTGTCACTTTAAAAAATTTTCTCCATCTATATCCACATAAAATCAATATTTTCTCATCATATAAATCAATAATTAATTATTCACAAATAATATTCTGAGAATCACGATCTTTGCAACCCGGTAGTTTCGAGGAAAAGGGGCTTTCAATAAAATTTCTCTCCTTCTTGGGCCTTGATTAGGTGACCAAACCTCTTCTTAGGCAGAACTTTCTAGACATTGCCAATAATGTTTTCTAATAATATTATTAGGATAATATGAATTATTGATTCGATAATGGAAAATATTGTGTAGTGACAATTATTGAAACAACGGTAATATAAAATATCAACGCATGACAATTATTGAATCAATAAAATAAAATCTTTGAATAGTAATTATTTGTAACAATTATTGAGTAGTGCCTTCTTACGTAAGAATCAATAATTGGTGCAATCTGGTGTCTTCTTTGTCTGACAACGCGTATTCTTGTGTTTTAACCACAGGGTATTCCAACGATGATTACTTGTAACAAGCTTGCTAGCGTTATTTATAAACAACTTATACTTGTCGTTTTCTTCATCCAATCACTTTTCGTTATGGGCCCACACAAAATGGCTTGGTAAATGCGAATATTCCCGGCAATAAAGAATATTCCACGACCAAACGAATATTTTCAAACAAAAATGAGTATTTTATAACCACTTGCTTATTTAAAATATTTGCGCATTTTACCCATAACTAACCACATTAATCAAATCAACCCTTACTATTTCAAAATAATAATTAGAGAAATTAAATCTTTATTTATAAAAGTTGGGGTCTTCTGACCTCCCATCCTTATGAAATTTCGTCCTCGAAATTGGCGTGCGTAGGACATCTCCTTCTATCCAAGATTTTGGTGGTACCTCCTCAAATGCGTTAAATCTTACTGCTGCTTATCTCGTCTGGTTCTAACTTCGATAATGTGGTTTGGTCGTCCACATATTTACGTAACATCGATACTTGAAAAAGCGTTATGAACACAGCGTCATACTTGGCGGTAAAAGCGAGTCTATAGGCCTGATTCCTATTGATCGAGGATTTTAAATGGACTAATAAATTGAGCGTTTGAGCTTTCCTCACATCGCCGATTGTCGCTTTTGGAATAACGACTTCTTGCATCTTCTTCTTCATATTCAACAACTCCAAATGTGTAGCTTGAGCGTTTTAAATTTATCGATTAAAGTCAAATCTAATCGTATATCATCCGTTATCGTGAGTTCTTGGAATATTTAACTCTATCTCCATCTTACATAAGTTATATGAAATGGGTCTTTGTGTTAACAATATCGCACTTTTCGTATACGATCGATCTTTATTCAACGCGTCGACTATCACGTTCATTTTTTCGAGGATGGTATGGTGAACATGTGCGAAATGAGTCTCTATTGAGTTCTTGAAGCTCTTCCCACATTCCTTGTTTTATTCGAATTTTGTATCTCTACGAGTCAATTTGCGTTAATGGAATAGCGATTGAGAATATCCTTCAACGAATCTTCGATAATAATCAACTAAGCCTAGAAAGCTACGTATTTCGATTCTGACTTAGGTTGTTCTCAATTGTGACTCATATCCCAACCTTGGATAGCACGTCACAATGACACCTATCGATTTCTTATCGCACGAATATGGTGTCCCCTACGGAGAGTCGGCCCGGTGCATTCCACAAAGGAAGTCACCGGATAGAGGCTCGGTACAAACTTCTCTGAGTTGAATTTTTAACTCACGAAGTTCAATAGGAGCCATGAGATTTTAGAAATGGGTTTTGTCTGGGGTTCAAAGTCGATACAAAATTCAATATCACACTTTGGGAGTAAGCAAGAAATTCTTGAAATACATCGAGAAATTTACTAACAGCGAAATATCATTCAAATCGGCGTATTTTTGTTCAAGTCCATAACATGACTAAGAAAGCTTGACATCCATTTTTCAATAAGCGAATGACTTTCTGACTTGATATAAAAAGTTTGACTTCAATGGTTTGGTTGTTTAAATTGAATAACGAGTTGCTTAGGAATATGAAAACTAATAACCTTACAAAAGCAATCAATTTTGGCATGATGAGTGGTTGACCAATCAATCCCTAAGGTCACATCAAATGCAAGAATTTTTAAAGAAATAAAAGGTCACATGGTAATGTGATGGTGCCAACTTGGATCAAACAAGATTTATAAGCAATGGATGTAACGAAAGTTTCTCTAGCGGAGTTTCAACAAACAAGTCAAAGTCTAATTTTCTCGAGTCAAGTTTAAGCGTTGAGTATAAGCGGGAGAGATAAATGAATGGGTAGAGGCGGTATCTAATAAGGTATAACCGTAAAAATTTATAATTAACTAACCCATGCTAACCGTTTGGGTTACTCGCTTTTTGAGAAGTCACGAAAAAGCTCTTCAAGGCCGATAACTTTGACTTTTGCGGGACGACCTTTTGAGTCACCATCCCATTTGGATTTGGTTTCGCTTATCGTACAATCTTGAGCGATATGACCTTCTTTTCCACAATTATAACATACCTTGGAAGGTTGTGAGCAGTTTGGACTTATGTGTCCTCTTCTCTCGCATCTGTAACATCTAGCTGGCGGTCTTTCTCCTCCTCTAAAATTCATTCTTGGTGTTGGTCTTGAAGCGTCTTCCGTCATTGTTAAATCTTCTCTTCTTGAAATTTCCACTTGAGTTATTTCTTCTATTATCTTGGCCATGATTACCTTTGAAGTGGTTACCATTTCGGCATGATAATTTCCTCCACGATGGTTATCATTGTTCGATGACCGTCGCACATGCCGATACGATTATCATCGAGTTGTTGGTCATTATTCTTGATTGGTAGGCTCATTATCGCGCTCAATAATTGAGCCCTATTTACAACATCGAATATAAACAAAGTTTGTGAGAAATGAGGTATTGGCGTATTTTGGGTTTTCAAACCTCGCGAAACATTCACGTCATTCTCTCCTCATTATCAACCAAATGGGATGCAAATCGGGACAACTCGGCAAACTTAGCCCGTCTTTGCGACACGTTCATATTGTTTTGCTCGACTTAATGAACTCTACCTCCTTCATGTGATGAATACTTTCGGGAAAGTACTTGTCGTTGAACAATTCTTGGAACTTCTCCCAAGATATCTTTGGTCTTGATGCGGTGGTGAGTACGCTTTACAGATTCCCACCAATAATCGCCTCTCCTCGTAACATGAAAGTGGCGAAAGGAACCTTTTGCTCCTACGAGCATCCCAAGACATCAAATATCTTAGTGATCTGCTTTATCCACGTCTCTGTAGTAAGTGGTTACGGCTTTCCCAAAAACTCTTGGCGGTCTAACTCCTTGAAGCTGCTTAGCGGTGACCATCAAGTGAGTTGCCGGTGTTTCCACTGCATTTTGAGCAGTAGTCTTTCTCGTTTGGTTTTGCATGAATTCTAGAAAGTTCCTAAACATACCATCGTTCATCATACGCTTTCGGTGGTGTTGTTCACGGGAGGAACTTTGTCACTGTTGCACGTTCTCCTCGTTGGTGAGCAAAGGTGTCTCCGCGGTCTCATTTATTCCTTTGTTAACATTCTCGATCGACATTCTTAAATCTTGCCATAAAACAAGGGTTAATTAAACAAATTAACAAATCACATAATACCCTATATTATTATGACCGACCAACAAATAAGCTTAGGTAGGACACACTTAGTGAAGGATTTACTCGTCTCTCTCCCTCCTAGTTCTATTCCCGATCTCCGCCGGAGATCATATCCCTAAGCTACGATACCAGCTGTGGCGCCCCAAAATAGGTATACATCACCCATTACGAGTCGCCAAATACATGATGCGAAACAACTACAACTACATTAATACAATTGTCGTGCAAAATACGACAACACATAAACTTGTGAGTTTAAATACAAATATTGTCTTCAGACAATATTCACACTCAAATAAGTCCTCATTACAATTATTGATACACTATTTTACAAAATAGTGAGGACTACTAAAACAAGCACATCTTGAACCATTACTCCACACCAGAGCTAATTTCATTATATTCTCGCCTCACGAGAAGAAAAATGGAACAAAAAAAAAAAAGGGTGAGCTCAACTAGCCCGATAAAGAATATTATGACTAAGATAATGTACAACAAATTATCATTAGTCTTCACGAGGAAAAATTTGATAGAATACAATAGACAACAAGTTTTAGATCAACAATTGCGGTGAAACAACAATTCATTAGAAGAGTTAAGTAGAGAATGAAATCTACTATCTTCTATATATGAATTTAAAAGTCCATCATCGATATTTTATCACTGTAACATCAATCAATATACATCTTGAATCAAATAGTCATCTTTACACTCTAAAGCCAAAGATATTCATCGATTGGTCATGTTCATCTCAAACACTGTTCATCTTTTGCACTCTGGGCCAAAGATATTCATCGATTAGTTATGTTCATTTAAACACTGTTCATCTTTGCACTCACGGGCCAAAGATATTCATTATAAAATCATTCATCTTTGCACTCTGGGCCAAAGATATTCGGTTATATCATCATTTAGGGTGAGGATGATGAAAAATATTTTAAAGAAAAGCGAATCCGGTGAAACAAAAGAACAAATATTATGGATTCGTACTTTAAACAATCAAGTTCAAAAAGACTTCATAAATAACTTGAGTGGAGTAAAATTCAAGAATGAAGACCAAAACATAGATCCAATCAAAGATAGGAATCATAATGACAATTTTGGACACGAGAAAAGAAAATTTAATTTTTACGTGAATATTGTCGTGATTCGTGAATAATTAATAGTATATCGTGAATAGTCTTAGTATCGTGAATAGTAACTCGACACTAAAAAGATAGAAATTTCACAAAAAAAATCATCATCACGCTTCGAATGAATAGTACTCGTGAATAGTAACTCGTGAATAGTAACTCATGAATAGTAACCCCGACATGAAAAAGTTCTAAATTTGATAAAAATTTCCAACCAATGTTTTTGCATAATGATATTGAAGAAATAATATCATTTTCGAATAAAATAACATCGCTTACCTCAGAAAGAATAGTACTTCTGACTGGAATACTGGATATAGTGCTGAAAGAACTTGAACCGTATAGCAATACTCAAAGTACTAAAATACTCACAAAATACGCTCGATATTATAGAGAGAGAGAGAGAAATCTTTAGTTTACGGTGTGATTTTCAATTCTAACCTAAGCACCCTATTTATAGGAAATTGCTTAGAACACCAAAGCAGAAAATTGAATATAATAATATTATATATAAACAAAATTCATACGCCCACATCTTGAATCTGAATTCAACCACTATGCACATGTTAAAGATGCCCACAACATATAAAAAATGTTTTTATTAATAAAAATAAATAAAACTTTCAAAAATTAATTATTTCGGAACTTCAGAACTTCAATAATTCATAATAAATAGCCCTTTTATTAGAAAATTCGAATCTCGCGAATTTTTATAGGAAATTCAATTCTCTACAACTTTACAGAAGAAAGTTTTCCAAATTCCAAACAAAAATTTACCAAGAAATCCACAAGCAGACGATTTTTTACAGGTATAATCAAATTTTAGTCGAGAAATGGGGTCCTGACACACAAACACATGTGTTAATCATTTAATACAACAAAATACTCTTCCTCCTCATATACTCATATATCCCACATTCATTGTAAAAATATCATCATTATTATTATTATAATAATATAATAAAATATTATTTTATCGAGGAAAAGATAAAATATCAATTTTTTAACAATTGTCACTTTAAAAATTTTCTCCATTTATATCCACATAAAATCAATATTTTCCTCATCATATAAATCAATAATTAATTATTCACAAATAATATTACGAGAATCACATAAGATCGACAACGGTAGTTCGAGGAAGAGGGCTTTCGATAAGAATTTCTCCTTCTTGGTAGCCTTGATTAGGTGACCAAACCTCTCCTTAGAGCAGAACTTTCTAGACATTGCCAATAATGTTTTCTAATAATATTATTAGGATAATATGAATTATTGATTCGATAATGGAAAATATTGTGTAGTGACAATTATTGAAACAACAAGTAATATAAAATATCAACATGACAATTATTGAATCAATAAAATAAAATCTTTGAACAATAATTCATTGTAACAATTATTGAGTAGTGCCTTCTTACGTAAGAATCAATAATTGGTGCAATGCGTGCGCCATCAGACAACAACGCCAGACATCGTGTTTTCAACAAGATAATTTAATATGAATAACTCATACCGATTAGTTATTTATAAACAACTTATATTTGTTTTTTTTCATCTAATCGCTTTGCTTTGGGCCCACACAATTTGTCAGGTCGTCACATTTAATATTCCCTCGACAAAGAAGAATATTCCAAGACCAAACGAATATTCTCCTAACAACAATGAGTATTTTATAACCACCACTTATTTAAAATATTTTCGCATTTTACCAATAACAAACCACATTAATCAAATCAACCCCTTTGCTATTTCAAAATAATAATTAGAGAAATTAAATCTTTATTTATAAAAAGTTGGGGTCTTACAGGTACAGTCAATAACTGTTTTAAAAATTAAAATCTTTGGAAAATGCTCAAGGAAGCCTTCGTACATGAGAGGTCATGCATCTAAGTTATAATAGATATCATATGACTCGAGAATTATCATTGGTTGTAGTACCAGCCTTGGGCTAAAGCCTGAGGTGCCTGGGCTTTAGGCCCACTAAAATTTACAAATTTTTAGGCCCCCCAAGAGATATTTGTGTTATGTATATATATACCCAAAATAAAAGAGTCCAGTTCACGTTAGTTTAAATTTAAAGGCCCACAAAAAATTTACCCAATGAAATAGACTCAAATCTCAATGGCAGACTTGTATTCTTTCGTATTGATGCTCTTTTGTTCAAGAAAAGTTCTTAGTTTTTTTTATGTCTATCTTAATAGTAATTCATAAAAGGCCCATTTTTTTTTGTCGATTTAGGCCCTTAAAAACTCAGGGTCGGCCCTGATTGGTTGGCCCAATAGACCCCAAAGAAAAATGAGAAGATTACTATCATGTTCTTTCCAATGGTGAGTCTTCTCTTGACATATAATTATCTCTATTGTCTCCAATTGAGAATTATATTACAACCAAACTCCAAGATTATATAGGTAATGCTCGTAGATATACTCATCAAGTGGATGTGCACAACCTTGTCTTATGATAACCATAAGTCGTATGTCGTTAGACATCTTGTACACTCTTCCAAAATTGGGTTCACCTCACCCTATTCGGTTCACCAAAATCAACGGTTAAATGACGTATAAAATACGACACACTTATCTAAAATTCTCAATAAAATTAGTTCCATACTTTTTTAGGGGAAACCTCAATAGCTATAGACCACCGTTTTATTCCCCTGTTACCCCCACTCGACCCAGCTACACTCTTATTAATTGTGAAGCAAAAGGGTGAGCACAAATAGCCCAATAAAGAATATCATGACTAAAGATAATTAAATTATCAATAGCCTTCGTCAGTAATAAATCAGAGATTTAGAACATATGGTAGATGATAAAAATTTTCAACCACACTTGCAGCGGAACGAGCAATCCATTAGAAGAGTCAAATAGACCATAAAGTCTATTATCTTCTCCGTGTTAAAAGTCCACTAACAATGTTTTAACCATGTAACATCAATCAACAGTTCCTGTCCACAATCATGTCAATAACTTATAATCATAATTGTAGTTCTAAATTCCTCTTCGCATCCAGGACGAAGATAACTTTCATCACCTGAAACATCAAAGATCATAGTTATACCAAATCACAGTTCCTGTTCATAATCATACTAATAAATTCATCTTTGCACTACAGGCCAAAGATATTCATCAATAGTTCATCTTTGCACTACAGGCCAAAGATATTCAACAACAGGTCATCTTTGTACTATGGGCCAAAGATATTCAGCAACAGGTCATCTTTTCACTGCATGCCAAAGATATTAATATCTCAAAAAAAGACAGAAAAGTTTAAATTATTCTGCAATTTTATTAAGTTTAATACCGATTATAATGTAAAGTTAATTAGAATAAAGACGTATTGAATACGACCAAGGTTGAGAGTTGAATTGTATGAATTTTGGGGTCGTTACAGGAACACAGTGCGGCTGCGCTGGTCAAGC
Organism: Panax ginseng; assembly: GCA_020205605.1. NCBI lineage: Eukaryota > Viridiplantae > Streptophyta > Magnoliopsida > Apiales > Araliaceae > Panax > Panax ginseng. The sequence goes on from CM035146.1 coordinate 6,053,081, forward strand.
TACGCCGATTCTTAATCCTTTAACTTAGCATATACATGTCTTAACCTGATCCACTTTATTTGATATTTTTCACTTCGACCACATTGATGAACTTAGGATCACTTTCAACCATCTTGGTGATTTTTTGCACCAAACCCATAAGACCTTCCTTGAACCCTTTAGTTGGACCCCTTGTCATAGGTCCAACAGGCACTTGCAACGGATCCGATCCATAACCACCATTTGTATCCAAGCTAGGCATGTCCTCATCATTGAGATTTCTAAAATTATGGGTTTGGGTTTTTGGTTCTCACTACAACAAAAAGGGTTATTTTTGACGGAATATTTCGTCAGTAATAAGCATATTCCGTTGAGGTTAACCTTATTTTCGACGAAATATTCGGTCAGAAATTCGGTCGTATATAAGCAGGCCTATATTAAGTTCGTCGATCTTTCGGTCGGGGATAATTAACATCGACGGACATATCCTCGACCGAATATTCAGTCGGGGTTAATATTTTTTTGACTGAAAACCTTCTGTCGAGGCTATTCGGTCGATGTTAAACATGCCACGTGGCAGTGTGACAAAAATTGCAAATTCCTTACACTCGACAAAATTCCATCGAGAGTATCACTATTCCGTCGAGACAAGATGTGACACATGGCACATGACCAAAATGGTAAGGAATTATTTCCGATGGAAATCCGACGAGAATAGTACTATTCTGTCGAGAATAGTGTTTTTTTTAATATTTTATTTGTTTTGGCAATATCCAGGGATTTAACCCACATCTTGTACCTGTACTTGTATTCCCAACAGCACACACACATACACAAGCTAACAATATGACCAATAACATGAAGTACAATTACCAAGGCCGACAATATGTTAAAAACCAACTAAATGAGAAGTAAAAAGGTAAAAAACATCTCATTAATCTAAACTAAATTATATCAAACATCTCATTAAGCTAAATTAAACTAAATGTCAAACCGCAACAAAACCAAAGTAATGACAAGGTTTAAACTATAATACATCAAAAATAATGTAAACTACAAAATAATGTAACTCAGAATGTAAACTAAGTCAAAAATAATGTAAACTACAAACGAATGTAACCTAAGTAAAACTAGTAGAGCCCCCGGTATGAGGAGGATCATCGGGCGAGCATCGACGCTGCTCTGGAGTATGAAAATCGCCATCATCGTCATCCCGCTCGTCAGTTCGCTCGTCACCCTGTTGATATAATATAATGTAACTCTTTAGTCCACATATATGATTCAGTTAAAGATAACTAAATGAAAATTAAATTACATGCATAATATATATTTGAATTTAAAACGAATAGTATACCTGAGCAGTCGAGCACTGACTCAACATCGGCCCAAACGCATCCTCGACTAAGGTAACCACCATTTGAACAATCTCGTCGCGTATCGTAACTCCAACGCTTTCCGGAGGGTTACCGTGCATTCTCGGCGGTGGCACCAATCTGCAACGTCTGCCTAGTTAAGTCGATGGAGGCAGAAGAATTTATCAAGGAGTCGACGATGGAGCAATGAGATCGGTCTCAAAACCATAACCATAACACACTTGAACAAAGCATCGTCTAAGCCAGCGCCCGTATGTGATTGTCCCACGGGGGCTCTCAGACGTAGACGCTGGCTAGAGCCTACAAAAATAAATATAACTTGAATAATATTATAAATTTTCTTTATTCATAAACAAGAAATAAACTAAAAATATTATACCTCCACCGGCGTGTATAGAAATTTGGTATCCTCAGTAACCCCAAAGACTCGATCTGCAATGCTAGTACTAGTGGGAGTATCCCTGAGGCCGCGACCAAAGAGCCGTCTCCTCGTCCTGAGATAAACTAATCTCGAGCGGAGGGATGGTGGAATCTAATGTCTCAGCATCGCCCCTAGCAGCCTACAACTCCGTTATACGCTGGTTGTGAATCTTCTCAAATCGCTCTTGTAATTTGATATATATACATGTGAGTTATCTTGTATCATCATATAAATTACGTAATATTATCCTAAATAATATTTATTCTAGTAAATGTATTACCCGTATAGCTAGTGATGTTGGGTTTCGACGCATAAAATGCAGCGGAAATATAACAATTTAAAAGCAATTTCGAAACCCTAAACAGGATCCATGCGAAAAATCAATTAACTCAGAGGTTAGAAATTATACCGATTATTAAAGCTAGAATCGATGCAATTCGAATCTCCAGCATAATTCAAACGAAACTGCGCCTCTACTTGTATCTACATTTAACGCTCCATGAATCGTCCTACGATCTGCAGAAGAAGGAACCGCGGTACTAGCCACCAAGGATGAGGATTTTCGAAACTATTTTTTTTAGTCTCTCTCTAGGAGCGACTAGGGTTTTGTATTTTGACGTAATCCCTAAAATGACTGATATATATCATATATATAGCAGATTAGGAGGAATTAATCAAAACCTAATATTATTAAAATCAATTTATATATATATCTTAATTAAGTCTTACTTAATTAATATACATATATACAAATTATCCTTTTAATTTAAATTTTGATTTAAAATACTATCAATTATATTGATATATTTAAATCCTTACAATTTAAATTAATTTCCTTTTTAAATTACGTTCTATGTGTGTGACCCTATAGGTTATTATTACATTGGTAATAATTTTAAAATCATATTATAAAATTATAAACAGTGAGCGGCATCTAGTAATGCATCACAGCTACCCAAGTAATAATAAGATCGATGATTCGATGCAACCTTTCGTGACCAATGTTTTAATGTAATTTAATCCTTTTAACCTTAATATCCTAGATTAAACTCGAGTCATGGAATGTGTCATACTCTTCATAATTTAATCTGAGTTTTTCTTGATCAATGAGTAGACTATATGAAACAAATCACTATTTGAGCATGACCATGCATTTCATAGTCCTACTCAATCAAGAGGCCTATGGATATCACCCCTAATAAATAGGAGGGTTAAATTCCATCTAGATCACTCATATTCCTCACACGATTCATGATATACCCAATAATCACCTTTACAGTTCACCCTATTAAAGGTGACCTTTGATGATATCAAGGTACATAAATTCTCGTGTAGTAATATAGTGATTTTAGGTCGGAGGACCATTACATCATTGTCACTATGAGAATCGCTAATGACACTTCGTATAATGCTCCACATAGAATTCTCATAGTGGGTGTCCAGTACATCGTTCTCTAACACGTACATATGCATTGACTTAATATCTCATATATTTATGACCAATGAGATTTGGTCATCAGTCAATTCACATACTAGTCTCAATGCATCATTATTGTCCCATCAACAATGATACTCGACTAGGGATATTTAAGAGCAATGATACTAATTATAATTATATAATCTCATGTTCAAGTCACATACTTGAAACTATATAATTTGTATCACTATTCTAAGGAATTTTATTGTGTTAACATTTATATAACGCAGTAAATAGAACCATAATAAAATCATTCATTTATTCAATCAAATATAATATCAAAATGTTAAGCAATTATATCAAATAATTGGCCTCTAGGGCATAAACTCTAACAAGTGCTGCTGGAGACATCGTCGACCCCGAAGTAGAGCCCTTCGGCGTATGGACTCTATCCCAGAACTCCATCATAGTAGGAGGTCGACCCAAGCTACTCCGCATTGAAAGTTGTATGCATACAAGCCATTCATGTTTGATGATAAAGCATATACTTTGTAACAATCTTATTCATTTATTAATAAAATGTATTAATTTATTAAAGGCTTTTAATTATCTATATGATGCTGTTTTATAATATGTGACAAACCCATAGTTTTAAGCAATGCTTTTAGAATAATGTTGATGATCATTCTAATGAGATCTAAATTCTTAGAAAGCTTAAATCTAAAATAGTTCCCAATCGTTGGATTACTAAATTGGGGATTAGTGAATCCGAATAGATTGGTACATATGTTGCTTGCTCATTGGATGAGGATGATTGATCTTATGATCATCTGTGTGGAGACACTAAAGCAAGTATGTAGGTGCTTATTAGAGAATAAGTTCACTGAACGTGGCTCACTAAGGAATACCTAATGGAGTTTTACTTGTACATCAATAGGAATTCTGTAGTGATAGTAGTAGTACAAGTGATCCTTGGACTTGAGATCATCATAGTATCTTGTGTATGATGAGTTATACTTTGACTTATTCCTTAAGACCCTTAGGGTATATCAAAGGGTATGCTTGGGTATAATAAGTTGTACATGGAGATAATGTATGATCAATAAAGAATCTACCACTTCAAGTAAAAGAAGAGAAATGTCATATGTGATTCGATAAACGATAACCCAGTAGTCCTTGGCCAAGGCAGAATAGAAAGGAGTTTCTAATTTGCATTATTTGGAGTTGTTCATTTAAGGATCGAAATACATATAATTAAATAAAATAAGACTTGACAGTAATTCCATGTCTTATATTTAATTGGGACATTGTATGGTGGAAGGATTGAATTGTACGGTAACTATTAACTCAAAGGTTCTTTTATGATTAATGTTGAAATCTATATTATCTAGAAAGTCATTGATCGCTAGGGAGGCTTATCCCTATTATAGAATAAATATTATTTATTTAAATAAATTAATCGTTTAATTTATTTATTTAAATACGATTAGAATTGTTCTAATTGATTTATTCACAACCGGTTTAATATGGAGAACCTAAAGGGTCACACCATAAAAGGAAGAATAATTATTTAAGAAGTTAATGGCATAATCGTAATAATATGTTAAGTATATTTAATTTAATCTATGGTGATAGAATAAATTAAATAGTTTAATATTTATTATTTAATATTTTAGAAATATTAAATATAAATTAATAAGAGGAGTCTTATTAATATTTTTATAATTATTATTATTTTAATTTCTAAAAGAGTTTAGAAATTAATTTAATATAAGTACTCTCATTTATTCCTAATAGGATTAGAAGGGAAAATTAGTTAAGGGAGTTTAATTAATTATCCCTAATAAGATTAGGGAGCCCATTTAATTAAAAGAGTTTAATTAAATAAATAATACATTGTTTTAATTAAATAGGGTTACTTGATATCTTTATAAGAGGAGTCTTATATCATATATCAGTGATACGCAATTCCAATAGTTGGTGAGTATGCTCTTTTTCTATAGAGATAGAAAACTAGGGTTTAGCCAACCACCCATCTTCTTGAATCTTTCTTCTTCCTTGGTGGATCACCTCTAGAGGCCAAACACTTTGGTGGCTAACGTTGATCAAAGGAAAGAACCAAACCCGACGGATTCAAGTTGAACATGAAAAGATTTGGAGGTGAACTTGTACCTGAGGAAACTCGAATATTCAAGGGTATGATTCTTGTTCTTTATCTTTTCGTTTAATTAATAATTGTGCATAAAGGATAATCCGGGTATATGGTTTGTAAAATTTTAAAACTCTGATTTTCTACGTTTCCGCTTATTTTATGCAATTTGATTGCGTTCATAAAATATATTTACACGTAAGTCAAGTATACAAAATCCATTAAGTAATATTCAAGTTCTATATAAAATATTATTATTATAAATAGAACAACAATTGTTCTTAAATATAATACCAAAGATTTTATTGTCCAACAACAAAATAGAAATAATGTTTCTAACAAGAACTGGAATACAATAACAACTTATTGACATAATTAATAGATTTGCCCGTAGGCATTGCTAAACTATAAGTTCCTATGGCTAATGCAGCAACCTTTGCTTCATTTCCCACACATAGAATTACTTATATTTGTTTAGCGTTCTACTTCTGCTTGGTCCCTTCATAAATCTATATTTATGATAACCAAAGTCGGTATCCAATACCCAAGTAGAAACTTGACTTAAAGAAAAATTTATTTTAAATCATGAACAAAATTATATTTGTAACCGAAACTTCACTAAGCTTCTTCTGGTTAGCCTTTACAAGATGCTTCTTGCAGTTTCTTTCCAGTGTCCAGGCTTATTGCAGTAGAAGCAAACTCCTTTGCTATCCATATCAGTTTTGTTCGTATTATCCTTTTTTTTTATTTACCTTCTTAGAATCGTTCTTCTTTTTAGAAGATCTTTTGGCCTCTACCAGTAAGACTTGGTCTTTTTTTGTTGGAAAATGACTCTCAACATTTTTCAACATGTTAAGCAAATCAGCGAAGCTGATATCTAGCTTGTTCATATAAAAATTTCACAACAATTGTGAGAAGGAGTCTGGGAGTAACTGCAAGATAAAATCTTGACTCAACTCTCCATCCATGACAAAACATGTTGTCCTAATTGTTCAATCAAATTGATCATGTTAAGGACTTTTGTCTGTACTATAGTATCATTGGTCATTCTAGATCGGAAGAACTCCTTAGATATCTAATATCTATCAGTCCTACTTTCCTTACCATCAACTACTTGACGTGCAGGAGTATAGTAGGAGCATCCATAGTTTCATCTTGATTTGGTCAAGCTCGTTCTTTCATGGATGCGAGCATGATGCATTGAGCCATCTGTGCATCATCTTGCCACTTTCTAAAAATAACAATCTCTTCCTCAGAGGCATTGTCTGCTACCATTGCAGGAAAGACGTATTAAGGATATAAGATAACTTTTCAGCCATGAGAACTATTCTCAAATTCTTTAACCAATCCATTTAATTCGGTTCGGTTAAATAGCATCTAATATGCTTCACAGTGATAGTAATTTAGACATTGTAAAATTCTATAAATGAATTTATTCTTTACAACATTTTAACATACATTCTTTTATTAATTACCAAAATTATTTAGGTCTTGTTTTAAATTGGTATCTCCCACTATTTTCTTCAAACTATATTACCCTCACTTATATAGTTCGGCAAAATCTAATTAAAGATTTGCTAGTGAGAATAAGGATCTCATTTCAAATGTATATAGCCTTGTGGTGACACAACAAACTATGTATAAATAAATAGGTAGACAACTCTTGTCAATTACATCAACTATGCAACTCCTTGTATTTTGCCTCTTAGATTATTTTGATCAAGTGGTGGCAAATCCGAATCAAAATTATCCAAGTTAAGTCCAACCTAGCACTCCATATATTCAAAAAAGAAAAATATTGTCCTTGTGGTGACACAACAAAACAACATTGTTCAATTTTCTTTATAAGCATCAAATGTGATAAAATTAACATCTCAAAGAATTAATATAAGCCTTGTGGTGACACAACAAACTTATAATAATTAATTGATACTCTATTATTTTTATCATGCTAGAAGGCGACGTTCGATATTCCAAATATCTTTGAACGCTTAGGTCTTAATATAAAAATTTGAGGGGTTTGTTATTAATTTGTCTCATCTTGTTTAGCGCGCATGCACACACACAAACACACACACACACACACACACACACACACATATATATATATATATATATATATATATATATATATATATATATATATAAAATACTGCGTCATATTAATGAACATGTGACGCATGTTTGCATAATATATAATATATATATATAGTATTAGCATGCATATATAGAATACTATATTCTACCTGAATTGATTATGGACTTTTATTCTAGTTTGGTTCACTAGAGCCACCGAGTGAACCAAAAGGTCAAACCCTAGGGGTGCAAGAATTAATATTTAAATATAACTATTACATTTAAACCCGGGCTCCATTACAAACGGGTCTTCAAACGCTCCTTGCTCCTTGATCTCCAATTCTTCAAAATTAATTCTAACTATTCCTATTACAAAACTATTTTAAAATAAGTAGAAACCTTGATCAGCAGTCAAGGGGAAGTACATAGGAGGGAGTTAGAATTTACATTAAAAAAAATTAGAGAAGACGGGGTACGCATACCCCATTTAATAAAACTCATACATTCATGCATCCAACTAAAATAAAATACAATCACATTGGTCAATAGTCCATAATCAATCCCATTTATTATCATACACATCACCATATGTATCAATAAATAAAATTCATCTCATGAATAATAAACATTCAATATATATATTGATATCATTTAATGGGCAAATTTAGTTAGTATAAAATTTAATTTTGAACGAAAATAAACTAATTTATTTTAATCCAAATTTAAATCAAAATAAACCTCTTTTATTTTAATTTATCTAATTTTGAATAAAATAAACTATTTTATTTTAATCAAAATCTTTAATCAAAATAAACTCCTTTATTTTAATTAATAATGGAATCCAATTCCAAGTAAAAAAAAACTTCTTCTTTAAAGGAAACACAGATTCTCTATCTTATTCACAAATAAACTCTTTTATTTTGAATAATATGAAATCTTATTCCATATCTAAATAAACTCCTTTATTTAAAGAAATTAGGATTCTCTTTCCTCTTCACAAATAAACTCTTTTATTTTGAAGTATATGAAATCTTTCATATCTAAATAAACTCCTTTATTTAAGGAAACATAGAATCCATTTTCAACTCCAATTAGTTATCATGGAATCCAATTCCAACTCTAATTAGTTAGCATGAAATCTCAATTTTTAAATTAAAATAAACTCTTTTATTTTAATATTAAAATAAACCTTTTATTTTAAGATTAAAATAAATTTTTTTATTTTAATTTAAAAATTGAGATTTCATGCTAACTAATTAGAGTTGGAATTGGATTCCATGATAACTAAAATAAAGGAGTTTATTTTGATTAAAATAAAATAGTTTATTTTATTCAAAATTTGATAAATTAAAATAAAATAGTTTATTTTGGTTTAAATTTGGATTAAAATAAAGGAGTTTATTTTGATTCAAAATTAGATTTTATACTAACTAAATTTGACCATTAAATGATATCAATATATATATATTTAATGTTTATTATTCATGAGATGAATGTTATTTATTGATGCATATGGTGATGTGTATGATAATAAATTTGTGGGAATAAAAAATGATAAAAATTCCTTAACCAATCCGTTTAATTCGGTCTGGTTAATTTAGCATCTAATATGTTTCGCAGTGATAGTAATTTAGACATTGTAAAATTCTGTAAATGAATTTGTAATTAACAACATTTTAGCATACATTCTTTTATTAATATAAATTAATAAGTGAATGTATGTATTTGCTGAAATCAAGTGTAAATTATTTGAAAGGTTCAAAGAATTCAGAAGTGAAACAAATTGACAAAATATTAGAATTCTTTGATCGGATCAAGGAAGGAATACTTGTGCAATGAGTTTCTAAATCATCTCAAATGGTTTTCTCACAATGGACGCCTCCTAATACGCAATAATTGATTGATGTATCTGAAAGGAAAAATCGTACCTTGTTGGTCATAGTACGGTCCATAATGATTTTACCGAAATTCCAGTATCCTCCCGGGATAATATCCTAGAAATTGCTGCATATCTACGAAAAGGTAACCTCAAAATCCGGCCCCAAGACTCTATAAAAGTTATGGACAAGGATGATTCCTAATCTTAAGTATGTTAAGATAAGGAGGTGTCCAAATTATGTGAAAAGGTTTCAAAGGATAAGCTTGGGACAAGATTTGACAAGTACAGATTTGTGGGACATCCTAAAGTAAGTTTAGGGCATATGTTCTATAATCCTACTTAACAAAAGGTGTTTGTTGCGAAACACGCTACCTTCTAAGATAAAGGTGTTTATCATTAAAGGAGCTAGTGGGAGGATAATAGATCTTAAAGAGTTCAAGAATCATAAATCACTAGAAGTCAAATAAGAGGAACCTGTAGATAGACCTATTGTACCACAACTGAATCGTAAATTTGGAACTGTACCGAAGATACCTAGGAGGTATGGATTCATCATAGATGATGATGATCATAGAAGATGATAATCCAGTTACATACGATGAGGTAAGAGTTGTAGACACTCAAAGAAATGGATTGAAGCAAGCTTCTCAAATATGGAACATTCATTTTGATGAGATAATCAAAAGAGTTTGATTTTTTCAAAAACAAGAATGAACCTAGTGTGTACAAAAGGGTCAGTGGGAGCGTCGTGACATTCCTAATATTAAATGTTGATATACTATGGATAAGGAATGACATACTAATGCTACTGATCGGTTAAAGATAAAGTTGTCTAAACATTCCTCCATGAATGATTTGGGAAGAGTATCTTAATTGGGGATACAAATCTATATAGATAGATTCAAGAGGATGCTCGACTTAACCCAAGGAACGTATATTCATTTGATGCTAAAGTCGTTTAGCATGGAAAACTCCAACAGATGTCTCATGTTGATGAGCCATGGAGTGTATCTTTCTTAATAGTCCTCATAGACTCATAAAATGAGAGATCGCATGAGTAACTATCATGTATGCAATGAAATGTACGAGACCTGATGTTGATCAGTCATATTCTGGAGAAGTTCATTATGAGTCAGTGAAAAACATCTTAAAGTACTTAACCGGCACTAAGGATGTGAACATATTCATGGTGGGTCTAAATTAAAAATAGAAGGCATAACAGACTCAAGTTTTTCAGACAGACCAAGACAATAGAAAATCCACTTTAAGGTAAAGCGTTACGTTGAATAGTGGTGCAGTGAATTGGAAAGGTTCCAAACAGCAAAGAGTTGCTGGTTTAGTGATAAAGACAAAGTATATAGCTGTAAATGAAGCTGCAAGTTGATTGTTTGGATGATAAGTTCATTACAGAACAAGGAATAGTTTCTAAGTCTCATCTTGGATCTAAACATGTGTTGTGGTACTTTCATTTGATTATAAGAATCATTGAAAGATGGGAAATCACTATAAATATAGTGGACTCTCAAGAACAACATTACATATCCATTAACTAAAGCTTATCCAACAGCAGGATAATCGTCACTTAGAGAAGAAGGGTATGAGATACCATAGCGATTGACTTTAGTGCAAATGGGAGATTGAAAGTTGTATGCACACAAGCCAATCATGTTTGATGATAAAGCATATACTTTGTAACAATCTTATTCATTTATTAATAAAAAATATTAATTTATTAAAGACTTTTAATTATCTATATGATGCTGTTTTATAATATGTGATAAACCCATAGTTTTAAGCAATGCTTTTAGAATAATGATGATGATCATTATTCTTCTTCATCTGCTCCGACTTGGTCTTGAATGCATTATCATCCCAATATGCACACATCGCAGCCCATGATGCATCTGATACTGCCGGCGGCTGATGCTCTCGCAAAGTAGTCCCGGGTGAATAATACCCAATTAGATTAATAATAATCATGAATGTGTTCCAAGCATGAATTTAGTTTACCTAGTTTATATCTCCACTCTAAAGGGGTTAGGCTTTATCCGGTTCTTGGATCGTCTCTCAAGAAGTGCCGATCTTAAGACGTTTCTACTATTTTAAAAATTTAGCGAACCTCCCATGGTCTCCAAGTATACGAAATAGACTAAGAAAACTTAGTCTAAGTATGCACTCGGAGAACATATAGAGACAAATTTGAAAGTTCCTTAAAATTTATAAAAGCGCACCGTATGCATTGGCGGCAAACCTAAGTGAGAGACATAACATCCGATGCGGTCCCAAATTGGGGACTATTCGAGCATCACTCCTAATGAATGAATGTGAGCGAGTTTCTAAGTTGACACCTCAAAGCATGTATGTGAACGTCAAGATAAACTAAGTATATAACATTTGCTTAGTTTGAACGATATGATCTGGTTCCCATATTTTATTATGGGAACCTGATACATATCATTCAAACTAAGCAAATGCTACTTAATTTATTTTGTCAATGAAAAACTAAGTAAGTGCTACTTAGTTTATTTTGCTAATGAAAAACTAAGTAAGTGCTACTTAGTTTATTGAATATTGCATCCCAACTAAGCATATGCTACTTAGTTATTAATTGTATTTAATTGTACTTAATTTTATTTAATTTTATCGTATCCCAACTAAACAAATGCTACTTAGTTATTTAATTGTATTTAATTTTATTTTCTTGTATTTTTATTTACTTTTGATTTTATTTAACTAAGTAAGTGCTACTCAGAGTAATTATATTTATTTTGTATTATATTATTTTAAATTAAATTAAGTCAATTTTTTTATTGAATTGAATTGAATTTAATTTAATTTGTATTATATTATATTAAATCATATTTTTATTTTATTTTATTTTAAATTAAATTATTTATTTATTTTAATTTAATTTAATTTAATTTAATTTAAATTTATTTTATTTACAAAATTAAATTTATTTATTATTTTTTAATTATCTAATTTTAATTTTTTATTAAAATTAATTTAATTTATTAAAGTAAATTAAATTTATTTATTATGATTTGTTATTTTATTTTATTTTATTTAAATTAAATTAAATTTGTTTATTAAATTTAATTTTTTATTTTATATTAAATTATTTTATATCAATTTATTTATTTTAATAGTAATAAACTACGTAAATGACTTAGTTTATTTTACTATTGAAAAACTAATTAAATAATACATAAATACATCTTGGGTCCATAAATTTGACAAGTGATTAATTTTGGAAAAAAAATCTGTCGAGAATTCCGTCAGAAATAACAAATATGACAATTCTCATACCAATCATTCAACCAACAACTGCACATTATATTATATAAGGTAACAAACTAACAATACATGACTAAATAATAAAAATGCATAAGCTGCCATTGCACAAAACAATACATGACTAACAATACATTCATAAAGTTGCCATTTTACACAAAAATATCACTAATAAATATAAACCTCACTTTAATGACTAACAAAATATTTGATTCAATACATGACAAATAATATCAGCCTCACTTTTAAATTATGTACATGAATAAGCTACCATAAGCACAAATAAGATTAATTTAGGCAATAACATAAGTTGTTAATCAAACTGATATATAAAATCTGCTAATTATATGCTATATATGCGAATTAAGGAACAAAATTGGGGGGAAATCCTTGCTGTCAATCAAATTTTCGACACAAAACTGCGGGAAAAATTAGGGCAACCCAAATTACCTAAACTGATACAAAATTAGAGAAAGAATTAATGCTAACCTTTAAGCTTTATTTTACAAAGATTAGAGGGGAGGGGGAGCCCGAGGTCAGGAAATGGAGAGAGACAACAATAGGAAGAAAGGAGGTGGCGGGAAGGAGGTAGAGGCAGGAGGCGGCGGGGGGATGCCAAGCAGGTGGGCTTCCGTAGAGGGGTGGGCGGAGGTGGTGGTTGCTGCCCGGCGAAGGTGGTGGTGTGGCCGGAGTGAGATGAGGGAGTTAGTGAGAGAGAGGAGAGAGAGTGAGAGTGAGAGATGAATATAAGAGAGAGATGAGAGAGTGAGAGACAAGGAGGTTGGAGAAAACAGTCAAATTAGGTTTTTAATAATTATTCTCGACGGAATTCCATCGAGGTTATTTTCGTCGATATTAGAGTAAAGTCAACGAACTATTTCGTCGAGGATAATATATATTTAAATCGAGTTTATATCGTATTTGGTGAAAGCTTGGCGCGAGGAGGAGGGCTTAATTAAGCGGATATCAAAATCGAGGATCTGATGGGTCGGTGATTTAATATCGATGAAATATTCAGTCAATATTAGCTTAAACTCGACTGAATGTGTTCAGTCGAGATTACTTCCGTCGAAATAAAGCTTTTTTTGTAGTGTCTTCCTCTGCTCATGAGATTTTTTGAAATTCTGGGTTTGGGATTGAGGTTTTGGTTCTTCCTCTTAGAGAGAGAAAATGAAATGGCTTTGATATTGGGGCAAAAATTTGAAGATGATGAACGAATAGGATTTTTAGTTTGAGATTTTCGAGCTTCATGAATGGTTACAAGGGAAGAGGATGAATGATTTGGGTATTTTGGATTTTGAAATTTTTGATGAGTTCCATAGTAATGGGGAAGATGATGAAGATGGGAAAGAAGAGGGAAAAAATTAGATTTATAAATTTGTAATTTATTGTATTAATTAGTAAATATAAATGTATTACTTAATCTAATTAATCAAGTTTTCAAAGGTTTTATTCGGTCAAATTAATAAAAGTCTAATTAACTCGTACTTATACATACACCATCGGAACACGTGGCGGTTCTAGCCTCTTTTTTGACCAGAAATTACAAAAAGATCATTTATAGTAACTTAACGATATTTTGGGTAGCGAAATGAGAGCGTTTAAACATCCGAGTACGAATGGTAAAAATGTGTATACTTCGGGGTGTAATTTACAATTAACCCAAAAATCAACAACAAAAAAATATTTTGGTATAATATAAATTTATCAAATATGTTTTAATTTTTCAATAGATTATAAATTTAAAAAATTATAAACATTAAGTACACTATACTAAAACCAATAAAACAAACTAACATTCAAATAAATTATACATAGTTAATAAAATAAAAAAAATTAAACTTAAAAAATTAAACAAGTTTACATGTACTTGAACAAAAACAAAAAATAAAATAAAATAAAGTTAAGGACACTTGATATTTATCGATATATATATTCCCAATAAATTTTCTACTTCTCCCCCCTCCCCTCCCCCCCCTATATATATATATATATATATATATATATATATATATATATATATATATTAGACATGTCCATAGTTATCGTTGGCTATGACTCATGTCCCATTCAATCTATTTTGAACCGTTCATCAATGGCCCAAATTTGATATGCTTAATTACTATCCGCAGGAACTTGTCGCGGATAGTAATTGGACTTAAAATTTCTCATTTGTGCACTCACAAATATAACCTAAATGTTTAAAAGAGAAGAGAAACCGACAGTGAGTATAATTGTAGTATGCCAGACCATATATTACAATTATTGATGTAGTAGGAAAATATACATGCATAGCCTTCACGCTTCTCTCCTTATCACAATAATGGAGTAGTACCGTACGTAATTAAGTCAGTACCCAAACTAAAGAAACACGCGTGCCACTTTCACTCTTTCAGCATGATGCTGCATGCTCAACGTAAACACCATTCTTACTTTTATAACCCAACCTACTCCATATAAATTAAATTGGACTCCACTAATTAATTTACAACCCAAAAAAGAAAAAATGCATTCCCGTATGTATATTTGTAATCATGAATAAGAATATATTGTGGTCCCCAATTAATTATTTATTTAATTAACCAGTGGAAGAGCTTCGATTATAGAACGCGGCACACTGATTCGCCGGCCTTGAAAGCTGGCCGCCGGCACTCGCCGGACACGCCGTGAGCCACACCGGCTGCACCATGCAATTGTAATTCAAGCAAACCGAAGCCGAATCCGGCGTTGCTGATCCTGGTTTGGGGAACCCCGAAATGTAATTGTGCTGCAAGTATAATGTTTTGGTGCTGCCGCTGTTCACGCTGACAACGTACTCCTCCGGCACTTTCCCCATCAGACGGTTATTATTGAGGTAAATACTTTCCACTCCGATCAAGACCGTCGATAATTCTCCGGTCAGGATATTGTGGCTGAGGTCGACGATTGAACCTGGGCCGTAGGATGGCGGAGAGGACAGAGAAGGGACCCCACGGGACAAATTGTTCCGTTGGAGGAACATTGATGAAAGCGAAGGACGGAAGAGAGATGCAGGGATGGGCCCACTGAATTTGTTCATGCTTAAGTCGAGGTACACTAACTCTGAGAGTGAATCCAAGCCGTTGAGTGGGCCCCACATTTTATTTAAGGATAAAGAAAAATAACGGAGCGTCAACGGCATCTGGACCGGCAGGATTCCCGAGATCCCATTGTTTTTGAGATCTAGGTGGAGTAACTGAGTCGGTAACTCGGGGATGTGGCCGGTGAGTCGGTTCGACGACAGGACGAGGACTTTCAGCTTGGCCAACCCGGTTTTAATGTTCGGAGGGACCGACCCGGTGAGCTGGTTGTAGCTGAGGTCGAGTGTGTGGAGGTTGGGTAGGGAGGAAATGGTGGTGGGTATGGGACCCGTTAATCGGTTGTTGGTAAGGGAGATGACACGGAGGTTTTTGAGGGATCCGACTTGGGGAGGGATGGGACCGGTGACAACGCCCGGGAAGAGAATGAGCTGAGTTAACTCGGTTAAATTGGAGAGAGAAGCGGGAAGGGATCCTGCCAGTCCACGGGAGTCAGATAGACCGGTGCCGAGGGTAAGAGATGTGATCCGCCGTCGGCCGGAATTGACGGCGGTGCAGGTGATTCCGGAGAAGGAAGAGCAAGGATCCGGCGAGTTGAAATTCCAGGTGGAGAAGAAAGGGGAAGAGGAGGGTATATCAGTTAGTGTGTTCTTGATTTCATACAATGCAGATAAATCGGAGTTGCTTATAATGGGTGAATATTGTTGGATTGTAGATGTAGGATTAGAAAAGAAGATGAGGAGCAGAAATAGTAGGAAGAGGAGTCCCATTATAATTTATTATATATATTCTTCGTTTTTTTTCTGGAGAGAGAGAGACTCTTCAAAGGAAGGAGACCAGAGAATCTATGTGAAAAGAAAGGGAGTGGTTGGTTTCAAATAGAAATGACTGATTGACTGATGAAGAGAGAGAGAGAGAGAGAGAGAGAGAGGAATAGTATAGTAACGGGTCAGTTGGTTAATGTCAACACCGATGGGATGGGATGGGATGGGATGGGATGGGATAGGGAGAATGAGAGTAAGGTTGTGAGAGACTTCATCGGATTACATATGGGTATCATTTTTTTGTACAGGCTGATAATCTGACATCCATATAACTTTTTCATCTGCAAAATTATACACTAATATATCAATACTGGTAGTAATTTACAAAACATAACATGGAATCAAGTTTTCTTTGGAGAATGACATATCATGGATCGGGAAGTGATGAACATGAAATTTATTTTTTTTAGGTTAGTTAATTCGATTAATTCGATAGAATCTTGTCTGTGAGTGAGGACTTTTGTGTGTCAAAGATTTTATTGGACAATTGACTAACTTACCAGAAAATAAACTTCATACTAACCAGATCTCATGGATCGTTTAACTTGCTCAAAGTTTGGACAGTTGTTCAAATGTATTATTAATAATTCTCTTTAACATTATTTTATTTATTAGCAAAATATATTATCATAATAATATTACTCATTAGATATTAAAATATATTAATGTTATTAGCAAAATATATTATCTTAATAATATTACTCATTAGATATTAAAATATATTAATGTTATTTACTCTTCAAATATATGTGGTACGTGATTGTTGTATGCGCGAATAATCTGTCATGCCGAAAGTTTAAGATAACCTAGTACAGGAAAAAGTGTTAAGATCGACGTAATTATCCTCGATGGATTTGAATACGTCGAAATAAGGTTATTTACGAAGGAATAATCTATCGAATATAAGTCCCTCGAAATTAATCTAAATTTGACAGAATTCTGTGGAAGTAGAACACCCTCTTCGATGCCAAGTTTCCTGCCAGTGCGAAACATAAACTCGACGAAACTTTAGCTATTTTCGAGAAAAATTCCGTCCATATGCATATAAGACTTATTTTCGACGAAAAATTCCGTCAAAATTAACTTATAAAACCTAATCAGACTTCGTATTCTCCTCAACCGCATCATTTTTCATTTCTCTTTTTTCTCTCCTCACTCTCACTCTCTCAATACTCTCTCACTATCTAATCTCTCTCTTCTCCCCCAGTCCGAGTCCCCGTCCCGTCCGTCCCTCCCACTTTAGTCGTCAAAGTCCCGTCAAGTCCCAGGTCCTCCCCCACCGTACGTTGCCACCCTCTACTCCCCCCGATATAAGACCTCAACTTTTTATGAATAAAGATTTAATTTTCTCTAAATATTTTTCTAAATATTAACGTGATAATTTAATAAATGTTATAATAATGGGTGATATGTGCAAATTTTAAAAAGTAAACAATTGTCGGAAAATATTCATTCTATCAGGGAATATTCGTACGGCGACGCAATCATTGGTGGACCACACAAAGGAATAACTTTCAGATATAGAAAGCGACATAAATAAACTTTTTATAAAAATAACGACAAAACTTTTACCGTTAAGCTATTTGAAATATTGGTGATAAAATACGAAGTAGGTACGTTATTACATAGTAAGATGCAGCGTTATTCTTACTGATCTCTCGATTATTGATTCTTACATGAAGACACTCGATATTCAATAATTGTCACGATGGTTCTTTGCGTAGTATCTATATTATTGATTGATAATTATTCGATAGCATTTGCACAATATTTTATATTATTAAATCAATAATTAACACGACACAATTACTCTTATTATTATTAGCATTATTGACAATGTCTAGAAAGTTCTGTCGATGAAAGGGTTAGGTTATTTAATTGCGCGCTAGTAAGGAGAAATCCTTATCGGAAAGCCCATTCCTTCCTGGAACAATCTGGTTGTCAATATTGCGAGTTATAATATTAATAATGAATAATTGTTGAAAGATTAAAAATGTGTTGATTGAAGATAAGTGATTTGTGGTAGATGTGACGCCCCAAAAATAGGTTCACACAACCTGTTTTGAGTCACCAAAATACATGGTACAGAATCCAAATACAAACTTCCATATTTATAACTATTAAACTGTCATGCAAAATACGATAACACATAAGTTGATTTTCAATACAAATTTTGTCTCGTAGACAATATCCAACTCAAATAAAGTTCTCATTACATTTATTATCACACTATTTCAGAACACAGTGAAGACTTTTATAGTAACTATCTTGGACCATTATTCCACTTCTCGACTAGTCCCAACTACACTTTTATTTCCTGAAAAGAATAATGGAACAAAAAGGAAAAGGGTGAGCTCAACTAGCCCAGTAAAGAATATTATGACTAAGATAATGAAAAATAAATTATACGTAGCCCTTAACAGAGAAAATTTTGATAGCATACAATAGATAACAAGTTTTAGATTTTAGAAGAGTCAAGTAGAGCATGATGTCTAGTATCTTCTATAATTTAAAAGTTCATCATCAATATTTTATTCCTGTAACACCAATCAATAATTATTTCCAATCAACGAATTATCTATGCACTAAATATGCCCGAAGTATCATCATACATTAGGTATGATTTATTATTTGTCGCATCTAATATAATTTATAAATGTAATCATCTATATATTAAACTATTTTATTATTATTTTAGTTCATTCGAAGAGGAAGCATATACGTCTAACCCGACTTTAACTGTAGCAGAGTTGGAAGCATTCACTAATGCTAATTTCCAACAGTGGTTTAAGAAACTGGTTGAAGAATAGAACATTTCTGAGCGTTTTATAGATGTCATTTGAGAACCTTACAAAGTTGTTAGTTCTTTTCCCGGTTGCATTATAAATGGGTACAGATTTAAGGTCAATGACTTGAATGAACTCACATAAGTCAATTCTGGGGTTGTGGTGATGGGAAGTTGTTTTACCATGATTCTAAGTCCAATTACTATGGACGTTTATAAGATGTGGTTGTGCTCAATTATCACGGGGGTAAAAGGATAGTTACATTTAAGTGAAGCTGGTTTGATACTGAAAAGGGTGTTAAAGTTGATCGTAATAGAATCGTCACAGTAGATATCAAGTATGTACTAAGATCTGATGACGTATTCGTGTTAGTCAGTCAATCAATTCAAGTGTATTACGCTCTTAATGTCGTAAATAGTAAATGCCCCTAGTATACAGTTATCACAACTAAAACACGTGCATTTGATGATTGCTAATATGTTTGGGATGGATGAGGCGCTACAAGAAGATGTTAGTAATCCTAGGCAAGTAGTGCTAAATGATGAAGATGAAATGACAACTGATGTGCTTGACGTACTTGATGATCGAGGATGTTGAGGAAGACGTCGTCGTGAATGACTACGTAGTTGTTGAGGATCATGATAATGACGACGAAACTGATATCAAAACTTATGATGATGAAGATACAGTATCCGAGAATGATATCGATGTTGAATTTGATGGGTTTGATTACGTACGTAATATAAACTTATTTTAAATTAGTAAATAATGCAAGAGTAATATACATATTAATATATTTAAATAATCTACATTCCAATTCATATGCGTTATTTGGTTATTCCAGTAGCATATTTATGACTAGACATAACAGTGGAGGTCGTGGTGGTGGTGGGTGATCCGGATCGGGAGACGCTAGCCATGATGGAGGCTCGTCTCCAGGAGCTAGTAAGTTGTCTGAACTAAGATTAAAATATATCTCAATCTGCATTAGTTTATGTTTATTAACTCGTCAGTTTTTTTAATAATTACAGATGCACCTCGTCGATGACACCGAGTGTAAGACCCCGAATTTTACGAAATGAAAGTATTCAATTTTTTGATAATTGTTATTCTATTTAGTAAATGGATAAATTGATAAAAGGTTAAAGTTAAGGGTGATATTTGAAAATTTTTCAAAGTAAACAAGTTGATATAAAATATTCGTTGTGTCGGGAAATATTCGTTTGGTCGGGGAATATTTTTTAAAGGGAATATTTGTCTGACGACACAATCATTGGTGGACCCCCTAACGAAAAGTATTG
Source organism: Panax ginseng (assembly GCA_020205605.1). Lineage (NCBI taxonomy): Eukaryota > Viridiplantae > Streptophyta > Magnoliopsida > Apiales > Araliaceae > Panax > Panax ginseng. The sequence continues at coordinate 6,073,636 of CM035146.1, forward strand.
TAGTAGTTAGAAAATGATGAAATATCTTTTTATAAAATAACGGCGAAAGTTTTTACCATTAAACTTGAACTACCCGATTGGTAAAAATGTAAGATGTCGCGTGGTTGCGTAGTAGCACACGGTATTGATTATTGATCTTTACGTAAGAAGTCACCGGTTATACTCAATTATTGCTACTCGGTAATTCTTGCATAATATATAAGACCCCAACTTATTATAAATGAAATTTAATTTCCTCTATTTATTATTTTGAAATAGTAAAGGATGATTTGATTAATGTGGATAGTTATGGGTAAAATACGCAAATATTTCAAATAAGCGAGTGGTTATAGAATATTCGTTTGGTGGTGGAATATTAAATGATTGTCGGGGAATATTAAATGCGACGACGGTAGATGACCGTGTATGGAGCCCATAACGGTGAAGCGATTGGATGAAGAAAAGCGACAAATATAAGTTGTTTAAAAATAACGGTATAGTTATTTACTGATTAATCTTGTTAAAATACTAAATTGGTTAAAACACGATAACACGCGATATTGCACCAATTATTGATTCTTACGTGAAGGCTTTACTCGATAATGGTTACGATGTAATTATTATTCAAGATATTTTATTTTATTGATTTGCGTTGATATTTTATATTCTTTGTTGTTAAAATATTTTCATTACGAGTATTTTCATTATCGAAGCAATAATTCATATTATCTCAATAATATTATTAGATAACATTATTGGCAATGTCTAGAAAGTTACATCTAAGGAGAGGTTTGGTCACCTAATTGCGGCGCCGATGAGGAGAAATTCTTATTGGAAAGCCCCCTCTTTCTTGAGGAGCTGCACAGTTTGTCAATATTGTGATTACGTAATATTATTTATGAATAATTAATTATTGATTCATATGATGAGGAAAATATTGATTTTATGTGGATATAGATGGAGAAAATTTTTAATGTGACAATTGTTGAAAATTGAAATTTTATCTTTTACGATAAAATAATTCATTTAAATATATTATTATATTTTAATAATATAATAATGATGATATTTTATGATGAATGTGGGATATATGAGTATATGTGGAGGAGTATTTTTGTTACCAAAAATATTTAAAGCATGTTTTATGTGTCGGTGGACCCCATTTCTTGACTGAAATTTGATTATAGCTTGTAAAATCGACCATTTGTAGATTTCGATCAATTTTTGTTTAGAATTTGGAAACACTTTCTTCTGTAAAGTTGTAGAGAATTGAATTTCCTATAAAAACACGCAAGATTCGAATTTTCTGATAAAATGGCTATTTATTATGAATTATTGAAGTTTCGAAGCTCCGAAATAATTAATTTTTGGAAGTTTAAACTATTTTAATTAACAAAAACGTTTTTTTATTTTGGTGTATTTCATATGTGTGTGGAAGGAGTGAATTGATTCTTGAGTGCGTAGGAAGTTGTGGAAAAAAATAATATTATTAAATTAAATTTTTGTGTTTTTGTGTTACAAGCATTTTCTATAAATAGGGTGCTTGGGTTAGAATTGAAAAATCACACGAAGCTGAAGTTTTCTCTCTATATTATCGAGTGTATTCTTGTGAGTATTTTGAGTATTGCTATACGGTGCAAGTTCAAGTCATAGCTTTATATCAGGTGTTTCAATTTAAAAATCTTGATCTTCGAGGTAAGAGGATATTATTTTTTCGTAATGATATTATTTCTTCAATATCATTATCTTTGAAATATTGATCCGAAGTTTTATCAAATTTGGAACTTTTGGTGTGTCTGAGATTCTTATTCACGATATCTAAGACTTATCCACGTATCGACCTTTATTCACGAATCACGGCCTTATTCATCGAAAAATGAAAATTTTCCTTTTCGCCTAAAATATCTAATGTGGATACTAGCTTTGATTGTATCCATGTTTTGATCATTCTTGAATTTTACACCACTTATGATTATTTTTGAGGTATTTTTGGACATGGATAAAACAAAGTACGAATCCTTAATCCTTAATTCTTGTCATTTTGTTTCCTTTGGATTCGTTTCTTTAAAATATTTTCATCATCCTCGGTCCTAAATGATGATATTATTGAATATCTTTGGCTTTTGTAAGCAAAGATGAATGATTTCGATGAATATCTTTGGGCCGTAGTGCAAAGATGAGCAGTGTTTAGATAAACATGACCGGTGATGAATATCTTTGGCTTTTGTAGTGCAAAAGATAAATATTTGATTCGGATATATATTGATTGATGTTACTGAGGATAAAAGATGAGGCGATGAACTTTTAAATTCATATATAGAAGATAGTAGTTTGTATTCGCCACTTAACTCTTCTAATGAATTATTATTTCATTGCGAATATTGATTTAAAACTTGTTGTCTATTGTATTCTATTAGATTTTTTCCTATTGAAGACTAACGATAATTTGTTTTATATTATCTTAGTCATAATATTCTTTCTTGGACTAGTTGAGCTCACCTTTTTCCTTTTTATTCCATTTTTCTTCTAAGGAGGCGAGAATGTGGCGAAGTCTTACAATGGGGTATGGAATGAAGGTTTAGAGAGAGTTGTTTAGTAGTCCTCACCATTTTTTTGTAAAATAATGTATAAATAATTATGATGAGAATTTATTTGGGTATAGATATTGTATGCAGAAGATAATATTTGTAATTAAACTCACGTTTTCTTGTTGTAATAATAAAGTTGTAGTTGTTTACATATCATGTATTGTGATTCGGAATGGGTGATGTATACCTACTTTGGGGGCGTCACATAATATCTCTCATATTATTGATTCAATTATTGTCACAATATCATCTGCATAATATTTTATATTATTAAATCAATAATTGAGACGACAAAGTTATTCATATTATTATTTGCAATATTGACGATGTCTAGAAAGTTCTGTCGATGAGAGGTTTGATCACCTAATTGCGCGCTAATAGGGAGAAATCCTTATCGGGAAGCCCTCCTTTCCAGGGAATGATCTGGTTGTTAAATATTGTGAGTTATAATATTAATGATGAATAAGTGCGTGTTGATTAAAGATGAAATTAATATTTCCATTGTGTTAGAATTATTAGTGTTAGTTGAAATCGACATCTATTCCGATAATAATTGATGTTTGGAGGTTATAATGAGCAATCGGGTAATTAATTGGATAAATGAGCAATTAATTGCTATTAATTTACATGCTTATAACTATTTGTTCACATGTATGTACTATTGATTCACATGCATGTACTATTAGGTGGTGCAAGATTGATAATACTTGCATGATTAAATTAAAATGGAGGTATAGATGAAGGTACTTATCTTTGTAACTATTTTTTTCACATGTATAGAACTATTGATTCACATGGTGAACTTTGATTCACATGATGTACTATTAGGGGAGGTGGTGCAAGTTTGATAATACTTGTAGGACTAAATTAAAAATGGAGGAAAAGATGAAGGTATTATACTGTAATATTTCGAGCCCCAAAACGTGCAATTATCGAAACTATATTTTTTTTAAATAAAAGCTCATTCTTCTTTCATTCTCACCAATTAACTAAGACTCACAAGAGCAATTATAGAGAGAGAAGCTATTGAGAGAAAGAAGAAGAGAAGTCTGCTACTTCACTATTCCAGTATCCAGTCTTCTTCTAAGGTAGGGGATATTATTTATTGTATTCGTAAAGGATATTATTTTTTGTATTCGTAAGGGATATTAGTTGTTGTCGTAGGGGTATTATTTCTTTCGTATTAATGAAGAGAGTTATTTTCTTTTAATACTCGTAAGGGTTGTTATTCCATTTTTTATTATTCTATTGGAATAACATGTCTACGCGGACTACTACATGCATGGTAAAATCTTTTTGTTATTCCATTCTTTATTATTACATTTGAATAACTTTGTCTCACGTGGACTCTGCATGTGTAAGACCCGATTTTTTTTTTTTTTTTTATAAATAAAATGGAATTTCCTTTATTTATTATTTTGAAATAGTAAGGGTTGATTTGATTAATGTGGTTAGTTATGGGTAAATGCACAAATTTTACAAAATAAGCAAGTGGTTATAAAATATTCATTGTTGTTTGGGAATATTCGTTTGGTCGTGGAATATTAAATCTTTGTGGGGAATATTAAATACGGCCAGTAGCGACCATGTGGGCCCCATAACAGGAAAGCGATTGGAGGAAGAAAGCGACAAATATAAGTTGTTTAAAAATAACTATGGCGTAGTTATTCTGAATTTACCTTGTTGGAATACCCGGTGGTTAAAATCTGATAATATGCGTGGTTGCGTTAGGTAGCACGGTATTACCTGTATTGTTGAATTATTGATCCTTACGTAAAAGGCACTACTCAATAATTATTACAGTGAATTCTACCGTTCAATATTATATTAATTCAATAATTCTTTGCGTTGATATTTGGTATCCTTTGTTGTTTCAATAATTGTCATTACACGATATTTTCCATTATCAAATTAATAATTCATATTATTTGAATAATATTATCGGATAACATTATTGGCAATGTCTAGAAAGTTACATACTAAGGAGAGGTTTGGTCACTAATTGCGTGCGATGTAAGGAGAAATCCTTATTGAAAGCCCCTCTTTCACGAGAGCGCACGGTTGTTAGTAATGTGATTACATAATATTATTTGTGAATAATTAATTATTGATTTATATGATATTGATTTTATGTGGATATAGATGGAGAAAATTTTTAATGTGACAATTGTTGAAAATTAATATTTTATCTTTTTACGATAAAATAATTCATTTAAATATATTATTTTAATAATATATTAACGGTGATATTTTATAATGAATGTGGGATTTTATAATGAATGTGGGATATATGAGTATATGAGGAGGTAGAGTATTTTGTGGCATTAAATGTTTAACATATGTTTTGTGTAAATTGGACACAATTCTTGACCAAAAATTGATTATAGGTATCGTAAAATCGCTCATTTATGGATTTGGATAATTTACATTTGGAATTTGGAAAATCTTCCTACCGTAAAGTTGTAGAGAATTGAATTTCCTATAAAAAGCGAGATTCGAATTTTCTAACAAAAGGGCTATTTATCATGAATTATTGAAGTTAGGAGTTCAAATAATTAATTTTGGAAGTTTTAATTATTTTATATAAGAAAAACGTTTTTGTGGTTGTTAATACATGCGTGGCTGATTTTTTGACCAAAGAAGGCATGCTAGAGTTTTCAAAACATGTTGGTAGGAATTTGGAATTAATAATAATATATTTTATTAATTTAGTCTCTTTGGCGTTTCTAACATTTTCCTATAAATGGCGGCTAAGTTAGAATTGAAAATCACACCGTAAACTAAGTTTTTTCTCTCTATATTATCGAGCGTATTCTTGTGAGTATACTTTGAGTGTTCTATATCTGAAGTGCGAGTTTAAAGACTATATCTGAAAATACTGATCAAGGAAATACGGTTATTTTGAGGTAAAGGATGTTATTTCTTTCGCAAATGATATTATTTTCTTCAATATCATTATGCCAAAATATTGGTTGAACTTTTTATCAAATTTGGAACTTTTTTATGTCGGGATTACTATTCATGAGTTACTATTCACGAGTTCTTATTCATGAGTTACTTATTCACGAAGTTACTATTCACGAAAGTACTATTCACGAAGCATGAAGATGTTTTTGTGAAATTTCTATCTTTTTGTGTGTAGGTTAATATTCACGTATCACGGCCACTATTCACGATATCAAGACTTATTCACGAATCTAAGACTATTCATAAAAAATAAAAAATTTTCTTTTGTCCAAGATGTCTATTTTGGCTCTTATCTTTGATTGTATCCATGTTTTGATCGTTATTTTTGAGTTCTGCTTCAAAATCGTTTATTATGAAGTATTATCGATCTTGGATAAAACATGTTATACGAATCCCTAATATTTGTCCTTCTATCTCACATGATTCGTTCTTAAAAATATTTTCATCATCCTCGGTCCTTAATGGTGATACTTGATGAATATCTTTTGGCTGTAGTGCAAAGATGAGCAGGTGTTGAGATGAACATGACCAATTTGGTGATTTAAATGAATATCTTTGCTTTGTGGTGCAAAGATGAATATTGATTGTTATTCTGAGGATAAAATATTGATGATGGACTTTTAAACCTTAGAAAAAAGTAGAATTCTTTCTACGTGACTCTTCTAATGGATTGTTGTTTTATTTGTATTTGTTGATCTAAAACTTGTTGTCTATTGTATTCTATTAGATTTTTCCTGTTGAAGACTAACGATAATTTGTTGTATATTATCTTAGTCATAATATTCTTTCTTGGGCTAGTTGAGCTCACCCTTTTCCTTGTTGTTCCATTTTCTTCTCGGGAGGTGAGAACATAAGCGAGGATCGAGCCTGGGTATGGAATGAAGGTTCTAGAGAGAGTTGTTTAGTAGTCCTCACCATTTTTGTAAAATAATGTATCAATAATTACGATGGGGATTTATTTGCGTGTAGATATTGTCTAGACGGTAATATCTGTATTTAAACTCACAGTATGTATTATCGTATTTCACACGACATTTGTATTATTGAAGTTGTAGTTATTTATGTACCATGTATTTGGCGACTCAGAATGGGTTGGGTGGAATGGACCTATTTTGGGGGCGTCACAGCATGCATGATGAATGACCATTCGTATTCATTTTTATTAATCTGCGGGAGTAACCTGTCCACGCGGATTATCGCATGCATGGTGAATGACCCTTCGTATTCATTCTTTATTAAATTGTGGAAATGATTTGGCTACGTGGATTACTGCATGGTGGGTGAAAATCTATTTTCAATTCGTATATTCTTTTATACTCGTATGAGATATCATTTCTTTTGTACTCGTCATAGAATATCATTTTATTTTGTATTTTCCTTTTATGAGTACTATTCATGGGTTACTATTCACGTATATGATACTATTTATGAATACAGAGTACTATTCACGGGTTACTATTTTTGAGTTACTATTCATGAGTTACTATTCACGAGTTACTATTCATGGGATATTATTCACGATAAAATTGGTTTCTTTTTCTGACCAAATTATCGTTGATTTATGAATTTAACTCTTGAAATTAAATCTATGTTTTGACTATATTGTTTTTGTTATCATATATAACATTTTTATAACTCTGGTGTTCAAATTTCTCTTTCGTTTGAGTGTAAAGATGAATAGATTATTGGTATGATCGTGACTATGAGTTCTCTTTGGCCAGTAGTGCAAAGATCAATTGTTGACTGGTATGATCATGACCATTGAATTTATAATTGTATATCTTTAGCTTAAGTGCATAGGTGAATTGATTAACATGGTTATACTTATTGTTTATATAAATCCTGAAATGATTATATATTTTTTTTGAGATATTAATATCTTTGGCCTGTAGTGAAAAGATGAATTGTTGATGAATATCTTTGGTATGTAGTGCAAAGATGACCTGTTGTTGAATATCTTTGGCCCGTAGTGCAAAGATGAACTGTTAATGAATATCTTTGGCCCGTAGTGCAAAGATGAATTTATTAGTATTTTTATGAACAGGAACTGTGATTTGGTATAACCATGATCTTTGATGTTTCAGGTAAAGACAGGAGATGAAAATTATCTTCGTCCTGGATGAGTAGTGGAATTTAGAACTATAATTATGATTACGAGTTATTCACATGATTGTGGACATGAACTATTGATTGATGTTAGAGGTTTAAAACATTATTGGTGGACTTTTAACATGGAGAATATAATAGACTTTATGGTCTATTTTGTGAGACCCCAGATTTTATGAATAAATATTTAATTTTCTCAAAATAATTTTTTAAATATTATGGTGTGGATTTGATATAATGTTATAGTTGTGGGTTATATTTATAAATTTTGCAAAGTACGCAAGTTGTTATATAATATTCGATTGGTCGGGGAATATTCTTTTTGTCGGGAAATATCCGTATGACGGTACAATCATTGGTGGACCCCGCAACGGAATTATTGTCGGATTGAGGAAACGACAAAAATATTTTATGAAAACATGATTATCTTTAGCCGTAGTGCAAGGATAATTCATGATCGTGATACTAAAGAATATCCTTGGCCGTAGTGCAGGGGTGATTCGATGATGTGGATTATTTATTAAGCTGAGTCTCAACGATAAATATGACGAAAAACCTTTTAAATCATAGAAGATAGTAGATTTTATTCCCTATTTGACTCTTCTAATGGATTGCTTGTTCCGCTGCAGTTAAACTTGATGTTTATTATATTTTATCAGTTTAACACTGCTGAAGGCTAACGATAAATTATTCTGCATTATCTTAGTCATAATATTTCTTACTGAGCTAGTTGAGCTCACCCTTTCTTTCACTGTTCTCTTTAGGAAATGAGAACGTAAATTTGGGACTAGTCGAAGAGAGTGATGGTCCTAGATGGTGCATTAGTAGTCCTCATTATACTATAAAATAGTGTGATAATAATTGTAATGAGGACTCATTTTGAGTTTGTATACTCTCTAGTAGACAATATTTGTATTCAAACTCACACTTTATGTTTTGTCATTATATACCGACATTTGTATTATTAAGTTGTATTTGAATTTTGTACCATGTATCCGTGACTCAAGATGGGTGATGTATACCTTTTTTGGGGCGTCACAGATTGGTATCAAAGGTTAGGGATATGATCCACAGGTGAGATGTGAGACAAGAACTAGGAAGGAGATGGGGAATTCCTTCAGCTAGTATAATCGACCTAAGTTTAATTGGTATTTAATTGGTCGATTGTCGAATATAGGGATAATATGTGATATGTTAATTTATTTAATTAACCCTTGTTTTTTGACAATGATTTGAGAATGACATCTAAAAATTTTGAGATGTGCAATGGAGCAAAACAATATGTAACGTGTCGCATTACGAGGCTAAGTTTCATGAGTTATCCGGTTTGCATCCCATTTGGTCGATAATGAGGAGAGAATGGACGCGAATATTTCTGCGAGGTTTGAAACCGAAATACGTCGATACCTCATTTCTCATAAACTTTATTTATATTAGGATATTGTGAATAGGGCTCGATTATTGGAGCGTGATAATGAGTTAAGCTCAACCAAAAGGTAACGACCAACAACATGATAATAATCATCTGCAAATGCTTAGCGACCATCGGAACAATGATAACCATCGTGGGGAAATTATCATGCCAAGAATGGTAACCACTTTGGTGGTAATCATGGCCAAGATAATAGAAGTGGAAATTTCAAGAGAAGGTCATTTAGCTCGATTTTGTCGTATAGTGACGTCAAGTCCAAATTGGGCAATTGGCAAGAAAGGCGGATCTGAACAAGTCAAATTCGGTAGTTTAAGGAGAGCATTTTTTTCGTGATGGCCAGAATCGAACGAAGTTATCATGGGTTAGTTAATTATAAATTCTTAAGTCTATACCTTATTCGATCTGGGTTCTACCTATTCTTTTATCTCTCTTGCTTGTGCTCAACGCGTTTAAATTTAACTCAGGAGAAGTTAGACTTTGACTTATTGGTTGAAACCGTTAGTAGAAACCTTCGTTACCTCCACTATTTATAAATCTTGTTGATTCAAATCGACACTTTCACGTTACTGTCAATCTTATCTCTTTGAAAATACTTGCCTTTGATGCAATTTTTAGAAATCGATTAGTTAACTACTCATCATGCTTTTTTCGTAAGGTTGTTAGCTTTCATATTCCTAACCAACCTGTTATCCAAGTCTTGCAACCAAACCACTAAAGTCAATCATTGTCATATAAAGCCATAAGTAAAGAGCCCCGGTCATTTTGTTGTTGACTTTCTTGTGTGGAATGCACCGAAGCCAGACTTTCTGTAGGCAACGTCGTGAATGACGATGGCAAGTTGATAGGTATAAATGTGACGTGTTATCCAAGTCTTGGATGAGAACGATTTTGAATGATATTTCTATTGTTAATAAATTTCTGACGTATTCTTGAAGTCTTCTTAGCCTACCCTAGGCGTGAAATCGAATTTTGTATTGACCTCGATGATAAAACCCATTTCTTCAACCCTCAAATATTTCTTTACTTAAACGCGAGCGTAACATGCATAAAAGACGTTGGGTCGAAATTTGTTGAAGATTACGATCGTACCATTCAATACCATCGTGGAAAGCGAAGCGTGGTGGTACGTAGCGTTGAGTAGAAGATCATATCGTTCTGAGTGCGATGTTGTTAACACAAAGGCCCATTTTAAATGCGACTTACAAATGATGAAGATAGAGTTAAAGACTACAGGAACCCAGTGAAGATAATGAATATCTGATTAGAATTGACTTTAATCGATAAAGTTAAAAGCCGCTCAAGCTACATACTCGGAGGCGATGAATGAAGAAGGTTCAAGAGAGGCGTTATTCTAGAAGCAAGAATCGATGAAGAGAGGAAATCTCAACCCTCGATTTAATTGATTCCATTTGAAATCCTCGATCGAGTAGGAGCGTGACTTATAGACTCGTTTTTACCGTTAAGTATGTGGCGTGTTCATAACGTTTTTTTTACGTATCGACGTTACGTAAATATGTGGACGACGAACCACATTATTAATTTAGAAACGACGGACGAGATAACTGGTGATTTAACGTTTGAGGAGATACGTGTTAAAATCTTGGATAAGAAGAATCGTATTCAACACTCAAAGGTTATACCTCAAGAGTTAGAATTTGAAATGAAGTCGAGGTATCCTCACCATCAAAGATACCAAGACGTACGTAAATTTCGAGTGAGAAATTCCATAAGGAGGGAGATTGTGAGACCCCCAGATTTTATGAATAAATATTTAATTTTCTCAAAATATTTTTCAATATTATGGTGTGGATTTGATATAATGTTATAGTTGTGGGTTATATTTATAAATTTTGCAAAGTCATGTAAGTTGTTATATAATATTCGATTGGTCGGAATATTCTTTTTGTCGGGGTAATATCCGTATGAATTTTTACAATTATTGTTGGACCCGCAAGCGGAATTATTGTCGGATTGAAAAATGACAAAAATACTTTATGAAAATAATGGCGGAAGTTTTATAGTTAATGTTGAAACACCGGTGTTAAAGTGCGATGTCTGGCGTGGTTGCATAAAGTAGACTGCAGATGCGATTATTGATGCTTACGGGAGAAGTCACTTTCGGTTATACTCAATTATTACTTTACGATAATTCTTTGCATCATATCTTTCATATTATTGATTCAATTATTACATAAAGATATAAATCTGTATAATATGATATATTATTAAATCAATGATTGAGACGACAAAGTTATTCATATTATTATTTGCAATATTGACAATGTCTAGAAGTTACATCGAGGAGAGGTTTGGTCACCTAATTCTTGGCATGATAAAGAGAAATCCTTATCGAAAAGCCCTCTTTCACAGGAACAACACAGTTGTTAAATATTGTGAGTTATAATATTAATGATGAATGTTATTAAAATTGAAGTTGTGTTAGGAGTTGAATTTGGAGGCGTGAGCGTGATATTTGAGTCGGAACGATGAAATTAGTAAAATAGTCTATAAACACAAAATTTTCCAAGATTCACTATTTCGTCGAAAAGGCGACGATTGACTTTTTCTGAAAAGTCAAACTTGAAATTTCAAAATTTATATTGTTGATAAAAATAGTTTCATTATGTTGGAATTGTTTGTGTTAGTGAAAATCGACATCTATTCCGATGATAATTGATGTCTGTGGGTTATATTGATAAATTGGATAATTTATCGGATAAATGAGCAATTAATTGCTACTAATTCACATGCTTATATAACTATTTATTCACATATGTGTACTATTGAATCACATTATTGTACTATTAGGGGAGTTGGTGCAAAATTGATAATACTTATATGACTAAATTAAAAATGGAGGTATAGATGGAGGTACTATACTGTAATTATTTTTATCACATGATTAGAACTATTGAGTCACATGATTTATTATTGATTCACATTATTTATTATTAGGGGAGTTAGTGCAAGTTTGATAATACTTGCAGGAAAATTAAAAAAAAAAAAAGAGGAAGGTATTATACTGTAATATTTCGAGGCCCAAAACATGCAATTATCGAAACTATATTTTCCTATAAATAGAAGCTCATTCTTCCTTCATTTCTCACCAATTCACAAAAGATTTAGAGCAATTATTATAGAGAGAAATTATAGAGAGAAAAAAAGAAGAGAAGTCTGCTACCTTACTATTCCAGTATCCAGTTTTTTTTAAGGTAGGGAATATTATTTGTTGTACTCGTAGGGAGTATTATTTCTTTCTTATCCATGAAGAGAACTTCTATTATTCCATTCTTTATTATTACATTGGAATAACTTTGTATCTGTGAACTACCTATACTTGGTGAAATTCTTACATTATTCCATTCTTTATTATTATGTTAGAATAACTTTATCATGCAAAAAATCGCATACATGGTAAAATTCTTCTAATATTCCATTCTTTAATATTCATTGGAATATCCATCATTTATGCGTTTCTGTGGGACACTGGTTCCGTTATTTATTATTACATTGGAATATATCCTACAAGCGTTTTCATGGACTTAGTTAAATTATTTATTATTACATTGGAATATCACGTACCGGTGCGTTTTTACGCGGACACAGTTCCATTCTTTATTATTCTTTTGGAATATCACATGCATGCGGTCTATCGCGTGCATGGTGATTTCTTTTGTTATTCCATTCTTTATTAAACTCGGTTGGTTAAAACTTTGACTTCTATACTCCATGAAATTAGTGGAATATCCTCGATATTTGCGCTTCATCTAAAGTATCTTTTCATGGAAATATTCTTACGAGCATTCTTGAATTTTACTCTAAAGATATCATGTTGACAATTTGGGCGTTATCGGTTCTAGATAAATTAATTCATGAACTTGTTTTATTGAATTCTTATATCATTGTCATCATCTTCATATTTATATTTTGTTGAAAGTCATCACATGCATGTAGTGCATAGATGGACTTGGTATGATTATGACCGAGGATTATTCGGTATAATCATAACCGTAATGTTACAAATGATGTGGAAAAAGTTCTCATTGCCCGTAGTGCATTGATGGGCGATTTTTGGTATGATTATGGCTATGGATTCTCTTTTGGCCGTAGTGCAAAGATGAATTGTTTTATGGCATGATCGGGATAGTTGATGAAAACATGATTATCTTTAAGCGTAGTGCAAGGAGGATAATTCATGATCGTGATACTTAAAGAATATCCTTGGCCGAGTAGTGCGGGGGTGATTCGATGATGTGGATTATTTATTGTGAGTCTCAACGATAAATATGGATGAAAAACCTTTTAAATCATAGAAGATAGTAGATTTTATTCCTATTTGACTCTTCTAATGGATTGCTTGTTCATTGCAGATTAAACTTGATGTTTATTATATTTTATCAGTTTAACACTGCTGAAGGCTAACGATAAATTATTCTGCATTATCTTAGTCATAATATTTCTTACTGAGCTAGTTGAGCTCACCCTTTCTTTCCTTTGTTATATTTAGGAAATGAGAAGCGTAGGCTGGACTGATCGGGGAGCAGTGATGGTCCTAGATGGTGCATTAGTAGTCCTCACTATTCTATGAAATAGTGTGATAATAATTGTAATGAGGACTCATTTTGAGTTTGTATACTCTCTAGTAGACAATATTTGTATTCAAACTCACACTTTATGTTTTGTCGTATTATACACGACATTTGTATTATTAAGTTGTATTTGAATTTTGTACCATGTATCCGGCGACTCAAGATGGGTGATGTATACCTTTTTTGGGGGCGTCACAGTTGGTATCAAAGCTTAGGATATAATCCCCGGCCGAGAGATGAGACAAGAACTAGGAAGGAGAGATGGGGAATTCTTTTCATTTAGTATGACCTACCTAAGTTTAATTGGTATTTAATTGGCTTGATTAGAATATAGGGATAATATGTGATATGTTAATTTGTTTAATTAACCCTTATTTTGTGATAGTATTTGAGAATGACATCGATGTGCAATGGAGCAAAACAATATGAACGTGTCGCATTATGAGGCTAAGTTTGCGGAGTTATCCCGGTTTGCATCCCATTTGGTCGATAATGAGGAGAGAATGACGCTAATATTTTGCGAAGTTTGAAACCGAAATACGTCAATACCTCATTTTCATAAACTTTGTTTATATTCAGGATATTGTGAATAGGGCTCGATTATTGGAGTAGCGATAATGAGTTAGCTCAACCAAAAGGTAACGACCAACAACATGATAATAATCATACCGGCTGGCAGCGACCATCGTGAACAATGATAACCATCGTGGGGAAATTATCATGCCAAGAATGGTAACCACTTTGGTGGTAATCATAGCCAAGATAATAGAAGTGGAAATTTCAAGAAGAGTCATTTAGCTCGATTTTATCGTATAGTGAAGTCAAGTCCAATTTGGGCAATTGGCACCAAAGGCGGATCTGAACAAGTCAAATTCGTTAGTTTAAGGGAGAGCGTTTTTTCGTGACGACGAATCTAACGGGTTATCACTAGGTTAGTTAATTATAAATTCTTGCGAAGTCTATACCTTATTCGATCTGGGTTCTACCTATTCTTTTATCTCTCTTTGCTTGTGCTCAACGTTTAAATTTAACTCCGAAGAAGTTAGACTTTGACTTATTGGTTGAAACTTCGTTAGTAGAAACCTTCGTTACCTCCACTATTTATAAATCTTGTTGATTCAAATCGACACTTTCACGTTACCTGTCAATCTTATCTCTTTGAAAATACTTGCCTTTGATGCAATTTTTAGAAATCGATTAGTTAACTACTCATCATGCTTTTCGTAAGGTTGTTAGCTTTCATATTCCTAACCAACCTGTTATCCAAGTCTTGCAACCAAACCACTAAAGTCAATCATTGTCATATAAAGCCATAAGTAAAGAGCCCCGGTCATTTCGTTGTTGACTTTCTTGTGTGGAATGCACCGAAGCCAGACTTTCTGTAGGCAACGTCGTTAATGACGATGGCAAGTTGATAGGTATCAATGTGACGTGTTATCCAAGTCTTGGATGAGAGTCACAGTTTTGAATGATATTTCTATTGTTAATAAATTTCCTGACGTATTCTTGAAGTCTTCTTAGCCTACCCTAGGCGTGAAATCGAATTTTGTATTGAATTTCAATCAAAACCCATTTCTTAAACCCTCAAATATTTCTTTACTTAAAGCGAACGTAACATGCGCCAAAGACTTGGAATATCACATGCATGCGTTTTACGCCGGACTTGGTTCCGATTATTTATTATTACATTGAATATCACGTCCGATGCGTTTTACGCCGGACATTGGTTCCATTCTTTATTATTCTTTGGAATATCACATGCATGCGGTCTATCGCATGCATGGTGATTTCTTTTGTTATTCCATTCTTTATTAAACTCGGTTGGTTAAAACTTTGACTTTATACTCCATGAAATTAGTGGAATATCCTTGATATTTAAGGCTTCATCTAGTATCTTTTCATGGAAATATTCTTACGAGCATTCTTGAATTTTACTCTACAAAGCAAGATCATGTTGACAATTTGGACGTTATCGGTTCTAGATAAATTAATTCTTGAACTTGTTTTATTGAATTCTTATATCATTGTCATCATCTTCATATTTATATTTTGTTGAAAGTCATCTGCGTATTTGTAGTATAGATGGACTTTGTATGATTATGACTGAGGATTATTGGTATAATCATAACCGTAATGTTACAAATGATGTGGAAAAAGTTCTCATTGCCCGTAGTGCATTGATGGGACGATTTTGGTATGATTATGGCTATGGATTCTCTTTGGGTCAGAAAGTGCAAAGATGAATTGTTTTAGGGCATGATCGGGGACAGATTGATGAAAATATGATTATCTTTAGCCGTAGTGCATAGATAATTCGTGGTCGTGATACTAAAGAATATCCTTGGCCATAGTGCAGGGGTGATTCGATGATGTGGATTATTTATTAAGCTGAGTCCTAGCGATAAATATGACGAAAAACCTTTTAAATCATAGAAGATAATAGATTTTATTCCCTACTTGACTCTTCTAATGGATTTCTTGTTCCGCTACAGTTAAACTTGATGTTTATTATATTTTATCAGTTTAACACTGCTGAAGGCTAACGATAAATTATTCTGCATTATCTTAGTCATAATATTTCTTCTTCGAGCTATTTGAGTTCACCTTTCTTTCACCGCTTTCTCTTGAGGAAATGAGAACGAAATTTGGGACTAGTCGGGGAACAGTGATGGTCCTAGATGGTGCATTAGTTGTCCTCACTATTCTGTGAAATAGTGTGATAATAATTATAATGAGGACTCATTTTGAGTTTGTATACTCTCTAGTAGACAATATTTGTATTCAAACTCACAATTTATGTTTTGTCGTATTATACACGACAGTTGTATTATTAAGTTGTATTTGAATTTTGTACCATGTATCTGGCGACTCAAGATGGGTGATGTATACCTTTTTTAGGGGCGTCACATATTTGACTCTTCTAATGGATTGTTCGTTCTGCTGCCACTATGGTTGAAAAGTTTTATCATCTACCATATGTTCTAAATCTCTGATTTATTACTGACGAAGGTTATTGATAATTTAATTATCTTTAGTCATGATATTCTTTACTGGACTAGTTGTGCTCACCCTTTTGTTTCACAATTCTTTTCAGGTAATAAGAGTGTATTTGGGTCGGCCCGGGGTAATAGGGAATAGAACGATGGTCTATAGTGTTGAGGTTTCCCAAAGCAAGTATGAAAATAATTTTATTGAGAATTTTAGATAAGTGTGTCAGTATTTTTATACGTCATTTTAACCGATTGATTTTGGTGAACCGAATAGGGTGAGGTGAACCCAACTTTAGAAGGGTGTTTTGCCACTATCATACAAGATGTCTAATGACAGACGACTTCGTGTTATCATAAGACATGGTTGTGCACATGCACTTGCTGATTATATCTATGAGCACTACCTATATAATCTTGAAGTTTGGTTGAAATATAATTCTCAATTGAAGATCATGGAGATAATTATATGTCAAGAGAAGACTCGCCATCGAAAAGAACATGATAGTAATCTTCTCGTTTTCTTTGGGGTCTATTGGGTCATCCAAGGATAATTCTCGAGTCATATGATATCTATCATAACTTAGATGTATGGCCTCCCATGTACGAAGGTTTCCTTGAGCATTTTCCAAATATTTTAATTTCTAAAACAGTTATTGACTGTACTTTTATGTAAAGTACCATTATAAAGTGTTGTGGTCGAGACACTATAAGAGTTACATATATTTATATTAAAACTCACAGCTTATGTGTTGTCGTACTCTACACGACAGTTCAACAGTTGTATAAATGAAGTTTGTATTTGATTTCTGTAGTGTGATATCTGGAGACTCAGAATGGGTCGTGTGGACCTATTTTGGGGGTGTCACACCGAGGGACTAACCTCGATATCTTTTGTCGGCCGCCAGCAGATCCACTTATAGTCCCGGTGGATTTTGAGTCTGGACAGTAAGTGTTAATTCATCGTTATAGTAACACTTTTAAAGCTATATAATTTATTGCATGACACAATTAATGTAACACATATTGTTATATTTTTACTATATTATATTAGACCCAGTCGCTAAACACATCTTACACGCTATCTGTCTGACGCACCATCCGATCGAGTGCATAGTACATATTATATATTAATAAGTTTATATTAGTTATTTATATATTAGTACATAGTTGTTGCCTAAGAAATTAATTGTTCATAACTTTTAAACTTTTGTTATAAACTTATTATAGATATGACGAGGGCATATCTCAGGCAGCCGGCGAAGATGTGATTATTGTACATGTTGCTATGAATTACTTAGGCTGGTTGTATGAGATGCGATGAAGGGCAGTCCGGGCAGTTGATGACCAGCCCGGGACCACCATCAGAAATCACTAGCCCCGTATAATCTCTGATTTAGCATGGCACGCTATACGTGTGCACTGGGATGCTGATGACTTCAAGAAGAAGTTTGAGCAAGCAAAGAAAAATCGTGGTCAGCTCTACATAGTACATACGACTCCCTCGTAGTCTTTCGAGGAGGCGAAGTTGGTAAATGTAATGTATTTCGTTATTTAGTTATCAAATTCTCACGCGAATACTTGATAATTGTTTTATGAATGTATTTATTAGGTCTTGGGGAGGACCTTGGGCTGAGCTCCTGTAACGAACGAGAACTTTATATGTAATTTAAAAATATTTATTGGGTTAAATAAATATTTTAATTGATTTATTTATTGAGATAAAGAAATATTTGATGGAATTATTATGCATTAATTTAGTTAAAGTGTGTTACTATAATTAAATTAATGTATAATAATTTTATGGTGTGAAGTTTTGATTTAATGAGATAATTAAATTAAATAAATTGTTTAAAAATTTTAATGGTGTATAGTGGTGATGTTCTAATTTAATTTAATAATTAGATTAGAGATGTAATAATTTGTTAAGTACTATTATAATTTATAATGGAAATAATAATTATAAGGCAAATGTTAATTTGATTTTTGATTTAGTTAAATTAACTAAGGGTGTGATAAGTTAACTATAATATAAGGGAATTATAAAAATAAATTAAAGACGAGGATATTGTAAGCCAACCAAACATGGCCTTGTGGTTTTTGGTTAATATAACAGTTGATGACCTTTGCTTGAAAAAAATGATAACCCACGTTTTATCAGTTTATATTACGCGTATTGGGTTTTAGTTATTTTTATAATATGCGTACTTTTGTTTCAAGACTTAGAGGGAAATACAGAGAAGATTGAGAGAGCTAGAGAGAAAATTGAGAGTTCTGTGAGAATTGGGAGTCAAGAGAAAGAAGAAGGTTTTGTCAAAACCTTGTAATCATCATCTTTGCTAGTATAAACAAAGGATTAAGGGTAATAATATATTCCTAATTCCAAGTCTTGGTTTTTTAATGTTTATTCTCTGTGATTTGGATTTTTATTGGATTGTTGTTTAAAATGTTGATTATATGTATGTATAATCTTGTAAAATCTGATAGTTATTGTGACGCCCCCAAAATAGGTCCATTCCATCCAACCCATTCTGAGTTGTCAAATACATGGTACAGAAATAACTATAACTTTATTATTACAACATATAAACTATGAGTTTAAATACAGATATTGCCATCTAGACAATATTCACACGCAAATAAATCCCCATCATAATTATTGATACATTATTTTACAAAAATGGTGAGGACTACTAAACAACTCTTTCTAGAACCTTCATTCCATACCCCGACTAGTACTCGCTACATTCTCGCCTCCTGAGAAGAAAAATGGAACAAAAAGGAAAAGGGTGAGCTCAACTAGCCCAGTAAAGAATATTATGACTAAGATAATATACAACAAATTATTGTTAGTCTTCAACAGGGAAAAATCTAATAGAATACAATAGACAACTAGTTTTAAATCAACAACTGCAGCGGAAATAACAATTCATTAGAAGAGTTAAGTAGAGAATGCAAACTACTATCTTCTATATATGAATTTAAAATTTCATCATCGATATTTTATCCCTGTAACATCAATAAATATATATCCGAATCAAATATTCATCTTTGCACTACATGCCAAAGATATTCATCGATTGGTTCGTGTTCATCTAAAACTTCATTCATCTTTGCACTACGGGCCAAAGATATTAATCGATCGGTCATGTTCATCTCAACACTGTTCATCTTTTGCACTACGGGCCAAAGATATTCATCAAGAAATCATTCATCTCTTGACTTCTGTGCCAAAGATATTCAAGAATATCATCATTTAGGACCGAGGATGATGAAAAATATTTTAAAGGAAAGCGAATCCAATTGAAACAAAAGAACAAATATTAAGGATTCAGTATTTTAAACAATCCAAGTTCAAAAATACTTCATAAGTAATCGAGTGGAGTAAAATTCAAGAATGATCAAAACATGGATACAATCAAAGCTACTATCCATAGTAGATATTTTGGACAAAAGAAGAAATTTCAATTTTTGGTGAATAGTGTGTAGTGATTCGTGAATAGTGCAGATATCGTGAATAGTGCCAGTATCGTGAATAGTAACTCAGACACCAAAAGATAGAAATTTTACAAAAAACATCTTCACGCTTCGTGAATAGTACTTCGTGAATAAGTAACTCGTGAATAGTAACTCGTGAGCGAAGGCTCGTGAATAGTAACTCATGAACAGTAACTCGTAAATAATAACTCATGAATAGTAACCCCGACATGAAAAAGTTCCAAATTTGATAAAAACTTCCAACCAATTTTTCGGCATAATGATATTGAAGAAATAATATCATTTTGAATAAAATAACATCCTTACCTCGAAAAGACGATTTCTAGTTAAACACAGGATATAGACTATGACTTGAACTTGCTAATCAGTATAGCAATACTCAAAGTATACTCAAAATACTCACAAGAATACGCTAGATAATATAGAGAGAGAAAACTTCAGTTTCTGGTGTGATTTTCAATTCTAACCTAAGCACCCTATTTATAGGAAAATGCTTAGAACACCAAAGTAGAAAATTTAATATAATAATAATATATATATTAATTTGTCTACGCCCACTTAGAATCATCTGAATTCAGCAACTTAGCATGTGTTAAAGATGCCCACCAAACACAAAAAATGTTTTTCTTATTTAAATTATTTAAACTTCCAAAAATCAATTATTTCGGAGCTTCAGAACTTCAATAATTCATAATAAATAGCACTTTTATTAAAAAATTTGAATCTCGCATTTTTTTTATAGGAAATTCAATTCTCTACAACTTTGCAGAAGAAAGTTTTTCCAAATTACAAACGTAAATGATGAAATCCATATACTGAAGCGATTTATTGTGCTATAATCAAATTTCGGTCAATAATTGTGTCCACCAACACACAAAATATGTGTTAAACATTTAATGCCACAAAAATACTCTTCCTCCTCATATACTCATATATCCCACATTCATTATAAAAATATCAACATTAATATATTATTAAAATAATATATTTAAATAAATTATTTTATTAGAAAAAGATAAAATATTAATTTTCAATAATTGTCACATTAAAAATTTTCTCCATCTATATCCACATAAAATCAATATTTTCCTTATCATATAAATCAATAATTAATTATTCACAAATAATATTACGAGAATCACAAAGATCTTGCAACCAGTAGTTCAGTGAAAGAGGGCTTTCCAATAAGGATCTCTCCTTACTTGGCGCGTAATTAGGTGACCAAACCTCTCCTTGAGATGAACTTTCTAGACATTGCCAATAATGTTATCCAATAATATTATTCAGGATAATATGAATTATTGCTCAGATAATGGAAAATCTTGTGTAATGACAATTTATTGAAACAACAGTAATATAAAATATCAATGCAGCAATTATTGAATCAATAAAATAAAATACTGAATAGTAATTACTGTAACAATTATTGAGTAGTGCCTTCTTACGTAAGAATCAATAATTGGTGCAATACCGTGTTCTACTGTTCAACAACGCGTATTAGTTTGTTTTAACCACCGGGTATTCCAACGGTGATACTTGGTAACAACCACTACCGTTATTTATAAACAACTTATATTTGTCGTTTTCTTCATTCAATCGCTTTTTCGTTATGGGGCCCACAAAAGGCTGCTACTTGCCGTCGCATCACGAATATTCCCGACAAGACTGAATATTCCACGACCAAACGAATATTCCCAAACAATAATGAATATTTTATAACCACTTGCTTATTGAAATATTTGCGTATTTTACCCATAACTATACACATTAATCAAATCAACCCTTACTATTTCAAAATAATAAATAGAGGAAAATAAATTTCATTTATTAATAATTTGGGGTCTTACAACCTCCCTCCTTATGAAATTTCATCCTCGAAATTGACGACGCATACACAGTGTTTCAAAAGATGAGAATTCCTCGCTTTCATTTCGTTTCCAACTCCTAGGTCATTTCCTCAATAGCATGGTTTCTCCACAAAACCTTAACTTGTGGTATAACTTGATGTACATAGGACATGTTCTTCCTATCCAAGATCTTGACAGTACCTCTCGTGACGTTAAGTCTTCGGCTATCTCGTCCGGTTCTAACTCAATGACGTGGTTCGGGTCGTCCACATATTTACGTAGCATCGATACGTGAAAAATATTATAAACACGCGTCATACTTAGCGGTAAAACGAGTATATAGGCCACAGTTCCTATTCGATCGAGAATTTCAAATGGATTAATAAATCGAAGGTTTGAGCTTTCCTCACCTCACCGATTCTCGTTTTTGAAATAACAACTTCTTGACCTCCTTCTTCAAATTCATCGACTCAAATTGTGTAGCTTGAATAGCTTTAACTTTATCGATTAAAGTTGATTATACTCGTATATCATCACTTGGGTACCTGGTTTTCATCTCCATCTCTATTATTTGTAAATTATCTGAAATGAGTCTTTCACAATATCGTACTCAGATTTCAGATACGATCTTCTACTCAATACGTCAGCTACCACGTTCGCTTTTCCAAGATGGCATGGTCAGAACATGTGCTGAAATGAGTCTCCTCTTGAGTTCTTCGAAGCTCTTCCCACATTCCTTGCTCCATTCAAATTTTATATCTCTACGAGTTAGCTGCGTTAATGGAATAGAGATTCGAGAATATCCTTCAACGAATCTCCGATAATAACCAACTAAGCCTAGAAAGCTACGTATTTCGATTACCGACTTAGGTTGTTCTCAACTGTGACTAATATCCCAACCTTGGATGGCAAGCACAATGACACCTATCGGTTTACTATTGCACGAATATGGTGTCCCTACGGAGAATCCGCTTTGCATTCCACAAAGGAAGTCACCAGATAAAGGCTCGGTACCAAATTTATAGTTGAATTTTAACTCACGAAGTTCAATAGGAGCCATTCGATATGAGATTTTAGAAATGAGTTTTGTACCGGGTTCAAAGTCGATACAAAATTTAATATCAGGCTTTGGGAGTAAGCCAAGAAATTCTTCAGGAAATACGTAAGGAAAAATCAATAACAACAGGAATATTATTCAAATCTGACGTGTCTTTATTCAAATCCATAACATGGACTAAGAAAACTTGACATCCATAATAAACGAATGACTTCATGGCTTGATATGAAAATGTTTGACTACAATGGTTTGATTGCTTGAATTCGAATAACAGGTTGCTTAGGAATATGAAAACTAACAACCTTACAAAAGTAATCAATTTCGGCATGATGAGTAGTTAACCTTAAAATCACATCAAAAGAAAATATCTCTATAGAAATAAGGTTAATAGGTAATGTGATAGTGCCAACCTGAATCAAGCAAGATTTCTAAACAACGGATATAATGAAAGTTTCTCTAATCTGAGTCTCCATAAATAAGGTCAAAGTCTAATTTCTCCAGAAAGTCAAGTTCAAACGTTGAGCGTAAGCAAAGAGAGATAAAAGAATGGGTAGAACCGATATCTAGTAAGGTATAAACTTCGCAAGAATTTATAATTAACTAACCTGCGTTAACTTCGTTCGGGTTCCTCGATTTTGATGGGCCACGACAAACGCTCTTCCGTGAACCGATTGACTTTGACTTTTCTAGGATATCCTTTTGAGTCACCATTCCATTGGATCTGGTTTCGATACCGCATAATCTCGAGCGATATGTCCTTCTTTTCCACAATTATAGCATACCTTAAAGCTGTTGTGGGACAGTTTCAATGATATATCCCTCTTTCCCAAGATTTGTAACATACGACCGGGTGGTCTTTTCTCCTCTCCTTGGAACCGGGGCCATCTTTCAATACCGACGTCTTCATATGGTCGTTGTTGAATCTCCTCTTTTTAAAATCTCTTCCCGACTCGCTTATTCTATTTTAATGGCCACGATTACCACCGGAGTGGTTACCGCCTTTTGTCCGTATTCTTCTTTCTCCATTTGGTTATCGTTATTCGATGATCTATCTTGATATGATCTCTGGTTATGGTCTCTCGGTTGAACGATTTCATTATCTCGCCTAACAACTGAGCCTCGTTGACAACATCTCGAATAGAGAGAAAATTTATGAGAAATGAGATATCGACGTACGCCGGGTTTCAAACCTCTCTAAACATCCGCGTCATACGTTCCTCATTATCCACCAAATGAGGTGTGAACACGGAAAACTCCATGAACTTCGCCTCGATTAGGACACCGCCATGTTATTCTCGCTTCCGCCTAATAAACTCCACTTCCTTCATATGACGAATACTTTCAGGGAAGTACTTGTCATTGAACTGTTTCTGAAAAGTCTCCCATGACATGCTGAGTGCAGCTGGATGGGTACGCTTCAAAGATTCCCACCGAGAATCTCGCCTCGTTACGGAACATAAAAGTAGCGAATGGAACTTTCATTCTCTCCGCATCCCAAGACATCGAATATCTTGATAATTTGTTTGACCCACGCTCTCGCTTTAATCGGATCCGGCTTTCTTGAATTCGGTGGTCCCAACTCTTTGAAGCGCTTGCATTTGTGACCACCCGTGAATTGCTATCATTTCTTCCTCGTATTTTGAACACGAGTCTCCCTAAATCGATTTTGCATGAACTGCGCAAAAAAGCTTCTAAACATCCCTCGCTCATCATCTGCGCTCGGCAGGTGTTGTTCACGGGAGGTACATTGCCATTTTGTCAGACGTTCTCCTCGTTGGTAAGTCATGAGACATCTCCACGGCCTCATTACTCTCCATCAATTAATATTCTCTACCAACATTCTCAAATATCTTTGTCATAAAACAAGGGTTAATTAAGGAAATCAATATATCACATAATATTCCTATATACTAACCAACTAACAAATAAGCTTAGGTAGGACACACTAGCGAAGGATTTTACCTCTCTCCCCCTAGTTCTATTCCCGATCTCTCCGGAGATCATATCCCTAAGCTCGATACCAACCGTGACGCCCCAAAATAGGTCCATTCCATCCAACCCATTATGATTTGCCAAATACATGGTACGTAAATAACTACAACTTTATTATTACAACATATAAAGCTGTGAGTTTAAATACGAGATATGCGATCTGAAGACAATATTCACACGCAAATAAATCCCCATCATAATTATTGATACATTATTTTACAAAAATGGTGAGGACTACTAAACAACTCTTTCTAGAACCTTCATTCCATACCCCGACTAGTACTCGCTACATTCTCGCCTCCTGAGAAGAAAAATGGAACAAAAAGGAAAAGGGTGAGCTCAACTAGCCCAGTAAAGAATATTATGACTAAGATAATATACAACAAATTATCGTTAGTCTTCAACAGGGAAAAATCTAATAGAATACAATAGACAACTAGTTTTAAATCAACAACTGCAGCGGAAATAACAATTCATTAGAAGAGTTAAGTAGAGAATGCAAACTACTATCTTCTATATATGAATTTAAAATTTCATCGTCGATATTTTATCCCTCTAACATCAATAAATATATATCTGGAATCAAATATTCATCTTTGCACTACATGCCAAAGATATTCATCATTGGTCATATTTCATCTAAACACTGTTCATCTTCGCACTTCTGGCCAAAGATATTAATCGATCGGTCATGTTCATCTCAACACATTCATCTTTTGCACTACAGGCCAAAGATATTCATCAAGAAATCATTCATCTTTGCACTACTGGGCCAAAGATATTCAAGTAATATCATCATTTAGGGTGAGGATGATGAAAAATATTTTAAAGGAAACGAATCCGGTGAAACAAAAGAACAAATATTAAGGATTCGTATTTTAAACAATCCAAGTTCAAAATACTTCATAAGTAATCGAGTGGAGTAAAATTCAAGAATGATCAAAACATGGATCTGATCAAAGCTACTATCCATAGTAGATATTTTGGACAAAAAAGAAGAAATTTCATTTTTGGTGAATAGTGCCGATTCGTGAATAGTCAGATATCGTGAATAGTCTGAGTATCACGTGAATAGTAACTCACACCAAAAGATAGAAATTTTACAAAAACATCTTCACGCTTCGTGAATAGTATCGTGAATAAGAACTCATGAACGATAACTTTCGTAAATAATAACTCATGAATAGTAACCTCGAGCATGAAAAAGTTCCAAATTTGATAAAACTTCCAACCAATTTTTCGGCATAATGATATTGAAGAAATAATATCATTTTGAATAAAATAACATCCCCTTACCTCGAAAAGACAAAGACTTCTAGTTGAAACAGGATATAGACTATGACTTGAACTTGCATCAGTATAGCAATACTCAAAGTATACTCAAAATACTCACAAGAATACGCTAGATAATATAGAGAGAAAACTTGGGTTTTCGTGTGATTTTCAATTCTAACCTAAGCACCTATTTATAGGAAAATGCTTAGAACACCAAAGTAGAAAATTTAATATAATAATAATATATATATTAATTTGTCTACGCCCACTTAGAATCATCTGAATTCAGCAACTTAGCATGTGTTAAAGATGCCCACCAAACACAAAAAATGTTTTTCTTATTTAAATTATTTAAACTTCCAAAAATCAATTATTTCGGAGCTTCAGAACTTCAATAATTCATAATAAATAGCACTTTTATTAAAAAATTTGAATCTCGCATTTTTTTTATAGGAAATTCAATTCTCTACAACTTTGCAGAAGAAAGTTTTTCCAAATTACAAACAGAAATTGACTGAAATCCATATACGGGCGATTTTACAGGCTATAATCAAATTTCGGTCAATAATTGTGTCCACCAACACACAAAATATGTGTTAAACATTTAATGCCACAAAAATACTCTTCCTCCTCATATACTCATATATCCCACATTCATTATAAAAATATCAACATTAATATATTATTAAAATAATATATTTAAATAAATTATTTTATTAGAAAAAGATAAAATATTAATTTTCAATAATTGTCACATTAAAAATTTTCTCCATCTATATCCACATAAAATCAATATTTTCCTTATCATATAAATCAATAATTAATTATTCACAAATAATATTACGAGAATCACATGATCTTGTGCAACTGTGCCGTTCTCGCAGAAAGAGGGCTTTCAATAAGGATCTCTCCTTCTAAGACGTAATTAGGTGACCAAACCTCTCCTTAGATGTAACTTTCTAGACATTGCCAATAATGTTATCCAATAATATTATTCAGATAATATGAATTATTGTCAGATAATGGAAAATCTTTGTGTAATGATAATTTATTGAAACAACAATAATATAAAATATCAATGCGCAAAGAATTATTGAATCAATAAAATAAAATCTTGAATAGTAATTATCGTAACAATTATTGAGTAGTGCCTTCTTACGTAAGAATCAATAATTGGTGCAATACCGCGCGCTATCGCTCAACAATAGCGTATTAGTGTGTTTTAACCACCGGTATTCCAACGATGATAATCTGAATAACTATGCCGTTATTTATAAACAACTTATATTTGTGCGTTTTCTTCATCCAATCGCTTTTCGTTATGGGGCCCATAAAATTGTATGGCAAATCGTACAAATATTCCCGAAAAGATCACGAATATTCCACGACCAAACGAATATTCCCGACAATAATGAATATTTTATAACCATTGCTTATTCGGAAATATTTATGTATTTTACCCATAACTATACACATTAATCAAATCAACCCTTACTATTTCAAAATAATAAATAGAGGAAAATAAATTTCATTTATTAATAATTTGGGATCTTACAGTTATCATCTATAAACAATTTTTAGTGATCAAATTCATGGAATTTTGTTTGAAGAAGAAAATTTAAGTTTATAGTGAAAGTGGCTTATTTGAGACCAAAATTGATGTTCAATTCTTATTGTAATCTTTAAATTGATTTCAGAATATGTTAGTATGTTGAATTACGAAAAGAATGTAATTGAAATGGTTTAATTTTGTTAAGAAACAAAGATTTGGTGATTGAATTCGCTAAACATGTTGGAAAATGAAGAAAACTAGTAAAAACATGATTTTAATCCTTAAAAGTTGATTGTGTATGATGTTTATATTATTAGAATCATGATATGCATGCTTAGTGGTGTTGTTAGTTAGTTTATAGCTTCTAGGTTTGTGAATTTCAGCTTTATTAGGGAAAAATTGGGTTGCTTTGGAATGAAGCTTGTGAAGCGAGGGTATACGATCTGCAGCTTTCGTATAAAGGCAGAAGCGGCTACAAGCAATTACTCGGCTGAAAGCATTCTCGAGTATTGAGAACCAAAGTCACAATTGCGTTGGTTCCAAGGCTTGGGTAAGAATTAATTGCTCTCCCCTGAACATAAACAATTTATTTTTTTTTTAGTTTCAGTCCATGACGTATTGGCCTAACCTAGTCTAAGGTGCATGATAATGTGTTAAACATGTAATGAAGTTCCATAACAAATTGTAAACATGTATTTGATGATTTTAGATTGAAAAGATAATGACTTAGAAAACTTTAACTTGTTATTTGATTAAGTCTTGAGATGTTATTTAAGCGTGATGATGCCTTACTAGATTTTTGATTTTAGACCTGTAAATGGCGTCAGTGATTGGAATATAAGATAAGATAACGAGATTAACTTGAATGAGAATTAAACCTATAGGGTTAATGTTAGTTTAACTAATCGGTATTGCAATTTCAATGGTATATGTAGGGTATTTGGCGAACGTTTGTTATAATTGTGTAGCTTACGCACGAGGCAAGTTCCTAAACCTTATTTCTTTATGTAAAGCAAGATCTTTATCTTATCTTGTTTGTTATTGTTATGCAAGTATCTAAATCTTACTTTTCGCTAAACAAATTTCTCAATCTTGAACTTGATATTGATTGATTAAGATGGCTCAAGTTGTTTATTCATATTGAGCAAGTTTCTAATCATTGTTTCTTATTAATTCAAAGCTTGAAATGTTCATTATTCCTTTGAAGATAGACTATTGGATATACAATGTTTTGTTCAACTATAAATTGATATGACTTCATTCTTGAGTTTAATCGTTGTTAATCAATACCTAATTGTTGTATCGAATTTCGAATGGCTAGTGAACCTTTATTGAAATGACTAGTCCATAGTTGATAAATGTTCTAAAATCCTAGAACCATTGTTAAAGTTAATCCAAACTAAATTTTTTTTAGTAAGGAAATCCTAAGTTAAACTGAGATGAACAACCCTAATATAAGGGATAATGTACGTATTAGCGTTTAGATGTTTATGAACAATACATGGTACGAAGGGCTGATCCCCCTAAGTACGAAAGGAAGGGTCCATATAGTCTAATGACTGTTGAAGGCTGAAGAAGAAATACTTACTAACCTCGAACATAGTTCATGGTCTTAAGACCATCAGATATTAATCTTGAACTTTTTTCCTAATCTTGATTCAAAGAGCGAGTTCTTTATTATTTTAGTATTTTTTGCTTACTCTTATGTGTTATTCCTATTTCCATCATTATATCTGTGAGCAATTGTTTGCTCACTCTTGCATTTAACAGTGCAGCTAAAGTTGAGAAAGTTGACGAGCCGTCTTCTAGCAAGGACAATGGCAAGATGTCCAAATAATGAAGACTTGTTTGTTTTTACTTAATAGAATCTATGTTATGAGACTTATTTAATTATATGATGTATTCCGCAGACTTATATAAAAATTTAAGGTTAGATTACCTGGGGTTTGTTTTAAGTTGATGTAACCCTTTAATGGGGAGGATTATTGTTTAAGTTATTTAAATTATGTCTTTATCCTTGATTATGGGTAGTTAGATGTAATTGTTTTGGATAGTGAGCACCAAATCTAGTTGGAATGAAGTACCTAGATTTGAGGGTGTCACAGCTTCGACCATGTTAGAGTTCTAGGATAGAGCCCACACGCCTAAGGATGATCGTGCTTTGTCTCAGACAACATTAGTTATATTATACGGGTAAAACTAATCTTACTTTTTAGTATTTATTAATATTCACTCGTTAATAAAATGATGTAATTAACTCATGTATACAAAATAAATTACAGAACCGATTTCAGAAGTTTCGGGACTAGCGAATAGCTGAGTTAGAGGCTACTAGGGGGTTCTGAGCCGTTAGATTTCACCATCTCCCCTCTCGAGATTATATTATCTCAGGATGAGGAGCTGAGACTATGGGTCGCATCTCAGGATCCCCCTACTAGCAGTACCGACAGGTATCAAGTGTTGGGTCTACCGCGAATACCCGTATATACACTACTTGGAGGTAATAATATTTGTTTATGCTTCACGGAATTATCATAATTTAACACATAATATATATTATTATTAGTAATGTTATATATATTTTTGTAGGTGCTAGCCAGCGCCAGCGTTCGAGAGCACCTATTGGACCATCTCATACAGGCACTGACTTGGACGATGAGTTATTCTAGAGGGTGATAGCGGCGGTGTCAGATAGGTACCATATCGATCCGGTTTTTCTTTGTCAACAATTGTCTAGCAGTTCTCGTCTTCACCAGCTCGCTCAGGAGGTTCTAGCAGGGGCCACAACAGAGAGTACGAGATTATCGCAGGAGCAGTTCGATACGTTGAGCGGTAGAATGTTCCAGATGGTGGTTAACCTCCTAGAGCAGGATTTTTCGTCAGCCCCCGCCTACTCAGGTATTCTGCATGTTATGTTATTTTCATTTAACATTCTCTCTTTAATTCTCACATAGATACGGACTAATGAATTTTATTTTTAATTCTATCAATAGGGTGGCGATAATGGACCGGGTGGTGACGATGGTGTCGATGTGATGGTGGCCAGGGGGACGGCGATCTTGATTTTTATACACCAGAGTAGCATCGTCGTCCACCCTCGCCCGATGATAACCCTCCTCTACTAGTTTATAGTTCATTTGTATTCATTTTATTCATTAAATTGTAGATCATTTATACATATTGTAGTCTAGTTGAGTCTGTACGAGTTTTGTAAATCATATTGCATAATTTATGGAACATTAGCTTATATTTGTAATTGTTGATGAGTTAGTAGATCATTTGTAATTGTTAGCTTAATTTATAGAACATTAGCTTATATTTGTAATTGTTGATGATCGAGTTATGTTGTTAATGATGAGATAAAACATGTTTTTAGCGTTATGTTGAATGTGAAATATATTATTGTCTGTGTTGGGATAAAGCAGGTTACATGTAACAATAGGTTAAAAAATTTAGAAATTGTAATTTTAAAATAACTATTAAAAAAAGATTATTTTTGACGAAATAAGGTATATTCCACGAAACTTCGTCGAAAGTAGCGTTTAATAGTTTTTAAAAAATATATATTTTCCGTCAGAATTAGGTTATTCTCGATGAACATTCCGTCAAAAATAGTGTTTAATATTTTTTTTAAAAATCAAATTTTTCGTCAGAATTAGATTATTTACGAGGGACAGTTCCGTCGGAATTATCATGAATTTATATTTGACGAATTAATTCAGTCGAAAACTTTTCATCGAACATATTTGATTTCTGATCGATATTCAGTCGGATATATTTCAGTTGAGAATATTTATCTTCAATGAAAGTTTCGACGGATATTAACTCCGACGCCTTTATATACGACCAAATTTTCGACAGAATATTTCCTCGGAAATAAACTAATACCGACGAAATTAACTTATTTTTGAGAATATTTCGTCGGAATTAAAAAAAAATTATATATTTTTTTCACAGAAAAAAGGACATAGGAATTGAGATCAACTTTAATTATAAATCTTTATTGTTCTTTGTTCATAATAAAGCATGCAATTTCATAAAATAAAAAAGTTTATGAATTTTGAGAAATACTAATAATTAGCTATATGTTGTAACAAGTTATATATTGTTATTCTTATACCATAAATTGATAGTTCCACATCTTAATATATATGCATGAAAGGTTTGTATTACAATGAATTTGTATGTGGATTCATAATACAGTAAAACCTCTATTTAAGAATAGACTTGAGATTAAATTATTTGTATTCTAATTGAGAGGTTATTACTAAATAAAAATATTGGTACAAAATATTTTTCGAACACCCAAAAATATCCAATTTAACAAAAATATCAATAAGAACTCCATAATAATTATTATTCAAAAAATATTTATGCAAATTAGTCTTTTGTAGAAAAATGTGGTCTTTTATAGGAAATGTAGTCTTTTATAGGAAAATGTAGTCCTTTATAAGAAATATAGTCTTTTATAGGAAAATGTAGTTCTTTATAGGAAATATAGTCTTTTATAGAAAATGTAGACTTTTAAAATTAATATTATCTCTCTCTCTATATATATATATATATATATATATATATATATATATGAAATTATTAATATATAGAGGTATAGTTTCTTAATACGGGACTTAAAAAATATATAACATATTATAATTTAGAGGTTATTCCTATTTATAACTGGCCCAAATTGAGATCAATTTTTTTTATAATATTGTAGAGGTTATTCTTATATAGAGTATTTCTAAATATGGGTTTTTCTGTATGTATAATTGTATGTATGCACTTATAATTAGATATGCAATTTTGAACTTATGGCCAGTGTATATTAGCACCAAATATCACTATAGTTAGGAATTGATGTTCTTACCAATATGCATGTTTTATATTTGCACAAGAACTCTTAATTATACGTGAATAATAAATTAATCACATTAATTTTTTTAACAAGGTAAAGCTGGACCAGCACCCATGTGTGTGACCATTAATTTTAGAGTTGGAAAAACAGCACCCAGACAAAGGGTACAATATACACAGCTTGAAATAAATAAATAAATAAATACCCCATTATTTATTGCTTTCCATGTTCAGAAAATTGCTTCAATTTTATTGTTGAAATTAATTAATAAAAAGCAAGTGTTGTGGAGGAATATTAAAGTCCATAGATAATTTGATGACGTGGAGTAATAATTTGGGATAGTTAGGAATGATTATTGAATCCCTGCTATGTATTGAATTTTTAAAGTCTTATATATAAAGTTTACACATTTTAAGTATAATTTATTTGATAAAATTTTAATTTAATAATATAATATGATAATAGAAATTTTAAAATAAATTTTTTTGCTGATGGAGAAAACCTTAAATCCTAATTTTTATGTAAATAATTTTCTCACTTATTTTTAATTATTTTATAATTATTATTAATATTATTACTATCATAATAATTAAATAAATAAAAATTGTCTTCAATTGAGTAACACTGCTAATCAATAAAGTTGAACAACTAGATATTTAATTATTTATCAAATGGAAGTAATTTAGACATAAGAACTAAATCATATAATTAGCTTACTATAAACTTTTACGAGTCTTTATCAATTTTAAATTTTAATATGTGTTAATTTGATCTCAAAAATTAAATTATATTTCTAATATTTGAAAAAGAGTATTATAAAGTCCCAAAAATATCTTCAACCTCTAGCAGGTAAAACCCGACCCGTGTACCTATAAATTGGGTCAAAATCTAATTGAAAGGACCCTTAATGAAGTGCATAAAACTTTAATTTTCTATAATCAGAGGCCTATAATATGCTTGTACTGTTTCAACTCTGAAGGAAGCGCAGCCATGGCGGACGAGAAGCTACTTTACGAGGCGGCTAGAAATGGCGACACCATGAAATTGAAGGCCCTAATAAACTTCGGAGCTGCTGTATCGTACTTTGATGGCGAAGCCCTGACTCCTCTGATGCACGCCGCATGCTCAGGTGGTGAAGAGCCTTCTCGAAGCCGGCGCGCCGTGGAACGTCCTCAATCCTTTACTAATTAGTAAATCTGACTCTTCTATTTGTTATGTTTTTGCTGAAATATTTCTTATATTTTTTTTTTTGGGCACAGTTGTTCCTCAAATATGTTTTAATTGTGCAAAAGTGGTCCTTCTCTATTTTTGGTCAATTTTCGTTAGTCAAATGTTTTCCCAAATTTTTATCATTTTTATTTATATATCCACTAAATATAAATATGTATATTATCATTTTCATTTAACTTGATCTAATTAATTAAACGGAGAGGATCTAAAAAGCGTCAAGGAAGCGAGGATAGCAAAAATACAGCGGATTTCGAGGGTCAAATCGCGTGTTTTCCGAATCCATTTCGACCAGACCCTGAAACCCGCCTTGGTCTCATTCTTTTTTCTTTTGGTCTTTTAGATCCTCCCCGATTAATTAAATTATGAACTTGTGCGATAAATGTTAAAAATAACAAATATTTATTAAAATATTAAAATTTCCGTAATCTACATTAAAACATAAATTTTAAAACGAAAAATTGTCGTAAAACAAACTTGTTAACATTTGTTCTATTTGATAAAGAAAAAGAATCTATTTAATTTTTTGATTTTGTAATTATTTTGTAATTACTTTTTTTTATAAGTATTTTTTTAATAAGTAATTTTTTGATTTTGTAATTTTTTGTAATTATTTTTTTTGATACAAAATTTAGCCTTGTATTTGAATTTTCCTACAATAGATTGATAAATACACAATTAAGTATTACTCTTATTAAAGAAGTATTATAAACACAAAGACGTCGAAGAAAAATACAATCCCTTGCCTCTATTATAAGTTTTTACATCATTAGCAAAAGCATTACTTTCCGATCCATGAATTCACCAACCCTGTAAAATGTAAGCTAACAATCTCTTATTAGAAAAAGAAACAAATGAAAAAGGAGAGAAACCAAGCAACCTCAAATCGGTACTCTAATAAATATCTGATAATATATAGCAATTCAGTAATATCATCATGACACTTAAAAAATCATGTCCATAGAAGTCTCATGTCCTTAGAAGTTAACAAAACTTAGAAAATCATGACCTTGAATCTTGAGAATAATGGGAGACACTGGCATGACAGGAAAAAGGGAGTGGTAGAAACGGGTGAAGAGTGCAGAAATATAGATATTCTTGAAGGAGAGAGGTGTGATAAGACTGGGATGAGGAGGAGAGAATTTTGAATTTAAGAAGTTCTCTGCTGAAGGCTTCATTCGTCTGTAAGTTTTTTTGAACTTTTTAGCTTGTTCCTCTTTCTCCCTCTTATATTTGGTAACTCTAAATATCAGGATAAATCCAAGCAACAATTATTGGATGGAACATGGTTTGGGTGGAGAGATAGAGGAGAGAGGGCCGTGGGGGAGAGAAGGAGCCAAATGTGTGAGAGGAAAAAGGAAGTTTGAGGTTTAGTGGCATTGGGAGCTGAGGAGATTAAGGAGAGATCAAAGGCCTGCTCTCCGTTATATTTTAGATATGCACCTTAAAGGTCCTTTATCCCAAGTTTCTTGTTGAATATCATCCAAATACCATAATATACTAAACTCTGCTAATGACAATCTTGATTCAGTTTAGATAGTTATAGAAGCTTCTTGTTAAATATCACTGTACAATCAACCCTCCTTTCTTTTTTCCTCCTTTATTTTACAGTGTTTAATCTACATTCAGATCTCCTTGCATGGTTACCAGAATGATATGCCTCTAGGATATAATATTGCACATGAAGCAATTATATAACGAGATGAACCCTATGGACTATTCAGCTGATTTACGGTGCTTGATCAAAAGTATACTACTTAATTGTCTGATCATGTCCAGCTGAAAGCAATTGGACTACCGATGGTGTATTTTCCACCTGACCATTCTAGACGTGCAAAGCTGGTTGTGCCAGATGGCATGGAAGTAGCGCTGAATGTCACAGTGTAGTTCTTCTTCTCATTTGATTTGCTGAAAACTAATGTTTCTGGCTCAACCACTATCTTCACATACTGTGTTTCTGAAGACACTGAAACCTTGTATGCTGCTGGAGTGCCCACATTAGTCAGAGTCCTAGTATACTTAACTATAGTAGGTGCACTGTTGCTACCACTTTTGCCCGAGGCTGTCTGCAAATGAACAGCAAAAGAGGGGTAATTAAGATCTCCCACACTGTATTTCTTATCCAACTTGCATGTAAAATCTTGTTTTGTAACAGTTTTGATGAGATTTGAGCTGTAATTTAGGGCACAAAGGAAGTCTAGGTAGTCCTCAACAGTCGCATTATAGACAAGCCCTGGATCAAAAGCTGCTACTGGGGTGACATGTCCAGCACCATAATCAAAAGGTGTTGATGGCATTCCAGTTGCAATATCTTGTATGGTTTCTCCATTCTTGTATGTGGTGTAGGCTGTTGTCATAAGTGCTGATCTTATAGCTGCAGGGCTCCATTCAGGGTGGGCTGACTTGACTAGCGCTGCTAACCCACTTAGATGTGGACATGACATTGATGTTCCTGATATTATATTGAATTCCACATGCTTGGAATCATCCGGTAACCCACTTGGTCCGACTTTACCTGTCCAACCAGCTATAATGTTAACACCTGGTGCTATGATATCAGGTTTAAGTATTTCTGGTGTGATTGGGTTTGGACCTCTCGAACTGAATGCTGCCACAACCGGTGATGGTTGGATGCCCAAGTGGGTTCCTCCAGATGCAATTGTGGCCATTGGATTAGAATCCGAAGATACATACTTCTTTATTGCATCACCGGCTGTTTGACCCACAGCTGCTGAAGGAATGAGATGAGCATCAGCCACCAGCTCTTCCCCGTAAGCACCTGTGTTCGTTAGAATCATCCCTATACCACCAGCATCTTTTACCACCTCACCCTTTTGAACCCTGGAGCCCATCCCTCGATCACATACCACAATTTTCCCTGCAACTTTTTCGGGAACTAAACTACCAGCTATGCATGCACTGCCACTTGTCATGTTACTGGCTTTATCAGCATACACCAGTGGAACTAAGGAATCAGATAACGATTTTCCACTGTAAAGTGATACACCAGAAAAGTTCTTCCCATTCCCTAGGATAGTGTAGGCTGGAAATTCACGGTCTAGAGTTCCTGCACCAACAGTAGTTATCCATGGTGCTACATTGGACAAACTCTCGGAAGTGGGCCCACCATTCCCTGCTGAGCATGATACAAAGATTCCATGGTACATTGCCGTGAATGCTCCAACTGCTATAGTGTCTCGGTAGTAGTCATTAACTGAACCACCTAGTGATAATGATAGTACATTAACACCATCATCAATGGCCTTCTCCATTGCAGCTACTATGTCGCTGCTAAAACATCCACCAACCCAACACACTTTGTACGCAGCCACTCTGGCATGTGCTGCCATCCCGCGTGCTGTCCCCTCAGCATAACCAAAGAGGCTAGCTTTAGTTACAGCTGAACCTGCTGCTGTAGTTGAGGTGTGTGTTCCATGGCCATCATCATCTCTTGGCGAGTTCGATTCCACTGTTTCGTCTATTGGGCCGTAAGCTGCTTCATACCCTTTTGAAAAGGATCTTGCCCCAATGAGTTTCCGGTTGCAGCTTGATGAGTTAAAGCTCTTGGCTACCTCACACTCACCTTTCCAGCTACTGGGAACTGGACCAAGTCGAGTGTCATCGAAACTTTTACTTTCAGGCCAGACACCTGTGTCTAGCAATCCGACAATGACGTCACTCACTGCGCTTGACTCAGGATAGACTGCTTGACTCGTGTCGAGTCCTAGAAATTCTGGCGTCCGAGTTGTGTGAAGCTGGTATATCATTTCTTCTTGGACTAATAGGATTCCCGGCTGCCCTTTGAGTGACTCAGCTTCCTTACTGGTCAGCCTTGTGGAGAATCCATGAATAACGTTGTTGTATGTATAAATCATGTTAGCAGAGTTTGATACTGATTTAATGGACGAGTCGTACCACTGGTGGTGATCATCAAAACTCAAGGGCATGGAGGACTTGTCCATGTGGACTATGTAAGTTTTCTTCGAGCTGCATTTATCTTGTGCAACAGCATATGCATAGTAGTAGCATATCAGTAATGTAAGCATTGAAACATGTCTGAGCTTCATTATGGTAATCTTTACTTGGCCTCTGCAATTTCTTTGACTGAAAGTCTAGAAATTCGAAGCAAGTAGGCTACTTTGCCCGAGTGAGAGAGGGAATATATAGGGAAAATGCTTAGCGCTTTATAGAACCGTCTTGTTGAAGGTAATGGAATGGAATGGACCCACTCAGTTGGGAAAAGAAATGTGAATCAATGAATCTGCTGGCTGATGTGGCCTAGGAAAGAATCTTCCGTTTTCATGGATTGCTGAATTGATGTGCACAACTGTCGGATTCAAATTGAGCTAATTTGATGGTGTATATACATACATCAAGTGATGAGCTAATTAATACTTAATTATAATACTTCCTCCATTACACAAAAGTCAAAAAGAGTCCTATTTGCACAATTTTTAACTTTATTTTTTTTAAAGATATGATTTTTTTTCATGTTTATCTCTAAATATAAAGATTTATATATATATATATATATATATATATATATATATATATATATATATATGTGTGTGTGTGTGTGTGTGTGTGTGTGTGTGTGTGTGTACTGTTTTTGTTAAACGGATAGAGTATATTTTTGAAAGTTAATCAACCATACTAAGATGAATGATTGGGTAAACAGTTTAGCTCATATTTAGGAGTACACACTGTTATTAAATTTTAAAAAAAAAATTGGACGTGTGTAAGGTAGGTAGGGAAGGGAGTAATATTTTATGGTTAAGAATACAATATATGATGATGGGTATTGGGTGGTGATTCAGATGATTTCTCACTTATTGTTTGGTGAGAATCTAAAACCTATCAAGTATTAACATTAGGATACTTGTTTTGTTACGAAGCCGTGGGGAATAATATATATCATGACTGGTGACTAGTTGAATTAATAAGTGGAATCAATTATGTTTTGGTGCTGAATGGAAGAAACTTGTAATAAATGGGATGGGATGGGATGGGATGGGATGGGGTGGGATGGGAGAGCTGAGCATCACATCTTACTTTCTTATTTGATTTGTGTTGGGAAGCATGCGTGTTTTAGGCCTACATTTTAACATTTCATATTATTAGGATAAATTAAGAAAATTTTAACTTTAATTTTGATTTTTTGTTAAGGGAATCGAATTGGAATATAATTGTTTCTTAGCCATTAGACTAAGATAACAATTTGGAAGCAACTATATATATATATATATATATATATATATATATATATATATATATATATATAATATAAAAATAAGTCTGGCGATCGTATGCATCTTTTAAAATTCTGTGATCTACGATCGTAGAAGTGATTTCATTTCTACGATCGTGAAATAATCTCAGATAGTAGAGTGAATTCACTCTACAATCGTTAAAGTATTCACGATCGTAGAAAGTGAATTCACAAATCGTGGAGTGATCACTCTACGATTGTAGATCGTGTAACTTTAAAAGTTACATGGCTGTGTACCTCCATATTTTCCTATATAATAAAGAATAGTTAGGTGGTTAGAAATTTGTCTTTAAACTCTAGCAAATCTTGGTTATGGGTTGCGCCAATAACCCTACATAATATAAATATAAATGTATATATTGGAATCTTGAGTCATGGAAAGAGATTATCAGATTGTCCAAGTCAAGTTACAAAACGTATAATTTTACTACTACAATTCTACAATTAATCTGTCTTTTATATATATATATATATATATATATATATATATATATATATATATATATATAGTTGTGATGATGTGTGAGCAAGAATTTGTGTTTATCTTGATAAATTATTGATGCCTTTTTTATTAAGAAACCTATGCGTCCTTCTTAGAACAAAAATTTGTGATTATGTCTGATCCTTTCTTAATTTTTTAAATAATTTTTTATTTACAAATAGTAATACTTTTTAGATTGCTTTTAATATTCATAATTGTTTTAACAAAAATTAAATAAATCTATCTCAATTTTATTTTAAAAAACTAACAATTATCATATCTTTTCCCTTTGGTTTGGCTTCTTTCTACAATGTTATCTGCAATTAAAGCTCTGTGGAAGCAGCACTAATATATATATATATATATATATATATATATATATATATATATATATATATATATATATATATATCCACTAGGAGGCACCCAAAATGATAGCGATTTCGAGTCACTAATAATATTGTTTGCATAATGGAATTAATTTGTATGCCAAGTAAGGCTCCATTATTTATTTTAAGGAAAATTTAATGTAGCACAAGAATCGTAGTATTATTTCAATTAAAATAAATAAACAAATCATTATTTTAGAAATATGACAAACTTCTTCTTTCTTTAAGCAATATATATTTTTAATATGATGTTTAATTTCTCCCATCTTATATCATTCTTTCAAATTTTATCTCGAAAAAACTGAGCATACCTTTTCTTTTCCTCCCTATAACAATTTATACGTTTCTCCAATTAAGTTTGAAATTTATAATTTATAATATTTAACTTTTATTTTGTCTATATATATAATATTTTTTTATTTAATTATTGTGATCTGTAATAAATATGCTTGTTTTGGTATTTTAGGCATATTACTTTTTTCGTAAGCAACCAAAGAAAAGAGATCCTTTGATTATGCTATTACTATATAATACACAAGGGTTTTATTGATATATCTTAGCTGTTTCCCAACTTTTATCTATTATACGCATTTTTAACGTATGTTCTTGACATTATGTGTTAGTTTCTTGTTGTTTGTGTGTTTGATTATACCACTGATTTTTGCCATAAACTATGTAATTAGTTTATTTATAGCAAACCCTACCCTTGTACATTTGTTTGTATGTAATCCCTGGACCATTTATTGTGTGGGAAATGTATTATCCTCATGTTATTATTAGGTTTAGTGGTTTAGTGGAGAGTATAAATGAACCGAGTCGAGTCAAGTACTATTGAATTGCTCAGATTTGGTTCATAAAATTTATCGAGTATAAAATAAGGTTTGATTGAGACTCGTTTATCTATGAGTCGAGCACAATTTCTAATCGAGCCCGAGCAGTTTGAACTTTTCGAATGAATATAATCCGAGTATAATGCAATTTGAGGAGGTTCGAGTAATTTATCGAACTTTAAAATTTACTCATATTTATATTTCGAGTCAAGCTCCAATAAAAATTTTAATTGAGCGAGTACGAATTGAGCCCGAACTGTTTGTTCATTTTAGGGATAAATCAACTTTTGGTACCTGCACTGGGACACGACTTGAAATTTGGTACCCGAAGTGAAAAAAGTTACAAATTGGTGATTGTACTCGAAAAATGTTACACTTCGTTAAACATCAGGGACAAGATTTATAATTTGGTACCCGAAGTGAAAAAAGTTACAAACAGGTGATTGTACTAAAAGTTTTTTGAAATCTGGTGCTTGTACTTTCCAATTTTTAAATAATCGTTAAAATTAATCCAACGGGAGGGACAAACATACAGAGAGAGAAGCGAAGTCGACGCGGAGAAGGTCCTCGATATTTTGTTCCATTTTTTCTTGCCTCCCACATTCGCACCATTGCTCCACAGTGGCACCGACTTGGGAACTCTGGTGTAATCCATTTATTTTTGTTGGATGAACTACAATCTTCTCCGATTTCATTTACGATTTCACTTCAAGACGAGCTCATCCTTTCAATTAAACACTAAAATCCCTTTAATAAATATATGGAAACTAGTAATCAATGGAGAATCGAAAGAAGAAGAATGAGAGAAAAAGAAGAAGAACAGAAGAAAAGAACCATAATTTTTAAACAGAATAAAGATAAAACTCTACTGTATAACAAAGTGTAACATTTTTCGAGTACAATCACTAGTTTGTAATTTTTTTCACTTCGGGGTACTAAATTGTAAGTCGTGTCCCTAATGTTTAACGGAGTATAATATTTTTCGAGTACAATCACTAATTTGTAACTTTTTTCACTTTGAATATCAAATTATAAATCGTGTCTCAGTACAAATACCAAAAATTAATTTATCCCGTTCATTTTATAACCTTAGTTTCACTTCCTGTCCCTACTAATAGCTAGTTGGTTACTTGGCCAGAAAATGAGAGGAGAATCCTTGTCAGCTTCATTGCCCTTTAACTTATATTGGCACTTCCTTTGGCGGTATCTACTAAATTCAGAACTTAATTCGAAAGTCATATTTTAATTCGAATATTTTCAGAATACTGGTAATAACCAAAATATTAAAAGTGTCGTTAAATATTTATTTAAAATTTCTCTATAAGGCATCCGTTTCTTAATTTTTTTTTTTACTAAAAGCTCGCCTCCAGAGCTGAATTTTTATTTTTTTTGGGTGTAGCCCAGATTTATGTACTTTTATAGTGTGTGGGGAATGAATTTTAAGATATATTGTAAGAATATATTTACATATCATAACGTTTGTAATTTTTTGAGTGTAATGAATATATAAATATGTTTCTAGTGATATTTAAATTTTGTAGTAAACACCAGAAAAAGATTAGCAAATAAAGCGGTAGGAAAAAAAAGTGTCTTCTCCTCAAAAATTGTTTATAACTTTATGATGCGTTTGGATACAGAATAAAATGAAAGAAGGAATGAAATGATTTTAAGGTATTTCAAGTATAAGTTTAATTGTTAGTTGTGTTGGGTGGTATAATATGTTGATAAAATTATCACATATATCCGGGGGCAAAACCATCTGTATTGGTGTAGGGTCAATTGACCACACTGAATTTTTTTTTTTATATATGATGTAATAGATTTTTTGTTGGTGTAATTTAGTAATTTGACCTTACTAAAATTATATATATATATATATATATATATATATATATATATATATATATATAATTTCACTAAATATTATTTTTTTGAGTGTGGGTGGGGTGGCGTGGGGGTGCGGGTTGGGGTAGGAATGGAGGGTAAGGGTAAGGGTGAGGGTGAGGGTGAGGGTGAGGGTGGGGGTGCGTGCATGCGAGGTTGGACGTGGGGAAAAGAGGGTTTGACGGGAGGCAGTAGTAGTATATACATAATCACTAAATATTATTCTAAATATTATTTTTAGCGATGGGGCGGGATGAAGTGGGGTGGGTGGGAGTGTATACATAATCAGAAAATATAATTTTTTTGAATTTGGGTTTGGATGGGGGTGGAGGTGTGTATATATAATCAATAAATATATAATTATTGTTAAGGGTATAATAGTCCGATCGATATTTTTTAATCCAAAACTTTAAATAATCTTAAAAAAAACAAACATAACATGTGATTATTTTAAATTATCATATTAATAATCCTATAAAAAACAAATTATTTTTATTCGGTTGAAATGGTTTATCCTCCAAACTAATCATTAAATACACTAATTTTCATTTCATCCTTTTCTTGATTCCATTCCCTCGATTAAGATTAGAATTGACAACTAAAAGCAGTTGGGCACA
Source organism: Panax ginseng (assembly GCA_020205605.1). Taxonomy (NCBI): domain Eukaryota; kingdom Viridiplantae; phylum Streptophyta; class Magnoliopsida; order Apiales; family Araliaceae; genus Panax; species Panax ginseng. The sequence goes on from CM035146.1 coordinate 6,117,057, forward strand.
CCAAAAATACCATCACCATCAATTGTGGAAGAAGCATTAACACACTACCACTTGATATATGTAACGTAATACCCATTCAATGCCCCCACGACACCATTATGATTTTTGAGTGAATAATGATTTCAATAATTTAGTTGATTAGTTAGAAAGCCAGCTCTGGCTAATAATCTCCGTCCATCGATGCTTTGACAACATAAACACTAGAAACAACGTACCCAACTTTTCTTTCCAACCATTACTAACTCACTCACTGCATATATTATATTAATTGCATCTAGGACTTGAAGTATTTAATTTTAAAATTTGTAGGTAAGATGGAGTAATCAGCCAATAGTGCTTTTAATTGGAAACCGTCACAAAAACTTTTTTGATTTTTAAATGTGGTCTCGGTCTCAAATAATGTGAGTTTATGCCGTGATCACTATAGTTGTTTGTTTGGATTGGACCCATCATATATAATGTTTTTTACTATGGGCTTAGACCATATACTCTATTTATATGTGAATAAATTTGGAACTGTTAAATATATCTTCTATAATTCTTCACTCTAGGACGATCAATAACTTGCTCTCACACCAAAAATGCATCTTTGTATCATGCAAACTGTGTTTACTACCAGAACCATCCGGCAAGTGTAGCTCATTAAGCACGCTGCATTGCACACATTCAGCCTGCCTGCTCTACGCCCTCCAGGGACCATGATCCACAGCTGAACTACCCTATATATAGTCAGAAAAAAGAGGATAGGACGCAATCAACACCTTCAAACGGTGTTCATTACAATATCATTTGCTTTGCTTAGCTTAGCTCAACTTAATTTTTACTTGACTTCATATCCCATCAGAAGGCCAGAGCACCATCCTTCAAGTTCCAGTGCTCTTCCCTTTTTGAGTTTCTCTTGAAAATTTTACCATTGATTTCTTTTGTAAGGTGTGAACCTAATGGGAAAACGTAGTGTAGTTTCCTGGAGTTTCTTTTTGTTGGTCTTTGTGTGTTTGGCTCTATGCGGTTGTGTGCCAGTTGAAGGTACCAGAGAAGGGAGGTTTTTGGGTTACGAGATCCATGCCGCGGACAATTGGTACGAAAACCAGTATACGGGTGGTGGGAGCGGTGGAGGCGGTGGCTCTGGAAGTGGCGGTATTGGTGGTGGCGTGGGTGTTGGGATTGGTGAGGGTAATTGTGGGAAAGGCTGGAAAGGCACTAAAGGCTGTACTCCAGGTGTTGGCATTGGTATAGGAGTAGGCAGTGGTGGTGGAAATGGTGGTGGTGGCGGTGGGAGCGGTAGTGGTGGTGGTGTTGGAGGGGGTGGAGGTGTGGGGAATGATGGTGGTGGTGGTGGAGTGGGTGGTCTTGGGAACGGTGGGGGGTATGGTTCCGGTGGAGGAGTGGGAGTGGGTGTGGGTGTGGGTGGGGGTGGAGGTGTTGGGAATGGTGGAGGGTATGGTTCAGGTGGTGGAGGTTTTGGGAATGGTGGTGGAGGTGGTATTGGCGGGGGGCCAGGCTATGATGGGGGATTTGGGGAGGCTCAGGTGGCAGCGGTAGTGGAGGATATGGCCAATATGGAGGTGGTGGGAATGGTGGAGGTCAAGGTTCCTACGGTCCTCCAAGCAAGAAGTGACAATATAGCTAAAGACTGCTGGAAAGTGGTATTACTAAATTAGGTGTAGAATAAGGATGTCTTAATTTAATTTCTCTCTTTCTTTATCAATTATCATAGTAAGCTCTAATCAAATTTGACTGCATCTCTTGGTAATATATATATATATATATATATATATATATATATATATATATTGGCTTTAAGAATCCGCAAAATATGATGTATAAACTAAGAAACAGTAATCGGTGGCATATTCCTGCTGTAAAGATAAAAGTAAATAACAGAGTGCACAAAACAGAACATTTATTCATCTAACAGCATCATTGCTACCAAGATATACAGAAACTTCACATATACATTACATGCAGAACACGAGAATAAACATAGTCATAGAATTTGATAATAATAATAATGAGAAATACGTGCAAATATAAACAGCACAAGCACACTCCTATACTTGGCAGCATAATTAGCCTTGTTTTATTTAGGTTAAGCAAGTCCAGAAGAATGTCCTCCGTGGTTTTCAGAAATCAAGCAGCAGGAGAAATTTGCTTGTCATTATTTATCCTGAAAAGCATGATGAAGTATTATTTTCTTTCCCCCTTGAAATTCAATATATCAGGTAAATTACTATTACTAGTATGGGATGCACCTTCCAATCAACCCACAATAAAATATATGGCAATGTTTGACCTCCCACAATAAAGATAAATACCAAATAAAGGGGCAATAGTAACATAAATATAATTTAGCAAAAAATAGTAGTCCCTCCGTCCCGTCCCATAGTTATAGGCTGATTTCTTTTGGCACATAGTTTAAAAAAATCAGTTTAAGTGGCAATTTTTAACATAAATTTTCCACATATACCCCTTAATATAGAATTAATGAATAAGTTAATTACTCCTTACTTATCACACTGGAACTCTCAACTTCATTGATTGACGTGTACTGACCATTAAAGTCTATAACCATATAACTTTAACCAAAAAGAATACAACAACATTAAATATGGTGATAAAAATAATGACACTGAATGTTGTTTCTTCAAAAAAAAAGTAATGGTTGAATATTTATTATAAGGGCATAAAAGTAAAACAATGAACCAACGAAATTTTATAAATAGTAAGTAGCCTATATATATTGGGACATCTCAAAATGAAAAATCAGCCTAGAACTATGGGACAGACGGAGTAATATAAAATGAATCAAGCAAAGGAACGATTCAAATATGAGCAAATTTTAAAATTTGATAAATTACTCGAGCCTTTTCAAATTATAATTTTCTGTTAATACTCGGATCATATTCGCTCGAATAGTTCAAACTGTTCGATTCGAGATCGTGCTCTACTTTGTAGCTAAACGAGTCTCAATTAAATCTTATTTCAGACTCAATAAATTTTATGAACAACACAATACTCGACTCGATTTATTTAGACCCCTACCGAGGTGGTACCGCCCGTCTGACATTTTGAGTATCTAAAGAAAGTATGGCATGTGGTCAGAGAAAATTAGATTGTTTTTAATCCTAAAAAGCACAAATCAAAAGCAGGCGAGGAAAGATCCCTTAGTTGTTGAATGGTTTCGTGAATGAACTTCATAATTCAAAAGATAATCCAATCAACTACCTTAATCCTAAAATAGTTAAGTTAAGCTAGATGAATCCCTTTCCCACAGTCTGCTCATTCAAAATTCATATTCTCAGTTATGTTCATTTATCACGCAACAGATAAAATATTCAAAAAATACAATAGAATATAGATTATAGAACTACGATGTAGGACCTTTCCTGTGTTCAAAAACCTAAAAGTCCTAGCTGGACTTTCTTTCTAAAGTTTTTGTTGAAAATGCTATTTCCTTTTAATCTGTCCCAATGACTATCAATACTCAGAAACAAACGTTTGAGTTGCTCCCAAACCTGAAACTGTCTAAAGCTAGTTCAAGCTTCTATGTGACGAAATTCAGTACATTTGCATGATAATCCGTGAAGGTCGAAAGTTTAGAAAGAAACCAAATCTTTAAAAATTAATTGTAAGAGTATCAACCCCATTCTGTTAGAATATAGGGAGCAAGGAGTCTCAGATTAGAAGATCTGACTTATGTTCTGTAAAAGATTTCATCAACAGGATGCTTTTCTTTAGTGTATTTAAGTTAAATATTTTATCCATTCTAAGTTGAGCAATAGTTGTCAACAAGCACACAATATAATCTTTTCTTCTTCATCATCAGATTCAGCAAATAGCTGGCAAAACATAATTTATTAGCTGGCTCCAAACCTTTAGGATTTGTTTTTGTATTCTTCTTTAGCAATATGTAGCATGAATATTGGTAAGCTCATTCTGCTACAAAAGAAATGGATGATATCAACCAAAGAAAATTTAATCACATTTGTATAATCTACGTGACAAGTACAAAAATCACCAGGATAACAAAATTCAACAACATCAAATTGCAAATCATACCACATCTGAAGAGTTTGAGGCCCCAGTCAGATCTCTTCCATCTTTACCAAACTTCTGTTCAAGATTCCTGGAAAAAGGGAAAAGTGCAAAGTAAAGGAATTTAGGCAATCAAATAACAAGAAATTAATGAGAAGTAGGAGATTCAACATTGACACACTGCAGGTTAACCTATATAAATAACGCCAAAAATAAAGAAAATTATGACTTACATTACAATAGAATTTGTTTGTTTGTCCAGAATTGTACTTAAATTGGTCTCAGGAACACCAGGTTGTGCAACTCCTGAAGAATTTGGTTTGCCATCTACCTACGGAAGAAACAAATTCAAATACTAAGACCCACATTCTCTGTAGCATACATAAATGAAGAAATTAGAAGCACTTAGTAATCTTGAAAAGCAGTACACTTGCAGCATGAAGGGCTTGCATCCATCCAGGATCTTTATCCGAAAGAAGGCTTACATACTGCTCCATAGCCACCTCTGGACTCATGTTCCCTAGCCTTTGCCACGCATTCCTTGCACAACGTAATCAGCTCTCCATCACTCACACATAGCAGCTGTCAACCCTGTTATATAACTAATAATCAAACTATACCCTGAAATTTGTTCAAGGGTAGGTCTGAGGTGTTCTGTACATTCAGTTACCTTTCTGAGATCCACAAGGTTTTCTTTTAAAGTACTATCTGAGTATTGCAACTTTCTTATATTTTATGAATAATATTATGAACGATTTACTTTCTACATTGTTGATTTAGGGCCTGGTTTTCAATAGATATGATGAATAAAAGAATGAGTGGTAGTAATAAAAATTAACTTCAACATCTCAACTACAATGGCAAAAGAAGTTGGAGGTCATAGTGCCTGAAGCTTGCAAATGAAATGGAAGGGCATAGTAATTTTCTACAGGACATCATTATAGACGACTTGGGTATTGGAGGTGCCAAGTTGCATATATTAGGCGCAGGATAAAACATGACATACTTGTAGATCATGCTCAGCTTGTCAGCATTCGTATGGATGGCATATAACAAAGTAAACTTTTCTACCATGACATCTCTAATCTTTTACTTTTATGTTTTGAGAAATGTGTTATCCAATTAGAGTTATTGAAGTTCATCTAATGTAGCTTCATCTTTGGCTACAACAGTTGATGTGTTTCCTAGTAGAGTTGAACTTCTTGTCATTCATAACATTGTTAGATTCTTAATCAATTCTTCTTTTCTTTTCTTTTTTTACCTCACCCTCTACATTTCAGTGAAGCACCTTTCACTAGGTCAGATAATTAAGCAAGCAGAAAAATCGAATATCTAGTATTCCAACCATTAAACATAGAAATGCATAGGAAAGTTTAATACCATTTAGCACGTGCAGAGACCTTTAGAGCCATGGGCTGAGGCTCATAACAAGGTCCTTCCATGGCAACCTTATGAAGCCCATACAACTGCATTTGCATATCACTCCCCAAATTCAACGACCTATCATCCTTTCCCCCATAGTCAACATAGTTTGCAGCGGTAGCAAACACCTTTTCCAAGTCACTCCTCTCAATCCCCTCCCAATCATCATCCTCATCACTCACCAATCCCTCTCCTTCTTTCTTCCCTTTATCCAGTTCCCCTCCAATTCCAGTCCCTTGATCCTCACTAACCTCCAGAACCCTTACCTCTGCAGTTTCATCACCAACAACACCCTCACTAGCAAACATATCAATCGTCGCACTACCATCCCCTTCATTTTCAATCTTTTTTTCTTCAACAACTAATTCATCGAATGCAGTAGTCGCTCTCTTTTCTTCCTCTACACTAGTCTCAATCCTGTCCTGAGCATCCAATTCATTCAAAACTCTTACCGGTGCAATTTGATCACCAACCAAACTGACACTCTTCTCATCAACAGCCTCCTCATTTTCATTCTTTTCATGGAAAACAACATTCATTATATTCCCCTCCATCACCATACTCTGACTCTTTTCCTCAACCAATTCCTCCAAGAACCTAAACTCTCCACTTTTATCACCAACAAAATCATCACTAGCCATTTCCACCCTTTTATCATCACCGGCCTCTTCGTTTTCATTCTTCTGTGCAACAATTAATTCATCCAAACCAATATTCACTGAACTTCCTTCATTCATTTGACTCCTACCCCTTTCCTCAACAATCAATTCCTCCAAAACCCTAACCAGCCTGCTTTGATCCCCAATCACATCACCACTATTTAAACCCACAATCTTCTCATCATTAACCTCTTTACTTCCATCCTTTTCTTCAACAATTATCTGGTCCAAACCAGTATTTACTATATTTCCAGCCCCCACAATTTCCTCTCCCCTTTTCTCCTCCAAACAACTTTGAAAATTTCCTCCCAAATTCCCAAAACTTTCCTCACCAGATTCTTCCAATTCACCAACTGATCCTCCTTCTCCTCTAATTTGATCACCCTTTTCAAAAGCAAATCGAACTCTTTTCTTGCTTTTTGTACCCTTAACTTTGAGCCCTCTGTCCAATTTCACAATATTTTCACTTCCACCCTTTTCATTTGATTCCACATGATCACCATCAGCAGCCACAGCAACTGAAACAAGCTTAGCAACAAAGAAGGAGAAAACAAAAGCCACAAAAGCTGTCAGGAAGAGCTCTTGAAGAAGCTCCATCTTTGCAAAATTCAATACTAGTCTTAGAGAGAAAAATGGAAAAGGTGAATAGACTAAAGAGAGAAAAGAATTGCAGATAGTGATGAACATGTAGTAACATCAATGAGCCCCTTTGTTTATCTTTGGCAATAAAAAAAATTCAAATTACTTTTTAGATTCATATGTATTTTGTGTACATTTTATCTTTTAAATAATATTGTTTATGTTTCAAAATTAAAAATATATATTATTTTTTTAATTCGTTTTAAAATTAGAGATATATTTTTATTTTTATTTTTATTTATTATTATTTTTTCACTATCATTTTCAATATCACACTATAACATCAGAATTCATATCCAATACTAAGACTATATTAAAAAATATAAAATTATTTAATAAATTAGGACATTTAAAGAAAAGAAGGAAGTTATCCCCTCCCCACCACCTAGACCCCTCCTAAGTTAAGATAAATTTTTGTAATAGATTAGGATATTCAAAAAAAAAGAAAAGGTAATACTCCCTCAGTTTCACACAAAAAATCATATTTTCAAATTTTATAAATATTAGGTATATATTTTAGCGTTTTAAATAATAAATTTTTTGTTTATAGTAATTTCATGCAGATGAGATTAATTAGATAAATTTGAGACTAATCTATCTAATAAAATAAAAATGATTTTGAATTTTCCGCTCACTCAATAAATTGTATGTGTCGTTCAAATTTTGAGATCATACAGTCTTGGGGAAATTTTAATCCAACTTAATGTATTTATATTACATTCAACAAAACAATATTTTTTTATTTGTTTTTTGATGAATAGGACTTTTTTATAGAAAAAAGAAAAATAATACTTCTTTTGTAATTTAAATGAAAAATAGTTTTTAGAAATTATTCTAAACATTATTTCATCAATTATTTTCAACTAATACAAAATTAATTTTATAATTATTTTTACGGATATTAATTTTTAAAAAACAATTTCTTTGCACACAGAGACAATATTATCGACTTTTTAGTTAAATGGGTATTTCCGTGGCAGAGACCACAGTCTTGAGCAAAGCATATTCTCTTTTTCTTTACTCTTTTTGCTTTGTTGTGGGCCCTACTATGTCGGCTCATTAGCTGGACGTTGGGATGTAAATGAACTAGGTTGCCCACGATTCCGGCTCAGCCCGACTTGACTCGAGCTCGACTCAAACTCGTTAATAAGTTGAGCTCAAATAGTACGACTCAAACCCAACTCGTTAAGGCCCGACTCGAACTCTATTTGTTTAAGGTCGACTCATTTAATAATTATTTAATTAAAGTTTTGTTTTATTTATATATAATATATAATAGTAAATAATTATTTTATTTATATATTTATTTTTTTCAAAAAAAATGAAAATGAGATTAAAAATAAATAAATAAATAAACGGATTAGATTTAGATTTGAACTTGACTCGACTCAACTCAAGTCACTTAAGCTTGGCTCGAACTTGAGCCCAACTCATTTATAAACAATTCGAGTTCATATACAAGATTTCAAACTCGTCTAAAGCCCTGCTCGATTCATTTAATTTTTAAACAAGTTCGAACTCGACAAGTCAAAGACGACTTGACTCAACTCATTTACAACCCTAATTAGACGAAAAGCACGCTAAGCATCCAAGTGCAAACGTTGCTCCTTTCTTATTACTTTAAAAATTATTTATTTATTTTAAAATATTATTTTTATTCTGACAATATTAACTGTCAAATTATATAAGAATGACATATAAAAATAATGTTTTATATTATTCAATAACAATGTCATAAAGGTAAATTAAGAAAATCAGGAATTTAAATTCAATATAATTATTAAATAATTTTATCATGATAAATAATATGTACATAATTTATTACTATTATTCAAATTCCTTGATTTTAACTTGCATTTATCCACATGTTAAAATCATGAGGCGAGTTATATCGCTATGTCAAATACCATGTAATAGTAATATGTAATATAAAATTAGTAATATTATATCTTTTGAAGTTATCCATCTTTTTTATACCGAACGAAGGCCTTTTGGTCCGAGTGGTATTACCCAAGCATGAAATTGGAGGTTTGAATCTTGACATAGTGTGTGTGTGTGTTCAAATTAGGGGGGAAATATTATATCTTTTGCACTATACATTATGCAAATTGACATTTTTTTTATATTTAACGTGTAAAAGTAGATTCAACAGTTTTTGATAAAATTAAATTAAAAAATTACGTATATTACGAATATTTGATATGTTTTATAATTGTAATTCAATCCAAATTTATGGTGATAAATAGCATGACCCTTAAATAAATAAATAAAAAATAACGAAATAGATCATTAGCAGCCGAAGACGGCTTAAGTAATCCAAGTTACACTTAACTTAATTAGGACAACGGCTTAAGTTATCCAAGTTACACTTAACCTTAATGAGGACAACTACAAATGACGATTACTTGACTCATTCATTTCCCCAAAAATAATAAAACGCACTTAAAAACTAACCCGGTTTAACAGATTCCTTGTAGTGGATATGATGATTAAGAGCATCTCCGATTGTCTCTTCAATTATTTTGGAATATTCAAATAGGTGAATCGCATCAAAAAAATTATCTCCAACAGTCTCTTCAACCTTAGTCATCAAATCTGCAACCTCATTCTCTCTCTTTAAATCTGCAAAAATATTTATTTTATTTGATGGGTTTGATGTACAACTCATTGAATTGAAGAGACTGATGAGACTCAAAATATGAAAATAACAATTCAAATTACTACGTAGGTCAACAAACTTCAATTTGAAGAGTTTTTTTCCTACTACTACTGTTAGAGATGTTTTAAGTTCTCAAAAAACTCTTTGTGGATATGAAAATTGAACATAAGTGTATTTGAATTTTATTTATTTATATTTTGATCCCCAATTGTCGGTAAAAATATAAATAAGTGAAGTTCAAATATATTCATATCTAATTTTTGTGTCCGTCTAGAAGGTCATAAATTCTTTCCTAATGAATAGTGAGGTGGAGTAAATATCCAAAATTGACACGTAAGAGGGAAAGAGTGCAAAAAACATGCAAATCATATTGGATAAAGCTCACAAAATTGACTAAAAACATGATACAATAATAATAATAATAATAATAATAATAATAATAATTTCTTGAGGAACTTATCTCATAACAACCGAAAGCCATTTGTTTGGTGTAAGGCATAACTTTTTATAACTGCAGTGAGGATCAAACATGTGATCCATTCCCCTTCTTTTCCCCGATTCTCACAAAACTATTCAAAATTTATATGAATTCTTTTAATCTTTAACAAAACAACCATCAAAATTTTATATTATTTTAAGAGTACTATTCATCATAAAATTTAATTTTTATAATTTTAAATAAATCATTCCAATATATATATATAAATATATAATCCTACACCTAATCGGTTATATATAAAAAAAACAATCTTTATATGCTTTCATTTAACTTCTGTTTAAAAAATTATAAAATTTTGAAATGTGCACCTTAGAGTCGAAATTGAAGCCGTCATTAATTTTGCCTATATTCTTTTTCAAATTACCCCTCTAATTTATAGATATTATAAAACTTTAGTAAAATGTATAAAAATATTCTTATAATTGCTGCATAAAATTAGAGAGAATAAGCAAGAGAAAAGGAGAGAGAAACTTTGAGAGAATTTATTGAGAGAAGTTTTCTTACGTATTTTTCCCGACGATAGAAGATTATGTCTCATTAAAAACCTTGTTAAGAAACCCGATGGGAAAAAAACTTATGAAGGGAAAAAAGTACATATCTTTTACATAAATATCTTAATTATTTGCCTCGTTAAAACCTTGTCGGGAAAAACCCATTGGGATAAAAGCAGTGACTAAGGAAAAAAAAATACGAGTCTTCCCCAAAAAAAGAATTCATTACTTCTTGATGAAATGTTGTCATAAGTCTTTCGATCGACACATTAGATCCTTTTAGAAGTTTTTCAAGCGTTGCATTTGGTAGCGACTTTGTGAATAAGTCGGCTAGATTATCACATGATCGAATTTGATGCACATCTATATCACCCTTCTTTTGTAGCTCATGTGTGAAGAAGAATTTAGGTGAAATATGCTTTGTTCTATCTCCTTGATGTAACCTCCTCTAAGTTGAGCAATGCATGCAGCGTTATCCTCATATAGAATTGTAGGAATGTCTTTGATTGATGGTAATCACATGATTTTTGAATATCTTTGAATAATTGATCTCAACCAAACACACTCTCTCTGCTTGCTTCATGTATAGCGAGAATCTCTGAGTGATTTGAAGATGTATTTGTCATGGTTTGCTTTGTGGATTTCGAGGATATAGCAGGTGTCCTGATATGTAAATACATAACACATTTGTGATCTTCCATTGTGTGGATCGATAAATATCTGCATCGGCATATCGACCAATTGCGACGTTGAATTTCTTGGATAAAATAACCCGAGATCTATACTTCCACGGAGGTATCTCAAAATGTGTTTGATCCCATCGATGTCTCTTAGTAGGAGAAGAAGCGTATCTTCTTTAACAAGTTGTGACAAAAGTAATATCAGGTCGTATCACGGTTTGCAAGATACATAAGAGAGCACTATTGCACTTAGGTATGGAACTTGAGGTCAAGAACTTCTTCCCCACTTTCTAGAAGCGAAATGGATCTTTATCAACTTCTAAAGATCGAACAACCATCGGGGTAGGTAAAGGATGAGCTTTATCCATATGAAAGCAGTGAGAATCTTTTTTGACATATGTGGATTGATGAACAAAAATTCGGATGCTAAATGCTCCACTTGTATTCCCAAGCGAAATTTTGTCTTTCCAAGATCTTTCATTTCAAATTCATCTTTTAAATAAGTAGCGAGTTCTTGTGAGTTCTTGAGGAGTACCTACAAGATTCAAATCATCCACATATCTGACATGATGATGGAAAATCCACTTTGTGATTTCTTAATAAAAACACATGGACATACTTGATCATTTATATATCCATCTTTTATTAAATAATCACTAAGTCGATTATACCACATCTGACGAATTATTTGACCCATCTGATGGCGTTGTAACTTGATTGAATATATGTGGCGTGGCCTTTGTGATTGACCATTTCAATCCTTGAGGGATTCTCATGTAAATCTCCTTTGTCAAGTGAGCCATATAGGTATCTTTGTTACAACATCCATCGGGCGTGTTTCCAAACCTTCCATGGTTGCATTACCTATCGAGAAGCGAAAAGTGACTCCATCCATTCTTTGGAGAGTATGTATCACGATAATCAATACCGGGTTTTTGTGAAAACCCTTGAGCTACAAGTCGGGCTTTGTATCTCACAATTTCATTTTTCTCATTTAAACTTTCGTACAAATACCCATTTATTTCCAGCAGGGATTACACCCGGTGGTGTTTGGACTCTTGGTCCAAATACTTCTCTTTTCAATAGAGATTGTAGCTCGGTTTGAATAGCATCTTTCCATTTTGGCCAATCTTTTCTTTTCAGAGCATTCTTCCACGTTTTGTGGTTCGGGATCCGTGTCGGGAATCAAAGTAATATCGATGCTTTATAGAAAGCAAATATATCATCAATCATGACTTTGCTTGATCCATATTTTTTCTCATCATGTACATAATTTATTGAGATCTCTTGGTGTTCATCTCTTATCCCTTCTTTGAGATTTTGAACCTCTTTGAAATTTATTCCACTCTTGGAATAAGTCTTTATACGGGGCGGTTTGTACCTCTTCTGGGGCTATTCCCTTTCTTGGAATAAGTCTTTACTTTTAGGCGGGTATTTCTTACAGGATTCCACTTATTTGCTTTTGATTTTAGTAGTAGTGTGTCTTTTGCACCAATAGGTCTTCCGCGCTTACGGCGTGGTTTAGATTCTTCTATTACCTTATTAAATCGATTCTCCGAGGAATTGATTTTTCAATAGGTATTTCTATCCTTCTTTGGAGTATTCACTTTGCGGTGTATGTGACTTTATCACTTTTCTAGCATCATTAAATGCATCGGCATTTGATTTGCAATATTTTGTAAATGAATAATTCTTTGAACTTCAATTTCACATTGTCTGTCGAGGATCAAGTGAATTTAAATCTCGATCGTGCATTCCATGATATTGAGGAGGGTTTTTATTTAAAACTTTCCCTCCTCTAATGTTGGAAATCTGATTCATCAAAATGACAATCTACATAGCGTGCGGTAAAAACATCTCGATTAAAGGTTCAAGATATCGATAATAGAAGGAGAATCAAAACCAACATAAATACCTATTCTTCGTTGGGCTCCCATCTTAGTTCTTTGTGGAGGTCTGATTGGAACATATCTTGCACTTCCAAAAACTTCGAAAGTGTGATATGTTGGGTGTCTGTCCAAGAACTAAGCGTAGAGGAGAAAATTTATGAAGAGTCGTTGGTCTTACTCGAATGATGGCTGCTGACATGAAAAATTGCATGACCCCAAAATGAGGTAGGTAAGTTAGCCCTTAACATTAATGGTCGTGCAATTAGTTGAAGTCTTTTTATTAAAGATTAATTTAAACATTTTTTGTGTATGAATATGAGAGAACGGAATGCTCGATGGAAATTCAATAGTCATACAAAAATCATTAAAAGTCATTGATGAAAATTTAAATTTGCGTTATCAAGTCGAATTGACTTGATTGGATGATCAAGGCCCGGGCAAGTAACTTGATTATTTGAGCAAGAAGTTTTGAGAAGGCAAAATTTTGAGAGAGAGAAGACAAACATGAGACCATCTAGTTGAAGCATCTATTAAAACCATGAAATATCGAAATGGGCAGGACAATGGGTGAATAGGTCCACAAATGTCTCCTTGAATTCTCTACAGGAATTTTTGGGGCTTCTTTATAAACTTTTCTTGGTGATGGTCGAACAATTAATTTTTTCTCGAGAACACATGACCTGACTGAGGAAATTCTTCTACTAGGAAAAACCTTTTTATCTTTTGAGAGGATGACGGTAGAATTTTCAATAATCTGACGCATCATAGAAGTACTGGATGGCCAAGAGTCTTTCATGCCAAAGCATAAAGCGATTTGGGATCTATGATTTTTGGAATCATAACATTATGAGACTCAATTGCTCTAATTTTCATAGTATATATAATCCGGAAGAAATTGAATGAAGTTTTTTCTAAGATATTCTTTTTTCGAGAAATAGTAGAAGTAATGAGAAGATATTCATTATCATTTCTCATTGGTTGTTTCAATGTGAAAACCATTTAGTCGAATATCTTTAAAACTAAGCAAATTTCTTCTTGATTTACTAGAATATAGAGCATTTTGATAAAAACTTGTGTCTCATTTGGTAGCATGAAACTAGCTTTTCCAAATCCCTCGATTAAATTTGATGTGCGGAGATAGTTCTACATTTCCCTTAGCTTTGATTAGTTGTGAAAAATATTTCTCACTTTGAAGGATTGTATGAGTTGTTGCCTTTGTCTGCTAAACATATATCCTCCATATCCATTAAAGATGGTCTGACACATATAAAAACATAAATAAGAAAAGTTACATTTCAAATATAATTTTATTCATGAGAAACACATATCACATATAGAATGAAAACTAATAATATTATACATGCAGGATGTTTAATTAAAACAAGAAATTAAGCGATATCCCAAAAGATACTTTCGGAAGGTTCGATAATATCAACAAACTTTTTTCCTCATTGTTGGTCGTTGGTGGATCATCAACAATATTCAATTGATGATTAACAAAGTTTGTTTTTTGCCTCCATTACTTTGTTCTTTTGAGACTCTGGAATAAATTAGCGGATGCCTCGGCGTCACGGCAGTCTGCGACCGATGCCCTTTCATCCCACCTAAAACAAACATCTGGGTTTGTTTTTTTATCGATCTTTGCATTTTCTTTATTTTTACCGAGCCCGGACATTTGCCACTTACGGTGGCTTTGAATTATCATGATTACGGAATTTGTTGTTATGATGGCCTCGTTTATTCTTTCGTCCCCAAGGCTTCTTATTATATGACCATCTATTGTCACGTTTATTCTCTTTGGAATGACGTCTTTGTTAATATCGGCAATGGGGTAGCACCGTTGGCGCGTCTTGATGGTTTTTCAACAACAATTCATTATTCTTTTACTGCAACAAGGAGGATAGACAATAAGTCTTTGAATTTTGTGAACTTACTACTATACTATATTGTTGTGTGAGAATCATGTTGGTGGGATGAAAAGTTGAGGCGTTTTCTCTAACATTTGGGATTTGACTGGATCTCACGCACAAAGCCAAAGTAGAGGTTATTCTATAAACATTGGAACTATATTAAGTAATTGATTTGTAATCTTGTAGCCTTAAATTAAGCCACTCAAATTTGGCATTAGGGAGAACAACCAATTTTGGTGGTCAAATCTTTCCTTAAGTTGTGTCCATAAAGACAAAGGATCTTTTATTATTAAATACTAGTCTTTAATCCTTCATCAATATGGTGACGAAGAAAAATTATGGCTTTTTTGCATTTTGTCTTAGAAGTTCTTTGTATTTCTGATTGATGGTCTTTTCTAACTCATTTGCACTTTAAGGTGCGATTACTGCATCAAGTGCCCAAGCCAAATAGTTGTCTCAGGAGATTTTCAAAATAGAAAAATCTATTTTGCCAAGTTTGCCATCTATTGCAGGTTAAAACACAATTATTATTTATTAAAACAATAAATAATTGCATGTATGATATATATAAAAATAAACTAAATCACGACTACTCAAGTGGTAATAAAATGCAAATATAAATATTCTTATATATATGTTATTAGCATATTATCTTAGTAAAAAGAATATGCAATCGTTTAATATATATATATATATATATATATATATATATATATATATATATATATATATATACAAAATTGCAAATGGATCTTCACATTGCAATGATACGGTAATCCACGTAAATGAGATCATTTCCACAATTTAATAAGGAATGAATACAAAGGATCATTCACCATGCATGTGGTAATCCACATAGACAGGTTATTCCAACAGAATAATAAATAACGGAACCAGGTCATGCGTAAACGCACAGACAAGATATTCCAACAGAATAATAAATAATGGAACCAGGTCCGGCGTAAAACGCACAGACAGGATATTCCGACATAATAATAAAGAATGGAATAATAGAAGAATTTCACCATGTATGCGGTACTTCGCATATACAGGTTATTCCAACATAATAATAAATTACAAGAATTTAAAGGCAATTATAAGAATAAAATTATATTATTGGTGGCATAGCCAAACCGGTAATATAATAATAAATTGCAAGAATTTAATTTTACCGTCTCAGTTGGTTAGAGCTTCGATTTGATAACGTGTTATAAAACTTTAGCAAAAGTGTATAAAATATACTCTTATAATTCTTTGCATAAAATTAGAGAGAATAAGCAAGAGAAAAAGAGAGAAATTTTGAGAGAATTTATTCGGAGAAGTTTTCTTACGTATTTTCATTGAGCACTCATTCTTTTATATTACAACAATAGATGTGATTTCTTAACATTTTTCAAGCCCTAGAAGAAAGAGAGTTGTATCAAATCATAAAAATCCTAAATCAATTTATGAGTTGTTTATGTCTAATTAGAGTCATCTTAATATTTATATATACAGGGTTATATGTATATACACAGCTGTATATTATACAGTCGGACTATGACGATGAGTTTTTTGGGATATGGCGACGGTTCACCGGTCGCTATAGCCCAGGATAGCTATGGCGACAGGTGAAACCGTCGCTATAACCCAAAAAAGCGTCGTCATAACCAACTATGTACTTCACAGTTGTGTACACATTCATTTTTCTCATATATATATGGAGGGCATCAACGTACTTACACACCATCCGTTAGCTTTTGTTAACATCGTTATTGGTGGTGTGAGAATATGTTATGTTTATGAAACTACATGGTCGATAATTCACTTTTAAACTACAGGTGGTTGCAAGTAATTTTGAGTAAACCATGCACATGTAATTATTTGTAATTTACTCTACCAAATTGAACATGTTTTTATTCAATATATATAGGAAAATTCTTGATAAATATAGTCTTGGTATATATAACTATAAATTTTTATTCACAATATATACCAACGATACAACTTCATCATGAAATTTGTTGACTTATATACTCCATCTGTTTCTTTTTTACTTGTAGTTTTAGAGAGTGAAATTTTTTCCTTTTACTTATCATTTGTAGATTTCAAGAAAACATGAATGACCTAATTTTTCATATTATCCCTATATTAAACACCAACTTGTTTCTTTTTTATCTTTTCTAATAAATTTTAGAAAGATAGTATTGAGATTGTATAACTATTTTAGTCAATCAGACAAAATATTTTTTAATTTCTTAATCTTTCTTTTTTTTTGAAAACGACAAGTAAAAAGAAACGGAGGGAGTAAATCATTTCTCAAAAAAATATTATATGCAATTTTGAATTGCAAAATGGTGTATAATTAAAAATCAACCATGATAGTAAAATCTCTTTAATATATATGTGTTACAAGACAAAAATATTTTTTTAAATTACTCTTTAACTAATTAAGTTTCCGGTAGGGGTAAACATGGTGCGATTTGATGCGGTTTGAAGTTCAAACCACACCCGAAATTGCTTAGGTGCGGTTTGACAAATTTAAAATCGCATATGAAACCGCTTGTGATTGGTGCGATGCGGTTTTAAACTGTGCGGTGCGGTTTCAGTTTCAAAATCAATTGAAACAACAAATTTTATGCAATTTAGCATCACTACTCTAATTTTGTGAGCATATTTGAAAAATATTTATCTCTTATGCCGGTTATTTCTTTGGTGCGGACTTCTAGTGTAATTATTTCTTAGACCAACTCTATGGACATCCACTACTTGCAGACCTCCCTTCCAATCCAACTAGTAGTGACTTGAATACGTCATTTTTTCAATAAGGTCTAAGCCTTTAATAGAATTTTTTTCCCACCCTAATCAAATGAACAATCATTTGGAACATTTAATTGTGCGATCAATAATTTTTAACATGCATAATTTCATTATAGTCATACATTCAGAGACATTAAGATCATGCATCTGAGTATCCCCAAAAGATCAACCCATATTTTTATTTTTTCTTTCCAAAGGGGGACAATATATTATCTACATAATATGCTCCTATATAACACTTCTCTTCACCATTTATACAAAAAGTCAGAAATATTATAGATTACTCTACCAACACTTATATTTTATACAACTGTCAAAAAAATGTCATTCACTTATCATACAAACCATAAACACAGATTAAAAGGGAAAGGGGAGAGGGAGAGGGAGAGGGAGAGGGGAGAGGGGAGAGCGGAGGGGGGGAGGGGGGAGGGGGGGTAATATAATAGATAAAAATGTTTACTTTAAATATTTGGTATCACAATGTAGCTCAATTTCATTGATCAGGTAAGAGGTTATATTGTACTTCCTCTGTTCTTAAAAGATTGTCGTTTTAGAAGAAAAAATTTGTTTCAAAATGTTTGTCATTTATGACTTTCGAGGAGAATAAATTATTTACTTTCCTAAATTACACATACCTTCTCTCATTGTCCCAAGAAATTCTCTTCCTATAAAGGGGTAGTGATGAAATTTCAAACAAATTTTATTTGGTTAATGATACTTTCTTAATCCATGTGCTAAAACCTTAAACGACAATCTTTTAGGAACGGAGGTAGTATCACAATGTAGCACCATCCGCCCCTGCATACACACATGGTGCGGTTTCGGTTTATGTGTGCGGTTTTAGCTAGTAACCAAACCGAAACTGTAAATTTGGTTTTTCAACCCACCTAAAACCGTTACATACGTTGTAATCGTTGGTGCGGTTTTAATTTTTGCGCTTTTCGGTGCGGTTTCGATTCCAATTTAGTTTCTTGCTCAGCCTTAATTTCCGGAGCGAAGCACATGTAAATTTTTAAATAAAATTACTTTTAATTTTTAATTTATTTTATATATAATGATTATAAATTATATTTTTTGAATTTCAAATCGGCTTACTACTATTATTAGAATGTCTATAAATTTTGCTTAAAAATAAATGACTATAAATTACATATAATTGTTGAATACTCATAATTAACTGTTTCTAGTGTGATTCTTTTGTTATATAAAGTTTAAATAATAAAAAATTTGAGCATCTTATTCCAAGAGCACCTCTTCGCTTTTTAAGTTTGAATATCAAATAAAATGAAGGATGATCTACTTTAATCTAAATTGCAAGTGTTTTTGATATTGTTAAAGTGTCAAATATTTTAGGACATCTTAACCCTTTTGACTTTAATGCCCAGAGGAAATAATTACTTTGTTTTATAAAAATAGTGCTCCCCTAAAAAAATACTTTCAGTACACATTTGTACATTCACTATTCCTTTCTAGTACAAATACTACTATACATAAATGTTAGTAAAATCTCTGCAATACTTCAACTATAAGGGATTTGGATTTTGGACTTCTTTCAATGCAATTGACCTGGTTCCATTATTTATTATTCTGTTGGGAATAACCTGTATGTGCAGTCTATCACACGCATGATGAATCCTTCTGTTATTTCATTCTTTATTATTTTATTGGAATAACCTATCTATGTGGATTACCACATGCATGGTGAATGATCCTTCTTATTCATTCCTTATTAAATTGTGGAAATGATTTGTCTACGTGGATTACCGCATGGCGGGCGAAAATCCATTTGCAGTTTCATATATTTTATTATACTCAGTTGGTTAAAGCTTTGGCTTCAATAATCCATGAAATTAGTGAAATATCCTTGATATTTGCGCTTCATCTAGTATCTTTTCATGAAAATATTTTTCTGAGCTTTCTTGAATTTTACTCCACAAAGCAGTATCATGTTGATAATTTGGACGTTATTGAGTTCAGGATAAATTATCTTATAAATCTTTAAAATTTATTCTTGAACCTGTTTTATTGAATTGTCATCATCCTCATGCTTATATTATGTTGAAAGTCATCTTTGGCTTACGTGCATAGATGGACTTGGTATGATTATGACCAGGGATTATTCGGTATAATCATGACCGTAATGTGACGAATGATGTGGTAAAAGTCCTCATTGGCATCTGTAGTTCATTAGTGGACAGTTGTTGGTATGATTATGATCAGGGATTATTCAGTATAGTCATGACCATTGATGATTATATGAATATCATTGGTCGTGGAACAGAGTGATGGTCCTAGATGGTGCATTAGTAGTCCTCACTATTCTGTGAAATAGTGTGGTAATAAATGTAATGAGGACTCCATTGAGTGTGGATATTGTCTAGATGACAATATTTGTATTAAAACTCACAGCCTATATTTTGTCGTATTTTACACGACTGTTGTATAATTAAGTTGTATTTGTATTCAGTACCTTGTATCTGACGACCCAAGATGGGATATGTATACCTGTTTTGGGGGCGTCACAGTTGGTATCAAAGCTTAGGAATATGATCCCTGGCTGAGATGTGAGATAAGAACTAGGAGGGGAGAGACGGGGAATTCCTTCGCTAGTATGACCTACCTAAGTTTATTTGGTATTTAACTGGTTGGTCAGAGTATAGGGATAATATGTGATATATTAATTAACCCTTGTTTTGTGGCAGTTTGAAAAATGGCATCCGAAAATATTGAGATAAGCAATGAAGCACATGAGATCGTGGAGTCACCACAGAGTAATACTCAGGATAATGTGCAACAAAAAAACAATAATCCTCAGGTGAACAACAACACCGACCAAATGGCGAACGACGGAATATTTAGGAGCTTTCTGCAATTTGTACAACATCAGGCAAGAGAAACCCCTGTCCAAAATTTAGGTGGAAACACTGGAAACTCTCGGACGGTCACCGCTAAACAGTTCAAGGAGCTGGGACCACCGGAGTTTATTGGAGAGCCAAAACCACTTAAGGCGGATGCATGGATAAAGTAGATCACCAAGATAGTTGATGTCTTGGGATGCTCCGAGGAGCAAAAGGTTCCTTTTGTCACCTTTATGTTCCGAGGGGAGGCAGATTACTGGTGGGAATCTGTAAAGCGTACCCAGCCTGACGCACTCAAGATTTCTTGGGAGAAGTTCCAAGGGCTGTTCAACAACAAATACTTTCCCGAAAGTATTCGTCATATGAAGGAGGTGGAGTTTATCAAGTTGGAGTAAAACAATATGACCGTGTCGCAATACGAGGCTAAATTTGCAGAGTTATCCCGATTTGCATCCCATTTGGTTGATAATGAGGAGCAAATGACGTGAATATTTTTAAGAGGTTTGAAACCGGAGATACGTCAATATCTTATTTTCATTAACGGTCCTGATCATCCCTGCACTATAGGCCAAGGATATTCTTTAGTATCACGACCACGAATTATCCATGCACCACGGGCCAAAGATAATCATGTTTTCATTAACGGTCCTGATCATGCCATAAAACAATTCATCTTTGCACCCTTGGCCGAAGAGAATCCATAACCATAATCATACCAAAAACTGTCCATCAATGCACTACGGGCCAATGAGGACTATTTCCACATCATTTGTAACATTACGGTCATGATTATACCGAATAATCCCTGGTCATAATCATACCAAGTCCATCTATGCACTATAGGTCACAGATGACTTTCAACATAATATAACCATGAGGATGATGACAATGATATAAGAATTCAATAAAACAAGTTCAAGAATTAATTTATCCAAGAACCAATATCGTCCAAATTGTCAACATGATACTTCTTTGTAGAGTAAATTCAAGAATGCTCAGAAGAATATTTCAATGAAAAGATTTGGATGGGTTGAAATATCAAAGATATTCCACTAATTTCATGGAGTATAAAAACTAAAACTTTAACCAATTGAGTATAATAGAATATATGAAAGCGCAAATGGATTTTCACCGCCATGCAGTAATCCAATGATCTGAGATCATTTTCATAATTTAATAAGGAATGAATACAAAGGATCATTCACCATGCATGTGGTAATCCACATATGAGTTATTCCAATGAATAATAAATAATGGAATAATGAAGGATTCACCATGCGATGCGATATGGATCGCATGTATGAGTTATTCCTAATAGAATAATAAATAATAGAACCAGTCCACATAAAATTGATGACGAGGATATTAAATGAGAATAATAAATATTGGAACGTGTCAAGCATATAAACGCAGACAGTGATATTGAAGCAGAATAATAAAGAACGGAATAATAAATAATGGAACCAAGTCAGGCGAAATTCGCACCGACAGGATATTCCGACAGAATAATAAAGAACAGAATAATAGAAGAATTTCACCATGTATGCGGTACTTGTGATAAACAAAGTTATTCAACATAATAATAAAGAATGGAATAATAGAAGAATTTCACCATGTATGCGGTACTTCACACAAACAGGTTATTCCAACATAATAATAAAGAATGGAATAACAGAAGTCCTCTTCATGAATACAAAAAAAAAAATACCCCTTACAGGTACAACAAATAATATCCCTTACAAGTACAACAAATAATATCCCTTACGAGTACAACAAATAAAAGCCTCAAATATTTCTTCACCCAAAAGGAACTCAACATGCGGCAACGACGTTGGCTTGAACTGTTGAAAGATTATGATCATACCATTCAATACCATCCTGGTAAAGCGAACGAAGTAGCTGATGCATTGAGTAGAAGATTATATGCGAGCACGAGTGCAATATTGTCAACACAAAGGCCCATTTTGTATGACTTACAAAGGATGGAGATAGAGTTAAAGACTCTGGGGACCCGTGTGATGATGGCGAATATACAAGTAGAACCAACTTTAATCGATAAAGTTAAAAGTTTGCTCAAGCTACTGACACTGGAAATTGATACGTATGAGGAAGAAAGTGTAAGAAGGTGCTATTTCGAAGCAAGAATCGATGAAGAAGGAATACTTGAGTCAACTCCGGACTTTTTGTTCTAACGACTTCGATTTAAAGTATAAAATCATGATGGAGGCGCACAACACACCGTTGTAATCCATCTCTGGGAGTACCAAAATGTATCATGATCTTGACATACATTTTGGTGGAGCAATATGAAGAGAGAGATAGCGGAGTTTATCTCAAGGCGTTTAACTTGTCAAAAGAGTCGTGAGCATCAAGTACCTAAAGGTCCATTGCAACCACTTGAAATTCTAGAATGGAAGTGGGAGCACATTACCATGGATTTCGTTACTGGTTTTCCCAAGGTTTCTCAAGGCATAGATGCAATTTGGATCATTGTTGATAGATTGACCAAGTCTGCTCACTTCTTACCTATACGAGAAACTTATACACTTGAACATCTTGCTCGTATGTACATAAATGAGATTGTAAGACTGCATGGTATGCCAGTATCCATAGTTTCTAATCTAGACCCAGGATTCACTTCATGATTTTGGGTTAGTTTGCAGAAAGCTATGGGCGCGGATTTCTGATTTAGCTTTCTAAGATATCATCCTCGAGACGGGATGCAGGCGATCGGAGAGGACTATTCAAACTCTTGAAGATCTATTAAGACTCTGTGTCCTTGACTTCAAAGGAAGTTGGGACAAGTTCTTACCATTAGTGGAGTTTTCCTACAACAACAGTTATCAAGCAAGTATTGACATGGCTCCATTTGAGGCGTTGTACGGGAGAAAGTGTCGTTCTCCAGTATGCTGGGATGAGATGGGTGAAGTAACGTTGTTGGGACCGGAGTTGGTACGTATGACTACAGAAAAGATTCAAATGATCCGACAACGTATAAAAATTCACAAGATCGACAAAAGAGTTATGCTGATCTTCATTGAAAGGACGTAGAATTCGATATTGGAGATCATGTGTTGTTACGTGTTGCTCCATGGAAAGGAGTTACGAGATTTGGAAAGAGAGGAAATCTCAATCCTCGATTCATTGGCCCATTTTTAATTCTAGAGCGAGTAGGAACTGTGGCTTATAGACTCGCCTTACCGCCAAATATGTCTCGTGTTCATAACGTTTTTCACATATCTATGTTACGTAAATATGTGAAAGATCCGAACCACATTATTGAGTTAGAACCAAACGAGATAGAGGAAGATTTAACTTATGAAGAGTTACCTGTTAAAATCTTGGATAAGAAGGATCATGTTCTATGCTCCAAGATTATACCTCAAGTCAAAGTTTTGTGGAGAAACCACGATGTGGAGGAAATGAATTGGGAGTTAGAATCTGAGATGAAGTCAAGGTATCCTCATCTCTTCGACATACCAGATATGTACCTTAATTTCGAGGACGAAATTTCATAAGAAGGGGAGGTTGTAAGACCCCAACTTTTATGAATAAAGAATAATTTTCTTGAAATATATTTTTGAATATTATGGTGTGGATTTGATATAATATTATAGTTATGGGTAATATTTACAAATTTTGTAAAGTAAACAAGTGGTTATATAATAATATTGATTGGTGGGGAATATTCGTTTTAACGGGGAATATTAAATGCAAGACAATCATTAGTGGACCCTACAACGGAAGTATTATCGTAGTTTGAAAATGACAAAAATATCTTTCTATAAAAATAACTATGAGGTATTCTTGTTAAAACCGTTGAACTACCCGGTAGTAAAAATGCGATGTACGCGTGGTTGCATAATAAAGACATACGGTATTGATTATTGATGCTTACGTGAGAAGTCACTCAATTATACTCAATTATTGCTACGATAATTAACGCATCATCATATCTCTCAAATTATTGATTCAATTATTGTTATAGTATCATCTACATAATATGATATATTATTAAATCAATAATTGAGACGACAAAGTTATTCATATTATTATTTGTAATATTGACAATGTCTAGAAGTTACATCGAGGAGAGGTTTGGTCACCTAATCAACGCATGATAAGGAGAAATACTTATCTGAAAGCCCCTCTTTCCAGGAGCGACACAGTTGTTAAATATTGTGAATTATAATATTAATGATGAATAAGTTCGTGTTGATTAAAGATGAATTTTATAGTTCCATTGTGTTGGACTTATTTATGTTAGTATAATTGATGTCTGGAGGTTATATTGTTCAATTGGATATTCGGGACACTTTTCGTGTCGGAGTACTATTCATAAGTTACTATTCATGGGATACTATTCACCCGTAAGATATATTTCTTTTCGGTCCAAATCATTTTTGGGTACAATATTATTCCATGAGGAGATGTGATAATTTTTCAGACCGTTGGTTGAAGATATAATAGTAAATCAATATGGACCGTTGGTGGAAAGTATAATAGTAAATTAATATGGATCATTTGGTTTAAAGTTTTAATAGTAAATCAAGTATGGAATGAATTGCTTTAAGTTTTAATAGTAAACCAATATGGATCATGTCAGTTTAAAAGTAAATCAATATGGACCGTTCATGAATTAGTTACTTATTCGGTCCATTCTCTATAAATAGAAGCTCATTCCTTCATTATTTCTTACTAATTCTTTGAAACTCTAGAGAGAGAAACTATAGAGAGAAAGAAGAAAAGTATTCTCTTACTTAACTACTTGAGATTAGGTTTTTCTAAGGTAGGGAATATTATTTGTTGTACTCATAAGGGTATTCTTTTTCTTATTCATGAAGAGAACTTACATTATTCCATTCTTTATTATTACATTGGAATAACTTTGTATACGGGATACCCTATACTTGGTGAAATTCTTACATTATTCCATTCTTTATTATTATGTTGGAATAACCATCATGCAAAATCTTTGCATACATGGTGAAATTCTTCTATTATTCCATTCTTTATTATTATGTTGGAATAACTTGTTTATGAAAAGTACCACATATATGGTGAAATTCTTCTAATATTCCGTTCTTTATTATTCTGTCAGAATATCATGTCTGTGCGTTTACGTCGGACTTGGTTTCATTATTTATTATTCTATCGAATATATCATGTATGCAGGCGTTACGTAGGACTCGAATTCCATTATTTATTATTCGCCGGAATATCCATGCGTGCGTTCGCCGGACCTGGGTTCCATTATTTATTATTCATTGGGAATAACTTTTATACATGCCAGTCTATATCATCGCATGATGAATCCTTCCTTTATTCCATTCTTTATTATTACATTGGAATAACTTTATACATGTAGATTACCACATGCATGGTGAATGATCATTCGTATTCATTCCTTATTAAATTATGGAAATGATCTGTCTACATGGATTACCGCATGGCGGGCGAAAATCCATTTGCAGTTTCATATATTTTATTATACTCAGTTGGTTAAAGCTTTGGCTTCTATACTCCATGAAATTGGTGAAATATCCTTGATATTTGCGCTTCATCTAGTATCTTTTCATGAAAATATTCTTCTGAGCATTCTTGAATTTTACTCCACAAAGCAGTATCATGTTGACAATTTGGACGTTATTGAGTTCAGGATAAATTAACTTATAAATCTTTAAAATTTATTCTTGAACCTGTTTTATTGAATTGTCATCATCCTCATGCTTATATTATGTTAAAAGTCATCTTTGGCTTACGTGCATAGATGGACTTAGTATGATTATGACCAGGGATTATTTGGTATAATCATGACCGTAATGTGACGAATGATGTGGTAAAAGTCCTCATTGAGTTCATAGTTCATTTAGTGGACGAGTTGTTGGTATGATTATGACCGAGGATTATTAGGTATAGTAGCGACCATTGATGATTATATGAATATCATTGGTAGTGGGCGGGGATGATTCGATTTTTTTATTTATTAAGTTGAGTCTCGGTGATAAAGTTGATGAAAAACTTTTTAAATCATAGAAGATAGTAGATTTTATACTTTACTTGACTCTTCTAATGGATTGCTTGATCCATTGCTTGATTAAACTTGTTGTACATTATATTGTTCTATCGGTTTAACATTATTGAAGGCTAATGATAATTTATTATGCATTATCTTAGTCATAATATTTCTTCTTTGGGCTAGTTGAGCTCACCCTTTCTTTTCTTTGTTCTCTTGAGGAAATGATAAGGTAGGCTGGACTAGTCGAGAGAGCAGTGATGGTCCTAGATGGTGCATTAATAGTCCTCACTATTACGTGAAATAGTGTGGTAATAAATGTAATGAGGACTCCATTGAGTGTGGATATTGTCTAGATGACAATATTTGTATTAAAACTCACATGACTATATTTTGTCGTATTTATTTTAATTGTTGTATAATTAAGTTGTATTTGTATTCAGTACCTTGTATCTGACGACCCAAGATGGGTGATGTATACCTTTTTTTTGGGGCGTCACATATAGAATATAATCCTAACTTTACCTAATTTGGAAAATAATTTATTAGACTATTACTACTATAGCATAGACCTTAACCAATGCATCAAGTGCTCGAACCAACGAATTTGGCCCTCAGCTATAAGCCCCTCCAGTAACGCATCAAACAAATTCGAATTCCAAAACCCAAATGCTTAATTTTTGACTCTATAACCTCTCTAACCATCTTCTTTCAATTAGTGAAAAAATGACCATGCAAGACTAGTGTTTTCTCTAAGTGTGTTCAAGTGAAAAGTAACTTTAGAATTTACTAGAGATAATACATATATACATACATACACACACATTGTGCAGTTTCGATTTTTTGCGTGCGATTTTAGCTAGTAACCAACCCGAAATCGTAAATTTGGTTATTCAACCCACCTAAAATGCTTACATATGCTCTTGAGCCAAACCATCGATAAGGTTTAAGTGCAATTTTTAAAGCAGTTTCGATTCCAATTTAGATACTTGCTCAATCCTAATAGGGAGTACTCTTATCAAAAGGCCCACTGGTAATTAAAAAGTTAAAGATAAATAGATATCATAATTCATGACTCTACAGCTTTTAAATTAGAAGCACATTTTCTTTTTTAGTTATTTTTAAATAAAATATTTTTATTTTAAGACTATAAAATAATATAAAAAGTTTAATTTATCATCAATGTTTATTATTATTTATAATATCACATTACCACCACCAAATTTGTAGTTAATAATAAAAGTATATTTTGAAATATAAAATCATCTTTAATATTACTATTTTAGAAATAAATCTCTAATTTTAAAACAAAGAAAGTATATAGTTCTCCGTCATGTAAGTACTCTTTTATTTTAAAATTGGAGGTATATTTTCTCTTTAATTTGTTCCAGATTTAAAGATATATTTCTAATTTTAGACTATATATATAAAATGATATATTATTTAACATGTCAGCCTTATATTGTGGATATATTAAATATTATTATGTCATCATTGTATTTTTAGCTAATGTTAAGAATATGTTCTTAAAAACAAAATTTTATTTAAAGGTATCATTTAAAAAAATGTATCTCTAGTTTAAAAAAGAAAAAGAAAAAGAAGAATATATATATAAGCTGCACACATTTATTCTTTTATTGGGTTTGATGGTTTAAATGCTTCAATCGTTTGAAGCTATGCACTGCAATACCCTCAGTATAGGCCCACTTCTCAGCCCAAATATTCAGTCCAGTTTGGTTATCCAACTTCATATGCAAATGCAATCTCTCTTGTTGGTTAATGCGTGATAGTAAAATTTCACATCAAAATATAAATAAATTTTTTTAAAATATATAACTAACTTAATTATATATCTTTTTATAAAGACGAATGAAGGATTATACACTAATTTAATTTTATATAAATGTTTGTTTGCTTTTTGCCTATCGATTTAAAATGGTCACCCGAGGGGAAAAAATATATATTTACAGAAAGGCCATGCATGTACCCATGACATAATTTATTAAATATTCACAACGGGAATTTCATTTTCTCTCTATTATAATCAATTTCACCCAAGTGAATAGTCCCAACTTTAATCCTCATTCCGTGACTTTTTAAATATCGTTTTAAAAAAATATTTATCGTTTGAGAATTTCAAGTAAATATTTATTGGGCTATAATACTTTAGACATGTTGGGTAGGTCTTGAAAGTATTGGGTCGGTTCATCGGGCCGACCCATTGGGAAGTTAATGTCTTTATTTGGGTCCTCTTGAGTTATTGGTAGAGACAAAAATTTGAATTACTTAGATGAGTATGGTTTCCCTTGGATTTTGATCGGTGATGATTATGGGGATAGAACTTTGTTGTCATCTACCAGATTGTATTTAATGAGGATTGGACGAGCAAGTTAGTCAATTTGAAGGCGTGGACCAAAAAGTCGATTCATCTGAGAAAAACCGGATCGAGTGTATATGGGAAAAAGATCACGCAATCTAAAAGGTAACAACACTTAACCAATTTATTATCTCTCTCTGAGAGCTAGTAGATATTTTCCTCCATTATTAACCTTGTGATCATGCATCAGATCGACTCTCACGCCGAAAGCTATCCCTCACGAGTCGGATCGTCAAGCTTTTGGTGTTGATCGTGTTTATTATGCAGGATATCGGACGCGTCTTACGTGATTGGGACGTAAGGAAAGATCTTGGCGTTAACAGTATTAATTGTTTAGTTTTTAATATTATTTTAATTATTAAATATAACTTTAGTTTTCTTATTATTTTTTGCCAAATAAATAACACTATCTTTTTTCAATACAAGTAGAATATAGACAATTGATATTATATTTAATGTTATATAATTATTTTCTTAATACTTATGTACAACTCTAAAATGACACATATATTAAGGGGCAGAAAGAATAGTAAGTTATGTTATATATTGCGAATGTTTAAGTCATTTTTTTTAATTATCAACTACGTGAATAAATATTATTTATAACTTATTTAGAGAGATGTGTAATAAGTGAGGTCAGGGACGAAGCCAAGATTTGATCTGGGGGGCAAGAATTTTCTAAATAACATAATATATATTCAGAAAAATGATACTTGTGAAGAATGCATTAATATGGACCATAATTGATGTAAGTTCATCGAACTTGATCAAGTAGATCACCACGACATTTTCATATTTCGATACGTTTTTCATGATCACGCTCCAAATAATTAATATCTTATTCCTTAACTTCAATTTCTTGGTGATTTTAGAGGACGTTATTCTTGTTCAGGGGTAGGCAGAGATGTTTGAATATTAGGCTCGGGGGTAAGCGAGATATGTCAACATAATTTGATTGCCTTCTTTTGAAAAAGGAATCAATAATATGTGATTTTCCTGGAAGTGGTTAGCATGAAGTACATTTTTGAGTAAATTGGTCAATTGACTAATAGAGTGCTGACACGCAGGTAAGGCTTTATGTGTGTCAGCATTCTATTGGTCAATTGACCAAATTACCTAAAAATGAACTTCATGTTAACCGAATCCGATTTTCCTATGATTCTAAAACAAAAAATAAAAAAATTCAATTAACTACATTACAAGAATGAATTAATCAATATTATTAGACCACTTATTAAACTTTTTAATAATAAAATTTTCATAAATTTACAATCAAATAAGTAGAATTAGGATCCTCTCTATTTCAAATGAATTGGAGAGTCTATATTTCATGGTCCAGATTTTAAATGTGTTGGAATATGACATCATAATGACAAGTGTGACGCCCCCAAAATAGGTATACATCACCCATTCTGAGTCGCCAAATACATGGTACAGAAATAAATATAACTTCGATGAATACAATTGTCGCAAAATATTGACAACACATATACTGTGAGTTTGAATACAAATATAGTCTAATAGAGGGTATACAAACTCAAAAGGAGTCCTCATTACAATTATTGATACACTATTTTACAAAATAGTGAGGACTACTAATACATCTATCATGAACCATCACTCCATACCCCAGCTAGTTTCTAGTATGTTCTCACCTCCTGAGAAGAAAAATGGAATAAAAAGGAAAAGGGTGAGCTCAACTAGCCCAGTAAAGAATATTATGACTAAGATAATATACAACAATTTATCATTAGTCTTCAACAGAGAAAAAATCTGATAAAATATAATAGACAACAAGTTTTAGATCAACAACTGCAGCGGAAACAACAATCCATTAGAAGAGTCAAGTAGAGAAAGAATTCTACTATCTTCTAAGATTTAAAAGTCCATCATCAATAATTTATCCATGTAACATCAATCAATATACATCTTGAATCAAATATTCATCTTTGCACTACAAGCCAAAGATATTCATTTGTATCACCAGTTGGTCATGTTCATCTCAACACCTGTTCATCTTTGCACTACGGGTCAAATATATTCATCCGTTAATCATTCATCTTTGCACTACGGGCCAAAGATATTTAGTAATATCATCATTTAGGACGGAGGATGATGAAAAATATTTTAAAGATCGAATTCAGTGAGACAGAAGGACAAATATTAGGGATTTATATTTCAAATTATCCAAGTTCAATAATACCCCATAACAAACTATAGTGGAGTAAAATTCAAGAATAAAGATCAAAACATGGATTTAATTTCAAGAATAAGGGTCACAACAGATAACTTGCAAGAAGAAAAATAATTTTTTTTTTCTTTTGTGAACGAGACCGTGAATGGTAAGCTATGAGCGAGTGCTAATCAAAGATGCCGTGAACGATGAATCGTGAACAAAGACCGTGAATAGTACCCAGTCATGAAAAGTTCCAAATTTGATAAAAAGTTCAGACCAATATTCCTATGAAATGATATTAGATGAAGTGAAATTTTTAATCATTTCAGGAATTATAGAAGCAATAAAACAATATCCTTTACCTTAGTAGAAGTTGGATTTGACTGGAATATTGGATATTATTCTGAAAAAATCTTGTAGAAAAACTACGCTCAAAGTATTCTTATACTCAAGAAAAATACTCACAATACTTTAGAATAAGAATTTTTGAATTTGAAGGTGTGATTTTCATCGCTCAATTGAGCACTCTATTTATAGAGTTAATGTAATATTCGAATCAAGGTCCCCGAATCATCAGCGGATCCCATTCGTATTATTCTATAATTATTGGAAGATATAAACATAAATTGTTTATACATTAAACATTATACACTATCCCAAGGTCGAGTAACCATAACTTATACACATTTCATAACTTATCTGCACATGATATTATCATCATACAAGACTATTACAAATCTAATCGCGCATATTAACCCTAAGCTGGATTTGTCTTTAACTTTCCTTGTATCTGAAGCATTCGTCTTTATCTGCAATATTTTATCATGATATAGCAAGGGTGAGCATGAAAGTTGCCAAACAAGTTTAAATCTGATTTAAGGATATATCATGATTGAAGAGTCGAATAATAAGGTGGCTAGAATTCACAATGTAGTTGTGAATTAGCATGAACAACCTTTGATTTGAACAAGTATTAAACATGAACAATATATATCTGGACCAACTGGTAATGAAGGTGATCGAAATTTCATTACACGACTTATATCATCTGAGATGTCTGAGTACAATTCTACATGGAAATCGATGAACGATTAACCATAAGTATATCGAATGAATGAAACTCTTAGTAGAGTTAAGAAAAACAAACTTACTGTTAGTTGATTCTACCGATCGAAAAATAACTTAGCTTTATCAGAAGACTAATCTGAGATAATCCGATCTCCAAATATTAGAATAATATCATTACGATATAAAATAACCTAAACACATTATCACATAATCCTATCAGTCTATACAACATATAAGGCTTAGCGTCAAATCAGACTATTTAAGTCTAAGTTGAAACCGACACCATTCAATTATCCCAACGTTCTAATCGGACAAATATCGAGTTTAAGTTCAATTAAACCCTGCCTAAACAATTAACAATAACCTTAGATAATTATATTATCAATCAAAACATTTTTCATAAACTTGTAATAAATTTCAGATAATTAATATCATTATCATAATTTTTTTTCAATCACTTATACCGCATTTAAATGAATTAAATACCACGTAATTCCTTAGTCATTAATATTTATTTATTTCTAAACATTAATGAATTACATGCCATAATATTATATTATATTTAAAATATCTCAAAGTATTTTCAATACTTTATTATTTCCTTTAAATGTTTTTAACATAAATCAATAAGCGATATTAATATAAATACCACCTTATTCCTTGATCATTAATATTAATTTAATACCAAATATCAATGAAAATCATAACATAATATTATAATATATTTATAACATCACAAGGTATTTTAATATCTTAAAATCATATTTCTATGATTTTTAAACAATCAAATCCATTATCCAGATAATTGCTATAAATATTAAAATATTAATATTTTCATAACAAAATATCAAAAGTTATATTTTATAACTTAAAATATTTTTATAACACTTAAATCATTCTTATATGATTTTTAAATCATTAATTCTATTTTTCCATAATTTATTTAATATATTTATTAAATAAACTAATATCAAAAGTCATCAAAAATAACTTAAAATATTTTCTAACACCATAATATATTTTTTCATGATTTTCCCTAATTAAAACTATTTTTAAATAATTTATTTAGTATTAATATTAAATAAATAAATACCATTTATATACCAAAATATTAAATATTTTGAAATATACTCAAATTTATTAAAAACTATTTTTAGGACTTTAAAATAATTTTTAGAATTTAATATTAATTTTAATAATTAAAAACCATTTATTTCTATTTTTAATTAATTTTCTAAATTAGAAATTAAAAAAATAATAAACTGTCATTAAAGGACCTATATAGCGACAAAGGCAAAATCTGCCGCTATAGGTGTTCTTGAGCTCCAAACCCGTAAATCGGCGATTAATGCGAGGTATGAGGTTTGACCAAGTCTAAATCATTAATCACAATGGTTCTTGGTCAATCTAAGACATCGATTGTGTAGGCGGCATGCAACACTACTGATTATCAATTTTTGTGTAGTTCAAAAAACACTTAAACAAAGAGATCTGTGACCTTAAACTTTCTCGACAACGACATTCTTTAAAATTCTAGGTTGATCGAGTTGAGGTACCTACTTTGGTTTTTTAGTTTTAGATTACGTGTATTGTTTACGTGATCTAAATGTTCCAACATGTAATGAACATAGACGGGTCCAATATTTTATCACTAGATCCATCTAACAACATAACATGAACAAGATCCGTCCGATCAAACTTGAGGTCGACCATCATTGCTTAAGAAATCTGGGTTTTTCCAGTTTGCGTCCCCAGTGATGGTCGATGGTGGTTTGACCATGATTCTTTTACTATCCTATTACGGATCTTGGTGATGTAAAGGTTTTAGTATGTACACAACATGTCATTTCTGAGGATCAATCGACCAACATGGCCAAAACATGCACGAGAAAGCAAGATATCTGAGGCCTCGAAATCATTGTCAGACGATCGGGTTTTGGGTTTGCCCGAAATCCAGAAATCGTGATCGGTCGATACTTTTCAATGCTTATATCTTTTCTCTAGACACGATATGACTCGATTCAAGTTGAAAATGAAAGCCCACATGGCATGAAACGGATCTATAACATCAAATACACAAAAAATCAAACACACAGATCTAGGGCCTCGACATTCGGTATCGTCAGCACAAATTTTCAAGTTTCCAAAATTTTTAAAACTTCATTTTCGTGTGTACTTTGATGTTATGGATCCATGTTATTACAACCCGGATCACTCAATAGCATCATAATACACAACTTTAAACAATCAATTTGCAACAAATAACATAAAATCAAAGAATTTCTAAAATTAGGGTTTATACCTCATAAATGCTCAATTTTTGAATCGATCTTTAAGTGTTTGTTCTTGGCAAACTAACACATGATCTTGGCTTAGCTTATTAGTCACTCTCACTCTACAATTTCGGATGGAAGAGGAAAATGGACTTGGCTCAAATGAAAAATAAAGTAAGCTTTGTCCTACTTTTAAAGCTCTTAGATTTTTAATCTATGGTCACAATTGATGCTAAGTGGCAATGAGATCGATTTTTGAGAGATATAGGCACATACATGGCTAGCTTGGGGTTGGTTACCAACCATTTACTAGGGCTAGATCTACACTCCATCTCAATATAATATTAGAAAGGGTAGTTTGGTCTTTTGGCTCATAAAGTGCAAGGCAACTTGGTAATTTCCCATAATCATTAGGTTTCAACCCTTAGGATTTAACCCTTAGGGTTTAGGGTTTAACCCTTTAGGTTTTGACAAATTGATTTCTAATAATTCCAATTTAGGTTTCAAAAATAGAAATTTAATATTTTCTAAATTGCAATTAGGATTCTATAATTATAACAAGATTTCCAAATCACGAAATTCAATCTTCTTTATTGAGGATTATTATCTCTTAATTAAAATTGTTAATTTAGCAATTAGGGTCAAAATTGGTCACTAGAGTTTATAACCCACTAATTAAGATTTTACATAGAAAATAATCTTTCTAGTTTAGAAATAAGGTTTCTAATTTAGATTAGGGTTTCTAATTACATGAAAGCTTTACTAAACTCATTCAAGCTTCTTTAATTAGGGTTAAAGCTTCACAATTAACATTACACTATAAGCTAATAATTAGGTTTTCTCTAATTGCATGTTAAGGTTTCCTACATTAGAAATTAGGGCTTTCCAAATAAATCAATTAGGTTTATCCCTAATTACACTTACAATTAATAACATAGAAATTCTATACTTATCTTCAAGCTTACCACTTAGGGTTTTAATATCCGAATTAGGGTTTCGAATTCCCGGAACTGAAACTAGGGTTTCCAGAATCGATTCTAGGATTTTTTATCAGACGTTAGAGTTTTCTAACTGAACGTTGACGTTCTTAATATAAACTTAGGGTTTGTCACAGATATAATTTATCTGGTCAACCCATGACCCTTAACCACGTTCTGAACACATACATAATCATAAACACATAACATATTCACAAAATCCTTAATCCTGAATAATTCACCTAAATCCTTCACAGAATTTTGAAATCCTCAAAATTCCTTCCCAATAACATCAAACGCATACACTTATTTTCTATCTAGGTCTAATATTTGACCTTAAATCAATCATTTAAGATTTTAATAAATTGTCTAATTCTCGTGTTGTCACAGTTAAGGAGGTACGCCAAATTTGACAAGGTACTGAAAGCGCATGATAGGTTTGAAAAATAAATGGTGGGTGTGCGGTAGGTGGCTAAGGCATGCCACTTTTGACCCTTTTGTAATAACCCAAATAGGAATGAAAATGACAATAACATTTGCTACTTTATCTTTTTGTCACTAAAAGAAATCCCATCACTTTCAACTTAATATTTATATCAACGTGGTGGCAGCATGAGTTACTAAAACATCTATCAAAATGGACAACATGCTAAACATCTAAATTTCAATATGGGTGGGGGCCACCCCTTGAAACCAACTTGCAGGCATTTTCTTCTTCACCCACCAAATGGCCTAACAATTATTTCCTCCTGCCACTTCTTGTTATCCATCTATGAGGGCCTACAAAAGTTAGGCAAACCACACTTGCTGACATTTTTCAAGCCATCAAGAAAGAATACACATATTCGTCCATTTAATCATATGTATATATATATTATAATATTATTATTTAAACAATCATAATATATATTTTAAATGAATATTTTATCGAAGAAATAATTATAATTCCATAGAAAATATGCCAAACTTTTAACAATTATTTCATGCTAAAAATTTCTTCATTTATATCCACATAAAATAAATAAATCCATCATTAATCCACATAAAATAAATATTTTCTTATCATATAAATCAATAATTAATTATTCACAAATAATATTACAGAATCACAATTATGACAACGGTCCATTCAGGAGGAGAGGGGCTTTCAATAAGGATTTCTCTTTCTTTTGCGTGTGATTAGGTGACCAAACCTCTCCCGACAAAACTTTAGACATTGTCAATAATGTTATCTAATAATATTATTCAAATAATATAAATTATTGATCTGATAATGGGAAATACTGTGCAGTGACAATTATTGAAACAACAATAATATAAAATATCAACGATTCAATTATTGAATCAATAAAATAAAATATTGAACAGTAAATGTTGTAACAATTATTGAGTAGTGTCTTCTTACGTAAGAATCAATAATTCCAAAAATCTTTGTGTAATCTTGTGTCTTCTTTATGCGACCGCAGCGTATTCACGTATTTTAACCACCGTGTAATTCAACGGTGTTACTTGGTAACAACTTCTGTAGATTATTTATAAAACTCAAACTTTGTCGTTTTCTTCATCCAAGCGGTTATTACATTATATGGCCCACAAATGGCTGCATGGCGTAAATACGGATATTCCCAAACAAGCCGAATATTCCACGACAAACGAATATTCTAAACAACAATGATTATTTAATAACCATTTGCTTATTTTGCAAAATTTGCACATTTCACCCATAACGAAGCATTATATCAAATTATCACCTTTATTATTTCAAAATAATAAATAGAAAATTCGATTTTATTTATAATAAGTTGAGGGTCTTACAACCTCCCCTCCTTATGAAATTTCGTCCTCGAAATTGGCGTACGTACTGGTGTTTGAAAAGGTGAAGGTACCTACGCTTTCATTTTCGATTCCAACTCCCAGGTCATTTCTCGATAGCATGGTTCCTCCACAAAACCTTAACTTGTGGTATAACCTTTGTGCGTAGAACATGCTCTTTCTTATCCAAGATCTTAGCGGTACCTCCTCGTCGTTAAATCTTGGCTATCTCAAATCAGTTCTAACGCATGATAATGTGGTTGGTCTTTCACATATTTCGAAGCATAGATATGTGGAAAACATTATGAACAGAGACATACTTGGAGGTAATGCGAGTCTATATGCGATTTCCTATTCGGTCGAGAATCTCAAATGGACCAACAAACCTTGGATTGAGCTTTCTTCTCTTCCCAAATCGTGTAACTCCCTTCCATGGAGCAATACGTAGTGATACATGATCTCGATATTAAATTCCCGTCCTTTCGATGAAGATCGGTATAACTCTTTTATCGATCTGTGCCATTTGTATACGTTGTCGAATCGTTTGGATCTTCTCTGTAGTCATTCGTACCAACTCTGGTCCCAACAATGTTGCTTCTCCCACCTCATCCCAGCATACTGGAGAGCGACACTTTTGTCCATACAATGCTTTAAATGGAGCCACACCTATACTTGCTTGATAATTGTTGTTGTAGGAGAATTCCACCAATGGTAGGTACTTATCCCAACTCCCTTTGAAATCTAGGACACAGAGTCTTAATAGATCTTCAAGAGTTTGAATAGTCCTCTCTGATTGTCCGTCCGTTTGAGGATGGTATGCCGAGGATGAATAAATAAATCCGTTCCCATAGCTTTCTGCAAGCTAACCCAAAATCGTGAAGTGAATCTTGGGCCACGATCCAAAACTATGGATACAGGCATGACATGCATTCTCACAATCTCATTTACGTACATACTAGCAAGACGTTCAAGGGAATAAGTCTCCGTATAGGCAAGAAATGAAAGCGGACTTGGTTAATCTATCAACAATAACCCAAATCGCATCTATGCTTGAGAAACCTTGGGAAGACCCGTAATGAAATCAATGGTAATGTGTTCCACTTCCATTTCGAGAATTTCAAGTGGTTGCAATGGACCCTTTGGCACTTGATGCTCGCCACTACGTTGTTGAGGTTAAACACCTCGAGATAAACTCGCGATCTCTCTTTTCGTATTGTTTCACCAAAATGTGTGTCGAATATCATGATACATTTTGGTACTCCCGAGATGGATTGCAAATGGTGTGTTGTGTGCCTCCATCATGATTCTATGCTTCAAGTCGAGAATCGTTAGGAGCATGAAAGTGCGGAGTTGACTCAAGTATTCCTTCTTCATCGATTCTTGCTTACGGAATAACACCTTCTTGCACTTTCTTCTTCATACGCATCGACTTTGGTCCGTAGCTTGAGCGACTTTAACTTTATCGATTAAATTGGTTCTACTCGTATATTCGCCATCATCATGTGGGTCCTGAGTCTTTAACTCAATCTCCATCCTTTGTAAATCGTACAAAATGGGTCTTTGTGTTAACAACATCGCTTTTCGTACCGCGTATGATTTTCTACTCAATCGTCCACTACTACGTTTGCTTTTCGAGGATGGTATTGAATGGTATGATCGTAATCTTTCAATAACTCGAGTCAAGCGTCGTTGCCGCATGTTGAGTTCCTTTTGGGTGAAGAAGTATTTGAGGCTTTTATGATCCGTATAGATTTTCACTTTCTCCCATCTGGTGTAGTGTCTCCAGATTTTCAATGCGAACGCATTGCTGCTATGACTCTAGATCATGAGTAGGATAATTCCTCTCATATTCTTTGAGTTATCGTGAGGCATAGGCTATGACTTTCCCATGTTGCATGAGAACACATCCTAACCCTTTGCTGAAGCATCGTTGTATATAACAAATCCATCCAAGAACCGGATGGTATTGCGAGCAGTCTTAGAAATGAGTCTCCTCTTGAGCTCTTGGAAACTCTTTTTCGCATTCCTCGCTCCATACAAATTTTGTATCCTTAGGAGTCAATTGAGTTAGCGAAGTAGAGATTCGAGAAAATCCTTCCACGAATCTCCGATAATAACCAACTCAAAGCCCAAAAAAGCTACATACTTTGGTCGCAAACTTTGGTTTCTCCCAACTTTTATTGCTTGATCTTTCTTGGGTCAACAGATACTCCATGTTTTGACACCACGTGCCCAAGGAATGTTACTTCCTCAAGCGAACTCGCATTTCTTGACAGCATATAGCTTGTTTTCACGAAGCCTTTCAAGTATCATCTTCAAATGGTGCTCATGATCTTCACGGCTTTTGGAATAGATGAGGATGTCATCAATAAAGACAACAACGAACTAATCCAAATATTCCTTGAATACTCGGTTCATCATATCCATGAAAGCAGCAGGAGCATTAGTCAATCCAAAGGACATGACTAAGAATTCATAATGCTCGTACCGAGTTCTGAAGGCAATCTTTGGAATATCCTCAGTTTTATTATTCAGCTGATGATATCTAGAACGAATGTCGATCTTTGAAAAGAATTGTGCTCCTTGCAACTGGTCAAACAGGTCATCAATGCGAGGTAGCGGATACCTATTCTTAATGGTGACATGGTTCGATTCTCGGAAGTCAAATAAAAAGTCGCATACTCCCATTTCTTCTTCTACTGAATAAAAGCGAGGAGCACTTCGAGGAGATGTCTTGGGGATGAATGAAACCGATGTCTAACAATTCTCTGTAGTTGGACTTTTAACTCCACGAAGTTCAATAGGAGCCATTCGATATGGGGTTTTAGAAATGGGTTTTGTGTAGCGGTTCAAGGTCGATAAAGAATTCAACATCACGTTACGGGGTAGGCCGGGAAGTTCTTTAGGAAATACATCGGAAATTCTCTAACAATGAAATATTATTCAAATCGACTTGTCTTTGTTCAAATCCATAACATGGGCTAAGAAAGCTTGACATCCATTTTTCAATAAGCGAATAGCTTTATGGCTTGATATGATGGTGGTGATTTTAGTGGTTTAGTTGTTTGAATTAGCATATGAGGTTGGTTAGGAATATGAAAACTAATGACCTTAAGAAAATAATCAATTTTGGCATGATGAGTGGTTAACCAATCAATCCCTAAAATCACATCAAAAACAAGTATCTTTAAAGAGATAAGATCCACAGGTAATGTGATGGTGCCAACTTGGATTAAGCAAGATTTATAAACAGTGGACATAACGAAAGTTTCTCCTAACGGAGTCTCCACTGATAAATCAAAGTCTAATTTCTCCGGAGTCAAGTTTAAACGTTGAGCACAAGCATAGGAGATAAAAGAATGTGTAGAACCGGTATCTAGTAAGGTATAAACTTCGCAAGAATTCAAGATTAGCTTACCCGTAATCACCTCGTTCGGGTTCCTCACGTTTTGGCCAGTCACGACAAACGCTC
Source organism: Panax ginseng (assembly GCA_020205605.1). Taxonomy (NCBI): domain Eukaryota; kingdom Viridiplantae; phylum Streptophyta; class Magnoliopsida; order Apiales; family Araliaceae; genus Panax; species Panax ginseng. The sequence goes on from CM035146.1 coordinate 6,157,768, forward strand.
TTCCAGGAACCGCTGATTTTGACTTATCCGGGACAGCCTTTGGAGTCACCATCCCCGTTGAACTTGGTTTCGCAACTAGACAATCTCCAACTATATGACCTTCCTTTCCACAGTTATAACATACCTTGGATTGTTGTGGGCGATTTGAAATTTGATGTGTCCCTCTTTCCGCATTTGTAACAAACGGCTAGGTGCTCGTTCTCCTCCCCAAAGCAGTTGATGTGTGTGCTGACGTCTTCATGTTATCATGGTTGTACCTTCTCTTTTTGAAATCTCCTCCCAACTCGCTCCTTCTATTATCACGACCACGATTACCACCAGAGTGGTTACCACTTTTGTCCGAATGTTTTCCTCCTCTTTGGTTTTCATTGCTCAGGATGACTCTCCTTTTGGTATGACCACGGTTATGTTCCTTGGTTGAACATACTCATTATCTCGCTCTAATAATTGAGCCTTTTACAACATCCGAATATAAAGAAAATTTATGAGAGATAAAATATTGTCGAATCTCGGGTTTTAGACCTCTCAGAAACATCCTTGTCATTAGTTCCTCATTCTCTACCAAATGAGGTGCAAACCTAGATAACTCAGCAAACTTCGCCTCATCTTTGGGACACGTCATGTTATTTTGTTCGATCGATAAACTCTACCTCCTTCATATAGCGAATACTTTCGAGGAAAATACTTGTCATTGAATAGTTTACCGAAACGTTTCCTAAGACATGTTGAGTCACGGCGAAAGTTGAGTGCGCTTCACAGATTCCCACCGGTGATCGCCTCTGGCGGAACATAAAGGTGGCGAATGGAACCTTCTATTCCTCCGTGCATCCCAAGACATCGAATATCTTGATAATTTGCTTGACTCATGTTTTCACCTTGATCGGATCCGGCTTTCCAATAAATTCCGGTGGTCCCAACTCCTTGAAGCTTGCTTCATTTGTGATGTGCCATAGCGTTCTTTATCACTTACACTAAGTATTTTGTACACGAGTCTCCTCAAATCGATTTTGCATGAAGCTGCAAAAAGCTCCTAAACATTCCATCATTCATCGTTTGCTCGGTAGTGTTCTTTATAGGAAGAATATTGCCTTCCTGTTGTATGTTCTCCTGGTTTGTGACTAAAGGTTGTTCCACAGTCTCATACACTCCATTGTTAACATTCTCAGCAGTCATTCTTAAATATTGTCATAAAACAAGGGTTAATTAAACAAATTAACATATCACATAATATCTCTATATTATAATGAGCCAACAAATAAGCTTAGGTAGGACATCTTAGCGAAAGATTTACTCATCTCTCCCTCCTAGTTTTATTCCCCGATCTCGCTTGAGACCATATCCTAAGCTCGATACCAAGCTGTGCGCCCCAAAATAGGTATACATCACCCATTACGAGTAAATCAAATACATGGTGCGAAACAAATACAACTTCGAAGAATACAATTTGTCAAATGCAAAATATGACAAACACATATATTGTGAGTTTGAATACAAATATAGTCTAATAGAGGGGTATACAAACTCAAAAGAGTCCTCATTACAATTATTAATACACTATTTTACAAAATAGTGAGGACTACTAATACATCTATCAGAACCATCACTCCATTACCCCATTTAGTTCTGCTTATGTTCTCACCTCACAAGAAGAAAAATGGAACAAAAAGGAAAAGGGTGAGCTCAACTAGCCCGGTAAAGAATATTATGACTAAGATAATATACAACAATTTATCATTAGTCTTCAACGAGAGAAAAAATCGATAAAATATAATAGACAACAAGTTTTAGATCAACAATGCAATGTGAAACAACAATCCATTAGAAGAAAGTCAAGAGAGAAAGAATTCTACTATCTTCTAAGATTTAAAAGTCCATCATCAATAATTTATCCATGTAACATCAATCAATATACATCTTGAATCAAATATTCATCTTTGCACTACTACAAGCCAAAGATATTCATTTTGTATCACCGGTTGGTCGTGTTAATCTCACTTTTTGTTCATCTTTTGCTACGGGCCAAATATATTCATCAGATTAATCATTCATCTTTTTGCACTACGGGCCAAAGATATTTAGTAATATCATCATTTAGGATGAGAGGATGATGAAAATATTTTAAAGAAGCGAATTCGATGAGACGAGAAGGACAAATATTAGGGATTTATATTTCAATTTATCAAGTTCAATAATACCCCATAACAAACTATAGTGGAGTAAAATTCAAGAATGAAGATCAAAACATGGATTTAATTTCAAGAATAAGGGTCACAACAGATAACTTGCAAGAAGAAAAATAATTTTTTTTTTCCTTTTGTGAACAGCGATGCAAGTGAATAAGAATCGTGAAGCGATGCCGTGAATAGTACTAGTGAGCGATGATATTCGTGAAGAGCAAGACTCGCTAAATGAATAAGTACCAGTCATGAAAAGTTCTAAATTTGATAAAAGTTGAGAATAATATTCCTATGAAATGATATTAGATAATGCAAAATTTTTAATCATTTTCAGAATTATAAAACAATAAAATATATATTCTTTACCTGTAGTAGAAGTTGGATTTGGATGGAATATGGATATTATTCGAGAAAATCTTGCGGAAAAAACTACGCTCAAAAGTATTCTTATACTCAAGAAAAATACTCACAATACTTTAGAATAAGAATTTACGAATTTGAAGGTGTGATTTTCATCATTTCGATTGAGCACTCTATTTATAGAGTTAAAGAGGAATACGCCAAATTTGACAAAGGTCTTTGAAAGCGCATGCCGGAGTTTGAAAAATAAATGGTGGGTGTGCGGTAGGTGGCTAAGGCATGCCACTTTTGACCCTTTTGTAATAACCCAAATAGGAATGAAAATGACAATAACATTTACTACTTTATCTTTTTGTCACTAAAAGAAATCCCATCACTTTCAACTTAATATTTATATCAACGTGGTGGCAACATGAGTTACTAAAACATCTATCAAAATGGACAACATGCTAAACATCTAAATTTCAATATGGGTGGGGGCCACCCCTTGAAACCAACTTGCAGGCATTTTCTTCTTCACCCACCAAATGGCCTAACAATTATTTTCTCCTGCCAATTCTTGTTATCCATCTATGAGGGCCTACAAAAGTTAGGCAAACCACACTTGCTGATATTTTTCAAGCCATCAAGAAAGAATACACATATTCGTCCATTTAATCACATGTATATATATATTATAATATTATTATTTAAACAATCATAATATATATTTTAAATGAATATTTTATCGAAGAAATAATTGTAATTCCACATAAAATATGCCAAACTTTTAATAATTATTTCATGCTAAAAATTTCTTCATTTATATCAACATAAAATAAATAAATCCATCATTAATCCACATAAAATAAATATTTCCTTATCATATAAATCAATAATTAATTATTCACAAATAATATTACAGAATCACAATTATGACAACTAGGTAGTTTCCAGGAAAGAGGGTCTTTCTAATAAGGATTTCTCTACCTAGCGTGATTAGGTAACAAACATCTCCTTGATGAACTTTCTAGACATTGCCAATAATGTTATCTAATAATATTATTCAAATAATATGAATTATTAATCGATAATGGGAAATATTATGCGCGGTGACAATTATTGAAACAACAATAATATAAAATATCAACGCATCAATTATTGAATCAATAAAATAAAATATTGAACAATAATTACTGTAACAATTATTGAGTAGTGTCTTCTTACGTAAGAATCAATAATTCCAAAAATATTGTGCAATCCGCGTGTCATTGTGCAAACCACGCGTATTCGTATTTTAACCACCTGTAATTCAAGCGGTGTTAAGCAGTAATAACTACTGCCAAGATTATTTATAAAACTCAAACTTTGTCGTTTTCTTCATCAAGCAGCTTATTACATTATGTGGCCCATAAATGACTACTCACATTGTCGTCACGGATATTCCCGACAAGATGAATATTCCACGACCAAACGAATATTCCATGACAACAATGATTATTTAATAACCACTTGCTTATTTTATAAAATTTGCACATTTCACCCATAACCAGAGCATTATATCAAATTATCACCTTACTATTTTAAAATAATAAATAGAGAAAACTCAATTTTATTTATAATAAGTTGGGGTCTTACAACAAGAGAGAGATGATGATGAGAAATATACAAACAATAGAGACTCTCTATTTCATTTGAAATGGAGAGGATCCTGGTCCAAATAAGTAAGGGTTTTAGTTGGTTACCGAAAAAATAAATTGAATATGCAATTAGAATTAACATATACAATATTATGATCACTCATTAAATTTTAAAAAATTAAAATATCAAGTTTCATAAAATAAACAAAGAAATAAAAAATTAAATAAAAATTTTAGTTGGTTACCTGAATACAAATGTATCATTCAATTGGAATAACACATATACAATATTATGCTCTAATTATACAAACCTACAACTATAATAAAAAATAATTTCATGAATAAATGGGTTTTATAAAATTTTCAAAATTTGAGAGGTCGTGGCCCCCCTCCAGTCATATGCAAGCTTTGTCCCCGAGTGAGGTCATTTTATAATTCTTATCAATTTACTACAATTATAAATTTAATTCATAATAAAACTCTAAATTTAAATAACTTAATAGTCATCTTTTTAATGAAAAACTCATGGTGGATTATTAGTATTTATTGCGAGTACGACTGTAATTTATTATCATAGCATCCAACTGCCAACTATCTACAAGACTTTAAAAATTCAACTCGTTAATATATTAATATCGGTACAGAAAGTACGAATAAATGTAGTTAATAATTACTCTCTCCATTTACATTTTAAATTATTTTATTTAGAAAATTAATATTTTTATATACTTTTTTGATATTTTCATGAAATTACGATTTTTACCAAAATCATTTATCGTATATATAATAATGACTTTCATATGAAAATATAAAAAAGTCTTGTAAAAATATTAATTTCCTTTTATTTATTTTAAATTATTTGTCGTTTTATCACTCATGGGAAATATTACAGATAAGAGAAAGAATATGAGATAAGTATTAAAATTATTATAGATAATTAATATTATATTTAATATTATATAATTATTTTTTTAATTATTGTGCATAATTTTAATAAAGAATTTAATACCAGAGCTACCAACTCCCAACCCATTAGTGTAGGACCTTTAGTTCCCAGTGGCGTTTAATTGGCCACGATTGATGATCATAATAATACTTGTCCATATTTATGGGAGTAGTATTTTGACGGTTAACATGGCCCACCATTTATGTTTATTTATGATGTATGTGAAAGACTTGAATATCCACAAGTCTCCGACGGATCCGGTCAGTATGAATTTTAATTTTTGGTAAGTTTGTCAATTGACTAATAGAATATTGACACATATAATTTTATCTGCGTGTCAGCAATCTATTGATCAATTGACCAACTTACCCAAAAATAAACTTCATACTAACCACTTCCGTCGTCGACTGACCTCCAACTTTATGTATTTTATTGTCTACACTCAGACCTAACTATACTCAACTTATATTTTCAGATAAAAAATTAATATTTTTACATGAATAGTAAATAAATCTCACTTTTAATACAAGAGAGATTCATATAGAAATATTATTTTAATATATAAAAATATTAATTTCCTAACAATTAACAAAACTATTTAATCCACATTTGTCCTAAAGCCCAAGTGTTGAGATTGTACCATAAGAGTTGGTTCATTGGCACATGATATTCGTCTAGGTCATGAGCTCGAGCCTCTTTTGATGCCTCTTGAGCGATGAACATTTACTTCCGTTTCAGTCTTTCCTATCCTATTGTAGGCATGCACAATAGGTTGACCTGGTGTGAGTCCTGCTAGGCTTTGAGCTTGACCAGGTTAGGTCAGGCCAAGCCAGCCAAACAGAGTCCAAGGCCTTGGGCTGGTCTAATTTTTTTTTAATGTTAAATATTAAATATTAAAATATAAATTAATGAAAATCTTGAGTATTTACAAAAATTAATTTATTATTAATATTTAATATTAAAAGTTAGTTTATTGATGTATTAATTAATGTTAATATTTAACATTAAAAATAGTAAAGAATATTAATAAAAATTTATTGTTAAATATTAGTAATTTAGTGTTTACAAAAAACTAACTTATTATTAATATTTAATCAACTAAGTAACTTATTATTAATATTAAATATACTAACTAGTTCTATTTATTGAAGATATATATTAATTAAATGTATCTAAAAAATCAAGAATGAATGATTAAAACTTTAAACTTTATTGATGTATTAATTAAAACTAATGTATTATAATTTATAAATTACAATAATGAATAAGTAAAAATTTATACTTTATTAATGAATAAATATAACTTTAAAGTTCAAAAATTATAAATAATTAGATAAAAAACATGTAAGGCCATGCTTTTTTGTAGGCCAGATCAGATCAGACTAAACCATATATTTGTTTAAAAATAGCGACCTTTTCAAGTCTTCCGGACCAAGTCTTGACCAGGTCAGACTTTGACCAGACCGGCAGGCCTCGAAACTTTTGTGCATCTCTACCCTGTTGTGAAGTTGTATTTTTTAATAATATCATTGCATTTTCTATATAATTGTTGTGACGCCCCCAGAAATAGGTATACATCACCCATCTTGGGTCGCATGGATACATAGTATGAGAATTTAAATACAACCTGTCGTTGTCTACAATATGACAAAACATAAAGCTGTGAGTTTGAATACAATTATTGTCTCTAGAGATTATACAAACTTCGAAAGGAGTCCTCATTACAATTATTATCACACTATTTCACAAAATAGTGAGGACTACTAATGCTATCCTCGGACCATCACTCCGTTCCTCGACTTCGTCAAATTTATATTCTCATTTCAAGAAAACGGTGAAAGAAAGGGTGAGCTCAACTAGCCTTTAAGAAGAAATATTATGACTAAGATAATGCAGAATAAATTATCATTAGCCTCCAACAATGTTAAACCGATAAAATACAATAGACATCAAGTTTAAGCTGCGGTTGAACAAACAATCCATTAAAAGAGTCAAGTAGAGAATAGAATCTACTATCTTTTATAATTTAAAAAGTTTTTATCACTTTTATCATTTGAGACTCATTTCGATAAATAATCCACATCATTAAATCATCAACGCACTACAAAGCAAGGATATTCTTTAGTATCACGACCACGAATTATCCATGCACTACAGCCAAAAATAATCGTGTTTTCATCAACGGTCCCGATCATGCCATAAAATAATTCATCTTTGCTCCTCGTCAAGAGAATTCATAGTCATAATCATACCAAAATTGTTCATCAATGCACTTCGGGCCAATGAGGACTTTTAATTTTCATATTATTTGTAACATTACGGCCATGATTATACCAAGAATAATCCACGGTCATAATCATACCAAGTCCATCTACGCACTCTGTGCCACAAATGACTTTCAACATAACATAAACATGAGGATGATGACAATGATATAAGAATTCAATTAAACAAGTTCAAGAATTAATTTGTCCAGAACCAATAACGCCCAAATTGTCAACATGATCATCGCCAGAGAGTAAAATTCAAGAATGCTCGAAGAATATTTCCACGAAAAGATTTGGATGAAGCCTTAAAAATATCGAGGATATTCCACTAATTTCATGGAGTATAGAAGTCAAAATTTTAATCGGTTGAGTATAATACCAAATGGAATAACAAAAGATATCACCATACATGCGGTGCGCGCATAGGCGGTTATTTCAACAGAATAATAATAACGGAACCGGTCGGTGAAATTCACACCAACAGGATGTTCAATGAGAATAATAAATGCGGAATAATAAATGATGGAACCAGTCCAGGCGATATAGACAGATGAGGATATTAAACGAGAATAATAAAGCGGAATAATAATAAAATGGAACCGAGGTCCCAAAGATAAACATGACGGGATATTAAACGAGAATAATAAAAATAGAATAATAGAAGAATGTCACCAAGTATAGGGTAGCAGCGTATACAAGTTATTCCAACGAACAATAAAGAAAAATTGAATAATGAAGTTCTCTTTTTGAATACAAAAGAAATAATATTCCTACTAGTAAAATAATACTTGATATAAGAAAGTAGTGAAATGTGAGAAAACTTTTCTTCTATCTCTATAGTTTCTCTCTAGAGTTCAATTGAATTTCGTAAAGAAAATAATGAAGGAATGAGCTTCTATTTATAGGAAAATGGAATGCATAAGAATTAATCCATTTAACGGTCCAGATTGATTTACTTTAATCTGACGGTCCATATTTAAAGAAAAATCTTTTAAATAAAATATAATATATTCTATTTATATAAAAGATTTTACTACTATGCAAACACTATCTGGATACTATGCAAACACTATATCGTAATAAAATATAATATATTCTATTTATAGAATAACTTTAATAAAGTATTCATTTTATATAAAAAAGATTTTACTATGCGAAAACACTATGCATAATAGAATATAATATATTCTATTTATAGAATAACTTTAATAAAGTATTCATTTTTATATAAAAGATGTTTCTATTTTATTACGTGAATAAAATAAAACTTCTAAATCAACAATAATTGAATCAAATAATATGAGATCTTGCAGGTAACTATTGTAGCAATAATTGAACAAAACCCGAGTGACTTCTCACATAAATATCAATAATTAATACCATGTGCTACTATGCAACAACGCGTATTCATTGTACTTTTTACTGAAAGTAGTTCAACAAATTATCAACAGTAAAACTTTCACCGTTATTTTCAATAAAATATTTTTGTCGTTTTTCTCAATCCAAATAATAATTCCGTTAATGGAGTCCATTAATGATTGCGTAATTAAATGCGAATATTTTACATTTAAAAGCGAATATTCTCAAACCAATCGAATATAATATGACAACTTGCATATTTTGTAAAATTTATAAATATTACCCACAACTATAACATTATCTCAAATTCACACCATATAAAAAAAAATTATTTCGAGAAAATTAATTCTTTATTCATAAAATTTGGGGTTTCACAATTGTTGTATTTTTTGTGCAGTAAATTTCAAAAATATATCTTAGTAATTAATTTTGGTGTTTTTGTAAGAGCTATTCCAAATAATGTTTCATCAATAAATTTTCAAAAAAAAAAAACATTCCTATTTATTGACAACTATAATTGAGTTTCCTGTTAGTTAATATGAGTTTTTAAGTTTTCTTTTTTGTAAGACTTTCAAGTTTTCAGGGGCATGTTTATTTTGTGTTTTTTAACTAATTCAAGGATAATAGATATTTAAAACTTCATGAGAAATAAATGTTTTGTTCATATGAATAAATTTTTCCTTATAATTATGATATTATTTGATTTACAGTTAAAAAAACTTGCAAAAAAATTGAGTAAATGTTATCAGGGGTGGATATAGAAATTTTGCCCAACAGGAGGGGTTTTAATTAATTATTTTTGTTTAAATTAAATAAAAAAATTGAACTAATCATAATATTAAGTAATTATAATAAATATTCATAATTCAAACTAAAAAAAGAATTTCAAATAAAAAATAATTTAGATACAATTTAGAAACTTATTTCGGTTATTTGTCATAGTTCAATTTGAATGATTTTCCAAATATTCAAAGTCTCAAACCAAATTTTATTTCTATATTCAAACAAAACCATGAATTAATTTCAAAGTATAAACTAATTTTAGTATCTTTTTATAGGTTTCAAATAAGTTTTACTTGTATTTAGAATTAGTTTATGATTTTTTTTGCCCCTCCAAATTTAATTCTTCCATTAATTTATCCTCTTAAATTTATTAATTTATATATTTGTCTTACCCTTATATTTATATAAAAAAATTCCAACAGGGCCACTGTCTATATTGCCCCTTACTAGATCCATCACTGAATATTATAAACAGATATATCTTATATTCTCTCTCCCCACGACCACGAGTCTAATGAAACTATTATTAATAGTTAATTATTTTTTAAAAATTTGAGATGAATTATGATATATATCGTGAAAGTTTATGTTGATTATTTGATTGTTAATTACATGTAAAGTTGTGAAATGAATTTAAAAAGTTTAAATTTGATTAATACTCGCTCGATTAAAAATTGAATTCAAACTATGCTCCAAATATAAACTATTTAAATATGTGCAAATTTTAAAATTCTATATATTACTTTGTCTTTTTAAATTATATTTTTTTTATTAATATTCGGATTATATTTGTTCAAAAAATTTAAATCGTTCGGAATCGATTCGAAATCGTACTGACTAGATAGCCAAACAAATCTCAATCAAATTTTATTTTAAATTTGATAAATTTTATAAACCAAATTTAAATAACTCAATAGTTAGTTAGACTCAATTCTTTTATAATTTTAACATGAATAAATATTAACAACAATTTTAAATATATATATATATATATATATAATAATTATTTTATTAATTTTATATATTAATAAATTTCACAATTATGAGTCGATCATAAATTTATCATGACTCTTATTTTAATTCATTTCCCGTATAGTCTTTCCTTCATCGCTATATAACGATATATACACAAAAGAGAAAGCCCCAGAAGGCAGAAAATCAAAGAAAAGCTAGGGTTTCTGAATCCTCGAAGCGGCAACAGCGGCCATGGGGGGAGGCAACGGCCAGAAGGCGAAGATGGCTCGAGAGAAGAACCTGGAGAAAAATAGGGCCTCCAAAGGTATAATTTTATTCTATTTTTCTCTCTCCCTTAAGGCACAATTTTATCCTCATTTCTTCTTGTAGTCAATCGATCTATTTAGCTGGATTATGATGATTTTTAATCAGATTTGATCCGATCTATATGCAGGAAGTCAGCTTGAAACCAACAAGAAAGCCATGTCAATTCAGGTTGGTTGGATTTTTAAGTTTTTTTTCTATATATAATTAATTTGATATCTTTTTTTTAAAATAATTATGATCTGTGAAGTATAAGCATATTTTTTTAGATTATCATCTGATTTCAACTTGTTAGATTTTATAACTATGAAATTCACAATTTATATTCTCCATTACATTTGCAACTACTAGTTACTTGTCAGCTTGTGGTATAATGTAAGATAACAAAGGCTTGGAGTGACTTGAATTACCTAATATAATGTTTTCTAACAGTATTTATAGTAATTCTGAACATTTAGAAAGAGTATTTAACGAAGTTGAAAAATCTGATCAATTCTCCTAACATATTGATTTGACACTGTTATTCTAGAGTTCATGAGGCTTACACATGTAGCAGTTTGTGTTTTTCTTCCTACTTTATACTCGTCTCTTCCACCAAAGAGTCCCATTTCAAAATTTGCAGAAAGGATTTTTTTTCCCCATGTTTATCCCTAAATACAATGATTATTTAGCTTATTTGTGGAGACATGGTAATGAAATGGTGTTGTTATAACATTATTCCATTTTATACTATCATCCATATTAATAAAAAGATACTCTTTTCGTGGAACAAACTTTTTTTTAATATTTTGGACTCTTTCTGATCGATAATCCTAAGTTGAAGTACAAAATGATAAACTGGCCATTGTAATTTAAATGATGTGTTTTGGAATTCTTCATGCCATTCCAATTTCGATAGAGTTATACTGATGCCTGATGGTGTTTTGGTTATTCAACCACATTTCTTTGTTTAGTCGGATATGTTGTTATTGTTTTTATATTTTTCACTTGTTCAATTTGAAGGGGGAAATAAATCAAGTACAAAAGAATTTTAACTTCCTCTATTGCTCTACATTCAGGCGTCTTATTTACCTAATTAGAGTTCAAAAATTATAAAGAAAAATGTTAGCTGATGATGGCAAGATCATTTTCCAGTGTGGAATTAAAAAATGAGTTACCTCATTCTACTAAATATATAGCTACTTGGATGCATGTCATTGAATTATAGAATGTGAAATAGTGAAACTTGCTGTTCAGTTTGCTGTTAATAAATGGCAACTTTTGCTATCATAAAACAATTTTATCTGATATAAGCAATAATGACATTTTCCTCTGGTTGCTGCTTTCTCATCCGTGTTCGGTGTTTATTGCAGTGCAAGGTGTGCATGCAGACATTCATATGCACCACTTCCGAAGTGAAGTGCAGGGAGCATGCCGAAGCAAAGCACCCCAAATCGGACGTTGAAACATGTTTTCCTCATCTTAAGAAATGATGGGAAGCTGGGGATCAACTTTAAGGATGGGTTTCAACTTTGTCTTAAATTTGTGTATGTGATTAAGTTTGAAGCTTTTCCAGTGTGTTACTGGAGTGATGTTCCAACTGTTGCTACTTGCCTTAAATGTGTTTGTGGAATGTCTATAATATCTTTTCTTTCATCAACTCTAATGCTACTGTTTTTACTGTGTTTAGTTTTGTGTGCTGTTCTAAAATCATGTCTCATTCTATATAGTTCCATTAAGAATAAATAAAGAGAGGTAGATAACTGGGATTGGCTGATCATTTTCAAGAAATCAGGCTCATTATTTTCAAGAAACCAGGTCTTTCCATCTTCCCAAATAAAGAAGCTAATTAAGTGCAAGTCTTCTCTTATTTCTACTCCAATTGTCCTTTTCTCCTTTTTTTTAATTGTTATTGAGGTATCATTTGAATTTGTTGAAGAGGAATAGAGGGTTTTTCCTGAAGAAATCTTCTCAAATTACTTTTGTTTCAATTTCCATTTCTGTCAAATTATTAAATCATTTGAACTTTTGCTTGATGATAATATGGAATTGTTAAAAGATTTTTGGAGGGATCATGAAAATGATAAGACGGAGAGAAAATTTGTAAGCCTAATAAAAATGGCTTTCTATCTATTAGACATGGCAAAATATAGATTTGGTTTACATAAAATGGTTATGGGTTCAAATTTGAACTAAAATCATATTATCCATTTTTAATATGATTTGTATGGGTTGAACCCAAATGATTATAATTTTAATACAAGTCAACCCATATTTTATTTTATTTGAGATTTATGTACTCTTTCCAATTCTCATCTTCCTTTAATTAATTATCTCTAAAATAGATTAATAAAACATTGATAATAATATGCTAAATATTATATTAGATTAACTAAATATTAATTTTTTTGGAGTGTGTACATAATTAGTAAATATTATTTTTTAAGGGAATTTAATTACCCTAAATAAAATGTTGATGAAGTGATGTCTATAGTGAAAGTATATATAATGAATTTACAAGTGTGCTGTATCTACACAAATAGATCAAAGTTTTCATATTTCAGAATCAGTATTATAGAATTTGAATCAAAACTAGTTAAACTAATTCCAACCCATATTTGTAATTAATAATATAGATCCAGAACTAAACAATCGAAATGATTTTAGTTAACTATATAATTTTCAACCTAAATTGTCAGGTCAGGTCTACTAGCTATTAGAGACTCCTGAAAGTTAAATCAAGTTCTTTCAACTAAAGAAACATGGTAAATTTATACCTTGCCTGGTTCCCTTCTTAAAAAGTAAGGGTTTCAAGGCTAAAAGGTTTCTTAAGGAACAGCATTTCATCCGGGATATTTGGGATCTAAAGAACAGAAAATAGCAAATGCAAATGCTTTTTGTTATCATCTACTCCTACATAATACCACATATCCACTTCGGAATCCGCAAAATTAAATAAAAGGGTAAATTCCATCTATTATTTTTGCAAACAAACAGCGCGCAAATTCATTATAGTATATTGCTGTTTTAGATGGTGTCTCACCGTTTGTTCTTGGTCAAGGAAAAGCCTGTTATGCATAAATACATAGTAGATGCATTGTAGATTTCCACTTTCAGTAACAGAGTGAAAGGAACACTTTTGACAGTCTGCATTCAGAGAAGTCGTACCATAAGTGTATGAATATACAATCTCAAGGAAAGAAGAGGCAGTAAAGGATGCCATCAATTCATAGAATCTAATTCCCCAAACTGGGCTTTAACAAATGGTAATCATGCAGGATAAGTCAAGATGCAGTTCACAGCTACATATATGGACACCAAGAGAGCTCAAGGTTATTGTGTTCGCATTCTGCTATTTTCGGCAGCTCTAACTTGCATGAAGTATGGATGCGCCTGAAGAAGAAACAATTGTGATGAACAAGAACAATTTATCATTCAAATACAAATGTGCAAGATGTTCTGTCAAGGGAAAGGGGAAAACAGTTTCTTTAGAAACTAGCCTCTATAACCTTGAGCCAGAGCCGGTCCTGATTTTTATAAGGCCCAGGGCAAAAAAATTCAAGTGTGCCCCTTTATATAAATTAAACAAGAAAAATAAATAAATTATCAACTAATTAAATTTTATTAAAATTCTAAGAATTTACAAAAGATAAGTAAGAACACCTTGGGGCCTCGTTAAAAAACTTGTTTGGAAAAAATTTAATGGGACAAAACCCCAAACGAAGGAAAAAGAGTACCCCGAATTGTAAACATTGCATTAAAAATGAAGAACAAGAATCTCAGCCAAGTTTTTTGTTGAATCAAATAATAAATAAGAAAAAGTTAACAAAAATATATATTACAATTTATAAAATTTACTTATCTAGATTCTTTATGTATCTTTAAAAAAAATTATCTTCAAAGAAAGACATTGGTCTAGCTAGTGGATGATTTATTTTTCAACTTTGTTGGAAAAGAGGAAAATCATCCGGAAATTTTTTTTTTGTTGCCTTACGAACTGAGAGGGTCGAAGGTTTTCTCTTCTTTTTGTGGCTAAGAATCTATTTTGATTCTCCATATTTATTGATTGGTTTTATATTATATTTTATAATTAATTTTTTATTTTTTTATATACATATATACATCATTTTTTAAAAAAATTGGGCCCTCTACAGCTTTGGGCCCTGGGCGGTTGCCCTAGTAGACCTGGCCCAGGGCCGGCTCTGCCTTGAGCTAAACAGTGTCTATTTTATATTTTATTTTGAGCCTGAAACGAGTAGTTTTACAACAGCTTTATAAAAACTGAAAATAAATAGAGAGGAAGAAAAGGGAGGGGGAAGAGATTGAGAATAAAGGATGATGCTTTATAAGCAGATAAAGTTGGCTGCAAGTATTTAGTTTAGTGGCTAATATTGCCATAGCAAGAGTCCAGTGACGGATTTCAGAATTCAATTATGGGTGGACAAACTTTTAACTATTATAAAATTATAAAAATATTACAAACTAAATGACAATACATTTAATCAACTTAATATAAATATCCCACAAAAATAACAAAATTAACCAAAAGTTTTCAGCCAATAATACAAACAAATCAAATAATCCATCGTTAAGTACCTTTGAATAAATAAAAATGAAAATAAACAAACTAAGTTAGGGCTGTAAATGAAGTTCGAAATATCCGACATTCGCTCCGAAAATTCGTATCCGTATTCACGTCAAAGAAGATATTACCCGTATTAATATTATCCGTATTCGTTAAAAGCATAATATATGCATATTTGTATCCGTAATATATATATATATATATAGCTAACTATATGCACATATATACATATGCATACATAGAGGCCGGATCAGGTCCGGACTCCCGGACCGGACAGGACCAAAATCCGAATTTTTTTTTTTTTTAAAATACTAAAAAAAATAAAAAAAAATTATGAAACTTGAATTTTTACATAATACAGTGTTTTGGGTGTGATTTGGATACATATAACAAAACATGTATGTACAGTCTGTGCAGACTGTACATACATTTTTTGGTATATGTATACAAATCACACCCAAAACATTGTATTATGGAAAAAATTTAGTTCCATAAAATATTAAGTATTTTTTTTAGTTGTTTAAAAAAAATAAAAAATGGTCCGTTTTTGATGACCTAATCAGTTCTGTGCATACATATACATGCATAAATCTGTCATTTAATATTGATATATAATATAGGAAAATATTATCAATTTTTAGACATCTTTTATGGCTATTTTATGATATATGATATAAAAAAAATAGTTTCATATGGATATTATTTCTAGCTTTATTATTTTATTTGGTTAATCTATGTATTATTTCTAATTATTAGTTGATTAAGTGAATATTTTTTGGTTATTAATTTAACATTGTGCAACAATTAAAAAAATATTGAAACTTTTAAATTTTAATTTTGAACATATGCAAATACAAATATGGATACAGATTTACGGATATTTGACATATTATCCATATTATATTATAACAAACGGATACGGAAAATATCTGTATTCAAATATTATCCGTCGGATACGAATACTGATATTAGAATTTATTTTCAGATATGGATTTAACTGTATCCGCATCCGAAAATATTTGTTTACAACCCCTAGACTAAGTTACCAAACTTTAACACTCCATTTCAAAATTAGAAAAACAATACTTTTTTTTTAGTTTGTTTCAAAATTAAAAGTACATTTATATTCTGTCTATAAAGTGACATAACTTATATTTTAGGTAGATTGAGTACTACTATCATACCATCACTACTACATTTCTATCAAATATCAAGATTTTAGTCTGTGTGGAACTGCTCAATGGCAATCATTAAAGAGCTTGTTGGCTCAATCTGTGTAATCTTCTGAGAAACTAATGAAGTGCTAATTTCAGAGGGTTACTGTTACCCCCAAACTTAGGAGAATACAATTTGAGGATAAAGATTAAGGTTTTCAAAGCCAAGAACATCCTCCAACAAACTTCTTATGGAGAAAGATCAAAACTGACCTGACACTGTACAAAAGTAATTGGAAGTGCCCAAACATTTTTCAGTTACTTGATTGTGTAGATTTAATTTTCAGTTCAAATTAAAACATGGCCACTACATTAAGTCACATACTTTAACACACGAGGAAGGATCTTATACAAATATGTAAAACTAGAGCAATCATCAAATAAAATAACGAAGGCCATCTACAGGTGAATATAACTTTAATAAGGAAAATAGATAATGGAAGCACAGGCATCAAGGGTTACCATTGCTTCTTTTGCTGCAAGTCTATCTTGATGATCATAACGAAGAAGCTTATCAAGAAATTCAATAGCCTGCCAGTCACAGAGATTTTCAATATATATATGGGAAATGTGAAAATTGGGCAAATAACATCTCCACCACACATTACATAAATTAAGGGCTGTGATTAAAAATGTTAATACGTCGTCCGCTAGTTGAACTAGCGGACACATAAATCATAATTTTCGGACATATTTGACCCTCCTGCTGGTCCTGCTGCTTAACCCTAAAGGGAGTTATCTCAATATCATAAGAAGGGAGATCAAATAGGCAAACGCATGCGTCTTCCCATCTAATAATGTCCCCAACGAGGGAGTTATCTCGATATCATAAGAAGGGAGATCAAATGACCCAATCGCCAAAATGGGCCTCCATAAAAGGGGATTAATTCCTCCGGTAAACTACACCAACTACATCACCATCTAAACTAACCACAACCTCCCTAAATGGTCCATTCCCTGGCACATCAGTAAGGTTATTTTCAGCAATGTACTCATTTGGATAATTCGTATACCAAAATTCATCGTTTTTGTGAGGTGAAACATACACCTGGCCTCCAACACAGCCTTATATGCATTTTGGGGGATTTTAAACTCTTTGGACACATCCGTAGAATTCTCTATTTCAAACCACAACCCAGCATTCAATGGCAAATTTCTCAAAATGGGTAAGATCAAATCGGCCTTAGAATTATTGATTGCGGGTTTGGGTTGAGAGATTAGATGTGATGAAAAGATGTCTGCTTTGTTGATGTTTGCAGTGGAGGAGAGAGGTTGGTGAAGTAAGGAGAGACAGAAAAGTAGGAGATGGATCAGAGAGAAAGTCATTAATGGTGGTTGCTTAGTTGAACTAGCGGATTGATGGACTAAAACAAAGCCAAAGAGCGTTAAGCAGCAGGACCAGCAGGAGGGTCAAATCTGTCTGAAAATTATGATTTATGCGCCTGCTAGTTCAACTAGCGGACGGATTATTACCATTTTTAATCCTAGCTCTTAATTTATGTAATGTGAAACAGTTTAAAAGACAGTAACTAACCTCAGGGGAAACTAGATGCTGATTGTCTGCATTAATAAATCTAGACCAGGGCTTCCTGCTGTGCCTGTAGAACATTTAAAAGAGTGGATACTATATGCAGTGAAAGAGGCCAATTTTCTTTTCATTTTCATTGAATAAAAAAGTTTCAGAAAAACAGATATTAAAAAATTATGAAAGAGCATCTAGTAGAGGATCCATTGTTCTCCTATTCATTTTTAAATTAAAAAACCAAACATAAATATTATAAAAAAAACTATTGGTAATGCACACAAATAAACTTGTAGATGACATATTCTTTAGATAAAAGAAGAAGATTTAATTGAAGATGAGAAAAGGAGTCGAATACAGGCGGACAAGAAATGATCCGTAAAGAAAACAAGAAGAAATTTGTAGCTGGTATGGTATCAAAGTCACTATTGGGCATATCTGCAGCCTTTCGTTTAGAAAGATTGAAACAAGAAATATTTTACAAGAATATGCATCACATATTGCATACAAATGATGCTTTCTATTACTTACCTTCCAACGAGAGCATCAAGTTGAGGATCTAGCTCTAGATGATATTTGTTCAGATATGCATTCAACTCATCAGTCCCAAGAACCTTGAAAATTACAAGTCACATAAGTATAAAGTTATATAATAATGATGAATTTTAATTACTTATGTGCCAATAAACACATTCCAGCTTCATTTCAAACAAAGAAAGATGGAGACAACAAGGAAGAGGTCTACTTCTAAGCAAATATAAAATTCTGCACTCCTGTTATTCATATTGAAGCAGTTTCCAGTGCAGCCTTCGTTAAGCTATAGATCTTTGCATAATACAAGCTGATAGATAAGCAATGGTCATTCTTCCACCCCCACCCTCACCCTCACCCTCACCCTCACAATGCTAGACCAACATAATGTTGACACTTAATACAAGATCGGTCTAAGTGGAAGTTTGAATGAAGAACTAGAAACCAATTGAAGTTTTGGGCATTCTGCCGTTGAAGTCAGTTTGAAATCTCAACGGTCCGGACATGGATATAGGATTTCTGATTAACCTAACCACTGTTTTAAAGCCCGGACTGGACCGGCCAGTTCAACCAGTTGAACCAGGAACTGGTTCTATGTCTTCGATTTGGCTGGTTGAATCAGTTGGGTCAAAACCCGGATTGAATAGATTGACCACCGATAGAACCGGTTAAGTTGACCCGATAAACCCTTTTTTTCTTCTTTTTAGTATTTTTTGTACCAAAATTTTTTAAGTATTAAATTAACCACTTTTAGTAATATTGTAACTCAACTTTATTATGTTTTACTACCTCCGTCCCATAATAAGTGATTTTTTAGCTTAAATCACACATACCAATACACAAGCTAAAATGGCAAAAATACCCTTAATATATTTTCTTTGAAGTTGAAGAGTTAATGAGTGTCATTTAATTGTAGTGATTGCAAGATGCAATAAATACCATTGAATACATAAGGGCATATATGAGAAAATATTGTAAAAATTGTATTGGAGTTCTAACACATCACTTATTTTGGGAAAACATATTAAGCCTAAAAAATCACTTATTGTGGGACGGAGGTAGTAGTTCATAAAAATGAGATTTTTAAAATTTTTCTTAATTACTAATAATATATATTTTTATATATTTATGACGCCACCGGTTCAATAACGATTCAAGGTTGAACCTGACCCATCCACCTAATAACTTTTCTGATTCGATGACGGTCTGGGTCTGAAAACATTGAAGCTAACCTCAGGTCGATAGTCTGAAATCACTTTGCAACTCTAACCTTATATTTAATATCTCTAGGTTTTGGATGAAGTATGTACGGGGGAATTCTCGATTATAAGTTGTTAACTTCAAAGCAAAAAAGTGTTGAAAGACTCTCTCAAAAGAATTCTTTTCTTTCTGAGGCAAATCTATAAGCAATGGCCCTGAAACATATTACTCTCTTTTTAATCATCCACAATCAAAAACAATATGGCCAATACAAGACTTCTACCCACTGACCAACCAGGTATGAAGACGGGGTACCACTCAAACAAATATTTGGGAATCACACCCCTAAATCAATTCGACACACTACGAAATATTCCGGTTTTCAAGGAAAAATACAATATTATAAGACAAAGTACGCACACGTAAATCTTAAGTTCAACAAGAGATGCTCAACACGGTGAATCCCCTAATACCCAAATGTTCAAACTTGAAAAAGAAATTCCATACAAAATATATAGAACAAGAAAGAAAAATATAATCTATGGTTGTCAAAACGAAAGAACAAACAAAATATGATAAACAACAGCCATATCCCATATACTCCCTCCCCTCCGCCCCATAATAAACATCCTACTTTGATTTTCATGGTCAAATCAACCATTTTTTAAATTAATAAATCTTGAAAAAATCTAAATATACTTGGAGTGATTATGATCATAATAAACTACGGAGAATTTACTACTAGCGTCAAGTTTCGGAATTTGAAAATTCTATATAAATATTTTTAATTAATAATTCTAAAAATGGTCAATTTGACCATGAACGTCAAATTAGAACGTTTATTATGGGACGAAGGGAGTATATGAGTACAAAAATTAGTATAAAAACCATTTAGCAAGAAAAAAATTAGTATAAAAATTGTCTTGGTTAAAATATTATAGGCCACAAGGATTTTGCATGAATCTCTTCCCTTCATCTAATGAGAATGAAATGAAAGGAAGCAAAAGTGGAAATGATGGGGAACATGAATAGTGTTACCAAGGATTCTATGTTAAGTGAAAACTTCTTTTAAGGGAGTCAAAATCAGGTCTGTGATGTCAAACTCTCTAGAGTCACATCAAATACTATTGTAGGGACAACGGTTTTAGGGGAAAATGACCAATCAACCCATGCAGCCTCAACATATGGGCAGAGTGACCTATAATTAATGGTTATAGCAAAGATCAGAACCAAAAACAGCTTTAAAGAATGGCCCCACAGGACTCCAATTTAATGGCAAGTTTCTGAAACCAAAAAGTCCTATATGTAATTAAGTATGGTCAAACTAAATTCCTTTATTCACATCCCCAGGTGAAATACTGAAATGAGGTAATTACAAAGGTTATTATCAAAATAAAGTGAGAGAGAGCCGGTGAACCATCAAAGAGGAAACAATTAATTCCCGTTCGCCTTTATTCCTTTTATTTTAACAACTTCAGTCAACTCAACGCCTTTTAACCCAAATAGTTGGGTTAGGCTAAAAATGAACCCCGTGAGTTGAGAGAAAATTGTACTTCCTCGGTCCCATTCCACGTGTATGGTGATAAAGTGTTTTTGGCACAGAAATTATGACACGTGTCACATTTAGATTTTATATCTAATATAGATTTTATTTAAGAAAAATTACTTAGCATCTGAAATGTAATTTTGAAATTTACACATATATACATGTATATATATATATATATATATATATATACATGTATATATACATATGTTGAAATTTATACATATAGCAACATGCATGCTGCTTACATTGTTTTGAAAGTGAGATGTAGAATGGGACAGTAGCTGTACAACTGTTTGTGAAAGTCAACCAAATAACGTACCATTTACTGACTTGTCGTAATAACAATAATTATAATAAAAGGACCAAATCTACTGATAATTACCTTGGCAATTTTGACAAGCTGATCATGGTTGTCATGACCATAAAAGAATGGTTCCTTTCGAAAAATCTGTAGATCATAATAAAATACAACTCCAATTACTAACATCATCAAGATAAAAAAGCCGGGAATTCCAGCATAACTCTCACCATTCCTGCAAACATACAGCCCAAGCTCCACATGTCCAAAGAATAATCGTAATCTTGCAAGTCCACAAGGAGTTCAGGACCCTTGAAGTATCTGATAAGAATTTACAAACATTTAATGATTTTCGGTATGATAAATGTAAAAGTAAATGACAGCTGTACAAAGGCAACATTTCCTCAAAGCTACAATCTTAACCCAATGCCCAATGTCTCAAACTCCTTTTGTCCCCAGACCACTAATAATCTAGTTTTTGCAAGTAACATTCCTAAAGGAAAGCATAAATATTCAAACAAATTATATATGTGTGTGTGTTTGTGTGTGTATAAAGCACATTTATTTACTGTCACTCTCACAAAAGGGGTAGACAAAAGATAAACCACCAACTGAATTAGTTATTATTTGTCTTTAGTAACATACCTTGAGGCTACGCGGACATTGTATTCTTTGCCAGGATGGTAAAACTCAGCAAGGCCCCAATCAATCAACCGAAGTTTACGCAGCTCATGGTCAATCATTACATTG
Source organism: Panax ginseng (assembly GCA_020205605.1). Classification (NCBI taxonomy): domain Eukaryota; kingdom Viridiplantae; phylum Streptophyta; class Magnoliopsida; order Apiales; family Araliaceae; genus Panax; species Panax ginseng. The sequence goes on from CM035146.1 coordinate 6,180,185, forward strand.
TGAGGCTTGACATCCCTGTGCATTATACCCTGCGAATGACAGTAATCTAGTGCCTGCAGGTTTAGAAAGGGATCAATCATCATGCATTAGTTTACATATGAACATCCCTTTTCAGTTCCTTTTGACAAGAAAGTCAACATTCTATAGGTAATGAAGATATTGGCACAAAGATGCAGAGACAACTGAAATGCATTCATCAACATCTGGAGATAATCCCACATAATTATGAATGATTTTCAAGGTCAACAGAACCCATTTTTAAGAAGATAAGAGAACATAAAATTCGTCAAACTCAAAAGTATAAAGTAATATATTCCTCCAAAGAAAGAAATTGGGGTTCCCAATGCTTCTCTGCTTCCACAAGAGCCTCCCTCCTCTTCCCGGTCAAGATAGAGAAGAATTAAAAAGGATTTCCCGAGCATGGTTGAGATCAAACAAAAAATTGTGATTCAAACTTCATATTAATAGGTTTACCATTTGGCGATTTCTCCTGTGAGAACACCTTAGTGAGCATAATCAAATTTCAAATACAGTTCATCAAAGTACATTTGTACTCTCATGTAACTTGTAGTTTACTAATTAATTACCATAATTGATAAATTAGAATTCTGATGTTACAATTGTATACTTTTCCCTTTTTTGTAAGTAAAAAAATCATTAGTTAAATAAATATATGTAGGGACTTAATTTTCATTAAAAATGTCCAGACATCAATGTACGGCGTTTTAAGAGAATTTTTGGGTCTACATATTCGCGTCATCTTGTATTTATGTTCCACCATGGTTCATGGAAATACAGATTGGATCAAATTCCACCCCATCCAAACCCCTAACATAGCAAACGAATAAATACAATGGGGCATCCTATGCAATCATTTAAAGATAACCATACCAGTGTAGTACACAAGTGTGATGGTAATGGTCCAACAACCCTGACCCTATAATATACAATTGTTCAAATGAGCAATGAAACCCCAGAAAACGAATCAATTATACAACTCCTAGTTTACTAGTTCTGTATGTCATGCTTCAAATCTCACTTTAACATGAAAGTAAGCATGTTAAAAAATGAACAATTTCAAATTTGTGATTTCAACAAAATCATACAACCTTAAATTGAGCTTCTCTATGTTTTTCCAATAAATAAACATTTCTTCTATAAGAAGTAACATTTACAATGACATGCAGACATTATGGATCATCGCTAAAAAAATCCTTGAAGTTATTTCTGCAAGTTATAGCATATACCCTAACTAAACGAACTAATAGATAATAGTCGAATTTCCTTTAAGACAACCTTCACACATAAGTACCCCACCATCACCAAATGCAAGCCTCCAACAACACAAAAAGGGAAAAATTTGCAGCCAAATAGCAAATAATCTCTTAAAGATCTGATTAAGAATAAACCTTGAGAAGCTCATATATGTAGTAGCGAATATCATAATCTGCCAAAGTGGGGTACAAGACTTTGAAATCAGTACTGTTGACATATTCAAAAATCAAGCTAGGAGTTTTTGAGTGCTGATCTCTGACAATATCAAGCAGTTTCACAATGTTTTGTCCTCCACAAAGATTCTGAAGTATTTTAATCTCCCTTTTTATCTGTACCAAGAAAACAGCAGTAAAAGATGAGGAAGCTCATCACAGTATGTAAACCATTCCATATACAGATGGGGCAGGGGGAGGAGGGGAGGAGGGCAGGGACATAAGTGCACTGCAGACATTCACAATCACACTTCTGGCACTATTAACGATAGGAACTTCCAAAAAAATTAATTCTCCATTTATAACCGGCTTCCTCATCAATAAGGTGCTAAAAAATTGTCAAAAAAATGAGACTCAAAGTTATTAGTCTGTAGACTCTGTGCAAACTGATCCTAAATGGCAAAGAAAATGTTCAAATTACCTTCTTCTTTTTGACAGGTTTAAGGATCTTGATGATGCACTTTTCATTGTTGGTGACATTTATTCCTTCAAAGACTTCACTGTATTTTCCTCTTCCAACTTTCCGAACAACTTCATAGTCATCTTGATCACTGAGTACAGATAAGCACATGAAAGTCAGAAATATTGCACAAAGATATATCATCATCACAAATCTTCAAATTTAATGCGACTCTGGCAAGAGACAAATTAATCATCCAAGTGGAAAATAAAAATAAAAACAGATTACAAGTACAAACATGAGCTTCCCTCCATTAATTTAATTTCTAACATCTCACACATCTGCTTCTAAGGATCCCTGAGCAATCCAAATGATTTGACCATGTCATATTAATAAGGTGTATCCTTACACACAACAAAAAAGGTAAAGAAAATTAAAAAAATATTGGTCCAATATTCAGAAGAGAAACTTGAATGCTACTGATCATAAATTTACCTAGTCCCTAAATTCATGTGACACTAAACAACACCCTTTTTACTTGTAAAGTAAATATAGCCATTGGAGCAGATAATAACAATTCATACAACCTCATTTCAAACTCCAAGGAGCATATAATCCAGCTTAAAAGATTAATCGCAGGTTGCAACAAATAAAATATATGGACAATATATATGACGACCATATAAGCTTGATACCTTAACCAGTTTCACTTTCTCACTATACTACCACTCACCTTAGCTGCTGCTCGTAAAAAAATAAACAAATCACCCTAACCCTACAAGCTCATATATCTTTTGTACAAATTCATCTACTGATTCCTACTCCAATTGATACAACTCCAGACCCCAAAAAGAATAATAAACACAGAAAATGGAACCACCACTTCATAACACAAAACTGAAGAATAATCGAATGAAATTATCTATATAGCAAGAGATGACAATCAACATAGGAATTATAAAGAGAAGAAAAGCTAGGGTTCATGTTTGGACTGTATTACCCCCATTGAACGGCGAGAGACTCGTAATCCCAGTACTCTCTGGGGCGGTGAACATTGATATCTGTGTATACTCGAGCTTGTGACATTATATGATGATGCCAAACCACCAAATTTTCAGTTCACTTTGTATCGGGAAAAAAAATCGTCTGTTTTTATATGTATCGCTCGACGATCGACTGTTACCGCTATTAGTTTGGGCTCTTAGTCTGAATTGTTTGTATTTTCTTGGGCCTGGATCTGGACCTGGATCTGGGCCTGGACATGGACCGACAATGTATTCTTGTCCAATGTTACTACCTGATTTATTGTGTGCTTGTTTGTCATTAAGCAACAAGGGCTTAGTTAGCGCGTTTACTCTGATTGAGTTTTAAAATTGATGAAAAAGCAACAAAAAATTAAGGGCCGAAAATCTAAGATTTTTATTTAATTATAATATTATTTATTTTTTTAATATGAAAAAATATATAAATAGATGAACATTTTGGCTACTTTTTTTTGCCTAATTTTCTGTTTAAAAATAAATGGAAAAAAAAATAACAAAAGCAAATCTTTTATAACCCCGTCATACTCTTTATGTTATAACACAAAATTTTAAGGATAAATTAGTAATTTTAATGTATAACTTAAGTTTTCCTCTATTTTTATAAACTCACCAACAACATAAAACAAACAAGAATAACTCCAAAAAACATAATATGAGACTAAGAATTTAAATAATAATTTTTGTCGTTAAACACTAAAAATTAAACTATCAACATACTCAATCACTCTAATTAGAACAACTCCATTAATAATTTAATTTAAAATTTTAAATATTTGTATCACTTATTCAAAAACATGTGCTAATTAAACTAAATTAATTTTTTTTTATACAAGTTACCAACAATTTGAATGAGATAGTCTTAATTACAAATAAAACCATAATTAAAATATATTGTATTAAAAAGGATAATTAAACATATATATATATATATATATATATATATATATATATATTATTTAGGAATTAAAACTTGATAACATATAAGAGTAATATGTCACTTTATAAGGAGATGAGCTTTATTATGGTTATGGGAGGGTGTTACTGGATTTTACCCAATAAACAAATTTCATGTACAAGAGAAGAATCTTACAAAATAAATAAATAATAATAATAATAATAATAATTTGTAAAAAGTCCTCCCAAAATCTATTAGCTATGGTCCTTGCCTATGGGACTTTTTTAGTTTCAATATCTGCAATGAATGAGAGACCTTAATTATTTTGACTATTTCGTTAGCATTTCTCCTAATATGATGAAAACGAAAATAAATGTGTTTCCAATCTAACAACTTACTAATAATCTAGTAAACATTTGCTGATAGGAAAATGATATTTACACATCATATTTTGATATTTCCACACGTAGAGCCCACATATTTGTTGACGCGTCAAATTTTTATTAGCTAATGTGGTCATACCACGTATAAATATCAAAAAGTGATGTAAAAATATCAATTTTCAAGATAGTAGAACAGTAGGCATCTAGAATACTGAACCTATTTGCATCAACATAACAAGCTACAACAATGTCAAGTTCCTTATTCAAATTCATTCGTTCCGAACTGCTGTATAGTGTAGAGAATGAAGCGGAAGGATACTAATAAATGGTGATGACGCTGTAGGTTCATGCTTGAAGTTGAACTGAAGATCCGGATCTTTGATTAACTTCCTTCCGATTAGTCAGATACAGCATCACTACGCACTTTATCATACAAGCGATATATTAATGTAGACTTTGATGTCTGAGGTTCCCTTTCTAGGACAGCGATGACGTCTTTGATGGAGACATTGCGGGGCACCCCCATTTGAGACATGCTGACTTGCGTCCTCCCAAATTTTCTTATTGCTCCTACAAGCACAAGTTGGGTTAAGGATGATCATCCAGGAGAAGCACAAATTAACAATTTCCAGTGATATTTGTTTACATATGTCCACCAGCATGCATTTTACATATAGTAAAGAAGCCAAATATCTATAGCTCATCTTGAAAATTAGATTATTTTCTTATTTGATATTTTCCACTTTGAAAATCCTTATTTGGTAAAATCACTTGTACTTTTCCGTGAGTTACAAATTGATAATCTTATAATTGTTCATGCCTTCATTTCTGAACAAGGGCCAATTCTGTGGATTGATCCTCTACCCTTGTTCTAACTTCCAATTGTGTTGATTGAACCAATACCCCAGCTCTAAGGGACCAGATGTCAAAGTGAAGATTTCATAGTAGAAAAATAGGACGTCATGTATCCAAAATTGGATCCAGTGTCATGCAGTCTTCCAATTTTTTATGAAAACACTCACGAAGGATGTAAAAATGATTCATAATCGTGTTTTGGAATCAATTTTAGAGCACTTGTTTGTGAATTGTAATAGTTACCTGAAAACGCATCAAATTGCATTTTGGTATGAACGTTTCAAAATATGGTACACTTCTGTTCCAAACCATCAAATGTGGCAATTCGAAATTTTTTCACCCTATCTACTTAACCTTCTATTGCACATACATTTACAACTTTATTTTATAATTTACAAATAAGGAGCATCCTCTTATATAGTCATTGGGTCGTACAAACAATCAGGGTTATCAAGTCATCGACTAGACGACGACTAGGCGTCAAGTCGGTACGAAGTAACAAGTCGTCTGGGCCACTTGGTGGGAGAGGCCAAAGGCGAGCGCCCAGACAACGAGTTGGACGACTAGGACGACTGGTCGTAGCGGGTGTGGTCCGACCAAAGCTAAACAGGGTAAAAAAAGACTAAAGTTCGACTGAAGTACTGAACCTAATCTATCGATCCCAACTTCGAAATAGCAGAGAGGGAGAAACAAAACCTGTTAATCGATCTATCAAGCCCAACTACGAGACTCCGACGACTCAGACGGCGACGACTTGACGATATATAGGTATGCTCATCTTCTTCTCATCATCTTCTTCTCGTCTTCTCGTTTTCTTCAGTTCTTCTCGTCTGATTTGGCTCTTATTTAATGATATATAGAGTGATTACTGGACTTTGTTTGGTTCTCCTCTTCCGAGAAGATGATCGCTGCGACAACGACGGTGATAATTTTTACTTGTTGTAACCCACTACCAAACTAGTTGTTTACTACTAAATGGTACTCCCTCCGTCCCTATTTAAATGACGTTTTAGAGATGGACACAAGAATTAAGATAATGATTGGAAAGCATTAAATATAGTACTCAATTGTCTATAATACCCTTAAATCATTAATTTATCATAGCACAAGAGTTTAAAGTACCAAAAAAATAGGTAGAGTAATGAGGGGTAATTTTGAAAAAATTATCATTAATTCTCCTAGATTTGAACAAACGTCAATTAATTAGGGACAAATAAAAAACTCTAAAACGTCATTTAAATAAGGACGGAGGGAGTAGTAAGTATAATAAATTATGTATCTGATAAATTACATCACATAATTTATATTAATAGTATATTATATACATGATGAATTAATATTAATATTATATCAGTAATTCAGTTAAGTAGCATAATAAATTAGTATTATATTTTTTTGCTATGTATTCTGTTTTATTATAATAGTATAATATAACATCTTACTTATATTAAAATATATTTAATTTATTATTCATAAAATTAAATATTATTTAATATAATCAATAATAATTTTAACTTATAATTTTAAAATTTTAACAAGTAATTTAATTTTTTTTTATTTTACTATTGAAGTTAAATTTATCTATTGATCTAATGTGTACTTTCGTTTTAGTATATGTTTTAGTTTATAACTTGTTACGTAATATTAATTGTATATACTTTGTATATATAATATACTTGACTAATTTTTTATGTTTAGTCATTAGTGTATCTGTGAATTTGAAATATATATATGTATATACATATATATGTGTGTATATTTTATGAATAAAATTCACGTTGTAAATAATCTATCGCTTTATGGACGACTAGTCGCGTAAGCAGCCGGCCACCGACTTGCCTCGACTTAGCGTCTTAACAACTATGCAAACAATGGCTAATATCAAACCTAATGGAAGGTAAAAAAAAGAGTATCTAGAATCATCCTCTTAAATATGTAAGATATTTACAAAGTATAATAATCACATTAATAAAGTTAGAACAGTCTTTTAGAAACCTTAATATGTAAATTAAGTTATTAGGAAATGTGAACTAGTGTAGCCAAATGAGTGCCTTGTGGGTGTCATGTAAGCAATGACATGGCGTACTCTTGTTGAAAATGTGTTTGTTGTGACACTATGCTTAAAAACAACTCAACCAGTTTTAACTATATCTCAAAAAAAATTTACTATATTTTTTTAAAAAACTATTCTTAGTTTATCAGAAAAAACATAATTCGTACTAATTAAGTGATTTGAAGGAACCTATGCTTACCACAAAAAATGACATTTTCCATTCTTGATTTCATTCATATAACACATCGAACCTCGATCTAGATAACAAAAGACTAGAGTTCTAGAATGGAGTATACGGTGGGAGCTACAAGAGTTATGTATACTTGGAAGTGGAGGTGGCAAATTGAAAATCAACAAGGTAACTCACTTATCCTAGCAGGTCGTAATTGGCTAGGTTAAATGGGTAACAATAAAACTAGTAATTACAACGATAAACCCGTGGGTTACAATTAAGTCTTAAGTCTAAGCAAAGGGTTGTTGTGTTTCTCTCACCTACCTCCAACGCAAATCCTTTCAACATTTGTAATTCATTGAAACTTCAAACCAGAAAAAATAAAATACTAATAGGCTTTGTTTCCAGATTAATATAAGCAAAGGCATCAATCAAGATACATATATATTTACTATTTACTTCTGTGTGCGTCCGCGTGTATGTGTGTATATATATATATATATATATATATATATATATATATATATACGGTAAGGATCAAGAGCATTCTCTTTAAATAGCATTCTTTCTTAAATAGTATTCTTTTATTAAAACTACGTCGTTTTGGAGGGCCAGCGGTGGCATTTTTGTAAATACAATGCCACCGCGTATTTACAAAAATGCGGCAAAAATGCCACCGCGTCCCTCCAAAACGACGTAGTTTTAATAAAAGAATGCTATTTAAGGAGGAATGCTATTTAAGGAGAATGCTCTTGATCCTTACCGTATATATATATTCTCTTTATATATCTGTTCTTGTTTTTCTGTGCTTTCAACATTTTAGATGCTTAAGGTTTATGTTTTGAAAAGAGCAAGGGAAAACTAGTTGGCACGATCTGACCAATTGTCCTAGTCGAACCTGCATTGATCTGACCCGAAATCAGCATAAGCTTTGTTATTTTGTGATTTTGTTTTATAAAAAAATCAAAAGAAATATCCACTTAAAATTCTCCATATCCAACCAATTAAAATTAAATGACCCAACTCATTTATAACCCTCAACCCAAATTCCACTTAGGTATGACTAAATGCTAGTTCTCAAAAACATTCCATAAAATGTATTATAGCCTTACTGGTATCCATGGTAGTGGCACATGATGCTGACTTTGAATTTAGAATCATGATCATTAATATCGTACTTACCAGCTGTAGAAACAGTAGCTGATTGGCTCCTTTTATCAGTTTCTTGATTGTCCCTGGCATTTCTTACAGAGGTTGATACAAGCTTGCAGCTCACATCTTTTCCTGGCTGAGAAGAAGTGGCATCAATCCCTCCTTCGCGTTTCTGCCTGGCCTGCTCAGCCATTAATTGCCACTTTGACAGCATGTCATCACCTCCTACAGCAGCTCGTGCAGCCACATTTGCAGCTGTTGTTCTCATCTTGTCATCCTCCTCTTTGTTTACCTTAATATACAAGGAAATATTGAAACAATAATAAATTTTGTCCTCTTAACAAGGGATGAATATATTGTTGGTCAATCAATCATCACTGATACCTTCACTGTTCTTGCACGATTGTCATCCTTCTCCTTATCTCCCTCAAGTCCAGTATTACCTTCTGGCTGCAGTTACCAGTGTCAAACATATAGATCTCCACGGCATACATCCCAGCTAAGACACATTAGACCATTAAAGTGAACGAAAAATAAACTTACTTCATTTACACTAGGGTTTTTTTCTGAGTCACCCTGTTTCTTATCCCATTCTTCCCTGGCTTTCCAGTTCATTGTTATGATTTGTTGCCGAACGTCTGAGGTGATAATAGTTCGGTGTCTTGGCTTTTCAATATCAACTCGCTACAAATTCATTTGTGAGATGAGCCACTATAATTGATTTTTTATTTTTTATTTTTCAATTCTAGTTCTTTAAAGAAAAATGAAGGAGAGAGACAACAATAACCTGTTTTGACAGTCTGACCAAATTACTTATCAGTGCACGCAATCGTTCCTCCACACTCTGAAAATCAAAATCAGTAGCATAAGAAAAGTGTAAACATATTAAACTGAAGCTAAAGTAACAAAAACCTCACCAGTGACAAGCATCGTTCCACGTCATTGCTCATACTCTTCAGCCCGCATTTTGTCACTGCAACACATAGCAATACAAACCCCAAAATGTCAAGTTATAAGCCTCCAAGAGCTCTTGCAAAAACCAAAAACAAATACATCCAGGATTTGAGATCCATATCACAAAATAAGTCTTAACTGATTTCTGTCAATTTTTTCTGTAGTGGAACTTTCTGCAAAATCAACCTTTCTTCTTCTTCTTGCACAACCCTACGGGATGCTTCTGAAACTCGACTGTCTTCCTTGGGCCCAGAAAATAGTTGTTCTTCTTCTTCCTATTTAAAAATTAACACGAATAGTCAACTCCTTGAAGTCCATACATTGCTTAAAGTAAAAATCTTGGAAGTGGGTAAAACTGAGATTGTGAAATTATATACCCTGAGATTAACTCCACTGACAGCAGTGACATCATTGAGTTGTTCAATGCTTTGATCCGAAAGAGAGAGTTTTTGCTTTTTACTGTTAGATATCAAAATTTAATTAAGTATATATAAAGGTGGAAGAAAATAAAGCTGTGCTGACCATACAAGTTTATATTCAAGCTGTGTAGAGCACAATAAAGTCTATTACCTTGGTGGTGAAGAGCCAAGTGACTCCAGCGGTTTTTTCTGGCCAATAGTAGGCCTTTTCAGGGGTGTTTTTGCATTACTTCCAGGTCCCATTGAAGACGTTGCAGAAGCTAACCGGGAACTTAACTATTAAGATAGAAATAGTGTATAATGATTACTTACAAACACAATGTCCTTAACAAAGTAGGATTGTAATCGCAAGGCAAAAAGTAGATTGCATGAATAAACTACATTTATGTCAATTTTATGACAAAAACAGCCTTTTACTTGAGGAAACATCAAAGTGTCCTTCATCCAAGATTGCTGAAGGTCGAAGGATATAAGGAGAACTAGATTTACCTAGCTTATATGATATTATACCAGCTCCAAATCAATGTTACCTGGATCGTGGTTCGATAGGGTACATTGAACGAAAAACGCCACTTTGCGTAGCATATAGTATGGTAGCCGGTAGGGGTAGGTTTTCTCAAATTGCTTGGTATGAAATACGTTTTCGGAACTAGGTATGTTGGAAATAGCTTTCTTAAATGTTATAGTTAAAACTAATTAAAACTAGTTAAATGTTATAGTTAAAACTAGTTAAAAGTGATTGAGTTGTTTCTAAGCGTATTGTTACAAACAGTGGATTTTAAGGAGGAAACCGCCATGTTATTGCTTACTAAACGCACATAAGGCGCATTTTGCTACGTTAACTAGTATTTCCTAAAAATTTCTTGTATATTTCTAATAGTGTGTTCTATGTGTCAACTATGCTTGTTAATATTCTACATATTTTATAGGATTATTATAGATTGTCAAGTAGCCCTCCATTCGATTAAGTCTACATACAATCTATTGAACTACTTAAAAGTCAGCAATTTCCAAAAAAATAAAGTCACTGAATAATTTACTCATTTCTCTCCATTTTACCGAAGACGAAATAATAATAATTCCTCTCAGCCAATGTTATCTTCGACTGATCAAGTAAACAATAAAGGACATTAGATGAGACTATTACGATTTTAGAATAGCCCATTCCCGAAAGCTATTAGGAAGGGAGACCATATCAACCCACACCAAGATTCCAAACAACCAATGTGAGACTAGCCCCCACAAGCTAATAATGGGATCATAACCAGCCACCAAACTTCCATACCAACGTTCACAATGGCTCTACTCTAGCGACATTGGCCCGCCGTATACATACAATCTATTGAACTACTTAAAAGTCAATAATTTCATTATCACATCACATTCCACAGACATTTGCCCCCCCCCCCCAAAACCCCGCCGTATACATACAATCTATTGAACTACTTAAAAGTCAATAATTTCATTATCACATCACATTCCACAGACATTTGCCCCCCCCAAAACCCCAAAACCCCAAAACCAAAAAAAGTCTTTGAATAACCTACTCATTTATCTCCATTTTACCAAAGAAGAAATAATAATAATTCCTCTCAACCAATGTTATCTTCGACTGATCGAGTAAACAATAAAGAACATTAGATGAGACTATTATGATTTTAGAATAGCCCATTCCCAAAAGCTATTAGAGAGGGACTAAATATTTTTTATTAATTCTCATTTATATGCTCACTTGCTCAGATTTTTCTCGTGTCTAATATGTTCCTCAAAAAGCGGTACCCATTAACGCATTTGAAACGATGGTGCTGCTTGAAGTATGCTCTTTCCTTCCCAACTAGAAAAGGCCTGCCTATTCTTCCGGAGGTAAGAAAAAGTGGGTGGCTTTCTCTCTTAAAGAGAGCCCAATGGAGTTAGAAATGAAGATTGAAAGAGAGTCCAGTATGTACAACTAAGAAGCAGGGATGCAACTGAACAACGACAAACTGCGCCGAGTGCCGGTGTGCGGGGATACGCATGTGCTGCGGCGGTAGTCATATCCCTTTTTTGTTAGGTTTTCTTTTGATTATCCATCGGAGTAAAATTAGGAAGCAAGATCAGAGAAGTCATCTCATCATCTTCCGATCGGTTTGTGCTTCATATGATGTAAACCATATATATGCAAGTACGGACAAGATTTATGCCTTTTTTTCTTTCATTTATTGTACAAAATTACACTCAATTCCCTTATAGTTTAAAAATTGCAGTTCTTAGTCCCCTATTTCTATAATTTTACACATCAATCCCCGTAGTTTAGTTAAATAAAAATATAAATACAACTAGCATAATAATAATGTAATATTATATTATATATATGCTATACTATTATATTATATGTATACTATATTATAAATTATATTTAATAATTAAATGTGTCGCATCCCACTGCACCCAAATTCCAATTTTTAAAAAATCGAAGAACTCGTGTATCCCTATGTTGCGCACCCGTATTCCCGCACCCGTATCCATAAAAGATGAAGAATTGAAACCTTAGGTAAAGAATATGAAGAATAGAAACCCTAAAAATCAGGTTAGTTCTTCAATCTTTTTCATAAAATCTAATCTCTCACCTAAAAATCCAGATATTTCTTCAACTTCTTCTTTTTAGTCTGCTAATTGTTATATATTCTTGCTATTGGGTGACTCTTAAATCATAAGTTTATTGGTTTAATTTGAAGAAATTCTTAAGCGATATCATTAATTTGTGCCCAGTAGGCCAAAATACTGTAAATCACAAGAGATGATTATATGTTTATTCATAATAAGTCCAACGAAAACTGGCTGAAACCGGCTGAATCACACAGTTCAACTGAGCACTATATAGCTGACTGATTTGGTAAGCTTCAGCGCAGTACTTTAGAAAACCAACATTCTCGGTTTCAGTTATTTTTCGGTTCCAGATGTTACACCATCAAGTTCAAGGAAGATACGCTCAAGACGAACAGAGAGGTTCCGAGATCACTTAAGATGGATAAAAAGTTAATTTTTCTTAGAATTTTGTGTTATCTTTATCAACAGAGTCGGCATAAATCAAAGACCACATGCACCGGAACACACAATAGATTAATCAATATAGCAAAGGAGATCAAGGAACAGTACCGAGGTACTAGTGTCCATATGGGTCGTCATAGATGATAGAACTGAGGTTGACGGCACTATACTTGTAGATGCTGAGAACCCCATCCTAGATGGCTGCATCTCGAAAGAATCATCACTTAAACTCCCAGAAACAGCATTTCCTTGCTTCAACTGTACAGAAGAGAAAGAAGATACTCCCTGTGAAGAAGACAACTGTGATTTCTGTTGTTGCTCATTTGCCTGATCAATTGGTTCTTGTTTCACGTAATGTACTGATGATAGAGCACCATTATTCTGCTCTTTATTGGTTGATGATTGCCAGTGAACTGAATTCTGTTGCAATGTTGAATGATTTGTCGAGTGAGAAAAAGTCCCACTCTGCCCTCTCTTTGGTTCACTAAAAGTGTTCTGCTTCTCAAACTTCGGTACACTCATGGCCTGAGTTGCGCCAACGCTTGGATGAACCGCAACTTGCCTCATTTGTGAATCATTAGGTTGTTGTTTGAGAGATTGTGCTGAGCTATTAATATTTGCTCCAGCATATGGGTTATAATTACTTCCAGTACTTCCATAAGTAGGAAAAGACGCCGGGGGGAAGTGCAAATGTTGTTGTTGCTGCTTGTTAAGTCCCTGTATTGGAAAGGGACGCTCCCTTTCTTGCTTTATGTCTCGCAATATAAGGGCATTATTTTCCATTGTTGTATTATTTGAATCAGTCAACACTTGTGCTGCTGAAGAGGGAATGCGAGATGGGTCTACGGGAGAGTTGAGACCCTTCTGATGAAGTTGTGTGAATGACTGAGAATCAGTAAACTGTTTGGCACTAACAGCCGGCATTTTCATATGTTGTTGTTGACCTGAAACCTGAGAATGTGACGCAACTTGGTTGGATCCAACTTGTGAGCTACGAGGAGCCTGCAATTCAGTTTGTCATTAACACATAATAACATTACAGTAATCTAAGATTTACTACTCCCTCCGTCCCAATTTAGATGTCCTCAATGGGATTCACAAACTTTGAAGAAAATAATAAGAAAGGTGTATAAGTTTTTTTATAGGTAACTAATTTACTAAAAGCCCCCAAGGGGAAGAACCCGAGAAAGGTGTAGAAATTACCTAGGGTTCCAAAATTACCCTCTACTAACACCTCTCCAAATTTCACTGTTTTTCAAAACAAGGGTAGAATCGCAAGCGTAAAAAACTAGGTTGACATGTGACAAAGTTTTGGGTGAAAAAGGCAAAGGAAACTGGGACATCGAATTGGGGAAGAATGGAATATATTTTGTGGAGCGTTTTTCTCCTTACTTTTTCTTGCAACCTTACAACCGCCACCTTGAGCATGTGGTCCCCCACAAGAACTCTCATGTGCTTTACAAATCCATCTTTGGAGATTTCATTTTTCTGAAATAGCAAAGTTTCTAGATTGTCAGTACAAATAACAACAGAATTGCACAGTGGATGTAAAGAGATTGGTACCCTGGATTTACTTTTAGTCTATTATAGAGTGTCCTGAGTTGCATGGCTCTGTCTTTATCAAGTAGGGGTTCTATGACCGGTAGCAACATTGCAAATGGAACTTGTTTGCTATTTTTCAAAGCATTACTTGCCTGACCTGTTGCCCCTGCTTGTTGATTATTCATCTTCTGTGACCTAAGGTACTGAGATAAGCTGTTTGGATCTTGTGTTCTATCTGGTTCTTGACCAACGGTCGGACCTTTTTCAGAATTTTGTATACTCATTGTTTGGGATATATGAGGATTGTTCTGTTCGGTCTGCTGTTGTGGAAAATTATCTTGAGACTGTTTATGTTGCAAAGGAAGGCAATTCAGTTCCTGTGAGCTTTCAATCTTCTGTAGCTGATTTTCAGAACTAGATCCATGTTGCTTTAGATCCATTAGAGAAGAATGTTGATCTTCCTGTTGCGAGACCTTCACGTCTTGTTGAATTTGGTAACTAGCATTTTCATCATGGCTGGACGTTTGCCACTGTTGATACAACTGGCTTGAAGTATGATTGCTTCCTTGAGATAAAACTGCTATAAAATTAAGTTGCATATATCATCAAGTACTAAGAGTGTTCTAACCAGTACATATCAAAATAAGAAGATACAACATATGAAGGCAAGACAATTACACTTTTCCAGATTTTAATTGATGCCAAGAACTCAAGCTCTAGTGTCAAGTTTTATCCTTTTTTTTGTCTGTATTTAAGAGTGGTCAGGGTATGACTACAAGGGTTATGATTGGGACTCTTTGGTGGTGTTGCCAACAAAAAAACCTTGATGATGTCATCGCCTATTGACAGAGTAATTTGAAAACTCAAGCAAGTAAGCAACCATAGCCAATGGAACTCAAAATGAGGTTACTTAGCTCTCTTCATAGACATCATATAACCTTCATTTGCCCTTGGGAATAAACCTTCAATCAGATGAGACTTCTTTTGTTTTGGAATGTTAACTACTCAATTTTTTGGTACTAAATGTTTAAATTCATTCATCAACAAACAAAAAACTTCTCGCCTTTCAGGATTAAAGAACTCAATCAGGTAATCCTTTGAGAAAAATGGGATAACAATAAAAAAAAGTAACCCCACATGTTAAGATCAAGTCTCATGGTAACATAAATTATAAATATGCATTACCTTCAAATAAGTACTCTTTGAAACAATTCTCTTTTTCCCAATAGATAATTTTCATTTAGAATAGCATACTAAAATCAATTAATTCATCAATAACTGCCCTTTCTAACTCCTAATTCTTCTTTTAAAAAAAATTAGCCTCCTACTTTAAGTCACTTAACCCCAAAACTCATAAATTGCTAAAAGGGCATAATTTGCCATTAAGAGAAAAAGGGTATTCATTCTAGCATGAACTGGAACAACCCATATAACCAATTTAATATAATCCTAGAAAGAAATTTCTTATAAATAAAAAATAAAAATAAAAAAAGAAGCTCAGAAGAATAATTATACCACTATCTGAATCAGAAGGCTGAGATGCAGAAGTATCGCCTTCAATATCCCGATTCAGGGCAGCTGTGAATGCCTCAACATCCGCTCCAGAATGCATGGTTTCGTCCTGTAAATTCATCAAACGATTAGAAATTCGATCTTTACTACCCAAAAATTTCTCCTTTTCAGATACAGAAACAATAAATATGTATATATTGCTGGTATATATGTTGGGGAGAGAATGACCTCGTCTTCTTCGAGGAGCTTCATTATAGAAGGGTCCATTGCAATTGCAGCAAAACTTCACAGATTCTCACGAGGCGCGATGTTCTATTTTTGCCTTGTAATTGACCAATCTTCACTTAGCGTTTCAGCAAAATCTTCACTGTGAACTGTTTCGGGTTCTACTTGGCGTTTCAATCTTTTATAGGACTATAGGAGGGTCATTTGGCTCTTCCTTTCTCTAGTTTCTTTCAATTGACCAGGCAAATATTTTATTAAAAGTAAAAAGAAAAATAAAAATAAAAATACAAAAGAAAATCAATAGTCGGCCGGTGTTTAATAAAACTGAATAAAATAGTTATGAATGTTTAATAATCTGAATGAAAAAAATTATTTTATCCTTCTAAAAAAAATTCTAAATTGTTTTGCCCTCCTAAAAAAATTTCAAAATTATTATAAATTTATTTAATATTATTTAATATAATAATTAATATTGTAAAAAAATAAAATATAAATACTTCATTCAACGGTCTTCCAATTCATTTAGCCAAAAAATTACATTTGGTCATTCAACCTAAAAATCTCACTGATTCAATCATTATTTTTATTCAAAATAAACGCACTGAATGACTGACCAATTTAGATATCCAACTCTAAACAAACATCCCCTTAAGTTAGTTAACCTTTCAGAGTGGCTTAATAGATAAATAAACTTAATTTTTACACGGGCAGTGTGACGCCCCCAAAATAGGTCCACACGACCCATTCTGAATCGTCAGATATCACACTACATAAATCAAATACAAACTTCATTTATACAACTGTTGAACTGTCGTGCAGTACAACAACACATAAGCTGTGAGTTTTAATACAAATATATGTAATTCTCATAGTGTCTCGACCACAACACCTTACAATGGTGCTTTACATAAAAGTACAGTCAATAACTGTTTTAGAAATTAAAACCTTTGAAAAATGCTCAAGAAAACCTTCGTACATGGGAGTCCATGCATCTAAGTTATGATAGATATCATATGACTCGAGAATTATCATTGGTTGACCCAATAGACCCCAAAGAAAAATAAAAAAATTACTATCATGTTCTTTCCAATGGTGAGTCTTCTCTTGACATATAATTATCTCCATCGTCTTCAATTGAGAATTATACTTCAACCAAACTCCAAGATTATATAGGTAGTGCTCATAGATATAATCAGCAAGTGCATGTGCACAACCCTGTCTTATGATAACACGAAGTCGTCTGTCATTAGACATCTTGTATGATAGTTGTAAAAAACCCCTTCCAAAGTTGGGTTCACCTCACCCTATTTGTTTCACAAAAATCAACGGTTAAAATGAAGTATAAAATACGACACGCGTATCTAAAATTCTCAATAAAATTATTTTCATACTGTTTTATGGGGAACCTCAACAACTACAGACCATCGTTCTATTCCCCTGTTACCCCCGCTCGACCCAGTTACACTCTTCTTACTTGAAAGAAATTGTGAAGCAAAAGGGTGAAAGACAACTAACCTTCCGATAAAGAATATCATGATTAAAGATAATTAAATTATCAATAGCATTCGTCAGTAATAAATCAGAGATTTAGAACATATGGTAGATGTGACGCCCCCAAAATAGGTATACATCACCCATTCTGAGTCACCAAATACATGGTACAAAAACAACTACAACTTTAGTAATACAATATAAAAACTGTGAGTTTAAATACAAATATTGTCATTTAGACAATATCCACACTCAAATAAGTCCTCATTAATTATTGATACATTATTTTATAAAATGGTGAGGGACTACTAAAACGACTTTTAGAACCTTCGTTTCCATACCCCGAGCTAGTACTTCGCTACATTCTCGCCTCGAGAAGAAAAATGGAACAAAAAAAAAAGGGTAAGCTCAACTAGTCCAGTAAAGAATATTATGACTAAGATAACATAGAACAAATTATCGTTAGTCTTCAACAAGGAAAAATCTGATAAAATACAATAGACAACAAGTTTCAGATCAATATTCGCAGCGGAAATAATAATTCATTAGAAGAGTTAAATAGAGAATAAAATCTATTATCTTCTATATATGAATTTAAAAGTCTATCGTCAACATTGTATCCCTGTAACATCAATAATCATATATCTGGAATCAAATATTCATCTTTGCACTACAGGCCAAAGATATTCATCAGTCGGTCATGTTCATCTCAACACATATTCATCTTTGCACTACGGGCCAAAGATATTCATCAAGAAATCATTCATCTTTGCACTACAAGCCAAAGATATTCAGTTATATCATCATTTAGGACTGAGGATGATGAAAAATATATTTTAAAAAAAACGAATCCAGTGAGACAAAAGAACAAATAGTAAGGATTTGTACTTCGGTTTATCCATGTTCAAAAATACTCCATAATAAACTATTGTGGAACAGAATTCAAAAATAAAGATCAAAACATAGATCCAATCAAAGATAGAAACCATAACAGATAATCTTGGACACAGAAAAGAAAATTTAATTTTTCTATGAATAATGTCGTATTTGTGAATAGTGTCATATACGTGAATAGTGTCGTATACGTGAATAGTAACTCCGACACTAAAAGGTAGAATTTCCACACAAAAATCATCATGCTTCGTGAATAGTACTCGTGAATAGTAACTCATGAATAGTAACTCATGAATAGTAACTCGTGAATAGTAACCCCGACATGAAAAGATAAGAATTTCACAAGAAAAATCTTACCAATATTCTGGTATAATGATATTGAAAGAAATAATATCATTTATAAAAAAATAACATCCTTTACCTCAAAAATGCAGTCTTTGATTTGGAATCTTTGGATATAGTCTTTGAAGAGAACTTGCACCGTATAGCAACACTCAAAGTATCAAAATACTCACAAGAATACATTTCGATAATATAGAGAGAGAAAGAGAGAGAAAACTTCAGTTTCTGGTGTGATTTTCAATTCTAACCTAAACACCCTATTTAAAAGAAAATGCTTAGAACACCAAAGTAGAAAATTTAATAAAATATTAATATATATATATATATATAATTTTAAAGCCCACCTTAGACAACTGATCTCAGCTCATTATGCACATGTTAGTGTAGCCCACAAAACAAAAAAAAACGTTTTTCTTAATAAACATAATTAAAACTTCCAAAAATCAATTATTTCGGAACTTCGGAACTTCAATAATTCATAATAAATAGCCCTTTTATCAGAAAAATTTGAACCTCATGTCCTTTCCATAGGAAATTCCATTCTCTCAACTTTGCGGAGAATATTTTTCCAAATTCCAAAGCAGAAATTGGACAAGAAATTCACAAACCATTCGATTTTACATTTATAATCAAATTTCGATCAAGAAATGGGGTCCACAAACATGAAAAACATGTTTTAATCATTTAATGCAACAAAAATACTCTTCCTCCTCATATACTCATATATCCCACATTCATTGTAAAAATATCATCATTATTATATTATAATAATATAATAAAATATTATTTTATCAAAAAAGATAAAATATCGGTTTTCAACAATTGTCACTTTAAAAATTTTCTCCATCTATATCCACATAAAATGAATAATTTTCTCATCATATAAATCAATAATTAATTATTCACAAATAATATTACGAAATTCTGATAGTAATGACGAGGCGGTTCAGGGAAGAGGAGCTTTCGATAAGGATTTCTCTCTTCTTGGCTTGATTAGGTGACCAAACCTCTCCTTGAAATGAGAACTTTCTAGACATTGCCAATAATGTTATCTAATAATATTATTAGGATAATATAAATTATTGCTTCGATAATAGAAAATCTTGTGTAGTGACAATTATTGGAACAATTGTAATATAAAATATCAACGCGACAATTATTGAATCAATAAAATAAAATCTTTGAGCGATAACTCTTTGTAACAATTATTGAGTAGTGCCTTCTTACATAAGAATCAATAATTGGTGCAATACCGTGTCTTCTTCTTGCTGACAACGGCGTATTCATCGTGTTTTAACCACGGGTATTCCAACAATGATAGCAGTAATAACTATGCCGTTATTTATAAACAACTTATACTTGTCGTTTTCTTCATCCAATCGCTTTCCGTTATGGGGCCCACACAAGGCTGCGCCGTCGTACGAATATTCCTCGACAGTAAAAATATTCCACGACCAAACGAATATTCCCCGACAATAAAGAATATTTTATAACCACTTACTTATTTGAGATATTTGCGCATTTTACCCATAACTAATCACATTAATCAAATCAACCCTTACTATTTCAAAATAATAAATAGAGGAAATTCCATTATATAAAAAAAAAAATTGGGGTCTTACAATCTCCCCTCCTTATGAAATTTCGTCCTCGAAATTGACGTACGTACCTGACATTTCGAAAAGGTGAAAATACCTCATTTTCATTTTTGATTCCAACTCCCAGGTCATTTCTTCAATAGCATGGTTCCTTCACAATACCTTAACTTGTGGTATAACCTTTGTGCGTAGGACATGCTCCTTTAGATCTTGACTGGTACTTCCTTGTACGTTAAATCTTCGGTTATCTCATCTGATTCTAACTCAATAATGTGGTTCGGGTCATCCACATATTTACGTAACATTGATACGCGAAAAACGTTATAAACACGCGTCATACTTGGCGGTAAAATGAGTCTATAGGCCACAGTTCCTATTCGATCGAGGATTTCAAATGGACTAATAAATCGAAGGTTTGAGCTTTCCTCACATCGCCAATTCTCGCTTTTGGAATAACAACTTCTTGTACCTCCTTCTTCATATTCATCAGCTCCGGTGTGTAGCTTGAACGGTTTTAACTTTATCGATTAAAGTCGGTTCTACTCGTATATCATCACGTGAGTCCCTAGAGTCTTTAACTCTATATCTATCATTTGTAAGTTATATGAAATGGGTCTTTGACAATATCGCACTCGTACTTGTATACGATCTTTTACTCAACACGTCAGCTACCACGTTCGCTTTTCCAGGATGGTATGGTCAGAACATGTGCCGAAATGAGTCTTCTCTTGAGTTCTTCGAAGCTCTTCCCACATTCTTTGTTCCATTCGAATTTTTTATCTCTACGAGTCAGCTGCGTTAATGGAATAGCGATTCGAGAATATCCTTCAACGAATCTCCGATAATAACCAACTAAGCCTAGAAAGCTACGTATTTTGATTACCGACTTAGGTTGCTCTAAACTGTGACTCATATCCCAACCTTGGATAGCACGTCAAAATGACACCTATCAGTTTACTATCGCACGAATATGGCGTCCCCAACGGAGAGTCTGGCTTCGGTGCATTCCACAAAGGAAGTCATCAGATAGAGGCTCAGTTATCAACTTCTATAGTTGGGTTTTTAACTCCTGAAGTTCAATAGGAGCCATTCGATATGAGATTTTAGAAATGGGTTTTGTACCGGGTTCAAAGTCGATACAGAATTCAATATCACGCTCTAGGAGTAGGCCAGGAAATTTTTCAGGAAATACGTCAGGAAATTTACTAACAATAGAAATATCATTCAAATTTGACGTATTTTTGTTCAAGTCCATAACATGGGCTAAGAAAACTTAACATCCGTTTTTCAATAAACGAATAACTTTATGGCTTGATATGAAAGTGTTTGACTTCAATGGTTTGGTTGCTTGAATTCGAATAACAGGTTGCTTAGGAATATGAAAACTAACAACCTTACGAAAGCAATCAATCTTGGCATGATGAGTAGTTAATCAATCAATCCCTAAAATCACATTAAAAGTAAGTATCTTTAAAGAAATAAGGTCAACAGGTAATGTGATGGTGCAAACTTGGATCAAACAAGATTTATAAATAGTGGATATGATGAAAGTTTCTCCTAATGGAGTCTCCACAAATAAATCAAAGTCTAATTTCTCGAGTCGAGTTTAAGCGTTGAGCACACCTTGGAGAAATAAATGAATGGGTAGCCGGTATTCAGTAAGGTATAACCATCGCATGAATTTATGATTAGCTTACCCGTGATCACCTCGTTTGGGTTCCTCGCATGTTGACGATCCGAAAAACGCTCTTCCGAACCGTTGACTTTGACTTTTCGGGAATGACCTTTTGAGTCACCATCCCCGTTGGACTTGGTCCGCATTCAATGCAATCTCGAGCGATATATCCTTCATTTCCACAATTATAACACACCTTAAGCTGTTGTGGGCGGTTTAAGTACGATATGTCTTTCTTTTCCGCACTTATAGATATGATGGGGTGGTCGTTCTCCTCCCTTGGAACCGTTATTCTTGGGTCTTTGCGTCTTCGTATTGTCATTGTTGAATCTCCTCTTTTAAAATCTCTTCCAGGCTTCGCTTCTTCTATTCTCATGGCCATGATTACCACCGATTGGTTGCATTTCTTTGTCCAGTATTTTTCTTTCTCCATTTGGTTATCGTTGTTACTGTATTTCTTCATCACCGAGATGATCTGGTTGTGGTCCCTCGGTTGAACGTATCTTGTTATCTCGCTCTAATAATTGAGCCCTGTTGATAACATCTGAATAGAGAGAAAATTTATGTAAAATGAGATATTGACGTATGCCGGGTTTCAAATCTCTTAGAAACATCCGCGTCATACGTTCCTCATTCTCCACCAAATGAGGTGCAAACCTGGACAACTCTGCAAACTTCGCCTCGTTCTGGGACATCGTCATGTTATTCTGCTCCAGTCTAATAAACTCTACTTCCTTCATATGACGAATACTTTCAAGAAAGTACTTGTCATTGAACAGTTTCTGAAACGTTTCCCAAGACATGCTTTAAGTGTTGTTGGATGGAGTACGCTTCATGATTCCCCACGATGTCTGCCATTTCATTACGGAACATAAAGGTGGCGAATGGTACTTTCTGTTCCTCCGTGCATCCCAAGACATCGAATATCTTGGTAGTTTGCTTGACCCACGTCTCTCCGCCTTTAATCGGATCCGCTTTCCCCATTGCAGTGGTCCCAACTCCTTGGCTGCTTGTTTTGTGACAAACCGTAATTGCTATCATTTCCTCCTATATTTTGAACACGAGTCTCCTCGTCTCGATTTTGCATGAAGCGCAAAAAGCTTCTAAACATCCCATCATTCATCATCTCGCTCGGTGGTGTTGTTCACGGGAGGAACATTGTCGACCCGGATTACACGTTCTCCTCGTTGGTGAAAGTACAAAGCGTCTCCACGGTTTCATTTACTCCATTGTTAACATTCTCGGTTGCCATTCTTAAAATCGCCATAAAACAAGGGTTAATTAAACAAATTAACAAATCACATAATACCCCTATATTATGGTATGGCGACCCCAAATCCAGTACTTGAAATCCAGAACTTCGGTTCTCCCGATATATCATTTCTTTAAAAGTGAATAATACTAAATAATAATACATTGAACTTAATTTACATACATCAAAGTTTACTTCCCAGTGCACGTGACCTTCAAATACATTCCTTACAATACTTGAATAGATACCAATACAACTATAACCATTAACTCATAATACACACTTATTCGATCGACTTTCCTTTTCCTTTGTTCGTGCACGAGCCTTGAGTGCTTTGTTTCATACATTGAAAACATTTAATTTAAGCAAGGATGAGCATTTAAGTGCCCAAAGACAAGTAATAGCAATTATATATGTTTGAAAGAATATAAGTATTTTCTTTACATAACACTTCTACAACGAATTGAAAGTTGTGAAGTAATCATCTTGATAAAAAATTCACATAACAACTCTCTTTCAAATTCTTTAAATTTGGCTCTGGCTCTACCCTTGAATAGGGTTTAAGAAACATACTATGAACATTCTTTTCATTTTGAAAAGGTTTAGCGGAATTCTATCCTCAAACCGTCATAACTTTACGAGACGCGGAGGGTGATCGGCCAGATTGTACCTACCTGATTGATCAATACTACATAACTTGAGCGAAATTCATCGCTCACTCTATCGCCGCGCAAAAATCTTCCCATATAGGGATGTTCATACATGCACAGTTCCAAACCAGAAGGTTTTAATCTTGCTTCAACAATAATATGTAATTCAACATATATATACGGGTAATTGACAAAGGTGTATCAACATGTGAACAAATGCCATGATTATCCAGTGGGGACACTTGTATAACCATTTATAGAAATCAATGAAGCAGAATATATATCCGAGCTAACATGTCGATAATCAAAAGTACATAATACATGGGGATAGAATAATTACGAAACTTCTTACTCATGTCCATTGCATAAAGGAAGTGCAAAGGTAGGAATACTTGCACTGATTCAATTGATTACAAATCTCAACTTAGGTTTTATCTCTTTATCATAACCTATCAATAATCGATCATTCGTTCGATTAGAACAATATATCTTAACACATAGATCTTTATCATTACAACAAGACACATAGTCTAATCACATAATCACGGTGATCATACTTTTAGTTCTATTCTATACTTGAAATATTTTTATACATTTCATATATCTCATCCATGCTCTTACAAGTAGTCTTTTCTTTTTTTTTATAAGTGTCCGACATTTGTCGTAGCGTGTCGATGACTTTATCGGGTAAATCTGAGTCTAAGACTCTTATTCTATACCTCAACATCTATAAATATCAAACATCTTATTTTTAATCATTTTCGCAATTTCGAAATTAAAAAATTTAAAATAATTCAAATCATCACTAAAGGGCCTATAGTGATATAAGCATTATTTATAGGTGTTCTTCTTCAAATTGAGAACTTCATAATGGGTTCTCAAAGTCATTTAGTTTGGTAAATTTATAACTTTCAAATATCGAATCATAATTAAATGATTTAAACATTAAACAATTCCATTATCATTAATAGTTTAATTAATACTAAACTATTAATGAAACCATCGCCAAAAATATAAAAGTTATTTATAATAACTCAAACTATTTTAAAACATTTATATTACCCAAATAATTACCATTAATATTTAAATATTAATTTACTATTTATCCAAATATTAAAAGTCATTAATTATAACTTAAAATATTTTTAAATCCTTAATATCCTCTTTAAATGGTTTTTAAATAAGTAAAACCATTTTTAAACTATTTATTTAATATTAATCATTAAATAAACTAAATATCATTAATATTATCTTAATATCATTAATATTTAATTATTAATGAAATTATCATTTAAATATTAAAAGTTATATTTTATAACTTAAAATATTTTTAAATACCTTATTTTCATTTAAAATGATTTTTATAATATTAAAATTATTTTTAAACTAAATTATTTAATATAATCATTAAATAACTATAATATCATTAATAATTATTAATTAATGAAATTCATCACAAAATATTAAAAGTCATCACAAATAACTCATTTACATAACCAATTCCAAGCCAAAATAAACATAGTAAACTAACTAGTTTATTAACAACACTAACTAAACTTCAAAAATTCAAACTTTAACTAACAATTAAAAATAATAACATTACAAAAATTAAATAAGAAACATACCCTTTAAATACGAATCCACGATGAATAATGACTTCCACGCCTAAAATTTAACTAAGGAGATCTTTATAAAAGTTCTCCCACAACAAAGCCTTTCTCAAAAATTGGAGGCCTTATTGTTGGTGAATGAAACAAAGGTCAAGCCCTTCTATTTATAGGTTTAGAAAATGGTGAAGTTCTCAATTTAGTCGATGTGAGACTTGGTTTATACTTAATTTTTCAATAGCTCACTTTGCGATTTTCTAACGCATTGCTCATAACTCCGATTAATCTGATTTTTGGATATGTTATACATGGTATGTAAGACTATTTTAAAAAATACGAATTACCCAATTCGGGTTCATTAGGTAGCCCAAACAAAGGCGTCAAAAGTGGGCGTTCATAATAGATTTTCAATCTCATTTCAGCTTTACCCTCTTTCGCTTAAAACAGTCATAACTCTTTCATTTTAAAACATTTTTGAGCGATTCTTAAGCCCACGCGAAGCTAACTTCTGGGGCTACAACTTTTATTCTTTGACCATTTCCAAATTTTAAACACATCAGCCCAGAAATTCCGTTCAAATGGACTACACCGCACTTGTTGGGAAGTTTTGACACCACTACTTTGAAATGTCATAACTCTCTCCTCCGATATCGGATTTAGTCCGTTTCGGAGTCTATGGAAAGCTTATTCGGTGTACTATAATATACCAAAAGCCCAGAAGGTTTTGGAAACATTAACTGATCAAAAAAGTGTCCCGAATTGCACATCCGTCTTGACTTTCGGTTTTGAGAAATTTGACACATTTCCTTCCAATCACCGTAATTCCCTCATCAGGAGGTCGGAATGAGGTCATTCCAAAACCTATGACTTCCTAACTCAGTGCACTACAACATATCAAAATCCCAGACCTTTTAAAGTACAAAAAGTGGACGAGAATGCCCCCATTACTGATCGCCTAAAAAGCAGTTTATCATGATCGATCAACCATGTTTGACCATCTATAACTTCTAATCTATACATGATATGGACTTGATTCTTTTTGCAGATTAAAACCACATATCGGGCTACACATAACAACTTTTGAAGAACAAAACTCATGATCGAGCAAAGAGTTATGGCCTCGACATTTGGTGAAAAAAATAATGAGAATTCGGTTTTTCCAACTTGCTTAAATCTTCAAATTCGTGCACTTTGATGTTATGGGTCTTTGATTTATCAACCCATATCATCAATTAACATTCTATTACACAACTTTAAACAATCAATTGCATCAAATAACATCGAATCAAAGGATTTTTAGGTTTAGTTTTCTTATACCCTTTTTGCCAAAAATTCTTGATTATTGCTTCTGATTTGTTATGGGTGATGGTTGGGTTTTGTTTAAGAGTGTATGGGCAATCTTGTACAAGGCAATTAAATGTAATATTTAATCACTAAATTTAATTCTTATAATTTACCAATTAACTTCTATCCTTTGGTAAATTAAAACACTTATCTGATAATATCGAAATTAAACCCGGTAATTAAAATTAGGGTTTTCAACGTCATCAATTAGGGTTTCTAATTGACCATTAGTGGTTCTTTAATTATCTCATGTATGTTACTTAACACAATCGTTCACGGTTTCTAATTTCAAGGTTAGCTAGGTTATAATAATTAGGGTTTGTTCTAATTATCGACGTACAATGAAGAATTAGGGTTTCTTCTAATTACCGATATTCTTATTCACGATAACTTCATATACACAAATACTACTCGTAAATATCCCATAACCGAGTTTAATAATTAGGGTTTCACAACACGGTAATATCTTTTATGACCTAATTCGACCGCCATTGCACAATATTATCCGTCACTTGACATACCCAAAGACGTAATTATGGTATCGTAAAATCATTATATAAATAATATAATATTATTATTCTCATCTATTGATCACAATCCCAATCCGAGTTTTGATCTCATATCCGACTTATTCTTCGCATACAAGATCAATAATCATGTTAAAATAATTAACTTAAATATTCGAACAATTCATATAATAAAATATTTATTATATAAATCTAATTATCACTTCATATATTATTTCCAATCATATTTTCATGGAAAATAATTAATAAAAATATTTTAAACTACGAAATTTATTACCATATAATTTGTGGTAATTAATAATTCCAAAATTATTTCTAATTTTCAAGTAATAAATGTATTCGCATTTATCGTTCACTTTACTTGACACTTAGTCTCGTCATTAAAAAAAAAAAAAATTTATACGCAAAATTTCTTATTTATTTTATATAGAAAATCTAAGGTTATTTACAATGACCAGACCAACAAATAAGCTTAGTAGGACACACTCAAGCGAATGATTTACTCTGCTCTCTCCCTCCTAATTCTATTCCCCGATCTCCATAGGAGATCATATCCCTAAGCTCGATACCAACCGTGGACGCCCCCAAAATAGGTATACATCACCCATTCTGAGTCGCCAAATACATGGTACAGAAACAACTACAACTTTAGTGATACAACATAAAACCTGTGAGTTTAAATACAAATATTGTCATCTAGACAATATTCACACTCAAATAAGTCCTCATTAATTATTGATACATTATTTTACAAAAATAGTGAGGACTACTAAAATGACTTTTTAGAATCTTCATTCCATACCCCCGACTAGTACTCGCTACATTCTCGCCTCCTGAGAAGAAAAATGAAACAAAAAGAAAAAGGGTGAGCTCAACTAGCCAAGTAAAGAATATTATGACTAAGATAACATAGAACAAATTAAAGTTAGTCTTCAACAGGGAAAAATAATATATTATCGTTAGCCTTCAACAGTGTTAAACTGATACAATATAACAATCATCAAGTTTAACTGCAGCGGAACAAGCACTCCATTAAAAGAGTCAAATAGAAAATAAAATCTAATATCTTTTATGATTTAGAAGGTTTTCATCACTTTAATCATTTGGGACTCAACAATAAATAATCCACATCATTGAATCACCCGACTATTCACACCGATGATATTCTTTAGTATCACGACCACAATTATCCATGCACCTACGGGCCAAGAATATTTGTGTATTCAATAATGGTCATGATCATGCCAACAAGCTGTCCATCAATGCACTACGGGCCGATGAGGACTTTACCACATCATTTATAACATTACGGTCATGATTACACCGAATAATCCCTGGTCATAATCATACCAAGTCCATCAATGCACTATAGGCCACAAATGACTTTCAACAAAATATAAACATGAGGATGATGACACTAATATAAGAATTCAATAAAACAAGTTCAAGAATTATTTTATCCAGGAACTAATAACGTCCAAATTGTCAACATGATACTGCTTTGTAGAGTAAAATTCAAGAATGCTCAGAAGAATATTTCCATGAAAAGATATTGGATGAAGCGTAAATATCAAAGATATTCCACTAATTTCATGGAGTATAGGAGTCAAAACTTTAACCAACTAAGTATAATAAGGAATGGAATAACAAAAGAAATCACCAGGCATGCGATAGACCACACAGGCAGGTTATTCCAACAGAATAATAAATAACGGAATCGAGTTGGCGTAGAACGCATATGCATGTGATATTCCAACAGAATAATAAAAAGCGGAATCAGTCCAAATTGTAAACGCATTACGAGATGAGGATATTCCAATGTAATAATAAAGATCGAACCAGTCCGTAGAAACTTGCAGACAGGATGTTCCAATGAATAATAAAGAATAGAATAATGAGAATAATTTCACCAAGTATAGGGTAGCAGCGTATCTGAGTTATTCCAATGAATAATAAAGAATGGAATAATGAAGTTCTCTTCATGGATAAGAAAGAAATAATACTCCTTACTTTAGAAAAAGCGATAATCTTTGGAATAGTGAAGAAGCAGATTTCTTCTTCTTTCTATAATTTCTCTCTATAATAATCGCTTCTAAAGCTTTTTGTGAATTGGTGAGAAATGAAGGAAGAATGAGATTCTATTTATAGAAAAATATAGTTTCGATAATTATGCGTTTGGGGCTCGAAAAATTACAAGACAATACCTCCAACTTTTCCTTTATTTTTAATTTAGTCATGGAAGTATTATCAAAGTTGCACCACCTCCTCTAATAGTAAATAATGTGATTCAATAGTAAATTATGTGAATCAATAGTTCTAGACATGTGAAAATATTTAATTACACAAGATAAGTACCTCCATCATACCTCCATTTTTAACTTAGTCAATGAAAGTATTATCAATCTTGCACCAACTCCCCTAATAGTAACAAGAATGTGAAACAATAGTATACACATGTGAACAAATAGTTATAATCATGTAAAATAATAGCAATCAATTGCTCATTTATCCAAGTTAAATATTCGATTGGTCAATATAACCTCCGGACATCAATTATTATCGAAATAATTGTCGATTTTCACTAACACAAATAATTTCAACACAATGAAACTATTTTTATCAAAATATAAATTTTGAAATTTCAAAGTTTGATTTTTCCCAAAAAAAGTCAACTGTTGACTTTTAACCAAATAGTGAATTCTAGAAAATTTTGTGTTTATAGACTATTTTACTAATTTCATCGTTCGGACTCAAATATCACGCCCACGTCTCCAAATTCAACTCTGAACACAACTTCAATTTTAATAACATTCATCATTAATATTATAACTCACAATATTTATCAACCGTGTCGTTCTTAGGAAAAGGGGCTTTCAATAAGATTTCTCCTATTATTAGCGCGCAATTAGGTTACCAAACCTCTCCTCGATGTAACTTCTAGACATTGTAAATATTGCAATTTAATAATATGAATAACTTTTGTCGTCTCAATTATTGATTTAATAAAATAACATATTATGCAGATGATACTATGACAATAATCGAATCAATAATATGAGAGATATGATGCAACAATTCTTTGTGAGTAATAATTGAGTATAATCGAAAGTGACTTCTCACGTAAGCATCAATAATTAATACTTGGTGTGCTACTATGCAATCACGCCAGTAATTTGTATTTTACTCTAGTGTAGTTCAACAATTAACTGTAAAACTTTCATAGTTATTTTCATAAAGTATTTTTGTCATTTTCTCAATCCGATAATAATTCCAAGTTATGGGGTCCACCAATGATTGTGTTGTCATGCTAATATTCTCCACCAATCGAATATTATATAACAACTTGCGTATTTTGTAAAATTTATAAATATTACCCACAACTATAACATTATATCAAATCCACACCATAATATTCAAAAAATATTTCGAGAAAATTTAATCTTTATTCAAAAAGTTGGGGTCTTACAACCTCCCCTTCTTTATTCGTAGTTTCATTAATGTAATAAAATAGTAAAATCTTTTTATATAAAACAGAATACTTTTATAAAGTTATACATTTTATTAGATAATAATTAGAATATATTATATTTTATTAACCATAGTGTGTTTGCATAATGTATGCATCATAGTAAATGCGTAGTAAAATCTTTTTTAAAGTTATTCGTTTTATTAGATTATAAATAGAATAAATTATATTTTATTTAACTGATTTTGCTTTAAATATGGACAGTCAGATTAAAATAAATCAATCTCGACCATTCATGAGTTAGTTACTATGCAGTCCATTTTTCTATAAATAGAAGCTCATTCTTTCATTATTTCTTACGAATTCACTGAAACTCTAGAGAGAGAAATTATAGAGAATCTATAGAAAAGTATTTTTCTCCTTCCCTATTTTTATATTCAGTTTCTTTTACGGTAAGGGATATTATTTGTTGTACTCGTAAGGGGTATTATTTCTTTTGTATTCATAAAGAGAACTTCTGTTATTCCATTCTTTTATTATTCTGCTGGAATAACCAGTTTACGCGGACAACCCTATACTTGGTGACATTCTTCTAATATTCCTTCTTTATTATTATTCATTGGAATATCTCATGCAATGCGTTACTGGCGGACTGGTTCCGCTTTATTATTATTATTCTGTTGAATATCTCACATCATGCGTTCTGGTGGGACTTGGTTCCATCTTTATTATTATTACATTTGGAATATCATATTCATGCGTTCTGGCACGACTTTTGAATCCGACATTATTATTCATTGGAACATCCATCGCTTGCATGCGTAATTTACTTTGACACGGTTCCATTATTTATTAACTGCTGGAATAACTGTCTCATGTGAAGTACCGCATGCATGGTGATTTCTTTTGTTATTCCATTCTTTATTATACTCGGTTGGTTAAAGTTTTGACTTCTATACTCCATGAAATTAGTGGAATACCCTTGATATTCAAGGCTTTCATCCAAGATCTTTTCATGGAAATGTTCTTCCGAGCATTCTTGAATTTTACTCTACAAAGCGAAGATCATGTTGACAATTTGGACGTTATTAGTTCTCGGATAAATTAATTCTTGAATTTGTTTTATTGAATTCTTATATCATTATCATCATCCTCATGTTTATATTTTGTTGAAAGTCATACGTATTTGTATTAGATAGATGGACTTGGTATGATTATGACCGTAAATTATTCGGTGTAATCATGACCGTAATGTTACAAATGATGTAAGAAAAGTCCTCATTGGCCGTAGTGCATTAATGAGCAGTTGTTGGCATGATCATGATTATTAATGAATACACAAATATCCTTGGTCCGTAGTGCATGGATAATTTGTGGTCGTGATACTAAAGAATATTCTTGGCCGTAGTGCAGGGGTGATTCGATGATGTGGATGTGAGAATAGAACTAGGAGGGGAGAGACGGGGAATTCCTTCGCTAGTATGACCTACCTAAGTTTATTTGATATTTAATTGGTCGGTTAGAATATAGGGATAATATGTTACATGTCAATTAACCTTTGTTTTATGGCAGTATCTGAAAATGACATCCGAGAATGTTGAGAATAAGAATGGAGAGCACGGAGACCGTTGATTCTCCACGGATCAATAATCGGGACAATGTGCAACAGGATGGCGATAATCCTCCCGTAAACAACAACAACGATCAATTAATTAACGACAATGACGCGTTTAGGAGCTTTTAGAATTCATGCAACATCAAAGGAAGGCGCCCTGCTCATAATGCGAGGAGGAAACAATGGCAACCCACGGTTGGTCACCGTAAAGCAATTCAAGGAGCTGGGACCACCGGAGTTTTTGGGAAAGCAAAACAACTTAAAGGCAGAGGCGTGGTTAAAGCGAGATCACCAAGATATTTGATATCTTGGGATGATCCAAGAGCAAAAGGTTCCTTTTGCCACCTTTATGTTTGCGTGAAGAGGCGGATCTTTGGTGGGAATCGTAAAACGCGTTCTCTAACGACACACTCAAGATGTCTTGGGAGAAGTTCGAAGAGTCATTCAATGACAAGTACTTTCCGAAAGCATTCGTCACATGAAGGAGGTGGAATTTATCAAGTTGGAGCAAAACAACATGGCCAGTGTCGCGTGAGACAAAGCCAAGTTTGTCGAGTTGTCCCGATTCGGCCCCACTTGGTTGGTAATGAAGAGAGAATGACGCGGATGTTTTTAAGAGGTTTGAAGCCGGAGATACGTCAATATCTTATTTCTCATAAACTGTGTTTGTATTCAGATGTTGTAAATAGGGCTTAGTTAGTGGAGCGCGATAACGAGTCAACGCAACCAAAAAGAGAAGACCAAAGCAAAATGATAATCTGGTGATACTTGATCATCAAAGCGGTGACAATAAGCATAGAGGGAATCAACATGTCAGAAATGGTAACCACTTCGGTGGTAATCATGGTCAAAACAATAAGAATGGACATTTCAAGAAGAGAAGATTCAACAATGATGTGAAGACGAGCGGCACAGACCAAAGACCCGTTTCAAAGGAAGAAGAACGACCCACCGGTCATTATGTTTCAAATGCGACGGGGAGGGACACATCGAGTCAAATCGTGTCTGTAAAGAATCCAAAACGTGTTTTAATTGCGGAAGAGAAGGTCACCTAGCTCGATTTTGTCGTATGGTGAAGTCAAGTCCAGCTGGGATAGTGATGCCAAAGGATGTCCCAGACAAGCTAAAACCGGTAGTTTAAGATAGAGCGTTTTTTTGTGACGAGGAACACGAATAAAATTATCACGGGTATGTTAGTCATACACTCTTGTGAAGTCTATACCGTGTTGAATCTGGGTTCTACTTACTTCTTTTTATTTCACCTAGTTGTGTTCAATGTTTGAAGTTAACTCCGGAGAAGTTAGACTTTGATATATCTGTTTAAACTCAGTTGGGAGAAACCTTCGTTATCTCCACTATTTATAAATCTTGTTCAAATCAACACTTTCACGTTACGTGTCGATATTGTCTCTTTGAAAATACTTGCCTTTTGATGCGATTTTAGGAATCGATTGGTTAACTACTCATCATGCTTTTCCAGTAAGGTTGTTAGCTTTCATATTCCTAACCTTGACTGTTATGCGAATTCAAGCAACCAAAACACTAAAGTCAATTATTGTCATATCAAGCCATAAGTAAAGAGCCTCGGTCCTTTCGTTGTTGACTTTCTTGTGTGGAATGCACCGCCGGACTTTTCAGTGGCGATGTGTCGTGAATGAAGATGGCAAGTTGATAGGTATCAATGTGACGTCTTATCCAAGTCTTGGATGAGGTCACATTTTGAATGATATTTCTATTGTTAATAATTTCTTGACGTATTCTTGAAGACTTCTTAGCTTCACCCTAGGCGTGAAATCGAATTTTGTATTGACCCCGAAGACAAAACCCATTTCTTAAACCCTCAAATATTTCTTCAACTAAAATGGGCGTAACACGCGCCCAAAGGCGTTGGCTCAGTATTGTTGAAGATTACGATCGTACCATGCAATATCATCGTGGAAGTCTGCGAGCGTGGTGGGCGACGCGTTGAGTAGAAGATCGTATACGGTTATAAGTGCGAATATACGAACCCACGTGAAGATAACGAATATACGATTAGAATCGAATTTAATCGATAAAGTTAAAGTTGTTCAAGCTACATACTCAGAGCTGATGAATGTGAAGAAGAAGGTTCAAGAGGGCGTTATTCTAGAAGCAAGAATCTACGAAGAGAGGAAATCTCAACCCTCGATTTAATTGGCCCATTTGAAATCCTCGATGAAGTAGGAACTGTGGCCTATAGACTCATTTTACCACCAAGTATGTTGCGTGTTCAGAACATTTTTTTTTACGTATCGATGTTACGTAAATACGTGGACGACCCGAACCACATTATTAATTTAGAACCGGACGAGATAGCAAAAGATTTAACGTATGAGGAGATACGTGTTAACATTTTGGATAAGAAGGATCATATTCGACGCTCAAAGGTTATACCTCAAGAATTAGAATCTGAAATGAAGTCAAGGTATCCTCACCTCTTGAGATATCGTCAGTCGTCACGTAAATTTCGAGGGCAAAATTCCATAAGGAGGGAGATTGTGAGACCCCAGGATTTTATGAATAAATATTTAATTTTCTCGAAATAATTTTTTGAATATTATAATTGTGGATATGATATAATGTTATAGTTGTGGGTAGTATTTATAAATTTTAAAAAGTATGCAAGTTGTTGTATAATATTCGATTGGTCGGGGAATATTCTTTTTGTCGAGGAATATCCGTACGACGGCACAATCATTGGTGGACCCTCAATAATGTAATTATTATTCGGATTGAGAAAGCGACAAAAATATTTTATTGAAAATAACGGTGGAAGTTTTACCATTAATCTTGTTGAACTACTAAGAGTAGTAAAAATACGATGTCTGGCATTGGTTGCATAGAAGCATTACAGTATTGATTATTGATGCGTATATGATAAGTCACTCAGTTTTGTTTTATTGGTATTATTAATGTAATAAAACAGAAAAGTTTTTATATAAAATGCAGAATACTTTTTAAAGTTATTCGTTTTATTAGGCTAATAGTAAAATCTTTTTATATAAAAGCAGAATACTTTTATAAAGTTATCTATTTTATTAGACAATAATTAGAATATATTATATTTTATTATGCATAGTATTTGCATAGTGTATCGTGATATAGTGTTTGCATAGTAAAATCTTTTATAAAGTTATTCGTTTTATTAGATTATAAATAGAATATATTATATTTTATTTAAAAGATTGTGCTTTAAATATAAACCGTCGATTAAAGTAAATCAATCTAGACCAGATTTCATGAGTTAGTTCTTATACAAATTCCATTTTTCTATAAATAGAAGCTCATTTCTTCATTATTTCTTACGAATTCTTTGAAACTCAGAGAGATAAACTATAGAGAAAGAAGAAAAGTTATTCGCTACTTCACTAGTCATATATCCAAACTCTTTCTTCTTAAGGTAGGGAATATTATTTGTTGTACTCGTAGGGGTATTATTTCTTTTGTATTCATGAAAAGAACTTACATTATTCCATTCTTTATCATTCGTTGGAATAACTTTGTATCATGCCAAGTTACCCTATACTTGGTGAAATTCTTACATTATTCCATTCTTTATTATTACATTGGAATATCACATGCATGCGTTTACACAGGACTCGGTTCCATTCTTTATTATTACTCCGTTGAATATCCTGCTTTTGTGCGCTTTTCTGTGGGACCGGTTCCATTATTTATTATTCGTTGGAATATCCTGCCGGTGCGATTACGCCTTTGACGGGTTCCGTTATTTAGTATTACATTGGAATAACTTATACATCGCAATACCGCATGCATGGTGATTTTTGTTATTATTCCATTCTTTATTATTCATTGGAACATCCCGCGGTCATGTAATTTCGCTTTGACACGGTTCTATTATTATTATTCATTGGAATAATGCATCATGCTAAGTACCGCATTCATGGTGATTTCTTTTGTTATTCCATTCTTTATTATACTCGGTTGATTAAAGTTTTGACTTCTATACTCCATGAAATTAGTGGAATATCCTTGATATTTGCGCTTCATCCGAAGATCTTTTCATGAAAATATTCTTCCGAGCATTCTTGAATTTTACTCTACAAAAGTATCATGTTGACAATTTGGACGTTATTCGTTCTCGGATAAATTAATTCTTGAACTTGTCTTATTGAATTCTTATATCATTGTCATCATCCTCATGTTTATATTATGTTGAAAGTCATCCGTGATGCACGTAGTGCATGATGGACTTGGTATGATTATGACGAGGATTATTCGGTATAATCATGGACCGTAATGTTACAAATGATGTGGAAAAAGTCCTCATTGGCCCGTAGTGCATTGATGGGCGAGTTTTTGGTATGATTATGGCTATGGATTATCTTGCCGAGGTGCAAAGATAAATTATTTTATGGCATGATCGTAACCATTGATGAAAACATGATTATCTTTGGCCCGTGGTGCATGGATAATTCGTGGTCGTGATACTAAAGAATATCCTCGCCTATAGTGCAGGGATGATTTGATGATGTGGATTATTTATTAAGCTGAGTCTCAGCGATAAAAAGTGATGAAAAACCTTTTAAATCATAGGAGATAATAGATTTTATTCTCTACTGACTCTTCTAATGGATTGCTTGTTCGCTGCGCTTAAACTTGATGATTGTTATATTGATCGTTTAACACTGTTGAAGGCTAACGATAATTTATTCTGCATTATCTTAGTCATAATATTTCTTACTGGGCTAGTTGAGCTCACCTTTTCTTTCACTGTTCTATTTAGGAATTGAGAATATAGCTGGGATGAGTCGGAGAACGGAGTGATGGACCAAATGATAGTATTAGTAGTTCTCACTATTCTGTTAAATAGTGTGACAATAAATGTAATGAGAACTTATTCTGAGAGTGTATATTGTCTAGAAGACAGTATTTGTATTAAAACTCACAGCTCTCTTGTTGTATATTAAAGATTGTATTTGTATTATGTACCATGTATCTAGTGACCCAAGATGGGTGATGTATACCTATTTTGGGTGTGTCACAGACAATCTCTAGCTATATGACCTTCCTTTCCACAGTTATAACACACCTTAAATTGTTGTGGGCAGTTTGGGCTGATGTGTCCTTCTTTCCTGCATTTATAACATACGACCGGTGCTTGATCTCCTCCCCTAGAAATAGTTGATGTTTGTGCTGACGTCTTCACGTTGTCATTGTTGTACCTTCTCTTCTTGAAATCTCCTCCTGACTCGCTTCTTCTACCATCATGACCACGATTACCACCAGAGTGGTTACCGCTTTTGTCCAAATGTTTTCCTCCCCGTTGGTTGTCATTGTTCAGATGATCACGCCATTTGATATGACCATTCGGTTGTGGTCCCTTGGTTGAACATACTCATTATATCGCTCTAATAATTGAGCCCTGTTTACAACATCTGAATATAAAGAAAATCTATGAGAGATAAAATATTGTCGAATCTCGGGTTTTAGACCTCTCAGAAACATCCTCGTCATTCGTTCCTCATTCTCGACCAAATGAGGTGCAAACCTGGATAACTCTGCAAACTTCGCCTCGTATTGGGACACCATCATGTTGTTTTGTTTCAGTCTGATAAACTCCATCTCCTTCATATGACGAATACTTTCAGGAAAGTACTTGTCGTTAAACAGTTTCTGGAATGTTTCCCAAAACATGTTGAGTGCGGCAGACTGGGTACGCTTCACAGATTTCCACCAGTAATTTGCCTCACCGCGGAACATAAAGGTGGCGAATGGAACCTTCTGTTCCTCCGTGCATCCCAAGACATCGAATATCTTTGTAATTTGTTTGACCCACATTTCCGCCTTGATCGGATTCGGCTTTCCCACAAATTCTGGTGGTCCCAACTCTTTGAACTGCTTGGCTGTGACAAGCCGCACATTGCTATCATTTCCACCCGTATTTTGTACACGAGTCTCCCTCGTCTGGTTTTGCATGAATTGCAAAAAGCTTCTAAACATCCCATCATTCATCATTTGTTCGGTAGTGTTGTTGACAGGAGGAATATTGATTTACTGTTGCATGTTCTCCTGGGTGGTGATTAAAGGTGTCTCCACAGTCTCATTCACTCCAGTGTTAATATTTCCAGCTGTCATTCTCAAATACTGCCACAAAATAAGGGTTAATTAACAAATTAACATATCACATATTAACCATATGCTTCGACTGACCAATCAAATAAACATAGGTATGACACACTAGCGAAGGATTACTCGTCTCTTCTCTCCTAGTTCTATTCTTCGATCTCCGCCAAAGACCATATCCCTAAGCTCTAATACCAACTATGACACCCCTCAAAATAGGTATACATCACCTATTCTGAGTCGCCAAATATATGGTACAGAAACAATACAACTTCAGTAATACAATTGTCATGCAAAATACGATAACACATATATTGTGAGTTTGAATACAAATATTGTCTAATAGACAGTATACAAACTCAAAAGGAGTCCTCATTACAATTATTGATACACTATTTTTTAAAATAGTGAGGACTACTAAAACAACTATCCTGAACCATCACTCTATACCCCGACATAATGAATATTTTATAACCACTTGCTTATTTTGCAAAATTTGCACATTTCACTCATAACCAAAGCATTATATCAAATTAACACCTTATTATTCACAATAATAAATAGAGGAAATTCGATTTTATTTATAATAAGTTTGGGTCTTACAGAAATCCTTTTGTTATTCCGTTCTTTATTATTCTGTGGGAATAACTTGTCTACGCGGACTACCGCATGCCTGGTGAATAACCCTTCGTATTCAATTGTTATTAAATTGTGAAAATGATCCGTCTCACGGATTACCGTATTTACGAGTTTGAAAATTTATTCTGATTTCAGTATATTATTCATTTCAGATTCCTAACTCTAAACTTACTACGGTAAGTATTGCTTCTATAATTCTTGAAATGATCAGAAATTCCTTGAGTTTTCTTTCAAGTTGTCTGTTATGGTTCTTATCTTTGATTGGATCTATGTTTTGAACTTTATTCTTGAATTTTGCTCCACAATTGATTATTATGGAGTATTCTTGAACTTGAATAAACTAAATTATGAATCCTTAATTGTATCCTTTATCTCACAGGTTTCGTTCTTTAAAATATTTTTCCTTATCCTCAATCTTAGATGGTGATACTTGATGAATATCTTTGGCCTGTAGTGCAAAGATGAATGATTACCTGATGAATATCTTTGGCCCGTAGTGCAAAGATGAGCAGTGTTGAGATGAACATGATTAATTGGTGATATAAAATGAATATCTTTAGCCAGTAGTGCAAAAGATGAATATTTGATTCAAAATATATATTGATTGATGTTACAGGGATAAAATATTGATGATGGACTTTTAAATTCATAGATGATAGTAGATTTCATTCTCTACTTAACTCTTCTAATGAATTGTTATTTCCGCTGCGAATATTTATCTAAAATTGGTTGTCCATTATATTTTATCTGATTTGTTGAAGGCTAATGATAATTTGTTGTTCATTATCTTAGTCATAATATTCTTTAGTGGGCTAGTTGAGCTCACTATTTTCCTTTTTGTTCTATATTTCTTCTCAAGAGAAGAGAATATAGCGAGAACTAGTCGGGGTATGGAATGATGGATCAAGATAGTTGTTTAGCAGTCCTCACTATTTTGTAAAATAGTGTATCAATAATTATAATGAGGACTTATTTGAGTTTGAATACTATCTAGAAGATAATATTTGTATTTAAAATCACAGTATATGTGTTGTCGTATTTTGCACGACAATTGTAATAATAAAGTTTTAGTTATTTTCTATATCATGTATTTGACGACTCAGAATAAGGGATGTATACATATTTTGGGGGCGTCACAGTTGGTATCAGAGCTTAGGGATATGGTATCAGAGAAGACAATCCCAAAAGTGAAAAAAAAAAATTAATCCCCTAATTGAAAAAATTCCTAATTTAAATTTAAAAATGTTGTAGATTTTAAATATATAATGATAATGATAATGCATTGTTTTTGTTTGTTAACAATTAACTCGACAAGGAAAAAAAAAAAAGAACTGAAATCTTCGCACATATTGTTAACAATAACAATTAACTCGACAATTAAAAAGGAGAAAAGAACAAAAATCTTCGCACGTCGACAAAGTCGTTTTTCCTCCATAGGTTTAGGGTGCTTTCAAAGGTAAAATATTTTATTATATATGTGCTAATAGACTAATTTTATAATTAGTTTTCTCCACCATCTCAAATATTAATTAATTAAAAATATTTTTTTTAAATATGCTTCACTCTAAGCTAAAATAAAATATGTGAGGATTTGGTATTCAATTTTTCTTAATTTCTTTTTTTTTTTATGATAATCAATAATAGATTAATAAGTTAATTTAATTAATTAATACTTGAGATGGTGGGGAGAAGTAATTATAAAATTAGTCTATTACTAATTATAATTATAAATATCTATAACTTACAAAAATTTATTTTTGTTTCATTAATTTACTCGAGAGTGGATTAAGAACTATGGGACTAAATATAATTATAATTTAAATTAAAAAATATCGTCGATTTTATAAATTCTTATATATAAATATATATAATGATAATGCATAA
Source organism: Panax ginseng (assembly GCA_020205605.1). Classification (NCBI taxonomy): domain Eukaryota; kingdom Viridiplantae; phylum Streptophyta; class Magnoliopsida; order Apiales; family Araliaceae; genus Panax; species Panax ginseng. Next base: position 6,221,396 of record CM035146.1, read on the forward strand.
TGTTACGAAAGAAATAAAGGAAATTTGGTCATCTATGTAATGAAATTAACATATGCTATGTAAATAAATCTCAATATCCTGCTTATAACTACCAGAGATGACAATTTTCAATTGAAAACATTGGTCATCATTTGTTAACCAAGAAAAAGTATTGTACACCAAATGACAATGTAAATTACATCATTTTCAATCAAAAACATGATTCAACAATCACAATTCAAATCTATCTAATAAAATACAAATAATTTTGAATTTCTCGCTCACAAAATAAATCATCATCTGGGCCGTCCAAAATTTGGGATAAATCTCACCGTCCATACAGTGTCGGAGACACGAGACACAGCTAGTTATATCATATTAGCCGAACAAAAGAAAACATTGTTCAACACTTCCCTCCTACCACCCTATGCATAGTAATTTAAGCTTGCTTTCTTCTTAGCCTGCACCTGGATGATACCTTCATTGAAATCTTCATGGTTCACCTGGAAAAAAGAACATGGATATTGTATTACAACACACGAGAACATACCCAGTTTAATTTAAATACTCCATTGTTGCACACTACTATCTAACTGTAATAAATAAATTATAAGTTACGTCTACTTAATAGCACTCGACTTTTCACAATTTGAGGCCAATCACAAGTCAGCCAAAGTCAATGATTGTCATGCGAGTTTATTATTCCTCTTTATTGTGAGGGTTTATTTCTTCCTTAGCGAGGCTAGTGGTTCTTGTAATTTTAACACCATTAGTGTCAGGTACACTATTTTTTAAACTGTGAATGAGAGTATTGATGTTGATTATAAAATTTATTGTACTTGTAAGGAGGGTTTTTTTTCTTTAAAAAAAATATACAGGATAGATAGAAACCTCAGTGGCATCGCGACGTAGAGCTAGCATGCCTGCCTCCACACACACAGCTTTCAACTGCGCTCCATTGAAATCATCCGTGGAACGGGCCAGCTCCTCAAAATTGACATCTGGGTGGACATTCATCTTTCGAGAATGGATCTACAAACCCATATATTCCGAAACAATTAAGGGTTTTTGTACAAGTGAAAAAGAAATGTAAAAAATTGTAAAGAGTCAACAAATATATTGAACAGTAAACCTGTAAGATCCGTGCTCTTGCTTCTTCAGTAGGATGTGGGAACTCAATTTTACGATCCAACCGCCCAGAACGCATTAGAGCAGGATCTAAAATATCAGCTCGATTCGTTGCTGCTATTACCTGCAATTTATAAATGTACAAAAATTTACCTATCAAATCAGCACAGGATCACAAAGAGCACCGAAATAAAGGCCTTGACATGGTCCTCCGTAGCCAATAAATAGAAGATACCATCACACTGGTAATGACCATCCGGCCACATTTTGATGACTAAAACATAATACCTTTGCTACACAGAATTCAAGGTCTAATAATAATATGGCAATACTAAATGCCATTTTGGTATTCACAGATGACCAGAAAACAGAACTACTCGACTAAATGGGGAGATAAGAAATACCTTTATTCTGTCATCACTACTAAAACCATCTAGCTGATTGAGTAGTTCAAGCATTGTCCGTTGCACCTCTCTGTCCCCACTAACTTCACTGCATTTTGAATCAAAAGAATTATAAGTTTGCAACGAACCAAAAAATAAAATAAAAATCCAATAGTTGAAAGAGCAAATTGACATGAGAAAGAAATGTTGTGCCTGTCGAATCGCTTTGTGCCAATAGCATCAATTTCGTCGATAAAAATGATGCAAGGAGATTTTTCTTTAGCAAGCTGAAAAGCATCACGAACAAGTTTTGCTCCATCTCCAATGAACATCTACATACACAGCAACTCCCATTTTCTTAAAAAAATTAAGATTATTTCACTACAGAGAGATCATTAAGCCATTGTGAATAGGCAATTGCATAATTTATTGCTTGAATCAACAATTAATTATTGATTTTACATGAAGAAATTATGTACCGATTCTTCTTAAAAATAATTCAGTGGTCCAATATAAACCCCAATGAGGGTCATTATAATCATCTCATTCATATAGATTAAGCTCCCGTTATATAAACTTTTATATTGATGTTATAAGAAAACAACAAAACTAATAATATAATGTATCCATTTTGCAGCATTTCCAAACCCTGTGTAGCATTATATTTTCACATATACTTTCTGTAATTGAAGCTCAGCAACTTATCAATGATACTACAACTAATATCACAGAATAAAGATAAAATTACACAAAGATGGTGAAAGAGCTAACAAAGGATGTATACCTGGACAAGTTGAGGGCCTGCTAGCTTCAGAAATGTAGCATTTGTTTGGGCCGCACATGCGCGAGCCATTAAAGTTTTCCCAGTCCCAGGAGGTCCATATAAAAGCACACCTTTGGGTGGACGAACTCCTAACTTCTGAAACCGCTCCTTGTGTGTCATTGGCAAAACAATAGCTTCAACTAGTTCTTGGATCTGTAACCAATAATATAGATCGAAGAAAAATGTGATATAATAGAGTGAAGCAGAAAATGTTCCAAAAACACCAGCATACATCATCTTAAGGTGAAAAACTTGCCTGTTTCTCTAGGCCTCCAATGTCATTGTAGTCTTCAGTAGGTTTTTCATCAACTTCCATGGCCTTGACTCGAGAGTCATACTCTGAGGGTAAGGTATCAAGAATCAAGTAACTATCTTTATTCACCCCAACCAAATCACCAGGCTTCAACTTATCAGGGTCAACGAGACCAACCACAGGAAGAAAAATAGTCTGCAGTAGAGATGAAATAAACACAATTTGCTTAATTTTAGGTTAATCGAAGCACAACTACAAGCTCAATCTTAAAATATTATAAATGTCAACTGAAACAAAGAAAATTATAATATTATCGACATAAACTCATTGTGAAAAGGAAGTCTAACAATCCCAATCTGGCTCCCGTATCCATAATAGGATTACTTGTATTATTTTAAATTTTAAGAATATTAGAAGAACAAAAGGCTTATAAAATCAATTGAAAATCTGTGTTATATGATTGTTTTACTTGCTGCATATATTAAGTTGTTCATCACACTCTTCCCAAAGGAAACAATCCCATACGGGAAACAACACCATATGGGAAGTTGCGGAGGGATGGGTGCTTGAGATTTACAAATCTACACCAATTTATGACCCTTGTTTTATACCAAAAAAAAACAAACATAAATTAAGCATATGTTAATTTGGAAAAAAATAAAGGAAAAAGGAAAAGTAAATTTACAGAGAAACAAAATCTTACTTACCTGGCGTGTAGATGTTTTCAATACAACACATTTCCCCTTCCTTTGTGAGTCGAGATCAATATTTGCACCGTCTTCTTCAGCCTCGTCCTCTGGGTTCATTTCCAAAATCTAAAAGCATAGATAAAGGACAAGTGAGTGGCAAACAACACAAGCAAAACTCACAATAGAACAATAAAACTTATAGAGCTCATATTGGTTTAAACGTAAAATCAATTATTTCACTAGAAACTCCCTTTTAATAGTATCTTATAAATACATATATGTGGGCACAAATGGGCAATGGCTAACACATATATACAACTCGCAAATACATCATTCTCATCAGTAAAACAAAATATATCCCTTGTGATTCTTTATTAGTTTATACTAAAAGGATCATCTAGTCATGATCCATTTATTCTTTTAGCTTCCCCATGAAATCTAGAGTTGTTAACTTGAAAATGGAATCTAATTCTTTTTACGATTTTATATAAAGATGAGGAATTTACGATTAGGTGGAAGAGCTTGAAACCCAGATAATTTAGTAAGCAAGTTTCATATAGCAGATTTATAGAGGACAAGGCACAGTACCCATTACCCAACCATGTAAAGATGTAACAAGTGTATCAAACATACTAGTTACTACATACAGTTATGCTGTAAAATATTACTCCTCCATTCCAAACAAGTTGTCCACATTTACTTGTTTCGATGTTTCCAAACCTTATCACCTCTTGGAGCACATTCAGTTTTGATTTGTTAATAATAGATGGGATAAGACTCTAATTGTACTGAGCTACAATAAGTAACTAGTTTCGTGAAGATGTATGGTTTAAATAGTATGGAAGGTACTGCCTATATCTAAATGAGGGTCGAAGTAAAACACCAAGGGAGAGGTGGGATCGTTACTGAGGTTATCAGCAAAAGGAATAAAGCCCAGAATACCTCAATTTGCAAAAAATGACTAAAAATCCATGAACCTATGTTATAAGTCCTTCTCTATTTCTCTCTCTTTCTCCCTCTTCCATTTTTTGATCTAGCAGCAGTCCCACTCTTTTCTTGACCAAATAACTAATACAAGGATATTATAAATAATTCAATTTTATTAAGTTGCTCATATACACTTTTTTAAATACCCTTGGTTTATACTTGTGCCATCATTAAAAGATTACGATTACGAGGATTTAAAAAGAGGAAATCGGAAATAAAGTCCAACAAAGGGTAATTGCGAAATTCATCACTTAACTCTTTGGTAAGCCAAAAATACAAAGCAAGTTAAGCTAATTAACTAAATTACCTCAACGATATTGCCAACCAAGTAAGGAAGTTGCTTGTTTAGTTTTATTTTTTCTTGATTCTCCTTAATCTTCTCCTTAAAGGAATCCAACTCAAGATTGGTCCTTTGTGACTCTTCCTGTTCCAGCTCATTGCGCATTTAAGATACAAATAAATTAGATACAAATAAGTTAACATGTAATATATATATAGATAGAACGAAAGACATCGGTAACCTTGAGGATTCGAATCTCGTTATCTAGAAGGCGAGAAGCCCTAACTATGTCGTCAGTGGACATAGAAGCGAGCTGGTCATCTTCGAAACTACTATCTTCAACCATTGGCGACGCCATAACTTCTGATCTCCTAGAGCACACGGCAAAAACCAATAGAGTTTTACGGAGAGAACCTTTCCAACTTTCAGCAAGCCAGGAGAGATGAGTTTTATTTTCGCTGTCTTGTTCCAAAAGCAAATAATATTGAAACGGGTATGGACCGAAAGGGAATGGATAGTTCGAATTGGGCAGTCTTCTATTTAGAGGCGTTTCCCTTAAGTTCTGTTTCTGAGTTTTAGACCAAAAATAAAATAAAATATAAATTAGAATTGAAAAAAAAATAGAAAATTTAAAGTGTTTTTTGTGTTGTTTATAAATTTTTAATAGAAAATTTAAAAATTTTATTTTCTTGCGTTTTTGAGTTTTAATTAAAGAAAAAAAATATCACTTTTATAAATTTATCATTCTATTAATTATAATCATTAAAGCATGAATAAATATGCAACCAATTAAGTGATATTATTCTTATTTGATTTTAATGGTCCAACCAATTAGATGGATTAAAATAGTATAGGAGGTGTCAATTTAGTTAACTCTCATAATATATTTAAGTATATTTAATAATATAGTTTTTAAGTAATTAATCTATATAAAATTATATTAACCATATATTAATTAATATTATTAAGACATAAATGTAAATACAATACAATAATTAATCATATAATTCAACAATACAATAATTAATCATATAATTCAATTATTAAGTCTAAAAATAAAACTTAATTACTATATTTAAGAAGATATTTATGAAACTACAAAAAAAAATATTAACCATATAATAATTTGACAAAAAGAACCGCGGCTTATCCCAAATAATGAGTTTGTTTTAAGAGAAAATTGCTGATAAATAATTTCACACAAAAAATCTATCCCCACAAACATTTTGTAAGTGAAATGGCCATAAATTATGTGTGGGTATTAGACATTATAAATTAAATAAATTTAAGCTACAAAAAATAGATGGAATTGTCGCATCTAAATGAAAATAACAAGTATTATAGGAACTAAACAAGGTACATTAAAATTAAAAAAAGATACAATGTATTTAATTTATATATTTTAGAAATTATTATAAATAAATTAATAACACACAAAAATAGAAATTTTATAAAATTTATTGGATTGTTGAGTCACCAATTTTTTATTTTTTTTTAGAATTATTAAGTCGACTTAAAATTAACGAAAACGATAAAGTACTTGTCTTGTTATATTTTGTTACGTTACTGGAGAAAATAAAAATAAAAATGAAAAGATAAAAAGAAAAAAGAAAGAGTGTTGTACACTATTTCGTATTAAAGTCGTAAAATGGCGAAACGTTAAAGAACCGATTCAGTATTCTTTCGATTAAAGTTCGATTTAAAATTCATTTAAAATATAAATGAGTCAAATATAAGCACATTTTAAAGTTTAATAAATTACTTCGAACCTCCTCAAATTATAATTTTATATCGATATTCGGAATATATTCATTTGAAAAATCCAACCGCTTTCGGATTTCGATTAGGAATCGTCTTTCGACTTCGATATTAAATGAAATTTCAATCAAATTTTATTTTATACTCAATAAATTTTGTGAATTAAATCTGAACAACTCAATACTCGAATCGACTCGGTTTACACCCTTATCTGGGCATTACTTTCATTAGGCCAAAATTTCATAATATTGCCAAATAATGCTAAACATTCTTGGATCTCCAAAAATGTGCCTAATTAAACCCCAAACCAGGTATTGTTTGTTGCAATTTCTCCACTCTACTTAACCCCCAATTTTTCTCACATTGAAACAAATCTTTCTCCATTCCAAACCCAAACCACTACAATCCCGGAAGAACTCGCAGGAAATGGGAATCGATTTCTTAACAAACTTTACCAAACGCGCCATTCTTCAACTCTCCCGCCATCACCAGCGCCGTCTCCCTTCTTCTTCTTCTTCAAATCCCGGTGTTTGGCCCAAATCCCTTCCCACAATTTCTCAGCATTCTTCATTTTCTACTTCCTCCACTTCCGATCGGAAAATGGGTTTGCTTTCGTGGTATCTGAGAATGCTCGATATTCGACCTGTTATTACCAAAAGCATCTCATCAGCTGTAATTTATGCAGCTGCCGATTTGACCTCTCAGGTGAAATCCCTCCTCCCCTGGGCTGCAGTATAACATATGAATATTCCCATTTGAAATTTAATACTTTTCTACGTTACAAAATATGAAATGATCTTATATTTTGAAACGAATAATGTAGGTTTCCAAATTTGTTCCCACAAATTTAATTTAAAGTGTTTTAAACCATACATGGACATGTTTGGTAATGGTGTTGAACTTAGCTTTACATTATTTAGTACCCCACGTTGGCATTTTAAATGTGGCTCATTATTTACATTATTTAGTGTTTTCCCATTGTGTTTTCTCTGCACAAAATGGTAAATGTAAATCTCTCTGTTACTATCTGTTGAAGCTTGCCTTGATTAAGTCTCTGTCAGCTGATTATAGTGCAACTATCTAACAGACGATTACAATGCCTCTCGGCTCTTTTGACTTGATAAGGACATTGCGAATGGCTGGGTTCGGGCTGCTAATTTTAGGGCCAGCACAACATATGTGGTTTAATTTTGCAGGAAGGATTTTACCTAAGCGAGACACAGTCACCACCTTAAAGAAGCTTATGATGGGGCAACTTTCTTATGGTCCTCTTATGACTGCTGTTTTCTTCATATATAATGCTGCTCTCCAAGGTATGACAAACTCTTGTTTTAGATTTGAGTTAAACTAAAGAGATGCATTATTTTATCTCTGTTATCGCTACTTTATAATTATTTAGTGGATAATGTTTGGTTGCAAGGTGATGTGCTATATCCTCCTTTTGTCAACGCTGCTACGCAATTTATTCAGGGTTTCTATACCATTTGTAGGAGGAAAAAAAAGGAAAATAAAAGAAACTGTAATGATTAGAAAGGAGCTTCATCTTCAGATAAAGTTAAGTGGTCATAATCAAGACTGTCAATGTGACATAACTTGGCCTTGCAGTGTGTTAAACTTGCGTCAATTTTATTATTCACATGCTCTATGTCTCGTTATTTATGCCGTAAAAAAGCTCTACAATGCTGAAATAATCTTGCTACGACTACTGACAAGAGATGCTTTAAAGAATAGATCTAACAGAGAGATGCATCCACTTGTACCCATGATTTTTAAAATCCATCATAACTAGCTTTTCACGAATATGAACTTGTCTGAAATGGCTATATGAAAAGCTAAATCAATTTTATTTTCATGTTCCTAAATTATTGTGAACATGTACGTTTATTTTCATTTAACTAAGAGAGTTATCATTTGGTGCCAAAATTAGGTGAAAGTACTAGCGAGATTGCTGCCAAATTGGAGCGGGATCTTCTTCCAACAATCATAACTGGTCTTATGTACTGGCCCGTGTGTGATTTTTTCACCTTTAAAATTATCCCCGTCCATTTACAGGTAAAATTTAGGTCACTTGTGGAATATTTTACACATCTTGTCCTTTAATGTATATCCAATGTTCATTAAAATCCATTGTGTTGAGCAAACAACTGAAGTATGAGCTTAACATTTTCTAGAGATTAATGTTTTCAAATCACTTAATTTTGGTATGTTTGCTGTCTGCAGCCGCTGGTTAATAGTTCATTCTCATACTTGTGGACCATATATTTGACATACATGGGGAGCTTGAAGACAGTAAATGATTAGTTTCCGATATTTTGACTTCTTCATGTAAGCATATGAACCCATCAAGCCTTTGCAAGTTCAGTTCTTCATGAATTATATATAAACCAACAACATCAGACCTCCAATAGTTGATGGCATATTTTGTTTTTGATAAATCAAACTCCAGTAGTTGCCGACTTTCTGGTAGGTAGAATAGCGACGTGATTGTATCATCACATATAGTTTTCTATTTTATTTGTACATTAATCGTTTAGCCTTTTTGATTCTGCGTTCCTCTGGTATTTATTACCAGATTTAATGAAATAATGAACGTGTTGTAACAAAATTACCGACCTAATAAAAAAGATTAGAAACACAGATTATCAACAGGTGTCGTTGCAATTAGAAACAAGCTTATTGTTGTTATGTCATCCTATAATTTTAAGGAATTAGGCTCTGCAATGTGGTTTATTTCTAGTGCCGGATGTTTCTAGTTGCTGTCAAATTGAAGACAATGCAGATTTTAGGCGTCTTGCTTAGTAGTTGGAGCATCAGAATGAGCTCTCTAAACGATATTTGTGTGGACAGTTGCCCAGTATTAACAAGCACTTGAAATCTATTTGTTCTTGTGGAGTAGGTAATCCAATAATTTCAGCATGATCTGTCTTTCTATTTTTCAAAACTAATGGTGAGGCATTATCAACATGCCCTCCCTGTTGTATACCAATTTGTTTAACTATTTTGGATATAATTTTAAATTTATATTCTAATTAAATCTTCTTGTGTTTTAATTGTTGGTAATTTAGATTTATGGTAGGTTCGGATTGGTGAAAAAAAATGGTAGCTATACTGATTCCATGTACTCTAATACTCCCTCCGTTCCTAAAAGATTGTCGTTTTAGGAAGTAATTTTTGTTTCAAAAATATTGTCGTTTTGAGTTTATTAATACACATTAGCTATTTTTTTCCTACTTTACCCTTATTTAAAGCTTTCTTTCCTTCCTAATGATTCTTATTCAATTCAATGTTATAATCCAAGTAGTAATTGGTTGAATAAGAAGTAATTGGTTGAATTGAATAAGAAATATTGAGAATGGAATAATTGGTTGAGACAATTAATAAGGGTAGTATAATATTTTCGCTAGGTATTAATTACATTCCTTAATCTGTGTGCATTAACTTTAAACAACAATCTTTTAGGAACAGAAGGAGTAGTATATTAGAGTTTGTGAATAATCTAAATTTGAAGTTGACAAATTTAACCTAAAAAAATTGATTCTTTAATTACAACAATAGTGTACTCATAAAATATTTACACAATTAATACAATTTCATATTTATTTATAATATTAGTGCAATTAGAATTTTTTAATTTAGGGAATTAGTATGCAATTAAGATTCCTTAATTTAGGAGTTATCCCATAACTTCTTCTCTTTCCTCATCTAGAACAGTTGCATTAGTTAGAAATCACCCTTCTTCTTCATTCAACCCTAATAACATATGTACAAATAAGTTACCATCCTAATTTTAAATCAATCTCCTATGGCATCAAATTCAAATCCAAACACAAAACTCGGTTGCTGCTATTACACCTCTTCAAAAATGGCACTGCTGTCTTCTTATTAGCCTTAGTAGAACTCTCTATGGCTACACGGTGACGCCTCATGTGTCCCCCGAAAGCTTGGCCTAGCACAAACTCAACCCCACATATCGAGCACTCGTGTTTTTTTGGCATTAACGGCAAATGAATTAGAAGGTCACACCGCCAATTAATTTAGGCTTTTTGTGACTTGCCGAGTGGTGGCCGAAAGCGCTTGGAGCAAATTGAAATTATCGGTTACGTCTTGCACACGAAGACATAATGGCACGGTAATAGGAGATGTTGTGGGGGGTGATTTGTCAAAGTAAGAAATGACCACGTCCACGTGAGATGTCGCCATTTTGTGAGCGGGTGTTTCAAAAGTGCCTAGCCAAACTCTAGCATCTTTTTTGGGGTCTCTTATTTCAGCTGCCCATTTTTTGGTTTATTTTTTATGAATATTTGGTTACTCACAAAATGTAGAATTGTTACTTTTGTACAAAAATTTGGCTACCAATTGCACCATATTCATAATAGTTTTATTTTTAAAATGTTATTTATACGTTGGTAGCCAAACCTTCATAAAAAGGTAGCTAATTCAGTTTTATTGGGTTACCAATTAATTATAAAAAAATTTAAGAACAATTTCCAAGTGTTATGTGCAGATGGTATCCGAAATGTCATGTCTAAGTTTTTATTTATGTAGCTGTTAGTTACTTATTAATAACCTTTTAAAAATAAAATTATTTTGATATGGTGAAGTTGGTAGCCAAACCTTAATACAAAGGTAACCATTTTAGTTTTTGTGGGTAACCAAATATTTATAAAAAAAAATTGTTCGTGATTTTTTCTTTGTTTGGCTACTTCGAATTCGTTTTGGATCCGTTTCGCTTTGGTTTGGTAACTCAGAAACTTTTTTCTTTGATTTGTTTTGGCAACTCAGATTTCTTTTTTTTTTCTTCTTCTTGATTTGTTTTGTTTTGGTTGTTCGTGATTTCTCTTTGTTAAATTACTACTCAATTCGTTTTGGATCATTGTTTTGCTTTGGGTTTGGTAACTCTGACTTTTTCTTTTTCGAATTGTTTTGGTTGTTCGTGATTTCCTCTTTGTTTTGTTTTCGATTTGTTTGGTAACTTTGAATATTTGAATTATTATTTTGAATTTGAATTTATTTTTGTTGTTAAATCCAAGATATTTGAATTTGAATTATTATTTATGGTAGTTATTTCTCCTTGATTTTAGGTTTTCTTATTATTATGAATTGAATTCTATACTAATTTCCTAAATTAAGGAATCTTAATTGCACTAATATTGTAAATAAATATGAGAAAGTTATTATACTTGTAAATATTTTAATGATGCGTGTAATTACTTTCTAATTGTTGTATATTTATGTAAAGAACCCTTGTTTTTAGTCATGGTTGTTACTAGAAGCCCATGCTCTGGACTCTTACAAGTCCTATTGTACGGAATAAACAAAGAAACATGGTAAGGGCAGGTTTACTATAAGTGGTTTGAAAAAAATATTTTTGTCTCTTAATATATGTCGTTTGAGAATTTGAAATATTAATTGTTTAGTTTTCAATATTATCCAAGTACTATTAAATAAGTATAACTTTGGTTCTCTAATTATTTTTTATCCAATAAATAACATTTTTTTTCGATACAAGAATAATATAGATAATTGATATTATATTTAATGTTATATAATTATTTTATTAATAATTATACACAAATATTATCTTTAATATTATATAATTATACACAAATATTATATTTAATATTAGATAATTAATATTATATTTAATGTGATTACTACCTTCTAACACTATTATCTTTCGTACTTGTCTTCATAACCTACTTATTGAACCGTCGACCTTTATATACTTGAGGTTTAGGTGGAAGATATGATCACTTATCGTCTTAATTACCCTCGACCTCTATATACTTAGGTCATATTTGTTTACAATAATTATAATTCGGATACTATATTTACCTTAACAAATTTTAATATTATATAAATAAATTGTTTTTTTTTTGCAAAAGAAAAAACAAAAAGCACAAGTCTTTTTGGTCTTAACTGGGGATTGAACCGTAGGTGCAGTTGACGATTTTCTTGATTATGTTCTTGGTACATAAAATAAAACGAATTTTTTCTTTTGGTAATAATAAAAAGAATTCTTGTACACTCTAGCCTGAACGGGACCAAGCTATCATTTGTCGATGCCCATTAATAATGTTATAGGAGTAATAAATTTTTTCTTAATAATCACAAGTTTTAAAAACTGATTAGAGATTCTTGGAAATAAATCTTTGCCACTTACAAATTTTTAATATTTATGATTTTGACTGACCATCAGTAACATAAAAATAATACTCCTTTCTTCCCACAATATATAATTTTTAAAAATTGATTAAGAAAATAATTATATAAATTTATAGTTAATTCTCCTAAATTATATAAAAGCGCTAAATAATTTATAAAAAATAAAATCATCTAAAACATAAAACATGATATATTACGAAATAATATATAAAATACTCCCTATCACTATTTCTATTAGACAACTTATGCTTACTTCCCTATCACTATTTCTATTAGAAATATTCACATACCAAAGTGACAAATTGATCAATGCTCTGGGCACGACCAACCTCTAAGAAGTGTTTTTTTTTTAAATCAAATAATAATCGAATTTATTGATAAAAAAGAAACCAAATTAAATCATGTTTCAGTCAAATGATTAATTTTCCTAAAAGATTGTCGTTTAAGGTTTTCCACATGAATAAAGAAAGTATTATTTATTAAGTAAAATTTATTTGAAATTCTATTACTAACCCTTTATGGGAAGTTGAAAACTATTAATACAAGGGAGAGAATTTCTTAGAACAATAAGAGAAGGTAAGAGTAATATAGGAAAATAAATATTACCTCCGTCCCATAATAAGTATTTTTTTAGTTTAAATCACATATATTAATACACAAACTAAAATGACAAATATTTTAAAACAATTTTTTTTTTTTAAAATGATAATTTTTTAGAAACGGAGGGAGTATTTAAAAGAGAGTGCCAAAGGCCCTAAAGGCCAATCTGCTGCACATATTCTGAAGGGCTCTGTTTCCACCACTTTCGCATTCAATTCTCTGCATTCCCTACAACAAAACTTCTCTCCTCCCTCTCTGCAAAAAACATAGTACACCCATTACAAACAAAAGCGCAATTAATTTCTTATTTATTATAGTGTATTGGAGTAAGTAATACTATAATAGAGTAATGTCTATTAATATGAGACATGGGTTCTTTGGCATTCATCATCTTATCGCCGCGGATTTTCTGGTCGACTTTGTTGGTCTGACTATAAGGAGGGTGACGATTCTGATTTTTTTACTTTATGGGTTGAGTTTTATTTTTTGTTTATTTATTTTATAAATACACCAGTTCTGAAGAGTACTTTGAGGGTACAAGCACAGCCTTGTTGAAATATATTTTGTGGGGTTGTTAGGGTTTGAAGAAGGTTTGTGTTTGTTTGTTTTGAGGTTTGATTTATCGGCATTATGAAGGGTTTTGGGTTCTGGGTTTTGCTGTTTATGGTTTGGACAGCTTTGTTGTGCCTTAGTTTCTCCAGCAAAACAATTTTCTCCTCTGTTCCTGGTTAACTCTTTTTTTTATCTCTCTTGTACATTAATTTTAGTATTCGTAGTATTATTTAGTATGCTATGTTAATGAAATGTTACTCTAATATTGGTAGTTTCTAAGGTGACTTGAAGCTAGATATTTGGTGGCTAGTGCCATTTTAATAAGTTTTGCAAATCTTTAGCTTTTAGCATGATAAAGTTGAGTAACTTTTTCCTTGTTGCAAACTATGACAGAATTAATACCCCTTTTAATGATTTTCACATGTTAGCCATGATTTTTTTTTAATAAAAAAAATCATTATTTTTTTAATGTCCCCTTTAAAATACCTGCACCATGAAATTGGGATTGTTGTTTTTTCATAGGTATGCAACTCTTGTAGGAGGGTTAGATTCCAGAAGAATTTTTCAGGAGGTGATAATTCTTTAAAATGATTAGGCCAATCAATTAAATTTATAGTTTATGAATAGAAGAAATATTGGCTTTCATCACTCCTTTGAGCACGGTTGTATACAGGATTTATGTATATACTAGAACATAATCTCGCCCCATCTCATAATTTTACACCAACATTTCATGCAAAAGGTTTAGACTTTAGAGGGAAATGTTAATGACCCAACTGTAATATCTATAATTTGCTACATGAACAGTACTCATGATTCATATCCAGAAATTCAACTTTTAGTGGCACAAGAAACAATTGGGGTCTAATTTTTCTGGGTGTAGGATGAATAAATTGAATGAAAAGAACTCTTCGCAACAAGGAATATGTATTCTCTTTCATCTTATTCATTTAGTTGGCAATAGAACGTTAAGTTTGTGAACTGCCATCAAGTTTTACTTACTATTATAAATTTCTCGATTCTTGAATTGGATCCAATAGATAGTTCTATTACTCACTAATAGTAGTTGTCTGAATATTGTTTTAATGATTTAGAAAAACACATTTGTGATTTTATTTTAAAGTCCCACGCTAGGGCAAGAGTCAGTGAACAAAGTCTCACCAACTCTATGGTCTTCAGGAAGTGATCAGAATAAAGTAACTAAGATTTCTGCAAAACCACAAAACTGTAAGGGGAGGTGAAACAGAGCAGAGAGACAGCCCTCGTGGTATGAGGCTCTTTAAGTTAGTGGTCAGGGTATTGCATACCCTACACACTAACCCTAATAAGGGCCTTTTAACGAACATAACTCAATAACCAGTTGAACAATTTTTACCCAATTTTAGTTTGTTTAATTTCATTTTTGGGTAGCAGGTGTCCGATGGTTAAGTTATAGAAAGGACTGGCTAGAAGAACGATTGTTGTGCTAACCTTTTTAGAATTAGATTTCAAGAATCATACTTATCTCTCAATTCTTGTAAAAAATTTACAAAAGCAAGTGATCTTAAGGAAGTAGTATGATGTTATTTGGAAGTTAACATACTAGGCTTTCTTTTATATTAATAGTTGTCTTGGTAGACTTACAAATGTTAGTATCCTAGTAACTTAATGGCAAAAATGAACTGCATGAGAAACAATCAACTTCTGAAATTAGAGTGAAACTGAGAGCAGGCATTTTGAGTCCACTTGAATACGCCTCATCTAATAAATACACCGATCTAATAATTTTTCTCTCTTCCCATGACTGCTCAGTCTGGTGGTCATTGTCGTAGATATGCTAATATCATATGTTTGGCATGTTCTACTACTATGCTTGTCAAACTGATTTGTATATAAATAGCTTGAGTGCGAACTAATTTGGCTAGCTAAAACATGATGTGGCTTGAGACTTCATGTTCTCTTGTTCAATTGAAATGTTAATACAAGTAGTAACTAATGTCATATTATCATAAATGTTCTACAGAGTTGCTTATGCTGACAAATTTGTAAACTAGGTAGCTTAAAGTTCAGGAACGTTTTCAAAGTTCTAGAATAATATAATGTCCTCTTAAATGTTGAATTGCTGATGAATCCTACTGCCAAAATTATCCCAGATATGGCTTTCGCCCAATATGAGAAAGACGTAACTGTGACTGCAACAGGCCGAAAGCTTAAGGTATATTCACTTATCTGAAGAGCTTTTTGATATTTAGTATATACAAGCCAATGTAATTGTGATTTGTGAAGGAGTACTTGGGGGGAAAACCCTTAGTTGGATGATAACCACCAACTTTCTGATGTTTGTTTCCCCTTAATAAAAACAGAATCTGGAAAGGTTATGTACCTTTATTTCGAATAATTTGCTTATTATTTGTTCTTTTTCTCCAATCTTCAGGATCATGGATACAGTCGAAGGAGTGAGAATAGTGATGCAGGTAACATCAATCTGGACGATTACCGCCCTATTGATCCAGTTCCAAGTTCAAAGGCAACCATACGACCTGGACCTATCCAGCATGGTACTCCTCTTATGCCTTATATTCCAAAGCCACGCCACCTGCACCAGGTCATCCAAAGCGGGGTGGATTCCATAATCCCACGGTAGAATTATTCCTTGGTGGCTATAATACAAACATGAAGATCGTAATAACTCCCTACTTTTCACTTAAATAGCAATGTTTGGAAAGTAATGTTTATAGCTTCATGTTTATACTGTTAACTTATGTACCCAAGTTTGCTGCATACTTTCTATTATTTGCTGTCAGTTTTTGCTCTGTTATGGATACCTTTTCTTGTGATGCATGGCTCACTATATGTATAAAATAATTAGATTTTTCATTGTAGCCTTGATGTTTTGTTATGCTGGTCATAGTTATCATCTTGAGTCTCCTATGCTAAACCATGTTTAAGTTTTTTTTTTTTGACAATTTAAACCATGTTTGAATTGTATGCAGTTTCATTATACTTTTATCTTTACTTAGTGCAGTTAGCTGGAACAGAAATATAGGGAATTTGGCAAGCATTTCAGGCTCATTAACTTAATAAAGACTACGTATTCTAGCTTTTAACCCCAAATTTGTAAAATTAGCTAGAATGTTTCTGAATGGGCATTAAGCATTAGAGCTTAGATGTTAGGAAATTAGATAGAAAACAAGCAATGTGTAAGCAGGGCATCATTAAGTGGATTATAGGTTCCACATTTTCTTGTCAAGTGAGACTGGTAGGAAAGTAAAGAGGTAGACAACCCTATCGAGTCTTTTAAGGCTATGGTTTGAATTAAAAAAATGCAAGGGGAAAGAAAGGAAAACCAAAAGGAAGTAAAATCTAAAAGACTATGAAATATATCAAGAGTCTAGTGTATTACATTTTTAACATCATACTCCATATGTAAAAATTTTAAAAATAGTTATGTTATTAAAATTACGTTTGCTAACAGGGGTTTATCACTCACTTTATCTCGTTATACCTTTTATTTCATTGGATTTCCTTACACTTCCTAGAGTTTTTGGACTTTAAAAGATAGCCTAATGTCTTGTATTGGATAAATATAAAATTCTTAAAATGTATGACTGAATAATAAAAAAAACTAAAGAGAGTATGTTCCCTTTCTAAAAGCCTCTAATGGTGACCATGAGGAAGATAAAGTAGGTTGATTGTACCAACCCCAACCCCAACCCCAACCCCAACCCCTTGTCTTGATTTAAAACATGAAAATTGAAAAGGTTCCTTCTTCATCAAGTAATTCCATTGCCTATCTTAGTTTGTTCTCAACTAACTACTACTCAGGTCGCCTTTGGTAGCCTAGCCACCAAGTCTATGGCCCTATATACTCATGCCCTGCCTGTTTTGTCCCAAATTTATATGAACATGATGAACATTGTAGAAAGAAACCGATCTCTTTTTCAGGGTCTGGAAGTGGAAAGGGGAAAGGGGAATCATAGTGATTAAAAAACAAGGGACCAACAAAAGCTAAAATCTTTTTAAGCTTTAAATCACTTTGGCTGTGGGGGCAGAATAATAGATTATCTGGACCTCTTGAGTCTAATGAAGCTTTTGTTACTTCAATATCCGATATACTATTGAGTAAGTAATCCTCAAGTCATTGTGCTTTCCCACTTCCAACTCTCATCATTTGTTAATAATCTATGTTTTAACTGTTTGCAGCTATTGTTAGTTTTTTAGTACTAGTATTTGTTAATTTATCTGGTTTTGCTAGATTTCCCTGGAGTTAGTTTAGTAGGAATTTGTTTGCCTTTGTACAGTGATTTAGAAACTAAAAGAATTCCAGCTTTTCTATAGTTCTTGCTTTGTGTTATTGTTTACAAACAAACAAACAGAGCCTAGCCTAGCCTAGCCTAGCCTAGCCTAGGTGGTGTTAGGAACCAACTAGAACCTTTGGTTGAACTGCTGTTTTTGCCTGGTTGCTGCCTGCTAGTACCCACTTTTACTCTTATTGCCTTCCTGTTATATCTACTGAATGCTCTTATGTTGCTACAACTACATGAATGATACATTGTGTATTCTTAATTAGATCATTGAATCTTGTTAAAGAAAATCACCGTCCAAACACTGCCTTACTAGCTACCTTTCGGATAGCGCAACATAAAGTTACATGCATCCAATATAGTGAATGGATCTATGAATGTGGAGTAGCTGTGAATTAGAGAAAAGTGGGACCCTTGTGAGGAAGACTCCTTGGAAAGTTGATAAAGAGTAGTGCAAGGATAGTGATAGATAGATAGGAAGTACTATTTGTATTATAGACTATTTTATTGCATGATCAATATTTTAATTTAATTCCAGGGATTATGTTTCATCCTTAGATTTAATGATAAATTCTAATTTCAAGTAGAAAGGTGGCTCTATATAATCTTATTTTGAGATATCAAAAAACCTTATAAATTATAATAAATAGTTCATAATATTAAATAAAGAACTAATTAAGATAAAGTAGTTCTAAATAATGTTAAAATAGTTATATATTTTATTTTTCATTTTACAAACAAATATAGACCAATAGTAAGAGACTTTCTTTTTATGTTAGAAATTGATGTAGTATATATATATATATATATATATATATATATATATATATATATATATATATATATAGTGATCATCATCATCATCCCACTTTGAAAAGCTATTTGTTTAGAAAATATTAGGCTTTGTTTGTTTGTTTGTTTGTTTGCGGATATTATAATCTCAAGATTATTAATTCTTAAAATAATAATCTCACATCTAAAATTAAAAATAAATAAGATACTTGTTATTAATAATCATATCACAAATATAATCTTTGCAAACAAATCATAGCCTTAGGGACTGTTTGATAAAAACTGAATGAAAATAAATGAATGGTTTTGAATCTGAATGAGCTGAATGAAACTGAATACTGAATGAAAAAATTTATTTGATAATTGGCATGTCTGAAATATCTGAATAACATATTTTTATTATTTTATCCCTCTGAATTTTTTTTTAAAAATTATTGTAAATTTATTTAATATTACATAATATTATAAAAAAATATTTTATTCAGACAATTTTTTTTCTTTCAAAATAAACGTATTAAATGACTGATCAATTCAGCCATTGTGTAACAAACAGCCAGTTTGTGTCAAGGATGTTATGTATATATTACAAGGAAAAAGAGAGAAGCTTTACGAAGTATTACGCGCCGGAGAGGGAACGAAGCCTTTGAAGTGGTCCTCCAATAAGCATGAGAGAATTTGCTTTTATTATCAAAGGAATGCACCTCTGTTCAATTATTCTATTCAAGCTTCTTCTCTTTAATTATTTGTGCTACTATCCTTTAGCTTTTATATTAGTGAAAATTCATTATTTTTTCCTTTACAATCATTTTAACCCATTCTCCAAATCTTTTGGGTTGTGGTTTTTTTAGTTTATACTAATATACTCTCCCCGTTCCAAATTATAAGACTAATAATGATTTTTAAAATTTTAATCTAAGATATTTTTAAATTTAAAATTGATATGATTCATTTGAATTTTAAAAATAATAAATTTTATAAAACTAATATTATTTTTTAAGTAGTATATGATTCATTTAAGTTTTAAAAATAATAAATCTTATTATAAGGGATGCCAATTCTTAATAATATTTTTGACCCGAAGAAGTTGGGTCTTTTGTCAAAAATATATATATAATAATTGTATGAACATAAATTAAATGGATTCATATCAGTTTTAAGTTTGAAAATATTTGAAATTAATTTTTTAAAAGTTAATATTGATCTTAAAATTTGGGACAGAGGTAATATTTAATTTTTCCTTTGCAAAATAAAAATAAAAATTATAGGGGGAGGGAGTAAGTACATTGACCTCTAATTTAATCAACCCATAAATATGCTGGCCCATGAAAGAGTCTGCATGGTGAATCTATGCACTAGTGGGTCATTCAAATCAAGCTTTTTGTGATTAAAAAAAGAAGAAGAACAATTATAGAGATTAGGTAAATACTTAGTTAAGAAGAGTTTGGGGTGGGACTTGGGAGGAGTTGTTTGTGGTTAAGGACATTATTATTATTGTTTGTGGTAAATAAGTAGTTAAGAAGAAGTTGGGGTGGGAGGAGTTGTTTGTGGTTATTATTATTATTATTATTGTGACTTAAGATCAACTTAAAGAAAACACTGCCTGAGTTACAAGAACTCAAGAGGGGGTGGGGGTGGGGGATGGGGTGGAGTGGTAAAAATTAGTTAAGAAGAGGTTGGGGTCATGGGGTGGGAGGAGTTGTTTGTGGTTATTATTATTATTATTATTATTATTATTGTGACTTAAGATCAACCTAAAGAGGGAGAGGGGAGAGGGAGAGGGGAGAGGGGGGGGGAAGGGTTGAGTGGTAAATAATTAGTTAAGAAGAGGTTGGGATGGGAGGAGTTGTTTGTGGTTATTATTATTATTATTATTGTGACTTAGATCAACTTAAAGAAAACGCTGCTTGAGTTACAAGAACTCAAAAGGGGAAGGGGAGGGGGAGGGGGAGGGGGAGGGGGAGCGTGGGTATGTTATAAATTCCTATATATATATACAAGGATCTAAAGACATTTCGGATTTAATTAGAAGATAAAATATGTTTTTGATATTTTATTTGAATAACATTTTGTCGAGTGAGGTAGGAAATTTAAGGGTTGATCATTGATGGTATGTTGGGTACATATGAAGGATAATATTGACTTGTTCAACATATTGCAATTAAAGTCATCTTATTTATGTCTTATTTTAATTATTATGAAGATTAATTAAGGTTTAAGTTAGTTAATGTTCTATTACCCAAAAAAGAAAAGAAAAGGTTTAATTGTTAGTGTTCAGATCAACATTCAATGTTTAAATATTAGAACATACAATAATATTTAGGGAAAAGAAAAGTTGGAAAAAGAATAAAACTAATAATTAAAAGGAAAAAAAATCTTACTCTAATACTCCTTTTTAAAAAATAGTTCTATTTGTCTGTTTTTAAGTTTTGTAAAATAATCTCATTTTCTTTTTATGTTAGTATAACATGACATTTTATTTTCAGACTTACGCTATGTTTCTGAGTTTTAAAATGGACAGAAAAAAAAATAAATGAACGGAACATTTAAGTTTTCTTTCCAATTAATAAACGAAAAAAAAAAGAAATGAATAGAAAACTTAGCCACTTTTCCTCCCAAAGTTTTTCATCTAAAATTGGCTTGATTTGGACGAAAAAAAAATTAAAATGAATAATATTTTTATAATTCTCATATTATCCTCAACTTTTAATATAAATAAATTTTAAATTACAACTCATGTCCTCAATTTAAATTTTTTTATTAAAAATTCAGAAACAACACAAAGAAAAACTTCAAGTTTTCTATTATTTTCTTTTATGTTCTAATTTAAGTTTTCTATTCTTTTCTTTTATGTTCAAAACTCAGAAACAGAATGTTAAAGTTACAATTTCATATACATAACTAATAGCTTATTATTATTATTATTATTATTGTTATTATTATTATATCACTTTTTTCATGCGGCTATGCACTCTTTAAATAAAAATACTTTCATCTAACTATTTAGGTATAAATTATCTGTAAAAAATATTAACTTTAACTTATAAATAAATTTCTTAAATTAAACTAGGAATTAATCTGTAATTCAAATAAGCATAATAGTAAAATATTTGAGATAACTATTTTTTTTTTTTCTACAAATAAAAGCAGAGAAGAAAAGAAGAAAAGTTTCTCTACGTTTTTCAAAGTCAGTTTTAAAAGGGGGGAAAAAAAAGTCCTACAAAAAGACTTTCCTTGTCAAATTTTTTTTTTATTAACTTATTTTACATTTAAAGTGCTTATTCATCTAACAAAATTTTAGGATTTATAGACCCTAAAATGCCTTAAAAATATTAAATTATTTCAAACGCAAGATATTAGGTTCAACTGCATCCAATATTTTTAGTTGCAAAGTTTAATACCAACAATAATAAAAAGCATTTATTTTGATATTATAAGAAAAAATATTTTCTAATCCAATGTTCATAAATATGTATTTATTCTTTCATAATTTTCTAAAAATATACCTTTTAATAATTTTATAAAAATAAAAAATAATACACATGTCAATAAATTTTATGACGAAATTGAATTACAATTAACGTGAAATTTTAAACTTTTTTTTTTTTTTTATAAAAAACAATAATTTGTGAGCTTTTTTAATTCTTTTTATCTACATAAATATACATTTAATATCAACATAAATTTATCTTCTCATAAATAACAGAATTCTAATATATTGTTAATCAGCATTATAAATATCTCTATTAATAAAGCGTTCAACTTTTATAACAGCTATTTTGATGATTTTATTTTAAATATCTCTTTATTTTATTTTAAATATGATTTGTTTTTAAATTTATATTACAATAAAAAAAATTAAAACACAGTGGGTGACTAATTATAAATAAAGAATAATTATCATCATCGTAGCGTTTATCCGAAGATTCACAAAATCACTTGTCTTGACTTGACTATTTAATCACCATCTTTCACACTCGCTCTCACGCGTCTACTCCGTAATCTACCCCACCCACCCAGACTTTTATCTTCCCAAAATACCCTGCACGGCATACGTCACCATCAGTAGAAAGCGAGTCTCTTATTCATTAACTCGCGAGTTCAAATATTTAATAGGATAATAATCCCATATAAATATACTTCACTTAAAGAAAAGTACTACGTATATAAGCTTAAAACACTCTCAGTAGTCAGTACCACGACAGTTAATCTCGCCTAAAACCACTTTCTCCACTCTCTCTCCTCCGCGTTTTTTCTCGCCGGGTTTTGTAACGGTCATATTTCCGGCGACTTTCTCTCTACATTCATTTATACTGTAAAGTCTGTAATCTTATTCAAACTACGGCTGATTATCTCTCTATATCTAATAGTCTATCAATTTTTCGCTTTCTTTGGCTTGCAGTTTTTTTTTTATGTTTTGGATTTGGGAGAAGTTAGGGTTTCAGGAGTGAAAAAATGAGGATGAGATGTGAAAATTGTGAACTATGATGGTGGCTGCGGTGAATACAACTACACCGAACCGTAAGGTCCCGTCACGAATTGCGAGTGTTGAGAACCCTAAGAGACCGCCATTGTTACCTTCGGAGGCCGATAATAATGGACCTCGAAGACCTAAATTGCGAGAGGTTGCTTCTCGGTACTTATCCTCTACTGCTTCTTCTACCTCGACAACGTCGTCTTCAGGTACCAATTCTTCGTATTCTTCGTCTTCCAATTCAACGCCTTCTTCTTCCAGGCGTTTTCTGTCGCCGCTTGTGCAGCGGACGGTTGAGTCGACTCCGGCTCCGGCGGTGATTAAGAGGTCCCAATCGGTGGAGAGGCGGAGGCAGGCAACTCCGCGGCCGAGTACGCCTGGTAATGCCGGTGTGATTTCAGTGGCGGCGAAGCTATTGGTGAATTCTAAGCGGAGCTTGTCGGTTTCGTTTCAAGGGGAGTCGTTTTCGCTTCCAATTAATAAGGCAAAGTCGGCACCGGTGGCGAATTTGAGTAATGTGAGAAAAGGTAATCCTGAGAGGAGGGCGGTGACCCCGGTGCGGGGTCAGAGGGAGAATTCGAAGCCTATTGATAAACAGCCATGGCCAGCGAGGTCAATGCAAGTAAATTCATTGATGAGGAGTGTGGATTTTACTAGTGAGAGGGCTAAATTTAGTGGATCTGGGAGTGTTGCTAGGGCTTTGCAAAATTCAATGATTGTTGAGAGAAATAGAGCTACAGTTGAAGCTAAACTGGAACCTGGTGGTGCTGATTTAGTTGCTACTAATAGATCCGAAGAAAGTTCTGATCATGTTCCGTCAGATACTGATAGTGTTTCCTCAGGAAGCAATTCAGGTGTACATGTGAGAGGAGGGCCACGTGACATAGTGGTGCCAGCAAGGTTTTGGCAAGAGACTATCAACCGCCTCAGGCGATTGCCGGAGCAGCCAGGTTCCCCAGTGTCAAAGAATAACGGATTAAAAAGTATGGTACCTCCAAAAATTATTGGAACAAAGAAACTGCTAAGTGATAGCCCAACATCATCACCCCGAGGAGTCTCTGCTAGCAGGGGACAATCATCTCCTCTTCGAGGTGGTGCTATTAGGCCTGCTTCCCCAAGTAAGAATGTGGTGTCTTCCACCTCATTTTCACCGAGGGGAATGAGTCCGTCTCGAGTGAGGAATGGGGTGGGAAGCACAATGACTGGTAGTTTGAACACCACATCTTCAATTCTTAGCTTTGCTGCTGATGCACGAAGAGGGAAGGTGGGGGAGAATCGAATTGTTGATGCACACCAGTTGAGGCTTCTATATAACCAGCACTTGCAATGGAGGTTTGCAAATGCAAGAGCAGATGATGCCATGTTGGTCCAGAAAGGCATCGCTGAGGTATTTTCTTTATGTATGTTCTTATCTTCTTAGTATTATATTGTTTTTGATGCATAATAGGCTTTGGATTGTATTCTCTTATAGGCATATGTCGTAGCTTTCCCTTATAGTCAACTGAATATATTCATGTGTATTTTCTTGTATAAAAATTCTGTTAGATAGATTGATTACTTTATTTCATTCACTTCAAATTTTATTGTCATATGATGCTTGATATGCTTTGGATTGTATTCGTTTACTTTATTTCATTCACTTATGATTTTGATATTCTTTTGTGTTAGATGCAAAATATGCTTTGGTATGCATTCTGTAATGTATTACCTTCTCCTTATGTATTTTGATTCTTATTACTTAGAAGATGTATGACCTCAATTTATATTATGAGGATATCAGTAGTCTCTTTTAAGAAGCTGGTAATTGTATTAACCTATCCAGAAAAAGAAAGAGTTTGTAGTTCTAATCTATTGATTGAATGATATGTGGAATGTGGACATAAATATGTGAGAAAAAGAACAGGGGTATATCACATGGATGCCGTCGAGGATTATTAGGTTGCTTTTGATCTCTCCAGTAATGGTAGAAAAAAGAATTTCCCTCTCCAAACATTCTCTCTCTCTCTCTCTCTCTCTCACACACCCCATCATTATAAATAACTTCACGGTGGTAGTGTTTATAGAAAAGAATGCAAGATTTAAAATGAAATAGTAAGCATAAAGAAAAGAATAGAAGTGGAAGAAGGGATAACTGAGAGGAACTAGAGTTCAGGGGTGAGGGAAAGAACCATGAACAAATAAGCGTGTGTTACTTTTAGGAAGCATCATCAAATTCAAATTGTTTTTTCTCTACACCAACCATATTCTGTTATGCACCAATGCCAGGAAATCCAGCTTTACAATCCAATCCACATCCAAAGTTCCAAACTCTGGAATGACATGGCTTGAATTTCTTTTCAATGAAGCTTTGTTAATATATACGTATAATTTATGTGGTCTATATGGATCTTGACATTGTGTTCTTATTTACAGATGCATAAGCAACTTATATAGCGTAGATGATTGTGTGTTGCATGTCACAATAGATACTGCCGGATTTGCTATAATTAGATATTTACATTAGATAATATGTGTGTAAACGGTTTGATACATAGTTACACTGGGATTACTAAACAGATCTTGTATTCAGAAATATAAATGATTATCTAGAAGACTAGAAAATATTAATTATTCAGAAAATTTGGTCTATCTGAATATTTGTGTTTCTGAAGCTTCAATTCATAACAAAATAAAGGTGAATTCTCTATGTTCGTAGTTTCATTAACCTATTTTGTCTTGTCAACCTAGATGAATGGATTTGGGACCTTCTTCATCTAAATGTTCCTTCTTTGTATCAGAAAAGCCTGTATAATGCGTGGTTGACTATAGCTAGGCTGCGACATTCTGTCAAATCCAAAAGAATTGAGTTACAATTGCTAAGGCAAAATTTGAAGACGTACTCTATCCTCAAGGGACAAGTAAGATTCTAAAATCATTGTATTTATGTTTCTCCTTGCGCTCTTTCCCCTTGAAAAGTATTCGGCAAAAACACTTTTTCACCACTGTGCTTATAGTGATTTAACGAAATAGCCACTGTGCTTTTAAAATATTCAATTAGCCCACTGTACTTTTTAAAAATGTTCAATCAGGCCATTCCGTCCATTTTTTGTAACTGCCGTTAACAAATTGCTTACGTGGCTTTTAAAAAACAAAATAAAAAATGACATGGTAATTACGTGGCAATAGATTAACAAATCTGTTTTTTAAATAAAATAAAAAATGACATGGTAATAACAACAAATCTGTTTTTTAACAAATTCTGTTTTTTTTAAAAAATCTGTTTTAAATTTTTTTTTATTTTTTTTAAAAAAATCTGTTTTTTAACAAATTCTGCTTTTAAAAAAAATTCTATTTTTTTAAAAAAACCTGTTTTTAAAAATAATTATATTTTTTAAAAATCCGTTTTTTAAAATTTATGTTTTTTTTAAAATTATGTTTTTAAAAAATCTGTTTTTAACAAATCTGTTTTTTAAAACCGATTTTTTTTTTAAAACAGAAATTTTTTAAAATGGATTTTTTAAAAAATATAATTATTTTAAAAACAGAATTTTTTTTAAAATAGAATTTTTTTAAAAGCAGAATTTGTTAAAAACAGATTTTTAAAAATTTTGTTTTTAAAAAACAGTTTTTAAAAAAAATAAAATTACAAATAATATATTAAATTTTTTGTATCAATGAGATCTATTACAACATTACATTAATTTCAACAAAAAATAAAAATAAAAAATCATTAATTACGAGACAAAAATAATTTTAATTTTTTTTTTTTTTTAAAAAACTGTTTTTAAAAAACAAATTTTTAAAAAAATCTGTTTTTTAACAAATTCTGCTTTTAAAAAAAATTATATTTAAAAAAAAATCTGTTTTTTTAAAATAATTATATTTTAAAAAATCCGTTATTTAAAAATTTTGTTTTTTAAAAAATTCTATTTGAAAAAAAAAATTCTGTTTTTAAAAACAGATTTGTTAAAAACAGATTTGTTAAAAACAGATTTGCCACGTAATTAAAAACAGATTTGTTAAAAACAGATTTTTTTTTAAAACATATTTTTAAAAAAAAACAGAAATTTTTAAAAAGCGGATTTTTTTAAAAATATAATTATTTTAAAAAACAGAAATTTTTTAAAAGCAGAATTTGTTAAAAAACAGATTTTTAAAAATTGTTTTTTTAAAAACAGTTTTTTTTTAAAAAATAATTTTTTTTTTTAAAACAGGTTTTTTTTAAAAAACAGAATTTGTTAAAAAACAGATTTGTTGTTATTACCATGTCATTTTTTATTTTATTTAAAAAACAGATTTGTTAATCTATTGCCACGTAATTACCATGTCATTTTTTTATTTTGTTTTTTAAAAGCCACGTAAGCAATTTGTTAACGGCAGTTACAAAAAATGGACGGAATGGCCTGATTGAACATTTTAAAAAAGTACAGTGGGCAAATTGAATATGTTAAAAGCACAGTGGCTATTTCGTTAAATCACTATAACCACAGTGGTGAAAAAGTGCTTTTTGCCAAAAGTATTCTCTCATAATACTAGTTGTGGTTAAAAATCCAATTTTGTTTACAATACTTTTGAGTCTATATTTTATTTTTGGATATTTTTTTTTAGTCTTCAATTAGCCTTCATTCTGAAGTATATATAATATGGAATTGATATTTCCACAAGCAGGGTTCTAGAAGGTCCTCCTCACATAATAGTAAATGAGTTTCACACTCATGTGAGAGAAATTTTGTGAAAATATCAAATTTTACTTGCGGCAATATCTTGCCTATATAATACTATTGTATTTGAGACTATCTTAGGACAAGGAGTTCTGTGATCAAAATGCATTTTATACTGTTTACATGTTTTTAGTTGGCAGCTTGAGTGGGGATCCAGGTGACTAGAAGTTGTCACCATCCTCAAAGCTGTTGGACTCGTTTCTTCCTTCTTAATCTTAACAAGTCATTGAGATGCATGCTTGTTCTGTTGTTCAGTAGGTTTTATTTTAATTGTCAGTCGAACCATTACTTTTTTATAAGACTACATTAACTAATGAATGTAGATGCTTTATTTGGAGAATTGGGATCTTCTTGATACGGATCACTCCAGTTCCCTTTGTGGGGCTATTGAAGCTTTGGAGGCCAGCACTCTCCGTCTTCCCATTGTTAGTGGTGCAAGGGTATGTACTAAGTAAATATTATGATAACATCCCCAATGCATTTAATGTCCATATGGAGATTGAAACTCGCTTCTTATCCACAGGCTGATATTCAAAATTTGAAAGATGCTATCAAGTCAGCAGATGATGTAATGCAACCAATGGCAACTTCGATTTTCACTTCACTGATAAAGGTTAATTTCATTATTTTTTTAATTCTCTGTTTTGTTTGTTATGGTTATTGGAAAATTTGGTTTAGCCATAATTTCTTATTTTGGAATAATACTTTTGTTTATTACTACTTTTAGGATTGAATGATCAAAGATGGTGGATTAGGAATAAAGTTTGTTGGGACATGAAAATTAACTTTTGTTTATGCATTTTCTTTCATTTCTTTCACTTTACATGTTGAGCAACGTAAATTGATAGCTTTTGCTAGAACAATTTGTATTGTTAATTTTGCATGGTTCAATATTGCGGTAGGGAACTAGGTTTTATTTTTTCTTTTGACTCGGTTTTGGTATGAGGTGATACACACCCATTATGCTAGTTAGGAGCTTCAAAAATTTTAAATAAATTATGATTTTTTTATAAAAAAATTAAAAGACCAACAACAAGAATAAGATAAACACTAAAACACCCTCTATTATACATATCATTTTCCAAATGATAATACAGAAAGACTTGTTTAATGCTATATTGCATAATAATTAAAAATACGTTATTAAGAAACTCTAAAAAGTACATAAACACAACAAAAGAAGCTAAATAGGTATAAATCAATCCTCATCCTACTCCTCTACATAATAATATTCTTCTTGTTCCGCAGTAAATTATTATGTTTTGATAAGTTAGTATGACCCTATACACATCTATTTATTAATATTATTATTTGATAATTTGGTATAAAGTATACATATTTTATTTATTTATTATTATTACTCTGTGTCCCACAAAAAAAGTCCCATTTTTTGGTATTATTATTATTATTTTTATTATTATTATTATTATTATTCCCTTTGTTACATTGTTATTTCACCTTTATTTCTGTGTTGTTTCTTCCTATTAGGGCGAAATTTCACCTATGCACAACCTTTACATTGATTATGTTTGAGATTACATTTTGTGTCTTGTTATCTGAGTGGTGACTAAAGAAACCAAATTGAGTCGCCTATAATTCGGTAACCCTCTTCTTTGAACCATGTTATTTTGACTTGCAAATGTGCAGATAGCTAAAGTATTGTTATTATAGATAAGTATTGTCATTTAAAGAATATCTTTATGCTCCTAATCATTATATATAGACAGATATCTGAAGTAGTGAGCATCGGATGATAGACTAGTGAGAATTAGTTAGTTGCTTAGGAAGTTAGGATTATATAGACTAGTGAGCATTAGTTGCTTAGGTTTTCAGCTGATAATAGTGACATTATCATCCTCATAACAGGAATATGCGATAATCTCTTCTCGATTACAATGGAGATCGTTTTACTGAGGTTTCAGGTCCCTTGTTTCCTTTACTACCATTTCTAAAATTACTAATAATCTAGATCAAATTATAGAAAACTTGAAGTTTCCTTTTCATCAGTGTCCTCATTTAACATTTCAGTTGCCGTAGAAAATGGAATGGAGCTATTCCATTTTAAAAGGATTTCATAGGAATCTTCACCTTGTGGTTGTTAATATGCCTTTATTTTTCTCCTCTCTAGTTTCCACTTTGTGGTCATATGTAGCCTGACTATATCCTCAACCTTTTTCTTCTTTCCAATTTTTAAAATCATGCCTACTTGCTGTTAACTGACGCAATGGTTGTTTGGTAATTTTAACTTTTGGATCAACTTATTGCTCTGTAATGGAGATGCATTTGGTCTTCAAGGTGTAGGAGATTTATCTGTTAAAACTGGCTCAAATGAATAAGTGGCAATACACATTGTCTTGTGTTAAGTTACTATCCAATAAACTGTATTAGGTTACTTACTCTATTTACAAGGTGTTGTCCTCAATGTTCTAAAATGGACTAGGCGGGATTTTTTATTTTAAACCAATTTTAATATTTTATCTTATATTTATCCAAACAAAACAATAATATAAAGCAAAATAATCTATAATAAATGGCCTTTGCTTAAAGTTCAAACACATTTTTAACGTATTAGTTTTATTCATAAACAAGATTGCTATTCAATAATAAAATTTAAAATTTCAAGATTTCAATTCAATATTAAAACTTAAGAAACTAAACATAAATTTAAGAATTATATTGAATTAAACTAAATATTACAAATATATAATCATTTATATAATTTGAAGTTGATACAAGTTCAAAAAATAACAACTACTCCCTCCGTCCCATAGTTATAGGTTGATTTCTTTTGGCACATAGTTTAAGGAAATCTGTTTAAATGATAATTTTTAACATAATTTTTCACATATACCCCTTAATATGAAATTAATGAATAAGTTAATTACTCCTTACTTATCACACTGGAACTCTCAACTTTATTGATTGACGTGTACTGACCATTAAAATCCATAACCATAGAACTTTAACCAAAGAGAATACAACAACATTAAATGTGGTGATAAAAATAATGACATTGAATGTTGTTTTTTCAAAAAAAAAGTAATGATTGAATATTTATTATAAGGGCATAAAAGTAAAACAAAGAACCAACTAAATTTTATAAATAGTAAGTAGCCTATATATTCAGACATCTCAAAATGGAAAATCAGCCTATAACTATGGGACGGAGGGAGGGAGTATAATAAAATGGCAAAAAACACTTTTTCACCATTGTGGTTGTAGTGTTTTAAGCAATTAGCCACTGTGCTTTTAAAATATTCAATTAGCCCACTGTACTATTTAAAAATGTTCAATCAACCCATTCCGTCCAAGAACGGACGTTAAATAATTGCGCTAATTATCCTACGTGGCTTTTGAATTTTTTTTAAAAATAAGTTATTTCTTACGTGACAAGCCAGTCAGCCAAATTCTTAATACTATTGAGCCACTGCACTTTAAAAAAAATACAATTGGCCCACTATGGTTTTAAAAATATTTTTATGTTTTATTTTCTTTCTTTTTCTTTACCTAAATATTTATAATATGTATAATATTAATAAAAATTAAAATACTTATAAAATTTTTAAAAATAAAAATATTTTGATGTTTTATGTACGGATCTTAAAGGAGGGAGGAGGCCTTGCCGCCTTCAATGGATGTAAGCGGTAGAATTAAGAGGATGAGGCGAGGGTAGTGAGATTTAGTTCAGGCGACGGCGGTGAGAGTGTGACTGCAATGAGGACCCAAGGCGTCATCGTTGGTATCCCAATAGCTTTCCAAGGAGCGATAAAGCGGAGTCGGAAATAGCCACGGCTTCGAAGAAGCCATCCTGACCCTAAAATTGAATCAATTACCCGGAAATATATATCGATAAACACTCCAATAGATATATATAGGGACAATTAGATGGATCAAACGAGTACAAAAATAGAAACAATTGTTAATTTCAAGAGAGAAAATGTAGATGGGGATAAAAAATTCATAACACCTCCACCGTATTTGTGGCGGTGCACGGCGGGGTCAAAAAATGAGATTTTTTTAAGTAGTTCAGTAGCTAGCTGAGCTCTCGTTTATGGTATTTGAGCAATTTTAGAGAGAGAAAATGAAGAAGGGAAGGGTAATTTAATTGTGGTAGAGGAAGCTGAGATTTTTTTTAATTTTGTTGTGGTTATATGAAGGGAAGTGCCTGTTTTTTCTTCCTCTCTGGCAGTCAGCCTGGTTTGGTTTTCAATCCGACGATCACCAATTGCCGGTGAAGACGCCGGAACCGTGGGAGGAGAGAGAGGATAATTTTGGTGAGGAAGAAGATGAACAGAGTTTTGAGTTATTAAAAAATAAATTAAAATATTTATTTTAATTTTATTATTATTTTAGTTATTTTTTGCCACATAATCAATGATTTTATTTTATTATTTTTTTTGTGTTGCCATATCAGAAAATAATAATTTTTTGATTTTTTTTAAATGCCACGTGTATAATTATTTAACGTCCGTCCAAGAAATTGGACGGAATGGGTTGATTGAACATTTTTAAAAAGTACAGTGGGCTAATTGAATATTTTAAAAGCACAGTAACTAATTGCTTAAAACACTACAACCACAGTGGTGAAAAAGTGTTTTTTGCCATAATAAAATTATCCATTTTGACTTGATCTTGTTCACTTCTTGATGTGATTTGATATGCTACAACCTGCATTATGAATATGGTAAATCATTAGAAAAATAAATATATCAAGATCTGATTTGGGTAGTTATTAAAATAAAAAAAAACTTCTCCTCCTAGGCACCGCCTAGTCCAGCCCGCCCACCCACCTACCTAGGCCCTACTTAATTTTCTGAAGGGATTTTTTGGCCTAGGTGAGGCCCCAGGAGGGGCCTAGCTCTTAGGCCGCTTTTTAAAACACTGGTTGTTCTCTCTAATTTCCATTCTTCAGGGTTCAAAGGTATTCCTTCTCATCGTGGTGGTAGTGGTGGTGAGAATCATGATAATTGCTGTCTCGAGTTGTATTTTAGCTGAATCAATTATATACTTTGCGGGAGGTGATGTTGCCCAAATTGGGTATTTTTCCCTAGTAGCGAAGCTCATGTAACAGAGTACTTATTTCATTGAAAGCGTGGATCAAATAAATTAGGTATCCTAGTTTATGACCCAAGGAATAAGCAGTATACATAAACTACAAATTTACCCTATTCAGCTAAGAAACACATTTTTTGTGTATCGCGGGCAAGTCGAGGGACATCTAGAACACCAACCCCAGCTCTAGCTACCAATCCAATATCTTTTGAGTATCCAAAAGCTATTACCACATTATGGAGCTCTAATTCTCAGACTTCCATGTCGTTTCTTCCTTCTTGGGTAGCCTGTCCAAAGTGGTAGGGAAAATTGATGCACCTCCAAGACTGATTTTTTTAGTTAACTGTATGGGCTAGAAACACAGGCTTAGGCTGAAAAAGGCACTGTTCTAGCTCAGGTTGGCCACCCCCAGGGGTTTGGTCTACCTTTCACGTCAGAGTTGGATTTTTCACTATGAAGGATGAATTTTTTAGAAGGTTGACGTATCTGGTACCGATATTTCATAGATACTTCTGGATGTGTAATAGATATTGTTGGGGACTTCAGTTTTATTATTTTTTGTCTTTTTAATTTCAGATACTTCTGTATACTCTAGGGATACACAAGGGGACTCATATGCTATGTCTTGTCTAGTGATGGGCGTTTTTCTCTTCGAAGTTTATAGGTTCCTTTTTGTGACTCGGAGATGACTACGGTCTTTTTGATATAATGTTCGATTCCTATTTCTTAGCTTTGTACCGGTAAGTTGCTAATAAATAAGTCTTAATACTGGAGAAAATGATGATATTTGATGCAAATGTATATTTTTTTGAGCATTCTATTTTATTACATTTATGGCCAAGGGAGATCTTGGGGGAGGAGGGGCCATGAGGGGAACTAGGGGAACCTTTGCTATATTACTTGTGTTGAAATTTCTGCAGGATTGACTCCCTAGAGGCCTTACCACTAAGCTATCACCTTTATTCTATATTTGATGCAAATGTTGAGTTCTTACATTTTGGTATTTTTTTAATACCACACTAGTATTTTAAATGAACTTACGTTTTGAACTTATATTACGTTTGGATTGGAGTTAGGACTGAGCAAAAAACAGATAAAATCGAATAACCGAATTTTTTTAACCGAATTATTTTGGTTATTCGATTATTTTCTACAATTCGGTTATAATCGTTTTACTATTCGGTTTTCGGGTTTTAATACAGATACTAAAATTGTAATATTCGGTTACCCAAATAACCGAATAGGCATTTTAATTAAAAAAAATTAAAGACTTATCTTTAAGAGACTTTTAAGACTAAAGACTCTGCTCTCGCCTCTATCTCTAGCCTCTATCTCTAGCCTCTGCCGACTGCCTCTTAGCCCTAACCCAAATCCCAAATTCCGCCTCTCCCCCACTCTGACCTCAGCCTTCCACCTCCGGCCTCTCTATGATTCCGCCTCCGCCCCCTCGCCCCTCTGCATTTGCGGTTTACGAAGATTGTTGATTTTCTTGATGGGTTTGTTAAGGATATGAGTTTGTTAATTGTTCCGTTTCGTGAACAACTGAAATTATTACAAGTCTCCTTGTTCATATTCTTAGAAGAGTTGTAGATTAAAGTGAATTTTCAAGTCTTTGAGAGGTGTATATATATATATATATATCCGTATTAGCATTCCAATCGTCAGAGTTCTTCCCCTCACTCTGATCTGCAAAAATTTCACGGCGGCATCATTTCATTACCTCAAACGGCAAACGCAGGTACGTCGGCTCACGACTCTTTTTAAATCTGTATATATTTTATAGTCCTCACTCCTCTGTATCAACTTTCTTAGTTGCTTATGGCTAGGACCTTCATTGTGTAATTTTATATGTATTTGTGGTAGAGTAGTATGGAATTATAAATAACCCCTTCTTTCTCCTCCGCTTCAAATTCAATCACAACGCCATCACTACAAAGGGGCTAATTCGTTTAGTCATTTTGTGTATTACTGTTGCATATTGTTGTTGACGTCTTTTGTTTGATAAAATGGATATTAATTTCGGTTATTAACCGAAATAACTGAACTGTTAATTCGGATTTCGGTTAGTTGTTCGGATATTGAAATTAAGAAGATTTCGGTTTTCGGTTATAACTGAATAAACTATTCGGTTCGGTTATAACCGAATTGCTCACCCCGTGTTAATCAGACTCTAAAAGTGTGAGTGCGAATCTAGGTGTTTGATCGTGAAGTCAAAAATAGAGGATACGCGGATATGGATCCAAATTTGGACACTAAAAGTCTTGAGGATACGGTATGTTATGATTTTTTAACAATAATGTTTATCTTGTCCAAATTCATATAGACATGCATTTATCATGAAACTTGAAATTTGAAGTGCAAAAAATATAAAGAAACAAAAGCAGAATCGAAATTACCGAAACTTCGGGGATAAAATGAAAGAAAACAAACTACTTGTGGATCGTGATATGTAATTTTTCAAGGGCTATTTTGAACTTTCAGAAAACTTGAAGGACTAAATTAAAAAAGACTAAAAGACAAATTGCACCCTAAACTTTACTCCGGTGTTGATGTTTGCACCCTAAAGAAAAAAGAGTGTCTAAGTACATCCCATACTTTACTTATGTGTAACAGTTGGACACTTTTCGCTCTCTTAATAGCCAATTAAAAGTGATCGGCTAAGGCGCTGATCCACACAAGAAGGGTATTTGGACTTTTTTCTTCTTTATCTTCTCCAACACCATTCTGAGTCATTCGGTAGTAAACAAGATCTCGATCTTGGAAAATCGATCAAGAAAATCAAGGAAAATTAGGGCTCGTGGATCGGCTCACTGG
This sequence comes from Panax ginseng, assembly GCA_020205605.1. Taxonomy (NCBI): domain Eukaryota; kingdom Viridiplantae; phylum Streptophyta; class Magnoliopsida; order Apiales; family Araliaceae; genus Panax; species Panax ginseng. The sequence continues at coordinate 6,257,105 of CM035146.1, forward strand.
TGTATGAAGAAATCGATGATGAAGACGACTTGGAGAAGCTCAAACAATGCCTAGGTAGAAGATTCTTTCGGTTGTCAGTTTGGTGTGAAGATGGGCACGGTGGTTGTAATTATTTCGCTTGAAAGGTGATCCTCCAATGTGTGAGCGTTCAAGAGAAGTAATACCGGATTAATAAGAAGATTAGAGAATTTGGATCTTTGAAATCAAAGCATGAAAGATGATCTCGAACAAAGACAAAACTAGGGCAAGGTTTGCAATTTGGGTGTTGATCGCAACTTGGATTGCAATTTTTATTTTATGTTTATCTCTGACAAAGAAGAACCACCCATTCAAACTTGAAAACAAGCAACTTGGGTTCTCTTGAGCAACTTGGGTTCTCCGAATTGAAAGGCGTAATTGGGTTCTAGCAATATAGTGGTAGAAATTAGTTGACTTATGGAATGTAATTGTTGGGTATCTTTTGTGGGTAATTTATTGGTTTGTAATGTATGGGCAATTTATGTGATTTCAAATGTTGTAATATATGGGCAAATATAGTTGTTGTACTCAATTGTCGCACTTTCTTATTTATGGTTGGTGTGCAATTTATGATACATGCACCTTTTAAGCGAAAGTGTTCATGCATTAAAGCAGCACAAATGCAAACAACAAACTGCAATTGCTCAAAAAGCAGACAAAATGCATAAATGCAAACAACAAAATGCAATGGCTCAAAACAGAGCCTACAATGCAATTACTAACTCAGTATAATAACCTTTGCGATACACACCATTGTAAACACACTGCGCAAACATATGTAATTAAAAGCGCAAACACTGCAAACACATGTACTTAAACATCGCAAACACACAACGCATCATGTACATTAATTGCATCATTAAGGAACTGGTTATGCCATTCAATTACCAAATTAATCCCGGTACAATCCATAAATCGAGGCAATTAATAACGATTCTTTTCATCATAGTCTAATAACAACGGCTTAATCCTATTAACAATCCCAGCCCACACCTTCATAAGTTTAGGCCCCAAAAATGCATCCTATGCACAAAAACATACATAAAAGTCTGAAGTTGATTCCCAAAAATCCCCCAATGCGGATATATACATCTATATAAGCTTAGTACCAAAAAAAATCCCAAAAACCCCATGTTGACTGCTATTAATCTGCATTAGGCCCTCCAATGGTTGGTTTCCTAAACTGGAGCTTCTCTCTTTTGGATCTGGCTACAGCTTCAAGGTCCCCAAGTGTTATACATTGTGACCCCTTCCATGTGAAATCCTTAGGTTGTAATATATCAGCTGAGATATTTCTTTGGCTACTCTTGTAATGGATTCCACCTTGCCACTTTGTAGAACCACCAGCTTGATCCACATTCATGCCACTGTCATGTGTTGATGACATTGGTTGAGAATCTGAGTATGAGCACACTTAAGTATGGTGAACCCTTTTTTGCCCTCTTAGCCTTTGCCTTAGGTTGAGATGATTGACTTTCTGGAGGAGGTTGAGATGATTGACTATTGAGTTTTTGAAAACCAACACACAAAAATATATTAAACCCAATATATGATCTTGATAAAATAATCACATGAACACACACTTAACTTACTTGAGGACACCTTCTTGCATTGTGACCCCATTCCTTGCAAAAGCCACATTTCAGTGATGTTCCTTTCCTCTTCAACCTTGTACCTTCTGTATTTGATACTGAAATATCATTACCTTTCCTCTTAACAAGTTTAGGCCTACCCAGAGGAGTATGTTTAACTGGTGGCAAAGGTGGGGAAAGCCCAGTATGATCCCACTCATCTTTTCAGGTTTTATAGGCTCAATGTTGTGATCAGTAAACCTTTAGATACATGTCCTTTGTTAAACACTCATGTACATATGTGTATGGATCATGTCCTATTTTGTTGATGCATGATATTGCATGAGCACATGGTATTCCAGACAATTCCCACCTCCTACAAGTACATGTATTTTTTCCCAAATCCACAACAAATGAATGACCCCGGAAGTCGTTGTCATCAGAACCTACCACCACCACCGACCACAATGGCAATCCACCCCCTGCTTGCACTTTCCATTTTTCTATCTTCTTAGTTATTCTAGGGCACACTACACCATTATGTTTCATCATCATATCTCTCCTGTTAACAATCCTATTCATGCAATATAATCTCAGGTTCTTAGACACCCTATTATTGGCTTCACTCTAGCTTTGAATTTTGCTATTAAATACCTCATAATGATTATCGACATACATGTCACTTTTTGCATATGGTGTTAAAATGAGACCTACTCCATTTGAAGCAAGTTGCTTAGGATCTAACCATTCAAATGCACTCTTATCCTCTTTATGTAACACATCTGCCTTTTGAAAGACATTGATTTGTAGCTTTGCAAAGATTCCACACCAATTTCCTTAATCCGTAACCTTTATGCTTTTGCTAAAAGTTCTATACAAATGCATAACACAATACTTGTGTTCAAAGACTTGGGACCACATCTTCTAAAGCATTAATCAAACCTGGATCAACACCAATGAAATAATCGGATATAATCATAAATGACATCTTCTAAAGCATTAATCGAAGGCGATTCTCAATGAAAAGTATATAGAAATGGAGAGATGAAAGTAAATAGTAAAGTATATACCTTTTGTTTATCTCGAAATGAATGTCCAAACCTCCATCATTTGAAATCCCAAGGTCTCTTGCACCAGCAAGTTCATAAACCAGTCCAAGAATGAGTGTTCTCAGATTCAACAATGGCCCAAACAATGGCCACATCCATTGTTTGGGTCAACACCAAATCGCGAATAATAATCGAACCCCATATGGTCCTTTCGAGAAAACATCCATCAAGCCCCACCAATGGTCTACACCCCACCTTGAATCCTTCTTTTAGAGGTTGAGATGTACATAAAACCTCAAGAATCGCTTTAAGTCTTGTCCTTGTTGCGGTTCTCGCTCTCTTCAAAATACAAGTACTCCAGGCATGGCTCTTTTGAGCTCTGCAAAGATAGTCGTAACTGCACCATACTCCTCCTCAAAGACTACCTTCAATGCTTCTCGATTGCTCTTTTCTTAGCTCTATATGCTAGGCTCCTTCGATACTCCAATATCCAAATCTTTAACTATACTTTAGTATGAAACCGATCTAATCCCCATGTTGGATTCATCCGAAGATCATCTTCATACTTTTTGGCAATCCACTCTGCATTTAAACAATAATTATCCCACTCTCTACTACAAGTATGGTCTTTTTGTAACCTAGTAATTTTAAATGTCATTTCTCTCTTTGAACCTTTTAAAGATAGAAGTACCATGTACATGGCTCCACACACCTTGCTTGGATCTTATTGGGATGAGTTTTTCTTGAAATACACCTTCCTTCCATGTTTGATACCATGATTTACGATTCGCGCCCTCACTTCATTGACATTGGAAAATGTCATTCCCAACTTAAACTCAAGATCCTCACTGTCACCTTCCCTAAATTCTGGATACACTTTATGTTCTTGTTCAGGTGGTTCAGGGTCCCACTCATCAACCCTAGGCATCCTTTCCACATCACTGTCATCATAGTCAGAGGATGAAAATCCAGGTTCTTGTGGTTCTTCAACTTCAGTGTGGGGCTCTGCAGTTTGTTTTCCCTTACCTTTGTTATGTGCAAATCTTGTTTCTTTGCCTTTGCCTTTCTGTGTTCCAGTTGCACCCTTCCCTTCCCTTTGTTTTCCCTTACCTTTGTCAACTGCATCATCCTCAGTCCCTCTCCCTGCCTCAGTTTGATCTCCCTCAGTCCCCCTCCCTGCCTCAGTTTGATCTCCCTCATCCCCCTCACCAATTTCTACATCTTCTTCATCCTCAGTTGATTCTTCCACAGAACTATCTACATAACTTTCATCAGTTGACTCTACTTCATCATCCCCAATTCTCCTCAAATCTCTGCATTCATTATCAACTTCAATATCAATTTCAAAGTCAGCTTCTACTCCCACAGGTCTAACAACCTCCAAATATATTTCAACAATTCTACTAGAATGGATAAGTGTACACATTGTTAACACATCATCATCATTTTCTAACCCAAATAATCCCCTCTTCATATCAGTTACAGGTGACTTATAATGGAACTTGAGGTGTCCACCTTTATATCCCAACTCCTTCCCCATGTTACAAATGTCAAGTAAAGATATGAAATCGGGGATGTAAATCAAAGAAATTAAATGTACCTCCCACATCTTTTTTTATGGGCTCTCTTCAAAGTGTCCACCATGAACAAATTTTACTGTAAAATACTCTGGGTTGCCTGCATAGACACAAACACAAATAATTCCCTGTCGGTTAAATGTGTGGACCACATCATATTTAATTGACTAAAATCCAAAAAAAGTCAGAAAAGAGACAGAGAGTTTTGAATTTAATCATCAAAAAGGGTCCACCATTCCACTTTATACTACAAAAACAAAATAATATACTACAAAAAGAACATGCACTAATTTCTAAAGTGGATTACTCAAAATAGATGCTCGTGGAAGATTTCTGTGAAGTACTTGCTGTAATCTGGAACACCTTTAACTCCATAAACGCCATTGTCTGTAGAATCCCTTAAGAATCGCGAATCACTCATTGTGATTCTTCTCCTTCAAATCGCGAACCCTAGCCTCCTACTTTGATTTGGGATATTTGTCTGATAACCAACGACTAACACTTTGTAAATGTAACCTCTCTTTTCAATAAATGCAAACTACCGAGCTTACCCCTCTGCAATAAGACCTACCTCCTTAGCCGGTCACTTTTGACCGGTTAAGAGAGCAAAGTTTAGCCGGTCACTTAGCCGGTCACTTTTGACCGGTCAATCTGTTACACATAAGTAAAGTATGGGGTGTACTTAGACACTCTTTTTTCTTTAGGGTGCAAACATCAACACCGGAGTAAAGTTTAGGGTGCAATTTGTCTTTTAGTCATTAAAAAATTATAAAAACTATAGGGTACCCAACTGTAATTTTTCAGGATATTTTAAATCCAGATCTGAAATCAGATCTCGTTCTTTGTTCTCTCGTTGTGTTGGAGAAGAAGAAAAAGGCTGAGATACTCGTTGGAGAAGAAGAAGAAAACGGTGACAGTAAGTTTCTCTTTCCTCTTTCTTCTTCCTCCTCCTTCCTCGTTTCTTTTTATTCTCCTCCGATGAATCACCTGCCGTATCCGGATTCCGTGGCCGAATCCCGTACGGATCCCGCACCCGTACCGGTGTTGTGTCGACACGGGCACTCCGCCAAAAATGGCGAGTCCGAATAACACAGCTCACCCCTAATTGGAGTAATGAAGGTGGGAATGGAATTACTCATTCCTATTGAATGAAAAAAATTGTGTTTGATTGCGATTGGAATGAAAAAAATTGTGTTTGGTTCCTTGGGGGAGGGAGAACATGGAATAACTCATTCCAACTAGAATGGTTCCACTCTTCATTCCATTCTTTCAATCCAAACGTAGCATTATGGTTGTATAACAGTTTCACAAAAAGAGTTGTATCCTACTTTTTATGAAAATGCTGAATTATCACGTATCGATTTTCTTTCGTGTCGTATCTATATGTAACTGCTGTATGCTTCAAAAGTCGTTTATCAACTTATGGTGTTGTGCTTATCCCAACTATTGATGACTGTTGCATCTTATCTAATATGTGAAGTTCTTTATTAGGTCAACTTAACAAGGGGAATTATGGTGTTTGCATATCTATAATGCTTTAATCTGTGAAAATGTCTTTTCTTTTTTCACCCTTTAAATTCTCTTGCCATCTTTATGTTTATTTTGATATGTTCCTTAATCTCATAAACTACTAGATAAATTATTAAGCCATATCCATAAATGAAGGTTAGCTAAGCCATGTTTGACATAATTTAGTTATTTTTTAGTGGCATTTGTTCTATTATTTGATTGTTTCCATTGCTTATCACCATTAACAGGTCGAGCATGTGAACTCTTTGGCGTCAGAACTTGCAAGCATAACCACAAAAGAGCGTGATTCGCTTGATCAGTGCAGAGATTTGTTGTCGACATTGACAACCATGCAGGTAACAATGCAGTTTCAGTTTTCCCTAATGCTTCCTTTGGAACTTGGGAAAGTAAATACTAGAAAGGAAAGTGAAAATAAGAAAAACCTTTAATATACTTTTAAGAAATTCAATATAAAGTATACTGCTAAATGACTCAAGTGCATTGGCCGTTGATAAAATTTCGACAAAACTAATAAAACACCCATTGTAGTTTTACTGATTACACCATTGAATTTTTAATTTTTCAAATTACCCCACTTAACTAATTATTATTTTGAAATTAGTTCATTCCGTTAAAAAAAATAAATAGACATTAATTTTTTATCGACAAAACTAATGAATTACTCACTGTAATTATCACGTTTTACTGATTACACCATTGAATTTTTAATTTTTTTAATTACCCCATTAAACTAATTAATATTTTAAAATTGAGTCATTCTGTTAAAAAAATAAGCAGAAATTAATTTTTTTTTCTATATGGCTCTGAAAAAGAAATTCAAAAATAAAAAATATTACTTATGTGGCAAAAAATAATTAATAACTTTTAAGAGAAAGCAAAAAAATCAAAATATTTTGGGTACTCTAATCTCAGATGTTTATCAATAGAAAAAACTTTCTCGCGAATAAAAAACAATGCATCAGTAGTAGAAATGAAAACGCGGTAATTGACAACAATATTTTGTATCTGCCTCTGAATTATCTCCGCATCCATCCGTAAAAACTCAGGCTCCTATCAAATCATAAATGCAATCCCAACAAAATTAATTTAACCAAATATTACTACCACATGCATATATACACACACAGATATATATATATATAGAGATTGGGGAAGGAGTGGACCTTGGAGGCGATCGAGAGTGAATGAAAGGAGTTTGGAGAGATAATTAAGGCTGCTGATAGTCGGAGGTGAGGGAAGAAATCTACTGCAACACCATTTACTTCATCTGTTATTTGCGGATACCTTTAAACCGAATACGGATAATATCCTCTTTTTCGAATACGAATAATATCCATTTTTTTTCCGAATACGAATGCAGACGAATATGAATTTTTCGGTTACCATTTACAACCCTAACTATAACCAGAACAAAAAAAAGAGTTTTAAAATATAGTTTATTAATGAATGAATGTTAATTTATTTATTTTTAATAAATATTTAAATACAATAATCAATGTTCTAAACTATAATTCAAATAAGTTTTGGCAAAAAGCACTTTTACCCCACTGTGGTTTTAGTGTTTTAAGCAATTAGTGACTGTGCTTTTAAAATATTCAATTGACCCACTGTGCTTTTTAAAAATGTACAATCAAGCCATTCCGTCCAATTTTTTGGACGGACGTTAAATAATTACACACGTGACATTGAAAAAAAAAAAATAAAAAATCATTATTTCTAATGTGGCAAGCCAGTCAGCCAAATTCTTAATACTATTGAGTCACTGCACTTTAAAAAAAAACAATTAGCACACTGGGGGTTTAAAAATATTTTTATGTTTTATTTTCTTTACTTATAAATTTTTAAAATACCCGCTACCCACCGCCCTCTCCATCGCTGCCACCAGCCAACACTGCCCACCACCACCATCCAGCTGCCAACCACCCAGCCACCACCAACAAACGCTAGTACATAGTCGCCAATCTCATCATCATCAATATTACACCAGTTCCTAGTCTAGATTCAGCCAACATCATCATCTCTAACAACTCTAGATCCCAGAACGCTCGACCATATTTATACTTAGATCCGCCATCTCTGTTTGGTAAAAAACAAAAATCAGATCTGGATTGTGAAAACTTTCTCCACCATAGTTGCCGTCAGATCTGTTTGGTCAAAAACAAAATCAATATCATTTTTATTTTTGGTCACAAAAATCAGATCTGTACTATCTCAAAAATCAATATCACAAAATCAATATCACAAAAATCAGATCTGTTTGGTCAAAAACAAAAATCAGATCTGTACTATCTCCACCATAGTTGCCGTCAAACAAAAGAAAATGAGAACAAGAAGAAAAGGGTTGGATAATAAATATCAATATCATTTTTATTTTTAAAAATTTTATAAGTATTTTAAAACATAAAAGTATTTTTAAAATAAAACATACATATTATAAATATTATAATATTAATTTTTATTAATATTATACATATTATAAATATTTAGGTAAAGAAAAAGAAAGAAAATAAAATATAAAAATAATTTTTAAAACCACAGTGGGCTAATTGTTTTTTTAAGTGCAAGTGGCTCAATAGTATTAAGAATTTTGGGACTGGCTTGCCACATCAGAAAATAATGATTTTTAATTTTTTTTTTTCAATGCCACGTGTGTAATTATTTAACGTCCGTCCAAGAAATTGGACGGAATGGCTTGATTGTACATTTTGAAAAAGCACAGTGGGTCAATTGAATATTTTAAAAGCACAATGACTAATTGCTTAAAACACTAAAACCACAGTTGGGTAAAAGTGCTTTTTGCCAATAAGTTTTCATCATTTTTGAAATCCTAAATTTCAAAATGAATGCTCTACTTATTAATGTGTAGATGTCCATTTTATGTGTGTGGAGTAATACTATAGTGTGTGAATATTTATAATTTGTAATTAGATTCAAAAGTTTACATTGAATATTTAATATATTTTTTTCAAATACTTGATTAAAACTTTTATTTATATTTATCCTCAATACATAGATTACAATTTACATAGTTATAAAAAGTTCATTTTGTTTCATTATATTTATGAAGAGTGCGAGTTATAATGTATATGTGACAACTGATAACCTGTGTTACTCGGACTCGGATGGAGTGTCCGGTTGTACACTAAAGTGAAGTATCCAATTTTTGGACATGGTGTCGGACACGGGTACTTCAGGGCAAAGTGCGAGTAATCCAAAATTTACTTTGGACTTACTTTAAATATTTGGATTTCTAATTTTTAAATAATTAGGCAAATGAAAGTGATAAATACTCCGTCCACCCGAAAATTCATAAACGTGAATTAATTATTCAACCTCCTTCTAGATTAATTCTAAATTAATTTGAACTCAACACATTTTAACAATAAAATTATATTATTCATTGTTCCGGCCTCTCAACATTGCAAGTAAGTTTTGAAAGTACAAAACTTATAACAAGCTAATAACTATAATTTTCTTGATAAATGATACATTTTAGATATTTTAACTTTATAATAGTAAAAATCTATTAACTAGAATCAATTTATTTTAGTTTATTAATATTAGAATAAAAGTGTTATTTCTTACTTTTTAGAAGTGAAATGATACATTTTAAAAATAATTTTTGTATGATGGTGAAAACTAATTATTATATAAGGAATGCCACTTTAAAAAAATTAGTTTGCTTATTATATAATAATTAATATATATAAGTTATTTGTATACGAATTTCGGATATGGATCCGAATCCGAATATCCGCTATCTACCGGATATATTTACGGTCGGATTTTAAACGAATACGAATACGCCTATATCCGTATTCCTATCCGTTTATTTGCGGATGCCTTTAAACCGAAAACGGATATATCCGTTTTTTTAATACGAATAATATCTGTTTTTTTAATACAGATGCGGACGAATATGATTTTTCGGTTACCATTTACAGTCCTAGTTTTGGGTATTCAGATCTAGCTAGGAATTTTCATAGATTTTAGAGACAGAAAATACGCAGATCTATTTGATTTGAAAGAAGGGGAGAAAAGGGGGAGAAGAGAGAGATGAGAGGAAGGAAGAGAGAATAAATCAAATTTGTTTATTTTCTTTTTGTCTTTTTCTCGTCTACGTAGGATAAAAACCGAAACGATTTAACACTCGTGAGGTCTGTAACAGAATGATCCAATTTCAAAATATTAATTAGTTTAATGGGGTAATTTGAAAAATTAAAAGTTAATCAGTAAAACGTGCCAACTACAGTGGGTAATTCATTAGTTTTGTCGATAAAAAATTAACGTCCGTTTTTTTTTTAACGGAATGACTAAATTTCAAAATAATAATTAGTTTAGTGTGGTAATTTGAAAAATTAAAAGTTTAATGGTGTAATCAGTAAAACGTGTCAACTACAGTGAGTATTTCATTAGTTTTGCCATAAAATTTCTTATTTGATTTACTTTTCATTTTCCTTTCCTCTTCCTTGTTAGGTTTTGTTTTCATTTACTTTATGAATTTGAAACAGATCCTGCACGTTTTCAGGGAAACATGAAGCTTTAAGTTGAAAAGATGGCTTCCTTTTTCCGCTTGTGAAAATCTTAACATTTTCTTACAAACTTTGTTCTAACCAGCAACACATTGGCCTTTTGGACTTGCTTTAATTTTTCTTATTTGGAGTTGCTTAGATTTCTGTTTGCCAGAGAAATGTTTGGATTTATATTATATTGTATTTTAAAATGCTCAAGGAAGACAAATAAGCTGAAAAGCACATTGAATTCTAAAATGCTGAATAATGATCTGGATTCTGAAAATCTGGAACCCTCCCCCCCCTCTCTCAGGCTACTTATAATCTAATTATTTAGATTTTAGATCATATAAGGCGACCCAACATATGAAGTTTGCCATTCGATTCTATAAAACAATAACACCAGATTTTAAAAAGCCAACACAAACAGGTTCATTATTATTGAAATTCTATATTGTGTCTTACAGTGCGAAGAACTGACACAAGTTAATGAAACAGGTGAACCATTGCAGCCTTAGAACACATCTACTACAACTACGAGGAGTACCCTCAAGCCTGACAACACAAGTATAAAGCTGATCCCGTTTGACTACTTACTTCAAATTCTAACATTACATGAAATTCCTTCATTACCTGCACCATGGAACAAACTTCAACTCATCATATAGAGTTGTTTGTGGCTGCTTGCTTCAGGATCCAGGGAGTGCAGCTATATACGTTACTTTGTATTCATAGGTGGTAGGAAATCTGTCCATTTCGATTCCGTATCAAAAAGTGTATATATGTGTAATGATGTTCCCAATTTTCCCTCGTTTAATGGTGTTCTTTCCGAAGGTCTTAATTGGTAATCCTTGTTTGTATTATGGAGGTCATTTTTCATAAATAGAGTTTCAAAACTTAAAAATTGCTTGGCAAACTAGCTTATGCATTGTAGCAGAAAAATGATGAGGGTAATGAGTAAGGTAGTTTGAGGGACAGCAGCGGAGAGTTTTGGATTTTAGTCTCGATATATGTTCGTACGTAGTTGGTAAAATCTAGGGCATGATATATCACTTGGGAGCTAAGCAGCTTAACCATATCAAATGCGTGACCGCTATCTCTCAATCTTTTTTTTTTTTGACGAGTCAATCATCTTTACACATGACCCAATAGCATAAACCATGACTTTGACAAGTTATTAGAATTAATACTACAGAAATGTATGCATTTATCTTTGATGATTTTGATTTTCACTTGCCTTCACCACCAAGATTGAAAGAACAAAGAAGTTCTCTGGATCCTCCTTGGATAGTAATTAAAGTCCATAATTAATTTGTAAAGCCCAAGTATATATATCTATATAACAAAATACAAATGATTTTGAATTTCCCGCTCATCCTAATAAATCATCTGGATTGTCCAAAGATTGGGATAAATTTCATCGTTCATAGTCCTGGAGGCACGGGACTGTTGCTAGTATATATATATTACTAAATAGATTCGGATAGAAGTCCTAAATGTGAATTAGTTAAAGAGTCCAATTCGGAATTAGATTAGACTTTCGGATCAATATATTTTTAAAGGGTCTGTATTTTAAGAAAGTCCGGGAGTCCGGACTGGAACCGTAGTCTATATATATATATATATATATATATATATATATTTGCCATTGATTTGTTTCTCTGCCGTTGATAGAACTCAGCAAAATAATCGAACTAAACCGAATTTTTTAAACCGAATTATTTCGATTATTCGGTTATTTTTTATAATTCGGTTATATCCGAATTTATTTTTACTTTTTGGGTTTGGGTTTGGTTTTGAATATTAGTTATTCTGTTAAACCGAATATCCAAAATAAAAAAAATCTACCGCATTTATTAATTCATAGATATTTAGTCTACTTGCCTGCTTTGTTATTGCACTGGCCACTGTTTGTCAATTTTGCACTTGAATGTTAATCTTGTACTATTAGGCGCCAAGTCCTACAAGAGGAAACTACAACGATATAGGAAGAAGCAATTCGAAAAAAAGTAAACAACTCTCATCTTCTCTAATATTCCTCCACCTTTCTTCTCCATATCTGTGCATGGCGGTAAACATCTCTCATTTGGTGGTGCAAAATATGCTCTCATCTATCTTATCTTCTCTATTATTATAAAATCGACAGTATGCTCTTAGAATAAAATGAGATCAGATCTTGGAGAACTTATAATTGTCATCTTCATCTACTACTATTATTACAAAATCTACTCTCATCTTCTCTCACCAAATCGACAGTCTACTCTCATCTCTCATCTTCTTTCACCAAATCGATCTCTCAGAACCTGGCCTGATCTCAAATTTGTTCTCGATCTTGAATTCTCAGAATCCTCATATCTTAATTTCGGTTATTACCCGAATAACCAAATAGTAAATTCGGTAATTTGGTAATTCGGTTATTAGGTAATTCGGTTACTTGTTCGGATATTAAAATTGTTATACCAAAGTATTATTATATATACCAATTTAATTAAGTCCAATTAGAAAATAAACAATTTTATAATAATGACTTACAAGATGCAATTGATAAATTTTTAAAATCAAGTCAACTGTGTGACAGTCTCTCCTTAAAGCAGATTTCGTCCCCGCTATTGGTGCTTACAGATGGAACACTGGACGTCTACTTTCCAGGATAAAATGGTCTTCAACTCTCACAAGAAGCACTTCAATGAAAGAGTTCCACAAACCAACAAAATTTAAACTATAATTTTTTAATGAATGAAGAATGAATGTAATTTTTAAGAACTTGAGAAGGATTGAAGTTGAATTTGAAGTAAAATTTTGGATAGATTTGAAACATATTTATAGATTTTCAAATACCCCTTTGACGATATATACATTTTTTTTATATATATATATATATATATATATATATATATATATATATATAAATGAGAATTTTATCTATAAAATGTGACCTTTGGTTCATATGATTTCAAGTCAAACAACCATTAAGCATGCTCATATATACATAAACATTAAATATCATGGCTATATTTCAATAAATTATACTAAATGACACGCAAGAGATGCTAGAGGAGTACAAGTATGATTGGTGATTCTGGACACATTATAGGGACAGAGACAGTCGTACGTAAAACCTAACTGCATGCATGCAGCAAATTAAACAGCAAAAGACAAACAAGTTCAAATAAGAAAAAATAGCTTGTTTTCATTTTATATCAAAACCAAATCCTCCCGGAAAACAGCCATTACTCACCGGGAATATTTCTAAACCTAAAGAAAAAACGAAACTAAATTAAATCTATTTACATTTCATTAAGCGGATTAATCACCCACTGATCAGGTAAAATGGTTGACGCATATTTTAAATATGTGAAGTATTTCAGTCCAAAAATGAGATTTTTATCTCCACTACTCTTTTCATTCTAATATTAAATATATATTTGTAAAATAATAATTTTAAAGATAATTTTATTTTTTCAATTAGACTTATTCCTAATAAGGGATGGAATGTAGTAGTGGAGGCATGATAGTAAACAGAATGATTGTTTTAAAAATTTCATAACATTTTATAGTCCAATGAAGAATATAAATATATTTATGATATTAGAATGCATTAAAAAATGTATGTCTAACTTGAAACGGAAGAAATATTACTAGGATTTTAAATCTGTAGCCTTTTCGTACAAAAACAAGATTGGCTTAGCATGTATATATTTTTGTGCACAAATATTTACTAATTTATGTGCACAAATATTTTATACAAATAATATTTTTCATGTATTGTTGGGCCGTGATACTTTTCGTATTGGGCCGAACCGGTTGAGCTCTTCCCTTGAATTGTATTTATTGTGTCTTGAGTGGTTGGGCCGAATCTTTGGGCTGATCTATTGGACAAATAGTATCTACTTTTTGAGTTTTGACCGGTAATGATGAAAGAATATGACAATTGACTGTTTTATCTGCAAAACATTAATGTGGATGAGATGATAATCAGCCGGCGGTAGAAAACAGTGACCAAAGGTAGTGGGTGGACTGCATGCAGTCAGCTGAGATGACCATGAGTGGGGGTCTGTGTCAGAGAGTAGTGGGTGACACGGTAAACCGGGCTTGGAGTATATGGGGCAAGGATCACACAATCTAAAAGTAACAACACTTAATCATTTTATTATCTCTCTCTAGACACTAGATATTTTCCTCCATTGTTAACCTTGTGATCACCAGATCGACTCTCACGGAGTTATCCTCGATTGGCCAATGAAATCAAGCTTTGGGTGTTGACTTGTTGAACTGTGCAGGATATCGGACGCGTCTTACGTGATTGGGACGTGAGGAAAGATCTTGGCGTTAACATGTATTAAATAATTAAAAAATAATGTAAAAGATTTATTAATCTTATTTATAATTTCAAGAATAATTTTATGTACAAAAATTGTGTACAAGCAATAATTATATGTACACAAATAGTACTAAAACTTATGTAATAAATAGTAACAAAGATTTGTAAACATATTTAGAATGGTAGAACTTGCAACAACAAAAAAATTGAGTAGTGCACATTTTTTGTGCACAATTTATGCACATAAAACTATTTAGTGTGTTAAAATCTCATATCGATTAAGTTTGACAAGAAGACTCACTATATATACTTGAAAAATCTCTTCACTTAGTAGCAGTTAGTTTTTAGTTGAATATTTCAACATGCTATCAAAGCTAAGATCTTTATATACTTTTGGTTTAATCTCAAATACGGGAGAGGCCTCCCACTCACTACCGCAGTTTTTTCCGGTGAAAAATACTTACACAACGACCATTTTCCGGTGAAAAATAGTCCGATTATGTCGCGGTACAGGCGCCGACAACTTCATACACACCTAAAAAACACAAGGAAAAAAGATTTAGGAGGAGGAAAAATGGGTTGAATAGGAGGAGAGAGACCTCCATTAATTAGGGTTTGAGATTAAGAGGAGTGGTTTTCATTGTTTTCAAAGATGGTAACGATGGTGACGTTGTATTTCATTGTTATCAACTTCATTAATTTCTATGCCTTTGATTTATTTTTATTTTTTTTTTTATTTTTATTTTTTGTAGTTTTTACTGATTGTGAATTTTGTACTTTATGTTGTACTTACTGATACAAACCAATCAAGCAAAACACGTCCGGTATGCTTGAAGATTTTTTGTTTACTTATTAATTATTCAATTAATTAAATGTAGTGTAAATATATTTTTGAGAAGATACTTACTAAATTATTGAATTTGTTAGAGTAACTAATTGGATTATATAATGTAAATTTCTTTACACAAATATAAATATAATCAATTTAATGTATTGGGAAATTATTAAGAGTCAGAGAAGGTAATTATTATAATATTAGATTTAATTTAATACTATTATACACTTCTACTGAACTTAATATAGTTAGGACACGAATTAAATTACAAAGAAGATTTAATATACAATTATACATTTCTAATGAACTTAATATAGTTAGGACAAAAAATTACAAAGAAAATTCATAATTAAATAATATAATTGAATCGCGGAAGTGGTATGTTAAGACTTTAATTGTTGGGTAAATTGCAAAATTGCATGTCCCCTGTACATTGAATTGCAACATAGACGTCAATATTTAAAATTTTACAATGTCATAGTTAATGTTTTTATTTTTTACAAAATCGTCCCTTCTAACTAATTTTGATCAAAATTAGTAAGATATGTGTTTTATGCATGTTGTAAGACCCCGGATTTTATGAAATGAAAGTATTTAATTTTTTTATAATTATTATTCTATTTAGTAAATAGTTAAATTGATAAAAGAATAAAGTTAAGGGTGATATATGAAAATTTTACAAAGTAAGCAAGTTGTCATAAAATATTCGTTTGATCGAGGAATATTTTTTTTATCGGAGAATATCCATACGACGACATAATCATTGGTGGACCCCACAACGGAATAATTGTCGAATTTAGAAAGCGACAAAAATAACCTTTTTATAAAATTAACGACAAGACTTTTACCGTTAAAGTGTTGAAATACCCGGTGATAAAAGTAAAGAATGTCTACAGTGTTGCATATATATAATAGCACGATGTTATGCAGATCTTATCTTTGATTATTGATGCTTACGTAAGAAGTCACTCAGTTTTATTCAATTATTACAACAGTAGTTGATGCATAGTATCTCATATTATTGATTCAATTATTGTCACATTATCATCTACACAATATTTTATATTATTAAATCAATAATTGAAACGACAAAGTTATTCATATTATTATTTGCATTATTGACAATGTCTAGAAAGTTCTGTTGAGAAAATGGGTATGGTCACCTAATTGCGCGTCAATAAGGAGAAGTCCTTATCGGAAAGCCCCCTCTTTCCTGGAATGATCTGGTTGTTAATATTGTGAGTTATTGTGACGCCCCCAAAATAGGTATACATCACATATTCTGAGTTGCCAATTACATGGTACAGAATACAAATACAATCTTAAATATACAACATAAGCTGTGAGTTTTAATACAAATATTGTCTTCCAGACAGTATTCAAACTCAAAATAAGTCCTCAATACATTTATTATCACACTATTTCATGTAGAATAGTGAGGACTACTAATGCTATCATCCGGACCGCCACTCTCGTATTCCGATTAGTCCTCGCTACGTTCTCATTTCTCAAGAGAACAATGAAAGCAAAAGGGTGAGCTCAACTAGCCCAAGAAGAAATATTATGACTAAGATAATGCGAGAATAAATTATCGTTAGCCTTCAACAAAGTTGTTAAACCGATACAATATAACAAACATCAAGTTTAACTGCAGCGGAACAAGCAATCCATTAGAAGGGTCAAGTAGAAAATAAAATCTACTATCTTCTATGATTTAAAAGGTTTTTTAATACTTTTATCGCTGAGACTCAGCGTAATAAATAATCCACATCATCCCTGCACTACGACCAAGGATATTCATTAGTATCACAACCACAAATTATCCATGCACTGCGGGCCAAAGATATTCGTGTTTTCATCAATGGTCATGATCATGCCAACAACTGTCCATCAATGCACTACGGGCCAATGATGATTTTTACCATATCATTTGTAACTTTATGGTCATGATTATACCGAATAATCCCTGGTCATAATCATACCAAGTCCATCTATGCACTACGGGCCAGAGATGACATTCAACATAATATAAACATGAGGATAATGACAATGACATAATAATTCAATAAAACAAGTTCAAGAATTAATTTATCACCAATAACGTCCAAATTGTCAACATGATACTTCTTAGAGTAACACTCAAGAATGCTCAGAAGAATATTTTCATGAAAAGATACTGGATGAAGCGCAAATATCAAGGATATTCCATTAATTTCATGGAGTATAAAAGTCAAAATTTTAACCAACTGAGTATAATAAAGAATGGAATAACAAAAGAAATCACCAAACATGCGATGTAATCGCATGTATTGTGTAATAAATAACGGAACCGGTCATGCGAACGCATGCATGTGATATTATTAACGAATAATAAATAATAGAATTCAGTCATGCGTAAACGCATGCATGTGATATTTCAACGTAATAATAAACAACGGAACCGGTCATGCGTAAATGCACGCGAATATGATGTTCCAAATGTAATAAAAAAGAATGGAATAACAGAAGAATTTCACCATGTATGCAATACTTTGCATAGACAGGTTATTCCAACATAATAATAAAGAATGGAATAACAGAAGAATTTCACCAAGTATAGGGTAGCCCACGTATACACGTTATTCCAACAGAATAATAAAGAATGGAATAACAGAAGTTCTCTTCATTAATAAGAAAGAAATAATACCCCTTACGAGTACAACAAATAATATCCCTTACCTTAGTAGGAGATTGAATACTGCAGTAGTGTAGTAACAGAATACTCTTCTTCTTTTTCTCTTATTCTCTCTATACTTTCTCTCTCTATAGCTTGAATGAATTTGTGAAAAATAATGAAGAACTAGGCTTCTATTTATAGAAGATTTCTACCTTAGCCCTTGCAATGTGAAAAGGCAAGCGGCTTGACGACTGCTGATGTGAAAAAAAAGTGGTTTGGCGCCTGTAATGTGAAACACTAAGTGGTTTGACGCCTGTAATGTGAAACAACAAGTGGTTCGACGCCTGTAATATGAAACGGAAAGTGGTTTGACGTCTGGTAAAGGTAATTACTATTGGCGAAAGAGACTCTTAGATGATGACATATGGGCCCCCATAGAATAACCAAACTTACCACAAACGTCTCATAATAGACTTCTTATATACATCAAGGATTGAATAAATATTACCACAAATCATTTTATTTTTAATCAACACATATTTAATTTTTCAACAATTATTCATCATTATAACTTGTCGTCTCAATTATTGATTTAATAATATAACATATTATCTGATGATAATCTTTGTGATAATAATTGAATCAATAATATAAGAGATATGATGCAAAGCACAATTATCGTAGCTTAATAATTGAGTATAACCTGAGTGACTTCTCACGTAAGCATCAATAATCAATACTAATAGTAATACTATGCAACCACAGCGTAATACCGTACCTTTATTACCGGTATTTCAACAGATTAACGGTAAAAACTTTCGCCGTTATTTTTATAAAAAGATAATTTTGTCGTTTTCTAACTCCGACAATAATTACATTATAGGGTCCACCAATGATTGTGTCGTCGTATGAATATTCCCCGATAAAAAGAATATTCCCCGACCAAACAAATATTTTATAACAACTTGCTTACTTTACAAAATTTATAAATATTACCCACAACTATAACATTATATCAAATCCCCACCATAATATTCAAAAATGATATTTAGAGAAAATTAATCTTTATTCATAAAAGTTGGGGTCTTACAACCTCCCCTTCTTATGAAATTTCGTCCTCGAAATTAGGGTACATACCTGGTATGACGAAGAGGTGAGGATACCTTGATTTCATTTCAGATTCTAATTCCCAAGTTATTTCCTCAACATCGTGGTTTCTCCACAAAATTTTGACTTGAGGTATAACCTTGGAGCGTAGAATATGTTTCTTCTTATCCAAGATTTGAACAGGAACCTCTTCATACGTTAAATCTTCCGCTATTTCGTCCGGTTCTAACTCAATAATGTGGTTCGGGTCCTCCACATATTTACGTAACATGGATATGTAAAAAATGTTATGAACACGAGACATACTTGGCGGTAAAGCAAGTCTATAGGATACAGTTCCTACTCGGTCAAGGATTTCAAATGGGCCAATGAATCGAGGATTGAGCTTTCCTCTCTTTCCAAATCTTGTAACTCCTTTCCATGGAGCCACACGTAACAACACATGTTCTCCAACATTGAATTCCACGTCATTTCGATGAAGATCAACATAACTCTTTTGTCGATCTTGTGAGGTTTTTATACGTTGGCGGATCATTTGAATCTTCTTCGTAGTCATACGTACTAATTCGGGTCCCAACAACATTGCTTCACCCACCTCATCCCAAAGATATCTTGGAGAGCGACACACTTCATATCCATAAAACGCCTCGAATGGAGCCATGCCGATATTTGCTTGATAACTGTTGTTGTAGGAGAATTACACTAATGGCAAGAACTTGTCCCAACTTCCTTTGAAGTCAAGGACACAGAGTCTTAATAGATCCTCAAGAGTTTGAATAGTCCTCTCTGATTATCCGTCCGTTTGAGGATGATATGCTGAACTAAATCGTAAATCCGTACCCATAGCTTTTTGCAAACTAACCCAAAATCGTGAAGTGAATATTGGGTCTCGATTAGAAACTATGGATACTGGCATACCATGCAGTCTTAGAATCTCATTTATGTAAATACGAGCAAGACGTTCAAGTGTATAAATTTCTCGTATAGGTAAGAAATGAGCAGATTTGGTCAATCTATCAACAATAACCCAAATCGCATCAATTCTTTGAGAAATCTTGGGAAGACCAGTAACGAAATCCATGGTAATGTGCTCCCACTTCCATTATGGAATTTCAAGTGGTTGCAATGGACCTTTTGGCACTTGATGCTCCACCTTGACTCATTGATAAGTTAAACACCTTGAGATAAACTCCGCTATCTCTCTTTTCATATTGCTACAACAAAATGTATGTCAAAGATCACGATACATTTTGGTACTCCCAGGATGGATTGCAAAACTGTGTCAGTGCGCCTCCATCATGATCTTATACTTCAAATCGAGTCGTTAGAACACAAAGTCCTGAGTTGACTCTAAGTATTCCTTCTTCATCGATTCTTGCTTAGGAATAAAGCACCTTCTTGCACTTTCTTCTTCATGCGCATCAGCATCCGATTCAGGTTTGTAGCTTGAGCAACTTTAACTTTATCGATTAAAGTCGGTTCTACTCGTATATTTGCCATCATCACGTGGGTCCCAGAGTCTTTATCTCTATTTCCATCCTTTGCAAGTCATACAAAATAGGCCTTTGCGTTGACAATATCGCTTTTCGCATGCCGCATGATATGATCTTCTACTCAATGCGCCGCCTACCACGCTCGCTTTTCCAGGATGGTATTGAATGGTATGATCATAATCTTTTAACAGTTCAAGCCAACGTCATTGCCGAATGTTGAGTTCCTTTTGGGTGAAGAAATATTTGAGGCTTTTATAATCTGTAAATATCTCCACATTCTCCCCATACAAGTAATGCCTCCAAATTTTAAGTGCGAAGATGTGACGCCCCCAAAATTAGGTATACATCACCCATCTGAGTCGCCAGATACATGGTACAGAATTCAAATACAACTTAATAATACAACTGTCGTGTATAATATGACAAAACATAAACTGTGAGTTTGAATACAAATATTGTCTACTAGAGAGTATACAAACTCAAAAGGAGTCCTCATTACAATTATTTCTATTTCACAGAATAGTGAGGACTACTAATTCACCATCTATGACCATCACTTTGTTCCCCGACTAGTCCCTGCTACGTTCTCATTTCCTGAAGAGAACAGTGAAAGAAAGGGTGAGCTCAACTAGCCCAGTAAGAAATATTATGACTAAGATAACGCATAATAAATTATCGTTAGCCTTCAAATGATGTTAAAAGCGATACAATATAACAATCATCAAGTTTAAGCGAAGCGGAACAAACAATCCATTAGAAGAGTCAAGTAGAGAATAAAATCTACTATCTTCTATGATTTAAAAGGTTTTTCATCACTTTTATCGCTGAGACTCAGCTTAATAAATAATCCACATCATCAAATTATCCCTGCACTATAGTCCAAGGATATTCTTTAGTATCACGACCACGAATTATCCATGCACCACGGGTCAAAGATAATCATGTTTTCATCAACGGTCCTGATCATGCCATAAAATAATTCATCTTTGCACCCTTGGCCGAATAGAATCCATAGCCATAATCATACCAAAAACTGTCCATCAATGCACTACGGGCCAATGAGGACTTTTTTCACATCATTTGTAACATTACGGTCATGATTATACCGAATAATCCTCGGTCATAATCATACCAAGTCCATCTATGCACCACTGACAGCCACATATGACTTTCAACATAATATAAACATGAGGTTGATGACAATGATATACGAATTCAATAAAACAAGTTCAAGAATTAATTTATCCAGGAACTAATAACGTCCAAATTATCAACATGATACTTCTTGTAGAGTAAAATTCAAGAATGCTCAGAAGAATATTTCCATGAAAAGATACTGGATGAAGTGCAAATATCAAGGATATTCCACTAATTTCATGGAGTATAGAAGTCAAAACTTTAACCAACCGAGTATAATAAAAATGGAATAACAAAAGAAATCACCATGCATGCAGACTTTACGTAGACAAGTTATTCCAATGAGAATAATAATAACGGAACTGTGTCGGCGTAAATTCTCATCGATAGGATGTTCCACGAATAATAAAGAATGGAATAACACAAAAATCACCATGCATGCGGACTTAGATGACAAAGTTATTCCAACAAAATAATAATAACGAAACTAAAGTCAAAGTAAATTAAGACCGACGGGATGTTCCAAATGAATAATAAAGAATGGAATAACAACAGAAATCACCATGCATGCGGTAATTGCATGATAGACGGAGTTATTCCAACAGAATACTAAATAACGGAACTGTGTCAGCGTAATACGCATGTAAGCGAGGATATTCAATGAATAATAAAGAATGGAATAATGTAAGAATTTTACCAAGTATAGGGTAGCCAGCGTATCTGAGTTATTCCAACAGAATGATAAAGAATGGAATAATGTAAGTTCTCTTCATGAATACAAAAGAAATAATACCCCTACGAGTACAACAAATAATATTCCCTACCTTAAGAAGAAGTCTTTGGATATATGTGTAGTGAAGTAGAAGAATACTTTTCTTCTTTCTCTCTATAGTTTATCTCTCTAGAGTTTCAAAGTGAATTCGTAAGAAATAATGAAGGAATGAGCTTCTATTTATAGAAAAATGGATCAAGATAATACCTAACTCATGAGCGGTCCATTGATTTACTTTAATCGGACGGTCCATATTTAAAGCAAAATCTTTTAAATAAAATATAATATATTCTATTTATAATCTAATAAAACGAATAACTTTATAAAAGATTTTACTATGCAAATACTATGAAGACACTATACAAACACTATGCATAATAAAATATAATATATTCTAATTATTGTCTAATAAAACAGATAACTTTATAAAAGTATTCTATTTTATATAAAAAGATTTTACTATTAGCCTACTAAAACGTAATAACTTTATAAAAGTATTACTTTTATATAAAATGCTTTTCTGTTTTATTACATTAATAATACCAATAAAACAAAACTGAGTGACTTATCACATAAGCATCAATAATCAATACTGGTGTGCTACTACGCAACCACAGCATTATTCTTTATTTTACTATCGAGTAGTTCAACAGTATTAATGGTAAAACTTCCGCCGTTATTTTCAATAAAATATTTTTGTTGTTTTCTCAATCCGACAATAATTTTGTTGTGGGGTCCACCAATGATTGTGCCGTCGTACGGATATTCCTTGATAAAAAGAATATTCCCCGACCAATCGAATATTATACAACAACTTGCATACTTTTCAAAATTTATAAATACTACCCACAACTATAACATTATATCATATCCACACCATAATATTCAAAAAATTATTTCGAGAAAATTAAATATTTATTCATAAAATCTGGGGTCTCACAGAAGACAACAGCTGCTAACTCTGGATCATGAGTATGATAATTCCTCTCATATTCTTTAAGTTGCCGAGAGGCATAGGCTATGACTTTTCCATGTTGCATGAGAACACATCCTAACCCTTTGCCCGATGCATCACTGTAGATGACAAATCCTTTCGATCCAGATGGTATTGCCAGAACAGGTGCTGAAATGAGTCTTCTCTTGAGTTCTTGAAAACTCTTCTCACATTCCTCGGTCCAACCAAATTTTGTATCTTTTCGAGTCTGCTGAGTTAATGGAGTAGCGATTCGAGAAAACCCTTCTACGAATCTCCGATAATAACCAGCTAATCCGAGAAAGCTACGTATTTCGGTCACTGATTTAGGTTTCTCCCAGCTTTGTATTGTTTCTCCCAGGTCGTTCCCAGGAAAGAGGGAGCTTTCCGATAAAGATTTCTCCTTATTGGCGCGCAATTAGGTGACCAAACCTCTCATTAACAGAACTTCTAGACATTGTCAATATTGCAAATAATAATATGAATAACTTTGACGTCACAATTATTGATTTAATAATATATCATATAATGCAGATGATACTGTGACAATAATTGAATCAATAATATGAGAGATATGATGCAGCAATTATTGTAGCAATAATTGAGTATAACTGAGTGACTTCTCACGTAAGCATCAATAATCAATACAGTGTGCTACTATGCAACCACGAGTATTACTGTACTTTTACTACCGAGTAGTTCAACAGTTTTAACGGTAACACTTTCGCCGTTATAAAAAGATAATTCTGTCATTTTCTAAATACGACAATACTTCCGTTGTGGGGTCCACAAATAATTGTGCCGTCGTACGGATATTCCCCGATAAAAAGAATATTCCCCGACCAAATGAATATTTTATAACAACTTGCATACTTTTCAAAATTTATAAATACTACCCACAGCTATAACATTATATCAAATTCACACCATAATATTCAACAAAATATTTTGAGAAATTTAAATCTTTATTCATAAAATCTGGGGTCTCACAATCTCCCTCCTTATGAAATTTTGCCTCGAAATTTACGTGACGCACTGCGTATGCCAAGAGATGAGGATACCTTGACTTCATTTTGATTCTAACTCTTGAGGTATAACCTTTGAGTGTTGAATATGATCCTTCTTATCCAAGATTTTAACACGTATCTCCTCACACGTTAAATCTTCTGCTATGTCGTCTAGTTCTAATTTAATAATGTGGTTCGGGTCGTCCACATATTTACGTAACATCGATACGTGAAAAATGTTATGAACACGCGACATACTTGGCGGTAAAACGAGTCTATAGGCCACAGTTCCTACTCGATCAAGGATTTCAAATGGGCCAATAAAATTGTGGGTTGAGATTCCTCTCTTCATCGATTATTGCTTCTAGAATAACGCCTTCTTGAACCTTCTTCTTCACATTCATCAGCTCTGAGTATGTAGCTTGAACGACTTTTAACTTTATCGATTAAGGTTGATTCTACTCGTATATTCGTTATCTTCACGTGGGTCCCTAGAGTCTTTAACTCTATCTTCATCATTTGTAAGTTATACGAAATGAGTCTTTGTGTTAACAACATCGCACTCATAAACGCATACGATCTTCTACTCAACGCGTCAGCTACCACGTTCACTCTTCCATGGTGATATTGAATGGTCGTAACCTTCAACAGCTCGAGCCATTGTCTTCGGCGCATTATACGTTCGTTTTGGGTGAAGAAATACTTGAGGGTTTTAGAAATAGGTTTTATACTGGGGTCAATACCAAATTCGATTTCACGCTCTAGTGGTAGGCTAAGAAGTCTTCAAGAATACGTCATGAAATTTATTAACAATAGAAATATCATTCAAAACTGTGACTCTCATCCAAGACTTGGATAACACGTCACATTGATACCTATCAACTTGCCATCGTTATTCACGACGTCCCCTACGGATATTCTAGCTTCGGTGTATTCCAAGACTTGGAAGTCACTAGCGAAAGGCTCAGGGCTCTTTACTTATGGCTTGATATGACAATGATTGACTTTAGTGGTTTGGTTGCTTGAATTCGCATAACAGGTTTGTTAGGAATATGAAAGTTAACCACCTTACAAAAAGCATGATAAGTAGTTAACCAATCGATTTTTAAAATCACATCAAAGGCAAGTATTTTCAAAGAGATATGATCGACAGGTAACGTGAAAGTGTCGATTTGAATTAAACAAGACTTATAAACAGTGGATGTAATGAAGGTTTCTCCCAATGGAGTTTCAACAGATAAATCAAAGTCTAATTTCTTAAGAGCCAAGTTCAAACGTTGAACACAACTAGGTGAAATATAAGAGTGGGTAGAACCGGTATCGAATAAGGTATAGACTTCGCAAGAGTTTATGATTAACTTATCCGTGATAACTTTGTTCGGGTTCCTCGATAAACGCTCTCACTTAAACTACCGAATTTGACTTGTCTGGGACATCCTTTGGCGTCACCATCCCAGTTGGACTTAACTTTGCTATAGGGTACATTCCACCCTTAATTGCTTCGTCACATTCCTGATCTATGATTCGAATCATTACTCCCCGATCCATATCGAATTGGGATTGACCGCTTTGCATAGGGTAATTCCGAACTCGATGTTGGATTCTCCCAATTGTTGTCCAAAAAGCAAAATCCATTTCATCTATTTTGACTTTATTAGATCGGACATCTTTTTCGACAATATCAACGCGTCGTGCGGCTTTTACCGACGCATCATCTATTCTCCTTCGTTCAATTGTTTCTGCTTTCATCAGAACTTTGATCAGTACATTCTCAGATTCTAGCTCTAATATCTTATACCCTGCCAAAGAGTGCTTCTGTTCAAGCATCGCACATCGGGTAACACAGTTTTGAATTGTTGCATCTCTTTGCTCTCCACGACTGCCGTTTCTTGACCTATTCTTTTAACTCACGAATACGATTTTGTAATTCTAAATTTTGATCATAAAATTCTTCTAATAAATTCTCCTCGGGTTCCTCTTCTTCTCACTCTCATAGCCTACCTCTGCAACTAGCTCGGGTGCAACTATTAGTTCTTCACGCACTGCGTAGATATCTCTAATTTCTTCTTCATCGACATCACATTAACTCAGATTCTTGATTAAAGGTTTCTCAACGGTCTCATGTGCTTCATTGCTTATCTCAATATTTTCGGATGCCATTTGCAAATACTGCCACAAAATAAGGGTTAATTGACATATCACATATTATCCCTATACTCTGACCTACCAATTAAATACCAAATATACTTACGTAGGTCATACTAGTAAAGAATTCCCGTCTCTCCCCTCCTAGTTCTTGTCTCACATCTCAGTCAGGGATCATATCCCTAAGCTTTGATACCAATTGTGGCGCCCCAAAGCAGTATACATCACCCATCTTGGGTCGCCAAATACATGGTACAAAATTCAAATACAACAGTCGTGTAAAATACGACTAAATATAATCTAAGACTTTTTAAAAAGAATATTGTCATCTAGACAATATACAAACTCAATGGAGTCCTCATTACATTTATTGTCACACTATTTAACAGAATAGTGAGGACTACTAATGCTATCATCACGGACCAATCACTCCGTTCCCCGACTAGTCCCGCCACGTTCTCATTTCCTGAAGAGAACATTGAAAGAAAGGGTGAGCTCAACTAGCCCAGTAAGAAATATTATGACTAAGGTAATGCAGAATAATTTATCGTTAGCCTTCAATAGTGTTAAACTGATAAAATATAAAAAACATCAAGATTAAATGCAGCGGAACAAGCAATCTATTAGAAGAGTCAAGTAGAGAATAAAATCTACTATCTTCTATGATTTAAAAGGTTTTTCATCACTTTTATTCTTTGAGACTCAAATTTTAATAAATAAACCACATCATCCCTGCACTACGGCCAAAGATATTCATTAGTATCACGACCACAAATTATCCATGCACTACAGGCCAAGGATATTCGTGTATTCATCAATGGTCATGATCATGCCAACAACCAGGCAACACTCTTACGGCAACACTTTTATTACCTGAAAGGAATTGTGAAGCAAAAAGGGTGAGCACAACTAGCCCAGTAAAGAATATCATGACTAAAGATAATTAAATTATCAATAGCTTTCATCAATAATAAATCAGAGATTTAGAACATATGGTAAATGATAAAACTTTTCAACCATAGTTGCAGCGGAACGAACAATTCATTAGAAGAGTCAAATAGACCATCAGGTCAATTATCTTCTCCATGTTAAAAGTTCACCAATAATATTTTATCCCTGTAACATCAATAAACAATTCCTGTCCACAATCATATGAATAACTTATAATCATAATTGTGATTCTGAATTCCCTTTTCGCACCCAGGACGAAGATGATTCTCATGACCTATCTTCACCTGAAATATCACAAATCATAGTTATACCATATCACAATTCCTGCTCATAATCATACTAATAAATTCATCTTTGCACTACAAGCCAAAGATATACAACTGTAAAACAAATAATGCTGAGACTCAGCTAAACAAATAATCCACATCATCGAATCACCCCTGCACTACGACCAACATAATAATAAAAAATGAAATAACAGAAGAATTTCACCAAGTATAGGGTAGTCCGCGTATACAGGTTATTCCAACAGAATAATAAAGAATGGAATAACAGAATTTCTCTTCATGGATAAGAAAGAAATAATACTCCCTACCTTAGAAGAAACTGGATATAGAAGTAGTGAAGCAACAGAATACTTTTCTTTTTTCTCTCTATAATTTTTCTCTATAATAATTGCTCTATAGCTTTAGTGAATTGGTGAGAAATCAAGGAAGAATGAGCTTCTATTTATAGAAAAATATAGTTTCGATAATTGCACATTTTGGGGCTCAAAAAATTACAGTACAATACCTCCAACTTTTCTTTCATTTTTAATTTAGTCCTGCAAGTATTATCAAACTTGCACCACCTCCCCTAATAGTAAATAATGTGAATCAATAGTTCAATCATGTGAATCAATAGTATAATCATGTGAAAAAATTAATTACAGTATAGTACCTTCAACTATACTTCTATTTTTAACTTAGTCATGCAAGTATTATCAATCTTGCACCAACTCCCTTAATAGTACATGAATGTGATTCAATAGTACCCACATGTGAACAAATAGTTATATAAGCATGTGAATTAGTAGTAATTAAGTGCTCATTTATCCGATAAATTACCCGATTTATCAATATAACCCCCAAGCATCAATTATCATCGAAATAGATGTCGATTTCCATTAACACTAATAATCCCAACACAATGGAACTATCAATTTCATCTTTAATCAACACAACTTATTCATCATTAATATTATAACTCACAATATTTAACAACCGGTCGTTCCCGTGAAAGAGGGCTTTCCGATAAGGATTTCTCCTTATTGGCGCGCAATTAGGTGACCAAACCTCTCCTTGACAGAACTTCTAGACATTGTCAATATTGTAAATAATAATATGAAGAACTTTGTTGTCTCAATCATTGATTTAATAATAATAAATATTATGCAGATGATACTGTGACAATAATTGAATCAATAATATGAGAGATATGATGCAACAATTACTGTAACAATAATTGAGTATAACTGAGTGACTTCTCACGTAAGCATCAATAATCAATACCGTGTGCTACTATGAACCACGCGTATTACTATACTTTTAACACCGGGTGTTTCAACAGTTTTAACGGCAATACTTTCACCGTTATTTTTATAAAAAGATAATTCTGTCGTTTTCTAACTACGACAATACTTCCGTTGTGGGGTTCACCAATGATTGTGTCGTCGTACGGATATTCCCCGACAAAAAGAATATTCCCCGACCAAACGAATATTTTATAACAACTTGCATACTCTGCAAAATTTATAAATACTACCCACAACTATAACATTATATCAAATCCACTCTATAATATAAAAAATAAAAAAATTATTTAGAGAAAATTAAATATTTATTCATAAAATTTGGGCTCTCACATAGTACATTCAACTATACCTCCATTTTTAACTTAATCATGCAAGTATTATCAATCCTACACCAACTCAATTAATAGTACAAGAATGTGATTCAATAGTACACACATGTGAACAAATAGTTATATAAGCATGTGAATTAGTAGCAATTAATTGCTCATTTATCCGATAAATTACCCGACTAGTCAGTATAACTTCTAGACGTCAATTAATACCAAAATAAATGTCGATTTTCACTAACACTAATAATTCCAACACAATGGAACAACTTTTATCAAAAAATTTATTTTTGAAATTTTGAAGTTTGACTTTTTTTTTCCAAAAAGTCAACTGTTGACTTTTTTGACCAAAAAGTCAACCCCGGAAAATTTTATGTTTATAGTCTATTTTTACTAATTTCATCGTTCCGGACTGAAATATCACGTCCGCGTCTCCAAATTCAACTCCGAACTCAAATTTGATTTTTAATAACATTCATCGTTAATATTATAACTCACAATATTTAACAAACAGGTCGTTTCCAGGAAAGAGGGGCTTTCCGATAAGGATTTCTCCTTATTGGCGCGCAATTAGGTGACCAAACCTCTCCTTGACAAAACTTCTAGACATTCTCAATATTGCAAATAATAATATGAATAACTTTGCCATCACAATTATTGATTTAATAATATATCATATAATGCAGATGATATTGTGACAATAATTGAATCAATAATATGAGAGATATGATGCAGCAATTACTGTAGCAATAATTGAGTATAACTGAGTGACTTCTCACATAAGCATCAATAATCAATACCGTGTGCTACTGTAATACCCGGTAAAAATAAATAAATAAATAAATATTGAATAATTAATATTATTTTGTTTTGAAATATTTTAATTGGACTTTATCTTTTATTTGGGTCAAACTAGTCACTTATTTTGGGCTAAAAAGTTAACAAGTGTTGGATAAATTAATTTAGTAAAAGTTGGGCCTTAAAAACTAATTGGATTTAATTTATATGTGGGTAAGAATAAATCCTATTAAAAATAGAGTAAATAAGATATATTAATTAATAAATAAAATATATACTAAAACCTAATCAAGCATGAGATGCAAATCAGAAAGAAAAGAAAAAGAAGAAGCCAGCCGCATTACAGAGAAAAGAGAGAACGATGAACAGGAACCAAAATAGGTAATTTTTATTTTTGTTTGCGTGTGGTGCATGTGCACTATAAATGATGGAGAACCTGTATGCTGTATATTATTATATATATATAATTTATATGTTACTAAGTTATTAGATTATTATGTAAGAACTGAAAGGGAATTGATTATATATATAGATATATTGAACATGGTGTAAAGTAATAAAAATTATTATTATATCATGTTATATATATATATATATATTGAGACATGTTGGTGGCCTGCAGCATTGTTGCAGGCGTTAGTTTCATATTATATATATATATAATATTATATTTTAATAATTATTGGGCCATTAACTTATAAACGAGATTAGTAAATTAAATTGAAGTTGTGTATATTAATTTAAATTAATTAATTTTGTTGACATAGTTGTAAAAGTTTTTAATAATAAATTTAATATGATTATGTTATTAATTATTAGATTGTAATAAAATCTTATTAAATTATTTAGATTGAACGGAGGGAGTTTAAACGAGTTTTTGGAATATAAATTTGGGTATTGCATTATCGATTCCAGGTACGAATTTTGTACTCTTTCAGCGAGAGTCTTTTATTTTTAATTTGTTCGTTTCGTTATTCGTTTCGAAATTTAGTATTGTCTCTCATAATTATTCCTTGTCAATTCATTATGATAGGTTCGTTTGGTGTTCATAATTGGAACTCATATTTGTACTCTTTAGACTATTCCAACATGTCTAAATTTATTTTGATATTTATAGTAATGTGCATGTTAGAATTTTTGGGGACTTTGAGTTGATGATTCATTTCAGTTTAGCATGTACATATTAAAACCCTTTTGTGTTGATATTGTATCGCATGTGTTGTGACATGGTATCCTTGTTAGAATATATCGTAGGGTATACCGAGCTATAACCACCGTGGGGTACCACATGCATGTCCTCTTCGCACCGAGGCATGACACCTTCAAAGTGGCGGTGTGATCATCATTACAGCGTCTTTGTTTTGTGCTCCGTTGGGAGTTGGCCATTTAGTGTTTTGTTGTGGGAGGCGTATGGGTCGACCCTAGTTTTATATTCTGTTCTATTCTGTGGATTGGTGATGTTTGTGCCAAACATGCCTTCCGATTTTACATGCATTGGATTCACGGTCCAATGTGTATGACTTGTCTGTGTGGCATTATGTGATTTGCCTATGTGGCATTATTTGACTTGCTTGTGTGGCGAGGTATATTTCTGTTTTATTCTGAGCTCGGTATGAAATAACACCCAACTATTTGATTCAGCCTATTATTTCGTTGTGTTAGTTTTTTTCGTTTTGTTTCAGTTAGTTTCGTTTTATTTCATTTAATTGAGTTAATTATTTCGGTTCATCAATTGTATTTTATATCCGTACTGGGCATTTGACTCATGCTGTATTTTTCTTCCGGCAGGTAATCAGGGGAATCAAGGGCAAGTGTGACGAGAGCTCCATTCTATCCAATAGTTTTGATATATTTCGTTAGGCTATGATACATTGATTTATTTGGAGTTGTAATAGTTATTTCAGATTGTGGTTTGAGCCAGTGTGACATTTATTATGGTTTGTCTTAAGACATTTAATTAGTTTAAGACTATTCTTTTGTGGATTAGAGCCTTGCTATTAAATTCATCAGTTTTGTTATGTTTTGATTAACCTCTCTTTCTATTTCGGAAATGGGGTGTCACAGAGTTGGTATCAGAGCCAGGTTCTTTCTTGTAGAAAACCTATTTAGGTTTGACCTGTGAGTTATGGGTAGACTTCTGGGTTAGGTTTTTGTTCTGTTTGATTTTCTGTTCAGCTATCATATCAGCTATATTTGAATTTGTCTCTAATCTGCTTTGTTTATGTTCGTGATCTCTTTCTTAGATGGCTCGTAGATCCGCCAGAGTTGCTGGGAGGCGAGGCAACAATAGGGGAAGAGGTGAGGGTCAGCCCAATGAGCAACCTAATAATCAGATAAATGCTCAGTTGGCTACCTTGGTGAATCAGGCTGTGAATCAGGCTTTACCTCAGTTGGTGGCACAGGTTATACGAGTAATGCAACACCGGCCACCGTAAATTTCTCGAACCAAAGAATTCGGGAAATAATGGTCAGCATGCAAATATGGAGGAAGGGAATGCAGATGGTCTTGATCAACAGGTGGTTCCAATGTATGTGTGGTTGGAAAGGTTTCAAAATCAGAAACCACATGCATTCAGTTCAGCTCCAACTCCAATTGATGCAGAGAATTGGATTGCCCACTTAGAGAAGATTTTCGATGTGTTAGGGTGCTCGGATAATCAGAAAGTGTTGCTAGCTGCTTACAAGCTGGAAGGGGATGCGCAGAGGTGGTGGAAAGCGTTGAAAACAACAAAGGGTGATGGTTTTGTTGAGGCACTTAGCTGGGCAGAGTTTTGTGAGGTCTTTTATCAGTAGTACTTCCCAGCTGCTGATAAAGAGGCCTATGCTAGAGAGTATCTATCGATTCGGCAAAAAGATGATGAGTCCATCACGGACTTCATGACGAGGTTTAATAGGTTGGCAGGCTTTGCAGGAATCTCAGCAGGGACTGCAACAGAACAGGCAGAGAAGTTTAAGTGGAGGATTCATTATAGGTATCGACAACATCTCATTAACAAAAAATTTACAGATGTGTTAGCAGTGGCCAATGCGGACAAGAATATAGAGATGGAGCGACAGGATTTTCGGTCTTCTAAACCGGATGGGAGTCGAAAGAGGGACAGAGATGACCAGCAGGGTCAAACTTCAGTTCAGCATGAGAGAAATCAGGGTGGTCAGTTGAATAGGAATCGTGGTGGCCAATAGGAGCAGTGGCGTGGTCAGAATCAAAACAGGGGTTATCAGCAGATGCCTCGGCAAAGGCGTAATCGTCACCGCAGCCTACCTTGGAATGGTCAGAATCGTCAGCAAGGGCAACATCGTCAATAGGGCGTAATCGTGGTCGTTATCCCAGGACGGTGGTGGGGTAACCCAAATCTCATTCCGATAGCTCCTTGTGCTATTTGTGGGGCTATTCATCCGGGAAGGCAGTGTCATAGACTCACAGGTGCATGTTTCTTGTGTGGACAGATGGGTCATATTTCTAGGGATTGTACCGGTCCACGCGGGAATGGTGGAGGTGGTGATAATGGTGGCAATGGAGGTCAGCGTCAGGGTGGTCGAGTGTTTGCCTTGACATATAACCAGACGGCAGGTGCACCAGGTACTGTTTCTGGTACTCTTTTAGTTAGCAATCGTGAGGTGTCTATTTTGTTTGATACGGGTTCTACTCATTCTGTTGTTGCTCAGTCTTTTTTTCGGCACCTGGGGGTGCCATCTCAATTATTAGATTCTGTTATGTCTATTTCTACCCCGATGGGGACTTTTGTTGTTATTTTTGATTTGTATCGAAGGTGTCCGATAAGTTTTGGGGATAAGATCCGTAACGTTAATATTCTTCCGATGAGTATGCACGATTTTGATGTCATTCTTGGGATGGACTAGTTAGATAAGCACCAGGCCACTATCGATTGTCAGGAGAAGAAGGTTATATTTGGAGATGTGAAGTCTCCAGAATTCGTGTTTCAGGGTTCACAGTCGAGTAGGGTGTTGAAGTTAATTTCAACTTTGAAGGCTGGGAAATTGGTAGCAAAGGGTTGTGAGGGGTATTTGGCATTTGTGAAAGATACCTCTAAGGGTGAGTCTCGTATTGAGGATGTTCCAATTGTTCGTGATTTTTCCGATGTGTTTCCTGAGGAGTTGTCAGGGTTGCCACCACAGCGGGAAGTAGAATTTTCTATTGAGCTTGTTCCTGGTGCGGAGCCTATCTCTAAGGCGCCGTATCGGATGGCACCGTTGGAGTTGCAGGAGTTAAAGGAACAGTTGCAGGAACTGTTAGATCGTGGTGTGATTCGGCCGAGTGTTTCGCCGTGGAGTGCTCCAGTTTTGTTTGTGAATAAGAAGGATGGGTCTATGAGGCTGTGTATAGACTATAGAGAGTTGAACAAAATAACCATCAGGAATCGGTATCCATTGCCGAGGATTGATGACTTGTTTGACCAACTTCAAGGGGCAAAATATTTTTCGAAGATAGACTTGAGGTCAGGGTATCATCAGTTGAGGGTGAGGGATGGGGATATCCCTAAGACAGCTTTTCGTACTCGATATGGGCATTACGAGTTTCTGGTGATGCCATTCGGGTTGACTAACGCTCCGGCGGTGTTCATGGATTTAATGAATCGGGTGTTCAGGGAGTACTTAGACCAATTTGTTATTGTATTTATTGATGATATTTTGGTTTACTCTAAGTCTAAGGAAGAACATGAGGAGCATCTTCGCACAGTGTTGGGGATTTTGCAGAAAGAGAAGTTATATGCTAAATTCTCTAAATGCGAGTTTTGGTTGGAGCAGGTTGCATTTTTGGGCCACGTTGTTTCTGCTGAGGGCATTAAGGTGGATCCTGCGAAGGTTGAGGCTATCACTAAATGGCCGAGACCTACTACAGTGACAGAGATTAGGAGTTTCTTGGGTTTGGCAGGGTATTATAGGCGGTTTATGGAAGGGTTTTCCTTGCTTGCCTTGCCATTAACCCAGTTGATGAGAAAGGGCGTGAAGTTTGTGTGGAATGAGGAGCGTGAGAAGAGTTTCGAGGAATCAAGAAACGACTTGTGATGTACTCCTATACTTGCATCATTGTCGGGGACTAGAGGTTACCAGATTTATAGTGATGCTTCTAAGAAGGGTTTGGGGTGTGTTTTGATGCATCAAGGTAAGGTGATTGCTTATGCTTCTAGGCAGCTTAAACCTTACGAGGTGAACTACCCCACACATGATTTGGAGTTGGCAGTGGTGATCTTTGCCTTAAAGATTTGGAGGCATTATTTGTATGGAGAGACTTGTGATATCTTCACCGATCATAAAAGTCTTAAATACATTTTCACTCAGAAAGAGCTTAACATGAAGCAGAGGCGTTGGTTGGAGCTTCTAAAAGATTATGATGCTAGAATTCAGTATCACCCGGGGAAGGCAAACGTGGTTACAGATGCTCTTAGCCGGAAGAGTTCAGAGATTGTAGCAGCCCTTATTACACAACCTCAGCTTATTTCGGATATGGATCGGCTAGAGTTGGAGTTGTATGTACGAGGTTCAGATGGGCATTTGGCGGGTATGAGAGTTGAGCCCTCTCTTATCTCATGGGTCAAAGAAGCTCAAAAAGAAGATGGGGAGTTGTGGAGTATGACGCAGAATCTAGAGGAGGAAATCGTAATCGAAGTTTCAGTATTGATGACCATGGTGTGATTTGGTTGGGTGAACGGTTGTGTGTACCGTCGGATCCAATCATTCGAGAGGCTGTGTTGGTTGAGGCTCATAGTTCGCCATTTTCTATTCATCCAGGTTCTACAAAGATGTATAGGGATTTGAAGAAGAATTTTTGGTGGAATGGGATGAAACGAGACGTGGCTGAATATGTTGGGAAGTGCCTCACTTGTCAACAAGTGAAGATAGAACATCAACGAGCTAGTGGTTTGCTGCAACAGTTAGACATTCCAGTGTGGAAGTGGGAGGATATCACGATGGATTTTGTCACTGGTTTGCCGAAGACTTTCAGGAAGAATGATTCCATATGGGTAGTAGTGGACCGGTTGACCAAATCGGCACACCTTTTGGCTATCCGTAGGGTTACTCGGTGGATAGGTTAACACAAATCATTCAGCAGGAGATTATTAGACTTCATGGTACTCCGGTGTCTATTATTTTAGATCGGGACCCACGGTTCACTTCACGGTTTTGGAAAGGGTTCCAACGAGCTTGGGGTACTTACCAACTTCAAAGATTTCTTTTCATCCGCAAACTGATGGGTAATCCAAATGGACTATTCAGACATTAGAGGACATGTTGAGATCTTGTGCACTTGAATGGTCGGGTAATTGGGATGATTACTTGAGCCTAGTTAAGTTTTCTTATAACAACAATTTGGCACGCAAGTATTGGAATGGCTCCGCTTGAGGCATCAGATGGTAGAAAGTGTCTGCACCAACTTGTTGGGACGAGGTTGGCGAAAGGGCCATAGAAGGGCCTCGAAGTTAGTTGAAATCACTATAGATAAGGTAGCGGTGGCTAAGGAGAAATTGAAGTCGGCTCGATCACGACAGAAGTGTTATGCTGATAAGCATAGGAGGACTTTAGAGTTTGAACTTGGTGAGCATGTTTTTCTAAAAGTTTCTCCTTGGAAGGGCATTCGGCGATTTGGGTTGAAAGGTAAGCTTAGTCCGCGATATATCGGTCCATTTGAGATTTTGGAAAGAGTTGGTGAGGTTGCATATAGGTTAGCTTTGCCTCCACAACTAGCTCATGTGCACAATGTATTTTATGTGTCGGTGTTGAGGAGTTATCATTATCATCCGTTGCATGTGGTGCAATATCCATTTGATAAGATTCAGGAGGATCTTACTTGTGAGGAGAAAGCTGAGGCGATTTTGGATCGTCAAGAAAGGATTATGAGGTGGAAGACGATTCCGTTTGTTAAGGTTCTGTGGAGGAACCATTCGGAACGAGAAGCCACTTGGGAGCTTGAGGAGTCTATTCGAGCAGAATATCCGCATCTTTTTGATAATTAGGTACGTTCTATTCTTTTGATTCCGGGGACGGAATTCTTTTAAGGGGTAGGTGATGTAATACCCGGTAAAAATAAATAAATAAATAAATATTGAATAATTAATATTATTTTGTTTTAAAATATTTTAATTGGACTTTATCTTTATTTGGGTCAAACTAGTCACTTATTTTGGGCTAAAAGTTAACAAGTGTTGGATAAATTAATTTAGTAAAAGTTGGGCCTTAAAACTAATTGGATTTAATTTATATGTGGGTAATAATAAATCCTATTAAAAATAGAGTAAATAAGATATATTAATTAATAAATAAATATATACTAAAACCTAATCAAACATGAGATGCAAATCGGAAAAGAAAAGAAAAGAAGAAAGTTTTACCGCATTAAGAGAGAAAGAGAAGCGGTGAACAGTGAACCAAAATAGGTAATTTTTTTTTTGTTTCATGTGTAGTGCATATGTGTACTATAAATGATGGAGAACTCAGATCTTTGTATATTATTATATATATATAGTTTATATGTTACTAAGTTATTAGATTATTATGTAAGAACTGAAAGGGAATTGATTATATATATATATAGATATATTGAACATGGTGTAAAGTAATAAAAATTATTATTTTATCATGTTATATATATATATTGAGACATGTTGGTGGTCTGCAGCATTGCTGCAAGCGTTAATTTCGTATTATATATATATATATATATAATATTATATTTTAATAATTATTGGGCCATTAACTTATAAACGAGATTAGTAAATTAAATTGAAGTTGTGTATATTAATTTAAATTAATTAATTTTGTTGACATAGTTGTAAAAGTTTTTAATAATAAATTTAATATTATTATGTTATTAATTATTGGATTGTAATAAAATCTTATTAAATTATTTAGATTGAACGGAGGGAGTTTAAACGAGTTTTTGAAATATAAATTTGGGTATTGCATTATCGATTCCAAGTACGAATTCCGTACTCTTTCAGCGAGACTCTTTTATTTTTAATTTGTTCGTTTCGAAATTTAGTATTGTCTCTCATAATTATTCCTTGTCAATTCTTTATGATAGTTTCGTTTGGCGTTCATAATTAGAACTCATATTTGTACTCTTTAGACTAGTCCAACATGTCTAAATTTATTTTGATATTTATAGTAATGTTCATGTTAGAATTTTTGGGGACTTTGAGTTGATGATTCATTTCAGTTTATCATGTACATATTAGAACCCTTTTGTGTTGA
This sequence comes from Panax ginseng, assembly GCA_020205605.1. Classification (NCBI taxonomy): domain Eukaryota; kingdom Viridiplantae; phylum Streptophyta; class Magnoliopsida; order Apiales; family Araliaceae; genus Panax; species Panax ginseng. Next base: position 6,295,666 of record CM035146.1, read on the forward strand.
TATTGTGTCGCATGTGTTGTGACATGGTATCCTTGTTAGAATATATCGTAGGGTATACCTGAGCTATAATCACCTGTGGGGGTACCACAGGCATGTCCTCTTGGCACCGAGGCATGACACCTTCCGTGGCGGTGTGATCAGCCCACGGCGTCTCTGTTTTGTGCTCCGTTGGGAGTTGGCCATTTAGTGTTTTGTTGTGGGAGGCGTATGGGTCGACCCTAGTTTTTTGTTCTATTCTGTTCTGCGGATTGGTGATGTTTGTGCCAAACACGCCTTCCGATTTTACATGCATTGGATTTGCGGTCCAATGTGTGTGACTTGCCTGTGTGGCATTATTTGATTTGCCTATGTGGCATTATTTGACTTGCCTGTGTGGCGAGGAATATTTTTGTTTTATTCTGAGCTCGGTATGAAATAACACCCAGCTATTTGATTCAGCCTATTATTTCGTTGTGTTAGTTTTGTTCATTTCGTTTCAGTTAGATTCGTTTTATTTCATTTAATTGAGTTAATTATTTCGGTTCATCAATTGTATTTTATATCCGTACTGGGCATTTGGCTCATGCTGTGTTTTTCTTCCGGCAGGTAATTAGGGGAATCAAGGGCAAGTGTGACGAGAGCTCCATTCTATCCAATAGTTTTGATATATTTCGTTAGGCTATGATACTTTGATTTATTTGGAGTTGTAATAGTTATTTCAGATTGTGGTTTGAGCCAGTGTGACATTTATTATGGTTTGTCTTAAGACATTTAATTAGTTTAAGACTATTCTTTTGTGGATTAGAGCCTTGCTATTAAATTTATCAGTTTTGTTATGTTTTGAGTAACCTCTCTTTCTATTTCGAAAAGGGGGTGTCACAGCTACTATGCAACCACGCGTATTACTGTACTTTTACTACCGATTAGTTCAACAGTTTTAACGGTAACACTTCCGCCATTATAAAAAGATAATTATGTCATTTTCTAAATACGACAATACTTTCGTTGTGGGATCCACCAATGATTGTGCTGTCGTACGGATATTCCCTGACAACAAGAATATTCTTCGATCAAACGAATATTTTATAACAACTTGCATACTTTGCAAAATTTATAAATACTACCCACAACTATAACATTATATCAAATCCACACCATAATATTCAACAAAATATTTCGAGAAATTTAAATCTTTATTCATAAAATCTGGGGTCTCACAGCTTGTTTTCATGAAGCTTTTCAAGTATCAGCTTCAAATGGTGCTCATGATCTTCACGACTTTGGGAATAGATGAGGATGTCATCAATAAAGACAACAACGAACTGATCCAAATATTCCTTGAATACTTGATTCATCATATCCATGAAAGCAGCAGGAGCATTAGTTAATCCAAAAGACATGACTAAAAATTCATAATGCCCGTACCTAGTTCTGAAGGCAGTCTTTGAAATATCCTCCATTTTAATCTTCAGCTGATGATATCCCAAACGAAGATCAATCTTTGAAAAGAATTGTGCTCCTTGCAACTGGTTGAACATGTCATCAATGCGAGGTAACAGATACCTATTCTTGATGGTGACATGATTTAACTCTCGATAATCAATACAAAGTAACATACTTCCATCTTTCTTCTTCACAAATAGAACAGGAGCACCCCAAGGAGACGTACTAGGACGAATGAAACCGATGTCTACAATTCATGTAGTTGGATTTTTAACTCCTGAAGTTCAATAGGAGCTATTCGATATGGGGCTTTGGAAATGGGTTTTATACCAAGTTCAAGGTAAATAAAAAACTCGATTTCACGTTCCAGGGGTAGGCCAGGAAGTTCTTCAGGGAATACGTCAGGAAATTTATTAACAATAGAAATATCATTCAAGACTGACGTATTTTTGTTTAAAACCGTGACATGAGCTAAGAAAGCTTGACATTCATTTTTCAATAAACGAATAGCTTTATGGCTTGAGATGACAGTGATTGACTTTAATGGTTTGATTACTTGAATTCGCATAATAGGTTGGTTAGGAACATGAAAGCTAACAACCTTACGAAAACAATCAATTTTAGCATGATGAATGGTTAACCAATCAATCCCTAAAATCACATCGAATGCAAGTATTTTCAAAGAGATAAGATCGACAGGTAATGTGCGGTTGCCGATTTGAATCAAATAAGACTTATAAACCGTGGATGTAATAAAGGTTTCCCCCAACGGAGTTTCAACAGATAAGTCAAAGTCTAATTTCTCCGGAGTCAAATTTAAACGTTGAGCGCAAGTAGGAGAAATAAAAGAATGGGTAGAACCGGTATCAAATAAGGTATAGACTTCGCTAGAGTTCATGATTATCTTACCCATAATCACCTCGTTCGGATTCCTCTCTTTTTAGGAGGTTATGACAAACGCTCTCCCTTGAACTACCGGTTTTGTCTTGTCTGGGACTGCTTTTGATGCCTCCATCCCAGCTGGACTTGACTTTGGTGCACGACAAAATCGAGCTAGGTGACCTTCTTTTTCATAATTGTAACATGCTTTTGACTGCTGCGTACAGTTTGGACTGATGTGTTCCTCCTGTCCGCATTTGAAATATACGACCGATGGTCGTTCTCCTTCTTAACAACAAGGTCTTTGTCAGCCGACGTCTTTCCATCATTATTAAATCTCTCTTCTTGAAATTTCCACTTCTATTATCTTGGCCATGATTACCAATAAAATGGTTACCATTTACAGCATGTTGATTTCTTCCACGTTTGTTGTCACCGCTCGATGACTACTACCATGGTATTATCGACTTTGTTTACCTCTCTCTTGGTTGGGTTAACTCATTATCGCGCTCTAATAACTGAGCCCTATTTACAACATCTGAATACAAACACAGTTTATGAGATATAAGATATTGACGTATCTCGGGTTTCAAACCTCTTAGAAATATTCATGTCATTCTCTCCTCATTATCAACCAAATAGGACACAAACCGGGATAATTTGGCAAACTTGGCTTCATACTGCAATACAATCATGTTATTTTGCTCCAGCTTGATGAACTCTACTTCTTTCATGTGACGAATACTTTTAGGAAAGTACTTGTCGTTGAACAATTCTTGGAACTTCTCCCAAGTCATCTTTAGTGCGGCAGGTTGAGTACGCTTTACAGATTCCCACCAGTAGTCTGCCTCTGCTCGCAACATGAAGGTGGCAAAGGAAATCTTTTACTCCTCGGAGCATCCCAAGACATTAAATATCTTGTTAATCTGCTTTATCCACGTCTCCGCCTTAAGTGATTTTGGCTCTCCAAAAAACTCCGGTGGTCCCAGTTCCTTAAACTGCTTGGCGGTGACCGTCCGAGAGTTGCCAGTGTTTCCACCTACATTTTGGACAGGAGCCGTTCTCGCCTGATGTTGCATGAATTGCATAAAGCTTCTGAATATCCCATCGTTCGTTATTTGATCGGTATTGTTGTTTATCTGAGGATTATGGTCTTCTTGATGTACATTATCCTGGGTATTGATCGTTGGTGACTCAACGGTCTCATGTTCTCCATTGCTTATCTCCACATTCTCGGATGTCATTTATAAATACTGCCACAAAACAAGGGTTAATTGACATGCCACATATTATCCCTATACTTTGACCGACCAATTAAATAACAAATAAGCTTAGGTAGGTCATACTAGCGAAGGAATTACCCGTCTCTCCCCTCCTAGTTCTAGTCTCACATCTTAGCCAGGGATCATATCCCTAATCTTTGATACCAACTGTGACGCCCCCAAAATAGGTATACATCACCTATTCTGAGTCGCCAAATACATGGTACAGAATACAAATACAATCTTAAATATACAATATAAGCTGTGAGTTTTAATATAAATATTATCTTCTAGACAGTATTCAAACTCAAAATAAGTCCTCAATACATTTATTATCACACTATTTCATAGAATAGTGAGGACTACTAATGCTATCATCTAAACCGTCACTCTGTACCCCGACTAGTCCCTGCTACGTTCTCATTTCTTGAAGAGAACAATGAAAGCAAAAGGGGAGCTTAACTAGCCCAGTAAGATATATTATGACTAAGATAATGCAGAATAAATTATCGTTAGCCTTCAATAGTGTTAAACTGATACAATATAACAAACATCAAGTTTAACTGCAGCGGAACAAGCAATCCATTAGAAGAGTCAAGTAGAAAATAAAATCTAATATCTTCTATGATTTAAAAGGTTTTTCAATACTTTTATTGCTGAGACTCAGCTTAATAAATAATCCACATCATCCCTGCACTATGGCCAAGGATATTCATTAGTATCACAACCACAAATTATCCATGCACTACGGGCCAAACATATTCGTATTTTTATCAATGGTCATGAACATGCCAACAACTGTCCATCAATGCACTACGGGCCAATAAAGATTTTTACCGCATCATTTGTAACTTTACGGTCATGATTATACTGAATAATCCGTGGTCATAATCATACCAAGTCCATCTATGCAGTACAGGCCACAGATGACTTTCAACATAATATAAACATGAGGATGATGACAATGACATAATAATTCAATAAAACAAGTTCAATAATTAATTTATCCAGGAAACCAATAACGTCCAAATTGTCAACATGATACTTCTTTGTAGAGTAACACTTAAGAATGCTCAAAAGAATATTTCCATGAAAAGATACTAGATGAAGCGCAAATATCAAGGATATTCCACTAATTTTATGGAGTATAGAAGTCAAAACTTTAACCAACTGAGTATAATAAAGAATGGAATAACAAAAGAAATCACCAGGCATGCGATAGACCGCACACGCACATGCATGATATTCCAACAGAATAATAAATAATGGAACCAGGTCATGCGTAAACGCACAGACAGGATATTCCAACAGAATAATAAAACACGGAACCAGGTCATGCGTAAGCGCATGCGAGATAGGATGTTCCAATGGAATAATAAAGAATGGAATAATGGAAGAATTTCACCATGTATAAAGATCTTTTTGCATAGGCGAGTTATTCCAACATAATAATAAATAATGAAATAATGTAAGAATTTCACCAAGTATAGGGTAGCAGGTGTATACAAAGTTATTCCAACAGAATAATAAAGAATGGAATAACAGAAGTTCTCTTCATGAATAAGAAAGAAATAATACACCTTACGAGTACAACAAATAATATCCCTTACCTTAGTAGGAGATTGAATATTGCAGTAGTGTAGTAACAAAATACTCTTCTTCTTTCTCTCTTATTCTCTCTATACTTTCTCTCTCTATAGCTTGAATGAATTTGTAAAAAATAATGAAGAACTAGGCCTCTATTTATAGAAGATTTCTAGCTTAATTTCTTGCAATGTGAAAAGGCAAAAAGCGGCTTGGCGCTAATCTTGATGTGAAAAGAAAAGTGGTTTGACGCCTGTAATGTGAAACACCAAGTGGTTTGACGCCTGTAATGTGAAATAACAAGTGGTTTGATGCCTGTAATGTGAAACAACAAGTGGTTCGACGCCTGTAATATGAAACGGCAAGTGATTTGACGTCTGTTAAAGGTAATTACTATTGGCGAAAGAGACTCTTAGATGATGACATATGGGCCCCCATAGAATAACCAAACTTACCACAAACGTCTCATAATAGACTTCTTATATACATCAAGGATTGAATAAATATTACCACAAATCATTTTATTTTTAATCAACACATATTTAATCTTTCAACAATTATTCATCATTATAACTCGTCGTCTCAATTATTGATTTAATAATATAACATATTATACAAATGATACTGTGACAATAATTAAATCAATAATATAAGAGATATGATGCAGCAATTACTGTGGCAATAATTGAGTTTAACTGAGTGACTTCTCACGTAAGCATCAATAATCAATACCGTGTGCTACTATGCAACCACGCGTAATACTGTACCTTTATTACCGGGTATTTCAACAGTTAACGTTAAAACTTCCGCCGTTATTTTTATAAAAAGATAATTTTGTCGTTTTCTAACTCTGACAATAATTCCGTTATGGGGTCCACCAATGATTGTGTCGTCGTACGAATATTCCCCGACAAAAAGAATATTTTCCGACCAAACGAATATTTTATAACAACTTGCTTACTTTGTAAAATTTATAAATATTACCCACAACTATAACATTATATCAAATCCCCACCATAATATTCAAAAATGATATTTAGAGAAAATTAATCTTTATTCATAAGGTCTTACAGTTATAATATTAATGATGAAAAAAATGTTATTAAAAATGTGTTTAGTACGTGAAGCCAAGTGAATTGAGATAAATAGAGGAATTTTTTATGAAGTATTTGTTATAAATTTGGCTTATTATATGGACCCCCACTTACTCATTTTTCAAAATCGTCGATAGAAAGTTATCTCAATTTTGTTTTATTACTTATATATATAAGTATTATATATATATATATATATATTATAAGTTTTGTTTTTTATGTAAAATAGAAAATATTATATTTTATTATTTGCATAGTCCTGCATAGTGTTTGCATAATACTGCATACTGTTGTATAGTAAAATCAAAAAAAAAACAAGCCGAAGTCCCGTGAATTCGCTGAATCTTACTATACAGTCCGTGATTATTTTCTTAAATAGTATTTTGCCATTCTCCGATAAATAGGATGCTTAGTTTAGAAATGAAAATCACACCAAAATCAGAAAATTCTTCTTCTATAATATTGAGTGTATTTCTTTTGAGTTAAGGAAACTTTGAGTGTAGCAAATAGTGCAAATTTATCTTCAAGAATATCTCCACTATACTAGTCAGAAATACTCTCCTTTTAAGGTAAGGAGTATTATTTATTTCATATTTACTTACGATATTATTTTTTCGTATTCGTAAGGAATTTTATTTTCGTTTAATATTCGTAAGGAATATTATTTTCGTTCAATATTTGTAAGGAATATTATATTCGTTCAATATTCGTAAGGAATATTATTTTCGTTCAACAGTTGTAAGGGATATTATTTTCATTCAATATACGTAAGAAATAATATTTTCTTCCATACTCTGTAGTATGTAAATAATATTATTTCGTTTCATATTCTTAATTCTACACTCATTTTGATAAGTATTGCTTCTATACTCCTTAAAATTAGTAGAATATCCTTGAAATTTGCGTTTTATCTAGTATCGTTCCACTGAAATATTTTTTTTGAACATTCTTGTTAAATTTTAATCTTTTCATGCCGGAGTACTATTCATACATATGAAAATATTTATACGTACGGTACTATTCATACGTACGACACTATTCACGAAGTACTATTCACGAGATACTATTAACTCGTGTACTATTCACCCGGGGTACTATTCATAACAAAAATTGATTTCTTTTCTGTCCAAATTAATTTTGATACATGAATTTTATTCTTGAATTTTACTCCACAAAGTAGTATCATATTGACAATTTGGACATTCTTAAACTCTAGATAAATTGAATTATAAATCTTTAAAATTTATCCTTGATCTCATTTAATTGAATGTTTATATCATTGTCAGCATCCTCATACTTATATTGTAATGAAAGTCATCTTTGGCCCGTAGTGCATAGATGGACTGTTGATCGGTATAATTATGACCATGAATTATGTATCGGTATAATCATGAGCACCTGTAATGTTACAAATGATGTGGTAAAAGTCCACATTGACTTGTAGTGCAAAGATAGATAGGTGTATGACATGATCATGACCACTGGTGATACTAACAAATATCCTTGGCCCGTAGTGCATGGATAATTTGATGATGTGTTTGGCAGGATCATGACCATTGGTCTTACTAGATTGAATGTCTTTGGTAGTAAAGTAATCGGCAGTAGACAATTGATTGGTATGATCATGACCCTTGGTTTTATAGTTGAATATCTTTGGCCCGTAGTGCAAAGATAGACAACTGATTGGTATGATCATTGTTATTACAATATTTGAACGTCTTTAGCCTTTGGGGTAAGGATATTAAGTGAAAGTTTTATTAAGCCTTGTGGCAAGGAGAAACTGTTGATTATTGGTTTTATAGTTGTATATCTTTGGCCCGTACTGCAAAGATGGACTGTTGATTTACATGATTGTAAACATGAATTAATTATAAATTTAACTATAATCTTTGGTGGTTCAGGTGAAGACAGGTGATGAAAGTTCTCTTTGTCTCGAGTACGACAATGAACTATTGATGGGTATTACAGGGATGAAATATTAATGATGAACTTTTAATTTGGAGGAGATAGTAGACATTATGTTCTACTTGACTCTTCTAATGGATTGTCGTTTCTGCTGCAGTTGTTGATCTAAAACTTGTTGTCTATTGTATTCTATCAGATTTTTTTCTGTTGAGGACTAAGGATAAATTATTCTATTATCTTAGTTATAATATTCTTTACTGGGCTAGCTGAGCTCACCCTTTTCCTTCACAATTTCTTTCAGGTAGTAAGAGTGTAGTTGGGTCGAGCGGGGATAATAGGGAAATAGTGTGATGATCCGAGGCTGTGAAAGTTTCTCAATACATTATAAAACAACATGACATGTAATATTTAATTGTATTGAGGACCTAAGATGAGTGTGTCGTATTTTATACATCACTTAATAATTAATTTTGGTGAACAATGAGAACCCGACTCTGAAAGCGTCAAAGATGCACCCCATTAGAATGAGGAGGACGAAAATCTTCTCGTGTTCCTTTTGAGGACTTGAAATATTTGCTGCTGTATTTTATATGGCATAGTAATAATTTGAGTATTAATATTGTCGTATTATGTACGTTACAACATTTATATTGAAACTAACAACTTATGTGTTGTCGTATTTTGCACGACAGTTCAACAGTTGTATAAATAAAGTTTGTATTTGAATTCTGTACCGTGTATCTGACGACTCAAAATAGATTGTGTATACTTATTTTAGGAACGTCACACATATCATCTGAGTTTTATAGGGGTCAACTAGTCTATTACTGTACAAAATTATTTTCTCTCCTAATAGTACAATTTGCTCTTAATTGTTTATGATTTTGAATTTAGTTAGAAAACTTAATTAATAAAGAATGTGCAGAATCAAAAATAAAATAAAAACCCGTGGTACGTTAAGATTTCAAGCGTCGATAAATTTTAATTTAATTAAGAAATTAATTTAATAAAAAAATTGTTAAATTAATTGAAACCAAAATTAAAACCAAAATGAAGTGTGTTTTTAATTACTACTATATCCTAGATATAGTAGATTAAGGACGGACCCAAGATATATTATTTTTAATGTACTATTTTTGGTCTGTCACAAGTACTTTTGATATTTGAGCTCCAACTCCGAGAATAACTAGTGCTAGTATATGCTCTTATTTTTTAAACAATTGATATTTTTAGATTATCATAGCAATTAAGTATTTGTCACGTTCCGTACACCAAAACTAGTCTTATTATAGTAAATGATTGAAGCTAGAATACTCATGTGGTAATTAGAGAAGGTTAAGTCTGAAGTTAAAAGACGACTTAAGAGAGGTGATTTAAGTGGTGATATCGAAGTGTTCCGTTGTACGAATGCAAAATGTGCTCGTTAAAACTTTCAGAATGCAACTTAGCGAATGTGCTAGTTGCGAAGAAATTTGAAAAGGAAATTTGTGAATTGAATAACGTTATAAAGGTTATTATATTGATAATGTTCGGGAGAGGTAAATTATAGAAAAATGATGTTTTTTAAGTTTGAAAATAAAAAATGAGAAATTGAATGAGACGTCGAATGAAGAAGCATTTGAAGATGTAAAAGAAGAAGAAGAAGAAGAAAGAGAGGAGGTGGTCAAAGAAATTAAATTAATTAACAAAATTGTCAATGATGAAAATCTTGTTGAAATTATGAAAATAGAAGAAAAGATTGTTGATCAAGACTATTGTTCGGAAATTTAGAGAAGAATGAGAAAATTATTTTGTGTTAAAATTGATTTGGGATTTATAATGGTAAATTTTGTGGAAGACATTAAATGGGTTAACATGAAGGAGTATTTTGATCAAAAGGAGTTCAGAAATAGTGAAATAGATAAGAAATACAAGCATGTAAAATATGAAAAACTAATAAGCAAGATCAAGAAGTACAAATGGAAACTTCAAGCATATGTGAAGAAGAAATATGAAGGCACAAATGTGAAGAAAAGAGAGAAAATTCGCACGTCCAATGAAATTTCAAAAATGATGAAAGTATTCTAACGTGTGTAAAGATTCGAGTATGCCAAGATTATTTGTGTCATTTACATCAATGGAGATGGGAAAAGACTTTCTTGCGTTTGAAGGAATCAGAAGATCAAAAGGTTTTATGACATTATGAAGAATAAATTTGGTTTACGGGAGGTATTCTTAATTAACTAAACCAAATTAATAAATGTCTTTTAGAATGTTTATGAATTGTCTTAATTAGTATTTATATTAGTACATGTATGGGTGAATGTCCATGTACATGCATTAATGTATATCTAAAAGAGTCTTGAAATATGTATGACTAGATTCATATATATACATACATTAATATGGTCATGTAGTAATTATTAGAGTGTCTCTAAAAATGTTTCGGGAGTTTTATGTCGTGAAGGATAAATAAGTGAGATATAAGTTGAAGACAATTATTATTATATATCCACTTCCTCTCTATAATTTATTATCTTTCATATATTTCTAAAAGTTTTTAATTATTGTATAATTAAAATAATATTACATGGTCCATTATAATTTTTATAACTTTAACATTTTTTTTCAAGTTACTGTTTTATTTAAACCATTTTTTTCTTGAGGACGAAGGGGATTAAGAGGCAGTGGCGAAGCCACATAGAGTGGTATGGGGTCAATCGCAACCACTGAAAAAAAAAATTATTTTATAATGTAAAGTAAATTTTAAAATTTTTAAGTATTATATATAAATTGACCCAACTAAAATTTTATAAATTTTCTATTATACGGGGTCAAATTAAAAATTTATAACTTTGTCAATCAAATTTTAATTACATATGACTCATATCCTCTTAATATATGTATATCTCTATAATATTTTAATTAAACTAAATAATAATCTAATTTATATTATTTTTAAAAATAAATAATAAATTACTTACTTATGAACAATTGTGATTAAAAAAGTCTAGTATGAGTCAATATAGTGTATATATACCATATATTATTACTCGTTATATTTTTATTGTAATATATATATATATATATATATATATATATATATATATATATATATATATATATATATATATATATATATATATATATATACTGAAAGTATAAAGTTAAAAAAAAAAAAATTAACTGGTCGCTTACCCTTTAACCTAAAATCAAATTATTTGTAACTCAATAATAATTTCGAATTCCATTTGATAAAAATTTTCTAATTCGCGGCTGTTAAGAGGTAAGTCGGAAATGGATGCATAAAGGATTTACTAAGCTTCCTCCAGTTGTATTTGATGATTTACAACTGTTTTCACTGTTTTATATATCAAAAAGAAATATGACAAAATGTTTTTATTAAATCAGTGAATACCATTTGATCTTCTTGTTTTTAATGTTTTTATTAGTCATCAAAATTGTTCTTATATAAGAAAGATGCTTAGAGGGTAAAAAGTAAAAGTTAAAAGGAAATTACTTCATTGAAATAAATTTTCCTATTGATCTTTTCTTGTGGGTTAAATATATTTTTTGGGAAAAAATAAAGTAAATTATAAAAAGAAATAGAATTTTCGATTATGATATATATATATATATATATATATATATATATATATATATATATATATATATATATATATATATATATATATATTATCGTCTCTCACAAGTTGAACTAGATGAATTCGTGATTTTATAAATTTAATTTACCTTTAATGTAAAAATATAGGAAGTTAAATTTTTAAATCTCTCCTAAATATGTAATTATGTTAACCATTTATTGTAAATCAAGAGAGACGATTGTGAAATAAAATAACAATTCTACCTGTGGAAAATAACCATTAGTCACCGGGAGTATTTCTAAACCTAAACGAAAATCCAACTCAAGTTAATTTTAATTTATTATTAACCGGATTCACCAATAACATATCACACATCTAATTATTAATTAACCCTAACTAGTGAAAAAGATCTAAAAGCTTGGGCACTTCCTTCTCCTCTCCATCACCGTCACCGGTCGGAACGATGTTGCTTCCGGCTGGATTAGAGAAACCTATAATAATCGGAGCATTCTGATTGTTAGCCATTGGTCGAAGGACGGGTAGGGCTTGCGGTTCGTGAACTATATGGAGAGGAAGTACTTTTCCGCCCTTGAGAATCATGTCGACGGCCAACAAACACACCGGCCATTTTCCGGTGAAATACAGTCCGATTACGCCGGTGAGCGGATTAACCGTACGGCCGGCCGCTTCAAGAAGAAATGAGCGGAACACACCTAAAAAAAGATGAGATTGTGAATTAATTATGAGAATTGATTAATTAGGAGTAACTAATAAACCAAATTATATTAATTGTGTTACCAGATCGTTGAGCGGAGGGGATACAGGCCAGGAAGGAAAGGAGGAAGGTGATCCCGAAGAAATTCGAGATGAAGAGAAGAGCGTTGGCTTGCTCCTGGGGATTCTCGATCCAACTGACAGAATCGCGAATTATGCAGTTGGATGAGTCACTGCATTCTCTGTTTAGGACTCGGCACCCGTTGCAGCTGCTCATTTCCTATCTCTAAAATTATATGTTTCTCTCTTTCTCTCTCTCTATATATACACGAAGTGTTTCTCTCTCTAGAGTAGAGTGTGATGAAGAAGAGATGGGGAGTGAAGAAGGGAAAAAAGGGGGTTATAAAGGGGGAGCGGGTGGAGAGAGAGAGTTGTTTGGGATAGCTGGAGCTCCCAGGAGAGAGAAAATGCAAATGGGCAATGTAGTGTTTCGTTTCTCTGCCATTGATCGGTTTATATGTGCGTATAGATTGTGATATTTGTACTCTCAATCAGTCAATTGTATTGATCTGTCGCAGGTACTTAATATGATAGAGTTTCAGCTCCTACATTAATTACTACTATATGATCAGTATAACTACATTACTGTTCTTCTTCTTCCCCCCCTATGTTCGAACCCCATTATGTTGATTTTTGGTCATCACCTATATTTGGGAACTATAAATTCATTACTAAAACAACTTTTTCCAAATAATTACTCCTATATATATAGGTTTCATTACCAAAATTACCATATACTAGTTTGATATTTTCATTACCAATTACCATATATATATATATATATATATATATATATATATATATATAGAAACTTGGTGTATTTTAAAATTATAGGATAGCTTTTGTCAGAAAATACATTCTGATGTTGAAATCTCTTGATCATTGGTTGTACTTGATTTTTAAATGAACTTGTTTCTTCAATGCTTGGAGATTTGTGCAAGAGTTTCATTTGGAATGTAATTTCTTCTGAATGGAAAATGCTAGCCCTATATACAGTTATAATGTGTTTATCAGATACTTGTTTTCACATACAAATATATCATATATGACTGGTAATTAGATCATCCCGATGAGTAATTACTTATAAGTAATTAGGGCAGATTGAAAAATTTAATGGACTAAATTAGGGATCAACAAATTTCATGGAGTAAATTAACTAAATAAAAAATCACTAACCTTTAAAAATCTCCTAATAAGCTAAGCTAAAAAATGGTTACCACGGTGACAGTGGTGGCGGCACTGTGGTGGTACCATCGGTAATTGGAGGAGGAGGAGGAGGTACCAACGCCGGTCAAAGGAGGAGTAACAGGAGAAATTAAGAAAAGAGGAGGCACTGTTGAGAAAGAGAGAGAGCTCGACGAGAGATGAGATAAAAGTGAGAGATAAAAATGAAGGAGGCGGCCGGGGGATCGACAGAACATAAATTAGGTTTTAATTAATTTGGACGGGACTTCCGTCGACACTAAATCCCTCAAAATTAATTATTCTCGACGGAAGTTTCGTCGAAATTATATCTCAATCGGTCAAATTTATGCTTGTCGTAAGCGGGAAAGTTTGGCGCCAAGAATTGTACCTATCCCCGATGGAATTTCGTTGAGATAATTCTATTTAAGAGGGAATTATATTCGAAGGAATATTAATATTCTATCAGAAATAATATTATCTCGACAGAAGTTCGATCGAAAATAATTCCGTCGTTCTTAAGATTTTTTTTGTAGTGTAAGGTCATTCTCGACGATTAGGTTGTCTAGTCCGTCACTAATACGTTCCGTGGTATGTCAAAAATGATGTTTTGATTTTAGCGCCAACCTTTCGCGCTCAAGGAAAATTAAATGAGGCCGATGAAATTTTCCTATAGACGACGACACTTTCTATCCAAATAATGTCATAGGCGACAGACCCATAAACGATATATGATGAGCCCGTCAAGAATGGGTCAAAATTAAATATCTATATCATTTAATTTTAAAAAATTAATAATAATTCTATATTTTGGGATAGAGGTAGTTTTTAATTATTTTTTAAAAAAAATAATATTACATGGCTCATTATACCTTTTTATAACTTGAACATTTTTTTTATTATTTAAACCATTTTTTCCTTGAACTAGGGGATTAAATAAGAGGTAATTAGTCGGAAATGGATGCATAGAGGAAAACTGCTTTACGCATTCAAGCAATCCATGGATTTGGATTTGATAATATCATGTGCTCACCTTTTAAGTATGATCTTTAAGAACTAAATAAATTATTTAATTCGAGCAAAGAAAGCAAGAGTTTCAATTTATGCATGCATTATATATATATATATATATATATATATATATATATATATAGAGAGAGAGAGAGAGAGGATCATGTAAGGACTCCCTTACGATACTAAAATACGGATTTTTTTTTGTTTTTTTTTTAAAACAACTAAACAAAAAAATTTAATATTTTATGGAACTGAAATTTTTCTATAATACAATGTTTTGAGCGTGATTTGGATACCTATACCAAAAAATATATATATACCGCACGCATGCATCGTATATACCTATTTTGTTATATGTATCCAAATCACACCCAAAATGTATTATGGAAAAATTCTAGTTCCATAAATATTAAACTTTTTTTTTAGTTGTTTTAAAAAAAAAAAGCAAAAAAAAAAAAAAAATAATCCGCATTTTAGTATTGTAAGTGGAGTCCTTATCCATCTGCACCTATATATATATATATATATATATATATATATATATATATATAGTCAGGATCTTAAAAGATCATTTTTATTCAACTCACTGAGTTCACCCCCTTTAATGACGGACGTGACGATTTTTCGATCATACAACCGCTGCCTCATACTTTTAGCGACGCTTATATGTTGTCCGTCGCTAAAAGTATAGACAACGGTTGTATGACCGAACCGTCTCCGGGTTCGTCGTTAAAGGGGGGTGAGCTCGGGTGAGTTGGATAAGGGGTGAGTTTAAGATCCGAACCATATATATATATAACGGATCCGATTTGTGACGCCCCCAAAATAGGTATACATCACTCATTCTGAGTTGCCAAATACATGGTATAAAATTCAAATACAACTTAATTATACAACTGTCGTGTAAAATACGACAAAACATAAGCTGAGAGTTTTAATACGAATATTATCTTCTGAGCAAGATTCAAAACTCAAATGGAATACTCAATACATTTATTATCACACTATTTCTTTGAATAAGATCTTGAGGACTATACTAATGCAAACATTTGGACCGTCACTCCGTTCCCCGACTAGTCCCGGCTATATTTTCATTTCCTGAAGAGAACAATTAAAACAAAGGGTGAGCTCAACTAGCCCAGTAAGAAATATTATAACTATGATAATACATAATAAATTTTCGTTAGCCTTCAACAGTGTTAAACTGATAAAATATAATAAACATCAAGTTTAACTGCAGTGGAACAAGCAATCCATTAGAAGAGTCAAGTAGAGCATGATATCTACTATCTTCTATGATTTAAAAAGTTTATCATCGATTTTATCGTTGAGACTCAGCTTAATAAATAAACCACATCATCGAATCATCCTCGCACTACGGGCAAGGATATTCATGTAATCATCAATGATCATGATTATACCGAATAATCCTCGGTCATAATCATACCAACAATCGCCCACCAATGCACTATGGTGTGACGCCTAAAATAGGTATACATCACCTATTCTCGAAGTCGTCAAATACATGGTATGTAATACAAATACAACTTAATTATACAACCGTCGTGTAAAGTACGACAAAACATATAAGTCGTGAGTTTTAATACAAATATTGTCGCCTAGACAATATACAAACTTAAATTCAATATTATTACATTTATTTTCCACTATTTTCCTTTGAATAGTGAGGAATACTAATGTTATCATCTCGTCCGCTACTCTGGCTCCCCGATTAGTCCTCGCTACGTTCTCATTTCAAGAGAACAATAAAAGTAAAAGGTGAGCTCAACTAGGCCAAGAGAAAATATTATGACTAAGATAATGCGAGAATATATTATCGTTAGCCTTCAACAAATGTTAAAGCGATACAATATAACAACCATCAAGTTTAACTGCATAATGAACAAGCAATCCATTAAAAGAGTCAAGTAGAGAATAAAATCTACCATCTTTTATGATTTAGAAGGTTTTTCATCACTTTTATCGCTAGGACTCAGCTTAATAAATAATCCACATCATCGAATCACCCCTGCACTACGGCCAATGATATTCTTTAGTATCACGACCACAATTATCCATGCACTCACGGCCAAGAATATTTGTGTATTCAATAATGGTCATGATCATGCCAACAATCTTGTCCATCAATGCACTACGCCAATGAGGACTTTTACCATATCATTTGTAACATTACGGTCATGATTACACCGAATAATCCCTGGTCATAATCATACCAAGTCCATTTATGCACTACAGGTCACATGATATTTCTTTGTGGAGTAAAAAAAGTTCAAGAATTAATTTGTCCAGGAACCAATAACATCCAAATTGTCAACATGATATTTCTTTGTGGAGTAAAATTCAAGAATGCTCGGAAGAATATTTACATGAAAAGATACTGGATGAAGTGCAAATATCAAGGATATTCCACTAATTTCATGGATTATAAGTCAAAACTTTAACCAAACTGAGTATAATAAAGAATGGAATAACAAAAGAAATCACCAAGCATGCGATAGATAGCAAACAAAAGTTATTCCAATGTAATTATAAATAACGGAATCGAAGTCCCAGCAGAAACGCATGCATGTGATATATTCTAATGAGAATAATAAAGGCGGAATCAGTCGGCGTAAAATGCCTGATGCATGTGATATTCCAAGCGAATAATAAAGATGGAATCAGTCCGCAGTAAAATGCATGCAGACAGGATATTCCAACAGAATAATAAAGAGCGGAACCAGTCCCAGAGAACGCATGTGATGAGGATGTTCCAACGTAATAATAAAGAATGGAATAACAGAAGAATTTCACCAAGTATAGGGTAGCCCGCGTATACAGGTTATTCCAACAGAATAATAAAGAATATAACAAAAGTTCTCTTCATGGATAAGAAAGAAATAATACTCCCTACTTTAGAAAAACTGGATACTGGAATAGTGAGGTAGCAAACTTCTCTTCTTCTTTCTATAATTTCTCTATATAATAATCGCTTCTAAAGCTTTTGTGAATTGGTGAGAAATGAAGGAAGAATGAGCTTTATTTATAGAAAATATAGTTTCGATAATTGCACGTTTTGGGGCTCAAAAATTACAAAGACAATACCTCCAAATTTTCTTTTATTTTAATTTAGTCATGAAAGTATTATCAAACTTGCACCACCTCCCTAATAGTAAATAATGTGACTCAATAGTAAATTATGTGAATCAATAGTTCTAGACATATAAAAATACTGAATTACAAAGATAAGTACCTCCATCTATACCTTCATTTTTAACTTAGTCATGCAAGTATTATCAATCTTGCACCAACTCCCCTAATAGTAACAAGAATGTGAAACAATAGTATACACATGTGAACAAATAGTTATAATCATGCTAAATAATAGCAATCAATTGTTTATTTATCCGATTAAATATCCGATTGGTCAATATAACCTCAAGACATCAATTATTATCGAAATAATTGTCGATTTTCACTAACACAAATAATTCCAACACAATGAAACCATTTTTATCAAAAATATAAATTTTGAAATTTCGAAGTTTGACTTTTCCCAAAAAAGTCAACTGTTGACTTGTAGACCAAATAGTGAATTAGAAAAATTTATGTTTATAGACTATTTTACTAATTTCATCGCTTAGGACTCAAATATCACGTCAAGCGTCTCCAAATTCAACTCCGAACACAACTTCAATTTTAATAACATTCATCATTAATATTATAACTCACAATATTTATCAACCAGGTCGTTCCCAGGAAAGAGGGGGCTTTCCAATAAAGATTTCTCCCTATTGGCGCACAATTAGGTGACCAAACCTCTCCTTGACAGAATTTCTAGATATTATAAATATTACAATTTAATAATATAAATAACTTTGTCGTCTCAATTATTGATTTAATAAAATAACATATTATGCAAATGATACTATGACAATAATCGAATCAATAATATGAGAGATATGATGCAGCAATTACTGTAGCAATAATTGAGTATAACTGAGTGACTTCTCACAAAGTATCAATAATCAGTATTGTGTGCTACTATGCAACGACGCCAGCGCCAGACATCGCATTTCTTTTACTAGGGTAGTTCAACGCTTAACAGTAAAACTTTCGTCGTTATTTTCATAAAGTATTTTTGTCGTTTTCTCAATCCGACAATAATTTCGTTGTGGGGGTCCACCAATGATTGTGTCATTGTACGAATATTCCCTGTTAAAACAAATATTCCCCGACCAATCGAATATTATATAACAACTTGCATACTTTGCAAAATTTCGTCCTCGAAATTAGGGTGCGTACCTGGTATGTCGAAAAGGTAAGGATATCTTGATTTCATCTCAGATTCTAACTCCCAGGTCATTTCTTCCACATCGTGGTTTCTCCACAAAACTCTGACTTGAGGTATAACCTGGAGCGTAGAATATGATCCTTTTATCCAAGATTTTAACAGTAACTCTTTCATACGTTAAATCTTCCTCTATCTTATGTCTCGGTTCTAATTCAATAATGTGGTTCGGGTCTTTCACATATTTACGTAACATAGATATGTGAAAAAGCGTTATGAACACGAGACATACTTAGCAGAAAAGCGAGTCTATATGCCACAGCTTCCTACTCGATCGAGGATTAAAATGGGCCAATGAATCGAGGGTTGAGCTTTCCTCTCTTCCAAATCTTGTAACTCCTTTCCATGGAGCAACACGTAACAACACATAATCTCCAATATCGAATTCTACGTCCTTTCGATGAAGATCAAAGATAACTCTTTGTGTCGATCTTGTGAGGTTTTATACGTTGTCGGATCGTTTGTATCTTTTTAGTAGTTATACGTACCAACTCCGGTCCCAACAACGTTGCTTCACCCACCTCATCCCAAAGACATCTTTGAAAACGACACTTTCTTCTATACAACGCCTCAAATGGAGCCATGCCAATACTTGCTTGATAATCATTTGTTGTAGGAAAACTCCACCAATGGTAGAACTTATCCCAACTTCCTTGAAGTCAAGGACAGTAGTCTTAATAGATCTTCAAGAGTTTGAATGGTCCTCTCCGACTACCCGTCCGTCTGAGGATGATATGCCGAGCTAAATCATAAATCCGTGCCCATAGCTTTTTGCAAACTAACCCAAAATCTTGAAGTGAATCTTGGGTCTCGATCGAAACTATGGATCTTGGCATACCATGCGATCTTATAATCTCGTTTATGTACGCATTGAGCAAGACGTTCAAGTGTATAAGTTTCTCGATAGGTAGGAAATGAGCAGCACTTGGTCAATCTATCAACAATGACCCAAATTGCATCTATGCCTTGAGAAACCTTGGGAAGACCAGTAACGAAATCCATAGTAATGTGTTCCCAATTCCATTCTAGAATTTTAAGTGGTTGCAATGGACCTTTTGGTACTTGATGTTCCGCCTTGACTCGTTGACAAGTTAAACACCTTGAGATAAACTCTGATATCTCTCTTCATATTGCTCCACCAAAATGTATGTCAAGATCACGATACATTTTGGTACTCCTGAGATGGATCAGAAAGCGGTGTGTTATGCGCCTCCATCATGATTTTATACTTTAAATCAGGATCGTTAGGAACACAAAGTCTGGAGTTGGCTCGAAGTATTCCTTCCTCATCGATTCTTGCTTTCGGCATAGCACCTTCTTGCACTTTCTTTTTTATACGCATTAGCTCCAGGTCTGTAGCTTGAGCAGCTTTAACTTTATCGATTAAAGTCGGTTCTACTCTTATGTTTGCCATCATCATGTGGGTCCCTAGAGTCTTTAACTCTATCTCCATCCTTTGTAAGTCATACAAAATGGGCCTTTGTATTGACAATATCGCACTCGTACTTGCATATGATCTTATACTCAATGCGTCAGCTACTACGTTAGCTTTTCCAGGATGGTATTGGATGGTATGATCATAATCTTTCAACAATTCAAGCCAACGTCGTTGTCTCATGTTGAGTTCCTTTTGAGTGAAGAAATATTTGAGGCTTTTATGATCCGTAAAGATTTCCACTTTCTCCCAATACAAGTAATGCCTCCAAATTTTAAGTAATGCCTGCCAACTCTAGATCATAAGTAGGAAAATTCCTCTCATATTCTTTGAGTTACCGTGAGGCATAGGCTATGACTTTCCCATGTTGCATGAGAACACATCCTAACCCTTTGCAAGAAGCATCTTTGTAGATGACAAATCCTCCGAGCGGATGGTATTGTCGAACGGGTCTTTGAAATGAGTCTCTCTTGAGTTCTTGAAAACTCTTCTCACATTCCACGCTCCAACCGAATTTTGTATCTTTTCGAGTCAGTTGAGTTAATGGAGTAACGATTCGAGAAAACCCTTCTACAAATCTTCGATAATAACCAATGTTGTTTTAGAAAGCTACGACTTGATCATCGATTTAGGTTGCTCGACTTTGAATTGCTTCAATCTTTCACGGGTCAATGAGATATCCCATGATTTGATATCACGTGTCTTCGAGGAATGCAACTTCCTCGCCGTAACTCGCATTTCTTCAACTTGGCATATAGCTTGTTTTCACGAAGCTTTTGGAGTATCAGCCTCAAGTGTTGCTCATGATCTTCACGACTTTTGGAATATATGAGGATGTCGTCAATAAAGACGACCACAAAATGATCCAAATATTCCTTGAATACTCGGTTCATCATTTCCATGAAGGCAGCAGGAGCATTAGTCAATCCAAAGGACGTGACTAGGAATTCATAATGCCCGCACCGAGTTCTGAAAGCCGTCTTTGGAATGTCATCGGTTCTAATCTTCAATTGATGATATCCTGAATGAAGATAAATCTTTGAAAAGAATTTGGCGCAATGCAACTGGTCAAACAGGTCATCAATACGTGGCAATGGGTACCTATTTTTGATGGTGACATGATTCAACTTCCGATAATCAATACTGTAAGACCCCAACTTTTATAAATAAAGATGAATTTTCTATAAATATTATTTTTGAATATTATGGAGTAAATTTGATATAATGTTATAGTTGTGGGTAATATTTATAAATTTTGCAAAGTAAGCAAGTTGTTATAAAATATTCGTTTGGTCGGGAAATATTCTTTTTGTCGGGGAATATTCGTACGACGACACAATCATTGGTGGACCCCACAACGGAATTATTTTCGGATTGAGAAAACGACAAAAATACTTCATGAAAATAACGGCGGAGGTGTTACCGTTAAAACTGTTGAACTACCCAATAGTTAAAGTACAAGAATGTCTGGCATTGGTTGCATAAGTAGCACCAGTATTAATTATTGATGCTTCACGTGAGAAGTCTTTCACTATACTCAATTATTACTACAAGAATTGCTACATTATATCTCTTATATTATTGATTCAATTATTGTCACAGTATCATCTGTATAATATGTTATATTATTAAATCAATAATTGAGACGACAAGTTATAAATGATTAATAATTGTTGAAAGATTAAATATGTGTTGATTAAAAATAAAATGATTTGTGGTAATATTTATTCAATCCTTGATGTATATAAAGATTCTATTATGAGATGTTTGTCGTAAGTTTTGTTATTTTATGGGGGGCATATGTCATCTAAGAGTCTCTTCGTCAATAGTAATTACCTTCGTCAATAATAATTATCTTCGTCAATAGTCATTACCTTCGTCAATAGTATTTACCTTTACCAGATGTCAAACCACTTGCCGTTTCATATTACAGGCGTCGAACCAATTGTCATTTCACATTACAGGCGTCAAACCACTTGGTGTTTCACATTACTGATGTATAAAACCACTTTTCTTTTCACATCACTAGTCGTCAAGCCACTTGCCTTTTCACATTTCAAGTGCTAAGCTAGAAATCTTCTATAAATAGAGGCCTAGTGCTTCATTATTTTTCACGAATTCATTCAAGCTATAGAGAGAGAAAGTATGAGAGAATAAGAGAGAAAAAAGAAGAGTATTCGTTACTACACCTCTGTAGTATTCAATCTCCTACTAATGTAAAGGGTGTTATTCTTTCTTATTCATGAAGAGAACTGTTGTTATTCCATTGCTTATTATTACATTGGAATAACTTTGTGATAATGATTTTACCCTCAGACTTGGTGACATTCTTCTATTAATCTGTTGGAACATCCCGTCTGCAGGTGTTTTACACCGGACACGGTTAAAATCTTTATTATTATTCATTGGAACATCCCATCTCATGTGTTTTACAGGACTGGTTAAAATCTTTATTATTATTACGTTGGAATATCCATGCGTGTGTTTTACAGGACCGGTTCCATCTTTATTATTCATTGGAACATCCCTGTTGGTGCAAATTTTGCTGACACGGTTCCGTTATTATTATTCTGTTAGAATAACTTTTGTCTATCACAATACCGCATGCGTGGTGATTTCTTTTGTTATTCCATTCTTTATTATACTCGGTTGGTTAAAGTTTTGACTTCTATACTCCATGAAATTAGTAGAATATCCTTGATATTTGCGCTTCATCCAAAGATCTTTTTATGGAAATATTCTTACGATCATTCTTGAATTTTACTCTACAAAGCAAAGATCGTGTTGACAATTTGGACATTATTAGTTCATGGATAAATTAATTCTTGAACTTGTTTTATTGAATTCTTATATCATTATCATCATCCTCATGTTTATATTATGTTGAAAGTCATATGTGGCCCAGAGTGCATAGATGGACTTGGTATGATTATGACCGTGAATTATTCTTGTAATCATTGACCGTAATGTTACAAATGATGTGGTAAAAGTTATTATTGGGTCTGTAGTGCATTGATGGATGATTGTTGGCATGATCATGACCATTAATGAATACACGAATGTCCTCGGTACAGTAGTGCATGGATAATTTGTGGTCGTGATACTAAAGAATATCCTCGGGTAAAAGTAGATGCGAGGGTGATTCGATGATGTGGATTATTTATTAAAGTAGTCTCGGTGATAAAAGTGATGAAAACCTTTTAAATCATAAAAGATAGTAGATTTTATTCTCTACTTGACTCTTTTAATGGATTGCTTGTTCCGATGCACTTAAACTTGATGTTGTTATATTTTATCAGTTTAACACTGTTGAAGGCTAACGATAATTTATTCTACATTATCTTAGTCATAAAATTTCTTACTAGGCTAGTTGAGCTCACCCTTTCTTTTCATTGTTCTCTTGTGAAATGAGAACATAGCGAGGACTAGTCGGGAACCTGAATTGTCCGGTAGGAGGATAGCATTAGTAGTCCTCACTATTATTACGTGAAATAGTGTGTTAATAATTGTAATGAGGACTCCTTTTGAGTTTGTATAATCTCTAGTAGACAATAATTGTATTCAAAGTCACAGCTTATGTTTTGTCATATTGTACATGCATACAGTTGTATTAGTAAGTTGTATTTGAATTTTGTACCATGTATATCCGACGACCCAAGATGGGTGATGTATACCTAATTTTGAGGCGTCGCGGTTGATATCAAAGCTTAGGGATATGATCCTGGCTAAGATGTGAGAATAGTACTAGAGAGGAGAGACGGGGAATTTCTTCGCTAGTATGACCTACCTAAGTTTATGTGGTATTTAATTGGCTGGTCGTAATTTAGGGATAATATGTTACATGTCAATTAACCTTTGTTTTGTGGCGATGTCGAAAATGACATCCCAGAATGTTGAAATAGCAATGGAGCACAAAGTGATCGTTGATTCACCACATATTAATAATCAAGATAATGTGCATCGTGAAGGCGACAATCCTCGTGCAAAAATAATAACTTGACCAAATGATGAATGATCAAATGTTAGGGCTTTATGCAATTCATACAACAAGAAAGCGAGAGCGGCTCTCATCCAAAATACTGGTGGAAACATTGAAACTCTCGGCCATCACCGCTAAGCAGCTTCAAAGAGCCGGGACCACCGGAGTTTAAGGGAGAGCCAAAACCACTTATGGCGGAAGTATGGATAAAGCAGATCACCAAGATATTTGATGTCTTGGGATGCTCGAGGAGCAAAAGGTTCCCTTGCACGCCTTTATGTTGCGATGAGAGGCGATTCTGGTGGGAATCGGTAAAACGTACTCAACCTGCCGTACTGAAGATGTCTTGGGAGAAGTTTCAAGAGCTGTTCAACGACAAATACTTTCCCGAAAGTATTCGTCACATGAAGGAGGTGGAGTTTATCAAGTTGGAACAAAATAATATGACCGTGTCGCAATACGAGGCTAAATTTGCAGAGTTATCCCGGTTTGCGTCCCACTTGGTGGATAATAAAGAGAGAATGACATGGATGTTTTTAAGAGGTTTGAAGCCGGAGATACGTCAACATCTTATTTCTCATAAACAATGTTTATATTCAGATGTTGTAAGTAGGGCTCAGTTAGTGGAGCGCGATAACGAGTCAACGCAACTAAAAGAGAGCAGCCGGCAAAATGATAATACCAATGAGAGCGATCATCAAGCGGTGACAACAAGCGTGGAGGAATCAACAGGCGAAATGGTAACCACTTGGTGGTAATCGGCCAAAACAATAAGAATGGACATTTCAAGAAGAGGAGATTCAACAATGATGGAAAGATGTCACAGACCAAGACTGTTGTCGTTAAGGAAGGAGAACGACCACCTATCATATGTTTCAAATGCGGAGGGAGGGCACATCGGTCAAACTCGCTGGCGATGCCGTCCAAAACATGTTATAATTATGGAAAGAAGGTCACTTAGCCCAATTTTGTCGCTCATCAAGACAAATTCATCTAGGATGGAGGCACCAAAGGTCATCCCCGTAAAAGTCAAAACCCAGTAGTCAAGAGGAGAACGTTTGTTGTGACCTCCCAAAAAGCAAGGAACCCGAATGAGGTTATCACGGGTAAGCCTATCATAAACTCTAACGAAATCTATACTTTATTTGATACCGGTTCTACCCATTCTTTTATTTCTCCTACTTTCGCTCATCTATTAAATTTGACTCCGGAGAAATTAGACTTTGACTTATCTGTGGAAACTCCGTTGGGAGAAACCTTCATTAAATCCACTGTTTATAAGTCTTGTTTGATTCAAATCGGTACCCTCACATTACCTATAGATCTTATTTCATTGAAAATACTTGCATTTGACGTGATTCTAGGGATTGATTGGTTAACTACTCATCATGCAAAAAATTGATTGTTTCCGTAAGGTTGTTAGCTTTCATATTCCTAATCAACCTATTATGCGAATTTAAGCGACCAAACCATTAAAATCAATCACGGTCATCTCAATCCATAAAGCTATTCGTTTATTGAAAAACGGATGTCAAGCTTTCTTAGCTCATGTCACAGATTTAAACAAAAATACGTCAGTTTTGAACGATATTTCTATTGTTAATAAATTTCCTGACGTATTCCCCAAAGAATTTCCTGGCCTACCCCCTGAGCGTGAAATTGAATTTTGTATCGACCTTGAACCCGGTACAAAACCCATTTCCAAAGCCCCTTATCGAATGGCTCCTATTGAACTTCAGGAGTTAAAGACTCAACTGCAGGAATTGTTAAACATTGGCTTTATTCGTCCTAGTACTTCTCCTTGGGGTGCTCCTGTTCTATTCGTGAAGAAGAAAGACGGGAGTATGCGACTTTGTATTGATTATCGGGAGTTGAATCATGTCACATCAAAACTAGGTATCCATTGTCACGTATTGATGACCTGTTTGACCAGTTGTAAGGAGCCAAATTCTTTTCAAAGATTGATCTTCGTTCCGGATATCACCAATTGAAGATTAGAACCGATGACATTCCAAAGACGGCTTTCAGAACTCGGTACCGGGATTTTTGAATTCCTAGTCATGTCCTTTGGATTGACTAATGCTCCTGCTGCCTTCATGGATATGATGAACCGAGTATTTAAGGAATATTTGGATCACTTTGTGGTCGTCTTTATTGATGACATCCTTATTTATTCCAAAAGCCGTGAAGATCATGAGCAACATTTGAGGCTGACACTCCAAAAGCTTCGTGAGTATAAGCTTTATGCCAAGTTGAAGAAATGCGAATTCTGGCTTGAGGAAGTAGTATTCCTTGGGCACGTAGTATCAAGTCATGGAATATCTGTTGACCCAGCAAAGATTGAAGCAATTCAAAGCTGGGAGAAACCTAAATCAGTGACCAAAGTACGTAGTTTTCTCGATTTAGCTGGTAATTATCGGAGATTCGTGGAAGGATTTTCTCAAATCGCTACTCCATTGACTCAGCTGACTCGGAAAGATACAAAGTTCGATTGGAGCGAAGAATGTGAGAAGAGTTTTCAAGAACTCAAGAGGAGACTCATTTCAAAGACTGTTCGACAATACCATCCGGCTCGGAGGATTTGTTGTAAGACCGAAATTTTTTAAATAAAAAGGAATTTCCTTTATTTATTATTTTGAAATAGTAAAGGGTGGATTTGATTAATGTGGTTAGTTATGGGTAAATGCGTAAATATTTTAAATAAGCAAGTGGTGATATAATATTCATTATTATACGGGGAATATTAGATTTGGTCGTGGAATATTAGATCGTTATGGGGAATATTAACGACTGAGCAGTACCATGTATGGGGCCCCATAACGGAAAGTGATTGGAGGAAGAAAACGACAAGAATAAGTTGTTTATAAATAACTGGCGTAGTTGTTACAATTAATCTTTGTTGGAATACCCGATTGGTTAAAACACATGAATACGCGTTGTTGCACTAAAGAAGACACTGCAGTATTGCATCAATTATTGATTCTTACGTAAGAAGGCATTCCTCAATAATTGTTACAAGTAATTCTTTATTCAATATTTTATTTTATTGATTCAATAATTGCTTTGCATTGATATTTTATATTATCGTTGTTTCAATAATTGTCATTACACGATATTTTCATTATCGAAGCAATAATTCATATTATCGAATAATATTATTAGATAACATTATTAGCAATGTCTAGAAAGTTCATCTAAGGAGAGGTTTGGTCACCTAATTGCTGCCAAGTAAGGGAGAAATTCTTATTGAAAAGCCCCATCTTCCCGGAAACCGCTGGTTGTCAATATTGTGATTCGTAATATTATTTGTGAATAATTAATTATTGATTCATATGATGAGGAAAATATTGATTTTATGTGGATATAGATCTAGAAAATTTTTTATAGTGACAATTGTTGAAAATTAATATTTTATCTTTTTACGATAAAATAATTCATTTAAATATATTATTTTAATAATATATTAACGATGATATTTTTACGATGAATGTGGGATATATGAGTATATGTGGAGGAGGAGTATTTTTGTTACTAAAAAATGTTTAAAACATGTTAAACATGTCGGTGGACCCAATTTATTGGTGAAATTTGATTATAGCTGTGTAAAATCGCCCATTTATGGATTTCGTTCAATTTTCATTTGGAATTTGGAAAAACTTTCTTACGCAAAGTTGTAGAGAATTGAATTTCCTATAAAACACGCGAGATTTGAATTTTCCGACAAAAGGGCTATTTATTATGAATTATTGAAGTTTTGAGTTCCAAAATAATTGATTTTGGAAGTTTTAATTATTTTAAATAATAAAAACGTTTTTTGGTGAGTGTTCACATGTTATAAATGTGTCATGTTGCTGAATTCAGATCTAGGAAGGTTGGCGAGAAAACTTAATATATATTATTAATTTATTAAATTTTACTTTTGGTGTTCTAAGCATTTTCCTATAAATAGGGTGCTTTAGGTTAGAATTGAAAATCACACCGTAAACCCAAGTTTTTCTCTCTATATTATCGAGCGTATTCTTGTGAGTATTTTGAGTATACTTTAAGTATTGCTATATCTGATGCAAGTTCAAGTCATAGCTTTATATCCAGGTGTTTCAAATGCGAAAGTAATTGTCTTTCGAGGTGGGATATTATTTTTAAAAAATGATATTATTTCTTCAATATCATTATGCCAAAATATTGGTTGGAAATTTTATCAAATTTGGAACTTTTTCATGTCGGGGTTCTTATTCATGATTTACTATTCATGAGTTACTATTCACGATTCTATTATTCGTGAAAGTACTATTCACGAAGCGTGAAGATGTTTTTTTTTGTGAAATTTCTATCTTTTGGTGTTGAGATTATCGTTCACGATAATGGCACTATTCACGATATCGACACTTTTTAGAATACGACACTTTATTCATCGAAAAATGAAATTTCTTCTTTTCGTCTCCAAAATATCTATTCGGATACTAGCTTTGATTGTATCCATGTTTTGATCATTCTTGAATTTTACACCACTATGACTATTTTGAGGTATTTTTGATATGGATAAAATAAAGTACGAATCCTTAATCCTTAATCCTTGTCATTTTGTTTCTTTGGATTCGTTTATTTAAAAATATTTTCATCATCCTCGAGTCTTAAATGATGATATTATTGAATATCTTTGGACCGTAGTGCAAAAGATGAATGATTTATGATGAATATCTTTGGCTGTTGTAGTGCAAAGATGAATGATTTCGATGAATATCTTTGGCCCGTAGTGCAAAGATGAGCAGTGTTTAGATGAACATGAATTAATGATGAATATCTTTGGCTCGTAAGCGTAAAGATGAATATTTGATTCGAGGATATATATTGATTGATGTTACAGGGATAAAAGATAGACGATGAACTTTAAAATTCATACATAGAAGATAACTCTTCTAATGAATTATTATTTCCGCTGCGAATATTGATTTAAAACTTGTTGTCTATTGTATTCTATTAGATTTTTCCTCATTGAAGACTAACGATAATTTTGTTGTAT
Organism: Panax ginseng; assembly: GCA_020205605.1. Lineage (NCBI taxonomy): Eukaryota > Viridiplantae > Streptophyta > Magnoliopsida > Apiales > Araliaceae > Panax > Panax ginseng. The sequence goes on from CM035146.1 coordinate 6,325,151, forward strand.
ATTATCTTAGTCATAATATTCTTTCTTTGGGCTAGTTGAGCTCACCTTTTCCTTTTGTTCCATTTTTCTTCTCGGGGAGACGAGAATGTAGCGATTACTAGTCGGGGTATGGAATGAAGGTTCTAGAGAGAGTTGTTTAGTAGTCCTCACCATTTTGTAAAATAATGTATCAATAATTATGATGGGGATTTATTTGCGTGTGGATATTGTCTAGATGACAATATCTGTATGGAGAGAAAGTGGAGATCTTTACGGATCATAAAAGCCTCAAATATTTCTTCACTCAAAAGGAACTCAACATGCGACAACGACGTTGGCTGGAACTGTTGAAATATTATGATCATACCATCCAATACCATTCTGGAAAAGCGAACGTGGTAGCTGACTCATTGAGTAGAAGATCATATGCGGGTACGAGTGCAATATTTACAACACAAAAGCCCATTTTGTGTGACTTGCAAAGGATGGAGATAGAGTTAAAGACTCCAGGGAACCATGTGATGATGGAGAATATACGAGTAGAACCGCCTTTAATTGATAAAGTTAAAGTTGCTCAAGTTACAGATCCGGAGCTGATGCGTATGAGGAAGAAAGTGCAAGAAGGTGCTATGCCGGAAGCAAGAATCGATGAAGAAGGAATACTTCGAGTCAACTCCAGACTTTGTGTTCCTAACGACCCTAATTTAAAGTATAAAATCATGATGGAGGCGCACAACACAATTTTGCAATCCATCTCGGGAGTACCAAAATGTATCATGATCTTCGTCATACATTTTGGTGGAGCAATATAAGAGAGAGATAGTATTTATTTATCTCAAGGTGTCTAATTTGTCAACGAAAGTTAAAGCGGAGCATCAAGTACCAAAAGGTCCATTGCAACCACTTGAAATTCCGTAATTGAAGTGGGAGCACATTACCATGGATTTTTTATTCTGGGTCTTCCCAAAGTTTCTCAAGGCATAGATGCGATTTGGGTCATTATTGATAGATTGACCAAGTCTGCTCATTTCTTACCGATACGAGAAACTTATACATTTGAACGTCTTACTCGTATGTACATAAACGAGGTTGTCAGATTGCATGGTATGCCAATATCCATAGTTTTTGATCGAGACCCAAGATTCACTTCAAGATTTTGGGTTAGTTTGAAAAAAGCTATGGGCACGGATTCTGATTTAGCTTAAGATATCATTCTCGACGGACGGAGCGTCGGAGAGGACGATTCAAACTCTTGAAGATCTATTAAGACTCTGTGTCCTTGACTTCAAGGTAAGTTGGGACAAGTTCTTACCATTAGTGGATTTTTCCAACAACAACAGTTATCAAGCAAGTATTGGCATGGCTCCATTCGAGGCGTTGTATGGAAGAAAGTGTGGTTCTCGGTATCTTTGGGATGAGGTGGGTGAAGCAACGTTGTTGGGACCGGAGTTGGTACGTATGACTACGGAAAAGATTCAAACGATCGACAACGTATAAAAACCTCACAAGATCGACAAAGAGTTATGCCGATCTTCATCGAAAGGACGTGGAATTCGATATAGAGAGATCATGTGTTGTTGCGTGTTGCTCCATGGAAAAGAGTTATGAGATTTAGAAAGAGAGAAAAACTCAATCCTCGATTCATCGGCCCATTTTAATCCTCGATCGAGTAGGAATTGTGGGCCTATAGACTCGTTTACCGCTTAAGTATGACTCGTGTTCATAACGTTTTTCACATATCCATGTTACGTAAATATGTGAAAGACCGAACCACATTATTGAGGTAGAACCGGACGAAATAAGCGGAAGATTTGACGATAAAAAGAGGTTCTGTTCAAATTTTGGATAAGAAGGAACATATTCTATGCTCGAGGTTATACCTCAAGTCAAAGTTTTGTGGAGAAACCACGACGTTGAGGAAATGACTTGGGAGTTAGAATCAAATGAAATCAAGGTATCCTTACCTCTTCGACATACCGTGTCGTACCCTATTTTCGAGGGCTAAATTTCATAAGAAGGAGAGGTTGTAAGACCCCAACTTTTATAAATAAAGATGAATTTTCTATAAATATTATTTTTGAATATTATGGAGTAAATTTGATATAATGTTATAGCCAGGTAATATTTATAAATTTTGAAAAGTAAGCAAGTTGTTATAAAATATTCGTTTGGTCTGGGAATATTCTTTTTTTCGGGAATATTCATGACGGCAAGACAATCATTGGTGGACCCTATTAGCGGAATTATTGTCGAATCGAGAGAAAACGACAAAAATACTTTATGAAAATAATTGGCGAAGGTGTTACCGTTAAAACCGTTGAACTACCGGTAAGTAGTAAAAATCTGATGAATACGCTGTGGTTGTATAAGTAGCAGATTTCAAGTATTGATTATTGATGCTTACGTGAGAAGTCACTCACCTATACTCAATTATTGCTACGATGAATTCTTTGCATTATATCTCTTATATTATTGATTCAATTATTTGTCAAAGATTCATCAGATAATATGTTATATTATTAAATCAATAATTGAGACGACAAGTTATAAATGATTAATAATTTTTGAAAGATTAAATATGTGTTGATTAAAAATAAAATGATTTGTGGTAATATTTATTCAATCCTTGATGTATATAAAGAGTCTATTATGAGACGTTTGTGGTAAGTTTGGTTATTTTATTGGGGGGGCCCATATGTCATATAAGAGTCTCTTCGTCAATAGTAATTACCTTCGTCAATAGTAATTACCTTTGTCAATAGTAATTACCTTTGTCAATAGTAATTACCTTCGTCAATAGTAATTACCTTCGTCAATAATATTTACCTTTACCAGACGTCAAACCACTTTCCGTTTCATATTATAGGCGTCGAACCAATTGTCATTTCACATTACAGGCGTCAAACCACTTGGTGTTTCACATTACAGGCGTCAAACCACTTTTCTTTTCACATCACCAGTCATCAAGCCACTTGCCTTTTCACATTTCAAGTGCTAAGCTAGAAATCTTCTATAAATAGAGGCCTAGTGCTTCATTATTTTCATTTAATTCATTCAAGCTTATAGAGAAAGTATAGAGAGAATAAGAGAGAAAGAAGAAGAGTATTATGTTACTACACTCATCGCAGATTCAATCTCCTACTAATGTAAGGGGTGTTATTCTTTCTTATTCATTGAAGAGAGGCATTGTTATTCCATCGCTTATTATTCTCGCTCGAATAACTCGTATATACGCGGTTTACCCTATACTTGGTGACATTCTTCTATTATTCTGTTAGAACATCCTGTTTGTGTGTTTTACACCAGACCTGGTTCCGTCTTTATTATTATTCTATTGGAACATCCTGTCTGTGTGTTTTACACCGGACCTGGTTCCGTCTTTATTATTCTGTTGGAACATCCTGTCGGTGCAAATTTTGCCTGACCTGGTTCCGTTATTATTATTCTGTTGGAATAACCTGTCTATGCGATTCTTTTGTTATTCCATTATTTATTATACTCAGTTGGTTAAAGTTTTGACTTCTATACTCCATGAAATTAGTAGAATATCATTGATATTTGCGCTTCATCCAGTATCTTTTCGTGGAAATATTCTTCTGAGCATTCTTGAATTTTACTCTACAAAGCAGTATCATGTTGACAATTTGGACGTTATTAGTTCCTAGATAAATTAATTCTTGAACTTGTTTTATTGAATTCTTATATCATTGTCATCATCCTCATGTTTATATTATGTTGAAAGTCATCTGTGGCCTGTAGTGAATAGATGGACTTGGTATGATTATGACCGAGGATTATTGATTGTAATCATGACCGTAATGTTACAAATGATGTGGAAAAAGTCCTCATTGGCCCGTAGTGCATTGATGGACAGTTGTTGGCATGATCATAACCATTAATGAATACACAAATATTCTTGGCCCGTAGTGTGAAACCCCAGATTTTATGAATAAAGAATTAATTTTCTCGAAATAAAATGGTGTGAATTTGAGATAATGTTATAATTGTGGGTAATATTTATAATTTTTGCAAAGTATGCAAGTTGTCATATTATATTCGATTGGTCGGGGAATATTCGTTTTAAAACAGAAATATTCGCAATGCAAGACAATCATTGGTGGATCCCATTAACGGAATTATTGTTTGATTGAGAAAACGACAAAAATATTTTATTGAAAATAACGGCGGAAGTTTTACTGTTGGTATTGTTGAACTACTTTCGGTAGTAAAGAACAAGAATAATGCGCGTTGTTGCATAGTAGTAATACGGTATTGATTATTGATATTTATGTGAGAAGTCACTTAGTTTTGTTCAATTATTGCTACAATAGTTCTTTTGCATAGTATCTCACATTATTTGATTCAATTATTGTTGATTTAGAAGTTTTGTTTTATTCAGTATTATTAACGTAATAAAATAGAAACATCTTTTATATAAAATGTAATACTTTATTAAAGTTATTTTATAAATAGAATATATTATATTTTATTATGCATAGTGTTTTCATAGTAAAATCTTTTTATATAAAAATGTAATACTTTATTAAAGTTATTCTATAAATAGAATATATTATATTTTATTATGCATAGTGTTTGCATAGTGCTCAAGATAGTGTTTGCATAGTAAAAATCTTTTTATATAAATAGAATATATTATATTTTATTTAAAAGATTTTTCTTTAAATATGGACCGTCAAATTAAAGTAAATCAACTGGACCGTTCAATGAGTTAGTTCTTATGCGTTCATTTTCTATAAATAGAAGCTCATTCATTCATTATTTCTTACGAATTCACTAAAACTCTAGAGAGAGAAACTATAGAGAGAAAGAAGAAAAGTGTTCTGCTACTTCACTACTTCTATATCCAGTACTCTTCTTTCTAAGGTAGAGAATATTATTTGTTGTACTCGTAAGGGGTGTTATTCTTTTGTATTCATGAAGAGAACTTATGTTATTCCATTCTTTATTATTCTGCTGGAATAACTAGTATACGCGGACTACCCTATACTTGGTGACACTCTTCTATTATTCCGTCTTTTACTATTCATTTGGAATATTATGTTCAGACGTTTTACACGGACCGATTCCGCTCTTTATTATTCTGTTGGAATATCCCGTCATATGCGTTTACGGTGGGACCGGTTAAAATCTTTATTATTATTATATTGGAATATCTGTTCATGCATGCGTTTTACTTGGGACCGTAAAATCTTTATTGGAATAACTTTATCTATGCACAATACCGCATGCATGGTGATTTCTGTTATTATTCGATTCTTTATTATTCATTGGAACATCCCTGTCTATGCTTTTACACATGACTGGTTCCGTTAATTATTATCTCGTTGGAATAACTTTGCCTATGCTGGCAAGTACCGCATGCATGGTGATTTCTTTTGTTATTCCATTCTTTATTATACTCAGTTGGTTAAAACTTTGACTTCCATACTCCATGAAATTAGTGGAATATCCTTGATATTTTTGCTTCATTCAGTATCTTTTCATGAAAATATTCTTCTGAGCATTCTTGAATTTTACACTACAAAGCAGTGTCATGTTGACAATTTGAACGTTATCAGTTCTTGGATAAATTAATTCTTGAACTTGTTTTATTGAATTCTTATATCATTGTCATCATCCTCATGTTTATATTATGTTGAAAGTCATCGTGGCTTTGTTGTGCATAGATGGACTTGGTATGATTATGACCGAGGATTATTGTGGTATAATCATAACAAGTAATATTACAAATGATGTGGAAAAAGTCCTCATTGGCCCGTAGTGCATTGATGGATAGTTTTTGGTATGATTATGGCTATGGATTCTCTTCGGCCAAGGGTGCAAAGATGAATTGTTTTATGGCATGATCATGACCATTAATGAATACACAAATATTCTTGGCCCAGTAGGCATGGATAATTGTGGTCATGATATTAAAGAATATCCTTGGTCAGAAAGGAGGGGTGATTCGATGATGCGAATTATTTATTAAAAGTCGAGTCCCAATGATAAAAGTCATGAAAAAACCTTTTAAATCATAGAGGATAGTAGATTTTATTCTCTACTTGACTCTTCTAATGGATCGCTTGTTCACTGCAGATTAAACTTGGTGTTTGTTATATTTTATCGTTTAACACTGTTGAAGGCTAATGATAATTTATTCTCGCATTATCTTAGTCATAATATTTCTTCCGGGCTAGTTGAGCTCACCATTTCTTTCACCTTTGTTCTCTTGAGAAATGAGAACGTAGTCGGGGACGAGCCTGGGGAAGCGGAGTGATGGTCCGGATGATAGTATTAGCTAGTAGTCCTCACTATTACATTAAATAGTGTGACAATAAATGTAATGAGGACTTATTACGAGAGTGGATATTGTGCAGAAGGCGATGATTTGTATTAAAACTCACAACTCTCTTGTTGTATATTAAAGATTGTATTTATATTCGTACCATGTATTTGGCGACTCAGAATATGTGATGTATACAAATTTTGGGGGCGTCACACGTAGTGCATGGATAATTGTGGTCGTGATACTAAAGAATATCCTTGGCCGTAGTGCAGGAGTGATTCGATGATGTGGAATATTTATTGTTTGAGTCTCATCGATAACAGTGATGAAAAACCTTTTTAATCATAAAAGATAGTAGATTTTATTTTCTACTTGACTCTTTTAATGGATTGCTTGTTCCGCTGCAGTTAAACTTGATGTCTATTATATTTTATCGGTTTAACATTATTGGAGACTAATGATAATTTATTCTCGCATTATCTTAGTCATAATATTTCTTATTGAGCTAGTTGAGCTCACCCTTTCTTTCACCGTTTCTCTTGAGGATATGAGAATATAGTCGGGACGAGCCTGGGAAGCGAGTAATGGTCCAGAGGATAGCATTAGTAGTCCTAACTATTCTGTGAAATAGTGTGATAATAATTATAATGGGGACTCCTTTTGAGTTTGTATAATCTCTAGTAGATAATATTTGTATTCAAACTCACAGTTTATATTTTGTCGTATTGTATACCATTGTTGTATTAGTAAGTTGTATTTGAATTCATACCATGTATCCGGCAACCCAAGATGGGTGATGTATACCTAATTTTGGGTGCGCCACGATTGGTATCAAAGCTTAGGATATGATCCTGGCTAAGATGTGAGACTAGAACTAGGAGGGAGAGACGGGAATTCTTCGCTAAGTATGACCTACTTAAATTTATTTTGTATTTAAATTGGTTGGTCGAGTTTAGAGATATTATGTTACATGTCAATTAACCTTTGTTTTGTAAGATTCGAAAATGACATCCGATATTGTTGAGAATAGCAATGGAGCACAAGAGACCGTTGAGTCTCCACATATCAATAATCAGGAGAATATGCATCAGGAAGGCGACAATCCTCATGCAAACAACAACACCGAGCAAATGATGAATGATGGATTGTTCAGAGGCTTTATGCAATTCATGCAACAAAGAAAGTACGAGCGGCTCTGTCCAAAATATAGGTGGAAACACTTTCGAAACTCTCAAGGCGGTCACCGCTAAACAGCTTCAAGGATTTGGGACCACCGGAGTTTAAGGAGAGCCAAAACCACTTATGGCGGAAGTATGGATAAAGCGCATCACCAAGATATTTGATGTCTTGGGATGCTCCGAAGAGCAAAAAGGTTCACTTTGCCGCCTTTATGTTACGCTGAGAGGATTCATGGTGGAAATCCAGAAACGTACTCAAACGCCATCATCAAGATATCTTGGGAGAAGTTCAAGAGTCATTCAATGACAAATACTTTCCGAAAGTATTCGTCACATGAAGGAGGTGGAGTTTATCAAATTGGAGCAAAATAATATGACCGTGTCGCAATACGAGGCAAAATTTGTGGAGTTATCCCGGTTTGCGTCCCACTTGGTGGATAATGAAGAGAGAATGGCGCGAATGTTTTTAAGAGGTTTGAAGTCGGAGATATGTCAACATCTTATTTCTCATAAACTGTGTTTGTATTCAGATGTTGTAAATAGGGCTCAGTTGGTGGAGCGCGATAACGAGTCAACGCAACTAAAAGAGAGCGGTGACAAAATGATAATACCGATGAGAAGCGGATCATCGAAGCGGTGACAAAAAGCGTGGAGGGAATCAACAGGCCAAAAATGGTAACCACTTCAGTGGTAATCAGGGCCAAAACAATAAGAATGGACATTTCAATAATAGGAGATTCAACAATGATGGAAAGACGCCAAAGATCAAAGACCGTTGTTAAGGAAGGAGAAAGACCACCTATCATATGCTTCAAATACGGAGGGGAGGGACACATCAGTCCAAATTGCGCGATGCCGTCCAAAGCATGTTATAATTATGGAAGAGAAGGTCACTTAGCCCGATTTTGTCGTTCACCGAAGACAAATTCTGCTAGGATGGAGGCACCAAAGGCTGTCCCAGAAAAGTCAAAGTCGGTAGTGCAAGGGAGAGCATTTGTTGTGACCTCCTAGAAAACAAGGAACCCGAATGAGGTCATCACGGGTAAGCTTATCATAAACTCTAGCGAAATATACACTTTATTTGATACCGGTTCTACCCATTCTTTTATTTCTCCTACTTGCGCTCAACGATTAAATTTGACTCCGGAGAAAATAGACTTTGACTTATCTGTGGAAATTAGACTTTCACTGAATAGTGAGGACTACTAATGCTATCATCTGGTCCGTCACTCCGTTCCCCGACTAGTCCCTGCTACGTTCTCATTTCTCAAGAGAACAATAAAAGTAAAAAGGTGAGCTCAACTAACTCAAGAGGGAAATATTATGACTAAGATAATGCGAGAATATATTATCGTTAGCCTTCAACAATTGTTAAACCGATACAATATAACAACCATCAAGTTTAACTCTGCGGTGAACAAGCAATCCATTAAAAGAGTCAAGTAGAGAATAAAATCTACTATCTTTTATGATTTAGAAGGTTTTCATCACTTTTATCGTTGGGACTCAATTTTAATAAATAATCCACATCATCGAATCACCCCTACACTACGACCAAGGATATTCTTTAGTATCACGACCACAATTATCCATGCACTACGGGCCAAGAATATTTGTGTATTCAATAATGGTCATGATCATGCTAACAACTGTCCATCAATGCACTATGGGCCAATGAGGACTTTTACCACATCATTTATAACATTACGGTCATGATTACACCGAATAATCCCTGGTCATAATCATACCAAGTCCATCTATGCACTACAGGCTACAGATGACTTTCAACAAAATATAAACATGAGGATGATGACAATGATATAAGAATTCAATAACACAAGTTCAAGAATTAATTTGTCCAGGAACCAATAACGTCCAAATTGTCAACATGATATTTCTTTGTAGAGTAAAATTCATGAATGCTCGGAAGAATATTTACATGAAAATATACTGGATGAAGCGCAAATATCAAGGATATTCCACTAATTTCATGGATTATAGAAGTCAAAACTTTAACCAACTGAGTATAATAAAGAATGGAATAACAAAAGAAATCACCAAGCATGCGATAGACCGCATACGCATGTTATTCCAAATGTAATAATAAATAACGGAATCAGTCCCACAGAAAACGCATGCATACAAGATATTCCAATGTAATAATAAAGACGGAATCAGTCCCGGCAGAAATGCATGCATGAGGATATTCCAATGTAATAATAAAGACGGAATCGTGTCCGGTGTAAAACGCATGCATGGATATTCCAATGTATAATAAAGACGGAACCAGTCCCATGTAGAACGCATGCATGTGATGTTCCAATGTAATAATAAAGAATAGAATAATGTAATAATTTCACCAAGTATAGGGTAGCTCACATACATACAAAGTTATTCCAATGTAATAATAAAGAATGGAATAATGAAGTCTCTTCATGGATAAGAAAGAAATAATACTCCCTACTTTAGAAAAACTGGATCTTTGGAATAGTTAGGTAGCAGGTACTTCTCTTCTTCTTTCTATAATTTCTCTCTATAATAATGGCCTAAAGCTTTTGTGAATTGGTGAGAAATGAAGGAAGAATGAGATTCTATTTATAAAAAATATAGTTTCGATAATCAGACGTTTTGGGGCTCGAAAAATTACAATACAATACCTCCAACTTTTCCTTTATTTTTAATTTAGTCATGGAAGTATTATCAAAGTTGCACCACCTCCCTAATAGTAAATAATGTGATTCAATAGTAAATTATGTGAATCAATAGTTCTAGACATGTGAAAAATCTGAATTACAAGATATAGTACCTCCATCTATACCTCCATTTTTAACTTAATCATGAAAGTATTATCAATCTTGCACCAACTCCCCTAATAGTAACAAGAATGTGAAACAATAGTATACACATGTGAACAAATAGTTATAATCATGTAAAATAATAGCAATCAATTGCTCATTTATCCAAGTTAAATACTTCGATTCGTCAATATAACCTCGGACATCAATTATTATCGAAATAATTGTCGATTTTCACTAACACAAATAATTCCAACACAATGAAACCATTTTTATCAAAATATAAATTTTGAAATTTGAAATTTAACTTTTCCGAAAAGGTCAACTATTGACTTTTGACGACCAAATAGTGAATTAGGAAAATTTTGTGTTTATAGACTATTTTTACTAATTTCATCGTTAGGACTCAAATATCACATCTGCGTCTCCAAATTCAACTCGAACACAACTTCAATTTTAATAACATTCATCATTAATATTATAACTCACAATATTTATCAACCGTGTCGTTCCTCGTGAAAGAGGGGCTTTCCAATAAGGATTTCTCCCTATTGGCGCCGCAATTAGGTGACCAAACCTCTCCTCGGATGTAATTTCTAGACATTGTAAATATTGCAATTTAATAATATGAATAACTTTGTCGCCTCAATTATTGATTTAATAAAATAACATATTATGCGAGATGATACTATGACAATAATCGAATCAATAATATGAGAGGTATGATGTAAGCAATTATCTGTAGCAATAATTGTGTATAATCGAATGACTTCTCACGTAAGCATCAATAATCAATACTGGTGTGCTACTACGCAACCACGCGTATTATTGTATTTTACTAACGGGTAGTTCAACGGTTAACAGTAAAACTTCCGTCGTTATTTTCATAAAAGTATTTTTGTCGCTTTCTCAATCCAAACAATAATTCCGTTATGGGGGTCCACCCATGATTGTCTTGGTTGTACGAATATTCCTCGTTAAAATGAATATTCCCGACCAATCGAATATTATATAACAACTTGCATACTTTGCAAAATTTATAAATATTACCCACAACTATAACATTATATCAAATCCACACCATAATATTCAAAAATATATTTCAAGAAAATTTAATCTTTATTCAAAAAGTTGAGGTCTTACAACAGGCCAATAAGGATTTTTACCACATCATTTGTAACATTACAGTCATGATTATACCGAATAATCCCTGGTCATAATCATACCAATCAATAGTACATTTATGCACGTAAGCCACAGATGACTTTTATCACAATATAAGCATGAGGATGATGACAATGATATAAGAATTCAATTAAAAGAAAACAAATGATAAATTTTTAAAGATTTATAACTTAATTTATCTAGAATTCAATAATGTCCAAATTGTCAACATGATACTGCTTTGTGAAGTAAGATTTAAGAATAATACTGTATCAAAAATGATTTGGACGGCAAAAAATTCAATTTTTGTCATGAATAATTTCTCGGGTGAATAGTACCCCATGAATAGTACTTCGGGAATAGTACCCCGTGAATAGTACTTTATGAATAGTACCCGTGAATAGTACTTTGTGAATAGTACACCGTGAATAGTACTTTGTGAATAGTACCCCGTGAATAGTACTTTGTAAATAGTACCGTAAAAATGAATACTACTCATGGACAGTACTCCGGCATGAAAAGCTTAAAATTTAACAAGAATGTGTAGAAAATATCCTTGTGAAACGATACTAGATGAAGCGCAAATTTCAAGGATATTCTACTAATATCACGAGTATGTACGCAATACTTTAACAAAATGAGGGTATAATCTGAGAATACGAGATTTAAATAATATTACTCATATACTACAGTAGTATGGAAAAAATATTATTCCTATGAATCTTGAACAAAATAATATCCCTTACCTACGAAGAAGACCGGATAACCGGAATAGTGAGGTAGCAGGACTTCTCTTCTTCTTTCTCTCTATAGCTTCTCTCTATAATTGTTCTTGTGAGTCTTAGTGAATTGGTGAGAATGAAAGAAGAATGAGCTTCTATTTATAGGAAAATATAGTTTCGATAATTGCACGTTTTGGGGCTCAAAATATTACAGTATAATACCTTTATCTTTTCTTTCATTTTTAATTTAGTCCTACAAGTATTATCAAACTTGCACCACCTCCCCTAATAGTACATCTTGTGAATCAATAGTACAATCATGTTAATCAATAGTACAATCATGTAAAAAAATAATGACAGTATAGTACCTTCATCTATACCTCCATTTTTAATTTAGTCATGTAAGTATTATCAATCTTGCACCACCTCTCCTAATAGTACATGCATGTGAATCAATAGTACACACATGTGAACAAATAGTTATAAACATGTGAATTAATAGCAATTAATTGCTCGTTTATCTGATTAATTACCCGATTGGTCAATATAACCTCCAGACATCCATTATTATCGAAATAGATGTCGATTTCCACTAACACTAATAATCCCAACACAATGAAAATATTAATTTCATCTTTAATCAACACGAACTTATTCATCATTAATATTATAACTCACAATATTTAACAATCAGATCATTCCCAAGAAAGAGGGAGCTTTCCGATAAGGATTTCTCCCTATTGGCGCGCAATTAGGTGACCAAACCTCTCCTTGACAGAACTTTCTAGACATTGTCAATATTGTAAATAATAATATGAGTAACTTTGTCTTCTCAATTATTGATTTAATAATATAAAATATTATGCAGATGATACTGTGACAATAATTGAATCAATAATATGAGAGATATTATGTAGCAATTCATCGTAGTAATAATTGAGTATAACCGAAAGTGACTTCTCACGTAAGCATCAATAATCAATATCGTATTGCTACTATGAAACTCGCGATATTATCGTATTTTTACCACCGGGTAGTTCAGCGGTTTAACGGTAAAACTTTACCGTTATTTTTATAAAAGATAATTTCGTCATTTTCTAACTACGACAATACTTTTCGTTGTAGGGGTCCACTAATGATTGTGTCGCTAAATTTAATATTCCCCTGTTAAAACGAATATTCCCGACCAATCGAATATTATATAACCACTTGCTTACTTTTGCAAAATTTATAAATAATACCCAAAACTATAACATTATATCAAATCCACACCATAATATTAAAAAATATATTTCGAAAAAAATTAATCTTTATTCATAAAAGTTGGGGTCTTACACGGTTAGCATGAAGTTATTTTTTTGGTAATTTGGTCAATTGGACAATAGAATACTGACATACATACAACCTCATCTGCGTGTCAGTATTCTATTGATCAATTGACCATCTTACCTCAAAATAAACTTCATACTAACCACTTCCATATATAACGTTACTACGTCTGTTTGACAAATTTTACTACATTCCTTCCTTCTAAGCAAATTACTTATCATTTCTTTTAGTTAACATCACGATTTTTTGAATCTATATTGGGCTTCTATGGCCCATTTTTTGTTTTTATATTCTACCACCTCCAATGACTATCACATGTGCGTATTTCATTCTTAACTTTTAGGCTAAGAACTCATCGACTATTTCTGGCGATAGCTATTTGGATTTGAATTCCCTATCAAATACGTACTTTCTTCGTTTCAATTTATTATTGATTTTTAAAAATTAATTTAAAATATTTCCAAACCTATAATTGATAAGAATTATTAAAAATTATGAAACATATATTTTAGATAGTTTAAAATATTTATCATTATATAGACTTCAAAAAATTAATATTAATACTATATTTTGTAATGAAAGGACTATTGTAACAAACTTTTGGTATGTTGTCACTTTTAAAAAATAAAATAAAACCTAACTAGAGAAGATAATCAATGTTTGATCACCAAACCTGGTTCAAAAACATATTTGACCTAAAATCTATTTTTAAGCCTACCAAAGGTTGTACATGTATGTATAGTTCCTGAGTAGACCTAATTTAGGCCTAGGCCATTTTTTTAAAACCAAAATGTTGCTACTTGTAGGTTATGAGGCTTGAACACAAGACTTGTAAGTAAATAAATAAGAGTTCAAACCAACTGAGCTACAACAACTGTTTTTTAATGCAATCTTCAATATATTGTTTCTTTACTTTTATTCAAATTTTACTATTCTTAGAACAGAAAACCTAAATCGTGCCTAATTTATAATATTTATAAGCATTACCATTTTTCAAAAAAAATTGTTCGAGGTAAAATATAATATTTATAAATGTAGTGGTTACCATGCAAGTAGACTTGGGGTCATTTGAAAGGATCCAACATGGAAAAAAATCATGTTTACGATTTTGCACGGCATGGAAAAATCAAACATGGGAAAATAAGCACTATGTAGGAAACTGAGTAGCACAACAATTTATTTGTTTCATTTAGAATGATAAAATTGTGATGATAATTATTATTGAATAACTCACCAGATTTCATAAATTCCATTCATTAGAAAACTCTAGAAATTCCTTCATACTTATTTTTTTTTTATTATAATTGATTGAGATATGTAGTTAATGGCGGTAAGCAAAATTGACACTTAAAAGTATATATATTGGTTTGTTTTTTTAAAAAAGAACTGATATTCTAGATGACATGCAGTATCATCTAATCATGTTTCTAATTTCTTAATTTCAAAATTAAGTCTGCAACTTTGTATAGAATATATAGACATAATTCTCCTGTAAATTAATTAATTAATCATGTCTATTTGTATTATTATTTATTATTAATTATTTTATTATTTTTAATATTTATTATTATTACTATTTTTTTTGTTGATCAGTGTTAAATTGGTTATATATATATAGAGAGAGCCGTTCATAAACGACCCTCTGATACGGACCAATTGATGGACCAAATGAAAAAAAGAAGAAAAAAGACGCGCGGATCACAAACAAAAGAGGGGGAAGAAATGCGGGTCACTCACAAACAGCCGGGTCAAAAATCCAATCTGTATTTTCTCTCTCCCCATTTGAAGAGAGGGTCAAAAAGCCGTGTCTTCCATCTTCTTTTTCCCCGATTCTCTCTCCCTCACTCCCAAAGAGCCGGGTCACGAGAGCTGCTCCATCTTCTTCCCTCCCTCTCTCACACTTCCAATTGCCGAATTCTCAGAACCACTTTCCCGATTCTTTCTCAAAGCCCCTTCCAATTGCCGGTTTAAAGCTAGGGTTTGCATCATAGGTAGATGCTTCAGATTTGGGTTCATTTCTGTAATGATCTCTTGTGTTTACAAAAGGCCATGTTCCTCTCAATATGTATTTGGGTAAAGAGAAGTTCTCTGCTTATATACTGATGCAACTCTTTTGTACTAGTAACTTCTTCATAGATGGACTTTTCTTAAGGTCGGTTTAACTGTAATCTGATTTTTCAGCTTTTCAATTCTTTGGCCTACCAAGACTATTCAAAGAGGTGAAGAATGCACTCATGATTTTCTATTTGGTATTGGGGAGGAGAAGCAACGTTCTACGAGACTGACTGCTTGGTTCCACACCTCTAAAAATTATTTTATTAAAGTATGTCCTTTTCCTTCTATATTTTTTTTCACTTAATCGAACTGCTCCTCCAACTATAACACTAAGATATTTTACTGTGTTGTAAATAAATTCCTTCATGAATTCTGCAGGAGTATGAGAATCACAGGAAAAAATTAAAATCATCAAGTTGTGCATCTCCGACCATAAAGTCACCCTCAACCTGTACTCTGCTATTGTTTGAATGTTGTTGATTTGTCAGCAAGTCTCTGTTTTCAATTAAAGATATTGTATATAAACAAGCTATTCCACTCGGTGCATACTATTTCTGTGTTTTTGTTAGTACAACTTTTGCTTGTGTTTTGGAATGTTTGTTCCAAGAAAGGTAAAAGAAAGGAATTAAGAATCATCTCACTTCAAATGAGGCCCGAGGGTAGCAAAATATCTATTGTTCAAGAACTCTTTTAAGGGAATCAAATTTATTATGAAGTTCAGAACTCTCCAATTTATGATACTCAGAAATATGTCAATTAATTTTTGTAACGCCCCCAAAATAGGTCCAATCCACACAACCTATTCTGAGTCGCTACGAACTACACTCAATGCAATTTCCAAATACAAACTTCATTATTACAATTGTCGTGCAAAAATACGACAACACATATGTTGTGAGTTTTACTACAAATAGATACCAACTGTGACTCTCATCCCTTTACCTAGATATCACCTTACATTGATACCTTACAATGGTACCTTACATAAAGGTACAATCAATAACTGTTTTAGAAATTAAAATCTTCGAAAAATCCTCAAGGAAACCTTTGTACATGGGAGGCCATTCATCTAAGTTATAATAAATATCATATGACTGGAGAATTATCCTTGGTTGACTCAATAGACCCCAAAGAAGATTGCTATCATGTTCTTTCCAATGATGAGTCTTCTCTTGACATATAATTATCTCCATTGTCTCCAATTAAGAGTTATACTTCAACCAAACTCTAAGATTATATAGGTAGTGCTCGTAGATATACTCGGCAAGTGGATGTGCACAACCATGTCTTATGATAACACGAAGTCGCATGTCATTAGACATCTTGTATGATAGTGGCAAAACACCCTTCCAACGTTGGGTTCGCCTCACCCTATTTGATTCAGCAAATATAACTACTAAATGATGTATATAATACAACACACTATTCTAAAGTTCTCAATAAAATTATTTCCATATTGTTTAGGGAGAACCTCCACAACTAGAGACCACCGTTCTATTCCCCTGTTACCCCCACTCGACCCAGCTACACTCTTATTACCTGAAAGGAATTATGAAGCAGAAGGGTGAGCACAACTAGCCCAGTAAAGAATATCATGACTAAAGATAATTAAATTATCAATTGCCTTCGTCAGTAATGAATCAGAGATTTAGAACATATGATAAATGATAAAACTTTTCAACCATAGTTGCAGCGGAACAAGCAATCCATTAGAAGAGTTAAATAGACCATAAAGTCTATTATCTTCTCTATGTTAAAAGTCCATCAACAATGTTTTATCCCTGTAACATCAATCAACAGTTCTGGTCCACAATCATATGAATAACTCATAATCATAATTATGGTTCTAAATTCCTCTTCTCATCCAGGAAGAAGATAATTTTCATTACCTGTTTTTACCTGAAACATCAAAGATCATAGTTATAATAAATCATAGTTCATGTTCATAATCATACTAATAAATTAATCTTTGCACTACGAGCCAAAGATATTCGTCAACAGTTCATCTTTGCACTACTGGCCAAAGATTTTCAACAACAGGTCATCTTTGTGAAAGAAGTATGGATACAAGTCAATCATGTATGATGATAAAGCATATACTTTGTAATCAATCTTATTTGTTTATTAATAAAAGAATTATTTATTAAAGGCATTTATTATCTACATGGTGCTGTTTTAATAATATGTGATAAACTCATAATTTTAAGCAATGCTTTTAGAATCATGATGAGATCATGCTAATGAGATCTAAATTCTTAGATAGCTTAAAATTAAAATGTTCCCAATCAATGGATTACTAAAAAGGGGATTAGTGAATCCGGATAGATTGGTACGTACGTTGCTTGCTCATTGGATGAGGATGATTGATCTCATGATCATTTATGTGGAGACACTAAAGCAAGTATGTAGGTGCTTATTAGAGAATAAGTTCTTTGAGCGTGACTCATTAAGGAATACCTAATGGAGTTTTACTTGTACATCGATAGGAATTCTTGTAGTTATAGTAGTTCAAATGATCCTTAGACTTGAGATCATCATAGTATCTTATATATAACGAATTACACTTTGACTTATTCCTTAATACTCTTAGAGTATATCAAAGGGTATGCTTGGGTGTAATAAGTTATATATGAAGATAGTGAATGATCAATAAAGAATCTACCACTTCTAGTAAAAGAAGAGAAATGTCCTACGTGATTCGATAAATGACAACCCAGGAATCCTTGGCCAAAGTGGAATGAAATTAGAAAGTAGTTTCTAATTTGCATACATTAGGAGTTGTGTATTTAGGAATCGAAATACATATAATTAAATAAAATAAGACTTGACAGTAATTCCATGTCTTACATTTAATTGGAACATTGTATGGTGGAATGATTGAATTGTAAGGTAACTATTAACTCAAAAGTTCTTTTATGATTAATATTGAAATCTATATTATCTGGAAAGTCGTTGATCGCTAGGGAGGCTTATCCCTATTGTAGAATAAATATTATTTATTTAAAAAAATTAATAGCTTAATTTATTTATTTAAATAAGATTAGAATTGTTCTAATTGATTTATTCACAACCGGTTTAATATGGAGAACCTAAAGGGTCACAGCATAAAAGGAAGAATAATTATTTAAGAAGTTAATGGCATAATCGTAATAATATGTTAAGTATATTTAATTTAATCTATGGTGATAGAATAAATTAAATAACTTAATATTTATTATTTAATATTTTAGAAATATTAAATATAAATTAATAAGAGGAGTCTTATTAATATTACTACAATTATTATTATTTTAATTTCTAAAGAGTTTAGGAATTAATTTAATATAAGTACTCTCATTTATTCTAATGGGATTAGGAGAAAATTAGTTAAAGGAGTTTAATTAATTATCCCTAATAAGATTAGGGAGCCCATTTAATTAAAAAGAGTTTAATTAAATAAATAATACCTTATTTTAATTTAATAGGGTTCACGATATATTTTTATAAGAGGAGTCTTATATCAGATATCAAAATATACGTAATTCCAATAAGTTGGAGAGTACACACCCTTTTCTATAGAGATAGGAAAAACTAGGGTTTGAGCTAATACTCCCTTCTTTTTGAAAATTCTTCTTCCTTGGTGGATCACCTCTAGAGGCCATATACTTGGGTGGCTTACATTGATCAAAGGAAGGAATATACCCAGAGATTCAAGGAGATCGCGGAGAAGTAGGAGGTGAACTCGTACCTGAGGAAACTCGTATCTACAAGGGTATGATTCCATAACCTCTTGTTCTTCGTTTTAATTAATAATATGCATAAAGGATGATCCGGGTAATTGGTTTGTGAAAAAATTTAAAATCTGATTTTATTATGCTTCCGTTATTTTTGCAATTTGATTGCTACTTTGATTTTCACAAAACCTTACACTTTGCACTACAAGCCAAAGATATTCAACAACAGATCATCTTTGCACTACAGGCCAAAGATATTCAACAACAGATCATCTTTGCACTAGAGGCTAAAGATATTAATATCTCAAAGAAATATATAATCATTTCAGAATTTATATAAACAATAATTATAACCATGTTGATCAATTCACCTTTACACTTTAGCTAAAGATATTCAATTATAAATTCAATGGTCATGATCATACCAGTCAATAATTCAACTTTGCACTACTGGCCAAAGAGAACCCATAGTCAAGATCATACCAATAATCTACCCATCTTTTAACTCAAGTCAAAGAGAAATTTCATCACCAGGATTATAAAAATGTTATATATGATAATAAAAATAATATGATCAACAACTGCATTTAATTTCAAGAGTAAGATTCATAAATCAACGATAATTTGGTGAAAAAAAACCAATTTTATCGTGAATAGTACCGTGAATAGTAACTCGTGAATAGTAACTCATGAATAGTAACTCATGAATAGTAACTTCGTGAATAGTACTCAAGTATTCGTACATAGTATCGTATCGTAAATAATATCATATCGTAAATAGTGCCATATCATGAATAGTCAGTATCGTGAATAGTGTAAATATCGTGAATAGTAACTTGAAACACGAAAAGGTAAAAATTTTACAATAAAATTCATATCAATATTTCGATTATAATGATATCAAAAGAAATAATATCATTTACTGAAGAAAATAACATCCCTTCTTATCCCTTACCTCAAAAGAGCAGTCTTACTTACATTTGAAATATAAATTATAAAATTTGAAGAAAAGCACTAATGAATAGCAACTCACAAAGTATCTAAATACTCACAAAAATACGCTCGATAATATAGAGAGAGAAAGAGAAAAAACTTATTTCTGGTGTGATTTTCAATTCTAACTAAGCACTCTAATTATAGAAAAATACTTAGAACACCATAGCAAACTAACCTACTACTTGATGGCTTTACCTATTACTATTCACGCCCACCACTTTTGAAAATAAATTCCAGCACATTTCATTTCTCACCAACCAAAAGTGGGGCCCACCATATTTTTAATAAAAATATTTATTTTCAAAACTTTAATAATTCATAATAAATAGCCCTTTTATCATAAAAATATGAATTTTATGTACATTCCATAGGAAATCGAATTCTCTACAACTTTGTAGAAGAAAGTTTTTCCAAATTCCAAACGAAAAATGACCGAAATTTACATACGGACGATTTTTAAAACCTCTATTCCGATAAAATACTGATAAAACACCTAAGCATTAATTTCTTCATTTATGTCCACATAAAATATATCCATCATTTATATCCACATAAAATAAATATTTTCTCATCATATAAATCAATAGTTAATTATTCACAAATAATATTACAGAATCACAATTATGACAACCAAGTCGATTACTCGGGAAAGGGGGCTTTCCGATAAAGATTTCTCCTTATTGGCGCACAATTAGGTGACCAAACCCCTTTCCTAGATAGAACTTCCTTAGACATTGCCAATAATGCTATCTAATAATATTATTCAAATAATATGAATTATTGATCGATAATGAGAATCTTATCTGGTGACAATTATTGAAATAATAATAATATAAAATATCAACGTAGCAATTATTGAATCAATAAAATAAAATATTGAACATTAATTACTATAACAATTCTTGAGTAGTGTCTTCTTTACGTAAGAATCAATAATTCAAAAATATTATGCAATACTGAGTGTCTTTCTTGCCCACAGCAGTATTCTTTATTTTATCCAACGGGTATTCCAACAGTGTTAACGGTAACAACTACGTCGTTATTTATAAAAATTCATATTTGTCTTTTTCTTCATCCAAAGCGGTTATTTACATTATGTAAGCCTTAAAATGGTTCTTGGCCGTCGTACAAATATTCTCCGACAACAAGAATATTCCACGACCAAACAAATATTCCCCGACATCAATGAATATTTTATAACCACTTGCTTATTTTGTAAAATTTGCATATTTCACCCATAACTTTAAACTTTTATCAATTTAACTATTTACTAAATAGAAAAAATTGAATACTTTTATTTCATAAAATTCGGGGTCTTACCATTTTTGTCTACTTGCTGCAGTGTATTGTATTATGATTTACCTACAGAAAATATTGCATCTTGGTGATTTGAATCACAAATCTAGAATGGTTATTTTGGCATTTATGGTATGACTACTTCTGTCATATACTTCATGAAGAACAGTAATGCCTAGCTAGTTCCTTCAAAACAAACCAGGAAGCAAAGTTCCTTCTCTAGAAGCAATCAGTATTTGAAGCAAAGTTCCTTCAATTTTCATTTTCCATTTTCTGTCATGGCTCATAAACTTCAATCAACAGTCGTAGTTGAAGCAAAGTTCCTTAATTTAAAGTACTATTACTGTAAAACCAACATAGTAGGAAATCTCATTCAATTCACATAAGTGCACAAATCTCATACATAACGTGTTGGTTAAAGAATGAAAATTATCAAAATTACAACCGATTTAATAACATTAACAACAACACCGCATACATAGCATTAACAATTATGACAAATCGTTGAGTTAGTTGCAATTGACGTATTTCAATTTTCACCATCGCTAATTCGTTGGAGTCGTTAGCATTCGTTGGATGAGTTGTTACATTTAAACGCTCGGATGTGTCCATTTGCAACCTCCCTTGATTTCGCAACTCTCAAACATATTCGTCACACCAGCTGATGAAGTATTTTCTATCAGCAAACAGGCATAAAAAAGATCAACAATAATTCCAAACTGACAGATAAACACTTAGTCAATATTTGCTACATAACTTTGAACCATAGAAAAAAAAATCATCTGAGCCATAAGACCCTATAAATATAATTAAAGTTGTACACCCCATGATTGAGAAAATTGCAGTCAAAGTATTGTCACACTCCACCTTATTCATATAATCTAAAAATGTTTAGAAAATAGGCCCTTTTTGGGGAAAATGATGCCCGAAACCGCATAAACTGGACATGTTAAGCTATCTTAAAGTGCAATTTTATCTCATCAACAAAGAGAAATGAAACACAGACTGGACATGCTAAGCTAGCTTACCCTAATTATAAAAGAAACTTTTTAAGAAGTAGCCAAAGTAAAAGAAAAATTTAGAACCAAATATAAGTGGGATCTCTCAATTTAAATTTCTAAAAGGATGCAGCATGATTCAACTTGTGAGGGCGGTAACATATAAATACAAGGACAACCGAGGAACGATAACCTATTGATAACCACTAATGCAAAAAATTTTGAATCATTTTACTATTAGTTGGACAAAGGAATCCTTATACTGTTTACCAAGCCAAATGACCTCAAAAAAAATCAATTACAAAAATATAAAACTCAAACACACATACAATAAAGTAATATGCAGCACTTCCCTGGCCCCCTAATCTGTTATCAAATTTGAACAACACTGATCCCATAAAATGACCCTCCTAAAGAAATGGCAGATTATGTTTTTTCAACTAAAAATATGTTTTAAATTTAAGAACATCAAACTTTGAGAGCAGTAGAATTTAGCTTTCATTTAGGGGGCATTTAGGGAGGGGGGCTAAACTTAATTTCTATCCAAAACCCCTTCACTTTTTGGGTTTTACAACCTTTCCCAAAAAATATTCAACTTCTCAAACAATTAGTAATACCCATCTTAAAACTAATATATTTATAAAAAAAACAGAAACAAAATCAAAGTAAAGAAATTCGTACATCCAGATTTTGAGTTTGTACGAATTAGGCCACAAAATCAAAGTAAAAAAAACAAAGTAAAGAATGTCGTGCACGAGAAATCAAAGTAAAAAAAATAGAAATAAAATCAAAGTAAAGAAATTAGGCCACGAGAAAGTAAAGAATGTCATGCGCGATCAACGGAACTAGTAGACCAGCAACCACGACGAGCAACCGCCGGAAAAAGAGGGATTTTTAAAGAACAAACTCTAGATTTTCAAATGCCTAAAAAATATACAAACCCAATAAAGTTATGGAGCTTTACCTTCTGATCTATTTGCCTCTGCTTCCGATGAGCTCTTCCGTCTGCTCCTTGAAAGTGTGAGAGAAGGAGGGAAGAAGATGGAGCAGCGTTTTTGACCCAACTCTTTATGAGTGAGGGAGAGAGAATTGGGGTAAGAGAAGATGGAAGACACGATTTTTTGACCCTCTCTTCAAATGGGGAGAGAGAAAATACAGATTGGATTTTTGACCCGGCTGTTTGTGAGTGACCCGCGTTTCTTCCCCCCTTTTTTGTTTGTGACATGCGCGTCTTTTTTTTTCTTTTTTTCATTTGGTCGGCCAATTGGTATGTATCAGAGGGCCGTTTCTGAACGGCTCTATATATATATATATATAAATGCATGGGGTAAGTTAATTGAACTGTTGAAGATACCAACTTCTTCACAGAACTATTTCCCACAGACTACTAAAGTATGAATTCTTGTGAATCTAACCATATACATTTGTTTATAAATCTCAAGTATTCAAGTCTACCAGACTTCAATTTATAAATGCATCATTGAACTTATGTAGCAAGATTTTGCAAAAAAAAAAAATAATAAATAAAAAACATGACACCTTGAAGACGTGCCCAACCAGAATACAAACATAACAATATCAGTCCATCAAATCCTGAACCATTTTGATCCGACTCGCTCTCGACCCGGCCCGGCCCATCCATTTGCCAGGTTTATTCCTGAGAAAGTTTCTGATAAAAAAGTAATTAACAAGTTGCAAAAGGAAACTTCTTTACTTAGCGTCAATTTTAATATATAGGAAATTAATATTTTCGCATATGATATATATATATATATATATATATATATATATATATATATATATATATATATATTGA
Source organism: Panax ginseng (assembly GCA_020205605.1). Lineage (NCBI taxonomy): Eukaryota > Viridiplantae > Streptophyta > Magnoliopsida > Apiales > Araliaceae > Panax > Panax ginseng. The sequence continues at coordinate 6,349,481 of CM035146.1, forward strand.
CTTTTCCAAATTCAAGTTGAGACATTTCTCAAATTCGCAAGTAACATAATTTATTATAAATAATAAAATGTATAATTAATAATGGTATTTTTTTAGATAGTTAATAATTAATATTCATCATTATATTTACTAAAATTAAATAATTTATTAATTTTTAGTTTTAGTATCTTAAATTAACTTTATAAAATTAATAATAATTTTATATTTTAAAAGCAATTAAATAAATCATAACTGTAATTTTTATTTTTATTTTACTCTTGATATATTGACATACGTAGTATTATACATACAATTTATTTAGCCCCTCTTAAAGGAAAGGAAGCTGAAAATTGCTTAAATCAGAACGGATAGTGTGCTAAATCACACATTCCCTCCATTTCAATTTATAAGATTATTATTAATTTTTTAAAAAATCAATTTTAAATATTTTTAAACTTAAAATTAATATAAATTCATTTAATTTATGTTAACATAATTTAAACATTATAAACTACCTAAAAAATATTACTATTTGTAAGATTTATTATTTTTAAAACTAAATTAATCAGGTTAATTTTAAATTAATTTTTATAAAATTAATAATAATCTTATAATTTAAAAAACATAGGGAATATATCCCATGTCAAGTAAAAGGAGATGTTAGCAGTGGCGGAACCAGAACATTTATAGAGGGGTTTAAAATATATCAGTAAAAAAAATTATTTATTAACGCTTGAAGTGTTTCTTTCAAATTTATTTTGCCCAATTATAGTATTTCACACCATCTTATTCCAACCCTTGTCAACTTTTAAGTTACGAGTCTAATGAATAAATATATATATATATATATATATATATATATATATATATATATATATATTAATTATTCTTGAATTATGAGACTATTAATCAGACTTGAAATTTTTAGTCAACTGATTAGTTACTTTTATAGATAAATTACAAATTATAATATTATATATTCAAAACCTTATATTGTGGTTAATGAGATTAATTAGCTTGAAAGAATGAATTCCAACAATAACAAAAAAATAAAATAGAAGAAAGATTTAATAATCTTGATAGGATAGAACTATGGTGAACTTATGGTCAATATAGTAGGACCCAAAAAAAGTGTTTTATTTCTTTAGTTTTTTATTTTTAATTAGTTTACAGAAAGAATTTTTATCACTTTTTTTGCCTCACTTTGATGATAAAATAAAAATAAAATAAAGTAAAGAAAAAAATAAAATATATAAAAAAATAAAAGAAAAGAAAAACAAATAACTCTCGAAAATTCCAGGATGAGGGGTCATATGACCCCCCTAAACCCCCTGTTTCGCCTTTGAATGCTAGTTTTGTTTCTAATTCTTAAATGAAGACATTTTATTTTTTTGTGAACAGAGGTAACTTGAATGTCATCTCGTAATATATGACGTTTTAGATAATTTTATTTTTTAAAATTATTTGACGATTTATATAATTTAAGAGAATTAGTCACAATCTTTTTAAAATTATCAATCATGAAAAAATATTACAAATAAAAAAAAGTATAAGATAAGTATGATAAATAATATTATAAATAATTAATACTGTATAATTATTTTTTTAATTATTATACATAACTCTAAAACGTGGTATATTTTTAGATGACTGATTTTACTTTTAATAGAACCAGGAGACCAACTATAACAGGCCTTCCTCTTGACTCCACTTCCCGCTGCCCTTTATCATTCGGAGTAATTAATTGCCCATCATGATTGCATGACTTTGCTATGAGTGACACATAATTATATTTCCAATTACCACAATGACAATGATTAAGCTCTAGAGATTTCGAGAACATTTACAAGTTAGATCCACTTGAAATATTCTCATATATTAAAATAACTTTTTTATATGAATTTCTCTTATATGGACGAAGAATCCATTCATTATTTATATGAGAAAAATTATTTAAAAATATTAATTTTTTATGTAAAAATATTAATTTTCTTGAATAAATTAGTTTCGAAGAGTATAACTTTTACGTATTATTTGAGATATTTATCGTTATGTTTACTATTAATATTTGAGTTGTTTTATATGATTTTATTGGACTACATACAACAATTGGTAAGAAATAATTGAGTTTAAGCCGTAGTTACGAGTGCTATAGACTGTTTAATAAGAGGAATATAAGTGATTTTTTCATATAGGAATTTGTCTGAGGCTATGTTTGTTTGCAAGTACATGAGATTATAAAATAATTTAAAATGTGAGATTATTTAATACTATGTTTTATCTGGTATTATAATTCCTACTATTTGGGATTAAAAATTTCGAGACAAAATTAACCTCAACCTTTTTCTAAAATAACCATAATATCTTGCAATTTTTGTTATTATTATTGACAATTTAAAATTTTCTAATACACAGACTAAATATTATTTTTGGGTGGTGGGTGGGGGTGGGGGCGTGATGGGAGGGTATACATAATCAGAAAATATAATTTTTGGGGTGGGGTGGGGTGGGGTGGGGTGGGGTGGGGTGGTGTGGGGGTGTATATATAATCAGTAAATATTATATTATTTATGTATAAATAAGTTTAAAATATGTTATTATTGGTAATGTTATAATAGTCCAAACGATATTTTTTTAATCTAATACTTTAATTAATCTTGAAAAAACAAACATAACATGAGATTATTTTAAGTTATTTCATGAATAATCCTATAAAAAATAAATATGTGACTAGGACTATTTAATTCTAGGATTATAATAGTCTTGAGATTATAATTCCATAAATTATAATTCCAAAATTATAATTCTTACAAACAAATATAGCAGGGGGTGTTATTTTTATAAAAACACCGAAAATAAAAATGAGAATTTATTACTGTTGAGTAAATTCTTACTCAATGTTCACCTCCCCTTACATGCAAAACTAATTAAAAGAACATGTTGATATTTAAAAAAAAACATCTCAACTGTCAAATACTCAATTAAGTTGATGCTTTCTTTAATAAAATAAGGGATTAATTAATTGGACCAGCCAATTGGCACCATAGGAATAGTATAATTTATTTATTTATTTTCGTTAAAACCGTATAATTGTGAGTCTTTATTCTTTATATATTTTCTGTCTCCTGTCATCGTGATGTCACACTCTAACATATTTTAAATTTAAACCATGAAATAAAAACTCTTCACATTCATTTGAAATAGAGATGATCCTAATTCTAAATACGGGGGACCGGAGTGGCGACCTCATATTTAGACTTATTTTTAAATTAATTTAATTAAATTACATTTCTATGGAGGCATTTCCTTCTTAAGGTATGCATTTAAAATTCTATGGGCCTAAATTTAGAACATGAACAAGTAGGACTTTTTTGTAAGTTTATAACATGAATGAAAGGAGGACTTTTTGTTTTTAATTGTCTTAAAGAAATTATTTATATACATGTGGTGAGACTGAAATAAACCTATTTAGATTTAGTAAATTTTAATTAATAGGAGAATTCTTCTTATTCTTCGAAAAAACAGTTAAGAAATTATTTATTTGTATTTCTTTATGTTTTAAGATTTTGTCAACTTAGGCTATGCTTGTTAGCATGATTATAATTTCAAAATTATAATTATAATCTCAAAACTATTAAGTTATTTTATAATTCATAAACTAATAGTTTTAAGTCTAAATTAAAAACAATTAATAGATTTGGAATTAAGAGTATTTCTTTTTTGTGTTTATATTAAAATTTACATAAGACACGCTTCAGACATAATTCTTTTTAGGTAATAACTAGAAAAATTAACAAAAAATGGAAGGAGTTAGAAAATATCATTTTTACTTTCCATCAATTATGAGTGGCTATACTCCTCATCCGCTAGCATTTCTAGCGTACAAAATAAAAAAAAAATTGGACCATTATACCAACGCATATTATCCAAAACAACCCACTGTGAAAATAATCCGACTGACATATGCTATCTATATCAATATGGTTTGAAGAGTCTCGAGTCGTATGCCCTTTTTTCCATCCACTACAATTGGGAATATATAGCATACCAGGAACAATCATGCGACCCTAATCTCTATCCCAACGAGTTGCTTGTTTCTCTCTCCTAATAAAAATATTTTTTCTTCCTTTCTCTTTTTATAAACTCATAAACAATAAAAAATATAATTAAAACTCTTCCATTTCTTTTTAAAACTCACAAACATGACTTAGAAAATTATATCAACGCATTGATTTCTTTTCGGTCCAAATTATATCAACGCATTGATTTTTGAGTTAGAAAATTCAAGATCTTAGTTGAGATCATTGCTTTTGCTTTCGTTGTTCTCTTCAAAAAAATGAAAAGCGGCAGAACTAATTGGGAGAATGGTGTGACGGTCCGTGATGGTGGCTGTAGTAGTCCTCACTATTTTATAAAATAGTGTTATAATAATTATAATGAGAACTCCATTTGAGTTTGGATATTGTCTAGAAGATATTCGTGTTAAAACTCTCAGCTCATGTTGTATAATTAAGTTTGTATTTGTATTCTGTACCATGTATTTGACGACCCAAGATGGGTGATGTATACCTATTTTGGGAGCGTCACATTTGACATATTAATTTCTTGCATTTTTAACTTTAGTTATATATATATATATATACACACACATATCCATTGTTCATTTTTTCTTAACATAATCGTATTCATATTCTACTCGTATTTTTTTTTCGAACTATTTTTTGTACTCAGATTTGAATCATATTATTAACGAATTCGAGTCTAACACATTTTTTGAATTAAACCCGAATCGAGTCTGAACTATTTGGTTCGATTTATAGCCTTATTCATCACCCAAATTTAATCAATCTCTCTCAAATCCCTTTACAAATCTCGATTTATTCATTCACACTAGTTAAGATAATTTTTTTGGCTATTTACATCTTATCATATCTAAGATACGAGTCTTTTTATCTATTGTCATAAATTTTCGCCGAATTACAATTGTAAAACTTATTAATACATGAGTTTGGTAGTAATTTTATAGGAATTCCTCACTTATTACACATCTCTCTAAAAAAGTTATCACTAATAATTATCCACATAAACATGCATAATATATACTCCCTCCGTCCCAAATTATCTGCTGTTTTAGCAGAAAAATTTTGTCCCACAATATCTGCTTTTTCAAGATTTCAATGCATTTTTTCCCTTTGTTTTTCAAGTTTGCCCCTTTACCTTAATTGTTGATAGTTATTACTCATTCAAGTCTCTCCTCTTTTTTAAGCATACTTTTCATATTCCCACCAATAAGAATGTGATTGGCAAAGTTATGCTTCTTAAAAGATATTGACACACTCTTCCATGGACAATCTCCTTTTACTAAAGCCTTAATTGCAGAAAATAAAAAATTAGCACATAAGGGTATTTTAGTATTTTTATCACACATATTGGTATGTGTGTAGAACTCTAGAACAGCAGATAATTTGGGACGGAGGGAGTATCATTTTCCCTAAAACATTTAAGACTATTAATTTGAATTCAAGATAAACCTCAACTTAACCTAAGGCTTTCCTTTCAAGTCGATGAAATTTTGGTAAAATGATCAAACCACGTCTTTATATCCATGCTCTAAAAATTATCGTTTAGTTGGTCCCATACACACTAAAATTAGTGTGTTCTAAAAATTCTCGTACTACAACAGAATTCAATTTGGTTAGATTAACAGAGAACATATATGCTATAAAACTCGGGACTAAGGTGGTCTAGTGGGAATGAAGCTGGGGTGTGAAACTAGTTTGGGGACTAAGGAAGATGTGCGTCGAAGCTAGAGTGAGCTAAGACGGGTGAGCCTTGGGAATATTAGTGTCTCACGTGTTGTAAGACTTAAGGGGTATTCGATATAATTGAATTAAGATCTGAATAGTTTAGATATTTAAATAATGTAGAGAGTGTTTAAAATTGTATTTGAATAAAGAAATGTTGTTTGATAATTAATTTTTTTGAAATATTTTAATAACAAAATTTTATCATTTTAATCCTCTAAACTATTTAATCAAAACTTGTTAAAAATCCACTCTTTAATTTCTAAATCATCGCAAATAATTATGTTATTTCTTTTCTGAGTTTTATCTTTAATTTCTTCCCTCTTTTCCTTGAAAAATCCTATAAATCTCACAGCCCAATTCCATCGACGTTGCCATGAACCACCACCATCAAGAATGGGATCAAGCGGCTTTTAGTCACTGAATGATTTCAACAAAACACACCACCCATGAATACCATCCATGTATAACCAAATCCAAAAAAAAGAAATTTCCGATGATAAAACCGACTGTTAACGCCAGGATCTTTCTCCACGTCCCAATCCGTAAGGCGTCCACGATCTGCCTTACGATAAACACGATCGACACAAAAAGCAATGGCCGATTCCGTCGAGAGGATAGCTCGGCGTGAGAATTAATGCGTGTTCACAAGGTTAACAATGGAGGAATATATGGTCTAGTGTATTGAGAGAGATAATAATTCTCGGTTGTTGTGTGTATGGGAGAATATGAATAATCAATATATGTGAGCGTACCTCCATCGATGGCTTCCTTGCTAAGTTATATTACCTTTGCTTGGATTCTTGTGCCACCCACTACTACTACGACACCCTACGATCGATGGGCTCTGAAACTATATCGGGTTTATCTCTTGCTTTTGACCTTTTTTTTTCTCTGGCCGTAGGTTATGATCCCATCCACATTAATGCATGGCGAGGGCCTTGGTCAATTATCATGCTTTTCATCATCACAAGTCAAAGTAATGAGATATTAAAATATCTAATGGGTCGATCCTTTGGGTGACCGGTCGATAGGATTAAATAAAGTTGACGATAAATGGGCTCAAAAGAGTCCATGAAACAAATAAAAAGCCCAACATATTAAAGCGATAAATGGGCCCAATCTACGGCCCAAAATAGGAGAAATAATATGACCCAACATTACCCCCTAGTTTTTAGTTAAACAAGATGTTTAATGGAAAACTATATATGATTCATGATATTTAGAATTTAATAAAGGCCCGAGGATAGGAAAATAAGTGAATTATACCCACTTTTAACATCTGAAGTGGAATAAGGGAAATTTGGATAGTGGATACCCGAGCAATAAGCCCAATCGATAAAGTTTGAATTTGAGCAGGATGGGCCAATAAGATAGAAATCAGCGGTCGGGCCCAATCGATAAGATATTGAAAAGGTCGTCAAACGCATTCCACTTTAATTCTCATTATTCACGACATTAAATCATGCAAGCCTCGCTCCGCGTGTACCGTCGATTATAAAGATAAACCTCACCAAATTTGGCGGTTTTTACCTCTTGATTTGAAATTGAACCTTTGAGCTTTCTTCCCTCTCGGAAAAACCTCTCTTTAGCTTTCCATGAAACTCGATAATGGTGAATCCAAGCCAAACCCTTCAAGTTCTTCTCGTTGAACCCACAACGAGGGGTTCAAGTGCCGATCCACCATCTCCAGTGATTTCTTCAAAGATGGGGAACAATTTCCTCATCTTAACATCACCTCCACCGAGTCTACGAATACGAGCTGCATGAACTCTAGGATTCGATATCATATTAGGATAACTTTGCTATGAGGGCTCCATTTCTTTGAGGGCGAATGTACCCAGTGACAGAGACGGTTGGGTCATTTATGCAAGCTACTCTGCTTTGGAAAAGAGGATTCGCTACCCTCCACGCCCATGGTTACCCTCACAGGGTTTATTGGAGTAAGCCGCCTGGTTGGTGCCCAACTCCTATATCCATATCTTGGCGTTCATCGCCTATACACCCATGAATTAGGGGTTACCCCTCTGTTGATCTCTTCTTCACCCTCTTCTCATTTGGTAGATCCAAGAGCGAGGGTTCAAAATCTTGAAACAAGCGGTCCCCACGCCCAAACTTCGAAATTGAGAAGAGGCCTGATGAGCACCCCTCGAGCAACAAAGGATGATGTACGAGAAATGGTTCTTCGTCCTTTGGTCTGGAATCTCCTCCCTTCCGATTGGACCACTTGGGCGTATCTCTGCTGACTTGGTGACATTCAGGGGCGTGTGAGGGAGATGGGTGACTTCATGAATAGGATCCTCCTCAAGAGTGGAGCTTCACTCTCTTGACCAGCAAGCATGGTTGTATGACCATAAGCGTAAGTCTCGGACCATTACGTGATATAATTTTTGAAATGTTTATGTAGTGCAGTTTTAACTTGTGATTATTTGCGGTGTCTTTGATCAAACCAACTTCCTCGAGTAAAAGACTTGGAAGATTTCTTGGCGGGGAGGATTCTTGATGCAAATGAAGAACTCCTAACGAGGAACCTTCATTGAAACCCCCCTTTGAACCAACAACAACCCCTCTTGGGATGATGACCACTGAAGGCGACAATCCTATCATCCCCGGCGGTCCTCAGAGACCTCGCCATAGAAGGAAGAAGGCGAAAGGGCGAGGACTCTTCATGAGATAAATCTGGCGGCGAGGAGGAACTACGAGGTAAACCCACAACCAATTCCTTGGTGAACCCCACAACACAACAAACCTCTGAACCAACCCCACCAACTTGAACCAATCCTAAAAAGAGGAGTCTCCTTGACATTCCTCCACACGATCGGGCGAAAGTCCTTCGTGCTAAAAATTAAAGCAAAATAATTCCTCTCTTCTGTAAGCCGAACTCGCGTCCCCCCTCCTTGACAACCAACCCTTTAAATGAAACCCCTGACACCCTTATTTGGCGGTGTGAAGCAAGCCCTTCTCCGTCCAGAAAAAGCGACCTTGGACGGTCAAATTTCGGTTCGACTTACTAAACCTTCTTGACTCCCGAGCCAATGCCCGGCTCGATCACCTTCTCGAGAGGCAATGCATGCGGATCCTTCATGGGGTTCGCGATCGACTATACCTCCTCTCGAGGACCAATGACCTCGAATTTGTTGTGGCGCCATGGGTCCACCGACTATGTGGCCTCGGTTCAGCGCCAATTTCCCCTTTCAATTTGTTTGAGGCCTTCGTTTGCGAGGCCAGATGACCATCGGTTCGAGGAGCAGTTCAAATGAGGGACTTCTTTCGTGAAGGCATGAGCTACTTGGCTAAGGTAAATGACTCTTCTCTTCCTTTGCTTACTTATTTTCATACTCATACATCCAGAGGTGATTGAATAACTTTGAACATATGCTGAGCAAATCTTTGTATTGGACGTCTGCGTCCCAGATCTCTCAAAATTTGAATCCAGGAGGAGGCGTGAAGAAGAAAATTCCCTCTGAAATGCACTTTTGGCTGGGGAAAGGACTCACCAAGTGAAGGCCTTCTTCATACTGTGAAGGTCTTGAGAAAGAGTTGGCCCAAGCTAAGGGGAAGTGAAGGCCTCGAGGAAGAACTAAAAGTCGACTAAGGCTCGACATCTTTGAAATTGTCAACATGAATGTCGACTTAGAGTTCGGAGGAATAAGCGAGGATGAATAAGATCAAGGAGTTGAAGTCAGCGCCAAAATCTTGACCAAGGCGATCCGTAAGATGGGGCGGGATGAAAAGCTTCAATTTGAATATCTGGCTGACTCGAAGCAAGAGATCCAAGAACTCGAGGCTCTTGGGACCTTGGGCCTCCTTTAGCGATGCTCTTCGCAAAAAAATTTGTGAAAGAGTATAGGAACTTCAGACGAAATAAGCGGAGAAATCATGAGGATTCACAAAAAAGCTACGAGCTCTGCAGAAGTCTTAGCAAGAAAAGGTTGATCGAAAGGCTAACTTAGATCTTACCTTTGGACTCTTGGATGATGATGGTATTTGCATGAAGCACCGACTTATGGATTGTCTTGGTCTTATTATGAATATTTGTAAAAATTTTATGTTATTTCCTTATTTGTAAATGAACTTAAATATTAATGAGAAATGATTTTCTTCTTATGACTTGATTGCACTTTTTATTTTATGTCGATACTTGATATGAATTTATATGGACAAGTGTACAAAAAAACCCTTTGAGGATTTAACTTCAAATGATTAAGCATGTCATATAACGGATAAAGTGATGTTAAAAGCGAGGCATTAGAACTCAACACTTAAATAAAATAAAGTACCACATCTCGCCGACTCGAAGTGTGAGATCGGTCATTTGTTTACCACTCGAGGTGAAACAATTATATGGACAAGATATAAGGATCAAGATATAAGGACCAAGATATAAGGATCAAGATATAAAGACCAAGATATAAGGATCAAGATATAAGGACCAAGATATAAGGATCAAGATATAAGGACCATTGACCATTGACTTACCACCTGGTAAAATCAATATAGGATCTTAAATACACCACTCGGGGTAGAAAGCGACAAATGAATTTTGCCATCGAATGGCGGTGAGTCTACCATACCTCCTTACACCATAGTGACCATAGGACAAAATAGGACCGGGACCAATAGTGACCATTGATTTACCACCTGGTAAAATCAATATAGGATCTTAAATCTACCACTCGGGGTAGAGCGACAAATGAAAATTTGCCATCGAATGGCGGTGAGTCTACCATACCTCCTTACACCATAGTGACCATAGGACAAAATAGGACCAAGACCGATAGTGAAAAGTGTCTTTTATTGATAATGAACAATAATATCTGAGACTTAGATGAATTAACTTGATCTTTATTGAAAGTATTTTAGAAGCACACTTGACGTGCCAAGTGTTTTGATTTGGAACCATCTAATGCCTTAGCATAGGTAAGTGCTGGTTTGGATACTTGATCACCTCATATGGTCCTTCCGGTTTGGCATTAACTTTCCGTGTTTTGAGGTGAGAAGCTTGGCTTCTCGAGGGCGAAGTCTCTACTTGAATCTGCGAAGCTTGACTCCTTTGTTATAATGCTTAGCTACTCTTCGTTGATAAAGCCAATTTAAGTAAAGCAACCTCTCTAACTTCTTTAGTAGATCCAAATTGGCCTTGGTCCTTCGTCATTGTATATTTCTTTGTATTGGCTGACCCGAAGACTTGGAGATCCGATTTCGACAGGGACTAAGGCATCAGTACCATAGGCCAGTCGAAAGGTGAATCCCCAGTGGTAGTCCTTGGTGTAGTCCGGTAAGCCCACAACCTGCTTGGCGACTCCTCGGCCATCTTCCTTTAGCTTCATCTAATCTGCGCTTGATCCCAGATTCGGTGACGTCTGTTGGTCACCTCAACTTGGCCATTTATTTGTGGATGAGCCGCAGAAGTCTTCTTATGTTGAATCTGACTCCTTTAAAAATGCTTCAAATTTTGATCCACGAGGCGGCGTCCAGTTGTCAGATATTAATACTCTAGGGATCCCGAAGCGAAACACTACGGACTCTTTTATGAACTTCAAACATTCTTGCTCGTAATTAGCAAAAGTGGCCGCCTCTACCAACTTAGTCATGTAATCAATAGCAACTATGACAAAGCTAACGACCTTTAGCTTTAGGCAATGGACCCGATATATCTACCCCCAGACGGTGAAGGTATAGGAGATAAAATCAGTATAGCTCTTGGAATTGGTGATAATGAGAATCGATTTATTGAGTTGGCACTTTTCACATTTTTTGACATACTCTGTAGCTTCCTTGAAAATTGTAGGCCAATAGTATCCTTGTCGAAGTATTTTGTAAGCCGAAGATTTAGCGACCATATGATCATCCATAAATGCCCTCGTGAACTTCAGAAGAGCATATTCCGCCTCGGATGGGACCGGGCACTTGATAATGGTGAAGAAAAGGCCGATCGGTAAAGATCCCCATCAATAAGAACAAAGTTGGCGCTCTTGTATTTGATCTTCTTTCTTTAACATGTCGATCAGAAGGAAGGGCGCCATCGCCAAATACTCGATGTAGGGGTCATCCGGTGAGTTAGATCGCTCGATACACATCACGACTTCATCTTTGAACACTTTCATTTGTTGCAAAACTTCCAAAAAAAGTGATCGTTAAAACATACGCATCCGTAGTAGCCAATTTCGACAATGCATCGGCGATAGAATTGTCATTCGCTCTATCTTACAGAAATTAAATACAAAGCGAAATCTTTGAAGTCGATCCTTTAACTCGTAAATACTTGATCATCCAGATTTCCACGAGCTTCATAGTCCCACGATAGGCTTGCTTGACAACCAGCTGAGAGTCTTTGTAGATGATAAGGTTAGGACCTCTAGACTCTTTGCCAATCGAACACACCGTATATGCGCTGCCATTACTAAAGCCCGTTGTTTGTCGCTTTAAATCCAAATCGATGGCTGTTGAACTTTGAACCCGTCCGGACTTGTCAAGATAATTCACCTGCCCCACTAACGGTTAGGGTAGAGGAACCATCTGCATATAGAGTCAAACATTACGCTCTGTTGAAGAAGCTGCAAGCTTTCGATCGGAGATTAAACCGGTAACTTCGGCATCTGGCGGTGAGCGAACATTCTACTATGAAATCCAAAGCTTGGCCTTTGATAGCGGTTCGTGGATGGTATTCGATGAAAAAGCTGTGACAACTCCATTGTCCACTTGGCTTAACCTTCACTGAAACTTACGGCTTGCCCATCACCTTCTTGATGGTTGATCCGTGTAGACAACGAGGGAAGAGCCTTGAAAATCTGCCTTGAAGCTTTCTACTAGCAATTATCAAAGTGAAGGCAAATTTCTCAATATTTGGATACTGGTTTGACATCTCGCGGGGCGTGGTGACATAATAGGCCGGATCTTTGTCTTCCCTTTGATCTCCGAACCGGCCTTTGCTCAATGCATTAGCGAACTTGCGCTTGGATATAGATATAAGGTCTCCATTGGAATGGGTTTCACCGATAAAGGGCCAAGAAGAAAGATCGCCTTTATGCTCTGGGCGTCTTCACACTCTGAAGTCCTTTGGAGCGTCTTCGCATTCTTGACCCTTTCGATATATCAAAGAAAGGAAGGCACCTCTCTGCTGATTTGGCGGCGAACGAACCTCCTTAATCTTGCCAATCACCCGATCGGGGCGTTGGGCGTCTTTGAATGGTGAGAGTCTTCATGTCAAGAATGGCTGAATCTTCTGGATTGGCCTCGATACCCCTTTGACTAACAAGATAACCTTGAAACTTCCCTGCTTGCAGAGTAGAAAGTGCGCTTGGTAGGATTAAGCCTTAGTTAGCGATGGTGGACGGTCTGAAAGCATTCCTCTAGATCGTCAAATGACTCTGAGCGTGCATGCTTTTCACGATCATGTCATCAAGCGTATACTTTCATGTTCCTTCCGTTTGCCTATCGAAGATGAAGTTCATCATTCTACGGTAAGTGGCTCCGGCATTTATAAGGCCAAAAGTCATCTTCTTGTAGGCGTGCCGAGCGATTGTGTAATAAATCACGGTCTTTGGGATGTCCTCTTTACACATGGATATTTGGTGATAACTGAAAAAGCATCCATAAAGCTTAGTAATGCATACCAAAGTGGCATCGATAAGGGTGATCAATATGGGGTGAGGATAAAATCCGCCGGACAAGCTTTATTGAGGTCGGTGTAGTCGATGCAAACCCGCCATTTTCCATTACATACGCACCAACACCACATTAGCCATCCATTCGGGATAATCAATCTCATATATATAAAGTCGTGACCCAATGACTTTGCTTTATTTCGATCAATGATTTTTACATCGTTCGGCGCAAAGATCCGTCTTTTACGCCGAGGCAGAAGCTTCTTCGAGGATCTACATTAGGGTATGCTCGGCTATCTTCCGAGCTAACTCGGGCATGTCCCTCGGTTCCCATGCAAAAATATCGCATAGCGGCGTAAGAGTTCTATGAGATTTGTCAGAAGAGGTTACGGTGAACTGAGCCGATCTTCACTGATCTTGTCGGCTTTCAAGGATCAATTCGACCTCTTAGTTCCTCGTGAGAATCACCATCGGTTCGAGAACTACTTTCGGTAAAGGCTCGATCTCAATTGTCGCCGCTTTGCTTTTGTTTGCGACCCCCACTCGGAGAGAAATATGACATTTAGGTAGCATCGTCGGGCTAGATCCGAGTCCCCATACCTCTCCTACTCCATGGTAGTAGGGAACTTGATTTTGAAATGAGGGATGGAGGTCGCGACTTGGAAGCGATTAAAAGTAGGTCTTCCCGATATAGCGTTGTAAAGGTGAATCAGCGTGCACAACATATAATTTTACACTACTTCGACTCTTTGGGTCTTTGTGCGAAGATAGCAAGGGAGTTCAATAGTGCTGCTGACTTTGGCAGGATCATTCTTTGAAGCCGTATAAAGGAGCTTCTCCGGAGCCTCCATTTTACGCCCATCAAGGTGCATCCTATGATAGGCATGGGCATCTGAGGATATCCCCGAAGATCCATTATCTATCATCATGCGCCCGTATCCACCGTGCCCACTGCGTTGTGATCACGAGGCCCCTAAATGCGGCTCGATGGGCTCAGAAGGATAGTCGGCGTCGGTAAATGATATAGCGATCCGGGAATGGTCTGTCTCGCCTTGAGGAGCATCTGTCACGATCATGGCCGAATCGGTAAGCCCTTCTCTTCCTCCCTATCAACTTCCCCGCGGACCCACCGGTTATCACGCCGATAACATGCCTTGGCGGCGATCTTTGGAGCCCATGAGCCGTCTGAGCGGCCACGGTTAACGTTTCTCTAGCGATTATTTACGACCACATCTTGCACGCAACAAAGCCGTCTTTAATCTTCCTCTCCACAAAGTCTTTCAAATTGCAACACTTCGTTAGTGTCGTGGCGGTGACTTTGATGATATACAATACTTACGAGTTACCACCCGATTCGGTAATTATCACGGGGTGGCTCAAAGAAAGGTTGGTTTACGATTTGATCCAAAATTATCGATCTATCGGTGTTTAGTTTGGTGTAGATCTTATTCACCTTGGTAGGAGCGGAGGGATGGCTTGCTTCCTTGCCTTGGGGAATTATTGTACTTTTTGAGCGCCTACTGTCAGATCATTATACCCCTCCGTTCTCCTCTGTTCAACCGGGCTTAGGAGCCACCGACTCTTTCCCCGGCGAAGAGGATGTTTCAGTATTCATAGCTTCTTCCACAACGATGTGTATACGCTTTGTCAAAAGGCTTGACTGAAGCTCTTCGGGTGATTGAACATCAACTTCTTCACCAACTTTTCGGACTTTACGAGATCAATCCATTACGGAACAAACCTACTGACACTGGAGATCATTAAGATCGGACACTGACCATTGCTTCTACGAACCTCTTTACATCTTGGCCCTAAAGATTATTTGCAAAGCTGCCGGATCTGTGCCAAAGAACCCGTGGGCTTTCCTCTTCTTCGGTTGCTCCCGAAACGGGCATGGAACTTATCACAAAGTTCGGTCCACGAGGATATGGAATCTGAAGGCAAAGTTCCCAACCACTGTCTCGCATCTTTTCTGAGCGTTGTAACAAAGGTGTGGCACTTGGCAGCGTCAGTGAAGTCGTAATAGTCCATTAGCCGGTCGAACGCCTGGCTATGGTCATAAGGGTCCCCGGTTCCATCGTAACTTTCCATGCGAGGCAATTTTTTAGTGATATCCGCCTTTTCCTTGAGAATATCTGAGGAAAAAGGGGATGCTTTCTTTCGGGCGTCCTTCCTTCTTTGGACCTCGGCCGATTGCTTTTCGAGCTCTTTAAGCTCCTTCACTAGAAAATCAACGCCTTGGTACGTGGGGAAACCTCTTTCTTATGAACAACATTATGTCTCTACGAGAGGATCGACCTCCTCCTGTCGATCCTCACGCCTAGAGGACTTCTTGATACGCCCGTACCACAACTCTTTCCTTGTGGTGAGAATGATCACGTTGATAGTCCATTACGGACTTGAGTGCGACCTCCTTCGACACTGCTCCTTTGTTGATAATCATCTCGATCTTTGAGAGGTGCTTGGCCATTATCGCCTTCTTGAGGCCATGGGAGTTCTAACTTCTCGATCTCCTCCTACTTGAGAATGATCCTAGAAACGCAGCGTGGAGCAACGGCTCCTTACCCTTTCGTCGATTCTCCTCCTTATGCCCCCGCCGTCTTTCGTATTGATCATGGCTAGATGCTTCGTCCTGTGATTCCGCCACGAAGCATTGTTGGCTATATATCTTCTCTTTGCTTTACTTGAGACCGCCATGGCTCTATCGCTTCGTCCGCCGTCTTTGCCTGACAGCGACTCATCCTCTCAGCTACTTTTATGATAAATCTTGGTTGGTGAGCCTTCCCTTTTGTCCTCGACCATGATCTCGCTCCTCATTTCGCCGAAAACCAATCTTAAATACAGCCCCTTGGTAATCTTGAGACGGAGATCCACGAATTATGCTTAGAAGCCGTCTTTCTCGTGAGCACTCTTGGAAGGACCAGACGATCCTTCACCGAAACACGAAGCGTGATGAAGTATGACCATCGCTTTGCCCTTACGGTGTACCATCCTACTCCTCATCATCTTAAAGTAGGTTAAGCGATTGTGATTGAAAATTTTAATGACTTTAGAACTCAAAGCCCCTCCTTGGCGCATGATATTAGCTTGGGATCTTTCTCCACGTCCCGATCCGTAAAGGCGTCACGATCTGCCTACGATAAACACGATCGACAAGAAAGCTTGGCGCGGCGGTTAAAGTCGAGGATAGCTTCGAGCGTGAGAATTAATGCGTGTTCACAAGGTTAACAATGGAGGAATATATGGTCTAGTGTATTGAGAGATAATAATTCTCGGTTATTGTGTATATGGGAGAATATGAATAATCAATATATGTGAGCGTACCTCCATACGATGGCTTCGCTTGCTAAAGTTATATTACCTTTGCTTGGATTCTTGTGCCACCCACTACTACGACACCCCTACGATCGATGGGCTCTACCAACTATATCGGGTTTATCTCTTGCTTTTTGCCCTTTTTTTCTCTGGCCGTAGGTTATGATCCCATCCACATTAATGCATGGCGAGGAGCCTTGGTCAATTATCATGCTTTTCATCATCACAAGTCAAAGTAATGAGATATTAAAATATCTAATGGGTCGATCCTTTGGGTGGCCGGTCGATAAGATTAAATAAAGTTGAGAATAAATGGGCTCAAAAAGAGTCCATGCAATAATATAAAAGCCCAACATATTAAAGCGATAAATGGGCCCAATCTGCGGCCCAAAATAGGAGAAATATTATGACCAACAACAAACAAAGATCTTAGAAAAACACAGTTGAAGTCATTTGAACCAAGGCAAACAGATCTAACAAAAACACCCATAACTAATTTAATGGAGGGGATAAGGTAATAAACACATAAGAAATCAGCAGGGGAAAACCACCATGACTTCCGACCACAAAATTCGTCATGGGGAAAACCAAAATTTCAAACCGTTACCTGCCTAGATCCAAAATTGCACCATCTGGATTGTGAAGATTTGAAACTCAAAACCAATAAATCAGTTTCTAAGCAATAACAATCAAATCTGAAAAACTGGAGCATAACCTAAGATTTCGCAGCCACAAAAAATAGAACAATAACGATCCAACAAACCTCGCCGGAGAAGGTGAATTTCGACTTGCAGATCAAAGAAGTTGGCAATGGACTGTGGATTGTGTATTTTATTAGAGGGATATAAGAAATATTTTGTAATATTTAAGGGTTATTTTTGTCTAAAAAAATATAAACTCATTCAAATGTGTCTCTGAATGATTAAGGATTATATTTGTCTCTAATTACCGATTAAGAGGCAAAAAAATTTTTATCAAACAAGTTTAACCTATGACCGAATCAAAGGCACGTCTATTAAGAGGTATTCACATGTAGTCAAACACAGAGTTAGGTAGGTTATCAAGCAGGTGAGTCTTCGGAAAACCACTTTGAAGTTTAAGTTGGTACGTTTCTGGGATGATAGTCCAGACTCTTAGGCTATGTTTGTTTGCAAGGATTATATATAAAATATGAATATTAATCTTAAGTGTCTTGTTTGTTTTTAAATTTAGATTTGGGATTATTAGTTTATGAATTATAAAATGATTTAATAGTCTTGAGGTTATAATTATAATCACGAAATTATAATCTTAGGATTAATAGTTTTGGAATTATAATCTCATGGATTAATATAGCCTTGAGACTAAGGAGGCTCAATAAATGCTAATATTTAAATGAGAAAACTTACTTTAGAAGAAAATTGATATTTCAACAAGTGAAAATGTTAATTCCATAAATTTTTCCCTCACATGAGAGTCGACCCACTTTCTATTTATGTAAAAATGATGTTGTGGAACTAACATTTTTACCCGTAAAAATATCAATTCTCAGTTTAGAAATGTAAGAAACACCTTTATTTATAGAGGTAAAATTAAATGGTGGCAAAAGGACAACTCTCAAGTCCTTATTAAATAAGGGTGGAGATGTTCAAATTGCTTAGAAAAAGTAAATATCCCTACACTACATGCGGAGAAGAAAAATTAGGGTCATCATTTGAGGTAGCGAAGATCATCTTGATTACTACTTGAGAATCTGACTAATTTCAACTTTTTTTATACTTCTCATCCCATGCAATTGCGCTCAAATCTTTCCAAACAACTCCTAATAACTAGAGGTGATAAACGAGCGGGCCGGGCCGAACGCGGGCGGGCTAACGACGGGCCGGGTAAAAAAGGCTTGAATTTTTTTATATATCGGTGGATAATGTCATTAATTGTCAACTATCAACCAACTTTTGCTGTGGTGAACATTTTAAAATGTGTCTGAGAAAATATGTTGTCTTTTAGGTATGCAAATTATATAGTCGTCCATATGACAATAAGCTGGTTATAGCCTAAAAGCTCCAAATGAAGATCATGTCATGGGCTTATTTAAATATGTCAAAAAAAACATTATATTATATATTAATTTGTAAATATAAATTATGTCATTTCCCATAATCCTTGGGGTAGTAAAGAGTAAAACACTTGATCCAAAATAAAATGAATTAGTTGAATAAATAAATTGAATAGAATTATCATATTCTCGCACACAAAAGAGCTCGCTAGTTCAAATTCTATATACAACAAAAAAAATTGTATGCAATCCAAAATAATATAAAAACTAGTATTTAAATCTTCTGCAATTCAAGCTTCGCCGGCATCGAAAGTCGGGACTTCTTCATCGGGTGAGGACTTTCAACCTCGTCCTCTCCAAATCCGGCCCAAAATTCAGGCGAGGCCGGTAAGTTCAGGTCGAATCCACGGTGACTGACGGTGGACCCTACACCTTCTGATGTGGTGACGCCGCTGCTGCCAGCACCGGCGGCGGCACTACCGCCTTCATAGTGACACCGCTTGTGTCCTCCCAAGGCCTGTCCGGTGGGAAAACACTTGTGGCAAATCGTGCACTCGTGAGTCCTCCCACCGCCGTTGGCCGTGGTGGCAGTCGTAGTTCCGGTGATGGCCGAGGTAGTGGCCGAATTCTCGTCTCCTCCGGCGTGCTTTCGGTGACTGGCTTTGTGTCCGCCGAGAGCTTGGTAAGAACCGAAAGCCTTATCGCATACGCTACACTTGTAAACAAGCTTCGATTCCGACGACGATGATGGCGGCGGAGGTGGAGGAGCAACAGAGTGTCTAATTTTGGCGTCACCGCTTCGGTTGCCGCCACGAGCGAGCATAATTAGGCAAAGAGCGAGGTACTCTTCTTCAGTCGGTTGGTGCTCCATACTACGGGGTCGTTTTGAGCGCTTACCCTTTGTCCACGACTCCAAGTACCGGTTCTCGTATTGGAAAGTTGGAGCGGGTGTAGTTGTCGGTGAATTCAGAGCTTCGAGTGCCATTAGTATTAATTTGTTTGCGAGAATTTTAGAGAGAGAAAGTAGTGGGAGTTGATAATGAAAATAATGAAGGTAGATGTGTAACATGTGTTTGCTTATATAGAAATAGAATGGACGGAGGGGAAAGGGAGGGAAGCTGCGTGCCAGGTGTGAGGATATTAAGTAAGAGAGTTGGCCAAGTTACTACTACTTGTCTACTAACTACTAATATTGTGTAGTACCATAAATTAAAAAATACAGGTGGAGTGAGTGAAGGTGTGAGTACCAAGTGGGTGGGAGTTCTAGTGGACTACTGAAGTCGGTCGGTTTGAATAGGGGATAGGGGGTAGGGGAGTATACTATTTTTACGTGTATTTTTGATATTTTTATATAAATTTTTTTATTTAAAAATAAAATTCAATGTATATTCATATAAGAGAAAATAATATAAAAATATCGGTTCTCTTCTAAAAAAAGATTTCGGGTAATACATATATATTCACCTAATTAGAAACTAAAAAAATTAATTTTAAGCATTTGCATATATATTATTTTCTATATCAATATATAACATTTGATAAAATTATAAAGATGATCAACTATATTATATTTTTTTTAAAAATTATTATTTATATTTATTAATGACGACAACAAAAATTGATAAATAAAATCCCAATACGTATCATTTTTCCTGTGAAAATAAAAATAATTTATTTTTCATTAATCTTAAAATGAAATAATAACTGATAAATTAAAATAATAATAATATATAAGTTTATTTATTTGTATGTATATAGTAGTGAGTAAGGGAGTGAGTAGAGAAGACTAAAGACTGATTCCAAGTCAGAGAAGGAACGCTGGGGCTCCCGCGTTAAGACTTAAAAAGAAGGAGCAGCCAGAAGGGAAGGGGAGAGGGAGCAGCCAGCCGTCCCTACACGAAGAGAAAGAAGAAGGTCGCCAACCGTGTAACCGACTTCTTCTATTCTTTTTATTTATTGTGTCGTCATCCTCTAATTGTTCGTGCATATCCAATTTCCTCATTTTAACCGACTGGACTCTCCACTCCTGTTCTTTATTTTTTTTCCCTATTTAATTTATAAAATTTTAACCTCTAAATTGATTGGATTTATTACTGGTAAATTGTAATTAGTTCTCTATAAGTACGTTATCATTATAAATTATTTAAAATAAATTTATATCGTCAACGACCGAGATTAGAAATAAAAAAATCAACGACCACCGTTATCTAATTAAAAATGGAAACACCACCGTTAGAATCCAATATAAGAATCAACCACCGAGATTAGAGCTAGAAAAATATGCTATCACTTTGGGACAAACTACTTTATTTATGTGCGTATTAATTAATTAAGAAGAGTCTCATTTTAATTTATTTTATTTTAATTCTAGTTGCAATCAAATATTTATTAACATAATATCACACTCACATTACATAATGAGCTACATTAATTAATTTAGGAAGTACGTACCTACCTACCTACCTTTTTTATTATCACTCCACATAACTACCGGATACGTGAATGGAGATATTGTGAAATTAAATTATCTATAAAAGAAATATTTTGCTCATAATTTAAATTAATTCTTATTAATTAAAACTAACCCTGCAAGTAAACACCTACGTGCCTGCCTGCCTCATCACAAGGCAATTGCTGAGTAATGGAGTTGTGGTTGTACACCTAATTCAGAAAGCAGAAAATAGTTGTTTGAAACTTAATTAATATATGCAGTATTACTATGGCACGTGTCGGTAGCTGCTGCTTTATAAAGTTATTTTGAATTATGAATAGTTGACAAAATAATAAAGATAATAATATATTTTGTGATTTTATATATTAATTTTTAATTACGAGTTAAGTGGGTGATTATAATTAATAATATTTTAATAATATATTTGATATAATAGATAAATATTTGATATTCATGAAATTATCAAAGTTGGTATTATAAGTATTCAAAGTTTGACTTTTACAAGTAGTACATTTTTAGGACAACCCAATCCCATAGTGTTTCTACCAAACAAAAAGAAGAAAGTCTGACTTTTAACTTATTCAATGATAAGAAAAATCAATTTTAGAGGTGGTTAGCATTAATAAAGAATAGTAAAGATATATATATATATATATATATATATATATATATATATATATATATATATATATCTAATATTAACTTAAGTAGTAAATAATTAGATACTAAACATGAACTGATGATTATATGATTTAATTTGCTAAATATGTACAGAATTGTGTAGTACAACTAATCAACAGTACTGTTTGTCGAGAGTTGAAACTTCTTTTTTTACTTGAATTTAATGATTCTCTATTATTTCTCTAAATTTCATATTTTCTTGGCTTCGTATTTACTATCCTGCAAGTTTAAATCCTTAAAATTTTAAATTACTAACATAATATAAATATTTACTGACAGTTGGGGCAGGACCTATCCTACTTGGACAAGACACGTGGCGGTATATTTTAGAACAGAAACTATAGATGGTTCTTATAATTGGGCTGACAAGATGAACACGATGACTAGACTGACTGACTGTCATATTACCCACCAAGTAAGTACAGATAAGTCATAAGCATGAAATAATAATAACAGAAAAACCAATCAAAAGTTAGGCGCGTGAAGTCATTGCTTACAGTCATACACACACCTATATAAAGTATTAGTCTTTGTTTGGCGGCCTTACCGCTCAAAATAAAACGCCAAGTCTATAAAAATTGGACAAGTGGAGTAACTGAAAACCAAACACCCACCAACACTGTTGAGAGATATGTATACCCCTCCCCCACCCCCTCCCCCTCCCCCTCTCCCTCCCCCTCCCTCCTCCCCGTTATGCCGGCGTATCCACGAAACTGAATAAAACGAGAAGCATGTGCTACAAATATTATTTATACAAGTAAATATCTCCGTAGGACCATATGGTATAGTATAGTGGACTTTTATTCTTTGGAAACTTAGTACACGTGGTCACGGGGATAGGAGTGAAAAAAACGGATAAAATTAAACTATCGAGCCAAAGGCAAATTATTTTAAAAGAATTATTTTGGTTTTTTTTTTTTGAATTTCGGTTATATCAATTATTATTGATATTCGGTTTGGTTAGGTTTTCAAAAAGCAGATTATTAGAGTATCAGAATAAGCAGAATTTTAATATTTAAAAAATTAATTATTAATCATATTATCTATTAACATCTATTCGACTATCGAGTATCAGTATTCCCCATTTTGTTTTCTGAGTTTTCCCCCAATCCCATTTCGCCCTAACCCACTTTCATGGGTCGCCCAGATCCGAGATCTCAAAGACTCGAATTCTCGATTCCTCACTCAATCACTCTCGATCGACTCTCGACAATCTCAAGTCTCGTGCGGCCTCCACCCCGTCTCGGTCTCGCCTGGTCCTGCCTCTCGTCTTGACCTCGGCTGACTCGACTCCACCGGTCGGTGACTCGATGGTCGATGACCCTCTCTCTCTCTAGCTCCTCTCTCGTAAATCGTCAGCCTCATGAAATCTCACCGAGTCATTTGTCTTTTAAGTAAGCATTAATTATTTTGGTGGTGCTTTTTTCCTTCTATGGTTTTTGTCTGCACGTTTGTTGTGATTTTTGAAACTCTATACCTTTTTCACCCTGTAGTTATGTGTGTATTTGTTATATTGCTTGTATATTTCTTGTTTGGACTTTATTTTGTCCTACGAGTTAAAGAAAGTAGTATTATGTTGTTGTAAGACCCCAACTTATTATAAATGAAATTGAATTTCTCTATTTATTATTTTGAAATAGTAAGGGTTGAATTGATTAATGTGGTTAGTTATGGGTAAAATCATAAATATTTCAAATAAACAAGTGGTTATAAAATATTCATTGTTGTCGTGGAATATTAGTTTGGTCGTGGAATATTCTTCTTTGTCGGGGAATATTAGATACTGACGATGCGATCTTAATGTGGGCCCCATGTCTAAAAAGCGATTGGATGAAGAAAGCGAGAAGTATAAGTTGTTTATAAATAATGGTAGTAGTTATTCTTGTGATGCCCCCAAAATTAGGTATACATCACAATACGAGTAAATCGTCAAATCGTGAGTGCAGAATCTGAAATACAACTTAATTATACAAGCTGTGTAGTGAAAATCGACAAAACATAAGTACGTGAGTTTTAATACAAATATTGTCGTCTGAACGATATTCAAACTCAAATTCAATATTATTACATTTATTTTCCTTTATTTCCTTTGAATAGTGAGGACTCTAATCTTATCATGCGGTCCAGATTTACTCTGGTTCCCAAACAAGTCAGGTATTACGTTCTCATTTCACGAAGAGAACAATAAAAGTAAAAGGGTGATCTCAACTACCCCGAAAGAGGAAATATTATGACTAAGATAATGCGAGAATATATTATCGTTGGCCTTTAACAATGATGTTAAAGCGATACAATATAACAACCATCAAGTTTAGCTGCGTGTGAACAATCAATCCATTAAAAAGTCAAGTAGAGAATAAAATTTACTATCTTTTATGATTTAAAAGGTTTTTCATCACTTTTATCATTTGGGACTCGACTTAATAAATAATCCACATCATCGAATCACCCCGCACTTCTGACGATGATATTCTTTAGTATCACGACCACAATTATCCATGCACTCTTCGGGCCAAGAATATTTGTGTATTCAATAATGGTCATGATCGTGCCAACAATTTGTCCATCGATGCTCTACGGGCCAATGAGGACTTTTACCACATCATTTGTAACATTACGATTAAATGATTACATAGAATAATCCCTGGTCATAATCATACCAAGTCCATCATGCACTTATAGGCCACGAGATGACTTTCAACAAAATATAAACATGAGGATGATGACAATGATATAAGAATTCAATAAAACAAGTTCAAGAATTATTTTATCCAGGATCTAATAACGTCCAAATTGTCGACGTGATCTTTGCTTTGTAGAGTAAAATTCAAGAATGCTCGGAAGAATATTTCCATGAAAAGATATTGGATGAAGCGCAAATATCAAGGATATTCCACTAATTTCATGGAGTATAAAAGTCAAAACTTTAACCATTTGAGTATAATAAGGAATGTAATATGAGAAAAAATCACGGGCATGCGATGACCGCGCGCAGACGAGGTTATTCCAGCGAGAATAATAAATAACGAAATCGGTCCCGTAAACGCACAGTAAAGCACAGAAAGGATATTCCAGCGGAATAATAAAGGCGGAATCGGTCCAAGCGTAAAATGCATGCGACAAGATATTCAGCGAGAATAATAAAGGCGGTCGGTCGTCCCGTGAAACGCCTTGAGACGTATGGATATTCCAATGAATAATAAAGGCGGAACCCGGTCCCAAGCGTGAAACGCATGAGTGAGGATGTTCAGCGAGAATGATAAAGAATGGAACAACGGATGAATTTCACCAAGTATAGGGTGGCTTGCGTATCTGAGTTATTCAGCGAATAATAAAGAATGAAATAACATAAGTTCTCTTCATAGATAAGAAAGAAATAATACTCCTACCTTAGAAAAGCTGGATCTTTGGAATAGTGAGGTAGCAGACATTCTCTTCTTATTTCTATAATTTCTCTCTATAATAATTGCTTTCTAAAGCTTTTGTGAATTGGTGAGAAATGAAGGAAGAATGAGCTTCTATTTATAGGAAAATATAGTTTCGATAATTGCACGTTTTGGGGCTCAAAAAATTACAGTACAATACCTCCAACTTTTCTTTCATTTTTAATTTAGTCCTGCAAGTATTATTAATCTTGCACTAATTACAATCTTGCAATTAGTACCTCCATCTATACCTCCATTTTTAACTTAGTCATGCAAGTATTATCAATCTTGCACCAACTCCCCTAATAGTAAATAATGTGATTCAATAGTACACATATGTGAACAAATAGTTATATAAGCATGTGAATTAGTAGCAATTAATTGCTCATTTATCCGATAAATTACCTGATTTATCAATATAACCCTAGACATCAATTATCATCAGAATAAATGTCAATTTTCACTAACACAACAATTCCAACATAATGAAACTATTTTTATCAAAAATATAAATTTTGAAATTTCAAAGTTTGACTTTTCTCGAAAAAGTCAACTATTGATTTTTTTGACCAAATAGTGAATTCGAGAAAATTTTGTGTTTATAGACTATTTTACTAATTTCGTCATTCGGACTCAAATATCGCGTCGCGTCTCCAAATTCAACTCGAACAACATTCATCATTAATATTATAACTCACAATATTTATCAATGGTCGTTCCCGAGGAAGAGGGCTTTCAATAAGGATTTCTCCTGTTGGCGGTATGATTAGGTGACCAATCCTCTCCTTGTGAACTTCTAGACATTGTAAATATTGAAATTTATAATATGAATAACTTTTGTCGTCTCAAGTATTGATTTAATAAAAAATATTTTATGCGGATGATCTTGTGACAATAATTGAATCGATAATATGATAGATATGATCAAAGAATTCTTGTAGCAATAATTGAGTATAAGCGGGTGACTTCTCACGTAAGTATCAATAATCAATACCGTGTGCTACTATGCAACCACAGCGTACATGTACTTTTACTTTTAGGGTAACAACGATTAACGGTAAAACTTCATAATTATTTTCATAAAAAAGTATTTTTGTCGTTTTTCAATCAAATGATAATTCCATTGTGAGGTCCACCAATGATTGTGTCGTTGTACTAATATTCCCTGTTAAAACGAATATTTCCCGACCAATCGAATATTATATAACAACTTGCGTACTTTACAAAATTTATAAATATTACCCACAACTATAACATTATATCAAATCCACACCATAATATTCAAAAATATATTTCGAGAAAATTTAATCTTTATTCAAAAAGTTGGGGTCTTACAACCTCCCCTTCTTATGAAATTTCGTCCTCAAAATTAGGGTGCGTACCTGGTATGTCGAAGAGGTGAGGATACCTTGATTTCATTTCGGATTCTAATTTCCAAGTCATTTTCTCAACATCGTGGTTTCTCCACAAAACTTTGACTTGAGGTATAACCTTGGAGCGTAGAATATGTTCCTTCTTATCCAAGATTTTAACAGGAACCTCTTCATACATTAAATCTTCCTCTATTTCGTCCGGTTCTAACTCAATAATGTGGTTCGGGTCTTTCACATATTTACGTACATGGATATGTGGAAAAAGTTATGAACACGAGACATACTTGGCGATAACGCAAGTCTATAGAGTCCGCAGTTCCTACTCGATCGAGGATTAAAAATGGGCGATGAATCGAGGATTGAGCTTTCCTCTCTTTCCAAATCTTGTAACTCCTTTCCATGGAGCAACACGTAACAACACATGATCTCGATATCGAATTCTCGTCCTTTCGATGAAGATCGGCATAACTCTTTTGTCGATCTTGTGATGTTTTTATACGTTGTTGGATCATTTGAATCTTTTCCGTTGTCATACGTACCAACTCTGGTCCCAACAACATTGCTTCACCCACCTCATCCCGACTATCTTTGGAGAAGCGACACTTTCTTCCATACTGGCGCCTCGAATGGAGCCATGCCAATACTTGGCGATAAGCTGTTGTTGTAGGAAAACTCCACCAATGGTAAGAACTTGTCCCAACTTCTCTTGAAGTCAAGGACACAGAATCTTAATAGATCTTCAAGAGTTTGAATCGTCCTCTCCGACTGCCCGTCCGTCTGAGGATGATATGTCGAGCTAAATCGTAAATTCGTGCCCATAGCTTTTTACAAACTAACCCAAAATCGTGAAGTGAATCTTGGGTCTCGATCAGAAACTATGGATACTGGCATACCATGCAATCTTACAACCTCGTTTATGTACATCCGAACAAGACGTTCAAGTGTATAAGTTTCTCGTATCGGTAAGAAATGAGCAGACTTGGTCAATCTATCAACAATGACCCAAATCGCATTTATGCCTTGAGAAACTTTAGGAAGACTGGTAACGAAATCCATGGTAATGCGCTCCCACTTCCATTCTGGAATTTCAAGTGGTTGCAATGGACCTTTTGGTACTTGATGCTCCGCCTTGACTCGTTGACAAGTTAAACACCTTGAGATAAACTCTGCTATCTCTCTCTTCATATTGCTCCACCAAAATGTATGTGAAGATCACGATACATTTTGGTACTCCTAAGGATGGATTGTAAACGGTGTGTTGTGCGCCTCCATCATGATTTTATACTTTAAATCAGGGTTGTTAGGAACACAAAGTGCGGAGTTGACTCAAGTATTCCTTCTCATCGATTCTTGCTTGCAAGCACCTTCTTGCACTTTCTTCTTCATACGCATTAGCTCCAAGTTTGTAGCTTGAGCAGCTTTAACTTTATCGATTAAAGTCGATTCTACTCGTATGTTTGCCATCATTATGTGGGTCCCTGGAGTCTTTATCTTTAACTCCATCCTTTGCAAGTCATACAAAATGGGCCTTTCATTGTTAACATTATTGCACTTTCGTGCCGCAAATGATCTTCTACTCAAGGCGTCGGCTACCACATTCGCTTTTTCAGGATGGTATTGGATGGTATGATCATAATCTTTCAGCAGTTTCAAGCCAAGCGTCGTTATCGCATATTGAGTTCCTTTTGAGTGAAGAAATATTTGAGGCTTTTATGATCGTAAAGATCTCCACTTCTCTCCATACAAGTAATGCCTCCAAATTTTAAGTCACGAAGACAACATTTGCTAACTCTAGATCATGAGTAGGATAATTCCTCTCATATTCTTTGAGTTGTCTTGAGGCATAGGCTATGACTTTCCCATGTTGCATGAGAACACATCCTAACCCTTTGCCCGAAGCATCACTATAGATGACAAATCCCTCCGAAACAGATGGTATTGTCAGAACAGGTGCTAAAATGAGTCTCCTTTTGAATTTTTGAAAACTCTTCTCACATTCCTCGCTCCAACCAAACTTTGTATCTTTCTGAGTCAGCTGAGTTAATGGAGTAGCGATTCGAGAAAATCCTTCCACGAATCTCCGATAATAACCAGCTAAACCGAGAAAGCTACGTACTTTGGTCACTGATTTGGGTTGCTCCCAACTTTGAATAGCTTCAATCTTTGTCGGGTCAACGGATATTCCATGAATTAATACTACGTGCCCAAGGAATGCTACTTCCTCAAGCCAGAACTCGCAAACTTGGCATAAAGCTTATATTCACGAAGCTTTTGGAGTATCAACCTCAAGTGTTGCTCATGATCTTCACGGCTTTTGTAATAAATAAGGATGTCATCAATAAAGACGACCACAAAGTGATCCAAATATTCCTTGAATACTCGGTTCATCATATCCATGAAGGCAGCAGGAGTATTAGTCAATCCAAAAGACATGACTAAAAATTCATAATGCCCGTCATGGAGTTCGAAAGCGATCTTTGGAATATCCTCGATTTTAACCTTCAAATGGTGATGATATCGAGCGAAGATCGATCTTTGAAAAAATTATGCTCCTTATGGCGATCAAGCAGTCATCAATACGTGGCAATGGGTACCTATTTTTGATGGTGACATGATTCGACTCCGATAATCAATACAAAGTCGCATACTCCCATCTTTCTTCTTCACGAATTGAGCAGGAGCACCCCAAGGAGGCGTCTTGGGATGAATGAAACCAATGTCTAACAATTCTTGCAATTGGGTCTTTAACTCTCGAAGTTCAATAGGAGTCATTCGATATGGGGCTTTGGAAATGGGTTTTGTACCGGGTTCAAGGTTGATACAAAATTCAACTTCACGCTCTGGGGGTAGGCCAGGAAGTTCTTTAGGGAATACATCAGGAAATTTATTAACAATAGAAATATCCTTCAAATCTGACGTATTTTTGTTTAAATCCGTGACATGAGCTAAGAAAGCTTGACATCCGTTTTTTAATAAACGAATAGCTTTATGGCTTGAGATGTCCGTGATTGATTTTAATGGTTTGGTCGCTTGAATTCGCATAATAGGTTTATTAGGAATATGAAAGCTAACAACCTTACGAAAACAATCAATTTTAGCATGATGAGTAGTTAACCAATCAATCCCTAGAATCATGTCAAATGCAAGTATTTTTAAGGAGATAAGATTGACAGGTAACGTGCGGTTACTGATTTGAATCAAACAAAACTTATTAACAGTGGATGTAATTAAGGTTTCTCCTAATGGAGTTTCAACAGATAAGTCAAAGTCTAATTTCACCGGAGTCAAATTTAAACGTTGAGCACAAGTAGGAGAAATAAAAGAATTGGTAGAATCGGTATCAAATAAGGTATAGACTTCACTAAAGTTTATGATAAGCTTACCCGTGATAACCTCGTTCGGGTTCCTTGCTTTCTGGGAGGTCACAACAAACGCTCTCCCTTGCACTATCGGCTTTGACTTTTCCGGGGATGACCTTTGGTGCCTCCATCCTAAATTGAATTTATCTTGGTGAACGACAAAATCGAGCTAAGTGACATTCTCTTCCACAATTATAACATATTTTGGACGGCATCGCGTAGTTTGGACTGATGTGTCCCTCCCCTCCGCATTTGAGGCATATGATAGGTGGTCGTTCTCCTTCCTTAACAATGGGTGCTAGTGCTGACGTCTTTCCATCATTGTTGAATCTCCTTTTCTTGAAATGTCCATTTTATTGTCTTGGCTATGATTACCACCGGAAGTGGTTACCATTTAAGCATGTTGATTCCCTCCACGTTTGTTGTCACCGTTTCGATGACTGTTACCACTGGTATTTTCATTCTTCCGGCTGCTTTCTCTTGGTTGTGTTGACTCGTTATCGCGCTCTAAAAACTGAGCCCTATTTACAACATCTGAATACAAACACAGTTTATGAGAAATAAGATATTTTCGTATCTCCGGTTTCAAACCTCTTAAAAACATTCGGTCATTCTCTCCTCATTATCAACCAAATGGGATGCTGGCTGGGATAACTCAAGTAAATTTAGCCTCGTATTGCGACACGGTCATATTGTTTTGTTCCAACTTGATAAACTCCACCTCCTTTATGTGACGAATACTTTCGGGAAAGTACTTGTCATTGAACAGCTCTTGGAACTTCTCCCAAGACATCTTGAGTGCGTCAGTTGTATCGTTTCTGATTCCCACCGATGAATGCCTCTTCAAGCAACATAAAGGTGGCGAAGGGAACCTTTTGTTCCTCGGAGCATCCCAAGACATAAAATATCTTGGTTATCTACTTTATCCATGCTTCAGCCTTAAGTGGTTTTGGCTCTCCAATAAACTCGGTGGTCCCAGCTCCTTGAACATTTGGCGGTGGACCGTCCGAGAGTTGCCGATGTTTCCACTGCATTTTGGATAGGAGCGCTCTACTTTGATGTTGCATGAATTGCATGAAGCCTCGGAACATTCCATCATTCATCATTTGGTCGGTGTTGTTGTTTGCATGAAGATTGTCGCCTTCTACGATGTATATTGTCACGGTTATTGATCTGTGGAGACTTCAGCGGTCTCACTGTGCTCCATTGGTGTTCTCAACATTCTCGGATGCCATTTTCAAATACTACCACAAAACAAGGGTTAATTGACATGAAACATATTATCCCTACACTCACTGTGACCAATTAAATACCAAATAAACTTAGGTAGGTCATAGTAGCGAAGGAATTCTCCGTCTCTCCCCTCTAGTTCTAGTCTCACATATTAGCTGAGGGATCATATCCTAAGCTCGATACCAACTGTGACACCCCGAAAATTAGGTATACATCACCTATTGCGAAGTCGTTAAATACATGGTACAAAATACAAATACAACAATTATACAACCTGTCAGGTGTAAAATACGACAAAACATAAGCTATGAGTTTTAAAACAAATATTGTAAATGCAGACGATATTCAAACTCAAATTCAATATTATTACATTTATTTTCCAATATTTAAGCTGAATAGTGAGGACTACTAATGCTATCATCTCGTACGTCACTCCAGTTCCCGACTAGTCCCTTGTGACACCCCCAAAATAGGTATACATCACCCATTACGAGTTGTCAATACTGCATGCGAAACAACTACAACTTTATTATTACAACAAAGAAAGCTGTGAATTTAAATCTGAGATATTACCATCTAAACAATATCCACATACAAATAAATCCTCATCATAATTATTGATACATTATTTTACACAAAATGGTGAGGACTAATAAACAACTCTCTAAAACCATCATTCCATACCCAGGCTAAATGCTCGCTACATTCTCGCCTCCCGAGAAGAAAAATGGAACAAAAAGGAAAAGGGTGAGCTCAACTAGCCCGAGAGAAAGAATATTATGACTAAGATAATCTGAACAAATTATCGTTAGTCTTGACGAGGAAAAATTTAATAGAATACAATAGACAACAAGTTTTAAATCAATACTCATGATGGAAAATATTAATTCATGTAGAAGAGTTACGTAGAGGATGAAATCTACTAATATCTATGAATTTAACAAGTCCATCATCAATATTTTTATCCTGTAACATCAATCGATATATATACGGAATCATATATTCATCCTTGCACTCTGGCCGAGGATATTCATCGATTAGTCATGTTCATCTAAACACTGTTCATCTTTTGACTACGGGCCAAAGATATTCATCGAAAATCATTCATCTTTGAACTACGAGGCCAAAGATATTCATCAGAAATCAATCATCTTTGCACTACTGGGCCAAAGATATTCAATAATATCATCATTTAAGGCGAGGATGATGAATTTTTTTTTTTAAAAAGCGAATCGATGAAACAAAATAGTGAGGATTAAGGATTAAGGATTAAGGATTAAGGATTCGTACTTTGTTTTATCCACGTCAAAAATACCTCAAAAATAATCATAGTGGTGTAAAATTCAAGAATGATCAAAACATGGATACAATCAAAACTAGTATCCACAATAGATATTTTATAACGAAAAGGAAAATTTTCATTTTTAGATGAATAGTCTTAGTATTAAGTGAATAAGATGCAGATATCGTGAATAGTCTTAGTATCACGTGAAATAGTAACTCAGACACCAAAAGTTCCAAATTTGATAAAAACTTTGGATCAATATTTGAGATAATGATATTGAAGAAATAATATCATTAAAAAAAAATATCCTTACCTCGGAAGGCAGTGCTTTAGCTGGAATCTTTGGATATAGGCTATAACTTGAACTTTCACTGTATAGCAATACTCAAAGTATACTCAAAATACTCACAAGAATACGCCCGATAATATAGAGAGAGAAAACTTCAGTTTCTGGTGTGATTTTCAATTCTAACCTAAGCACCCTATTTATAGGAAAATGCTTAGAACACCAAAGTAGAAAATTTAATATAATAATATATTTATAAAAAAATTTCTATGCCATCCTTTGGGAATCTGAAATCAGCCACCTAGCATCTGATTAATGAGGCTTACAACATATAAAAAATGTTTTTGTTATTTTAAACAATTAAAACTTCCAAAAATCAATTATTTCGGAACTCCGGAACTTCAATAATTCACAATAAATAGCTCTTTTGTCAGAAAATTCGAATCTCGCGAGTTTTTATAGGAAATTCAATTCTCTACAACTTTACAGAAGAAAGATTTTTCAAATTCCAAACAGAAATTGATCGAAATCCACAAACGGGCGATTTTACAAGCTATAATCAAATTTCAGACAATAAATGGGGTCCACCGACATGTTTAACATGTTTTAAACATTTATTGCAACAAAAATACTCTTCCTCCTCGTATACTCATATATTCCACATTCGTTGTAAAAATATCACCATTATTATATTATTAAAATATAATAATATATATATATATTTAAATGAATTATTTTATCAAAAAAAGATAAAATTTCAATTTTCAACAATTGTCACATTAAAAATTTTCTCCATCTATATCCACATAAAATCAATATTTTCCTCATCATATAAATCAATAATTAATTATTCACAAATAATATTACAAAATCACAATATTGACAACGGTAGGTTCTAAGAAAGAGGGGGCTTTCAATAAGAATTTCTCCTTCTTGGCGCGCAATTAGGTGACCAAACCTCTCCTTAGAGACGAACTTTCTAGACATTGCCAATAATGTTATCTAATAATATTATTAGGATAATATGAATTATTGCTTCGATAATGAAAAATCTTTGTGTAATGACAATTATTGAAACAAGCAACAATATAAAATATCAACACAACAATTATTGAACCAATAAAATCTTTGATAAAGTAATTCATTGTAACCATTATTGAGTAAGTGCCTTCTTACGTAAAAGTCGATAATTGGTAATATCTGGTGTCTTCTTGTGTGCAACAACGCCAGCGTATTCTTGTGTTTTAACCATAGGGTATTCCAACGGTATAAAGCGGTAACAACTACGTAGTTATTTTTAAACAACTTATATTTGTCGTTTCTTCCTCCAATCGCTTTCCGTTATGGGGCCCACACATGGTTGCTGCTTGGTAAATACGAATATTCTGACATGATCTGAATATTCCACGACCGAATGAATATTCTCCGATAACAATGAATATTTTATAACCACTTGTTTATTTTGAAATATTTGCGTATTTTACCCATAACTATCCACATTAATCACATCAACCCTTACTATTTCAAAATAATTAGAGGAAATTAAATTTTATTTATTAATTATTTGGGGTCTTACAACCTCCCCTCCTTATGAAATTTCGTCCTCGAAATTGTCATACGTACCTGGTGTTTCGAAAAGGTGAGGATACCTCGCTTTCATTTCCGTTTCCAATTCCCAGGTCATTTCCTCTATAGCATGGGTCCTCCATAAAACTTTAACTTGTGGTATGACCTTCGTGCGTAGGACATGCTCCTTCCTATCGAAGATCTTGACAGGTACCTCCTCATACGTTAAGTCTTGGCTATCTCGTCCGGTTCTAACTCAATAACGTTGGTTCGGGTCTTTCACATATTCTGATACGGATATGTGAAACACATTATGAACACGAGACATACTTGGAGGTAACGCGAGTCTATAGGTTTGCATTCTACTCGGTCAAGAATTTGAAATGGACCGATAAATCGTGGATTGAGCTTTCCTCTCTTCCCAAATCTTGTAACTCCCTTCCATGGAGCAACTCGCAACAATACATGATCCCCTATACTAAATTCCACGTCCTTTCGTGAAGATCCGCATAACTCTTTTTGTCGATCTTGTGCCTTTTTTGTATCGTTGCCGAATCATTTGGATCTTTTCGGTGAGTCATACGTCTTACTTTCGGGTCCCAACAATGTTGCTTCACCCACCTCATCCCAACATATTGAGAAGCGACACTTTCGTCCATATAATGCTTCATATGGAGCCACACCTATACTTGCACGATAAGCTGTTGTTGTAGGAGAATTCCACCAATGGTAAATACTTATCCCAAGCGCCGCCCTTGAAGTCTAGGACCACGATTCTTAATAAATCTTCAAGAGTTTGAATAGTCCTCTCTCGATTGTCCGTCCGTTTGAGGATGGTATGCGAACCAGATAAATAAATCCGTACCCATAGCTTTTTGCAAGCTAACCCAAAATCTTGAAGTGAATCTTGGATCACGATCAAAACTATAGATCTTTGGCATGCCATGCAACCTCACAATCTCATTTACATACATACTAGCAAGGCGTTCAAGAGAATAAGTCTCCCGTGTCGGCAAGAAATGTGCGGACTTGGTTAATCTATCAACAATAACCCAAATAGCATTTATGCCTTGAGAAACCGGTGGGAAGACCCGTGCTTGAAATCCATGGTAATGTGTTCCCACTTCCATTTCGGAATCTCAAGTGGTTGCGATGGTCCCTTAGGCACTTGATGCTTTCGCTTTACACGTTGACAAGTTAAACATGTTGAGATAAACTTTGCAATCTCTCTCTTCATATTGTTCGACCAAAATGTATGTCGAAGATCACGATACATTTTAGTACTTCCAGGATGGATTGCAAATGGTGTATTGTGTGCCTCCATCATGATCTTGTACTTCAAATTAGAATCGTTAGGAACACAAAGTTTGGAGTGGACTCGAAGTATTCCTTCTTCATCAATTCTTGCTTCCGGAATAGCACCTTCTTGTACTTTCTTCTTCATATGCATCAACTCCGGGTCGATGGCTTGAGCAACCTTAACTTTTTCTATTAAAGTTGGCTCTATGCGTATACTTGACATCATCGCACTCGTTCCTGCATATGATCTTCTACTCAATGCGTCAGCTACCACGTTCGCTTTTCCAGGATGGTATTGAATAGTGTGGTCGTAGTCTTTCAATAGCTTCGAGCCAGCGTCATTGTAGCGTGTTAAGTTCTTTTGAGTGAAGAAATATTTAAGGCTTTTATAGTGCGAATATATCTCCACTTTCTCCCCATAAAGATAGTGCCTCGGATCTTTAAGTAAAAGCATTGCTTTGCTAACTCTAGATCATGAGTAGGATAATTCCTCTCATATTCTTTAAGTTGTCGCGAGACATAGGCTATGACTTTCCCATGTTGCATGAGAACACATCCTAACCCTTTGCCCGAAGCATCATTTGAGATAACAAATCCATCCGAACCGGATGGTATTGTTAGAGCAGTCTTGAAAATAAGTCTCTCTTAAGCTCTTGGAAACTCTTCTCGCATTCTTCACTCCAAACAAATTTTGTATCCTTCCGAGTCAAGCTGAGTTAGCTGAGATGGCGATTCGAGAAAACCCTTCCACGAATCTCCAATAATAACCATTTAGAGACCGAGCTACGTCTTGACCACCGTCTTGATTTGCTCCCGACTTTGTATTACTTCAATCTTGGCAAGAATTGATAGATACTCCATGTTTTGACACTGCGTGCCCAAGGAATGCTACTTCCTCAAGCGAACTCGCATTTCTTCAACTTAGCATATAGCTTGTTTTCACGAAGCCTTTGGAGTACTAGCTTCAAATGGTGCTCATGATCTTCACGGCTTTTGGAATATATGAGGATGTCATCAATAAAGACAACAACGACCCGATCAAATATTCCTTGAATACTCGGTTCATCATATCCATGAAAGTCGCGGGGGCATTAGTCAATCCAAAAGACATGACTAGGAATTCATAATGCCCGTCTTAGGAGTTCTAAAAGCGGTCTTTGGAATATCCTCGGTTCTAATCTTCTTGATGATGATATCGAGCGAAGATCGATTTTTGAAAAGAATTGTGCTCCTTACTGTTGGTCGAAACAAGTCATCAATACGAGGTAGAGGATACCTATTCTTGATAGTGACATGGTTCAATTCAGATAGTCAATACAAAGTCGCATACTCCCGTCTTTTTTCTTCTGAATAAAAACAGGAGCACCCGAGGAGATGTACTTGGGCCAGAATGAAAGCCGATGTCCAACAACTCTGTAGTTGGACCTTTAACTCTGAAGTTCAATAGGAGCCATTCGATATGGGGTTTTAGAAATGGGCTTTATGCGGGTTCAAGGTCGATAAAGAATTCAACTTCACGTTACGGGGGTAGGCGGGAAGTTCTTGAAATCGTCGGAAAATCGATAACAACAGAATATTATTCAAATTTGGCGTGTCTTTATTCAAATCCATAACATGGGCTAAGAAATCTTGACATCCGTTTTTTAATAAGCGAATAGCTTTATGATTAGATATAGCGGTGATTGATTTTAATGGTTTAGTTGCTTGAATTCGTACAATGGTTTTTTAGGAATATGAAAGCTAACAACCTTACGAAAACAATCAATTTTGGCATGATGAGTAGTTAACAATCAATCCTAAAATCACATCAAAAGCAAGTATCTTTAAAGAGATAAGGTTGACGGGTAAGGTGATGGTGCCAACTTGAATCAAACAAGATTTATAAGCGAGTGGATGTGATGAAAGTTTCTCTAACGGAGTTTCCACGAGATAGGTCAAAGTCTAATTTCTCCCGAGTCAAGTTTAAGCGTTGAGCAAAAGTAGGAGAGATAAATGAATGGGTATACCGGTATCTAGTAAAGTATAAACTTCACAAGAATTTATAAATAGCTTACCGTGATCACCTCGTTTGGGTTCTCGCATTTTGACCATTCACAACAAAGCGCTCTTCCGAGGCACGTTGACTTTGACTTTTACGGAGACGATCTTTTGAGTCACCGATCCCCCATTGAACTAGGTTTCGCTTCTGCGTGCAATCTCGGCGATATGTCCTTCCTTTCCATAATTATAGCATACAGGCTGTTGTGGGCGGTTTGGTGATATGTCCCTCTTTCCGCATTTATAGCATATAATGGGGTGGTCGTTATCCTCCCTTGGAACCGATTCTTCTTTTGTACTTTGTCGTCTTCACATGGTCGTTGTTGAATCTCCTCTTTTTAAAATCTCCTCGACTCGCTTCTTCTATTTTCATGGCCATGATTACCACCAGAGTGGTAACCATTTTTGTCCAAATCTTTTCTTTCTCCTTTGGTTATTGTTGTTTTTGTTTCTTTGCTATCTACGGTATGATCCACGATTATGGTACCTCGGTTGGTAGTACTTCGTTATCTCGCTCTAACAATTGAGCCCTATTAACAACATCTGAATAGAGAAAATTTATGAGAGATGAGATCTTGATGTATGCACGGTTTCAAACCTCTCGAAACATCCGCGTCATCGTTCCTCATTCTCCACCAAATGAGGTGCAAACTGGATAACTCTGCAAACTTCGCCTCGTCTTTGAGACACCGTCATGTTGTTCTGCTCCGATCCTAATAATCTCTACTTCCTTCATATAGCGAACACTTTCGGGAAAGTATTTGTCATTAAATAGTTCTGAAATGTCTCCCAAGACATCTTTGAGTCTTTTGGATGGAGTGCACGCTTCACGAGACTCCCACAGATGTCTGCCTCACCACGGAACATAAAGGTGGCGAATGGATCCTTACGTTCTCTCTGTGCATCCCAAGACATCGAATATCTTGGTAATTTGCTTGACCCATGTTTACGCCATGATCGGATCGGCTTTCCTTTAAATTACGGTGGTCCCTGACTCTTTGAAGCTGCTTGCATTTGTGACAACACGTGTGCTATCATTTCCTCTGTATTTTGAACACGAGTCTCCTAAATGCGATTTTGCATGAAGCGCAAAAAGCTTCTAAACATCCCTCGTTCATCATCGCTTTCGATTGGTGTTGTTCACGGGAGGGACATTGCCGACTGTTACCACGTTCTCCTCGTTGGTGAGTCTGAGCGTCTCCACGGTCTCATTTCCATTGGTAATATTCTCGGTCGACATTCCAAAAATCACATCACATATAAAACAAGGGTTAATTAAGAAAATCAATATATCACATAATATCCTATATCTTGACCAACTATCAAATAAGCTTAGGTAGGACACACTAGCGAAGGATTTACTCGTCTCTCCCTCCTAGTTCTATTCCCGATCTCAGAGATCATATCCCTAAGCTCGATACCAAACTGTGACACCCCCCAAAATAGGTATACATCACCCATTACGAGTTGTCGATATGCAGTGCGAAATAACTACAACTTTATTATTACAAGCGGTAAAGCGGTGAGTTTAAATACGAGATATTGCCATCTAAACAATATCCACATACAAATAAATCCTCATCATAATTATTGATACATTATTTTAAAAAAATGGTGAGGACTACTAAACAACTCTCTAAAACCATCATTCCATACCCAGGCAGCGTACTCATTACATTCTCGCCTCACGAGAAGAAAAATGGAACAAAAAGGAAAAGAGTGAGCTCAACTAGCCCGATAAAGAATATTATGACTAAGATAATATAGAACAAATTATCGTTAGTCTTCAACGAGGAAAAATTTAATAGAATACAATAGACAACAAGTTTTAAATCAATACTGCATGAAAATATTAATTCATAGAAGAGTTACGTGAGGATGAAATCTACTAATATCTATGAATTTAACGATCCATCATCAATATTTTTATCCACGTAACATCAATCAATATATATACGGAATCATATATTCATCCCTGCACTCTGAGGCGAGGATATTCATCGATTAGTCATGTTCATCTAAACACTGTTCATCTTTTACTACTGGGCCAAAGATATTCATCGAAATCATTCATCTTTGAACTACGGGCCAAAGATATTCATCAGAAATCAATCATCTTTGCACTACAGGCCAAAGATATTCAATAATATCATCATTTAAGACTGAGGATGATGAATTTTTTTTTTTTTAAAAGCGAATCGATGAAACAAAATGACAAGGATTAAGGATTAAGGATTAGTACTTTGTTTTATCCACGTCCAAAAATACCTCAAAAATAATCATAGTGGTGTAAAATTCAAGAATGATCAAAACATGGATACAATCAAAACTAGTATCCACAATAGATATTTTTTATACGAAAAGGAAAATTTTCATTTTTAGATGAATAGTCTCAAGTATTAAGTGAATAAAATGCAGTATCGTGAATAGTCTTGCCGTATCGTAAATAGTAACTCTCAACACCAAAAGTTCCAAATTTGATAAAAACTTGAGATCAATATTTGATATAATGATATTGAAGAAATAATATCATTACAAAAAAAAAAATATCCTTACCTCGGAAAGGCAGTGCTTTAGCTGGAATCTTTGGATATAATTTATAACTTGAACTTTCACCGTATAGCAATACTCAAAGTATACTCAAAATACTCACAAGAATACGCCTAGATAATATAGAGAGAAAACTTGAGTTTACGGTGTGATTTTCAATTCTAACCTAAGCACCTATTTATAGGAAAATGCTTAGAACACCAAAGTAGAAAATTTAATATAATAATATATTTATAAAAAATTTCTATGCCATCCTTTGGGAATCTGAAATCAGCCACCTAGCATCTGATTAATGAGGCTTACAACATATAAAAAATGTTTTTGTTATTTTAAACAATTAAAACTTCCAAAAATCAATTATTTGAACTCAAGAACTTCAATAATTCACAATAAATAGCTCTTTTGTAGCCGGAAAATTCGAATCTCGCGAGTTTTTATAGGAAATTCAATTCTCTACAACTTTACAGAAGAAAGATTTTTCAAATTCCAAAGCAGAAATTGATCGAAATCCACAAGCAGGCGATTTTCTGGTATAATCAAATTTCGAATAATAAATGGGGTCCACAGAGCATGTTTAACATGTTTTAAACATTTATTGCAAAAAAAAATACTCTTCCTCCTCGTATACTCATATATTCCACATTCGTTGTAAAAATATCACCATTATTATATTATTAAAATATAATAATATATATATATATTTAAATGAATTATTTTATCAAAAAAGATAAAATTTCAATTTTCAACAATTGTCACATTAAAAATTTTCTCCATCTATATCCACATAAAATCAATATTTTCCTCATCATATAAATCAATAATTAATTATTCACAAATAATATTACAAAATCACAATATTAATGACTGTGCGGTTCCCAAAGAAAGAGGGGCTTTCGATAAGAATTTCTCCTTCTTTGGCGCATGATTAGGTGACCAAACCTCTCCAGCGCAGAACTTTCTAGACATTGCCAATAATGTTATCTAATAATATTATTAGGATAATATGAATTATTGCTTCGATAATGAAAAAATCTTGTGTAATGACAATTATTGAAACAAATGACAATATAAAATATCAACCTGACAATTATTGAACCAATAAAATCTTGAGCGATAATTCTCGTAACCATTATTGAGTAGTGCCTTCTTACGTAAAAGTCAATAATTGGTGCAATACAGGTGTCTTCTTGTGCAACAACGCGTATTCTTGTGTTTTAACCAACGGGTATTCCAATGATATAAGCAGTAACAACTACGCCGTTATTTTTAAACAACTTATATTTGTCGTTTTCTTCCTCCAATCGCTTTCCGTTATGGGGCCCACACATGGCTGCGCCGTCGTACGAATATTCCCCGACAGTACGAATATTCCACGACCAAATGAATATTCTCCGATAACAATGAATATTTTATAACCACTTGTTTATTTTGAAATATTTGCGTATTTTACCCATAACTATCCACATTAATCACATCAACCCTTACTATTTCAAAATAATTAGAGAAAATTAAATTTCATTTATTAATTATTTGGGGTCTTACATCCCTACTACGTTCTCATTTCCTGAAGAGAACAATAAAAGTAAAAGGGTGAGCTCAACTAGCCCAGTAGGAAATATTATGACTAAGATAATGCAGAATATATTATCGTTAGCCTTCAACAGTGTTAAACTGATACAATATAACAACCATCAAGTTTAACTGTAGCGGAACAAGCAATGTGATTCAATAGTACACATATGTGAACAAATAGTTATATAAGCATGTGAATTAGTAGCAATTAATTGCTCATTTATCTGATAAATTACCCGATTTATCAATATAAACCCTAGACATCAATTATCATCGAGAATAAAAATGTCGATTTTCACTTAACACAACAATTCCAACATAATGAAACTATTTTTATCAAAATATAAATTTTGAAATTTGAAGTTTGACTTTTTCAAAGCGTCAAGCTAAAAATTTTGTGTTTATAGACTTTTTTAATAATTTCATCGATTTAGGACTCAAATATCACGTCGCGTCTCCAAATTCAACTCGAACAACATTCATCATTAATATTATAACTCACTGATATTTATCAACGAAGTCGTTCCCGGGAAGAGGGGCTTTCAATAAGGATTTCTCCTATTGGCGCTTGATTAGGTGACCAAACCTCCTTGTGAGAACTTACAGACATTGTAAATATTGAAATTTATAATATGAATAACTTTAATAAATCTCAAGTATTGATTTAATAAAAACATTTTATCATGAGATGATCTTTGTGACAATAATTGAATCAATAATATGATAGATATGATCACGTAAATTCTTGTAGCTTAATAATTGAGTATAAATGAGTGACTTCTCGTATAAGCATCAATAATCAATACAGTGTATTTACTATGCAACCCGCCAGCGTATTCTATACTTTTACTCTAGGGTAGTTTAATAGT
The DNA here is from genome assembly GCA_020205605.1 of Panax ginseng. Classification (NCBI taxonomy): domain Eukaryota; kingdom Viridiplantae; phylum Streptophyta; class Magnoliopsida; order Apiales; family Araliaceae; genus Panax; species Panax ginseng. The sequence goes on from CM035146.1 coordinate 6,392,208, forward strand.
TAATGGTAAAACTTTCGTAGTTATTTTCATAAAGTATTTTTTCGTTTTTCTCAATCAAGCTAATAATTTAGTTGTTGAGGGGTCCACCAATGATTGTCTTGGTTATGCGAATATTCCTGTTAAAAGCGAATATTCCCAGACCAATCGAATATTATATAACAACTTGCGTATTTTGAAAAATTTATAAATATTACACACAACTATAACATTATATCAAATCCACACCATAATATTCAAAAATATATTTGAGAAAATTTAATCTTTATTCAAAAGTTGGGGTCTTACGATTCACTGATTAATCTTTGTTTGAAATGCACGGTGGTTAAAACACGATAATACGCGTTGTTGCATAGAAGCACTACCAGATTACACTAAATTATTGATTCTTACGTAAGAATGCACTACTCAATAATTATTACGAAGTAATTCTTTATTTAATATTTTATTTTATTGATTCAATAATTGCTACGTTGATATTTTATATTCTTGTTGTTTCAATAATTGTCACTATACATTATTTTCCATTATCGAAAGCAATAATTCAAATTATCGAATAATATTATTAGATAACATTATTGGCAATGTCTAGAAAGTTACGTACAAGGAGAGGTTTGGTCACCTAATTGCCCGCCATGTAAGGAGAAATCCTTATTCGAAAGCCCCCTCTTTCACAAGAGCGGCACTCGGTTATCGAGATTGTGATTACGTAATATTATTTGTGAATAATTAATTATTAATTTATATGATAAGGAAAATATTCATTTTATGTGGATATAGATGGAGAAAATTTTAATGTGACAATTGTTGAAAATTAATATTTTATCTTTTTCTGATAAAATAATTCATTTAAATATATTATTACATTTTAATAATATAATAATGGTGATATTTTTACAATGACTATGGGATATATGAGTATATGAGGAGAAAAAGTATTTTTGTTGCATTAAATGATTAACACATGTTTTGTGTGTCGGTGGACCCCATTTCTTGACTGAAATTTGATTATAGCCTGTAAAATCGTCCGTTTGTGGATTTCGGTCAATTTCTGTTTGAAATTTGGAAAAACTTTCTTCTGCAAAGTTGTAGATAATGGAATTTCCTATGAAATAGACATAAGTTTTGAATTTTTCTGATAAAAGGGCTATTTATTATGAATTATTGAAGTTCCGGATTAATTAATTATCATTTTTTGGATGTTTTAATTATTTTTAATATGAAAAATGTTTTTGGTCATTATTTTGGGTCTTGCATGTGATGTAAATGGCTGAATTTAGATCTAAGAAAGTGGGCGTAAGAAATTTGATTATATATGTAAGACCCCAACTTTTATGAATAAAGAATAATTTTCTCGAATTATATTTTTGAATATTATGGTATTGATTTGATATAATGTTATAGTTGTGGGTAATATTTATAAATTTTGTAAAGTACGCAAGTTGTTATATAATATTCCATTGGTTGGGGAATATTCGTTTTAACGAGGAATATTAAATAACAAAGACAATCATTGGTGGACCCCACAAGCGATTAATTATTTTCGGATTGAGAAAACGACAAAATACTTTATGAAAATAACGACGAAGGTGTTTACCGTTAAAACTGCTTGAACTACCCGGTAGTAAAAAATGCGATGTCTGGCGTAGTTGCCGCGATAAGACACGATATTGATTATTGATGCTTACGTGAGAAGTCACTCACCTATACTCAATTATTACTACAGAATTGTTGCATCATATTTTCGTATTATTGATTCAATTATTGTTCAAGATTATCCGTGCATTATATGATATATTATTAAATCAATAATTGAGACGACAAAGTTATTCATATTATTATTTCGCAATATTGACAATGTCAGAAGTTCTGTCGATGAGAGGTTTGGTCACCTAATGTGTGCCTAATAAGGAGAAATCATTATCGGAAAGCCCTCTTTCACAGGAACGACTTGGTTGTTAAATATTATGAATTATAATATTAATGATGAATAAGTTCGTGTCGATTAAAGATGAATTTTATAGTTCCATTGTGTTGGACTTATTTGTGTTAGTATAATTGATGTCTGGAGGATATATTGTTCAATTGGGTATTCGGGACACTTTTCGTGTCAGAGTACTATTCACGTGTTACTATTCATGAGTTACTATTCACGAGTTACTATTCACGAGTTACTATTCACGAGTTACTATTCACAAGTTACTATTCATGAGTTACTATTCACGATTTACTATTCACCTGGTTACTATTCACTCTAGTATTGTGCATTCGGGTATTTGGGTACAATATTATTTCATGAGGAGATGTGCTAATTTTTAGAATAGTTGGTTGAAGATATAATAGTAAGTCAATATGGATTTGGTGGAGTTATAATAAGTAAATCAATATGGATCGTTGGTTTAAAGTTTTAATAGTAAATCAAGATGGACGAGTTGTTTTAAGTTTTAATAGTAAACCAATATGAATCCGTTCGTTTAATAGTAAATCAATCGGACCGATTCGTGAATTAGTTACTATTCATTCCATTTTCCTATAAATAGAAGCTCATTGCTTCATTATTTCTTACTTAATTCACATGAAACTCTAGAGAGAGAATTACAAGAGAACTTATAAAAAAGTATCTGCTACTTCCTACTCTTATATTGATTTCTTTTACTGGTAAGGGATGTTATTTGTTGTCTTCATGGATGAGAACTTACATTATTCTATTATTTATTATTACATTGGAATAACTTTTGATACGCTGCTACCCTATACATGGTGACATTCTTCTAATATTCCGTTCTTTATTATTCTATCAGAATATCCTGTCTGTGCATTTACGCCGGACCTGGTTCCATTATTTATTATTTTGTCGGAATATCCTATGTCATGCGTTCACGCGGGACTGGTTCCATTATTTATTATTACGTGAATATCACATGCACATGCGTTTTGTGGGACTGGTTCCATCCTTTATTATTCTGTTGGAATAACCTGCCTGTGCGGTCTATCACATGCATGGTGATTTCTTTTGTTATTCCATTCTTTATTATACTCAGTTGGTTATGTCCCAAAAGGCCAGAATTTTCCTCACAAATTAAGTGGCCGAAAATGCCCTTTTAAAAATCTTGGCATTAGCTTTTTCTTAAATTGCAGCTTTTGACTCCTTTGCTAAAATTAGTCCACACGAAAATCTACAACACCTTTTCCAGTGATTCCACTTGGATAAGTTACAAAACTCATAGACCTAACTCTGGAACTTGACCTCACCCAAAAATTCAAAATATAATAGGAGATATGATCAATTGAATTTCATGTTTCATTTTCACCAAAATTTGATTTTTAACCCTTTGTGATTTCTAAGAAATATTCAAGTTTTCACATAATAACCAACATAACTCATCATAATCAATTGCACAAGATGAGGAGAAATCCTTATTGGAAGCCCCCCTCTTTCTGAAACTACCGCACGGTTGTCAATATTGTGATTCTGTAATATTATTTGTGAATAATTAATTATTAATTTATATGATAAGAAAAATATTCATTTTATGTGAATATAGATGGAGAAAATTTTTAATGTGACAATTGTTGAAAATTAATATTTTATCTTTTTCGATAAAATAATTCATTTAAATATATTATTACATTTTAATAATATAATAATGGTGATATTTTTACAATGACTATGGGATATATGAGTATATGAGGAGAAAAAGTATTTTTGTTGCATTAAATGATTAACACATGTTTTGTGTGTCGGTGGACCCCATTTCTTGACTGAAATTTGATTATAGCCTGTAAAATCGTCCGTTTGTGGATTTCAGTCAATTTCTGTTTGAAATTTGGAAAACCTTTCTTCTGCAAAGTTTTAGATAATGGAATTTCCTATGAAAAAGACATAAGTTTTGAATTTTTCTGATAAAAGGGCTATTTATTATGAATTATTGAAGTTCCGGATTAATTGATTATCATTTTTTGGAAGTTTTAATTATTTTTAATATGAAAAACGTTTTTGGTCATTATTTTGGGTCTTGCATGTGATGTAAATGGCTGAATTCAGATCTAAGAAAGTGGGCGTAAGAAATTTGATTATATATATTAATATTATATTAAATTTTCTGCTTTGGTGTTCTAAGCATTTTCCTATAAATAGGGTGCTTATGTTAGAATTGAAAATCACACCAGAAACTAAAGTTTTTTTTCTCTTTCTCTCTCGATATATTGAGCGTATTCTTGTGAGTATTTTGATACTTTGAGTGTTGTTATACGGTGCAAGTTTTCTTCACCACTATATTCAGTATTCCAGCCAGAAGTTCTATTCTTTCGAGGTAAGGGATGTTATTTTCTTCGTAAATGATATTATTTCTTTCAATATCATTATCTTAGAAATATTGGTCCGAACTTTTATCAAATTTAGAACTTTTTGTGTCGGGGTTCTTATTCACGTATATATAGCATTATTCACGTATATGGCCTTATTCACGTGATATCGACACTATTCACGAACACGACTTTATTCATAGAAAAATGAAATTTTCTTCTTTTCTCCAAGATGTCTATTATGGTTACTATCTTTGATTGTATCCATGTTTTGATCTTTATTTTGAATTACGCTTCAAAATTGGTTATTATGGAGTATTATTGAACTTGGATAAAGCCGTAATACTGAATCCCTAATATTTGTTCTTTTGCTTCACTGGATTCGTTTTCTTTAAAATATTTTTCATCATCCTCAGTCCTAAATGATGATATTACTAAATATCTTTGGTCTGTAGTGCAAAGATGAATAATTTCTGATGAATATCTTTGGCCCGTAGTGCAAAGATGAACAGGTGTTTAGATGAACATGACCAACTGATGAATATCTTTGACCTGTAGTGCAAAGATGAATATTTGATTCCAAATATATGTTGATTGATGTTACAAGGATAAAATATTGACGATGGACTTTTAAATTCATATATAGAAGATAATAGATTTTATACTCTATTTAACTCTCCTAACGAATTATTATTTTTGCTGCGAATATTGATTTAAAACTTGTTGTCTATTGTATTCTATTAGATTTTTCCCTGTTGAAGACTAACGATAATTTGTTCTATGTTATCTTAGTCATAATATTCTTTACTGGGTTAGTTGAGCTCACCCTTTTTCAGGAGGCGAGAATGTAGCGAGTACTAATCGGGGTGTGGAATGATGGTTCTAGAAGTTGTTTTAGTAGTCTTCACTATTTTGTAAAATAGTATATCAATAATTGTAATGAGGACTTATTTGAGTGTGGATATTGTCTAGATGACAATATTTGTATTTAAACTCACAGTTTAAGTGTTGTCGTATTTTGCACGACAGTTGTATTAATAAAGTAGTAGTTGTTTCTGTACCATGTATTTGGCGACTCAGAATGGGTGTTGTATACCTATTTTGGGGGCGTCACAGTTGGAATCAGAGCTTAGGGATATGGTCTCTGGCGGAGATCGGAGAATAGAACTAGGAGGGGAGAGACGAGTAATCCTTTGCTAGTGTGTCATACTTAAGCTTATTTGTTGGTCAGTCGGAGCATATGGTTAATATGTGATATGTTAATTTATTTAATTAACCCTTGTTTTATGGCAGTTAAGAATGGCAGCTGAGAATATTAACAGTGGAGTAAATGAGACTAAGACACCTTTGCTCACCAATGAGGAGAATGTGCAACACGCTGGCAATGTTTCTCCTGTAAACAACACCACTGAGCAGACGATGAACGATGAGATGTTTAGAAGCTTTTTGCGGTTCATGCAAAACGAGAACGAAGAGATTCTGTTCAAAATATAGGATGAAACAATGGCAACATACATTTGGTCATGCGCAAGCGATTCAAAGAGTTGGGACCACCAGAATTCTGGGGAAAGCCGGATTCGATCAAGGTAGAGACGTGGGTGAAACAAATTACCAAGATATTCAATGTATTAGGATGCACGGAGGAACAGAAGGTTCCATTCACCACCTTTATGTTAGTGGCGAGCGGACTCTTGGTGGGAATCTATGAAGCTCAACTCACACTTTGTCGCTTTTCAAAGATGTCTTGGGAAACATTTCAGAAACTTTTCAATGACAAGTACTTTCCTGAAAGTATTTGCCATATGAAGGTGGTGGAGTTTATTAGATTAGAAAAAAACAACATGACGGTGTCCCAGTACGAGGCGAAGTTCGCAGAGTTATCCAGGTTTGCACCTCATTTGGTAGAAAATGAGGAACGAATGACGAGGATGTTTCTAAGAGGTTTAAAATCCGAGATTCGGCAATATCTTATCTATCATAAATTTTCTTTATATTCAGATGTTGTCAACATGGCTCAATTATTAGAGCGATATAATGAGTACGTTCAACCGAGGGACCACAAACTGTGGTCATACGGTGGTGGCGTGATCATCGAGCAATGAAAACCAGCGGGGAGAAAAATATCCGGACAAAAGCGGTAACCACTCTGGTGGTAATCATGGCCATGAAAATAGAAGAAACGAGTCGGGGGAAGATTTTAAAAAGAGGAGATTCAACAATAACAATGTGAAGCGTCGGCAAAGACCAAAGACGGCTGGTTCTAAGGAGGAGAAACGACCACCGGTCGTATCTTTATAAATGTGGAAAATAAGGACATATCATCAAATTGTTGTCCACAACAGTTCAAGGTATGATATAATTATGGAAAGGAAGGACATATCACTCGAGATTGTACTGTAGCGAAACCAAGTCCAGTGGGGATGGTAACTCAAAAGGCTGTCCCATAAAAGTCAAAGTTAACGGTTCCTGGAAGAGCATTTGTCGTGACTGGTCAAAGTGCAAGGAACCCAAACGAGGTGATCACGGGTAAGCTAATCATAAATTCTTGTGAAGTTTATACCTTACTAGATACCGGTGCTACCCATTCATTTATTTCTCCTACTTGTGCTCAACGTTTAAATTTGACTCTGGAGAAATTAAACTTTGACCTATCTGTGGAAACTCTGTTAGGAGAAACTTTCATCACATCCACTGTTTATAAATTTTGTTTGATCCAAGTTGGCACCATCACATTACCTGTTGACCTTATCTCTTTAAAGATATTTGCTTTTGATGTGATTTTAGGGATTGATTGGTTAACTACTCATCATGCCAAAATTGATTATTTTCGTAAGGTTATTAGTTTTCATATTCCTAAACAACCTGTTGTTCGAATTCAAGCAACTAAACCATTAAAATCAATCACTGTTATATCAAGCCATAAAGCCATTCATTTATTAAAAAACGGATGTCAAGCTTTCTTAGCCCATGTTATGGATTTGAATAAAGACACGCCAGATTTGAATAATATTCCTATTGTTAGTAATTTTCCTGACGTATTTCCTGAAGAACTTCCCGGTCTACCCCCAGAACGTGAAGTTGAATTCTTTATTGATCTTGAACCTGGTACAAAGCCCATTTCTAAAACCCTATATCGAATGGCTCCCATTGAACTTGAGTTAAAGGTCCAATTACGAGGAGTTGTTGGACATCCGGTTTCATTAAATCTCTACTACATCTCCTTGGGGTGCTCCTGTTTTATTCGTAAAGAAGAAAGATAGGAGTATGCGACTTTATATCGACTACCGGGAATTAAACCATGTCACCATCAAGAATAGGTATCCGCTACCTCGTATTGATGACCTATTTGACTAGTTGCAAGAAGCACAATTCTTCTCAAAGATCGATCTTCATTCTAGATATTATCACCAAGAAGATTAGAGCGAGGATATTCAAAATTGCGCTTTAGAACTCGGTACGGGCATTATGAATTCCTAGTCATTCATCACATTGTGGTTATGATTATACCGAATAATCCCTGGTCATAATCACACCAAGTCCATCTATACACTACGGGCCAAAGATGACTTTTACCACATCATTTATAACATTACGGTCATGATTATACCGAATAATCCCTGGTCATAATCATACCAAGTCCATCTATGCACTACAGTCCACAGATGACTTTCAACATAATATAAACATGAGGATGATGACAATGACATAATAATTTAATAAAACAAGTTCAGGAATTAATTTATCCAGGAACCAATAATGTCCAAATTGTCAACATTATACTTCTTTGTAGAGTAAAATTTAAGAATGCTCAGAAGAATATTTCCATGAATAGATATTGGATGAACCGCAAATATCAAGGATATTCCACTAATTTCATGGAGTATAAAAGTCAAAGCTTTAACCAACTGAGTATAATAGAATATATAAAACTGCAAATGGATTTTCGTCTGCCATACGGTAATCCACGTATACAGATCATTTTCACAATTTAATAAGGAATGAATACAAAGGATCATGCATTCACCATGCATGTGGTAATCCACAAAGACAGGTTATTTCAACAGAATAATAAAGAATGGAATAATAGAAGGATTCACCCATGCGTGCGATGGGATTTGTACTGACGAGTTATTTCAATGAGAATAATAAATAATGGAACCAGTCCGTAAAATGCACAAACAGGATATTACGGCAGAATAATAAATATTGGAACCGGTCCCGTAAGCGCCTTACAGACGCATGGATATTAAACAAAATAATAAAGAACGGAATAATAAATAATGGAACGAAGTCAAAATAAATTGCACCAAGCGGGATATTCCAACAAAATAATAAAGAACCGGAATAATGAAAGAATTTCACCATGTATGCGGTACTTGGCATAAATAAGTTATTCAACATAATAATAAAGAATGAAATAATAGAAGAATTTCACCATGTATGCGGTATTGGCATAAGCAAAGTTATTCAACATAATAATAAAGAATGGAATAATAGAAGAATTTCACCATGTATCGGTACTTAGCATAAGCATGAGTTATTCAACATAATAATAAAGAATGGAATAATAGAAGAATTTCACCATGTATGCGGTACTTCGCATGTGAGTTATTCAACATAATAATAAAGAATGGAATAATGAAGTTCTCTTCATGAATAAGAAAGAAAGAATACCTCTTATAAGTACAACAAATAATATTCCCCTACCTTTGAAAGAAAAGTATTACATTTGGTAGGCGATGATATACTCGAAGAAAACTTGCACTACGCTGGCTCAAAGCTTTCTTAAACTCTAAAGAAATACGCTCAAGATTATAGAAAAGAACTCTCTCTATAGTTTTCTCTCTAGAGTTTCAAATTGAATTCGTAAGAAATAATGAATGAATGAATGAGCTTTATTTATAGAAAATGGATGTGATAGTAACTAACTCATGAGCGGTCAGATTGATTTACTTTAATCGATGGTCCATATTTAAAGCAAAATCTTTTAAATAAAATATAATATATTCTATTTATAATCTAATAAAATGAATAACTTTATAAAAGATTTTACTATGCAAATACTATGCAGAGCCTTTATGCAAATACTATGCATAATAAAATATAATATATTCTATTTATAGAATAACTTTATAAAAGTATTACATTTTTATATAAAAGATTTTACTATGCAAACACTATGCAAACACTATGCATAATAAAATATAATATATTCTATTTATAGAATAACTTTATAAAAGTATTGAGTTTTATATAAAAGATTTTCTTGTTTTATTACATTAATAATACCAATAAAACAAAAGCGAGTGACTTATCACGTAAGCATCAATAATTAAATACAGTATTATTCTTTATGCAACCACGCGTATTCATCGTATTTTACTACAAAAGTAGTTCAACAAGATTAACAGTAAAACTTCGCCGTTATTTTTATAAAATATTTTTGTCATTTTCTCAATCAGGATAATTAATTCTGCTAGGGTCCACCAATGATTATGCGATTGCACGAATATTCTCTGATAAAACAAATATTCCCCACCAATCGAATATAATATGACAACTTGCATACTTTGCAAAATTTATAAATATTACCCACAACTATAACATTATATCAAATCCACACCATAATATTTAAAAAAATTATTTCGAGAAAATTAAATCTTTATTCATAAAATCTAGGGTCTTACACACTATCTATATGGGGAGAAAGTGGAGATATATTCAGACCATAAAAGCCTCAAATATTTCTTCACCCAAAAGGAACTCAACATGCGGCAACGACGTTGGCTCGAGCTATTGAAAGACTACGACCGTACCATTTAATACCATCCTGGAAAAGCGAACGTGGTGGCGGCGCATTAAGTAGAAGATCTTATGCGAGGGCGAGTGTGATCTTTGTCAACACAAAGGCCCATTTTGTGTGATTTACAAAGGTTGAAGATAGAATTCAAGACTCAGGGACCCATGCGATGATGTCAAGTATCGCGTAGAACCAACTTTAATCGAAAAATATAAAGTTGCTCGAGCCACGTACTCCGACGAGTGATGCGCGTATGAAGAAGAAAGTACAAGAAGGTGTTATTCTAGAAGCAAGAATCGATGAAGAAGGAATACTTGAGTCCACTCCGGACTTTGTGTTCTAACGATTACGATTTGAAGTACAAGATCATGATGGAGGCACAATACACCATTTACAATCCATCCTGGAAGTACCAAGATGTATCGTGATCTTCGACATACATTTTGGTGGAACAATATGAAGAGAGAGATTGCAAAGTTTATCTCGAGGTGTTTAACTTGTCAACATGTAAAGGCGGAGCATCAAGTACCTAAGGGTCCATTGCAACCACTTAGGATTCCGAAATGGAAGTGGGAACATATAACCATGGATTTTGTTACGGGTCTTCCCACGGTTTCTCAAGGCATAAATGTTATTTGGGTTATTGTCGATAGATTAACCAAGTCTGCTCATTTCTTGTCGATACGGGAGACTTATTCCCTTGAACGTCTTGCTCGTATGTACGTAAATGAGATTGTGAGATTGTGAGATTGCATGGAATGCCAGTATCCATAGTTTCGGATCGTGACCCAAGATTCACTTCAAGATTTTGGGTTAGCTTGTAAAAAGCTATGGGCACGGATTTACGATTTAGATCGGCATACTATCCTCAAACGGATGGACAATCAGAGAGGACTATTCAAACTCTTGAAGATCTATTAAGACTCTGTGTCCTAGACTTCAAATGGAGTTGGGATAAGTATTTACCATTGGTGGAATTTTCCTACAACAACAGTTATCAGGCAAGTATAGGTGTGGCTCCATTTGAAGCATTATATGGACGGAAGTGTCGCTCTCCAATGTGTTGGGATAAGGTGGGAGAAGCAACGTTGTTGGGACCAGAGTTGGTACGAATGACTACAGAGAAGATCCAAACGATTAGAAAACATATATAAACGGCACAAGATCGACAAAAGAGTTATGCGGATCTTCATCGAAAGGACATGGAATTTGACATTGGGGATCATGTATTGTTACGTATTGGTCCATGGAAGGGAGTTACAAGATTCGGGAATAGAGGAAAGCTCAATCTACGATTTATAGGTCCATTTCAGATTCTTGACCGAGTAGGAAATGTGGCCTATAGACTCGCATTACCTCCAAGTATGTCTCGTGTTCATAATGTTTTTCATATATCTGTGCTACGTAAATATGTGAAAGACCCGAACCACGTTATTGAGTTAGAACCGGACGAGATAGCCGAAGACTTAACGTACAAGGAGATACCTGTCAAGATCTTGGATAGGAAGGAGCATGTCCTACGCATAAAGGTCATACCACAAGTCAAAGTTTTGTGGAGGAACCATGTTATTAAGGAAATGACCTAGGACTTGGAAACAGAAATGAAAGCGAGGTATCCTCACCTTTTCGAAACATCAGGTACGTACGTCAATTTCGAGGATAAAATTTCATAAGGAGGGGAGGTTGTAAGACCCCAACTTATTATAAATGAAATTGAATTTCTCTATTTATTATTTTGAAATAGTAAGGGTTGAATTGATTAATGTGGTTAGTTATGGGTAAAATGCGGAAATATTTCAAATAAGCAAGTGGTTATAAAATATTCATTGTTGTCGTGGAATATTCGTTTGGTCGTGGAATATTCTTCTAGCTTTGTCAGGGAATATTAAATACGACAGCATGATCTTGTGTGGGCCCCATAACTTGAAAGCGATTGGATGAAGAAAGCGACAAGTATAAGTTGTTTATAAATAATGGCGTAGTTTTTACCTGAATTAATATTGTTGGAATACCGGAGGTTAAAACACTGATGTCTGGCGTTGTTGCATAGTAATAATACCAGATTGCACCAATTATTGATTCTTACTTAAGAAGGCACTACTCAATAATTATTCTTTGTAATTCTTTATTCAATATTTTATTTTATTGATTCAATAATTGCTACGTTGATATTTTATATTCTTTGTTGTTTCAATAATTGTCACTATACAGTATTTTCCATTATCGGAGCTGTGACGCCCCCAAAATTAGGTATACATCACCCATTCTGAGTCGCCAGATACATAGTACAAAATTCAAATACAACTTCATTTATACAACTGTTGAGTTGTCGTATAGAATACGACCACAGTTAACTATGAGTTTTAATACAAATGTATGTAACTCTCATGGTGCCTCGACCACAAACTTACAATGGTACTTTACATAAAAGTATAGTCAAAAGCATTTTAGAAATTAAAATCTTTGGGAAGTGCTCAAGGAAACCTTCGATACATGGGAGGTCGTGCGTCACAGGTTATAATAGATATCATATGGCCACGTAATTATCCTTGGTTGACCCAATAGACCCCAAAGAAAAATGAGAAGATTACTATCATCTTCTTTCCAATGGTGAGTCTTCTCTTGACATATGACTATCTCCACTGTCTCCAAGTGAATATTATATTTCAAGGAAACTCCAAGATCATATAGGTAGTGTCCGTAGATATACTCAGCAAGTGGATGCGCATAACCCTGTCTTATGATAACACGAGATTGTATGTCATTAGACATCTTGTATGATAGTGACAAAACACCCTTCCAAAGTTGGGTTCCCTCACCCTATTTGATTCACCAAATATAACTACTAAATATTGTATATAATACAACACACTTTTCTATACTATTTAGGGAGAACCTCCACAGCTAGAGACCACTGTTCTATTCCCCTGTTATTCTCGCTTGACCCGATAACACTCTTACGGCAACACTCTTATTTCCTGAAAGGAATTGTGAAGCAGAAAGGGTGAGCACAACTAGCCCAGTAAAGAATATCATGACTAAAGATAATTAAATTATCAATAGCTTTCATCAATAATAAATCAGAGATTTAGAACATATGGTAGATGATAAAACTTTTCAACCATAGTTGCAGCGGAACGAGCAATCCATTAGAAGAGTCAAATAGACCATAAGGTCCATTATCTTCTCTATGTTAAAAGTCCACCAATAATTTTTTATCCCTGTAACATCAATCAACAATTCTCATCCACGATCATGTGAATAACTCATAATCACAATTGTGATTCTAAATTCTTCTTCGTACCCAGGACGAAGATAATTTTCATCACCTGTCTTCACTTGAAACATCAAAAATCATGGTTATACCAAATCACAATTCCCGTGCCGTAATCATTAAATCATCTTCAAGACTACTACCAAAGATATTCATTATTATCACATCCATGAATTAATATTTCATTGTTGAGACTCATTTCGATAAATAATCCACATCATCGAATCATCCACGCACTTCTGTGATGATGATATTCTTTAGTATCACGACCACGAATTATCCATGTACTACTGAGCCAAAGATAATCGTGTTTTCATCAACATTATCCGATCATGCCATAAAACAATTCATCTTTGCACCTTGGCCAAAGAGAATCCATAGCCATAATCATACCAAAAGCGTCCATCAATGCACTACGGGCCAATGAGGACTTTTTATTAGTATCACAATCACAAATTATCCATACTACGGGCCAAAGATAATCGTGTTTTTTATCAATGGTCTGATCATGCTATAAAACAATTCATCTTTGCACCTTGGTAGAAGAGAATCCATAGCCATAATCATACCAAAAATTGTCCATCAATGCACTCTGAGGCCAATGAGGACTTTTTTCCACATTATTTGCAACATTACGGTCATGATTATACTAAGAATAATCCGTGTCATAATCATATTAAGTCCATCGATTACTACACAGCCACAGATGACTTTCAACATAATATAAATATGAGGATGATGACAATATTATAAGCATTAATCAAACTAAATCAAGGATAAATATTAAAGACTTTAAATTTATCCGGACATTATCAATTACTTAATAAAATCATAATCTAATCATTAATACTATAACAATATTTTAATCACTTCTTAAACTTATAAACAATTACATTTAATTGTTTACACTTTTCCAAATAATGCATTTAATCATTCAAAATGTCATACTCATAAGATTTCATCACCAATAATCAAATTACTCATAAAAAATCTGATATACCTTATATAGGATTTCCAAGCCATAAAATCCTATTTACCAATTCTTCAACTCCACATAACATATTTAATTCATATGTTTCAGAGCTAACTATTTTCATGAAAATACCAAATCGGTCTCAAAAATTATTCTTTTTCGGGATTTAGCATAATATAGTCCCGTATTGAACATATATTTTTCTTGACATTTTTAAAATTCATTTACTATTTTTCAAAAATCAATTTCTAATTAATTCTTTAAGAAATTAGCTACCTCATGGTTAACTCCAGAAATTCCCAAATCTTGGCAGGATCTTACACATGTTAACGTGAGCTTCCAGTTTAAATTTCATGATCATAGGAGTTATAGAACTCCGGTTATAGCGTTTTTCGTCGGAAAAACCTAAATATTGAAATAGTCATAACTTGCTCATTTTAATTCGGAATGAGCTAATTTTTGGACAGGAGGTACTTTATACCATATAATTTCATGTCCCAAAAGGCCAGAATTTTCCTCATAAATTAAGTGGCCGAAAATGCCCTTTTAAAAATCTGGGCAGTAGTTTTTTCTTAAATTGCAACTTTTGACTCCTTTGCTAAAATTAGTCCACACGAAAATCTACAACACCTTTTCCAGTGATTCTACTTGGATAAGTTACAAAACTCATAGACCTAACTTTGGAACTTGACCTCACTCAAAAATTCAAAATATAATAGGAGATATGATCAATTGAATTTCATGTTTCATTTTTACCAAAATCTGATTTTCAACCGTTTGTGATTTCTAAGAAACTTTCAAGTTTTCACATAATAACCAACATAACTCATCATAACACTTACTAATACGACATATACCTATGATTTTTATCAGTCCAATACTTTTGTTATGACTTTCATCATAATCCACGTAAACAGATCATTTTCACAATTTAATAAGGAATGAAATACAAAGGATCATTCACCATACATGTGGTAATCTACATAGACAGGTTATTCCAACAGAATAATAAAGAATGGAATAACAGATGGATTCACCATGCATGCGATAGAGCCTTACAGACGAGTTATTCCCAACGAGAATAATAAAGAGGCGGAACCGAGTTCGGCAGTAAAAGCATGCATGAGGATATTCCAAATGAGAATAATAAAGAATGGAATAACAATAGAAATCACCATGCATAGGATAAGCCATGCAGACGAGTTATTCCAAAGAATAATTAATGGAACCGTGTCAGCGTAATGTCTGCACATAAACGAGGATATTCAACTGAATCATAAAGAACGGAATAATAGAAGAATTTCACCATGTATGCGGTCTTGCCGATAAGCAAAGTTATTCAACATAATAATAAAGAATGGAATAATGAGAAAAAATTTCACCAAGTATAGGGTAGTCGCGATATCTGAGTTATTCTATGAGAATAATAAATAATAATAATATCCTTTACTAGTACGACAATTATATCCCCTACCTTAAAAAAGAAAAGTATTACGATTGGTAGGCGGGAATATACTTGAAGAAAACTTGCACTACTGTTTCAAAGATTTCTTAAACTCTAAAGAAATACGCTCAAGATTATAGAAGAAGAACTCTCTATAGTTTCTCTCTCTAGAGTTTTAGTGAATTCGTAAGAAATAATGAAGGAATGAGCTTTATTTATAAAAAATGTCTTGCATAGTAACTAACTCATGAACGGTCAGATTGATTTACTTTAATTTGACGGTCCATATTTAAAGCAAAATCTTTTAAATAAAATATAATATATTCTATTGATAATCTAATAAAGCGAATAACTTTATAAAAGATTTTACTATGCAAAACACTATGCGAGCCTTATGCAAATACTATGCATAATAAAATATAATATATTCTAATTATTGTCTAATAAAGCAGATAACTTTATAAAAATATTATGTTTTATATAAAAAGATTTTACTATGCAAAACAATACGCATGATAGAATATAATATATTCTATTTATAGAATAACTTTATAAAAGTATTACATTTTATATAAAAGCTTTTACATTTTATTACATTAATAATACCAATAAAACAAAAAGCGAGTGACATATCACATAAGCATCAATAATCAATACCGTCTTTATTTACCAAAATAGAAAAAAATTGAATACTTTTATTTCATAAAATTCGAGGTCTCACAATCACCCTCCTTATGAAATTTTGCCCTCGAAATTTACGACGCACACGATATTTGAAGAGATGAGAATACCTTGTTTTTCTTTTAGGATTGTACCTTCCGGTTATATCCTCTTCGTATCATGATTTTTCCATTGCTCATCATCTCACGTATTTGGATATCATTCTAGAATATATCTTCAAAACAAAGGTTAATTGACATATCACAATTTGTCAACTTATCAAGTAAATAATTTCAGCTTAGGTAAGTCATACACTAGCGAAGTATATAACTCGTCTATCCCCTCCTAGTTCTAGACACTTATCTCGCTTAGCGACCATATCCCTAAGCTCGATACCAACCGTGATGCCCCCAAAATTAGGTATACATCACCCATTACGAGTCGCCCGAATACATGGTATAAAATTCAAATACAACTTCATTTATACAATTGTTGAGTTATCGTATAGAATCGACCACGATTAACTAATCATCGATTTTAATACAAATGTATGTAACTCTCATGGTGCCTCGACCACAACCTTACAATGGTACTTTACATAAAAGTATAGTCAAAAACTGTTTTAAAAATTAAAATCTTTGGGAAGTGCTCAAGAAAACCTTCGTACATGGGAGGCTATGCGTCTAGGTTATAATAGATATCATATGACCACGTAATTATCCTTGGTTGACCTAATAGACCCCAAGGAAAAACGAGAAGATTACTATCATCTTCTTTTCCAATGGTGAGTCTTCTCTTGACATATGACTATCTCCAATTGTCTCCAGTGAATATTATATTTCAAAGAAACTCCAAGATCATATAGGTGAGAGCCAGTAGATATACTCAAAGAAGTGGATGCGCATAACCACATCTTATGATAACACGAGGTTGTATGTCATTAGACATTTTGTATGATAGTGGCAAAACACCCTTTCAAAGTTGGGTTCCCTCACCCTATTTGATTCACCAAATATAACTACTAAATATTGTATATAATACAACACACTTTTCTATCTTGTTTAGGGAGAACCTCCACGACTAGAGACCATTATTCTATTCCCTGTTATTCCCCTTTCAACCCGGCAACACTCTTACAAGCAACACTCTTATTACACGAAAGGAATTGTGAAGCGAAAGGGTGAGCACAACTAGCTTGAAAGAATATCATGACTAAAGATAATTAAATTATCAATAGCTTTCATCAATAATAAATCAGAGATTTAGAACATATGATAGTGATAAAACTTTTCAACCATAGTTGCAGCGGAACGAGCAATCCATTAGAAGAGTCAAATAGACCATAAGGTCCATTATCTTCTCTATGTTAAAAGTCCACCAATAATGTTTTATCCCTGTAACATCAATCAATAATTCCCGTCCACGATCATGTGAATAACTCATAATAACAATTGTGATTCTAAATTCTTCTTCGTACCAAGGACGTAGATAATTTTCATCACCTGTCTTCACCTGAAACATCAAAAATCATGGTTATACCAAATCACAATTCCTTCTCGTAATCATTAAATCATCTTTGCACTACGGCCAAAGATATTCATTATTATCACATCCATGAATTAATATTTCATTGCAGAGACTCAGCTCAATAAATAATCCACATCATCGAATCATCCCTGCACTACAGGCCAAGGATATTCTTTAGTATCACGACCACGAATTATCTATGCACTACGGGACAAAGATAATCGTGTTTTCATCAATGGTCCTGATCATGCCATAAAACAATTCATCTTTGCACCCTTGGCCAAAGAGAATCCATAGTCATAATCATACCAAAAACTGTTCATAAATGCACTACGGGCCAATGAGGACTTTTTCATTAGTATCACAACCACAAATTATCCATGCACTACGGGCCAAAGATAATCGTGTTTTTTTATCAACGGTCCTGATCATGCTATAAAACAATTCATCTTTGCACCCTTGGCCGAAGAGAATCCATAGCCATAACCATACCAAAAATTGTCCATCAATGCACTACGGGCCAATGAGGACTTTTTCCATATTATTTGCAACATTACGGTCATGATTATACCGAATAATCCCAGGTCATAATCATACCAAGTCCATCTATGCACTACATGTAAGACCCTAACTTTTATAAATAAAGATGAATTTTCTATAAATATCGTTTTTGAATATTATGGAGTAAATTTGATATAATGTTATAAATTTATTGGTAATATTTATAAATTTTGCAAAAACGTGAGTTGTTATATAATATTCGATTGGTGGGGAATATTCATTTTAACGGGAATATTAAATACAACGGCACAATCATTGGTGGACCCCACAATGGAATTATTGTTGGATTGAGAAAATGACAAAAATACTTTCTATGAAAATAACGGCGAAAGTTTTACTGTTATCTTGTTGAACTACTAAGTAGTAAAAATACGATGTCGTGTGGTTGCATAGTAGCATACCGGTATTGATTATTAATGCTTATGTGAAGTCATCTCGGTTTTGTTTTATTACTTATATATATATATTAGATATATATATATATATATATATATATATATATATATATACGGTATGTATTTATATATATTATATATATATAAGTAAAGTAGTTAAGTTGTCAAAATTGGGTGGGATTGATGTTTGTCGGGTGGAGTGTGATTTTTTTTCAAAGGCATGTGTTTATATATATATATATATATATATATATATATATATATATATATAATTATTATAGATTTTGTTTTTCTTTGACTTTTATGTTAACATTTGAGAATTAAAAGCGTCGATGAGCAATCGGTGAGTTTCCTCTTTGTTAATCCGTGAATTATTTTTCTTAATAGTACCTCTTCTATTCTTCTATAAATAGAAGCTCATTCCTTCATTATTTTCTTTACGAATCAATTGAACTCTAGAGAGAGAAATTATAGAGAAAGAAGAAGAGTTTTTTTGTTACTTCTTTACTCTTATATTCAGTTTATTTTACGGTGAGGGATATTATTTCTTTTGGTATTCATGAAGAGAACTTACATTTATTCTATTCTTTATTATTCTCTTTGGAATAACCCGGTATACGGACTACCCTATACTTGGTGACATTCTTCTATGATTCCGTCTTTATTATTTTACGTTGGAATATCTTGTTCTGTCCGCTTTCTGCTTGGGACCTCGTTCCATCTTTATTATTATTACATTGGAATATCTCATACATGCGTTTTACGTGGGACTGGTTCCGTCTTTGTTATTATTACATTGGAACATCCTATCACATGCATTTCATGGGACTGGTTCCGTCTTTATTATTCTGTTGGAACATCCTGTCGGTGCGAATTTCGCCTGACCTGGTTCCGTTACTTATTATTCTGTTGAAATAACCTGTCTATGCAAAGTACCGCATGCATGGTGATTTCTTTTGTTATTCCATTCTTGATTATTCTCAGTTGGTTAAAACTTTGACTTCTATACTCCATGAAATTAGTGGAATATCCATGATATTTGCGTTTCATCCAGTATCTTTTCGTGGAAATATTCTTCTAAGAGTTCTTGAATTTTACTCTACAAAGCAGTATCATGTTGACAGTTTGGACGTTATTAGTTCCTCGATAAATTAATTCTTGAACTTGTTTTATTGAATTCTTGTATCATTGTCATCATACTCATGTTTATATGTTATTGAAAGTCATTTGTGGCCTGTAATGCATAGATGGACTTGGTATGATTATGACCAGGGATTATTCGGTGTAATCATGACCGTAATATTACAAATGATGTGATAAAAGTCCTCATTGGCCGTAGTGCATTGATGGACAGTTGTTGGCATGATCATGACCATTAATGAATACACAAATATTCTTGGCCCGTAGTGCATGGATAATTGTGGCCGTGATACTAAAGAATATCCTTGGCCATAGTGCATGGGTGATTCGATGATGTGGATTATTTATTAAGCTGAGTCTCAGCGATAAAAGTCATGACAAACCTTTTAAATCATAAAAGATGGTAGATTTTATTCTTTACTTGACTCTTTTAATGGATTGCTTGTTCCGTTGCAGTTAAACTTGATGTTGTTATATTTTATCAGTTTAACACTGAGTAAGGGTAACGATAATTTATTCTGCATTATCTTAGTCATAATATTTCTTACTAGGCTAGTTGAGCTCACCCTTTCTTTCATTGTTCTCTTCAGGAAATGAGAACATAGCAGGGACTAGTCGGGGAACGGAGTGACGGTCCAGAGGATAGCATTAGTAGTCCTCACTATTCTGTGAAATAGTGTGTTAATAATTGTAACGAGGACTCCTTTTGAGTTTGTATAATCTCTAGTAGACAATAATTTTATTCAAACTCACAGTTATGTTTGTCGTATTGTACCTACGGCGATTTTGTATTAGTAAGTTGTATTTGTAATTTGTACCATATATCGGCGACCCAAAGATGGGTGATGTATACCTAATTTTGGGGGCGTCACTACTGCAAACCACCATGATGACTTTCAACATAATATAAATATGAGGATGATGACAATATTATAAGCATTAATCAAACTAAATCAAGGATAAATATTAAAGACTTTAAATTTATCCGGACATTATCAATTACTTAATAAAATCATAATCTAATCATATAATACTATAACAATATTTTAATCACTTCTTAAACTTATAAACAATTACATTTAATTGTTTACACTTTTCCAAATAATGCATTTAATCATTCAAAAATGTCATACTCATAAGATTTCATCACCAATAATCAAATTACTCATAAAAAATCAGCATATACCTTATATAGGATTTCCAAGCCATAAAATCCTATTTACCAATTCTTGACTCCACATAACATATTTAATTCATATGTTCAGTAGCTAACTATTTTCATGAAAAATACCAAATCGGTCTCAAAAATTATTCTTTTAAGGATTTAGCATAATATAGTCCCGTATTGAACATATATTTTTCTTGACATTTTAAAATTCATTTACTATTTTTCAAAAATCAATTTCTAATTAATTCTTTAAGAAATTAGCTACCTCATGGTTAACTCCAGAAATTCCCAAATCTTGGCAGGATCTTACACATGTTAACGTGAGCTTCCAGTTTAAATTTCATGGTCATAGGAGTTATAGAACTTTCGGTTATAGCGTTTTTCGTCGGAAAAACCTAAATATTGAAATAGTCATAACTTGCTCATTTTAATTCGGAATGAGCTAATTTTTGGACAGGAGGTACTTTATACCATATAATTTCATGTCCCAAAAGGCCAAATTTTCCTCATAAATTAAGTGGCCGAAAATGCCCTTTTAAAAATCAGCAAGATGCTTTTTTCTTAAATTGCAACTTTTGACTCCTTCGCTAAAAAAATTAGTCCCACGAAAATCTACAATACCTTTTCGGTGATTCTACTTGGATAAGTTACAAAACTCATAGACCTAACTTTGGAACTTGACCTCACTCAAAATTCAAAATATAATAGGAGATATGATCAATTGAATTTCATGTTTCATTTTTACCAAAATCTGATTTTCAACCCTTTGTGATTTCTAAGAAACTTTCAAGTTTTCACATAATAACCAACATAACTCATCATAACACTTACTAATACGACATATACCTATGATTTTTATCAGTCCAATACTTTTGTTATGACTTTCATCATAATCCACGTAAACAGATCCTTTTCACAATTTAATAAGGAATGAAATACAAAGGATCATTCACCATACATGTGGTAATCTACATAGACAGGTTATTCCAACAGAATAATAAAGAATGGAATAACAGAAGGATTCACCATGCATGCGATAGAGACCGCACAAACATGTTATTCCCAATGAATAATAAAAAGCGGAACCCGGTCCCACAGAAAAACGCATGAATGAGGATATTCAACAAAATAATAAAGAATGGAATAACAATGAAATCACCATGCATGCGATAGGACGCATGCATGTGTTATTCAAGAGAATAATTAATGGAACCAGTCAGCGTAATACTAATGGCCGTGAGGATATTCCAACAGAATCATAAAGAGCGGAATAATCGAAGAATTTCACCATGTATGCAGATGCTTGCATAAGCAAAGTTATTCAACATAATAATAAATAATGGAATAATGAAGAATTTCACCAAGTATAGGGTAGTCCGCGTACAAAGGTTATTCTAACAAAATAATAAATAATAATAATATCCTTTACGATAGCGACAATTATATCCCTACCTTAAAAAAAAGTATTCAATTGGTAGTATGAATATACTTGAAGAAAACTTGCACTTACGCTCAAAGATTTCTTAAACTCTAAAGAAATACGCCAAGATTATAGAAGAAGAACTCTCTCTATAGTTTTCTCTCTAGAGTTTCAAATTGAATTAAGTAAGAAATAATGAAGGAATGAGCTTTATTTATAAAAAATGGACTACATAGTAACTAACTCATTAAGCGGTCCAGATTGATTACTTTAATTTGACGGTCCATATTTAAAGCAAAATCTTTTAAATAAAATATAATATATTCTATTTATAATCTAATAAAATGAATAACTTTATAAAAGATTTTACTATGCAAACACTATATCAGAACCTTATCTAAAACACTATGCATAATAAAATATAATATATTCTAATTATTGTCTAATAAAATGAGATAAGTTTATAAAAGTATTACATTTTATATAAAAAGATTTTATTATGCAAAACACTATCTGCAATAGAATATAATATATTCTATTTATAGAATAACTTTATAAAAGTATTACATTTTATATAAAAAGCTTTTACATTTTATTATATTAATAATACCAATAAAACAAAAGCGAGTGACTTATCACATAAGCATCAATAATCAATACCGTGCTATTTACCAAAATAGAAAAAAAAATTGAATACTTTTATTTCATAAAATTCGAGGTCTCACAAGAGCAATAATTCATATTATCTGAATAATATTATTAGATAACATTATTGGCAATGTGTAGAAATTTCTGTCAAAGGAGAGGTTTGGTCACCTAATTGTGCGCCAGTAAGGAGAAATCCTTATTGGAAAGCCCCCTCTTTCCTAGAACGGCCTGGTTGTCAGTATTGTGATTATGTAATATTATTTGTGAATAATTAATTATTAATTTATATGATAAGAAAAATATTCATTTTATGTGGATATAGATGGAGAAAATTTTTAATGTGACAATTGTTGAAAATTAATATTTTATCTTTTTTTACGATAAAATAATTCATTTAAATATATTATTATATTTTAATAATATAATAATGGTGATATTTTACAATGAATGTGGATATATATGAGTATATGAGGAGAAAAAATATTTTTGTTGCATTAAATGATTAACACATGTTTTTGTGTGTCGGTGGACCCCATTTCGATTTGAAATTTGATTATAGCTTGTAAAATCGTCCATTTGTGGATTTGATTGTCAATTCTCTTTGGAATTTAAAAACCTTTCTTACATAAAGTTGTAGATAATGGAATTTCCTATGAAAAAGACATAAGTTTCGAATTTTTCTGATAAAAGGGCTATTTATTATGAATTATTGAATTTCCGGATTAATTGATTATCATTTTTTGGAAGTTTTAATTATTTTTAATATGAAAAACATTTTTGGTCATTATTTTGGGGCTTGCATGTGATGTAAATGGCTGAATCCACATCTAAGAAAGTGGGCGTAAGAAATTTGATTATATATATTAATATTATATTAAATTTTCTGCTTTGGTGTTCTAAGCATTTTCCTATAAATAGGGTACTTAGGTTAGAATTGAAATCACACCAGAAACTAAACTTCTCTCTCTCTTTCTCTCTCGATATATTGAGCGTATTCTTGTGAGTATTTTGATACTTTGAGTGTTGTTATACGGTGCAAGTTCTCTTCACCACTATATTCAGTATTCTAGCCAGAAGTACTATTCTTTTGAGGTAAGGGATGTTATTTTCTTCGTAAATGATATTATTTCTTTCAATATCATTATGCCAAAATATTGGTCTAAACTTTTTATCAAATTTAGAACTTTTTGTGTCGGGGTTACTATTCACGTATATGGTACTATTCACGATGTCGATAATTATTCACGAATATTTATTAATTATTCACCAAAAAATAAATTTTTTTTCTTTTTATCCAAGATGTCTATTATGGTTACTATCTTTGATTGTATCCATGTTTTGATCTTTATTTTTGAATTCTGCTTCAAAATTGGTTATTATTAAGTATTATTGAACTTGGATAAAACTATAATACGAATCCCTAATATTTGTTCTTTTGCTTCACTGGATTCGTTTTTTTTAAAATATTTTTCATGATCCTCAGTCCTAAATGATGATATTACTGAATATCTTTGGCCTGTAGTGCAAAGATGAATGATTTCTGATGAATATCTTTGGCCCATAGTGCAAAGATGAACAGGTGTTTAGATGAACATGACCAACTGATGAATATCTTTGGCCTGTAGTGCAAAGATGAATATTTGATTCTAGATATATGTTGATTGATGTTACATTGATAAAATATTGACGATGGACTTTTAAATTCATATATAGAAGATAGTAGATTTTATTCTCTATTTAACTCTTCTAATGAATTATTATTTTCGCTGCGAATATTGATTTAAAACTTGTTGTCTATTGTATTCTATTAGATTTTTCCCTGTTGAAGACTAACGATAATTTGTTCTATGTTATCTTAGTCATAATATTCTTTACTGGGTTAGTTGAGCTCACCCTTTTCCTTTTTATTCCATTTTTCTTCTCGAGGAGGCGAGAATGTAGAAAGTCTTTAGTCGGGGTGTGGAATGATGGTTCTAGAAGTTGTTTTAGTAGTCCTCACTTATTTTGTAAAATAGTGTATCAATAATTATAATGAGAACTTATTTGAGTGTGGATATTGTCTAGATGACAATATTTGTATTTAAACTCACAGTTTAAGTGTTGTCGTATTTTTTTGACGATTGTATTAATAAAGTTGTAGTTGTTTACATACCATGTATTTGTGACTTCGAATGGGTGTTGTATACCTATTTTGGGGGCGTCACAGTTGTCATGAGATTCTAAATTTATTTCCTGAAACTCTTCTGATTTGGAAGCTGGTTATACTTCTTTTTAAAATTATGCATTAGTTAACTAGATTATTATATTATCAAAATTATGCATTAGTTAGTTAGTTCTCACATTTATAATATTTGAGTTAGTTCTCACATTTACCAACTGGTTGTCGTAAATGTACACAGGGATAATTAACCTCACTTTTCCTTTGATATATATACAGTGCTCTAGTTAGTATTTAATGTATTTACTTTTGACGAACCAACTGATCTTGGTAGCTATACTTACTAATTTTTGGTAATATAGTCTTGTGATGCATCTCTATTGTTGAAACATCTAGCATGTTGAGACATTTCTGATCCATAAACAGAGTCACTTGTGAATAAGAAAATTATTAACATGCATTTACATTCACTTCAAGAACAATAGCTTATTTCATGATAGCTTCAAATCATTAGCACAACTGCTAATCTGCTATCCATTTACTGTCACTGCCATTTACAGATTTACTACCTAACTGCTATAGTGTTATCCATTTACTATCACTGCCATTTTCATTATAGCTTCAAATCTTGTTGCTGCGGTGATGCCTGTTGCTTGTTGGTTTGTTGCTAGGAATCCCATGGAGTCATGCTAGATTACTGTTGAGTGTTGAGTTCATTTCTTCGAAAGTCTTTGTAATTTGTATGTAGATTAATTTAAACTTTATCTTTGGATATTAATTTTTAACGATTAATTTCTTTGTTATAAGCTATGGACGCCCCAAAATTAGGTATACATCACATATCTTGGGTCGTCAGATACATGATACAAAATTCAAATACAACTTACTAATACAACTGTCGTGTACAATACGACAAAACATAACTGTGAGTTTGAATACAATTATTGTCTACTAGAGATTATACAAACTCAAAAGGAGTCCTCATTACAATTATTAAAATACTATTTCACATAATAGTGAGGACTACTAATGTTATCCTCTGATTACATCACTACTGTTCCCCGACTAGTCCTCGCTATGTTCTCATTTCTCAAGAGAACGGTGAAAGAAAGAAAGGGTGAGCTCAACTAGCCCGAAAAAAATATTATGACTAAGATAATGCGAGAATAAATTATCGTTAGCCTTCAACGATGTTAAACCGATAAAATATAACAACATCAAGTTTAGCTGCAATGAAACAAGCAATCCATTAAAAGAGTCAAGTAGAGAATAAAATCTACTATCTTTTATGATTTAAAAGTTTTTTCATGACTTTTATTCTTTGGGACTCGACAATAAATAATCCACATCATCGAATCACCCACGCACTACTACTGACGAGGATATTCTTAGTATCACGACCACAAATTATCCATACACTGACCGAGGACATTCGTGTATTCATTAATGGTCATGATCATGCCAACAACTGTCCATCAATGCACTCATCGGCCAATGATAACTTTTACCACATCATTTGTAACATTACGGTCATGATTACATCGAATAATCCACGGTCATAATCATACCAAGTCCATCTATGCACTTTATAGGCCACAGATGACTTTCAACATAATATAAACATGAGGATGATGACAATGATATAAGAATTCAATAAAACAAGTTCAAGAATTAATTTATCTAGGAACTAATAACGTCCAAATTGTCAACATGATCTTTGCTTTTTGTAGAGTAAAATTCAAGAATGCTCAGGAAGAATATTTCCACGAAAAGATTTGGATGAAGCGCAAATATCGAGGATATTCTACTAATTTCATGGAGTATAGAAGTCAAAAAATTTAACCATTTGAGTATAATAAATAATGGAATAACAAAAGAAATCACCATGCATGCGGTACTTGCGCATAAGCAGGTTATTCAACAGAATAATAATAACGAAACCGAGGTCGGGTAAAATTTGCAACTTGATGAGGATGTTCCAACAGAATAATAAAGACGGAACCAGGTCCGGTGTAAAACACACAGACAAGATGTTCCAACATAATAATAATAAAGACGGAACTAGGTCCGGTGTAAAACACACAGATAGGATGTTCCAATAGAATAATAGAAAAATGTCACCAAGTATAGGGTAAACCACAGCATATCTGAGTTATTCAATGAGAATAATAAGCAATGGAATAACAACAGTTCTCTTCATGAATAAGAAAGAATAACACCCCTTACATTAGTAGTAGATTGAATACTGCAGTAGTGTAGTAACAAAATACTCTTCTTCTTTATCTTTTATCTCTCTATACTTTCTCTCTATAGCTTGAATGAATTAAGTGAAAATAATGAAGCACTAGGCCTCTATTTATAGAAGATTTCTAGCTTAGCACTTGAAATGTGAAAAGTGCAAGTGGCTTGCGGTGGTGATGTGAAAAGAAAAGTGGTTTGGCCTTTTGTAATGTGAAACGACAATTGGTTCGGCGCTTTTGTAATATGAAACAAGTGAAGTGGTTTGACGTCTGGTAAAAAAGGTAGTTACTATCGACGAAGGTAATTACTATTGACTAAGGTAATTACTATTGTGAAGGTAATTATTATTGATGAAGAGACTCTTAGATGACATATACCCCCCCATAAAATAACCAAACTTACCACAAACGTCTCATAATAGACTCTTTATATACATCAAGGATTGAATAAATATTACCACAAATCATTTTATTTTAATCAACACATATTTAATTTTTCAACAATTATTAATCATTTATAACTTGTCGTCTCAATTATTGATTTAATAATATAACATATTATCTGAGATGATATTGTGACAATAATTGAATCAATAATATAAGAGATATGATCAAACAATTATTGTACTTAATAATTGAGTATAATTTGAGTGACTTCTCACGTAAGCATCAATAATCAATACCATGTGCTACTATGCAACCACGCCAGATTCGTACTTTTTACTAAGGGTAGTTCAACGGTTTTAACGGTAACACCTTGTGCCGTTATTTTCATAAAGTATTTTTGTCATTTTCTCAATCCAAATAATAATTCCGTTGTGGGGTCCACTAATGATTGTCTCAGTCGTCACGAATATTCCCCGACAAAAAGATTATTCCCCGACCAAACGAATATTTTATAACAACTTGCTTACTTTGTAAAATTTATAAATATTACCTACAACTATAACATTATATCAAATTTACTCCATAATATTCAAAAATAAAATTTATAGAAAATTCATCTTCATTTATAAAAGTTTGGGTCTTACAACATCCCCTTCTTATGAAATTTCGCCCTCGAAATTAGGGTACGTACATGGTATGACAAAGAGGTAAGGATACCTTGATTTCATTTCAGATTCTAACTCCCAAGTCATTTCCTCAATATCGTGGTTTCTCCATAAAACTTTGACTTGAGGTATAACCTTGGAGCGTAGAATATGTTCCTTCTTATCCAAGATTTGAACAGGAACCTCTTCATACGTCAAATCTTCCTTTATTTCGTCCGGTTCTAACTCAATAATGTGGTTCGGGTCTTTCACATATTTACGTAACATGGATATGTGAAAAACGTTATGAACATAAGACATACTAGGCGGTAAAGCGAGTCTATAGGCCACAGTTCCTACTCGATCGAGGATTAAAAATGGGCCGATGAATCGAGGATTGAGTTTTCCTCTCTTTCCAAATCTAAGTAACTCCTTTACATGGAGCAACAAGCAACAAACACATGATCTCCTATATCAATTTCACGTCCGATTCGATGAAGATCGGCCATAACTCTTTGTCGATCTTGTGAGGTTTTTATACGTTGTCGAATCGTTTGAATCTTTTCCGTAGTCATACGTACCAACTCCGCCCCAACAACGTTGCTTCACCCACCTCATCCCAAATCTATCGAGAAGCGACACTTTTTTTCCATACAACGCTTGAATGGAGCCATGCCAATACTTGCTTGATAACTGTTGTTGTAGGAAAACTCCACCAATGGTAAGAACTTGTCCCAACTTCCCTTGAAATTAAGGACACAGAGTCTTAATAGATCTTCAAGAGTTTGAATAGTCCTCTCCAATTGTTCGTCCGTCTGAGGATGATATGCCGAGCTAAATCGTAAGTTTGTGCCCATAACTTTTTGCAAACTAACCCAAAATCGTGAAGTGAATCTTGGGTCTCGATCAAAAACTATGGATACCGGCATACCATGCAGTCTTACAATCTCGTTTATGCACATACGAGCAAGATGTTCAAGTGTATAAGTTTCTCTTATCGGTAAGAAATGAGCAAACTTCGTCAATCTATCAACAATGACCCAAATCGCATTTATGCCTTGAGAAACCTTAGGAAGAGCGGTAACGAAATCCATAGTAATGTGCTCCCACTTCCATTCTAGAATTTCAAGTGGTTGCAATGGACCTTTTGGTACTTGATGCTTCGCTTTAACTCGTTGACAAGTTAGACACCTTGAGATAAACAACGTTATCTCTCTCTTCATATTGCTCCACCAAAATGTATGACGAATATCATGATACATTTTGGTACTCCTAGGATGGATTGCAAACGGTGTGTTGTGCGCCGCCATCATGATTTTATACTTTAAATCGTGGTCGTTAGGAACACAAAGTCCGGAGTTGACTCAAGTATTCCTTCTTCATCGATTCTTGCTTGGCAGATAGCACCTTCTTGCACTTTCTTCTCCATACGCGCCGAGCTCCGGTGTCCGAAACTTGGCGGCTTTAACTTTATCGATTAAAAGTCGATTTACTCGTATATTCGCCATCATCACATGGGTCCCTGGAGTCTTTAAATCTATCTCCATCCTTTGCAAGTCACACAAAATGGGCCTTTGCGTTGACAATATCGCACTCGTACTTGCATATGATCTTATACTCAATGTGTTAGCTACCACGTTCGCATTGTCCTGATTATTGATATGTGGAGACTCAACGGTCTCTTGTCCTCCATTGCTATTCTCAACATTCTCGGTTGTCATTTTCAGGTATTGTCACAAAACAAGGGTTAGTTGACATGTAACATATTATCTTTAAACTCTGACCAACCAATTTAAATACAAAATAAATTTAAGTAGGTCATACTAGCGAAGGAATTCCCCGTCTCTCCCTCCTAGTTCTAGTCTCACATCTTAGCTGGGATCATATCCTAAGCTTTGATACCAACCGTGGCCCCCAAAATTAGGTATACATCACCCATCTTGGGTCATGTGATACATGGTACAAAATTCAAATACATATATACTAATACAACCTGTCGTGTACAATACGACAAAACATAACTATGAGTTTGAATACAATTATTGTCTACTAGAGATTATACAAACTCAAAAGGAGTCCTCATTACAATTGTTAACACTTTATTTCACGTAGAATAGTGAGGACTACTAATACTATCATCCGTCCATCACTCTGGTTCCTCGACTGTCGTCCAACTATATTCTCATTTCTGAAGAGAACGGTGAAAGAAAGGGTGAGCTCAACTAGCCCAAGAAGAAATATTATAACTATGATAATGCGAGAATAAATTATCATTAGCCTTCAATAGTGTTAAAGCGATAAAATATAACAAACATCAAGTTTAAGCTGCGGTGAACAAGCAATCCATTAGAAGAGTCAAGTAGAGAATAAAATCTACTATCTTCTATGATTTAAAAGGTTTTTCATGACTTTTATCATTTGGGACTCAAATTTTTAATAAATAATCCACCACATCATCGAATCACCCCGCATTTACGGCCGAGGATATTCTTTAGTATCACGACCACAATTATCCATACACTACGGGCCAAGAATATTTGTGTATTCATTAATGGTCATGATCATGCCAACAACTGTCCATCAATGCAGTACGGCCAATGAGGACATTTACCACATCAATTGTAACATTACGGTTATGATTACACCGAATAATCCTCGTCATAATCATACCAAGTCCATCTATGCACCACAGCCACGAGATGACTTTCAATAAAATATAAACATGAGGATGATGACAATAATATAAGAATTCAATAAAACAAGTTCAAGAATTAATTTGTCCAAGAACCAATAACGCCCAAATTGTCAACATGATCTTTGCTTTGTAGAGTAAAATTCAAGAATGCTCGGAAGAATATTTCCATGAAAAGATACTGGATGAAGCGCAAATATCAAGAATATTCCACTAATTTCATGGAGTATAGAAGTTAAAACTTTAACCAACTTAGTATAATAAGGAATGGAATAACAAAAGAAATCACCATGCATGCGATGAATCGCATGCAGTGAGTTATTCCAATGAATAATAATTAACGGAACCCGGTCAAGGCGTAAAAGCGCATGCATGGATATTCGATAGAATAATAAAGGCGGAATCGGTCCGGCGTAAAGCGCTTATGAACGGGATATTCCAATGAGAATAATAAAGGCGGAATCGGTCCAAGTAGTAAAAGCGCATGATGAACGAGGATATTCAGCGAGTAATAATAAAGTCGAAATCGGTCCGAGCAGAAACGCATGCAGATGTGATATTCCAATGAGAATAATAAAGGCGATATAAGGTCCGGAAAACGCGCGTATGGATATTCCAAATGAGAATAATAAAGAATGGAATAATAGAAGTTCTCTTCATGAATACAAAAGAAATAATACCCGCTACCGTAAAAAGCTCGGATATAAGAGTAGGGAAGTAACATAATACTTTTCTATAGTTTTCTATAAATTTCTCTCTAGAGTTTCAAGTGAATTCGTCAAGAAATAATGAATGAATGAAATTCTATTTATAGAAGAATGGAAAGGATACTATTTAGAATTTATTCACGCATTTACATGTGAAGAATCGAAGACGAATCAATCACCAGATGGACAAACTTTGTAAATTTAAATGTCTGGTTTAAATATATAATATTATAATATTCAAATAAAACAAATAACTTTATATAAAATATAATATATTCTATTTATATAAAAAACAAAACTTATTATATATAATTATATATATAATAATACTAATATACATCCATCTATATAAGTCATAACACCTATCTAGATTTTTTAAGCTCCAGAATGGACTTTATTAGAAATTTAAGATGGCTAATTGGCTATGTATCCCACCACACTTGTATTAATTTAAAGTGGAATGCATATGTCATTTACTTGATATATGAACTGACAAAGTCACCATACAAATGCATATATTAATAATATTATTATTATTATACTATAACCTTCCTGCCAGGCAAACTTTCCTCCCCCCCCCCCCATTTCCCTCCCGTGATTACCTTTTAACATATATATATATATATATATATATATATATATATATATATATATATATACAAAATTAATATAACTTCTACCGACATAGTTTTTTGAAAATGGGTAAATGGGGGTCCATAAATTCCACAAAATCAGAGTAATAATTGAACAAAATTGGTGACTTCTCACGTAAGCATCAATAATTAGTGATGTGTGCTGCTATGCAACCATGCGTGTTCTTGTACTTTTAACAAGGTGTTTCAACAAGATTAACAGTAAAACTTTCGTCGTTATTTTCATAAAGTATTTTGTCGTTTTTCAATCCGACAATGAATTACATTGTGGGGTCCACCAATGATTGTCGTTGCATGCGAATATTCCCGTGAAAACTAATATTTCCCGACCAATCGAATATTATATAACAACTTGTGTACTTGGCAAAATTTATAAATATTACACGCAACTATAACATTATATCAATTTCACTCCATAATATTCAAAAATAATATTTATAGAAAATTCATCTTTATTCAAAAGTTGGGGTTTTACAACCTCCCTTCTTATGAAATTTCGCCTTGAAATTAGTGGTGCGTGCACGGTATGTCGAAGAGGTAAGGATATCTTGATTTCATTTGATTCTAACTCCCAAGTCGTTTCCTCAACATTGTGGTTTCTCCACAAAACTTTAACTCGAGGTATAACCTTGGAGCGTAGAATATGTTCCTTCTTATCCAAGATTTGAACAGGAACCTTTTCATACGTCAAATCTTCCGCTATTTCGTCCGGTTCTAACTCAATAATGTGGTTGGTCTTCGCATATTTACGTAACATGGATATGTGAAAAGCGTTATGAACACGAGACATACTTGGCGTAGAAAGCGAGTCTATAGCCGCAGTTCCTACTCGATCGAGGATTAAAATGGGTCGATGAATCGAGGATTGAGCTTTCTCTCTTTCAAAATCTCATAACTCCTTTCCATGGAGCAACACGTAACCAACACATGATCTCCTATATCGAATTCCACGTCCTTTCGATGAAGATCATCATAACTCTTTTGTCGATCTTGTGAGGTTTTTATACGTTTTTGGATTGTTTGAATCTTTTCTGTAGTCATACGTACCAACTCCGGTCCCAACAAAGTTGCTTCACCCACCTCATCCCAGCATACTGGAGATCGACACTTTCTTCCAAACAACGCTTCGAATGGAGCCATGCCAATACTTGCTTTATAATTGTTGTTGCAGGAAAACTCCACCAATGGTAAGAACTTGTCCCAACTTCCCTTGAAATCAAGGACACAAAGTCTTAATAGATCTTCAAGAGTTTGAATAGTCCTCTCCGACTGTTCGTCCGTCTGAGGATGATATGCCGAGCTAAATCATAAATCTGTGCCCATAGCTTTCTGGCAAACTAACCCAAAATCGTGAAGTGAATCTTGGATCTCGATCGAAACTATGGATATTAGCATACCATGCAGTCTTACAATCTCGTTTATGTATATACGAGCAAGATGTTCAAGTGTATAAGTTTTCGTTATCGGAAGAAATGAAAGCGGACTTGGTTAATCTATCAACAATGACCCAAATCGCATCTATACCTTGAGAAACCTTAGGAAAACCGGTAACAAAATCCATGGTAATGTGTTCCCACTTCCATTCTGGAATTTCAAGTGGTTGCAATGGACCTTTTGGTACTTTATGCTCCGTCTTGACTCGTTGACACGTTAGACACCTTGAGATAAACAAAGGCTTATCTCTCTCTTCATATTGCCCCACCAAAATGTATGTCAAGATCATGATACATTTTGGTACTCCTGAGATGGATTGCAAATGGTGTGTTGTGCGCTCCATCATGATTTTATACTTCAAATTAGGGTCGTTAGGAACACAAAGTGGAGTTGACTCAAGTATTCCTTCTTCATCGATTCTGCTTCCCAGATAACACCTTTTTGCACTTTCTTCCTCATACCCATCAGCTCCAGGTCTGTAGCTTGATCAACTTTAACTTTATCAATTAAAGTCGGTTCTACTCGTATATTCGCCATCATCATATGGGTCCCTGGAGTCTTTAACTCTATCTCCATCCTTTGTAAGTCACACAAAATGGGCCTTTGCGTTGACAATATCGCATTCGCACTTGCATATGATCTTCTACTCAATGCGCCATTACCACGTTCGCTTTTCGAGGATGGTATTGGATGGTATGATCATAATCTTTCAACAGTTCAAGCCAACGCCGTTGTCGCATGTTGAGTTCCTTTTGAGTGAAGAAATATTTGGGGCTTTTATGATCCGTAAAGATCTCCACTTTCTCCCCATATAAGTAATGCCTCCAAATCTTTAGTGCGAAGACAACAGCTGCCAACTCTAGATCATGAGTAGTATAATTCCTCTCATATTCTTTGAGTTGTCGTGAGGCATAGGCTATGACTTTCCCATGTTGCATGAGAACACATCCTAACCCTTTGCCCGAAGCATCACTGTAGATGACAAATCCCTCCGAACCAGATGGTATTGTCAAACAGTCTTTGAAATAAGTCTCCTCTTGAGTTCTTGAAAACTCTTATCACATTCCTCGCTCCAACCAAACTTTGTATCTTTCCGAGTCAGCTGAGTTAGTGGAGTAGCGATTCAAGAAAACCCTTCTACGAATCTCCGATAATAACCAAATTTAAGCCGAGAAAGCTACGATTTCGATCATCGATTTAGGGTTGCTCCCGACTTTGAATAGCTTCAATCTTTCTTTGGGTCAACAGATATTCCATGACTTGATACCACGTGCCCAAGGAATGCTACTTCCTCAAGCCAGAACTCGCATTTCTTCAACTTGGCATAAAGCTTGTATTCACGAAGCTTTTGGAGTATCAGTCTCAAGTGTTGCTCATGATCTTCACGTTTTTGGAATAAATAAGGATGTCATCAATAAAAACGACCACAAAGTGATCCAAATATTCCTTGAATACTCGGTTCATCATATCCATGAAGGCAGCAGGAGCATTAGTCAATCCATAGGACATGACTAGGAATTCATAATGCCCGTACCGAGTTCTGAAAGCCGTCTTTAGAATGTAATCGGTTCTAATCTTCAATTGGTGATATCCGGAACGAAGATCAATCTTTGAAAAGAATTTGGCTCCTTGCAACTGGTCAAACAGGTCATCAATACGTGGCAATGGGTACCTATTTTTGATGGTGACATGATTCAACTCCCGATAATCAATACAAAGTCGCATACTCCCATCTTTCTTCTTCATAAATAGAACAGGAGCACCCCAAGGAGAAGTACTAGGACGAATAAAGCCAATGTCTAACAATTCCTGCAGTTGTGTCTTTAACTCCTGAAGTTTAATAGGAGCCATTCGATATGGGGCTTTGGAAATGGGTTTTGTACCGGGTTCAAGGTCGATACAAAATTCAATTTCACGCTCTGGGGGTAGGCTAGGAAGTTCTTCAGGGAATACGTCAGGAAATTCATTAACAATAGAAATATCATTCAATACTGACGTATTTTTGTTTAAATCTGTGACATGAGCTAAGAAATCTTGACATCCGTTTTTCAATAAACGAATAGCTTTATGGCTTGAAATGACCGTGATTGATTTTAATGGTTTGGTTGCTTGAATTCACATAATAGGTTGGTTAGGAATATGAAAGCTAACAACCTTACGAAAATAATCAATATTTGCATGATGTGTAGTTAACCAATCAATCCCTAGAATCACATCAAATGCAAGTATTTTCAATGAAATAAGATCAACAGGTAATGTGAGGGAACCAATTTGAACCAAACAAGACTTATAAACAGTGGATGTAATGAAGGTTTCTCCCAACGGAGTTTCAACAGATAAGTCAAAGTCTAATTTCTCCGGAGTCAAATTTAATCGTTGAGCGCAAGTAGGAGAAATAAAAGAATGGGTAGAACCGGTATCTAATAAAGTATAGACATCGCTAGAGTTTATGATAAGCTTACCCGTGATGACCTCGTTCGGGTTCCTTGCTTTCTGAGAGGTCATGACAAATACTCTCCCTTGCACCACCGGGTTTGACTTTTCTGGGACGGCCTTTGGTGCCTCCATCCTAGCTGAACTTGTCTTCAGTGAACGACAAAATCGGGCTAGGTGACCTTCTCTTCCATAATTATAACAGGATTTGGATGGCATCACGCAGTTTGGACTGATGTGTCCCTCCCCTCCGCATTTGAAGCATATGATAGGTGGTCGTTCTCCTTCCTTGACAACGGGTGTTGGTGCTGACATCTTTCCATCATTGTTGAATCTCCTTTTCTTGAAATGTCCATTTTTACTGTCTTGGCCATGATTACCACCGAAGTGGTTACCATTTCTGGCATGTTGATTCCCTCCACGTTTGTTATCACCGTTTTGATGACTAATACCACTGGTATTTTCATACTGCCGGCTGTTTTCTCTTGGTTGCGTTGACTCGTTATCGCGCTTCAATAACTGAGCCCTATTTACAACATCTGAGTACAAACACAGTTTATGAGAAATAAGATATTGACGTATCTCCGGTTTCAAACCTCTTAAAAACATTCACGTCATTCGCTCCTCATTATCGACCAAATGGGATGCAAACCGGGATAACTCCGCAAATTTAGCCTCGTATTGCGACACGGTCATATTGTTTTGTTCCAATTTGATAAACTCCACTTCTTTCATGTGACGAATACTCTCGGGAAAGTATTTGTCGTTGAATATCTCTTGGAACTTCTCCCAAGACATCTTGAGTGCGTCAGGATGGGTACGTTTTACAGTTTCCCACCAATAATCTGCCTCTTCACGCAACATGAAGGTGGCGAAGGGAACCTTTTGCTCCTCGGAGCATCCCAAGACATCAAATATCTTGGTGATCTGCTTTATAAATGCTTCCGCCTTAAGTGGTTTAGGCTCTTTAATAAACTCAGGCGGTCCCAGCTCCTTGAACTATTTAGCGGTGACCGTCCGAGAGTTTTCAGTATTTCCACGTACATTTTTGACAGGAGCCACTCTCGGCTGATGTTGCATGAATTGCATAAAGCCTCTGAACAGTCCATCATTCATCATTTGGTCAGTGTTGTTGTTTGCATGAGGATTGTCGCCTTCCTGATGCACATTCTCCTGATTATTGATATGTGGAGACTCAACGGTCTCTTGTCCTCCATTGCTATTCTCAACATTCTCAGATGTCATTTTCAGATACTGTCACAAACCAAGGGTTAGTTGACATGTAACATATTATCTTTAAACTCTGACCAACCAATTTAAATACAAAATAAATTTAAGTAGGTCATACTAGCGAAGGAATTCCCGTCTCTCTCTCTCCTAGTTCTAGTCTCACATCTTAGCTGAGGATAATATCCTAAGCTTTGATACCAAATCACATTACGCCCCAAAATTTGGTATACATCACCCATCTTGTGTCGCCAGATACATGGTACAAAATTCAAATACAATATACTAATACAACTGTCGTGTACAATACGACAAAACATAACTGTGAATTTGAATACAATTATTGTCTACTAGAGATTATACAAACTCAAAAGGAGTCCTCATTACAATTGTTAACACACTATTTCACAGAATAGTGAGGACTACTAATACTATCATCTGTTCCATCACTCCGTTCCCCGACTCGTCCCAGCTATATTCTCATTTCCTGAAGAGAACAGTGAAAGAAAGGGTGAGCTCAACTAGCCCAGTAAGAAATATTATGACTATGATAATGCATAATAAATTATCATTAGTCTCCAACAATGTTAAACTGATAAAATATAACAAACATCAAGTTTAACTGCAGCGGAACAAGCAATCCATTAGAAGAGTCAAGTAGAGAATAAAATCTACTATCTTTTATGATTTAAAAGGTTTTTCATGACTTTTATCATTTGGGACTCAAATTTTAATAAATAATCCACATCATCGAATCACCCGTGTACTACTACGGCCAAGGATATTCTTTAGTATCACGACCACAAATTATCCATGCACTTCTGATGAGGACATTCGT
Organism: Panax ginseng; assembly: GCA_020205605.1. Classification (NCBI taxonomy): domain Eukaryota; kingdom Viridiplantae; phylum Streptophyta; class Magnoliopsida; order Apiales; family Araliaceae; genus Panax; species Panax ginseng. The sequence continues at coordinate 6,430,933 of CM035146.1, forward strand.
GTATTCATTAATGGTCATGATCATGCCAACAAATCTGTCCATCAATGCACTACGGGCCAATGATAACTTTTACCACATCATGTGTAACATTACGGTACCATGATTACATCGAATAATCCTCAGTTATAATCATACCAAGTCCATCTATGCACTACAAGCCACGATGACTTTCAACATAATATAAACATGAGGATGATGACAATGATATAAGAATTCAATAAAACAAGTTCAAGAATTAATTTATCCAGAACTAATAATGTCCAAATTGTCAACATGATCATTGCTTTGTAGAGTAAAATTCAAGAATGATCGGAAGAATATTTCCATAAAAGATCTTTGGATGAAGCGCAAATATCAAGGATATTTTACTAATTTCATGGAGTATAGAAGTCAAAACTTTAACCAATCGAGTATAATAAAGAATGGCATAACAAAAGAAATCACCATATACGGTGCTTGCAGAAAGGTTATTCAACGAGAATAATAATAACGGAACCGGTCGGGCAAAATTTGCACCAAGCGAGGATGTTCCAAGCAGAATAATAAAGAGCGGAACCAGTCGGTGTAAAACACACAGACAGGATGTTCCAGCAGAATAAAAATAAAGCGGAACGGACGGTCAGGGTGTAAAAACACACGCATGGATGTTCCAATGTAATAATAATAAAGGCGGAACCGGTCCGGTGTAAAACACACGCAGGATGTTCCAATGAGAATAATAGAAGAATGTCACCAAGTATAGGATAAACCGGCGTATACAAAAGTTATTCCAATGAATAATAAGCAATGGAATAACAACAGATTCTCTTCGTGAATAAGAAAGAATAACACCCACATTAGTAGGAGATTGAATACTACAAGTGGTGTAGTAGCAGAATACTCTTCTTCTTTCTCTCTTATTCTCTTTATACTTTCTCTCTCTATAGCTTGAATGAATTCGTGAAAAATAATGAAGCACTAGGCCTCTATTTATAGAAGATTTCTAGCTTAGCACTTGAAATGTGAAAAGGCAAGTGTTTTGATGACTAGTGATGTGAAAAGAAAAGTGGTTTGACGCTTGTAATGTGAAACACCAAGTGGTTTGACTCCTGTAATGTGAAACGACAATTGGTTTGACGCCTGTAATATGAAACGGCAAGTGGTTTGACGTCTGGTAAAGGTAAATACTATTGACAAAGGTAATTACTATTGACGAAGGTAATTACTATTGATGAATGTAATGACTATTGACGAAGATAATTATTATTGACGAATGTAATTACTATTGACGAAGAGACTCTTAGATGACATATACCCCCCCCCCCCCATAAAATAACCAAACTTACCACAAACGTCTCATAATAGACTCTTTATATACATCAAGGATTGAATAAATATTATCACAAATCATTTTATTTTTAATCAACACATATTTAATCTTTCAACAATTATTAATCATTTATAACTTGTCGTCTCAATTATTGATTTAATAATATAACATATTATCTGAGATAATCTTTGTGACAATAATTGAATCAATAATATAAGAGATATGATCACAAAGAATTATTGTAGCAATACTTGAGTATAAATTTGGGTGACTTCTCACGTAAAGATCGATAATCAATACCGTGTGCTTCTTATGCAACCACAGCGTATTCATCGTACTTTTACTACTAGGGTAGTTCAACGGTTTTAACGCTTAACACCTCCGTAGTTATTTTCATAAAAGTATTTTTTTGTCGTTTTCTCAATCAAACAATAATTCCGTTAATAGGTCCACTTAATGATTGTCTGTAGTCATCACGAATATTCCCAAATAAAAAAGAATATTCCCCAACTAAACGAATATTTTATAACAAGTTGCTTACTTTGCAAAATTTATAAATATTACCCACAACTATAACATTATATCAAATTTACTCCATAATATTTAAAAATAATATTTATAGAAAATTCATCTTTATTTATAAAAGTTGGGGTCTTACAGTAACTTGTAAGTCTGTAATGATTAATTTCTTTCTTTGTGTGTTGTATTTGTTGGCTTATTCTTTATAATGATTAAACTTTATGTTGGATGTTGGATGTTGGCAACTTGGCATGTTGTTGTTAACTGTTAAGTATTTAAGTTAAGCTACTTTGTAATCTGTTGCTTTATTCTTAATTTTAATTTTGTCCACGGGTTCGGTTATTATCCGAATTACCGAATTGTACATTCGGTAATTTAGTATTCGGTAATTCAGTTAGTTTCAAATTTCGGTTTTTGGTTCAGATAGTGAAATTAGCGTCAATTCGATTTTCGGTTATAACCGAATAGTCATTTCGGTTCGGTTATAACCGAATGCTCACCCCTACCTGTGGAAGTAAACTCACATTTTTTTTCAAAATAAATTAATTTTTGGTGGGTTGAGAATAAGTCTTCATTATCAATTTAGAAATATTTAAATAAAAATTACTATTATGAACTTATAACTTCTTTTTTTAATTTAGTAATCATTCTTTTAATTTTTTCAATTAAATGATTAAAATTTTAATTTTTTTCAATATAGTCATCACGTCATAAATTAATAATATGACACGTTAACATGATATTAATAATATACGAGTACAAATGAGTTATATCACAAACATAAATGACAAAAAAAATATAAAATCAAAAACACATTTCTATTTCATTACGATCCAACCAACGATCAAAACTCAATCAATCAAAAAAATCTACAACGTTTATCTTCTTTTCCACCTCAAACCCTAACATACAAGATCCAAAGCAAAAATATACTGTTACACAAATATATTTTTCTTTAAAATCACACTCAACTATCATCTACAAATCCCAAACTCAAAATCCAATAAAATTGAATCTATTATTTAATGATCCAATTATCGCTGGAATTCATCAAGTCTATGCAAATGTAGTAGTGAATATGTATTTGAACTGTACGTATATTTAGGTCTAAAATGAATCTTCAAAACTGGGGTAATTGGGAAAACAATTCTCACTGAGTTGATGATAATAGTGACTAAGAAGAAACAATAGTAGCTATTCTTTAGCATCCATAACTCCCCTTACCAAAAAATATGGAGGCAAAATTCGGTGTTGAAGAGGTGGAGATCGGAGATAAATGTCAAAAATGGAAGACAGAGGAGAAGAAGATATAGCCGTTGTTGGGCCACTACTTTATGTAATTTGGTAGGACTATTTCAATGACTCGTTGGATTATTTCTATTGGGTCAGCCCAAATAGTCCGGCCCAACACAATCTGTATGAAATGACTTTGCAGAAACTCTACGGTAATCTTCTTACCTATAAGCTTCAATTGAATAAAATGGTAGATTCTACATTAAAATCAAGAAGGAAGGAAAGATGAACAACTCTCAAAGCCTCGAAGGTATCTTCCAAAACTCCAGCAGAAGATCAATTTGATGATGATGAAGATGATGAAGGACCCCAGATGACCAATTTTTCTCTATTGACCATATAAGCTCAAACAGACAACACCACTGATCATTAAGAAATTGATATAAGTGAAATATTTGTGTTTAACACTCTTGATGTATATATAAATGACCTTAGAATTGCATTACATGATATTACATTAATTTAATCTGCATAAATACATGAATTGGTTCAGGGTTCTATCAAGGGACCATTCTCTTATTCAAAAGGAAAAAGAGAAGTACAAATGGAGATGTAAATAACTCTTCGAAATGCTAGCTCTCTTTCCAAACTTGAGACTGAGAATGAAAAGTTGAAAAAGATAATTGAACAATCTGTATAAAAAGAATATTTCAAAATATTATGCAAGAAAAGATATGTATATTCCAAAAGGGCAAAGGTCCAAAAATGCCCCTGATATTTTCTCTGAAATCCCACTTCCACCCTGAACTTTTTTTTTCCAAAAGTGTCCTTAACGTTACAAATTTCAGCTCAACTGTGCCCTTACCACTAACGGACATGCCATCTAGACTAACTCTGTTTACACCTGGACATTTTTTGCTGACAAGACCAAAATTTTGGTGATAAAGCATGACTACTCAGCGTTATATTACAACACACATTCCATTCTCCCTCATCACCATAAACTCTTCTCCTCTCTAAAAACTCATTCTTTCTCTGCAATGGCAAAAACCAAACAATGAACTCGCAAATCAACCGGCGGCAAGGCCCCCCAAGGAAGTAGCTAGCAACCAAAGCCTGAAAATTAGCTCCGACCATTAGAGAAGTGAAAAAGCCCCATCGATTCTGTAATACCCGAGAATTTCCACGTATTATTAAATGATTATATTAATGGAAATACTATTTATGTGAAAATTAGTGTTATTGTTTTATGAGTTGGATAATATAATTGATTAGTATTAAATCAATGCGTATTAAGAAGTGTGAAGTGACAAAGAGATTTGTGAAATGCCTTGTGTGCCCAAATGCAAAACAAGAAAACTCACTAAGTAAGTTAACCCGGGAATTAGGAAGGTTAATCGGGTATGATTATGAGATTCTATATAGATAATCAATACACTCGTAGACTCGTAGCAACACTCGTGTAGACATCATTTCATGCATGACATACAAAACAAGTTAGTGTCGAAAATTGGCACGGGCAGAAAGTGCACCCGATCTTGGCCTTTGTCGAGAACGCAGCCTTGCATTGCTGCAAATCATCCAGAATCCATATGATAAAATTTTCCACTTTGGAAATTACATGGAACAATTATGTGAGATGTGTAACATAGATGAAACCATATAATAGGAGTATATTACAATATGTTATGTCCAACAACTGAATTGTTAATCCATTAATTAATGTTAATTAATTATGGTGGAATATGGATTACTTGATAATTAATTCGTAATATACGATTGTTATTAATTGCAATATACCTATAAATGTAATGAGAATATTATCAATGATTAGTTAATATTGATGTTAATTAATTAAGGAAGAGCGTGGTTAATTATTTAACATAATTAAGTGGAGTTATCAATATAATGATATTATATTGATAGTTATGTGCATGATAATGACGATAATACAAATATAACTATATAGTATGGTGTGACATTGTGTGACTATATATTAAACTATAGTATTTTAAGTAGTAATTAATCAAGGAAGGAATAATTTCTTTATTTAACATAAATAAATAAGTTATTATTATAATAAGGTTATAATATGGATATATATGAGTAGTAGGGTTAATTATGGAACTACGGGACAATAATACATTGCATTATTTTATTACTTATATTTAAAAGTACATGGACTATATGATGTGAGTGTATAATTAATCCCTAAACTCTCCTTATATGGTAACACTTGGACATTAAAACCCTTATTGTAATAAAGTAACTAAATATGTACAAGTGTAGAGCTAAGTGTTGCTGAGTTTTACTTTGTCCCAAAATAAGTGACCCAAGTACAATGAACAGTACATGGAAGCTATAATACGTATGTTTTCAAAAGGCTAGCCTATTTATGATCATGGGGGAGTGGTGATCATGATGGATTCCAACAACCGATCTAACAACTCCTCCATAACATTCATGTAATCTAACAATCCATGGGTTTGACTCAATGGAAAATTGTTATGTCTGGCAAAGAAATTTTCTATAAATAGCAGACATGTTTTATCAGTTGGTGTTGCTTGAATTGTCTGAGATATTGCTAAGTGAGGTTGAGAGCATACAAGTTTAGGAGTTCAGTAGTAGCAAGTTCTTTCACAATTCAGAGGTATAATTCTATTCCTAGCCTTTAAATTTCAGTTTCTGTAATCAAAGTTGTCTAAATTCTTGAAATTGCAAATTCTTGATTTTGGAAAATTAGATGTTAGTATGGTTGAGTAATGTTTATATAGATGTTATATGATCATATAAGCATGTTACAATTGATATATGAGTGTTTAGGAATGATTTCGTGGGTAAATTTATACAACACCCAGAACTAAAGTCGCCAAAATACATGGTATAGAAGCATAAACTACAACTTTGATAATATGTATGTCGTAGAATATGGTATACAATACAACTGAATGAGTTTGAATACAAATATTGTCTTCTAGACAATATACACACCCAAATAAGTCCTCATTAATTATTCATACACTATTTTACGTAAATAGTGAGGACAACTAAAAACATCTTCCTAGAACCATCACTCCATACCCCGACTCGATCCTCGCTATGTTCTCACCTCCCGAGAAGAAAAATGGAACAAAAAGGAAAAGGGTGAGCTCAACTAGCCCAAGAAGAATATTATGACTAAGATAATATACAACAAATTATCGTTAGTCTTCAACAGGAAAAATCTAATGTAATACAATAGACAACAAGTTTTAGATCAACAAATGCAATGAAATAAAGAATCCATTGTAGAAGAGTCACGTAGAGAAAGAATTCTACCGCCTTCTAAGGTTTAAAAGTCCATCATCAATAGTTTATCCTCGTAATAACAATCAATATACATCTTTAATCATCTTTGCACTATGTGCCAAAGATATTCATTTCAGATCACCAAATGGGTCATGTTCATCTCAACACTGCTCATCTTTGCACCATGTGCCAAAGATATTCATCGCTTAATCGCTCATCTTTGCACTATGTGCCAAAGATATTCATTTATATCACCATTTAGACCGAGGATGATGAAAAACATTTTTAAAGAAACGAATCCAAAGGAAACAAAATGACAAGGATTAAGGTAAGATTAAGGATTCAGATTTTGTTTTACCCATGTCCAAAAATACTTCAAAATAATCATATTGGTGTAAAATTCAAGAATGATCAAAACATGGATACAATCAAAGCTAGTATCCGTAATAGATATTTTGGACAAAAAAAAAATTTTTATTTTTCTGAATAAAGTCAGATTCGTGAATAAGGTCGATACGTGAATAAAGGCCAGATACGTGAATAAGAACTCCCACACAACAAGTTCCAAATTTGATAAAAAGTTCACCAATACTTTTAAGATAATGATATTGAAGAAAAATATCATTTAAGAAGAAAATAATACCCTTTACCTCAAAATAACCGCATTTTCGATCAATTTTCAGATAAGGTCGATGTAAACCCAAGACCAGATAAAGAACACTCAAAGTATACTCACAAGAATACGCCGATAATTTAGAGAGAGAGAAGAGAGAAAACTTTGTTTCGTGTGATTTTCAATTCTAACTTAGCCTCTATTTATAGGAAAATGTTAACGCCTAAAGCGAGACTAAATTAATAAATTATTATTATTTAAAATTACATTTCTACGCATGCCATTTGAACACTTCACCACCACCACCAACCTTGACCCAATTTCCAAAGAAATTTCACATGTTCAAACAAGAGTGGGTCCCACCCATTATTTAATAAAAATTATTTTATCTTCCAAACTTCAATAATTCGTAGAAAATAGCTCGCTTATTAGAAAAATTCAAAACTCACGACTTTCCATGGGAAATTCCATTCTCTACAACTTTGCGTAAGAAAATTTTTCCAAATTCCAAATGTAAATTGACCAAATCCACAAACCACGATTTTACGCCTATAATCAATTTTCTATCAAGAATTGTGTCCACCGACACACAAAACATATGTTAAACATTTAATGCCACAAAATACTCTACCTCCTCATATACTCATATATCCCACATTCATTATAAAATATCACCTGCTAATATATTATTAAAATAATATATTTAAATGAATTATTTTATCGTAAAAAGATAAAATATTAATTTTCAACAATTGTCACATTAAAATTTTTCCATCTATATCCACATAAAATAAATATTTTCTTTATCATAATAATCAATAATTACTTATTTAAAAATAATATTACGTAATCACAAGATCGACAACCGTGCCGCTCCTGTGAGAGAGGGCTTTCCAATAAGGATTTCTCCTCATCCTGCCGCAATTAGTGACCAAACCTCTCCTTAGATGTAACTTTCTAGACATTGCCAATAATGTTATCTCGATAATATTATTCAAATAATATGAATTATTGATTTGATAATGGAAAATATCGTAGTAATGACAATTATCAAACAACAAAGAATACAAAATATCAACGCAAAGAATTATTGAATCAATAAAATATAATATTGAATAAAGAATTCATCAGAATAATTATCGAGTAAAGGCTTCTTCACGTAAGGATCAATAATTCAATAATAATATGCAATACCGTGTGCCATCGCAAGCAACCACGCCAGACATCAGATTTTAACCACTGTGTAACCCAAATGTTGTTAATTCAGAATAATTTACGCCGTTATTTATAAAACTCAATCTTTGTCGCTTTCCTTCATCCAACCGCTTTTTCATTATGGGGCCCACTAATGATCAATACCATTGCAGACGAGAGATTCCCTACAAAAAGAATATTCCACCACCAAACTAATATTCCCCGATAATAATGAATATTTTATAACCACTTGCTTATTTTGTAAACTTTGCACATTTCACCCATAACCAAAGAATTATATCAAATTAACCCTTATTAATTTAGAATAATGAATAAAGGAAAATTCAATTTTATTTATAAGTTGGGGTCTTACAACCTCCCTCCTTATGAAATTTCGTCCTCTAAATCGACGACGCATTCTGGTATATCGAAAAGGTGAGGGTACCTCGCTTTCATCTCCGATTCCAACTCCCATGTCATTTCCTCAATTGCATGGTTTCTCCACAAAACCTTAACTTGTGGTATAACCTTCGTATGTAAGACATGCTCTTTCCTATCCAAAATCTCTCAACAGTATCTCCTCGTAGGTTAAATCTTCACTATCTCTCGTTCGGTTCTAATGCAATAATGTGGTTCGGGTCTTTCACATATTTACGAAGCATAGATATGTGGAATACATTGTGAACATTTAGACATACTGAGGTAACGCGAGTCTATAGGCTACGCTTTCCTATTCTGGCCAAGAATCTCAAATGGACCAACAAACCTCGATCGAGCTTTCTCTTTTCCCAAATCTTGTAACTCCTTTCCATGGAGCAATACGTAATAATACATGATCTCCAATATTAAACTCCACGCCCTTTCTATGAAGATCAAGATAACTCTTTTGTCGATCTTGTGAAGTTTGAATACGTTGTTTAATCATTTGGATCTTTTTCAGAGTCATGCATTTAATTCTCGTCCCAACAATGTTGTTTCTCCCACCTCGCCCCAAAGATATCGAGAGAATGACATTTTGGCCCATACAACGCCTCAAATGGAGCCATGCCTATACTTTGCTTGATAACCTGTTGTTGTAGGAGAATTCCACAGTTGGTAGGTACTTATCCCAACTTCCTTTGAAATCTAGGACACGTAGTCTTAATAGATCTTCAAGGGTTTGAATAGTCCTCTCGATTGTCCGTCCGCTTTGAGGATGGTATGTCGAATCAATCAGAACTGCGCTCATAGCTTTTCGTAAGCTAACCCAAAATCTTGAAGTGAATCTCGGTCACGATCCAAACTATGGATACCGGCATGCCATGCAATCGCATAATCTCATTCACGTATATACGACAGCAAGACGCTCAAGGGATAAGTCTCTCAGACGGTAAGAAATGGGCGATTTGGTTAATCTATCAACAATAACCCAAATTGCATCTACGCCTTTGAGAAACTTTGGGAAGACTCAGAACAAAATCCATAGTAATGTGTTCCCATTTCCATTCCTAATCTCAAGTGGTTGAATGGACCTTTTGGCACTGATGTCCGCTTTACACGCCGACAAAGTTAAACATCTTGAGATAAACTCCGCAATCTCTCTCTTCATATTGTTCCACCAAAATGTATGTCAATATCATGATACATTTTGGTACTCCTGTGATGGATTGCAAAACGGGTGTTGTGTGCCTCCATCATGATTTTATGCTTGTGTCGTAATCGTTAGAACGCAAAGTCTAGAATTGACTCAAGTATTCCTTCCTCATCAATTCTTGCTTCCTAATAGCTCCTTCTTGCACTTTCTTCTTCATACGATCACTTCTGTGTCCGTAGCTGAGCAAATTTTAACTTTATCGATTAAAGTCTGGTTCTACTTGTATATATTCGCCATCATTATGTGGGTCCCCGAGTCTTTAATTCTACCTCCATCCTTTGCAAGTCATACATAAAATGGGCCTTTCATGCTGACAATATCGCACTCAGATTTTGCATATGATCTTCTACTTAATGCGCTACCATTACTACGCTCGCTTTTCCAGATGATATTGAATAGTGTGATCGTAATCTTTTAATAGCCCCACCAACGCCGCTTGCCGTGATGTTGAGTTCTTTTGGGTGAAGAAATATTTGAGGCTTTTTATGATCCAGATAAATCTCTACTTTCTCCCCGCACAAGTAAAGGTTCCATATCTTCAACGCGAACACGATCGCCGCTAACTCCAGATCATGAGTAGGATAATTCCTCTCATATTCTTTCGAGTTGTCGTGAGGCATAGGCTATGACTTTCCCATGTTGCATGAGAACACATCCTAACCCCTTGCCGTAAGCATCATCAGAGATAACAAATCCATCCAAACAGATGGTATTGTCGTAACAAAATAAATGAGTCTCCTCTCGAGCTCTTGGAAGCTCTTCTCGCATTCCTCGCTTCCATAAGAATTTTGCATCCTTCCGAGTCACCGAGTTAACTGAGTAGCGATTCGAGAAAATCCTTCCACAAATCTCCGATAATAACCAAATAAGCCTGTAAAGTCACAGATTTTGGCCACCGACTTTTGCTGTTCCCAACTTTGTATTGTTTCAATCTTCGCGGTCAATGAGAGATACTCCTTTGTTTTGACACCACGCGCCCAAGGAATGCTACTTCCTCAAGCCGTAACTCGATTTCTTCACTTGGCATAAAGCTTGTGTTCACGTAAGTCTTTGTAGTACCAAATTTCAAATGGTGCTCATGATCTTCACGGCTTTTTGAATAGATGAGGATGTCATCAATAAAGACAACAACGAATCGATCCAAATATTCCTTAAATACACGGCTCATCATATCCATGAAAAAAGCAGGAGCATTAGTCAATCCAAAAGACATGACCAAGAATTCATAATGCCCAGACGAGTCCCGAATGCCGCCTTTGAATATCCTCGCTTTTAATCTTCAAATTGATGATATCCGTAATCTAAGATCGATCTTTGAAAAGAATGCGGCCTCAGAATCGGGTCTAACAGTCATCAATGCGAGGTATGGATACCTATTCTTGATGGTGACATGGTTCAATTCTCGATAGTCAATATAAAGTCGATACTCCCCGCTTTTCTTCTTTACTTAATAAAACAGAGCACCCCAAGGAGACGATTTAGATTTAATGAAACCGATGTCTAATAACTCCCAGTAGTTGGACTTTTAACTCCTCAAGTTCAATAGAGCCATTCGATATGGGGTTTTAGAAATGGGCTTTTTGTAATCCGCTCAAGGTCAATAAAGAATTCAACATCACGCTCGGGGTAGACCGGAAGCTCTTCAGAAATACATCGTGGAATTCTCTAACCACGTAAATATTATTCAAATCGATTTTGTTTTATTCAAATCCATAACATGGGCTAAGAAAGCTTGACATCCGCTTTTTCAATAAACGAATAGCTTTTGTGGCTTGATATGATGTTGATCGATTTTAGTGGTTTAGTGGTTTGAATTGCATTATGACAAAGTTGGTTAGAATATGAAAACTAACAACCTTATTTAAAAACAATCAATTTTGGCATGATGAGTGGTTAAATCAATCAATTCCTAAAATCACATCAAAAGCAAGTATCTTTAAAGAGATAAGATCAATGTGTAATGTGATAGTGCCAACTTGGATCATGCAAGATTTATAAATCAGAGATGTAACGAAGGTTTCACCCAACTGAGTTTCAACAGATAAATCAAAATCTAATTTCTCCTGAGTCAAGTTTAAACGCTGAGCACAAGCAGGAGAGAGATAAAAGAATGGGTAGAACCCAGATCTCAGTAAGGTATAAACTTCGCAAGAATTCAAGATTAGCTTACCCGTGATCACCTCGCTTGGGTTCCTCACGCTTTGTCCAGCCACGACAAACGCTTCTTCCAGAACCGGCCGATTTCGACTTATCCGGACAAATTTCGAATCACCACTCGCCGAACTTGGTTTCGCGATAAGACAATCTCGAGCGATGTGGCCTTTCTTTCCACAGCTTGTAACATACCTTGATTGTTGTGGAGCTTCAATGATATGTCCCTCCTTCCCGCATTTGTAACATCTAATCAAGGCGGCCGTTTCTCCTCCCCAGCATTTGTTGTTGGTGCCGGTGCCGCCGTTGATATCTTCCCGCCATTGTTGAATCTTCTTTCTCAAATTTCCACTTGAGTCACCTCTCCTATTATCATGTCCACGATTACCACCGAGTGGTTACCGCTTTGTCCGTATTCTTTCCTCCTCGCCGGTTATCATCGCTCGATGACTACCCCGATCAGGGTCCCCATTGAGTATACTCACTATCTCGCCTAATAATCGAGCCCCTGCTGACAACATCTCAATATAGAAAATTTATGAGAGATAAGGTATTGACGAATCTCCGGTTTTAGACCTCTCTCAAAACATACGCGCCATTCGCTCCTCATTCTCCACCAAATGAGGTGCAAAACTCGATAATTTCGCTAACCTTGCTTCGCATCGAGACACCGCCATGTTGTTCTCGCTCGAGTCTAATAAACTCTACCTCCTTCATATGATTTAATACTTTTCGGAAAGTACTTGTCATTGAACAGCTTCAAATCTTTCCCAAGACATGTTTATGCATCTCGGTTGGTACGCTTCATGATTCCCACCAAGAATCGCTTCACCATTTAAACATAAAGGTGGCGAATGGAACCTTCGTTCTCCGCACCCCAAGACATCGAATATCTTGGTAATTTGCTTGACCCACGCTTTCGCTTTGATCGGATCCGCTTTCCATGGAAATCGGTGGTCCCAACTCTTTGAATTGTTCGCCGTGACAAACCGCAGACGTTATTATCATTTCTCCCAGATTTTGTACACTAGTCTCCTCGTCTCGATTTTGCATGAACGCAAAAAGCTTCTAAACATCCCCGCTGCTCATCATTTGCTCAAGGGCGTTGTTCACAGGAGGAACATTGCCACCACTGCTGCACGTTTCTCCTCGCTGGTGAGTACCTGGCTCCACTGGCCTCATAAACTCCATTGTTAACGCTTCTCGCAGCCCATTCTTAAACATCGCCATATAAAACAAGGGTTAATTAAACAAATTAACATATCACATAATATCCTATATTATGACCGACCAACAAATAAGCTTAGTAGACACACTAGCAAGGATTTACTCGCCTCTCCTCCTAGTTCTATTCCCGATCTCCGCCAGAGATCATATCCCTAAGCTCGATATTAATCGTGACGCCCCAAAATAGGTATACAACACCCATTCGAGTCGCCAAAATACATGGTATGTAAAGCAAAACTACAACTTTGATAATACAGATGTCGGTAGAATACTTACAATACAACTGTGAGTTTGAATACAAATATTATCTTCTAGATAATATACACACCCAAATAAGTCCTCATTAATTATTCATACACTATTTTACGTAAATAGTGAGGAAAACTAAAACATCTTCCTAAAACCATCACTCCATACCCCGACTCGATCCTCGCTATGTTCTCACCTCCCGAGAAGAAAAATGGAACAAAAAAGGAAAAGGGTGAGCTCAACTAGCCCAAAGAAGAATATTATTATGACTAAGATAATATACAACAAATTATCGTTAGTCTTCAACAGGAAAAATCTAATGTAATACAATAGACAACAAGTTTTAGATCAACAAATGCAAATGAAACAAGAATCCATTGTAAGAGTCACGTAGAGAAAGAATTCTACCGCCTTCTAAGGTTTAAAAGTCCATCATCAATAGTTTATCCTCGTAATAACAATCAATATACATCTTTAATCATCTTTGCACTACATGTGCCAAAGATATTCATTCAGATCACCAATGGGTCATGTTCATCTCAACACTGCTCATCTTTGCACTATGTGCCAAAGATATTCATCGCTTAATCGCTCATCTTTGCACTACATGTGCCAAAGATATTCATTTATATCACCATTTAGGACCGAGGATGATGAAAACATTTTTAAAGAAACGAATCCAAAGGAAACAAAATGACAAGGATTAAGGATTAAGGATTCAGACTTTGTTTTACCCATGTCCAAAAATACTTCAAAATAATCATATTGGTGTAAAATTCAAGAATGATCAAAACATGGATACAATCAAAGCTAGTATCCGTAATAGATATTTTGGACAAAAAGAAAAATTTTTATTTTTTATGAATAAAGGTCAGATTCGTGAATAAGGTCAGATACGTGAATAAAGGCCAGATACGTGAATAGAACCCCGACACAACAAGTTCCAAATTTGATAAAAAGTTCACTAATACTTCTAAGATAATGATATGAAGAAAAAATATCATTTAAGAAGAAAAATAATACCCCTTACCTCAAAATAACCGTATTTCGATCGAATTTTCAGATAAGGTCGATGTAAACCCAAGACCAGATAAAGAACACTCAAAGTATACTCACAAGAATACGCTTCGATAATTTAGAGAGAGAAAGAGAGAAAACTTTGTTTTCGTGTGATTTTCAATTCTAACTTAGCCCTCTATTTATAGAAAATGTTGTAACGCCTAAAGCGAGACTAAATTAATAAATTATTATTATTTAAAATTACATTTCTACGCATGCCATTTGAACACTTCACCACCAAACCAACCTTGACCCAATTTCCAAAGAATTTCACATGTTCAAAAACAAGAGGGTCCCACCCATTATTTAATAAAAATTATTTTATCTTCCCAAACTTCAATAATTCAGAGAAAATAGCTCGCTTATCGTAAAAATTCAAAACTCATGATTTTCCATGGGAAATTCCATTCTCTACAACTTTGCGTAGAAGAAAATTTTTCCAAATTCCAAACAAAAATTGACCAAATCCACAAACCAAGCGATTTTACGCCTATAATCAATTTTCTATTAAGAATTGTGTCCACCCACACACAAAACATATGTTAAACATTTAATGCCACAAAATACTCTACCTCCTCATATACTCATATATCCCACATTCATTATAAAATATCACCGTTAATATATTATTAAAATAATATATTTAAATGAATTATTTTATCGTAAAAAGATAAAATATTAATTTTCAACAATTGTCACATTAAAAATTTTCTCCATCTATATCCACATAAAATAAATATTTTTTTTATCATAATAATCAATAATTACTTATTTAAAAATAATATTATGTAATCACAAGATCGACAACCGTGCCGCTCCTCAGAAAGAGGGGCTTTCCAATAAGGATTTCTCTCATCTGCGCCAAGCAATTAGTGACCAAACCTCTCCTTAGATGTAACTTTCTAGACATTGCCAATAATGTTATCTCGATAATATTATTCAAATAATATGAATTATTGATTTGATAATGGAAAATATTGTAATGACAATTATCAAACAACAAAGAATACAAAATATCAACGCAAAGAATTATTGAATCAATAAAATATAATATTGAATAAAGAATTCATCAGAATAATTATTGAGTAAAGCCTTCTTCACGTAAGGATCAATAATTCAATAATATCAGGTAATACCGCAAAGCATCGCGGCAAACCACGCCAGACATCAGATTTTAACCACCGTGTAACCCAACAAAGGTGTTAATTGAAGAATAATTTACGCCGTTATTTATAAAACTCAATCTTTGTCGCTTTTCCTTCATCCAACCGAATATTTCCGCGTTATGGGGCCCATTTTAATGATCGCTACCGTCAGATTTGAGATTCCCTTATTAATTTAAAAAGAATATTCCACCACCAAACTAATATTCCCCTAATAATAATGAATATTTTATAACCACTTGCTTATTTTGTAAACTTTGCACATTTCACCCATAACCAAAGAATTATATCAAATTAACCCTTATTAATTTAGAATAATGAATAAAGGAAAATTCAATTTTATTTATAATAAGTAAAACAAAGTTACGTGCATTGAACTTGTGATGATGTATAAACCGATTTAGTATTATATGTGAGTAATTGAGTCATGTCAAGCTTTATTAAAGACCTGTGTTAGCTAATGAACCTTGTATATATATATCTATTTATAAATAGGATTCGAAAGGTTGAGTTATTAACGTGGATACACTACGCTTAAGGCAAGTTTCTAAACCTACCTTATTACATTGTGCAAGTTTCTCTAACCTTACTCAAATTTATATTGAGCAAGTATCCGAACCCTATAATTATTGTTGTGCAATATCATTGCATTATTTTATTCGACAAATACCGTAAGTTTATCCCTTTGAATAAAAGTTATATTACTTTCTCATTCAAATAAACTAGTATGTTAAACCCCGGTGAAAGCTTTTATTCATGTTGAAACTAGTATTTCCCTTAAATATTATGAAAGAGTCGATGCCATTTGATTCGGCTAGACTATATATATGCATGGTTATAAAAATTGTCCAAACCAATTGATTGGTGCGAAAATCTTAAGAACTGAGTTGAACAACCCTTTTAGTAAAGGGAGTGTATGTTGTTGGAAACCCCAACACATGAATAAATATTATTGTGGTGTTATGCATAACGTGAAGTATTGTAGACTGATCATCTATAGTACTTGATATTTTTGGTTATCATTTTAATATTGGTAACTCTAGTGAAAGTTCAATGGTCCTTAGTGACTGCTCAGTATAAATTGCTTATCCAGTTGGATACATTGTTAGCCATTGAATTCATATATATCTGTTGAATTATATTGAATTGTCATATCCCTTATTCATGATGTTATTCTGACACTTTGAACTATCTTAGAAATAACCCTTCGAAATTTCAAACCTTGTGATATTATATCCTATATCCTTGTTGTATATTACTTGCTGGGCAATTTGTGCTCATCCTTGCTTATTTAAAACCTTTCAGTTAAGGCGGAACATGGAGGTGTATCTGGGAAAGAAAAGGGCAAGGGCAAGGCTACTGACTAGCTTGTCCCTTTATGTTTAAATTAATCATGTTGTATTAAGACTATCTGCAGACTATGTTTAAGCTTAAGTAGGATCATGTAAAAAGTCTTTATTAGATATTATTATGTAATCTATTAAGCACTGTAGGTTGCGAGACTTGGGGGAATAATTATAATAAATCATTGTATATTATTCTAAAGTAGATTTTCCGTTGTGTATGCGTTATTTTAGTTATTATGGTAATACTTTTGAAAGTGATGAACCGAATTTGGGTGACAGTGGAGGTCGAATTTGGGGCGTCATGATTCCATCCGGTGTGGCTTTGAGATGACCTAGTCTTTGGTCTCTGTGTTGAATTTCCTCTTAAAGAAAAGACTCATGGGGTTTTCTTTTTGTTATCCAAGATTTTGATTTTTAAAAGTAAAGTGATTTGAGTATGATTTTACCCTGATTCCTTTTTCTTTTTGGGTTTAGGGTTTGAAACTAAAGTTTTGCTTTCTTGGGTTTGGTGTTATATAAATTTGAATAAATTCTTTCTATTCTGATAAAGCTTTTGTTATTAGTTCTTCTTGAATTTTCTCGTAGTTTGGTTTTACATATAAACAGAGCATTGAGCTTTTATGTATCCATTAGATACATAAAATTACATCTGCTTGTTATATCCGATCAAAACTATGAAGCCAGTAATGGACCACACATTTTTAACTTTTAAGCGGACTATAATTTACCATGTGGAGAATGTAGAGGATTAAAGCTCAAACTAGACACCTTTTAAAAAAATTAGAAAATAAAGTGAACTTGAGTTGAATGTGTTAGTTCCTAGTTGGCACAATAGTTATCTAGAAGGGGGGGTTGAATAGATATTTAAAAAATCTTTTCGTTTTAAACTTGTTCTTTGATGATGATTAAAACTTAGCGAAAATAATGTTTGTTTTAATCTTCTTTACAAAGCAGTGGAGTTATGAGAGTGAGACAGTTATAGCAGTTATGGCAGATATAGCAGTTAAGGTTATGAATATAAAAGACACAATCGTTTTAAGTGGTTCAGAGCACTTAAAGCCCCTAGTCCACTCTTCTACCCAACGAGTAGGATATCCACTAAAGATGTCCTTTACAACTTCTGAATCACACAGATTCCTTCTAGACCAGCAGTCTAGGAACTTCTTAGTTCACTCTTGAACTCTTCAAGTCCAGCAGACTTAGCTCTCTTACAGTTTTAGAACTCTTCAAGTCCAGCAGACTTGGTACTCTTCTTCAGTTGATTGATAGATGTTGAGTTCTTGATGGTTGCTACTCAGTTGTTGTTTAAGCACTTGTTCGAAAAAACTGAGTAGATGAGCAAGCTTTGCTAATTCTTAGATCGTAGAGTTGAGCTTGAAAGTTGTTCACGTTGTTTGTTCAATGCTTGATGAGCAACCTGCTTTGATACCAATTGTTAGTTCCTAGTTGGCACAATAGTTATCTAGAAGGGGGGGGTTGAATAGATATTTAAAAAAAAAATTCGTTTTAAACTTGTTCTTTGATGATGATTAAAACTTAGCGGAAATGATGTTTGTTTTAATTTTCTTTACAAAGCAGTGGAGTTATGAGAGTGAGACAGTTATAGCAGTTATGGCAGATATAGCAGTTATGGTTATGAATGTAAAAGACACGATCGTTTTAAGTGGTTGAGCACTTAAAGCTCTAGTCCACTCTTCTACTCAGCGAGTAGGATATCCATTAAGGATGTCTTTACAACTTCGAATCACACTGATTCCTTCTAGACCAAAGATGCAGGAACTTAGTTCACTCTTGAACTCTTCAAGTCCAGCAGACTTGGCTCTCTTATAGTTCACTTAGAACTCTTCAAGTCCAACAGACTTGGTACTCTTCTTCAGTTGATTGATAGATGTTGAGTTCTTGATGGTTGCTACTCAGTTGTTGTTTAAGCACTTGTTCGAAAAAACTGAGTAGATGAGCAAGCTTTGCTAATTCTCAGATCATAGAGTTAAGCTTGAGAGTTGTTCACGTTGTTTGTTCAATGCTTGCTTTTTTTCTCTCTCATTTGCTTGATTTGCATATATGTGATCTTGAAAACTATCCGTTGGATCCATCCGTTGAGGCACTAAATGCATTTGACTTTTCTGATTTCTGATGGAGACATTTCTGCACATCTTCTGAACTGCATTCTGGCCCACTGACACTACAAACTGCTTTCTCACCTAACACCTGAAAAGGTGTTTTCCCCCTTACCAATGGTACTTTCCTTAGCTTCTTCAATACGCTTCTTTGTTGCATACTAAGGATATTTCTTATGTCTTTGGGAATTTGGTGAGTATCGCTGGCGTTTAGAATCCATTCCTCTTTTGTTGGAACCTATCTCCACACAAATTATGAGGCTCGGCGTTTTTCGACACAAGACATATGATACTCTATGATTGATTATGGTGACTTGTCGCCTTGGTGCTGAATCCGATCTTTATTAGGCGAGAAAGCACTATGATTTCTCCAAGTCCTTGCACACCACGATCTTTTCTTGCTTGAGTTGTAAACTCTACGTTTCCGAGAGCACTCTACGATCGTTGACTTGTAAACTCTACGTTTCCTTCAGCATACTACGATCGTTGAGTTGGCTCGGCAAACGTTGGGACCACTCTACAATTTTCGAAGAGGCCCTTCAAGGCAGGCACACTACGATCTTTGAAGCTCTACGTTTCTGCCTTGACTTCTGCAATGTTGATCAGATTTATACACTCCGATTTCTTCGAAGACTATCTATTACATCTCAAGATCAACCTACCAGCTTTGATCTTTCTATCTATACATTCTTAAGAAGAATGATACACGTTAAGAGCTTAGATCAACCTAACAAATTTGATTTTATCACTAAGTCCTTGTACATATCTTACTTGAAGGACTTTACAAATAATCATGAGCATATACATTAAAATATCAAATCATAATATGCATTCTCCCAACAGAATGAACTGAAATTGTAAACATGCCGTGGTAATTGTGGTAGATTGAGATGGTAAATCTTAGTAGATCTTTTGTTTTGTTTTGATATCTGAGCAATTTAACTTCTTTTTATTCCTTAAAAAATAAGAAACACTGGGAAGAATATCTGAGCCTTCATTTATTGTGTTTCTACTTTCAACCCCATTTGTTGGTGGGCTGTTTTATATCATTGGCCATTCTCTAGTTGTCGAGCAATCGCACCAAAGTTTCTGGTCATCAGAGTTTCAAGTAGATATTTTACTTAATTTTGTTAGTAGTTAGTAATTAAAATCCTGACAAGCTTGATGTGATCAACTTGAGGATTCTCCATACTCCATTAAGAAACAGAGTGTATGTATTTGCTATTTAGAAAAAATTACTTCTTTTTAGTTATATATTCTCCCTATGATTATGAAGTGTTGAGATGATGATTTGTATGGAACAAAAACATCACCCAAGAGATTTTTTCCAATTCTTATCATCATTACTTACTTTTATGGCCGAACAGTGAATTCAAACTTGGCCCAGGTCAGCTTCTTTCGCAAAATTCTTTATCTCTTAGATGGAAGCTAGTTGTAATATTTGAACTGGTTCAACACCGTGATTGATGGTCACGTATTAATTTTATTTCTTTTTAATTGTGATTCCATGTTTCAGATGAGTTCAATTGATATTGCCATCGACAGAAGGATATCAGAAAGCAGGCTTGCTGGTTGCATGGCTTTTTAGGATTTGAGGTGCCCAGTTGGGCATTGGACCATTTCGTCCCTCACTTAAGATGATGCTTGATAACTACTCTGGTATATTAATCAATTACTTCATTCTTTTCTCGTTTAAATTGTTTCGCATTGATCTTTTGTCTTCTGTATATTAGTGATAATAATATGCTAATTGATTTATTTGTTTTGGTATGATTGATTGCTGTAGTAGTAAATAATTAATATGATGTTGAATTTCAGGTGCTAGGTTTTCATAAAAAAAGTAAATACATGTTTGGGAAAGTCACCGTGCAGATCAAGTTTGTTGAGGGCAACTCTATACAACGTGGTTTGTAACAAGAAGCTTCCTTTTTATACAGAGAGATAGAGAAGGAAATGATAGTGGAGAGAGAAAGAAAGAGCAAATGATAATGAAAAGAGAAAGAGGGAGAGAGATGGTTTTAAGATAGAAGTTTTAATGAAAGAAAAATCCCCGTCAGCAAAATTTATCAAGGTGTCAGTCATATTTGTCTAAGTGGCATGTCAGTTAGGGGTAAGGGTACGATTGAGCTGAAATTTGTAACGTTAAGGACACTTTTGGGGAAAAAAAGTTCAGAATGAAAGTGGGATTTGGGAAAAAATATCAGAGATATTTTTGAACATTTGCCCTATTCCAAAATATATCCAATTTTAGTTGAAAAAAGTGATGTATTATAACGAGCTCACATTTGATTGACTAATTGTGTTTTAGATTTAGATTTTTGCATTTTAAATAGTGATGATATTCTCACAAAAAAGGTCATATTTTTTAACATTATATTATATTTATTCTGTTTTAAAATTAGAGATATATTTATAAAATGACGACTTTTAATGATAATTTAGTATTAACCAATAATTCAGCTGTGATGATTTGATATTGAAAATAATAAAAAAATAATAATGACAAATAAAGAACATCTCGTCACTTTATAGCTCTAAAATAAAAATATATATTTAATTTTAAAATAAATTAAAAAGAAATATATATTTAATTTAGTAATAAAAGAAATAAAAAATTAATCGACATTAACAAAATAGTATATTTTAACCAAAGAGTTTTGCCTAACAGCACTAGTGGACCCATTTTACCATGAGATTTGGATAATCAAATCTATCCATGTTCTTTAAAATATATGGGTTCTTAATGGTACTAAAAAAACAAAAAATACTTTTTAAATTTTGTGACAAAAATATATCAACTCCTAAATTAAGAGTATATATTATAATATAGTCTATAAATTAATGTAAATCCATAATTTATTAATTTAATGAGTTTACTTGCAATAAAAAGTAACATATTTTTATTTGAATATACTCGTTCGGTTTTAAAAGTAAAAATATAATTTAATTTTTAAATTTAAACGACGATATATTAAAATTTAAAAATAATATAATAAATTTACGTTAATTTAAAATTTAATATACCGTCTTTTGAATTTAAAAAATTAAATTTTATATATTAAAAAGGAAAATGACATGAATTTTAGTCGGCAGACTCATGACCCTGCTGCCCCTCCTACTAAATATATAATCTAATCTCAGATCATTTTATTCCTTTTTTTTACATAAAAGTTGAAAGTCCAACATATCTTACTGTTCAAGATTTGCTTCCATTTGCCCTCCGACCAGTCAATCAGTCGAAAATACCCCTCTACAGACCCAGTCAATCGGTCAATTTTTCTCAACTCAATTTACCCAGGGCCAGCAAAGCAATGACCTCACTCATTAGTAGTCCTCTTCTCAACCTCCGCAGGGTTAATATCGTCCCTGAAAATAACCAAACACATTTAACCAATGGCAATTCCGTCCAAATAAAATTCTCTCACTCTTCAAAACTTGAATCGCCGTTCTTCGCGTCCACAGCAGTAAGAAGATATTCAGGCCAAACTCAGACTCACGCTCACCGTTCTCCTATCCGGAGCGTGAAACTGAGCTCAGATATGGCCGCAAACGAAGATCGCATCGCCAAAATTTCTTCTACTATTCGAGTTATCCCTGACTTTCCTAAACCAGGTAATAATATAATGATGTGTATGGAAAATGTATGTATTTGTGTATATATGTATCTAGAGATCAGATGGTTTGAAATCATCATGTATCTGTTGATTTAGGTGTATATGTATGTGTGTGATTTGTTATGTATATGTGGAGGATGATTGAATTTGATTTGAGGGAATATTTTGGTAGGAATTTTGTTTCAGGATATAACGACGTTGCTGCTTGATCCGGCGGCTTTTAAGGACACTATTGATTTGTTTGTGGAGAGATACAGAGACAAGAATATATCTGTCGTTGCAGGTAACTTGTTTCTTTTTACTCCATATATTTTGGATTTCAATGTCTAGGTACAGTGTCCAAAAAAAGAAAAAGAAAAAGTAGTATCATAGTCATCTTGGAGTCTAACTAGTAAACTACTTTCAATGGGGTAAAATGCATCACTGAAGGTCAGTGTCAAGTCAATTTATCAGTTTGCAACTTCTATTATAAACACAAGGTTTTAAAATTCAAGAAAATAGGGGAAAGTTCGAGGATTTGAGGTTGTGGCTTTCTTTCCTAGTGCACTGTGTGAATGGATTATGATTTGTGAATCAATCTGATCACAGTAAATTTATTTGGTGCTGTTTGAGCTCCAGGAAAACAAAAGTAGCAAATATATGGAGAGAACATATCTACACATGATATTAAATTCCATTAATAACCCAAAATTTCCAATCCACTTTTTTGCTTTTGGATGCATGTATCATAATAGGCATTATAAGACACCAAGACTGAATGGTTTTACTTTTTGTGTTTGTGCATACTTCCTCCCTAATCACCAGGTAGCGTTTATAATTTATTTCCTTCGTTTACCCTGAGGGGTGACAAAATTTGTAATCAGGTTTGGAAATGAGCTAGTAGATAAGATTTCGCTGAGGTGAGATTCCCTTCCTAGATAGATTAAATAAGTTTAAGGTTGTTCCACATCTCTGGTCACATCAAATGGCCAGTTGTACCTGTAATAATGCAGGACAAGGTTTAGAAGGGATTAGGGAATAGGTAAAAAGAGGAAGAATAAGAGGGAAGAGGAGATTTTTTTAAAATAGAAAAAGAAAATGCTAATTTTGTGACTGTGAGTTGATACCTTTAACGACGGCGGAGTTGGACTTAGGGGTCCAGCAAGGGATGATCCATGCTTCTTTATTTTCCTTTTTTAGAATTTCAAGTCTAATTACGGAAGTTTGGGTTGGTAATTGGTTATATACTTGTTAGAACTTAGAAGCAGTAGATGTCGGCCTAAGTTGGTGGTGGAAATGGACAGTTGTGGGACTGAAAAGGTGATTGGTTTGAGTTTTGATGTAGTGACATAACATGGGTGGTTGCTGTTTGTTGAAGATGATATATGGACCATGGTTGAAATCAAATTATATCAGGTTTAACTTTGATACCAATTTAGGTGTAGAAGAGATTAGGAATGGATAAAGAGAGGCAAAGACGAAGGAAGTGGAAGAAGCACCATGCTTGAAGGCTGCAATGGCATAAAACCTTTTCTCAAATCAAGATCCAATTCTCTAATTCAACGATTGAGGATTACATCAGTTTAAATAGGAAATATAAATCGCTAATTCTTGTATGATTTAGGAAATTTAATTCAAAAATGAAATAAGCTCCTAATTACTACCTACTATAATTAAAAATCTAAAATAAAATACCTATTATAATTAAAAGATCTACAACACTTGCAATCAATTTATCCATTAGACTTTGTGTTCCATTCTGCATCAAATAAGTTTTGGTTATTATGATGCATATTTTAGAATGAGTATAGTTACTGAACAGTTAATCCATGCATTGTCATACATGTATATGTTTTTTCGGAGGGCTTTTTTGAATTCTTTTAGAGACTCATCTTTTATGTAATGCTTTGGGCCCCCTTTTAATTAGATGCTTATTTCTAGGGCCTTAGATTGCAAACTTTTTTATGTTGTGATTTATTGCACTCGTTTCAGTTCCCCTTTTTAAGTTGCAGAGTATTTTCCAAGTGCTAA
This sequence comes from Panax ginseng, assembly GCA_020205605.1. NCBI lineage: Eukaryota > Viridiplantae > Streptophyta > Magnoliopsida > Apiales > Araliaceae > Panax > Panax ginseng. The sequence goes on from CM035146.1 coordinate 6,455,658, forward strand.
GCTTAACATTTGTGGTGCCTACTGTCTCACATATAAGTTAAGGTTCCAAACAACTCATGCAATCAATACATATAGTTGACTTACACTACTCAACCAAAACTGTAGAGGCGTAGAACACATTGACTTTGTAAGAGTATATTAAGACATATTGGGCATGCAATTTACCTGAAGAAGCACAATGATAATTAAGCAAGACCTCTTCTGATCAAAAGGCATGTCTTCTTTTGGTTTTTGAGCTCCTGAAAAGTTCAGAAAACACCTATGTGATTCTGAAATTTATGAGTCAGTTTAATTGGTCCCATCTTATATAATGATGTGATAAGCAGTTGGCAGGGTTAGACGCACTAGGTGAGAAGTGACCTTTATTTTTTTATCCATTTCAAAGGTCTCCACCAACAATCCGCTCTTTTCTTTAGTGGCCAGAGAATTTCCAATGAGAGATGATGGATTCAGAGGAGAATGTTGACATGGCCAAATTGACCTATATTCATATAGGACCCATAGGCATATTGTTTTTTCTCCCTCCCTTAGAATATTCCTTCTAAGATGGTGTTACTACAGCTCATTGAAGTCCATGTGCTAAATTTGGGTACCTGATTCATCTCAGCTTGGGATCTCTGCTGAGTAATAGAAAAATGATCAAAAATCATTCTAATGATGCGAATTGTTTAATTTTCTTTTCCATTTTTATAAGATTTAGTAGTATGAATCAGTCAATTATGAATAATTATAGGGTCTAAAATTATTTCTATGAGGATCATTCTTCTAAAGAAAGACAACATTGCTTACCCTGCTCAAAGTACGTCATTTAAGATTCTCTATAATCACTCGGTTACTGTGGAAACTTAATCACATGACATTTTGATTTTTTCTAATACAGGTAAAAATAAAATAAATCCCCTAGAAGCACCAAAAAGGGTGTGAACCCGAGTACAGGTGCATAAATATACGGAAAATAAAAGGCATAACAAAGCCCCAAACAAACCAAATCCCTGTTGATAGACTCCACGACACGCTTGCGTGAGGTGGTCGTCGCCCGAATCGTTTCTAGCACAGTTGTTGGGTGAATTGCTTGCAACACCTTAACCCCTCGTCTATACTTTAGACGGTAATCTTGGTACAATTGCTCGCGTTCGAAAATCTGCGTTGAATGGACACCAACGACACCTTGACCCCTCGCTTATATTGAAGCGGTAATCTTACTGATAACAATCGATTGATGCGGTGAAGACGCCACACACAACTATGAATTATTGTATGATAAGTCAAATTGAATCTCAAAGAAATAACTAAGAATTACTAGTTCTTAGGAATTCTTCAAAGAACCAAAAGTAGAGAATAAACTCACAAATATATTGAATAATAATAATGAAATAATGTGTTTGATTACATCAACTTAAACCTCTATTTATACTACTCAAAACAATCCAAATCCTAATAGGAATTTATAAACTATAACCCTAATAGAAGTCAATTTGGAAAAAGAAATTTTAATTAAAAAGAAGTCCTAATTACAATAGAATTCTAATTAAAAAGAAGTCCTAATTACAATAGAATTATAAAAATCTAAAAATCTGCAATTGTCGTATAAAAATCTTTCTTAGACGCATTCGGATTACAATAGCCACGTGAATCAAATTTTCCATTCATGTAATATGCTAGCTAAAAATCCGTGCAATGCCCCATGATTTGTTTTGCTCGATGCTTGCCGCATATAATGAGTATAGGAATCCGTGTCCCATGTAATTTAAATTGGCTAGCAAGATATAAACATTCCTCTTCTGAATATATTATAAGACCCACGTGATTACTTGACTTGCATGAATGATGAATTGTTGAAAAGGCCCACCATCTTGTAAATTCTTAATTATATGAATACTTGCTGAATTGGAACAAAATTTGTGGCCCACCTCCAATTGCAATAAAAGAATTAACTTGCATGTCCCACGTTAGTTGCATGAATAAATAAGTTCAGCCTTTCTTTGTATGTAATTAAATCCCACATTCTTGAATTAAACCTCTATCTCCATGCAATTGCCGAATTGGGTTTCAAGAGACACAATTGGATTTTTGAAGGATAATTTTCAGTCCAATTACTTAAAATCATTTGTTGACCCTTGTCACTCGAGTCGATAGATAGACAAAAATTTTGACTCGGTCAGTCTGTTATCATTCCCCTCCTCTTCAAAAGGATTTGTCCTCAAATCTGACATCCGCTCCTCTTGAAAATGATTTGTCCAGAACTTCTGATCTCCTCCTAGATCAAATATCATTATGTAGATCTTTTCATGTAATAGATTCTCCCAATGACAAATCTCCGGATCAAAAGTCAATCTAATGATCTCGATCCTCCGCAAGAACACATTTGTCAATACTCCTGGATCAAATATCAATACTTGAAATTCATCACGTCGCATAAGCCCATACTCTTGAATCCCTGGATTAAACACAAAATAAAACAAATCAACGAGTTCTTTTTGTCTAATCACAAATAAATCAAATAAACTAAAATCATATGCATAGTCTACTAAAACAATATTCAAAACACTTCCCTGTAAACTCTCAATGCGTTGTCCGAATGGATTTTCCCAATAATCCATCTTGATGAATATGAACCCATAAGGAACCTGTAAAACAGATCTAACATTTCCCTTCCCATTGACATTAACACAATCAAGAACAAATAATGTTGTCAACAGAGTAAAAAGGTCACAACCAACCTCACAAGATAAAAACTCAATAGCATACTTATTATGACAAACAATCTCAACACATGCTATAGAATTTTGCAAATTGTTAGCACAAACTGGAATATTATCAAAACAAATATAATAAGTTTTCCCATGAACGAATGCAAAATATGATTCAACAATCTCATGGAAGTATGCAATGCCTTAGCTAATCCAAATGATCTAACTAAACATGCAGATAAACCATATCTCAATTCATCTTGATGATAAACACTTCTCAAATCAAAATCATATGATAGAAATCATGCAATGAAAATTGCTCGAATGGACAATCATAATCACTATCATTGTCAACTAAAGACAACTCATGTAAAGATCGACTAACATGATGAAAACCTAACTCAACATATGGATAAGAAAACCTAGAATGAATTTCATGCAAGTAAGCACATCGAAAACAAGAATATATATCATGATCATAAACTAACTCAACATAAATCAAATATCCACCATAGTTCATGATTTTACCCTCAAAATAGCTAACAACAAATCCAATGGAAGCATGCATAACTCATGAAAACACTAGATGCATCAGTTAATCTAACAGAAATAACTAACCACCTATATAACTCACATGCTAAAACAATTTTCCATTTATCACAATCTCTCATGCTAAATTGATTAGGCATTGTCATCACATGATCATTATCACATGTAGATAAAAACATAAGAACTATGCAATTTATCAAACATATTATTTAAATATTGAAAAGAATAACGATACTTGTTTACCAATTCAAAATCGATGCACAAATTCATTGTCTCATCCTCCTTGGGTACTATGATCTCATAATTAGCACACGAACCCATGTCTTCTCTCATGATACCCACTTTCACCAACTCTCCAACCCGCTTTGGTAACTCCGTCGTCTCCTCGGGAATACTATCAGCTGATCGGTACGAAATGATAGCATTGGGTATTTCATCAACAACCTGCACAATAGACAAAACAGAACTAGACAAAGAAGAATCATTAGTGTTAGTATTCAACAGCGCCGTCTTGTACGAATGTACAGTCATTGGCTTTTCAAAATATAACTCGCTTTTCAAAATATAACTCACTTTTCAACTCACTCTCTTTTTCATAGTCATATTTCTTCTCTCTCTTCTTTATGGTCACCCTCTCGTTTGTTTTTCTCTCGTTTATTTTCATTCTCTCTTTTCTTTTCTCTCTCATTTTTTTCAAACTTTTCTTTCTCACTACCAATCATTTGAACCGTTTCTTTTTGTCGATCTTTTTTTTCTTCTTGCATTTGATCACGATCTTTTTGTAAATACATTAGATCGTCACGAACTTGCTCGGACGTCATAGGACAAAGGTTGACTCTTATTCGATTGTGTACCAATGAATACTTATTAGTACAACTGTTATGCTTCGCGCGCCTGCTGTGTCGCCATGGCCTCCCAAGTAACAAATGACAAGTATGATTGAAACTACATCGCATAATATTTCATCTTCATATCTGCCAATGCGAAAAGAAACTGACACTCGTCTAGTCACCATTACCTCCTCACAATCGACGATCCCTTGCATCTTGTAAGGCCGAGGATATGCAACTGTTGACAACCCTAGTTTCTCCACCATTGTAGTGCTAACAATGTTAGTACCGATATCACAATCAATTTTTACAATGCATACCTTTTCTTGTACTAGAAACCTAGTATAAAACATATTATTTTGTTGCATTGTTTCTTCCTCGTTAGCTTGCACACTGTAGCTTTTTTAGTTTCCCATGACTCTCCAAGAATCGCATGATCTTCTTCAACTTTTATTTCCCTAGACAATAAATGTTCCCTCCTATGCTCCATAGGTTTATGAGGCTGCTCCTTACGTCCATGATAATTATGATGCCTCTCATAATCCTCCTCCCATGATCTCCACCACTCATCCACGCCAGACTTCATACGAACTCTGGGTCTTCTTTTCAATGGCTCCTCATAGCCCAATATATTTACTGCAAAACAAGGGTTAGTAGATAAAAAACAATTTCCTCACACACTCCCTTACGTGTTTGCTCAAATAATAATGAATCTCTCGTGTATCGCTCAATTGGCTTTTACCCTCGATTAAGCTCACCACTAAGCCTTTTACCTCAAAATATTATCTTTAATAGGTTCTTCTTGAATTCTCATAGAAAAATTCTAGGTTTTACTAATCAATTCAAAAATTACTTATCACGAAACAAAAATAGATGGTGTGACTATTAGAATACCACAAAATCACCGATCGATTGCCTTTGTACTCCTCTTGTATGCCGCAGATTTGTAAATTTTAGCTCCGTTTCAGAATTGATGAAGATGGAACGGTATGAACTCTTGGTTGGAATTTGATGATTTGATGGTGTGCTACAAGTTTGGTTAGCACAATGAAAATAAAATCTGATTTCTTTTTTCTTTTTACAATATATATTTCGACAGAAATTACATATAAGTAACTTGCTAGAAAAGCTTAGTTTTGATACCAAATGATAGACTCCACGGCACGCTTGCGTGAGGTGGTCGTCGCCCGGATCGTTTCTAGCACAGTTGTTGGGTGAATTGCTTGCAACACCTTAACCTCTCGTCTATACTTTAGACGGTAATCTTGGTATAATTGCTCGCGTTCGAAAATCTGCGTTGAATAGACACCAACGACACCTTGACCCCTCGTTTATATTGAAGCGATAATCTCGGTACAATTTGATTGATGCGGTAGAAGACGTCACACACAACTATGAATTGTTGTATGATAAGTCAAATTGAATCTCAAAGAAAAACTAAGAATTACTAGTTCTTAGGAATTCTTCAAAGAACTAAAAGTAGAGAATAAACTCACAAATATATTGAATAATAATAATGAAATAATGTGTTTGATTACATCAACTTAGACCTCTATTTATACTACTCAAAACAATCTAAATCCTAATAGGAATTTATAAACTATAACCCTAATAGAAGTCAATTTGGAAAAAAAAATTCTAATTAAAAAGAAGTCCTAATTACAATAGAATTCTAATTAAAAAGAAGTCCTAATTACAATAGAATTATAAAAATTTGCAATTGCCGTATAAAAATCTTTCTTAGACGCATTCGGATTACAATAGCCGCGTGAATCAAATTTTCCATTCATGTAATATGCTAGCTAAAAATCCGTGCAATGCCCCATGATTTGTTTTGCTTGATGCTTGCCGCATATAATGAGTATAGGAATCCGTGTCCCATGTAATTTAAATTGGCTAGCAAGATATAAACATTCCTCTTCTGAATATATTATAAGACCCACGTGATTACTTGACTTGCATGAATGATGAATTGTTGAAAAGGCCCACCATCTTGTAAATTCTTAATTATATGAATACTTGCTGAATTGGAACAAAATTCGTGGCCCACCTCCAATTGCAATAAAAGAATTAACTTGCATGTCCCACGTTAGTTGCATGAATAAATAAGTTCAGCCTTCCTTTGTATGTAATTAAATCCCACATGCTTGAATTAAACCTCTATCTCCATGCAATTGCCGAATTGGGTTTCAAGACTCACACAATTGGATTTTTTAAGGATAATTTTCAGTCCAATTACTTAAAATCATTTGTTGACCCTTGTCACTCGAGTCGATAGATTGACAAAAATTTTGACTCAGTCAGTCTGTCATCACCTGCCCTACAGAAGGACCTCAAAAAACTACTTGCACCAGGTTCCTAATGCAAACTCTAAAAAAATCCGCAAATTGCTCAATTTAACCTGAAAACACGTCATGAAACCATAAAAGAGTGTTTAGAAAAGGAATAAAATATGAGAAAAAGGTTCCACTTTTCCTCCCAATATCAATTGTTTCACTTCTTTCAAATCGTCCATCAAACACTATGTCACATCAACTCCCATTTTCTCTGTTCCTTTGCAGCCTTCATGCGGTGCCAGGCCTGTTATGTTTTACTAGCCGATCTCAACATCACCAAGTAAAAGCCACACAATAAATTTACAAGCAAATAGTCTATCGTCTTGCATCCTCATATGACATATCACATAACTACTTGGAAGCTGTTGACGTTTCTTATGTAAATCATTCTAAGTTAGGATCCCACCCAAAGCCACCGTATAGGAGAAAAAAAGAAACCTTCTGAGGTGCCCAGGCTCCAACTATTTCGAGAATTTAAATTTTTATTAATGTTCTCTTTTCACTTTTGCTAATGACATGCTAACATTGATATAGAAGTAAAGGATCTACTATTTGAGACTGTCTAATGCTGTGCTTAGGCTGTTTATGACAAGTAATATTTTAATTATTTTTATTTGAACTACTAGTAAGTCGTATATTGTGTTCCGATGTTGACATGGTGCAGGTATTGAAGCAAGAGGTTTCATATTTGGTCCTCCAATTGCATTGGCTATTGGTGCAAAATTTGTTCCGATGCGAAAACCCAAGAAATTGCCTGGTATATTTTTTGACACCCATGTTATACACTTGAACTATTTCTACATACATTACATATTGGCCAAGGAAGAATCCTCGATTATTGTGTACAGCAATGCAATTCTTGCTCAGAAGTATATTTGTTTTTTTCCCGTAAATTTCAGCTCATCTGGTATTTGTTTTGCGAATACAGAAAGGAGCTAAGAGTTGCTTTCTTGGTATTTGTTTTAAATAGAATTACAACATATTCCTCTTAAAGAACCAACCATTCTTTTGGATTATTATTATACTTCCTTTGTTGATTACTTTATTGACAACATATTTTGTTAGGTTTATCTTTATTAATCTTTTGAAGCACATAAATTGCAATCGCCATCTCCAAGTCATTTTCTTATTTCTTCCTCATCACACATTGATACGTCACATCAGTGTTTCACTGTGTTTGTACTCCAGATATAACTAAACAAAGCATTTAGGTAATATGAAAATATAGACCTTTATGAAATGCACCTTGCTGGTGTACTTTTTCCTCTTAGATTTGCTCTTTTTTTTTTTGAAAGGTCCCTTATTATTACTGATATATATTTTGTACTGTCATTATCAGTTATCCACTCAAGGTTATAGTAGGATGTCAATACCTTGATTTAGAGCATTAATGCATCAGGATCATCTGAAGTTAGGCATCTCTTTGCAGGGCCCAGGGTACTGATAAGTTGTTCCTTATTTGATTTTTCTAATATACCATTGCTTGAGTTAAACTATATTAGCAGACTTGAGTTGACTTCTTAATTTACATCAATCCAAAAGTTGGCTTTGGATGACTGATATCTATTTCGCATCTAATCTAGTCTCTAGTTGTATACTATCTTCTTCTTTTTTTCTTTCCGGAAACTAGGATTTATAAACTGATTTTTGCATACATATTACATACTTTGGTTTCTGGAAGTGCTTTTAACTTTACAACGTCAATGATTTGAAGCATTTTTAAATCTTTACTATATGTTAACTTTCTTAAACTATCTTGGGATGTGATATGGGTTATCGAGATGCAGGAGCACATTGACAAGGATTATTCTTAAGTGCATTTTAAGTCGTGAACTGACACTTTGAACTTTCTGACAAGTGTGAATCTTATCCCAGAAGTCTATACAATTTTCAAATCAATAATTGTAATGTTGGACATTGCTTGACAGACTCTACAACATCTGACCGGCAAAACTTGGATTTCTGAATGACTTTCTGGCTTTCTGCTAGCAAAAACAAAGTATATGAGAAAAAATAAAATTGAGTCCTACTCTGAAGTTATGAAAATTTCTTGCTGTATGTAGCTAAAAAGTTAATTCATGAAGTGAGGTCATAAAAATTTTATTATTTAACACACAATGTGAGAAGTTAGGAGTTATTATATTGTGATTTACTGTCTTTAACATCTGCACACAAAGACACCCCCATGTCACATGACTAATTATATTTATGCTTATTGTGCTCAAACCTATGAAATGCCGACTTATCACCTATTTTTAATTTGTAACAAACACCATACTACACTTGTAGAGTATTAAGTTTTCCAATTCATAAAAAGTAATTTTTGGCATACAAGACATTGTTTTGGTTCTTGCGAGGTTATTCTTTTGTTTAACTCATCCCACTGACTTTTTTTTATCATTATTTCTCCATACATGGTATCTTCATTTGCTGTGAAACAAGTTGTTTATGCTTAAAGAAGTGAATCAATTTACAAATTCTTCTTTTGTCTTTATATGATCTTTTGCCGGGTCTATATGTGGTGGCCTAATGTCCCTCATAAATAAGCAGAATATTTGTGCCAACCATTGATTGGTGTCATCACATAGAGGAGTTAGATTATTTTGATGCTCCCAAGGATAAACTCCTTTTAACCTAGTACGAGTGCTTAGTGTTCTGGTCATTCTTTCAGGGGAGGTTATTTCAGAAGAGTATTCCTTGGAATATGGAACAGACAAAATGGAGATGCATGTAGGGGCTGTACAAGCAGGAGAACGTGCCTTAATAATAGATGATCTCATCGCAACTGGAGGAACCTTATGTGCTGCAATGAGGCTGCTTGGTAGTGTGTTTATATGCGATTATACTGGAATTTATATATTAATGCTCATAACTGAATTAATACATTATTTCGTCTTTTTTCTTTTGACCTCCTCACCCCTTCTCAAGGGCATGTTATAGGCTGATGAGGTCAGGAAATCTCCATCAGATCCTTAAATATTCCCACCCCAACAGAAAAATAAACAAATATGAAATGACCAAAATATGATTTAGAATTAGGAATTAATATATACCATAATTTGAAAATTTATACCCAAAGTAGACCTTGATGTCAGGCTATTCCTTGGAGAAGTGCTCAACTGATATCATATTGGAGTAACAAGGGGGTGTTGATTGTTGAAGGGCTTAATTGCCAAGGTCTTTTGGCCTCCTGGAGATATTTAAAACATGATGTATTTTGAACTCATTATTATCACTCCACCCTTAATTTCTGGTGGAGATGGATATGAGTCGACCTTTTTTTGCACACAGTTGCAACAAACTATTAATATAATTAAAACATTAAATAGCTTTCTTGCAGCAGATATGCTTGAGAAAACTTTTCTAATTGTACAACTTGTTCAATGTTACCATCTTGTAGTCAAGTTCTCTAATCTGCTATTGGTTGGTTCTTATTTTGTTTGTCGCAGAGCGTGTTGGGGCTCATGTGGTCGAGTGTGCATGTGTTATTGAATTGGCTGAACTGAAGGTATTGCACCAATTCAAAATGACAATCTGCATCTTAACATGTTTTACTCCCAACGTAAATTGTCTTCAATTTGTCCACTATAATCCGTCATTCATGAATACTGACCCTTTTATTTTTTTATTTTTTTCTTCTAAAACCTGCTATGATCTGGAAAGTATGAGTTCTGCTCCTTCAGCGTGTTTTCATTATGTATAGCAATTAGCATATGGATGATTTGATGGCAGCAAGCAGTATTAGAAATGTCATTGGCTTCAAGTAATTAAGATCTCTAAATATTCAATATGTTGAACAGTGGACACTGGACACTACCAATTAACTTTGAATAGTTAATATGTTACTTTTATATATTTTGGTAGAAAATAAAAGTGCATTGAATGATGATTAAATATTGAAGATACTACCAAACAAAGTAGAAACAAGATTCCCTATATTCCGACGGGAAATCAGATCTATCTGGTTTGTCATTTGTGTAATAGTTACAAAAATGTAATCATCACAAGTCCAATTTTGATATCACTTCAAAACTTCATCCAGCTGAACAACAGCAGGAAACTTCTGGGATTGTTAAGATTTGGTAGGTAATGTTGCCAAGTGATTGCGAATTATATGTATATAGCAACAACATCTTGATTTAGAAGTTATGCAAACAGTTGAGTTTTGAATAAAATATCTGATTTCCATGAGACATCAATGAACTACATTCATTCTTACAATCACGAGACCTTATTTGATTTCCTTGTTTAGATTTATAGATTGCATAGTCTCTTTACACTCTTCGTCTGGCTCTATTATGTCAATGATCTGTAAGTCCTCATCCTGTTGTTTTAATACTAATTCGTAATGGTTTTTTTGGCCTTATTTTAGGGTCGGGCTCGATTAGGAGAGAAGCCTCTGTTCGTGCTTATAAGCTCAACTTGATATTGGATTCTACTATAAAACAGCTGCTTATTGCTATTCGAGTTTGTAATTTTTAACAGTAATTTCTTGTGCTTGAATAACAACAGTTAAAAAGGATTTTTTAGTGATGTGGGGAGAATTATGGTTAGTAATAAATGGTTTTCAGTGGCGAATTGACATAAGAATTATATGCAATTTTTATGATTGAAATATATCTAATATCCATATACATGTTCTGAGACAACTAGATATTCTGCAATGTGTAGAGATCAAGAAAATGCTCCTTTTAGTTGCATGAGCTAGAAACGTAGTGAAAATAGAAAGAACTCTTGCGGTGCATGGTTTTCATACAACCGAAAAATGGGTTCACTTGGAACCGAAAAATGGGTTCACTTGAAACCTTATTCATCCAATGATGTCATTAATATATATAAATATATATTATTTTTGAAAAATTTTATTTTTATGAATTAAAGCATGATAAAGTTGAATTATAATATTATTAAAAGTAATTAATTTTAATATTATTATTTTTTGATAATAAAAAATAAAAATCGGGTCAACTAATTGATTTTACTGATTGAACTATCGGTTCGACCATGGCAACGTTAAAAACCGGTTGAGTGGACCGATTTCGATTTTTACCGGTCCGACTGTCGGTCCAATTATTAAAACAATGTTGAGGAGGACAGAATTTTGGTCAATAATTTTAAAATCTACTAGTCACAAAAAATAATAATAAATTAAATATATTTATTTGAAGTAACATAAATTGCTAAATATAGTGCAACTGAATGTTGACAAAGCTCCTATATTATTATTTTACATATCATTTCCTTTTCCTTCCTCTCATTTTTTGGAGTTCCAAATATAGCTTTGGTTTCATGTTGGCATTTAGATATCATAAATTTTTAGAGCTATTAAATTTGACTGAGAAATAAAAATAGAATACACTTGGGATAGAAAAGAAGAGGGCTTAATAAATTTTCACATGCATCTTTTGGGGAAGTGGTTAGTATGAAGTTTATTTTTAGATAAATTGGTCAATTGGCCAATAGAGTGCTGACACGCCTGCTTCTTTTGGGCTACACGAAGCCTGAAAATTTTCAAACTAAAATATTATAGCACATGCCACATGTCCAGGAAAAGCAAAGTCAAAACAATATTGATCTCCAGCAAATGCTGGGGATGCTTAGTTTATGTCTTGGCTAAAAAAATAATATAGAAATGAAAGGAACATGACGCCCTTGCCAAAACATGAGCAACACAATTCGCTGATCACGGAACATAAGAGAATAGACAACAACTAAATTCACTTTGAAGAACTTTACAGGCATTAATGACGACGCCAAGACCCGAATCATCCGGTTCGGCATTATTAAGTGCATTAATCACCCCTAAAGCATCAGATTCTATGACCACTTGATCTATTCCAAAATATTTTAACCAACTAAGAACTTCTCTTATACCAATGGCTTCAGCAACTGCAGGAGAGAAGAAGCCTATCATCGAACCTTGCAAACCCGCAACAAAGCTTCCAATATCATCCCTAACCACACAACCATAACCCACTTTACCATTTTCAGGAAATAACCCTACATCAACATTACACTTCTTAAACCCAATTGCCGGTTTTTGCCACCTAGAATTATGTGAAGGTGATCGGGCCTGGGGCAGGATATCTTGATGCCGAGCCACTTTCCATAACTGAAAGTTGCGTTCCGCCTCCTGAACCACTACTCCACTCGGTTGCAGCTTCTTCTTCCACACGCGATTGTTACGATTGAGCCAAATACACCATAGTAGCATCACTGCCAAATCTAGCTAATCGTTTGTGCACTGTCTTCGGAGTTTGTTCCACCAATTTGCAATAGACGTTGTTCCCTCTGAATGATCTCCAACTATGGATGCAACCCAAATGGAATTTGCTACCGAACATTTAACAAGCAAATGAACATCAGTCTCCTCTGCATTACTACACATCGGGCATAGAGTTTCAACTTCAATTTGTCGAGACCGGAGGAAATAGAGACACGGTAAACAGCTAGAGAGACTCCGCCACAAGAAATTTATCACTTTCGGTGGCACAGATCGTTTCCAAACCTCTGCCCAGTTTGTACAAGAAGGAGATGACACAATGTCCCCACCAGTTTGGAGAACCCTATATCCAGATTTTACCGAATAGCACCCCTTTTGATCCCAGCTCCAAATACGCTTGTCTACACAGGTTGATTTAGGAAGAAGGATTGACAAAATGAGCTGGGCATCTCTTCCAGAAAACAGAGTGCGAATAACATCAGAATTCTATAGAGCCAAGTCTGGATTAATAAGTGTATCTACTGTTGTAAAATCCCAAATATTACGAATAAAGATTTAATTTTCTCGAAATATTTTTTTTAATATTATGGTGTGAATTTGAGATAATATTATAGTTGTGGGTAGTATTTATAAATTTTGTAAAGTATGAAAGTTGTTATATAATATTCGATTGGTCGGGGAATATTCTTTTTGTCGGGGAATATCCAAATGCGACGACATAATCATTAGTAGACCCCCACAATGTAATTATTGCCGGATTGAGAAAATGACAAAAGTATTTTATTGAAAATAGCGGCGGAAGTTTTACCATTAATCTTTGTTGAACTACTCAGTAGAAAAGTAAAAAGAATGATGTCTGGCGTGGTTGCATAGTAGCACACGGTATTGATTATTGATGCTTACGTGAGAAGTCACTCAGTTATACTCAATTATTGTTATAGTAATTGTTGCATCATATCTCTCATATTATTGATTCGATTATTGTCACAGTATCATCTGCATTATATGATATATTATTAAGTCAATAATTGAGATGACAAAGTTATTCATATTATTAAATTACAATATTTACAATGTTTAGAAGTTCTGTCAAGGAGAGGTTTGGTCACACCTAATTGCGCTGATAGGGAGAAATCCTTATTGAAAGCCCCTCTTTCACCGGAACGACACGGTTGATAAATATTGTGAGTTATAATATTAATGATGAATGTTATTAATATTGAAGTTGTGCTTGAAGTTGAATTTGGAGATGCGGACGTGATATTTGAGTCCGGAACGATGAAATTAGTAAAGATAGACTATAAACACAAAATTTGTCGGTTTTTACTATTTGGTCAAAAAGTCAACAGTTAACTTTTTCAGAAAAAGTCAAACTTCAAAATTTAAAATTTATATTTTTGATAAAAATAGTTTCATTATGTTGGAATTATTTGTGTTAGTGAAAATCGACTTTTGTTTCGATAAAAATTGATGTCTAGAGGTTATTTTGACCAATCGGGTATTTAACCGGATAAATGAGCAATTGATTGCTATTATTTCACATGATTATAACTATTTGTTCACATGTGTATTCTATTGTTTCACATTCTTGTTACTATTAGGGGAGTTGGTGCAAGATTGATAATACTTAAAATGACTAAGTTAAAAATGGAGTTATAGATGGAAGTCTTATATTGTAATTGTATTTTCATATGTACAGAACTATTGATTCACATGATTTACTATTGATTCACATTATTTCTTCGTAAAATCCCAAATTTTACGAATAAAGATTTAATTTTCTCGAAATATTTTTTTATATTATGGTGTGAATTTGAGATAATGTTATAGTTGTGGGTAATATTTATAAATTTTGCAAAGTATGCAAGTTGTCATATTATATTCGATTGGTGGGAATATTCATTTTAAACAGAAATATTAAATGCAGCTAAGCACAATCATTGGTGGACCCCTACAACTGAAATTATTATTTGATCGAGAAAACACAAAAATATTTTATTGAAAATAACGGTGGAAGTTTTACTGAATTGATCATTGTTGAACTACTTGGTAGTAAAAAAGTACGATGAATACGCGTTGTTGCATAGTAGCACACGGTATTGATTATTGATATTTATGTGAGAAGTCACTCGGTTTTTTGTTCAATTATTGCTACAATAGTTCTTTGACAAGTATCTCACATTATTTGATTCAATTATTGTTGATTTAGAAATTTTGTTTTATTCTTAATAAAATAGAAACATCTTTTTATATAAAATAGAATACTTTATTAAAGTTATTCTATAAATAGAATATATTATATTCTATTCATAGTGTTTTTGTATAGTAAAATCTTTTTATATAAAATAGAATACTTTATTAAAGTTATTCTATAAATAGAATATATTATATTTTATTATGCATAGTGTTTGTATAGTGCCCAGATAGTGTTTGCATAGTAAAAATCTTTTTATATAAATAAAATATATTATATTTTATTTAAAAGATTTTCTTTAAATATGGACCGTCGATTAAAGTAAATCAATCTGGATAGTTCATGGATTAGTTCTTATGCATTCCATTTTCCTATAAATAAGCTCATTCCTTCATTATTTTCATTTAATTCACTTTGAACTCTATATAGAGAAACTATAGAGAGAGATATAGAGATAGAAGAAAAGTTTTCTCGCTTACTTCACTACTCTTATATCAAGTATTATTTTATGGTAAGGGATATTATTCTTTTGTATTCAAGAAGAGAACTTACATTATTCCATTTCTTTATTGTTACTGTTGGAATAACATGTATACGCTGAGCTACCCTATACTTGGTGACATTCTTCTATTATTCATCTTTATTATTACGCCGGAATATCACATACGTCTTTATCATGGGACTGGTTCAATTTTTATTATTCCGTCTTTATTATTACGTCGGAATATCCATCATCTTATCGTGGGACTGGTTCCATCATTTATTATTCGCATTTATTATTCATTTTGGAACATCCGCTTATTGTGAAATTTTACGACTTTGGTTCCGTTATTATTATTCGTTGGAATAATAGCTTATATCAAGTACCGCATGCATGGTGATATCTTTTGTTATTCCATTCGGTATTATACTCAGCTGATTAAAATTTTGACTTCTATACTCCATGAAATTAGTGGAATATCCTTGATATTTGCGCTTCATCCAATATTTTCATGGAAATATTCTTCTGAACATTCTTGAATTTTACTCTACAAAGAAGTATCATGTTGACAATTTGGACATTAGTAGTTCTTGGACAAATTAATTCTTGAACTTGTTTTATTGAATTCTTATATCATTGTCATCATCCTCATGTTTATTTTTTTTAAAGTCATCTGTGGCCTGTAGTACATAGATGGACTTGGTATGATTATGACCAGGGATTATTCGGTATAATCATAACCGTAATGTTACAAATGATGTGGAAAAAGTTCTCATTGGCCCGTAGTGCATTGATGGACAGTTTTTGGTATGATTATGGCTATGGATTCTCTTTGGCCGTAGTGCAAAGATGAATTGTTTTATGGCATGATCGGGACCAGATTGATGAAAACATGATTATCTTTGGCCTGTGGTGCATGGATAATTCGTGGTCGTGATCTTAAAGAATATCCTCGCCAGTAGTGCGAGGGGTGATTCGATGATGTGGATTATTTATTGTCGAGTCCCAATGAATAAAAGTGATGAGAAACCTTTTAAATCATAAAAGATAGTAGATTTTATTCTCTACTTGACTCTTTTAATGGATTGCTTGTTCCGCTGCAGTTAAACTTGATGTCTATTGTATTTTATCAGTTTAACATTGTTGGAGGCTAATGATAATTTATTCTGCATTATCTTAGTCATAATATTTCTTACTGGGCTAGTTGAGCTCACCCTTTCTTTCACTGTTCTCTTCAGGAAATGAGAACGTAGCTGGGACTAGTCGGGGAATGGAGTGATGGTCCTAGATGGTGCATTAGTAGTCCTCACTATTCTGTGAAATAGTGTGATAATAATTGTAATGAGGACTCCTTTTGAGTTTGTATAATCTCTAGTAAACAATATTTGTATTCAAACTCACAGTTTATGTTTTGTCGTATTGTACACGACAGTTGTATTATTAAGTTGTATTTGAATTCTGTACCATGTATCTGGCGACTCAAGATGGGTGATGTATACCTAATTTTGGGGGCGTCACAGTTGGTATCAAAGCTTAGGGATATGATCCCCTGGTTAAGTTGTGAGACTAAACCTGGGGGGGAGAGACGGGAATTTCTTCGCCTAGTATGACCTACCTAAGTTTATTTGGTATTTGATTGGTCGGTCAGAGTATAGTGATAATATGTTGCATGTCAATTAACCCTTGTTTTGTGGCAGTGTTTGAAAATGGCATCCGAGAATGTTGAGAATAGCAATGGAGCACAGGAGACTGTTGATTCTCCACAGATCAATAATCAGGACAATGTGCAATAGGATGGCGATAATCCTCCTGTAAACAACAACACTGATCAATTGACGAACGACTTCAGACGTTTAAGAGCTTTTTAGAATTCATGCAACATCAAAGGGCGGCTCCTGCTCATAATGCAGGAGGAAACAATAGCAACCCACGGTTGGTCACCGCTAAGCAGTTCAAGGAGTTGGGACCACCAGAGTTTTTGGGAAAGCCAGAACCACTTAAAGCGGAGACATGGATAAAGCAAATTACCAAGATATTTGATGTCTTGGAATGCTCAGAGGAGCAAAAGGTTCTATTCGCCACCTTTATATTGCGTGAAGAAGGAGATCATTGGTGGGAATCTGTAACACGTACCTAGCCTGACGCACTCAAGATGTCTTGGGAGAAGTTCCAAGAATTATTCAATGACAAGTACTTTCCTGAAAGTATTCGTCACATGAAGGAGGTAGAATTCATCAAGTTGGAGCAAAATAATATGACCGTGTCGCAGTACGAGGCTAAGTTTACGGAGTTATCCCGGTTTGCATCCCATTTGGTCGATAATGAGGAGCGAATGACGCGAATGTTTTTGCGAGGTTTGAAACCCGATATACATCAATACCTTATTTCTCATAAACTTTGTTTATATTCAGATATTGTGAATAGGGCTCAGTTAGTGGAGCGCAATAATGAGTCATCACAACCAAAAGGTAATGACCAGCAACACGATAATAATCATACCGGTGGCAACGGCCATCGGAACAATGATAACCATCGCGGGAGAAATTATCATGCCAAGAATGGTAACCACTTCGGTGGTAATCATGGCCAAGATAATAGAAATGGACATTTCAAGAAGAGAAGGTTCAATAATGATGGAAAGGCAATGACACCAAAGACCCGTTTCAAAAGGAAGAAGAACGACCACCCGGTCAGTATGTTTCAAATGCGACACGGAGAGGACACATCCGTCAAATCATGACGCTAAACAATCCAAAGCGTGTTTTAATTGCGGAAGAGAAGGTCACCTAGCTCGATTTTATCGTATGGTGAAGTCAAGTCCAGCTGGGATAGTGATGCCAAAGGATGTCCTAGACAAGCCAAAGCCGGTAGTTTAAGAGTAAGCGTTTTTTTTCTTGTGACGAGGAACCTGAATAAAATTATCATGGGTATGTTAGTCATAAACTCTGGCGAAGTCTATACCGTGTTAGATACCTAATTTTGGGGTCGTCACATTTACTATTAGGGGAGGTGGTGTAAGTTTGATAATACTTGCAGGACTAAATTAAAAATGAAAGAAAAGTTGGAGGTATTGTTCTGTAATTTTTCAAGCCCCAAAATGTGCAATTATCGAAACTATATTTTTCTATAAATAGAAGCTCATTCTTCCTTCATTTCTCACCAATTCACTAAAGCTATAGAGCACTTATGATAGAGAGAAATTATAGTGAGAAGCTATAGAGAGAAAATCTATAGAAGAAGAGAAGCCTGCTACTTCACTACTCCTATATCCAGTTTCTTTTACGGTAAGGGGTGTTATTTCTTTTGTATTCAAGAAGAGAACTTCTGTTATTCCATTCTTTATTATTCTGTTGGAATAACCTGTATACGCGGGCTACTTTATACTTGGTGAAATTCTTTTGTTATTCCATTCTTTGTTATTATGTTGGAATAACATGTCTATGCAAAATACTAAATACATGGTGAAATTCTTCTAATATTCCATTCTTTATTATTCGTTGAATATCCTATCACATGCGTTTACTTTGGGACTGGTTCCATTATTTATTATTCATTGGAATATCCATGCAGACGTTTTACACTTGGGACTTGGTTCCGTTATTTATTATTCGTTGGAATAACTCGCCTGCATCTGATGCATTACATCGCATACATTGTGATTTCTTTTGTTATTCCATTCTTTATTATACTCGGTTGGTTAAAACTTTGACTTCTATACTCCATGAAATTAGTGGAATATCCTTGATATTTGCGCTTCATCCAAGATCTTTTCATGGAAATATTCTTCCGAGCATTCTTGAATTTTACTCTACAAAGCGAAGATCATGTTGACAATTTGGACGTTATCAGTTCCTAGATAAATTAATTTTTGAACTTGTTTTATTGAATTCTTATATCATTGTCATCATCCTCATGTTTATATTTTGTTGAAAGTCATCTGTGGCATGTAGTGCATAGATAGACTTGGTATGATTATGACCGAGGATTATTCTGATGCATCAGTAATGTTACAAATGATGTGAAAAAAGTCCTCATTGGCCCGTAGTGCATTGATGGACAGTTTTTGGTATGATTATGGCTATGGATTCTCTTTGGCCGTAGTGCAAAGATGAATTGTTTTATGGCATGATCAGGACCGTTGATGAAAACATGATTATCTTTAGCCGTAGTGCATGGATAATTCATGGTCGTGATACTAAAGAATATCCTTGGTCCGTAGTGCAGGGGTGATTCGATGATGTGGATTATTTATTTGTCGAGTCTCAAAGACAATAAAGTTGGTGAAAAACTTTTAAATCATAGAAGATAGTAGATTTTATATTTTACTTGACTCTTCTAATGGATTGTTTATTCATTGCAGAGTTTTGATCTAAAACTTGTTGTCTATTATATTCTATCAGTTGTTATACTGTTGAAGGCTAATGATAATTTATTCTGCATTATCTTAGTCATAATATTTCTTACTGGGCTAGTTGAGCTCACCCTTTTTTTCACTATTCTCTTCAGGAAATGAGAACGTAGCTGGGACTAGTCGGGGAACGGAGTGATGGTCCTAGATGTTTACATTAGTAGTCCTCACTATTCTGTGAAATAGTGTGATAATAAGTGTAATGAGGACTCCTTTTGAGTTTGTATACTCTCTAGTAGACAATATTTGTATTTAAACTCACAGTTTATGTTTTGCCGTATTGTACACGACTGTTGTATATTAAGATTGTATTTGTATTCTGTACCATGTATTTGGCGACTCGAGATGGGTGATGTATACCTAATTTTGGGAGCGTCACAGTTGGTATCAAAGCTTAGGGATATGATCCCTTGCTAAGATGTGAGAATAGAACTAGGAGGGGAGAGACGGGGAATTCCTTTGCTAGTATGACCTACCTAAGTTTATTTGGTATTTAATTGGTCGGTCAGAGTAGAGGGATAATATGTGATATGTCAATTAACCCTTGTTTTGTGACAGTGTTTGCGAATGACATCTGAAAATATTGAGATAAGCAATGAAGCACATGAGAGCATTTAGTCAGCTCAACCAAAAGGTAACGACCAACAACACGATAATAATCATACCGGTGGCAACGACCATCGGAACAATGATAACCATCGTGGGGGAAATTATCATGCCAAGAATGGTAACCACTTCGGTGGTAATCATGGCCAAGATAATAGAAGTGGAAACTTCAAAAAGAGAAGGTCATTTAGCTCAATTTTGTCGTATAATGAAGTCAAGTCTAGCTGGGACAGTGGTACCAAAGGAGGATGCGGACAAAACAAAGTCGGTGGTTTTTCGGGGAGGCGTTTTTTCGTGACTTCTCAAAAAGCGAGTAACCCGAACGGTTAAGACAGGTTAGTTAATTATAAATTTTATGAAGTCTATACCTTATTCGATCTGGGTTCTACCTATTCTTTTATCTCTCTTGCTTGCGCTCAATGTTTAAATTTGACTTGGAGAAATTAGACTTTGACTTATCGGTTGAAACTCTGTTAGAGAAACCTTCATTACATGTCTTTATCCAAGTCTTTGATGAGAGTCACAGTTTTTGAATGATATTTCTATTGTTAATAAATTTCTCGAGCGTATTCTTGAAGACTTCTTAGCCTACCCTAGAATGTGAAATCGAATTTTGTATTGACCCCAAAGATAAAAACCCATTTCTTAAACCCTCAAACATTTCTTCACCCAAAAGCGAACATATAATATGCTACCAAAGACGTTGGCTCGAGTCGTTAAAGATTACGATCGTACCATTCAATATCATCGTGGAAGAGCGAACGTGGTAAGGCGACGCGTTGAGTAAAAGATCGATATCGTTCATTTAGTGTGACGTTGTTAACATAAAACCCATTTTAAGTATAACTTACAAATGATGAAGATAGAGTTAAAGACTCTAGAGACCCATGAAGATAGCTAATATACTGAGTATAATCGACTTTTTAATCGAAAGTTAAAGCCGCTCAAGTTACATACTCGGAAATGATGAATGGGAAGAAAAAGGTTCAAGAGAGGCGTTATTCTAGAAGCAAGAATTGATGAAGAGAGAAATCTCAACCCTCGATTTAATTGGCCCATTTGAAATCCTCGATCGAGTAGGAACTATGACTTATAGACTCGTTTTACCGCCAAATATGTTGCGTGTTTATAACGTTTGTCACGTATCGATGTTACGTAAATATATGGACAACCCGAATCATATTATTGATTTAGAACCGGATGAGATAGCGGATAATTTAACGTATGAAGATGTACCTGTTAAAATCCTGGAATATATTCTACGCTTAAAGGTTATACCTCAAGAGTTAGAATCTGGTAAAGTGTACTCATCTGTTCAGTATACCAGGTATGTACGTAAATTTTGAGGGCGAAATTTCATAAGGAGGGGAGATTGTAAAATCTCAAATTTTACGAATAAAGATTTAATTTTCTCGAAATATTTTTTTTAATATTATGGTGTGAATTTGAGATAATATTATAGTTGTGGGTAGTATTTATAAATTTTGCAAAGTATGCAAGTTGTTATATAATATTCGATTGGTCGGGGAATATTCTTTTTATCGGGGAATATCCGTACGATGGCATAATCATTGGTAGACCCCACAACGGAATTATTGTCGGATTGAGAAAATGACAAAAGTATTTTATTGAAAATAACGTCAGAAGTTTTACCGTTAATACTGTTGAACTACTCGGTAGTAAAAGTACAGTAATACGCGTGGTTGCATAATAGCACACGGTATTGATTATTGATGCTTACGTGAGAAGTCACTCAGTTATACTCAATTATTGCTATAGTAATTGGTGCATCATATCTCTCATATTATTGATTCGATTATTGTCACAGTATCATCTGCATTATATGATATATTATTAAATCAATAATTGAGATGACAAAGTTAATCATATTATTAAATTACAATATTTACAATGTCTAGAAGTTCACAAGAGAGGTTTGGTCACTTAATTATGTGCGTAATAGGAGAAATCCTTATTGTAAAGCCCCCTCTTTCACAGGAGCGACTGGTTGATAAATATTGTGAGTTATAATATTAATGATGAATGTTATTAATATTGAAGTTGTGCTCTCGAGTTGAATTTGGAGCCGCGGACGTGATATTTGAGTCCTGGAGCGATGAAATTAGTAAAAATAGACTATAAACACAAAATTTGCCGATTTTTACTATTTGGTAAAAAAGACAACAGTTGACTTTTTCAAAAAAAGTCAAACTTTGAAATTTTAAAATTTATATTTTTGATAAAAATAGTTTCATTATGTTGGAATTATTTGTGTTATTGAAAATCGACTTTTATTTCGATAAAATTTTTTGACCAATCGGGTATTTAACCGGATAAATGAGCAATTGATTGCTATTATTTCATATGATTATTAACTATTTGTTCACATGTGTATACTATTGTTTCACATTCTTGTTACTATTAGGGGAGTTGGTGCAAGATTGATAATACTTGCATAACTAAGTTAAAAATGGAGGTATAGATGGAGTTACTATACTATAATTCGTAATTTTACATGTCTAGAACTATTAATTCACATGATTTACTATTGATTCACATTATTTACTATTAGGGGAGGTGGTGTAAGTTTGATAATACTTGCAGGACTAAATTATAAATGAAAGAAAAATTGGAGGTATTGTTCTGTAATTTTTTGAACCCCAAAATGTGCAATTATCGAAACTATATTTTTCTATAAATAGAAGCTCATTCTTCCTTCATTTCTCACCAATTCACTAAAGCTATAGAGCACTTATTATAGAGAGAAATTATAGAGAAGTTATAGAGAGAAAATCTATAGAAGTTAGAAGCTCGCTACTTCACTACTCCCTATATCCAGTTTCTTTTACGGTAAGGGGTGTTATTTCTTTTGTATTCAAGAAGAGAACTTCGGTTATTCCATTCTTTATTATTATGTTGGAATAACCTGTCTATGCAAAATACTGCATACATGGTGAAATTCTTCTAATATTCCATTCTTTATTATTCATTGGAATAACTTTGCCTACATGCATTTTTGGGACACTGGTTCCGTTATTTATTATTACATTGGAATATATCACATGCATGCGTTTACTGTGGGACACGGTTCCATTTTTATTATTACATTGGAATATCACATGCATGCTTTTACGGACTTGGTTCCGATTATATATTATTCTGTTGGAATAACTTTTGCTGTCATGGTCTATCGCATGCATGGCGATTTCTTTTGTTATTCCATTCTTTATTATACTCAGTTGGTTAAAACTTTGACTTCTATACTCCATGAAATTAGTGGAATATCCTTGATATTTGCGCTTCATCCAAATATCTTTTCATGGAAATATTCTTCGAGCATTCTTGAATTTTACTCACAAAGCAAAGATCATGTTGACAATTTGGACGTTATCGGTTCCTAGATAAATTAATTCTTGAACTTGTTTTATTGAATTCTTATATCATTGTCATCATCCTCATGTTTATATTTTGTTGAAAGTCATCGTGGCACCGTAGTGCATAGATAGACTTGGTATGATTATGACGAGGGATTATTGATGCAAGTAATGTTACAAATGATGTGAAAAAGTCCTCATTGGCCCGTAGTGCATTGATGGGCGAGTTTTTTGGTATGATTATGGCTATGGATTCTCTTTGGCCGTAGTGCAAAGATGAATTGTTTTATGGCATGATCAGGACCGTTGATGAAAACATGATTATCTTTAGCCGTAGTGCATGGATAATTCATGGTCGTGATACTAAAGAATATCCTTGGCCGTAGTGCAGGGGTGATTCGATGATGTGGATTATTTATTAAGCTGAGTCTCAGCAATAAAGTTGGTGAAAAACTTTTTAAATTATAGAAGATAGTAGATTTTATATTTTACTTGACTCTTCTAATGGATTGTTTATTCCGCTGCAGTTTTTGATCTAAAACTTGTTGTCTATTATATTCTATCAGTTGTTATACTGTTGAAGGCTAATGATAATTTATTCTGCATTATCTTAGTCATAATATTTCTTACTGGGCTAGTTGAGCTCACCCTTTTTTTCACTATTCTCTTCAGGAAATGAGAACGTAGCTGGGACTAGTCGGGGAACGGAGTGATGGTCCTAGATGTTTACATTAGTAGTCCTCACTATTCTGTAAAATAGTGTGATAATAATTGTAATGAGGACTCCTTTTGAGTTTGTATACTCACTAGTAGACAATATTTGTATTGAAACTCACAGTTTATGTTTTGCCGTATTGTACACGACTGTTGTATATTAAGATTGTATTTGTATTCTGTACCATGTATTTGGCGACTCGAGATGGGTGATGTATACCTAATTTTGGGGGTGTCACAACTGTAGCCTGGGACAGGTTCTCGGATGTACTCGCCTCAATGTAAGGATTCAAAGCATCTGGCAACCACGGGTCCCTAAATATTCGGATAGAGGAACCATCACCAACTCTCCAATGACTCCCACTTTTGATCAACTCTTGTGTCGCCATTAAACTACGCCAAACGAAGCTTGGATTATTCCCCATCCTGGCCTCCAAAAAAGATCCCGTTTTGAAGTATCGTGCTTTGAAAAGTCAAGTCATTAGCAACGTTGGGTTATTGATTAATCTCTAGCTCTGCTTTTCTAACATTGCTAGATTAAAATTATGTGAATTTCGAAAACCCATACCCCCATGCTCTTTCCGAATACATAATTTCTCCCATCGCTTCCAACGAATCCCAGAACCATTCTTTCCTTCCGAGCCCCACCAAAAACTATTCATCATTTTTTCCAATTCATCACAAAGATTGACCGGAAGTAAAAAAAGTACACATGATATAGCTTGGGATCGCTTGAATAACAGATTTCAATAAAACCTCCTTTCCCGCTCGAGAAAGAAAATTAGACTTCCAACTATGAAACCGTTTCCAAGCCTTCTCTTTAACATAAGCAAAAATCGAGGTTTTATTTCGACCAGTAAGAGAGGGAGCTCCAAGATACTGCCCATGATTAGTACATATCTGGACATTCAAAAAGTTTGCAATTGTTTGGCCTAATTCTTTATCAACATTCGGGCTAAAAAGGATTGAGGATTTGTTAAAATTAACTTTCTGGCCAGAAGCTTCCTCATATAAACGCAGACAAGTTTTAATAGCAGTACATTTTTCTACAGTTGCCCGAAAAAAAGGAGCCTATCATCGGCAAAAAATAAATGAGAAATGCTCGGGGCATTCTTAGCTACCTTACCTCCATGAATTTTCCCATCCAACACATATCGGGTAAGAATAGAAGAGAGTCCCTCTGCACAAATTAAAAACAAATACGGTGACATTGGATCCCCTTGCCTGAGGCCCCGATGAGGAATAATATCATTGATAACATGACCCGAGCTTACCACCGAATATCTAACTGTGGTGACAAAAAGCATCACAAGTTTAACCCACTGTGGAGCAAAACCAAGCTTTAACATAATTTTCTCAAGAAAACTCCATTCCACCCTATCATATGCTTTGGCCATGTCAATTTTCAAAGATGCATACCCATACTTTCCTTGACGTTTCCTCTTCAAAAAATGCCCTACTTCAAATGCAATCATCACATTGTCCGTTATCAATCTCCCCGGGATGAAGGCACTCTGGGATTCCGAAACCACTGCCTTTAAAACATTCTTCAATCTATTTGCCAGAACTTTCGTCATAATTTTAACAATCACATTACAAAGCGAAATCGGTCTCAACTCAGTCATCTTCGTTGGCTTCTTAACTTTTGGAATAAGAACTATATTAGTATCATTTAAACCATCCGGAAGGAAACAACCATTCAAACAATTTAAGCAGGCCTCCGTTACTTGTACTCCCACCTCGCCCCAATATGTTTGATAAAAACATGGGTTAAACCCATCAGGTCTCGGATTGATAGCTTCATTTACTTCTATAGCAGTAAAAAGGTGAGTTAAGGTAGCATGAGACATCGGTAACTACGTGGGGAAATTTATAGAGGCCGATACTAATAACTTCTTGGGTATGTGGAAATCGTATATGCGCATAAGGGTGCGGATGGATGTACGCAACCAATTAAAGAGGAGGATGAAGATTAGGAAGCAAGGCGATGTTTTACACTGGGCGAACTTCAAATACGAGCGTCTACCAACGTTCTGTTTCTTTTGTGGAGTTATTGGACACTCTGATCGTTTCTGTGAGATCTTCTTCGACTTTCAGGATAAAAATATTGAAAAATTGTTTGGAACATGGCTGCGAGCTTCTAGCCGGAGGAATAATTATTCCGGTGGAGAAAAGTGGTTGCGAACGGAACCAGCATTGGCAAACGGTGGTGGAGAAGAAAGTGGAGTGAAAATGGCAGTGGATAAGGTAAGTACCACTAATTCAGGGCAATATGGCAATCAGACCAAATTATAACAAACTATTTTTCGTAATGATAGGTTTGGAGGAGGAAACTCATCACATTTAATAGGTACAGCTAGTCCTACGCGGGAAGTAAGGTATTTGAATGAGGATGATTGCACTGATGTGGATATTTTAGATGTGCTGGACTCTAAGAGGAGGAGAATGACAAATGGGCTCGAGAATGAGTTGGGCCTTCAGGAAACTGAATTGCTGCATCAATGCTCGTTCTGATGTTTCCATTCAATCCATTATAAAATGTGTTCAATTGCAACCATTTCGGCAACCCATGATGTGGACATTTTTGAAGTAATTCTTTATATCGTTCCCATGCCTCATACAATGACTCCCCGTGTTGCTGTTCAAACATTGTTATCTCGTTCCTCATTTTTGCCGTTTTTGCAGGTGGGAAAAATTTGGCGAGGAATTTCTGAGCTAGGTCTTCCCACGTAGTTATAGATCCGGATGGTAGGGAGTGTAGCCAACTCTTCGCCTTGTCCTGTAAGGTGAATGGGAACAAGCGAAGTCGTACTGCATCATCTGACACTCTATTATACCGAAAAGTATCGCATATCTCAAGGAAACTGACCAGATGCTCGTTTGGATCGTCATTCGCCAACCCCCTAAACTGAACCGAATTCTGAATCATTTGAATCGTTCCCGGCTTAATTTCAAACGTATTTGCAGTTATTGCGGGCCTCGTGATGCTTCGATGATTAGATTCACCACCTTTGGTGTGGCGAAGTCCCTTAGTGCTTTATGATCTTGGTGCCATTTCTCTTCTTTTTTCAGTGTCTCAAATTTCTCATCTTGTTTCCTTAATCCACTTACTTAATCTTTGAAATCTTTTCTCGATGTCGTCCTCAAAAGGAAGCAGGTCAGGATTTTTGGACCGAGTTTTCATAAACTGCTTCAATCACCTGAAATAAGATAACAAACAAGAAAAAATTTGTTTAAGTAAAACTGAATTAATTTAACTGATATTGTAATAAATTAAGATCTAGGCTAAGATATCTGTAATTGGGATGATGTCTCCTTTTATTTATTCAGTAGTTAATTTATTTATGATGAATTAATTATCTTTTTAGGCAATTGATGGATCTTTGAGTGGAACAATGGTTTATTAGCTTTAATTCTCAGTTTAATAAAATATTCAACAGTTCATCTATATTGATTTGAGCTTGAATTTGTGAATTGCCTGATCAACAATTCTTTGTGGATTTGAATGGATTCGAGAGAAGATGTTTAAATCTAGACTTAATTGATATAGCATGTGTTCATGAATTTTGTGAATAGCAGAATTGTGATGAATGTTAAGGTAGAGATATGCTTAACATCGCATGTAATCGTTAGAGAACTTAATCTTAAACTTCTTTTGATTTAATTTGCATAGATATATTGTGAGTTAATTGATAAGTAGGTTTTATACCTACTTATCCGGTATCTGTTACTTGAATTAGTTGCTTATATTCATGTTCTTAGTTACTTTTCATACATTTTATGTTATTTTGTAGGCTATGACATGACATTGGCATGAAGAAGCAAGGGAAAGCAATTCGGACATCTTTTGGACTAAAATACGCAAACAAGTGCAAGAAGGGAATATTGAAGGACTTTTAACACCAAGTTGGATGCATGTTCTTGGCTTGGAACTTGGATTTTATAGTAACTCTACTTCTTAGCTTCTCGGAATATCTTGAATCATCTCAATCGGAGCTCGGATGTGAGAGTTATGGCCTTTTTATCAACGAAGATCAAAGCTAAGAGTTGTCATGTTTGCCATTTACATAGTGTCTACTTCAAGCCCGATTTCCGCCTTGATCTAATCCGAATCTGTCCATCCTCAAAGAATGAAAGTTGTAGATCTCGTCGTTATCTTAGATTTGATAGGTGGCAGGCCTCGTAATTCCAAGCGGATCAAAAGTTATGCCTGTTTTACCAAAGAACGTCGCAGCAGAAAATAGACTAGCGCGGACCGCGCCAAAGCAATAATGACAGTACCGCTTACTACATCGATATTCTAAGCCAACAAAGCTGTAGAAACACGCCGATGTGCGTGTAAGCAGCGCTAAACGCGCTAGAAGGCAGGATTTGAGTGAAATTGGGTTATTTGATGTCCAAATTGAGCTAGAATAGGATTCTTAGTTGCCTAACTTGCTAGGATATCTATTAGAACTATAATTACTTGAGTTTAACTTGGATTAGGAGGCTAATTCTAAGACTTTATAAAATCCCTCTTGGGATAGATTTCTAGAATGGAATTCTTTACTTTCTTTCTTAGATTAGGAACCCTAGATTAGATGAGATTGGGAGATTGAAGCAACTTGGAGACCATTGAAGATAAAGAGCAGGAGCTTGAGGAAGATGGAGATTTGCTGACAACAGATTTATTCTTTACTCTACTCTTATTCTTATCCTTTAATGTTATTTCAAGTGTGGATTCTTAGTTTTAATTCAATGAACTAATTCTTTGTTTGGGATTACAATGGATCTTATTATGTAGTTTATTTTAATATGCTTCGTTATCAATTATTATGTTCTATTGTGAGGATTGTCTATTATGATTTGGACTTAATTGTTTAATTGATTGGCCATCAATTACCGTGATAATCTATATGAACTCGAGAGATGAAGTTTATATTTAGATCTAATCATGATAACATGTGTTCAGGATTTTGTTAGTAGCTTAAACTTGATGTATGTTAAGGTAGAGGTATGCTTGACATCACATGTAATCGGATAGAGAACTTGCTCTTAAACCTTCTTCAATTGTAATTCACATAGAGATATAGTGGGTTTGTTGATTAAGGTGTTTAACGGATTTCTTTCTTAATTGTGGATTGACGTTAATATAGTATTAGTGCATCGAGAGGTGGTTAATACTATTTGTGTTCTTGATTAACAATTCGGGATAGAGAATAATTGATGAGAAGTGTGTTAACTTAAATGAAGCAATAAGTGAAGTTGTGATCTTAAATCTCCGTTATCTTAATTTAACTAGTGGAAGTTAATAGTAGTTTAATTTATATAACTTGAAATTCATTCGTTTAAATAAGATTGAGTTGGTTACGGGTTAGTATTTGGTGATTGTTATTAAATAATTCTCTGTGGGAACGATACTCAACTTATCACTTTATTACTTGTTGACCACGTATACTTGCGTGTTGTGCGTAATTAGATTTTACCCAATAAGTTTTTGGCGCCGTTGCCGGGGAAATTAGTTTAATATTTTTTTACCAATATTAATTTTAATCAAATTAGTCTTAATTTAAACATTTTTATTTTTATTTTTAATTCTCTTCCTATATTTCTCTCTTTTCAGGTACCATGGAAACGGGGTAAAAAATATACATCATCCACAAAATAGAGTTTAATTCATAAATAAACTAGAATCCATCATCCACAATTGATTAAGCATTAAAAAGATACAAATAAATAAGAAAAGAAATTAGAATTGAGATAAACAAATCTGCATTCTCTTGCTTCCAATTTGATTCTCCAATGATAATCAATAGCTTCAATCTTCAATTCTCATCTAATTTAGGGTTCCTAATCTATGAAAGAAAGTAAAGAATTCGTTTCTAGAAATCTATCCCAAGAGGGATGTTATAAAGTCTTAGAATTAGCCTCTCAATCCAAGTTAAACTCAAGTAATTATAGTTCTAATAGATATCCTAGCAAGTTAGGCAACTAAGAATCCTATTCTAGCTCAATTTGGACATCAAATAACCCAATTTCACTCAAATCCCGCCTTCTAGCGTGCTTAGGCGTTTACTCTAGCGTAAGTCGGCCTGCTGTTTGTGTAGTTTGTTGTCTTAGAATACTGATGTAGTAGCGCTGTCAGTGCTGGCCTGGCGCGGTCCGCGCTAGTCTGTTTTCTGCTGCGACGTCCTTTGGTAAAACAGGCATAACTTTTGATCTGCTTGGAGTTACGAGGCCTGCCACCTATCAAATTGAAGATAACGACGAGATCTACAACTTTCTTTCTTTGGGGATGGACAGATTCGGATTGGATCAAGGGGGAAATCGGGATTGAAGTAGACGCTATGTAAATGGCAAACATGACAACTCTTAGCTTTGATCTTCGTTGATAAAAATGCCATAACTCTCACATCCGAGCTCCAATTGAGATGATTCAAGATATTCCGAGAAGCTAAGAAGTAGAGTTACCATAAAATCCAAGTTCCAAGCCAAGAACATGCATCTAACTTGGTGTTAAAAGTCCTTCAATATTCCCTTCTTGCACTTGCTTGCGTATTTTAGTCCAAAAGATGTCCGAATTGCTTTCCCTTGCTTCTTCATGCCAATGTCATGTCATAGCCTACAAAATAACATAAAATGTATGAAAAGTAACTAAGAACATGAATATAAGCAACTAATTCAAGTAACAGATACCGGATAAATAGGTATAAAACCTACTTATCAAATACCCCCAAACTTAAACATTTGCTTGTCCTCAAGCAAAAACACGAATTAGACAGATTTATCCTCTAGCAATGATCAACCCAAATAATGAATCAATATGAATTCGATCAATGGCCTCAAAGGTTACAACAGATAATAACCCGTAGAAAATTTCAAAACAATGTCATGTCTAAAATTTCAACAATTGTCATTAGACTCACATCTAATCTTGATCCTTTAAGTGCGTGTGTGCATCCACATGTTCAATCCAGTCATGATTTAGATTAAATCAACCAATACTCGTAAAAGATTTTCAAAAACGACTTTCAAAACTTCTTATCACATCAATCACCGCTAATATAGACATAACACAAATTTTTCTTGAGGATCAACTGGATATTTAAACTTTTAAGCATGTAAGAACCCTTCCCAAGTATTTCAAACATACATATTTTCTTTTTTTCTATTTAGTGAGTGCGTTTTATGCTCCATCTAACTTTCCACTTTTCATCGAACGAGTGCGTTTTACGCTCCATCTCGCTTTCCACTTTTCATCGAACGAGTGCGTTTTACGCTCCATCTCGTGCCTGTGTTTATGGGGAGTGCGTTTTACGCTCCATCTCGACCCACCACAAGATTCAATTATTCAACTCGGGAAGGTTCCAATAATTTTTTTTTCATAAATACCCCAAGATTTCCCCAAACTTATGTGAGTGCCTAATTTTCACTTGAATGATGCTCAAATAAGATATCTCAAGTTGCAATGGTATCTTTCATAAGCATTTAGCCAAAAATATTCAATCCCAAATGGCTAAACAAATGGATATGTGTAAAAATTTTTCAAAAAATTCGCAAGTAATGTGTGAAACCAACTAATGAGTTAAAATATAGACTAAGCATGCTCATCAATTCTCCAAGAGTTAACAATATCAACCACCCACTTATCATTGGCCAAAATCAAATTCCATCAAAACATTGCCCAAGTAAATACTAAACATGATAAATACCCCAAACTTAAAATGCAGACATTGTCCTCAATGGCTAAGATAGAAAAATTAAAAGAGAGGACTTCCACGACATATAGCAGTTTATCTCCTTGTCTGCGAAGTTTGAAGAATAAAGTTAAGCACATTGGAATGAATCGGGCATCACACTTGAGTTGGACTTGCATAACCTTTCTATTATCTTTTTGTTTGTGCATTGAACCTCCAATACACCGCAATGAAAAGAGACAACATGGATTAGAATAACACTTTGGATTGGTAAGAGAACTTAATAAGAAAATTAATTCCTATCTACTAAATAAACTAGTAAAGCAAATAAATAGAAAAATTCTTGGGTTGCCTCCCGTTAAGCGCTTGAATTATAGTCTTTCAAATCGACTTTTGTCCGGGTCAATGCTATCCAATTCCTCTTCGATAATTGAGGAACCCTCCATCCATCGGAAATAATGTAGCTTTTGGTAGGTTCCTAATTGTGATAGCCATTGCTTTAAAGTCACCTAGCATGCTCTGATTTGGTATGATCTCAATCAAGAACATCCCCCAGCTAGGTGTTTTCTCCATTGTGTATGTGATCACTTTGGGGCATGGAAGCTTGTCACACACAATGGGCTCTCCGTCTATCCTCTCTTTCTTGTCCCACCATGGATTCATTGTTGCACTAGCTCTCATGTCATAAAGAGCCTTGCCGACGACATGACTACCAAGTGGGCATGATTTTGCAAATCTGACTGACTCGTTGATCTTTGGTGGAGACCCATTTAGATCTTCGTCGACCTCTATTTCATTATCCCCAATTGTCTCCACACTTTCGATATCTTGTGGCTCATCCAGTCGCAGATTCGGTTAGGGTTCTCCATCAATTTCGTCATCCATATCATAAAGCCAAGTGTTTGGAGGAAGGTTGCTTACGGCTTTGGTCATTTGATCTATCTTATTCTGCAGATTTTGAATTGCTATCTCTTGATTTTGAATTGACCGCTCTTGATTAATCCTTCTCTCCTCAGTTGATGCTATGAACTTGGACAACAATTCCTCCAATTTTGAATTATCTGTCTCAGTTTTGGAATCCATGTATTGAGGACCATGAGTTGAAGTGGTGATGAGTTGTTCCATCTGGTGCTGAAAATTGTGGCTCGATATTTCTTGACTCATCATCCTCTCCTCTTGGTTTGCTATGACCTTTGACAGTAATTCCTCCAACTTTGACTTTTCTTCTTTTAATGGAGGTTGATATGAGAATTCCGGTGTGTATGTTGGATTTGGAGTATAGTATTGGTCTTGATAGTTGTAGCTCCATGAAGAATCCGGGTGATACCCCCAAACTTGATGATAATTAGCATATGTATAATCGTTGAGGTATGCACCACCATGTTGTCCCGGCCCAAAACTAACGGTGCATCAATGACTCGGATGATTACCAGCACAATAATTGCAAGTAACTGCTATCTTTTGATTACGTTGGGCTGCAACAACGTCCAACTTCGTCGAAAGTATGTCAAGTTGTGCTGATATTGCGGAAAATGCATTAAGTCCATCAATCCCCGTTTCCCTTGGTTGAGTCATGTTCGTGTATGGCCATTGATACGCAAAGTCATCCATGGTACCTGAAAAGAGAGAAATATAGGAAGAGAATTAAAAATAAAAATAAAAATATTTAAATGAAGACTAATTTGATTGAAATTAATATTGGTATAAAATATTAAACTAATTTCCCCGGCAACGGCGCCAAAAACTTGTTGGGTAAAATTTAATTACGCGCAACACGAAAGTATACGTGGTCAACAAGTAATAAAGTGATAAGTTGAGTATCGTTCCCACAGAGAATTATTTAATAAAAATCACCAAGTACTAACCCATGACCAATTTAATCTTATTTAAACAAATGATTTAATAATTCAATTTAAAATAACTAAATAAACTATTACTAACTATCCCTAGAATGAAACAAGATATTGAAGACTTGAGATTACAATTTCACTTATTGTTACATTTAAATCAACACACTTCCTGTTAAGCCAAATTATTTATACTGGATTGTTAATCAAGAACATGAAAGTAAAATATGGCCATCTCTCAATGCACCATACTCATATCAAATCAAATCCATATATGATAGAATCAATTTGAACACCCTAATTAACTAACCCACTATATCTCTATATGAATTACAATTAAAAAGGGTTGAGGTTCAAGTTCTTATTAGACTACATATGGCGTAAAAGCATATCTCTATCCTAAACACAAATCATGAATTCCATCTATGCAGAAATTACAAACACGTGCTATCATGATCAGATCTAAATCTATACTTCATCTCTCGAGTTCATATAGATTATCACGGTAATTGTTAGCTAGACAATTAAGCAATTAAGTCCAAATCATAATAGACAATCCAAATATAGCTAATAAGACTAACAAAGAAGCATATCAAAGTAAACTACACAAATAAGATCCATAGTAATCTCAAAATAGAGTTTAATTCATAAATAAACTAGAATCCATCATCCACAATTGATTAAGCATTAAAAAGATACAAATAAATAAGAAAAGAAATTAGAATTGAGATAAACAAATCTGCATTCTCTTGCTTCCAATTTGATTCTCCAATGATAATCAATAGCTTCAATCTTCAATTCTCATCTAATTTAGGGTTCCTAATCTATGAAAGAAAGTAAAGAATTCGTTTCTAGAAATCTATCCCAAGAGGGATGTTATAAAGTCTTAGAATTAGCCTCTCAATACAAGTTAAACTCAAGTAATTATAGTTCTAATAGATATCCTAGCAAGTTAGGCAACTAAGAATCCTATTCTAGCTCAATTTGGACATCAAATAACCCAATTTCACTCAAATCCCGCCTTCTAGCGTGCTTAGCGCTGCCCTGGCGTAGTCAGCGCCGTTTGTGCAGTTTGTTGTCTTAGAATACTGATGTAGTAGCGCTGTCAGCGCTGGCCTGGCGCGGTCCGCGCTAGTCTATTTTCTGCTGCGACGTCCTTTGGTAAAACAGGTATAACCTTTGATCCGCTTGGAGTTACGAGGCCCGCCACCTATCAAATCGAAGATAACGACGAGATCTACAACTTTCATTCTTTGAGGATGGACAGATTCGGATTGGATCAAGGCGGAAATCGGGCTTGAAGTAGACGCTATGTAAATGGCAAACATGACAACTCTTAGCTTTGATCTTCGTTGATAAAAAGGCCATAACTCTCACATCCGAGTTCCGATTGAGATGATTCAAGATGTTTCGGGAAGCTAAGAAGTAGAGTTACCATAAAATCCAAGTTTCAAGCCAAGAACATGCATTCAACTTGGTGTTAAAAGTCCTTCAATATTCCCTTCTTGCACTTACTTGCGTATTTTAGTCCAAAAGATGTCCGAATTGCTTTCCCTTGCTTCTTCATGCCAATGTCATGTCATAGCCTACAAAATAACATAAAATGTATGAAAAGTAACTAAGAACATGAATATAAGCAACTAATTCAAGTAACAGATACCGGATAAGTAGGTATAAAACCTACTTATCAAGGTCCTTCAAAAAATGGGCAAGGGGTAATATCTCTTGTGGAGGCGGGTTCTGCTGTGCAGGCCCGCCAGGCATTATGACAATCCTATGTTGGAATTATGATGATCATGATAAATCCTGCGATGTATTGGTGATGACTATATAACGCAGCTTGAGTAGTAAAGTCTTGTGCTATGAATGCATAAGCAGGTAAAGAGTACATGTGTTGAGCTACCAAGTAATAACCCCTAAAGAAGCTAGAGCATGGCCTAATTGAAAATGAAGGGAATTATTGATTGTGTCATAAAGACCCTTATGCCCACGTCCCAATCGCCCCCCGGAGGAATATGTGAATCTAAAAGATCTTTCATACTGTGCTCAATACCGAAGTTAGTTTCTTTCAGAAGTTAAAATTAGTAGAGATAAAGTGGATGTGGTTCGGGCCAAAGTTAATTTTACAAGGTTGTGTTTTATTCAAGGAGTAAATAATGGTGGTGGGCTAGCATTAATGTGGAAGGACAAATCTTCAGTTCGTTTATTGGGACTCTCGGCCAATTTTATAGATGTTATAATTACTTCAGAGGCCATGCCCGAGTGGAGATTCACCGGTTATTATGGTTTTCCAGAACGAGTAAGGCGTAAAGACTCATGGGATCTTCTTCGGTCTTTGGCATCTCGCTCTATGCTACCATGGTGTTGCACTGGGAACAGTGAACTGAAAGGAATTAACTAAGAACGAACTGACTATAGCGACGGTTTTTTCGTCGCTATAGCATAGAAAGTCGATTTTTTATGCTATAGCGATGAAAAAATCCGTCATTATAGCCGGTTCACTCCTTGCAGTTCGTTCGGGCTATATATATATATACAACACAGATCATGTCCGGGAGTTCGGACCTGATAAAAAACAGACCAATTTTTTTTTAAAAAAAACAACTAAAAAAAATATTTAATATTTTATGGAACTGAAATTTTTTCATAATACAATATTTTGGGCGTGATTTGAATACATAAACCAAAAAATGTATGTACAGTTTGCACAAACTGTACATACATGTTTTGTTATATGTATCCAAATCACACCCAAAACACTGTATTATGTAAAAATTCAAGTTCCATAATATTTTTTTAGTTGTTTTTAAAAAAAAGAAAAAAAAAGTCCAGATTTTGGTCCGGTCCGGGAGTCTGGACCTGATCCGGCCTATATATATATATATATAAACTGTTTAGTAGAAATCCAAAGTGAGCCCAAAATGTATGGGTTCGAAACATAAAACATCCCAAAAAAAGGTCTTCCGGTAGATTTGGTCCTCAAATACGGCCTCAACTACATATACTTGGAGTTCCATAGTTTTTCGAATTGTGATTCAAAAGTTGGACTACATGCATTCATAATTACTCCATTTGTTCCATAATAAAGGTTCTAATTTAACTTTCATGGTCAAATTGACTATTTTTTAAATTAATAAATCTTATATATATATATATATATATATATATATATATATATATATATGACAAATGACTATGATCATAATAAACTATGCATAATTTACTATTGGTGCCAAATTTTAGAATTTGAAAATTTTATATAAATCTTTTTAATTAATGATTTTAAAATGGTCAATTTGATCATAAAAATCAAATTAGAACGTTTATTATGGGACAGAGGAAATATATATTAGTATACATAAAAGATCGAGTAGCTAAGATGATTTCTAAGGTACTTTATACAGTAAAACCTCTATTTAGGAATAGATTTGGGACCAAACTATTTGTATTCTAATTGAGAGGTTATTACTAAATAGAGGTATTGGTACAAAATATTTTCCGAACACTCAAAAATATTCACTTTAACAAAAATATCAATAAGAACTCCCTAATAATTATTATTCAAAAAATATTTCTGCAAAGTAGTCTTTTATAGGAAAATGTGTTCTTTTATAGAAAATGTAGCCTTTTTATAGAAAAATATAGTCTTTTATAGGAAAATATAGTCCTTTATAGGAAATGTAGTCTTTTATAGAAAAATATAATTTTTTATAGGAAATATAGTCTTTTATAGAAAATGTAGTCTTTAAAAATTAATATTGTCTCTCATATATATATATATATATATAGGGATTCCATCCACAACAATAGGTTGTTGGGAGCAACCCATTTTTGCCACGGCCATGCACTGCACTTGTCAGCTTATTAAAAAAAAAAAAATTTACATAAGCAGACAGTGCAGTTTTGTGGTGGCCAAAAATGGGTTGCTCCCAACAACCGGTTGCTGTGGATAGAATCCCATATATATATATATATATGTATATATATATATATATGTATATATATATATATATGAAATTATTACTATATAGAGGTATAGTTTCTTAATACGAGATTTAAAAAGTATATAACATATTACAATTTAGAGGTTATTCCTATTTATAATTGGCCCAAATTGGGACCAAATTTTTTTATAATATTGTAGAGGTTATTCTTATATAGAGTATTCCTAAATAGGGGTTTTACTGTATTAGTTGTAACAGTTAAGGTGTTGGGATATTTTACATGAATCTGATCACATTGGATAAATTTAAGAGTGTAGATGAATTAATAAGTATGGTAGAGCTTCAACCAAATAAGTTAACATTTTAGGTAAGTAAGGAGGTGGTCCAACATACTTATTGGGCCAGTCTACACATCTGTTATTTCTACATGTTAAAATCATATTTTTATATGAGTCTCTTTCACATAAAGGTGAGACCCATTCACAATTTATGTGAGAAAGATTATATAAAAATATCAAATTTTTATGTAAAAATATCAGTTTTCATCATGAGTTGATGACGCTTAAATCATGCCAACTCTGATTTATAGTAAGAAAATAAAGATCATTTAGGTACATTAACTGAGTTTTCAGCTTATCAAATTTATCGTCTTAGTGAATAAATTAAGTATATTTCTTAATTAAATATATTTTTTTCAATCTGAGATGTGGAAGATGAAATGTGGTTCACTTTATTTTAAAATTTTATTTAATATATAATCCATCTGTTAGAATTCGATCACACACACGCACACGATAATTATAACGACGAGAAATTTGGATTTATTGTAAAATAATTTTATTTAATTAAATAATGAATAAAATTATATTATATGTTATTATTATGTGTTAGCAGGATGAATGTCATTCTATAACCTAGATATGTCGGAACGTCATAGTATTTTGGCTACGTGAGAGAATTAAAGTGTTTGAATTTTCAAGACGAAAATAAAACCTTTCATGAAATTTTCCGAAAAATACTATTCACGGTTTTATGCTCGGGAATTATTTTTGAACTTTCAAGAAATATGTAACGATAGAATATTAAGGGAAGATGTATTATGTAATAATAATTCGAGTATGGAAAATGTAGTTTTTTGCATGCGAACTTAATTCGAGGACGTTAGGGAAAACGAAGCGTTATATAAGAAGATAAATGATGATCGTATGATACGTAAGTATTGTACGAGGTAATGAATATGCGTATGATATGAAGTATCATACGAGTATATGTGAATGATGGTATATCGTATATGATGTATAAGTATATATACGAGTTAGAATACGAGATTAATAAGTAGATTATACGTTCTAAGGCTTTATTAAGCCATATGTAATGAACTTGTAAGATTGTGGAAGAAGTTGTAAAGTCCAATTGGAATTTGATAAAGCCCAATTCTTATTAAATGTTAAAGCCAATGTGGTTGTTAATGCAAGCCCAACGCATAGTTAAGGTTAATTAAACTAAAAGCCCAAATTTAGAGCTGGATCCGTGGATCGATCCAATGGATAAGATTGACCCATAGGGAAACCCATGTGGGCCCATGATCACATGGCACCATCTTGGTGACCAAGTAAAGTGGATTTACTTGGTGACCAAGAGATGAATAGTAAGGAGGTGGCTAAGGAGGTGGAATAAGGAGGTGGATTAGTTTATTGACCATTAAGCCCTCACTTTGATTTTCCTATATATAGAGGAGTTGTTAGTTCATTTGTTTCCTTACCAAAATCAACCAACAACTTATAGCTAAATTTTCAGAGAGAATAAGTTAGGAAAAGTTAACCTTTCATAATTCAAGGAAGAACAAAGAAGAACAAAGTTTGATCTTCAAGGGTAAGAATCCTATATCATTAATCTCCCATCTCTTCAATTCTAGTTTAGTAGAGAAGTGTTGATTATTGAAGTATGTATGCTAAGAAGTGATGAGCATGGAGAATCAAAGGACTTAAGTTTTAATAAGCAATGAACAAGTAATTAAAACTTATTTAAGTTATGAACTCGTGAAGAACAAGTAAGAACTTATCATGTATATGATATAATGAAATATTTTGGTTAAGATGTTAGTATTATAGAATGAATCCATTTGAAACGGTGAACAAATCATAAGTAGCGAATTTATGCCAGAATTCACACGATTAGACGATAATCGTCGAAATTGTAAAATTCTCGGAATGGAAGTCAAATTTTGACATTGAGCTCGGAAACGTTGGTTTTCGATGGAGAATAGTCTTATTTGGAATTATAGAGATGTGGACTCGAAAATGGCAGAATTCTGACTTAGAACGAAGAAACGAGCGTTGAACGTTCACGAACGTTTAACGTTTTCGTTAAAAATGAACTAAAAGGTGAATTTCGAGTTAACGGATTCAAAAATATAAAATTCTTGCATGAACATGTAGAGTATGTGATTTATGAGCTATTGGCTTTTGAACGAGCCAATTCGGACTTGAAATGATCAAATTTGGAGTCCGGGAAGTTCACAAAGTTTAAAATCTGTCAAAAGTTTCTGGTCACATGAGCTGGCGCTGCGGCGCCAGCCCAATGCCAAATAGGTGGCGCTGCAACGCCGAGAAATGCCATTATTTACTGAAGTTTCGCATCAGCAAATATTGAAGTCCGGACATCACCCATTGAAGTGTGAAAGCATGTACATGACATAGAGAAGGAAGCTGGTAGTAAGTAGCGCCAAAGACTAGACCAAGCATAGTAATGGAAGCTTACAAAGATAGTAAAGAAATTAGTTGATTAGTAATGAACTAATACATTACTAAACCTAAAGTAACATCAATTAGGATGTTTTAAACCTTAAGTAATACACTAAAGGTTGAAGATAAGTTAAATGTGAACATAAGAACAAGGTAATGTGATAAACTTGAACAAATGTTAATCAATCTAAGGACCAATTAGATTGAGAAGAAGGGTAAGATACATTAGAAACTATGCATGTTTGTTCATGACCTAATGTAGTATGTTATGCGGTTATGTATTGTAGAGACCTTAAAGACTCAAAAGGAAAATTATAATAACAGTAGTAGACGCTAAAGGCAAGTATTCCGACCCTTGTCTAAATTCTTTGGACAAGCTTTGTGATTTATGTACCTTACGCATGAATTGATCTATAATGAAGTCGAAGCCAATTCCTTCGGCTAGACTTAAGATGTTTTATGGATTTCTTATAATATATCGAACTATTGTCAATATTGTTAAGTTTTGCCAAACTATTTGGTGTGGTTTTCAAAAGAAGACTGAGTATGCATGAATAAATGGTTTGTCGTCAAACGACAGACACGTGAGGTTGCCAAACCTTAAACGCATATTACGTTTAAAGAAAGTAGTGTGCATACAACATAGAGTACTATATAAAGTCGATCACCCAGACGCGTTTCGTAAGATATCTTAGGACTTACTTGGACTTAGTGTCGGGTTGTCCTTTTCAAAGAAAGTATGAAATGCTCAAGGTCTTGGACCGAGTTATATGTTTAATGAATGCTATTCATTGTGAAACATTTTGAAGAAAAAGAAGTGTTATTTTGAATTATCGATAGTACTTCGTAACTATTGTTCAGTTATTGAAGATATACGATTCCTATGTTTTAAGCATGCTATTTATTGGAATTGTCATACTTGCTGAGCTAGTTATGCTCATTCTTGCTTGAACCATATGAATGCAAATTAAAAACCGAATCTGGATCAAGGAATTAGTAAGGATAAAGGAAGGCTAAAATGCACTAGTTGAACCTGCCTATGTAATAGTATAAGTTTAATGTTGTAATGTATTTGATATTATGACAAAGAAAAAATGTAATGGTTATAAAGAACCTAGGGAATGGTAATATTGTTTAGAATATATATAGGACATATTCGTTCTTTTGAGGCTTTTCAATTGAATGTATGTGCGAATTGAGCACTGTGTAGCACCATATGTCGGGTTGAAAGATACCCGAATTTGGGAGCATCACAATAATAAAGAATTAATACATAGATTTATGTGGTTCCCCAATTTGAATAGTCTACAGAAGCGGCGTTTTTTTTATTATTCACTAAGTACATAATATTTTATAATAGAGAGTATATATAACTCTCCGCTTCATTACGCTACGCTCCCTTACTCCGATCCGATACGCTACGCTCCGCTTCGTTTCGCACTTGACTTTTTCAAAAACTTTTCAATTATGAATCACAATTCTCAATACCATATTTTCTTTACACATTAACAAAGATCAAGGCTCTATATGTGGCTTAATTATAATAAGGCAGCTGATAGTGACAACACTGCAATTCTTAATGCTTAGAATTAATACCACCTTTTAAATTTATTTATTTTTTGAAAAAAAAAGAACTTCTGAAACATGGTATACATTCATTATACTCCATAATATTATTTATTAAGTATATTCAATTAAATATTCCCATGGATTGAGTGTGCCCATTATAAAATTAACAGTTTCTTTTAATTATTAATTTTATAATGTAACATCTTTGAAGTTTTGAAATTTAGAGCTCTTAAGTGATTAAAGAAGCCATATACATCTTATATATAGTCTTTAATAAATCAGCTATTAAGTCATAAGTAATGGCGTCTGATGAAGGCCAAAAGTTAATTACAGGGTATAATAAGCCAAATTTAAATAAAATAATATATTAAAATATATTATATTAGTACCAAAAAATAAAGAGATTATATATTATACATGTATGGGATCTTTTCAGTCACTAATTAATAGCAAATGATATCCTAACTTAGTTTTGTTGCCTGCTCTCCGGAGAAAGAAACAAGTATATGTGCTCATTGTTAAGGAGAATTAGGTTCTATATCTTATTATAAAGTTAGGGGACTAGTATTTTTATATATATTTTTGATATTTTTACATGATTTTTTAATTTTCACATGAAGGTGGGACCCACTATATATTAACGTGTGAGAGGATCGTGTGAAAATATCAGTTTCCTAAAGTTAACTACGTACCAAAGAACTAGAACATCACTCACTATCGGAAAAGTTAGAATGGTTTTCATTTCAAGTGAAAAAAGGGCTTTTGATACTACTATACAACAATTAGAAAGTAATTACAAAATTAGTACATTCACAAAATAATTACAAAAAGAGTACAACACAATAATCACGTTAGATAATTCAGTTTCATAGAAATAAGGAAACATTGAAATCAAGGAGAAGTTACTGCCATGTAAGAGTTCTCATTTATGTAGCTATTAGTTACTTACAAATAACATTTTAAAAA
Organism: Panax ginseng; assembly: GCA_020205605.1. Classification (NCBI taxonomy): domain Eukaryota; kingdom Viridiplantae; phylum Streptophyta; class Magnoliopsida; order Apiales; family Araliaceae; genus Panax; species Panax ginseng. The sequence goes on from CM035146.1 coordinate 6,498,809, forward strand.
TAAAATTATTTTGAACATGGTGCAGTTGGTAGTTCAACCTTCATACAACTAGAGGTAACTATTTTAGTTTTTGTGGGTAACCAAATAGTCATAAAAAAATAAGGAACGAAAAAAACGCCGACAGAAATCAAAAAAAGAAGAAGAGAAATTAGGTTTTCAAGTTCCCAAATTAAAAAACAAGGGTTTCCAACTAAAGAAGCGTTACTAAAAAAGAGAGAGAAACGACAAAAGATATCCAAAATACCATATAAGAATTCTCTTTTATATAGTTGCTGATTATTTATAAATAACTTTTTAAAAATAAAATTATTTTTAATATGATACGGTTGATAGTTAAACCTTGCTACAAAGGTAGGTTGAATATGGTTAGCTAGGAAAATTGTACTGCTACGTGTCCTTTCGGGGGAGGCTTAGGTAGAATAATTAAGTTGAACTCTAGGTATTTTGATGAGACAAAACTAGCTGTCACCTTTAAACTCTTGTTTATGCTGAAAAGGTGCAAACTCGGATGCCAGTGATATATATACACATTTTATAGCTACTATTTTTTAAATAAAAAAAATTTGTATAACCTCTTCGGTCTTAAAATAAAAATCTTAATCCTAATCCTAATTCTAATCCTAATCCTACCTAGCTAGTCGTGCAAACCAGCATAATTTCCATGCCAACAAAATCTTTTTTTAGGGTTTCCAATTTTTTTATTGTTCCGGTTTTTTAGATTTTATTCCATCCATTTTAAGCTAGGTTTTATTTAAGCTTTGGAATTCCCTTCCCATAAAGATCGTGCGATGGCCGGTGCATCCCCTAAAATACAATAATGAAGATTAAGAGTACCTAATACAACTCTCTTTTGAAATACAACGTAGATAAAAATATTTTCAATATATATTTATATTCTATATATATATATATATATATATATTTATATATTGTATATATATATATAGCATAATCAGTCTCCTTTGGACGCGTAGGATCGAAAGCACGAGAAGTGCCGGAATCTATGGTGTGAATTAATTAGCAGTTAATTAATTGACAAAATCTACTAATTAACTGATATTATTGCATGGCATATATATCGTCTAGGGTTTTTGAGTTTAATTTTAATCTCCCATTAATCTTAAAACCAATATATCACAGCTGGGTACTACTGCTCGATCTCATAGATATTATTCTTGACAGGAATATTATTTATGATATCCCTTTGGTTAATTTATGGTCATTATTACATATATAATATACCCTACCAAACTTTATATATAGAGAGAGAGAAGTTTCACTTCACAAGCCCTAAAGATTATCAAAATTTACAGTACTTTTGAGGAAAAGTCGAAAATTTTTGCATGAAAATAATATCACAAGAATATTAATATGGTAATTAAGGCCAAAATAACAAAATGTAGGCGGTTTAATATATAGTTGTTGCATATGAAGACATTAATTAGCATAGTTTTAAATGTAATTAGCCTAATGATCTTTGTAATTAAACTACAGATTTTTCTCAATAATAATTTTTTGTAATGCTGTTGGCCCAAAAAAGAGAGAAAGTAATGTTACTCATTCAACACTGATGCAAGACGATATATGCATGCATGTAGGAGAGACACTAGCTGGTCCATGCATCTAAGGGGACATGGTCCGAGCTTTGCGCTTACTATGTCCGATCATCAACATTATTCTAAAGAATTGCAGACTCATCTCCACGATCAGGCCGTCTACGGATTCATTCAGTTCATCCTTTAGAAAAATTCCCTTTTAACTAAAATAATGAATTAAAAAAAAAACTTCCCACGTTCTATTGATTCCGAAAGTACCCCAAGTACTTTTCTTTGTCGATCTCTTGATATATATATATATATATATATATATATATATATATATATATATATATATATATATATATATATATATATATATATATCACACTCTTAATCTGCCTAACAAGTAATATTTATTTGCATTTTGATCACCGCTATTTTATCATGTTAGCTAGCCATATTCTACCAATGATTAGAGTTGTGACAGTTAGACACTATTGTTTATTTGATTGATTGCATTTTTAATTAGCATTTCTAATTAAGAGGGTTTAAATATTTAAGGCCATTGAAAGGGTGAAGTTATTTTAATCCATAATTGCATGATCTATGAGTTGTAGTTTGCCTGGTTAGGCCCCACAGTGGACTCCTGATTTTAAAAAAAGAAAAGAAAAAGAAGAAGAGAATCAAGAACAATAATTAGGTATTAATTAACGATTCTCTATTTCAATACACAACTCCAAGTGATCACTTCTTATAATTAACGTAACTAACATTCTTTATAATTCTTGAGTATATATGTATAAATACATGCATCTCCAAATTTCATTCAAGCCAGTTGTATAACTAGACCATTTTGATATATATCTCTATTTCTCTCTCAAATCCAAAAACTACCTAATTATAATTAATTAAGGCGAAAATGGAGCCTATGGGAGTTTTCCTTAAAGAAGATTGGGATTCTTTGAACAAAATGTTCACCAGCAATGAAGAGGCCGATTTCGCGCTGCAGTTCTTCCAATGTCCCAATGGTGAAGCTAATGCCAATGAGGCTGGTTTTGATCAGGAAACTTTGTTGTATTCTTCTGAAAATTTTAACACTAATTTCTATCTTTCTCAAGAAAGTGCTAATAGTACTACAAGTGCTAGTAACTATAGTGTCTGTTTTCCCACTCAAATCCATGAGAACAGCCACTTTTGTGATTCTAATCTCAATACAATGATGAATGATAATTTTTATATAATGGACGGACAAATTAACACGTTAACGCAATTTTTTCCCAATCATCATGCCATGCAAGATGTTATCTGCTTGAAAGAAGAGATGGGCAATATTGACTCATTGGGAAATGCAGATAATACTGATTTAGGCCTCAAGAGGAAGTTTGAAGTTCCACAACAGCCTGAAACTTTCGAGGATCATCCAAAGAAAAAATCCAGGGTTCCAAGAGATGTAAGTACCATGTGAAATTTATTGAAATGATTTTTTGGGGGGATAATGTGAGTTCCAATTACTATTTATGTGAGAGAAATATTCATATGGAAATATTTTTCTTTTTTTTTTAATTATCGGTTTTAAAGAATGTCATATAAGTGTGTTTGTGTAGTGATGATTTCTCATAAACTGATCGAGGTTACTTGCTATATATATAAATGCAGTTACCGAAGGATAAGAGGAACATTGTGCAGCCAAAGAAGAATCAGAAGCTTATTCAAAATGTGAGCACTGATGAAGAGAGTACTTATGGTGGCCCAAATGGGCAGAGCTCTAGTAGTTACTGCTCAGAGGATGATTCCAATGCTTCTCAAGAGCTAAATGGAGGAGCAACTTCAGACTCCACAGGCTCTGCAGCTCTCAATTCAAGCGGCAAGCCGAGAGCCGGTAGAGGGGCTGCAACTGATCCCCAAAGCCTCTATGCAAGGGTAAGTCACAAACTTAATGTCAAGAAATGAGAGTCGCATTTGATTTTTTGAATTTTTTTAATATCAATTTTTAATGGCACGCTTTACAAGTCTTAATTTAGAGGGGAAAATACAGTTAAAAAGTCAAATTAAAAAATATTTAAAATTTATATTTTAGTGTAATTAGTTACTTGCATATATATCCAGCTCAAATGTCTTTTATTGATATGTTTGCAGAAAAGAAGAGAGAGAATAAATGAGAGACTAAGAATTCTGCAAAGCATTGTTCCTAATGGAACAAAGGTTGACATTAGCACAATGCTTGAAGAGGCAGTACATTATGTGAAGTTTTTGCAGCTTCAAATTAAGGTAATTTGAGTTAATTAAAGTGACTATTTCAATAGCCACCACCTTTATAGAAATTGTATTTGGTTCTAATTATTTTTCAATCTACAATTATATAAATATATATATATATATAATTAACCGATTTGGGTAATGATTATGTTTTTTGTAGTTACTGAGCTCTGATGATATGTGGATGTATGCTCCTATTGCTTACAATGGGATGGACATGGGTCTCTACCAGAAGATTTCTGATCAAACTCAATTATCCTGAAGATCATTTGCTCATAATTGTGACTATTGAGATTTAAAAAAGAATTAAGAAAAAGGAAAGAGATTATTTATGCTGACTTTTGATGGTTAATATATATAATTGTATATTGCATTTTTCAATCATGAGTTGTAATTCTCATGTTTTATATATAATAACACTTATAAAATGATTCCCTTGTACATTGCTACATGGTTGTTAAATGAGATGGATTCGAACGTTTTCAAGATACAGTTAATTAAGGACTTCTTATAACTTCTTCATCATACAATGAATTAAGGACTGCTTATTAAATTATATGCAGTTTTAGAAAATATATATACAAATAGATTTTTCATTTATGGATCAAAGAACTGTCTATCTGTTCTGCATGCATGATAAAAAGTCATTTCAATTGTGATCAATCATTTCATTATATATATGGATAATGATCCACAACCAAGGGATGAGAACCTCTATTCTTTCAACCCAATCTGGGTCATCCATTTCATAATAAAAATGTTAGGAAATAAGGCTACCGCATAACAATTATTAGAAGTCTCACAATGTTATGCGGTACTTAACTCACAGCTTAATTCCGACGGATTATTCTGTCAAAAATGTCTTTTTTCGTCGAAATTAGTTTATTTCAGACGGAATATTTCGTCGGTAATTCCACCGGATATACAGGCATTAGGATTAATTCCGTCAAAAATTCGGTACAAAATAACTAAAATCGACAGAATAATTCCGACTAATTTTACGTCAGAAATAGTCTATTTTTAACGAACATTTTCGTCGTCATTATTAATTAATTGCGTCGACGTTAAGGCAAGTTAATTCTGACGGAATATCCCTTGAAAATATTATTTTTTTCGTCGAAAATATGACTTTTTTAAAAAATGATAAAATATAATCTCGATGGAATTCCCGTACCTTATTCCGTTGAGATTAACTGGGAATTTTTTTAACTAAAATTTTAAATATTGCATTTTCCATGTTTTTGTGGGCCCAAGTGTAAAATTAGGGTTCACATGACCTAATTGAATTAAATGCACAATTAGGGTTCCACGACCTCATTAAATGTGCAAATTAGAGTTCGCATAACCTAATGGAATGAAGACGGAAAAGTCAGAAATAAATATGCTAAATCGGGGAGAAGCCTCCACGTGTTCCGAGGCAGAAGACTCGTGGAGGTGGCTCGATTTGGGAATTGATTGAGGGATTGGATTGGTGGCTAGAAGGACAGGGCAATATGAGCATTATTCTAATGACTAAAGGGTATTTCTGGAATTTTCCTGAAAGCATGTGCCTCGCACATGACTATTTTCCAGAAAACCCTATAAATACCCCTTCCATTCCATTGGGAAGGGGACTTCTCTTCAGACTCAAGACTTGGACTCTTGGAAGATCAAAAGGACCCTTTTGGTGACTTAAAGGCTTGAAGATTCCACCTAAAAGCACCAAAGGGGTTTGGACATTCTCTCAACTTGAAGGACTCTTTTGGTAGCTTAAGGCTTGGATATTCCACCTAAAAGCACTAACAAGATTCGAACACTCTCTCAACTCAAGAATCGAAGAAGGCTCTTGAATCCCAATAACCCTAACACGGTTTTCGGATTCTAGGGGTTCTGCCACACGTCGTTGGAGTAATCGCCCACCTGTCGTTCTCCCCTCTACAATCAATCAGTCAATTCCGTATTCTTCGTGGATTTCTCTCCTCCTCAGCCAACACGAAACCTAAACAAGCAAGGCGCGATTTCTTTGCCCACATTTATTTGGCGACTCTCACCGGGAGGTGTAGAATTGTGAAGGTATGCCCACAACTCGAAGTGGGAGAACTACAGAAGAGTCAAGTTTCACCAACAAATAGCATTACTCACGGATCCGGTTCCAAGACAAGTAACTCAAGCATTCCAAGGCGCAAACCTGGATTTTGACCAACCACTTGTTGAAGACGCGCTTCAGAAGGGAGTTCGACATCACCACATATGGCTAATCAACAACAAACCAACGCCGTAAGGCAAGGCGAGGATGCAGTGGAGTCCGAGACGAATGTCAGGTAAATGGAGATGCTCAAGGCATGAAGGAAGCACGAGAAGGGCAAGGATGATGATGGCCATGATCGCCGAAATGCAATGGAAGCAAGAGGAGATGGGGAATTTCCGCTAGCAGTTGATGCAGATTCCACTTTCAAGGCCATATTCCGGTGAAGTTCGCAGGGGAACAAGTAGAGTGGAAGACAACAACAATGGCAAGAACAACAAAGAGAATCGATTGTACCTCCATCGACGGAAAGTCAATCGATTCCAATAATCAACTTGAGGCTCAAAGACAAGCAGGGCGACGCGTACACAACTTAGGTTGAAGCAAGCCAACCTCGCATAAACATCATCCCAATCGCTTCTCCCATCAATTTCACAAGTGCAAATGCCAACCATTTTAGGCAATGTCCAAATGAGTGAGCCAAAGAATCGCCACCAAGTTTAACTTTACATGATGCAAGTGTGCATCAACCAATCTCTACTATACACACCCGCCGATACAAAGAATATATCACAACACCCCAGAGAGTTCACGCCACGAGCCAGTATGTGACGAAGGATGATATGATTGATGTGATCAACAAACTTCGCAGGCAAACATCCCGACCCTCGGAGTTAGACTTTACTCCACCTTACCCGGCACACATTCGGAGGCAACCTTACCCGACAGGGTATATTGAGCATCCCCCACAATTTCCAAAATACAACGGAGAGAAAGGAAATACCAGGGAACATATTGCGTTTGTCAGAGTCGATGTCTCCGTGGCTAGGATATGATGAAGTGAACAACCACAACTTGTTGATGCGGGAATTCAACAAGACTTTGACTTGGATAAGGCCTTGATTGGTACTATAATTTGGAGAAGGGGTCAGTCCATGATTGGGATGACCTAAAATTATAATTTTTTAAGAAGTTTTTCTATCTGCAGAAACAGGTAACCATTGTAGAGCTCATGCGGTTTAAGCAGAAGCCGAATGAGGAGTCTGTCGATTACGCCGATGAGTTCAGGCCCAAGTATGTAAGTGTGTAGAACCAATGAAGAAAAGAACTTGGTTAAAGATATGCAATAATGGTGCTTTAGACGCCTTCAAGCCCCACCTCATTACTACAGGCGCATGATTCATTTGCGACCCTCTCATCTTTTGCACAAGACTTGGGGGGAATCATGACATTTCCCACCAGCCATGTGATGGATACATGGAAGAGCAAGAGGACAGCAACTGTGGCTCTAGTGGATTCTCAGTCAAAACCACAGGGGGGCAAGAGGGAGAAGAATGAGAAATTTGAACGAAGCGAGTAAAAAGCATGGGGACAAGTATACCACAATGCCGGGGCCCGGAGGCTATCACATGCAACGAGAAGGCGTTTCTCAGAGCTCAGACGTAACAATAGGTCGAAAGCACGGAGTGGTGAAACCTCCAAGGCCCCCCGGCCGGTGTAGAATCAAGAAATGAAAAGAAGATCGACTTCACGTGTATACCACCAATACGCAGAGGCATTCCACTATGGATCGTTATAAATCTACGGAGGATATACCATGAGAAACTAGCGGTACGGGGAGATTGAACTAGAGAAGAAACGTGCAACACCATCACCCATGGTGTGCAATCCCTAAGTCAAGAACTCAAATATCGGCTCTAACGCACTATATAACAAACTCGAACTACAGATGAATTAAAAATCCACCCAAGATGGTGGTCCACCAAAATGGTGGTTTAAGTCCTCATGAATATCGCTTGCCAAGTAAATTGGATGACCAAGGGAGGAGGCACAAGAATTGACGACTTAAAAAAAAAAAAAACCACCCAAGATGGTGGTCCACTCTTAACGGTGGTTGTAATAACCCGAGATTTCCTAAATAAAATAAATAAGAAAATTTGCGTATAATTTTTTTTTTTTGATTTAATGACGAGAATAAGTGTCTAGTAATGTGAACGATAAATGCGAATATATTTATTACTTGAAAAATTAGAAATAATTTTGGAATTATTAATTACTACAAATTATATTTTTATGGTAATTAATTTACGTAATCGTAAATGTTTTTATTAATTATTTTCCATGATAACATGATTGGAAATAATATATGAAGTGATAATTAGAATTATATAATAAATATTTTATTATATGATTTGTTCGTAATATTTAAGTTAATTATTTTAGCTTGATAATCAAGAGAAGTCGGATATGAGATCCAAACCTCGAATTGGGATTGTGATCAAGAGATGAGAATAATAATATTATATTATTGTTATAATGATTTTACAAAGACAATAATTATGTAATCGTGTATAATATAGACAGATAATATCGAAAGAACGACAACAATTAGTCACAAAGATATTACCTCATTGTGAAAACCTAATTATTAAACTCGCCATTTAGATATGACCGAGTAGTATTTGTGTATATGAAGGTTCTTGTGTATAAGATGTCAGTAATTAGAAGAAAACCCTAATTATCGTTGTATGTCGATAATTGTGACAAACCCTAATTATTACAACCCTAATTCGGTTGAAGTTAGAGACCGTAACAACCGTGTTAGAACATACATGAGATAATTAGAGAACCCTAATGGTCAATTAGAAACCCTAATTGATGGCGTTAAGAAACCCTAATTAGAAAATCCTAATTTTCTATAGAAAACCCTAATTTAAAATTATCGGGTTTAATTACGATGTTAATGTATAAAAGTTTTAATTTACCAAAGGATAGAATTAATTGGTAAATGGTAAGAATTATAATCTAGTGATTAAATACTACATTTAATTTCTATGTACAAAAATGCCCATGAAATTATATGCGAAATTACCAAAATGCCCTTTTTAGCTTATTAGTGTATTATTAGTGTATTATTGGAGGAATCTTGCTAGCAAAGCATGGCAAACATACTTACCCTACCAATTAAGCATCCAAGACTCAATTATGCAGATTCAATCAACCATTGAGTAGCATCCGATGCATCTAACTTGGTTTATATATAGATTGGAGAGAGATAATATATTTTGTACACTAAAATTCATCCAACTCTCATCCTTAAGCTTCTCTCTCTAAAACCTACTTAATTATTGTAGCATATCGGTCCCTAAACAAATCCCAACCATCACAAACAACAAATCGGAAGCATCAAAGCCAAAAAAATCAAAAATCGAAGCTAGAAAAGGTATGAAATTCCCTAATTTTGAAATCCTTCGATTCGATGTTAATTGATGCAATTGATTGTTTAAAGTAGTGTAATAGGGAGTCTATTAATGTTCAGGTTGTAAAAACACAGACCCATAACATCAAAGTGCACTAATTTGAAGATTTAAACAAGTTGGAAAAACCGAATTCTGTGATTTTTCATCAAATGTCAGGGCTTATAACTCTTTGGTCGATCATGAGTTTTGTTGTTTAAAAGTTGTTATAGGTATCCTGATATGTGGTCTTTAATCTCCAAAAGGAATCAAGTTCATATCTATTGTAGATCGGAATTTATAAGCGGTCAAAGTGGGTTGACCCCAAGATTGACCTAGTGTTCTTCAAACCCGAAAATATTCTAAGTGTCCGTAAAATATTATTTTGGAAAATGTCAGCCTTATATCTCTAAGTTATCTTTAATTTGTTTTGTGTTCTAAAGGTTGATATGTGTATCTTGTTATGTGATATTTAACCTCCAAAAAGAATCAGTCCATATATATTACGGATTAAGAGTTATTTAAGGTCAAAGTGGGTTGATTCTAAGCATTGACCGAAAAAAATTCTCGGCAAATTTTTGCAATTTTTGAAGTGTTAATTTTTCCGACAAGGTTTGACCATACTTTAGATGCTTGATTTCTTGTTGTTATGATGATGTTAAGTGTTAGAGTTGTAGTCCACACATGTTGTTACACACTGGAATTGATAGATCACATAAAAGTTACACGATCATCAAGTTATAGAGGTCCAAAGTAGGCACCTCGAATCGTTTCTTCGTGAAGAAATGACTTTTGGCAACTACTTTGAGGTTCGATTTCTCCCATATCGGATGTTTTTAGAGGTTATGATTGTTGGTAATTGTAGTCTTGTATTATCTCTACAAGACCCAATTTATAGATTGTCCAAATTCGTTAAGATGAGAGAGTTATTCACTGGCCAAAGTAGTAGCCCACCTTGCCTCGCCTTATGAAGATCTGCAGGTAGGCTCAAGAACACCTATATGACAGTGCTCTGTCACTATAGGGCCTTTTAGCTTGACGATTAGCATTTTATTTTCTCGAAAATTAATTTAAAAATTAGAAAAATTAGATTTTAATTATTAAAAATACCAAATAAATTATGAAAAATTATTTAAAAGTCCGAAAAATAGTTTTTAACTATTTTGAGTATATTTCAAAAATATTTAGTATTTTTGGAATATAAAAGGTATTTATTTATTTAATTATAATATTAAATAAATTATTTAAAAATAGTTTTAATTCATGAAAAATCATGAAAAATTATATTATGGTATAAGAAAATATTTTAAGTTATTTCCCATGACTTTTAATATTTTGTGATGAATTTCATTAATTAATTATATATTAATGATATTAAAGATATTTATTGATTATATTAAATAATTAGTTTAAAAATGATTTTAATATTTTAAAAATCATTTTAAATGAAAATAAAGTATTTAAAAATATTTTAAGTTATAAAATATAACTTTTAATATTTAAAGGATAATGTCATTAATAATTTAATATTAATGATATTAAGATAATATTAATGATATTTAGTTTATTTAATAATTATTATTAAATAAATAGTTTAAAAATGGTTTTATCATTTAAAGAGGATATTAAGGATTTAAAAATATTTTAAGTTATAATTAATGACTTTTAATATATGGATGAATAATACATTAATATTTAAATATTAATGGTGATTATTTAAAAATGATTTTTATTGTTTTAAAAATCATTTAAGGGTAATATAAATGTTTTAAAAATAGTTTGAGTTATTATAAATAACTTTTATATTTTGGCAATGGTTTCATTAATAGTTTAATATAAATTAATGGAATTGTTTAATGTTTAAATCATGTAATTATGATTCCGACGTTTGAAAGTGATATCCGGTCAAACTAGCTAACTTGAGAACCGTTATGAAGT